>JAWNNJ010001579.1:0-1304741 GCA_035045125.1 Hypselothyrea guttata
ACGATTTCGTTTCATTTTCGCGCATTTTTCCTCTTAGCTAACTTAATTTCTGTGCAAGTTTTTAGCTGAAAAGCGATGCAGAGAGAAGGCTTTATATTTCGGCTAAAATTTTAATGCATACCCAGATCTACACACAGAATATACACATACACACACGCCTAAATGTGTGTTTGTAGCGATGCATACATTTGAGCATAATGAATGTGCAGCAACATTTTTGATGGTGCCCACTGACAACAATAAATTACTTTTGGCTTTAAACGAAAGCCATTCACGTAAAAACTTGGCATCATCAGGAAGCAGTAGCAGCAGTACGAGAAACAACAAAAGCAACTGGAATAAAAGCCGCCGATGTGTAGTATCCTTTTTAACGCGGTTACTAGGCGTATGCGCAATATTTATCTGGCTCTAATTTTAGCCAACAATTTGCCAGCACTTACATGATTAAACTGTGTGGAGCTTGTTTGGGCGTTGCCAAGCCAAACTTTTCAAATATGTGAGCCTTTTTAATTAACTTGCCAGCACTTTTCACTTTCCAGCCGGCATTTTTTAATATACGCATCTACTCTCGCACAACCATCCTACTACTTTTTACGTTTTTTTTTGTACGTCTTTTGCATTAAGCGTTTCATAATTTCATGCAATAAACTTGCTAATTGCAACGCGCTGACTTCCTTTCTTGGCACTAGACACGATGCGCTGTGCCGCCCATTCTTGTAAAGTGCGACAACCCGGCCGAAGACTACTTTCGCCACACAAAAGCTGCCAAAAAGAAGGAAGACAGCCCAAAAAAAATATCTCAAGCTTAAGTTGTGGTTAAAACAGCCGGGGCAACGAGTGTCTGTGAATTAGCAGCCCTAAAGTGTTTTCCGCTTTTAATATTTCCTAGAAGTTGGTAAAAAGTTCCCTTTTCTATATTTATATTTTCCTAAACACTTGGCCACTTGCTCAATTTCCGTTTTTCATTAAATGAGCCTGCACAATTGCATTCGCTTGTATGCATGCATGCCACTAGCAGACCCACTCACCGTGTCCCCGTATCATCTGGTAAATTGCGCGTAAACCTCGCAGAGCGGGCAATGTTAAAGTTTAAAATTAATTTGAAGCCTGCTTTTGCATGGCTGCTCAGTGTTTTAATAGCTGTTAATATTTATGAACCAAACTGTGGAAGAGTGCCAACGAGTAAACAAACAAACAAACAAACAAATAACAACAGCTGCTGCTGTTGCTGCAGTCGGAAAACAATTGGCACGCAGCTTTGGTGCAATGACCAGCTGCCAATATATAATAATCGATTTTGAGGGTTTACGCTATGCCAGGCATAAATCGCCTTATAATTAATGTACAATTGTGCATTTTCAATAAACTTGCCAAAACATGCGGACGATGCGGCGTATGCGGAATGCATTTACAAAACTGACTGTTGCTCGACTTGGTATAATTGCTGGCGCTTGGTTATTTTGAACTTCATTACATATAGGTATTTTAACAAATAATTTTTACTTCTGTCTGCAATATTTTTTGTAAATTAAAGTAATTGATACAGTTTAGTTTCCCGAGCTCTAAGCGCCCTTGATATTCTTTAATAGTTGTCAAGTTAACTCGCTCTTATTTTGGCTTCTTTTTTAAACACAGAAGATTTTCATTTAATATTTTTTTACAAATTGCAAATATAATTATTAATATAATATAAGTATCAATCCCAGGGCTAACTACACAAATATATAAATTACATTGATTGATTATTATATATATTATATTATAGAATAATTACATAATATTAGATACATCGTTGGCCATATAGTTGGATCTGCGAATTTCACCTCGGCCTGCTTCTGCATCTCGTAGCTGGATTAAACTATATAAAAGCATTTTCATAAGCATTTTTTTAAGCCCACAAATAAAATACAAATAATAATAGTATCATATCGAGTATAACCAATATTTTGAGCATGTTAAACTGCAAAAATTGCATTTTTACCACATTCACTGCTGAAAAGAAAAGAAGCTTATGTTAAAGTTGCATCTTATTAAGTATTAAATACCATTACCTTCTTCATCCAATTGCTGTTCCAGCAACTGCACCTGCAGCTCCGGAATTAATTCCCTTTGATCCATCAGAGCATATTCATAGCTTACGACGCCGTTTGGATCGACGACTTTACCGGGCTCAAAAGCAATATCGGCTGGCATTGTCTAACCGTTTATCAAGTTGAAAATTGTATGATATTAATGTCGTTTTGTCTTTATTTTATTTAACACCCACCTGCACCAGCGATGCGCATATTGCAAATATATAAAAACCACACTTCAACATGCTTTATGAGAATGAGCTTGTAGGTGCATCACTTTTCTGGATTCACTTGAGTTTTTGGAAGCAACAGCAGCTGTATAAATATTTGAAACATTTGCGTAGCATGTAGCATCATTGAATTATTTAAACAAGGGCGGTTTAACAACATCGTTGGAATTAATTTATTTGTTATATTCAATCTGAATTGGCATTTCTAGTGAAAGCTTTTAGTTAACAACTGGCTTTATTACTGCATGGGTGGTATGGTGCTTGTGAACATTTCAGTTTCATCTGTGGGCAAATTGCGTTCTGTTGATGTAATTATCGATTGAGTAGAGGATGTAATATTGCGTGGCATTGATATGGTTGTTGATGTGGCCTTAGGCCTCGCATTGTGCCTTACAATGACAGGCTGCTCATCAACTATCGAGCTGAAGCTGCTGAACATACTATGCACGCCCTGAAATGTTAGTTACATAATGAGTTGGTAGTATATGCTATGAAATAGACATGTAAGCAATACCTTTTTGAAACGCTGCCATAATTCATCAAGAGCATCTGTCGCATGTTCTAACGAGGTCTCCATTTCATCAACTGACTGCGTAGATGTGGCGTTAGTGCTGCTGCTGTTACTGTGTTTTTTGTCAGCCTCTACTGCATTATCACCAAAGTATTGAAGCAGTCCACTTTTTGTATCGTCTATGTAGTCATTGGTGGCGTTGCCTGGCAACTCGAAGAAGATGCCATGCACTGCACACTGCAGCAGACACAATGAGCAGGTCCAGATTAGCAGTCTCATTTGAAAGCCAATAGTAGAAGGCAATACTTATCGTGCCAAGTCAAATGCTTCAAATGTTTAATTGCCGTGAGACACACTACAGTTTTGTTCCGCATACTTTAACTTGAGCACGGGTCTATGGCATTGACATTAATTTGAAAACAGCTGTGACAACTATGACGAATTAGCAGCAGTTGAAACCACACAACCAACAGCCAATTGAAGTCTATGCTTTTCTCTGGTACAAAACTAATCTTTGCACAAACCGAGATATTAATTTGGACATTAGCTTGCTATATGCCATACAGTAATGTGCATACATATCTCACAGCTCGAACGCTTATCAGAAATGACATGACGTTCGTTAAAGTGGCACTGGCTTCTAATTGCCTCTAATACCGCTGTCAGTTGCACTTAGCTGCTCAAAGTGCTTCTGAGTGTGTGCGTTTGTGCTTTGATCTGACTGCAACACACCGAGATAATGCCAATGATGCTAGGGTGTAGAAAAGCGTTCGAAAGGCATTCATTGCGGGCAAATGTGTGAGTGCAGCCAAACGTTTTAATTTACTCACAATACGAGTGGCAAGTGTCAGTGGCTGGCGAGGCGTATGATGCAACAGCAGCAGCAGAAGTAATGCTGCATGTGCGTGTGCTTCAAGAGAATGACATGCATAGGCAACTCACACACCCTTGTTGTGTGTGAGTGTGCGATAGTGTATTTCAATTAATATGCAACTGCACTTGAGGTCCTTAAGCGGAAACCTAAGCAGCGCGAATATCCTAACAAAAGACAAGTTGCGGAAGTGTGAGCGAGTGTGACTCTGATTACTCGAATATACAAATGTATGAATGCATATGTGTACCTAGAAGTCGCACAGTGTCTTGCTGCAAATCGGTACTCGGAATGCATATAGTTGGGCTTTATAGTATTTGAAGGTTTTAAAAAATTAACCATTTTATACTCTGTACCCATATGCTATAATAATCTTTAAATTAAGCAAATTATATGAGGGGAACCAAATTCTTTTATTTGAAAATTACATATAAAATACAATACAATTCGTGTACAATTTTAAAGATATTTTTCAAATTCATATTGTGGGTATATTTTGAAAATTATGATGTACTATGAACATGAATACAGCGCAATAATATCGGTTAATAAACATAGAAGTTATTTAAGAAAACAAATTTCAGGTTTTGCCTTGCATTTTCCAAAGTATTCAAATAGATGTAGAAATATTTTAAAATTACAAGAATGTTTAATTAATTTTTATATTAAAGGAATGTTGAATTGTAAAATGAAGTGATGTTTAAGGTTATTTTTTGGAACGGAGTTTCGATCTTCTAAAGGTTTTTAAGAATGTATGAATGTTTTTGTTTACATTATATTGTTTTTGTTTTTATAACTTGTACGTTTATCAACCGATTTCAATGAAACTCTCAGCATAGATTAGTTCAATGTCCTGTTATAAATAAGCCAAATGTTAATTTTCTATGTAAATACTTTTAAATTTCTAAAAGCGAAAGTTACAAGGAATTAATTAATTAATTAATTTATTTTATTTTTTGATTTGAATTTAGTAGGCGGAGGAGGCTTGGTATAAATTCTTTGAAATGCACCTATGCAATCGTATGTTACATATGTACATTGTCAAAATTTGTATGTAAATCAATTGCAAATCCAAGATATTTAGATCCTTCTTTTTTGAAATAACACTGTGCAAAAAACCCGAATCAAAAAATGTTGATTCGTTCTCAAGTTATTAAATAATATTTGAAAAGTTAAAAAATTCCCCATAGAACAATTTACATGAAAATACGGAAAAATGTAAGAAGAATTGCTGTTGCGCATCGTATAATATTTTACAAGTGTTTTTAAATAATGTTTTGAACATAATGGATAGAGCAAATCGGTCGAACACGCCATGTACCCTGTTATACATACACAAACGCATCGTATCTCCCTTAATTAAGGACCGATTGTGATGAAATTTACAAAATTGATAGATATTAATCATGATAATGAAGACAGAATTTATTAATTTATTATTTATTTATTTATTCCTACTTTTGCCTTGATTAGGATGAGCGGTACGTCCTCGAAGTCCTGTTGTTCCACTCTCCACTTGGTGCGAGGTTACTGGCCCTGTCCTTGGGTGATGTCAGCAGCCAGTAACTTCGTACCAAATGGAGGGTGAAACAGCCGCACCTCAACGTCAGACCGCTCGACCGAGTGCGAGAGGCAGAATTGGCATGCCCAATTCAAAAACAAAAATTACTACCAGTTACTTGAAGCATTGTACGATTAACCATCCCACCAGGTTTAGTAGTTGCGGGGAACCGCAGCAGATCTCTGATGTACAGATTATTTTACAATTGGACGCGTCCGCCTGATCTGCTCTGCCCATTATGTAAACATATTATACTTGCAAATACTTGAAAAATATTATACGATGCTCAACAACAATGCTTTTTCTTACTTTTTTGTATGTACCATTTTTCAAAGTAGCAGTAGCAAAACGTAGGAAAATATGACAAAAATGTCAAGACAATGCGATTTTTAAGAGTTATATGGAATAATGTGAATTTAGTCTTTTAACAAAGCCATTAAAAATTTGGTCTGAGCTTCGAAAAGATCTGCCACCTGCGAGCGGAAGTTAATGCGATTCCTGCCATGTTCGCTTCTGGTAATTGTCGCATTCACAGGATAGGGGTTCCTAGGATAAGATGTTCTGGCGATAGCTTGTAGATTTGGTATATTGGAGTCACTGTTGGTCGTAGGTTCAGAATGCGGTATACCATGGCCAGGTGACTTGTTAATTTGCTTTGTAGCATGGACGAGCTGCCAATTGGTGTTTTCAGGAAGTGCTTGGCCGGCTTGACGGCCAGTTCCCACTTTCCGCTTAATTGAGCAGTTCGAGCATACAAGGTGCACCACATCGTTTCCTGTTCCGCGGCAAATAGCTGCAGCCTTGTTTGCTGCGGCTAAAAGTCCTTCTTCAGCTCTAGTAGCAGATTGCTGATTCCCACCAAGTGTATAGTCTACTTCAAGAATTTCCTGCAAAGAACGCCAATTTGTGCGATAATTATACTTATTATAAACCAATAAGGTCAAAGATATAGCCGGACATAACCGACAGTTGAAGACCCTGTTCTTTGTGTTTTAATGAGTATTAAAATTAATTTCTCGTATAATTAAAATATATAAACATAAATAAATATTCAAAAATTTCCAAAAGACAATGTTTTGCCTAAATACATATGATGACGTCTGTATATGTATGTATATATACATTGTCTGTGCTAGATTTTTGTACATGACAAGTCGCAAGTCTGTAGATTCAAAATTATGGCTGCTGTCGTGCTTATAGATTGTAAAATTTATGCGGCAGTTGGTATTTTTTTTTAGATTTGCGAGGAAATGGGGAGAGATATCAAAAATTTTATTAAAAAAATTGATTAAAGTACCGAAAAAGGTGTCTATGGCCTTTATAGTTGCTGAGATCTAGGTGTTCATACGGACAGACAGATGGACAGATAGACAGGCGGACAGACAGACAAACGGACTGGGCTATATCGACTCAGCTCGTCGTCCTGATCAAGAATATATGCATTTAGTAGGGTCTAGCTTGATTTCTTTTGATGTTAAACACATTTTTCATTTGCATTAACTTAATATTCCATTTTGTGTTTTTTTTTTAACGTACAGGGTTAAGAAATAAACAAACAAATAACTTATACCACTTTTTTTGGCGTATAGCCCGTATATATATTTCAAGAAAATTCACAGTGTGTTCTTATATGGGCGTTTTGAGTTGTTCGGTTCACTTCCCCACAAATGTCAGTTATTTATCTTTATTTTATTTTATGCAAAAAAAAAAGTTCACCGACTCATTTGTTTAGGCATTTGTTACCTGGTTATCGGACATATCAACGCCTCGTCTGAGCATTACAATGCAGCAGCCAATTGAATGACAAAATATATTTTTTAAATAAACCAACGCGAAATGCACAAACAACAATTTACTCCTGAAGTGGCAAGTAGCAGCTTCGTCAATATGATGTTGTCGCTAAGACTGATGAACTAATACACAATACGATAAATAGACAGCTGCTGCCTTATATACCTGCAGCAGGAGAGCGAACATCTTCTGACACTCCGACATCCACAGCAGTCTAATTCTTATCTCTGCTTCAACAGAATGTGCCTTACCAAATCAGGGCGTTGGTAAGACAATGCACGCATACGAGTATGTTATATGAACCTCTCACCTCACCTTGCAGGGCGTTGCATCGTGCACGGATATTGCATGCTTTTATCAAAATCTGCTCAAGCAAATAAGGCGCTTATAATCTGACATTACGCACATACCTATTTGTTATAATTAAGCCGTTGACCAACTGGCAGGGCACTGCACACTGGTCGAAATAGCCATATTTTTGCAAAAACTCCAAACTTTCATGAGGAAAAATACAAATATCATATATATTTTATTAAATAATAATATATTATATTCAATAACCGATCAGCCATTTGCTTCCAGTAAAAGCCGGGAAACTGGCGTGCACTTTGAACTTTTACTGTTGCTTCAATTTTGCTAAGCGCTACCATACAGTCGGGTAAACCCGAATATATGTATACCCTTTACCTGCACTGATATCCAGTACCGTAAGTAATTTTAAATTATATAAATTTAATTGAATTTATTTAATAAAATATTTGAAATATAATTTAGTTTATTTTTAATTAATTTTTCTTTTAATTTATTATTCTATTAAAGCAGTGTGCCTTCAACAAAAAAAAAACTCATACATTTACAATTAATTAACATAACGTTCGACTCAGCTCGGCACATTATCAAGAATAAACAATTGTACATACTTTGAGGGTCTGTCAGTACTGTTAAAAGTTTGTAAAATATAATATACTATATCTGAATTGTTGTTGGTTTTGTGGTGTCTTAGAATAGTAAAATTTTCATAAAATTGTTATTAATAATGAGCAAAACTAATCTTCTATTAACTTATTTTAAAAAACTAAGGATGTGGAAATATTTAAGTTTATCTATCTAATCTAATTTTTCTTAAAATACAAACAACGATTCCTTATAGAAACGCCATACAAATTGAGGAACATTTTTGCACATAAACGATATATACCATTTTTAAAAACAGATGCTTTAAAATACCTATAAAATGTAATTTATTAATTCAAAAAAATTTTGTTTCCTGTTATTAAAAAAAATTACTCAATCGCAATGTAAATTTATATGGGTAGTGTAACTGGGCGTTGTCCGATTCACTTAAAACTGCAGTCCACGGTGTCTACAAAAGCTTAGAACTCAAACTATTTTATTTTGTATTTTTTTATTTATTTGCAAAAAAAATGTGTTATGGATTGTTATATTTTTGGCCACTGTGCATTGTGTTTGCACTGGACTATTGCACGCTTATTGATTGTGCATGCTTTTGTTGAAAATTGTTCTTGCAAATAATGAGCTCAAAATCCAAAGTTCAAATTCTTCAGTTTTGAGTATGTGAATGCAAGTAATTAGATTTTACGGTACTCGCCCCTTAATTAATTGGTTAAGATACAAACACCAACTGGCAGCGCACTCGCCTGGTGCACGCTTATTGATAATGCATGCTATTGATGGAATTCACTCAAGCAAATCAAGCGTACGTAGCTAGCTTTATTTACCTAATGAAAGCCAATTTAAAAACAAGAACAAGAGAGTCATGTGATTGTCCACAGCTTGAGCTGCTGCTGCTGATCTATGATGCTGCAAGTGTCACATAAATTACAAGCGGAAACATCAAAACGCTGTCAAGTACTCCATACCACTTGAACCCCCTCCACTTCCGTTCACTTTGCACTATGCTACTTGACTCGACTCGACTCGAGATGAGTTGAGTCGAAAAGGATTTTCATTGGCGCATTGTAGCAAGTCAGGCTCTAGACGACAGTGGCGTGGCGTTTAGTTTTTCGCATTGCCACTTTGTCTTCATCAGGAGCTGCGGGATGCAAGGACGGACGGTCGAACAGACGGGAGGACGGACACAACAATAAGCTCATCATCGCCATCGACGGCAACATCATTTTGCTCGTCGTTGTCATCATCGTACATTGCTATAAACATCAATTTAGCACCGAAAATTGGTTTTTTGATAGCTACACTCACACACAAGCACACAAACCTAGAGCTATATGTTAGTATAGCTTCATAGCTAAAGAAAAATTGTTTTTCACGTTAAGTGACAAGCAGCTGAAGCAAAGGAACGACACGAGACGACAACTTCGTCCGCATCTTGGACTGAGCTAGTAAATTCCGTCATGTTAAAGCATTCGTGTGGAAAATAATAAACAACAAGTAAGACACAGCAGCTATAAATCCATACGTATATGGAAATTATGCAATTACATACAGTTGATAGCTTTAAGTTGCCATTGAATCAATGCTGTTAATTTAGACTGATACTCCTTGCTGACATTGAAATGAACTGTTTTTGAAGACAATTTGTAGAACATTAGAACTGTTTTTTCCCGTTTTTGTTCTTTGCTCAATATCTGAAAGTTCTGTGCCACCTGCGGTTTGGTTTAACGGGTTTGGATACCAACGCGATCCAAAATTTAAAGAGATTTCTGTGTATAACAAATTTGAAATATGATTTACCCTGTATAAAAGTAAATATTGACTGCTTTATAAGATTGTGATCTCAAATTTTGAGGAAAAGCATGAAAAATCTTAAATATAACTTAAATAAATTATGGCTTTTTTTTTGTATATTTTGTTAATTTGATTTTTGTACTCTTCCGTCCAAAAACAGTTTTTTTTTTCTTAGTAAAAAAGTTTTCAGCACTGCCTCATAAATTTAATACATTTTAAATAAACTTGTCCCAAGGCTAGGCATGAGTATTAGATAGCTGAGAGAAACTATAAATTGGAATAGAAAATCCGTACGAATCAAAAACTAATGGCAGCCTCGAGAAAAGCGTAGGGTACATTAGGGAGCTTCAAGCGCCTTTAGGGCAATTCGAGTGCCCCCCTTGTACTCCGCGCTACTCGACTGTCATCATCTGTCAGCTAAACCTGCCTGTATGATAAATAAAGCGCAGTAGGAGAAGACAGGAAATTATTTAAATTTATGCAGTTGAAAATAAAACCAAAAGAAATGCTCGACGTTGAATCGGGAAGCAAAGTGCAGAGCACACACACACACAGCTACACACATGTCTACACGTATGTGTGTCAAGTGAAATTCGCTCAAATTTAATGCAAAACCCCTAGCAAATTGTCATTAAAAGCGGTACACATAAACAAGCACACACAGACAGTCAGAGGCACTGATACAGACAGACTAAGCCATGAACAGCAACGCCATTTGCCCGGCCATATTTATGACGTGAACGACAAGACAAAATGGACTTCCGGGCGGCAAAGGGGAGCGAACGGCTGACGGCGAGCGGAGGGTTTTGCATTTTAATAGACTGACCCAAACGCTGTTAAAACCGCATGCAAAACGCGCAAAATACTATAAAGTGTGTCTGTTTGTGTGTGTGTGTTTTTGTGGCATTTGCAATGCAAATTTTTCGCAAAAGTTAAAAATTTATGCCGCTTTTATGGCACCTAGAGTCCTGTGTGCTGTGACCTGCGACCTGCGACCTGTTAGACCTTCGCCCAGTCGAGCCGAGTCGAGTCCAGGAAATTATATACTAAATAGCAAAATAATTTTCAGCATTTGCGCTCCTCATTTCGGCCCATTTTGTACTGTTCGCTGCATTAAATGCAAATTTATGCCTATTTGCTTCAAGAAACTGTAACGGAACTTGCTGCTTTGACTGCCTCTCACTCCACTTGCTTGTTAAAATGGCATAAATTTCAGCAAGTACGCCGACTGACAGTAAACGGCGCTGACGCTATTCGAATGCCATATCAAAAGAGTGTGGAGTGCGAGGTGGCAACTGGGCGCATTGGTAATGCCAAAACTATTTCACAACTATCGACTCTTGCATTGTGCATTCGAGAAACTAGCAACTTGCAACTTGCAACTGGCAACTGGCAACTGGCAGCCTTTTACTGTTGCCCCTATCGCGCTTTGGTAATTCTTTGGCATTTCTTTAGCTGTTGCCAAGCTAAAGACAAAAAAGAAAAACGAAACAGTACGACAATCCCAAAGGCGACATAGCAAAAGTTGGCTAACTTAAATTTATGGGCACGTTTCTTTGCCAATTGTAAGTGTAAAATGAAATGTCTGGACTGGCATTTTGAACTCAGCTCGAGTAGGTGGAAGTCGTTGCGAGTCGACTGGCTTTGTGGCTTTGATAAAAGAAATTGCTAGTTACAAATAATTAGCCATTAACAATTGGCCTCCGGCACTTTCTATTGCCTATTTATGTGAGAGGCCAGAAATAAACCTAAAAATATATGCCTCAAATGTCTGCCGGCTGGGGCGAGCTTCAAGTTCTTGCTACGTCTAGCAGACGCTCCGTAAAACGATTTATGCGTTGCTGCGAATAAAGTTTTCGAACTTTGCCAACATTTGTTTTGCTCATGTGTCCACTTTGGGCTTACTTTTTTGTGTCACTTGAATGCAGCATTCTGCTGCTGCTGCTGTTGCTGCTGCCTCCGCCCCCTCCTCTGAATCACTACAACTAGTAGCATCTTGTCTTAAGTCGCACAGTTTTGCGGTTTTGTCTTTGGGGCTTATAACATAAATCCATAGCCAAGTTTCGGTCACAACTTGCAAATAAACGCTGAGAGTCATAAATCCTCAGAGCTAATATAATAAATGCATAAGTGCAACATGGTTAAACATGACGTGCAACATGCAGATAGATTGCACAAAAACTGACTGCTAATGGTTCACAAACAAAACCAAAAAATCCTACAGAAAATAGGAAAAACCATAGAGGAGCGGCAGCTTATGTGTCGGCGTCACATGGGCGTGATTGTGGGCGTGGCTAATGCAAATCACATCGGAAGCAGCTGCACAAATGTTGCGGAAATTGCCTTCTCCTTCCTCTGTGTCAACAGTCCTGTCACTTTGTCTTGCATCTCGTGGTTAACTCGATATTTTTCTATGCATTTCACATGCATATTTTATCATTTTTTTGTACTCGTTACAAAATTAACCAGCTATTCCAGCAAATATGAATAATTAAAACACTGATGAAAGCTAATGGAATTTATGACAATGTAAAAATATAGAAAAAACATGTTTAAAAAACTTTTGAAAGGCTAGAGCATTATTGTTTAAAAATAAAATACTTTAAACATATACTAAAGAGTCCCATACCCAAATAATTACTATTCCAATAAAATCCAACTATATACGGCTAAGAGATATGCATATGACACCTGATCCAAAATGCGCAAAGGCTCTTCTATTGGCCTAACAATCAGTTCTAAGTGCTTCAATTTACCTATCAAAGGCTGATTATATTACCAACAATTCTAGACTGCGTCACCATACCTTGCAGCGTTTAGTGAGCGCTGATAAAATCTGATTTAAAATCGGCCAACGAGTCGTATGAGTAATTATACAGATATCGAGTTATTTTTACTGCAGGCAGCCACATACTGAGCCTCTGCCAGTAAACCGTCACAAAGTTCGATTTGTGGCATTTTGTGGTATTGTTTGTATGTGTGTGTGTGTGTGTGTACTGGCCACGCCTACCACAATGCTCCCTTTATTCCACACCAACCCACATTTCTGCCCAGCAGCCTTTGCTCGCATGCGATGCGTGACAAAAATCGAACATCAATGGCGGCGACAGGCGCAATTTTGGGTTTGCAATTGTAATTGCGTTAGGCCACAACAGCTGTGTGTGTGTGTGTGTGTGTATGTGTGCGTGTGTCTGTGAGAGTTAATTGCTATATTCATGGCGGAGAGAGAGAGGGGAAAGTTCTGCACGTTTACGTTCACATCACGAACATGTCAAATTATGTAAAATGGCCATGGCAAGAAGACGAAGCGTTCTGAGCACACAATGAACTTATCGCCATCGTGGACTTAATCAAATTTCCCAGCATCAAAATGGCGGAGCCGAGCTGTAGCACGTTTTACAAAAATCGCAGCATACTTAAGCACACGCTTCATTTGGCTGAGTGAGGTAGTTCAGTTGAGCTGAGTTCACGTTGACACACTTATTTAACAGCTGACCCGCAGTCGTCAGGGCCAAGCATCAGAGTGGTGCAGTGGTGTTCCTCTTAAGCTTTTCGCACTGCCTTTTGGCTTGTTGCACGCTTCACGCTTCACGCTGGCTCTGGCACGCGGCACATAAATCAATGGCAACGATCTTTACGTGCTTGGACCGCCATTCCAGGCAGCGCAGAGAGAGCTGCTCGGCCCTGGCCTGCTGTCAGACTATACACGCCTTGCAATCTTTATTGCACATTGCGGCTTCCGTTGGGCGGATGTATGTATATATGCGTGTGTTGTGTGAGTATGTGCTCTATTAAAGTTGGAAAATGCGGCATTAAAATGCATTTCGCTTTCAATTTACTCGCATTCGTGTAATAGTTTCATTAAGTGTTTTTGGCTTAGATATCTTTTCCACGCTTCGACTAGTGACTTTGCGAAATTATTAATCAAACGCAGTAAATTTAGGCGCTGATTGGACATAATTACAGCACGCAAGTTTCGCCACAACAACACTAAATTAATCAGCAATCAATTACCATTTCGAAGGCGAAGCTCAGGTGTTTGACAGAAGAGACTTTAATTGGTCAAAGACAAGCATGAAAACTATCTACATAGAGGTCTACGGCATAACAATATCAATTAATCTCCAACTCCAATTAATTAGCTAACACAAGCATATATAACACCGATAAATGGGCGATGAATGTCATGGCTGTAGTTAAATTAATTCACGTGTAAGTAGGCATTAAAGTCAGCTTTAGCTTAGCAATAAATGTGTTTCTTTGTAAAACTAAATAAAACATGGCAAATTCATAAAAATTATGAAATATTATATATGCTTTTTATAGATATTTGATTTTATTTTGCACAGTATAAGCTTGCATAATTTCATTTACATAAGAATTTGTTTAGGGAATTGAGGATTGCTGTTGAAAATGTTGTCAATAAATAATAACTTCCAAAGCTGATATTTGCTTTTATTTTTTAATTGCATGGACATTTGAAGCATTGCTGTAATGAGTAAATTAAAATGCAGTGTGAAGCACGGTCTATAATTTCTTCTAAATAGTTTGCAACTTGGTGTAACAATTATTTTTGATATGTAAAACTGCTTAGTCCTTTTGCAATTTCTCTAAAATATGCATTCGATTGACGATGGTTACCACTGAGAAAGCCAGCTTAGCCACCTAAAAAGCCAATTGAAATTAGTTTAAATACAATTTAACAAATTTAAAACTTTTCTTACTTTAATATTGGATCTCAATGAGATGGGAATAATACCACCAGCTATAAAGTTCATTGGTTGCTGAGCCTGATGAAGAAAATAGACTAGAGCTGACTTATAGCGTTTGTTAGCTGCCATCCAATTGGAGTAGAATATAGCCGAGGAGAGTTTATGGCATTCGTCATCAATTAGCTCACAGATGTAACAAAACGGAAATGTTTCAATCACCAAAACTATGATAAAAATAAATGTAGGGAATCCTGACCAAAATGTGGCGAAGTACATTAGATTGATCATCGAAAGGCCCAGACCTAGGCCTATAAGCAAAAACTGTGCAAAAATGGTGCTCGATATGACTGGTCTCAATAGTATATAAAATCTGTAAAGATTAATATTTAATATTATAAATAATAATAATAATTCAAAAGATTGCTTATGTGCAATTATGGTAAATTTGGGAAGTTTCTAGTCACTCACTGTAACAACAATTTGTGATCCTTCACACAATTCACCAGCTCCTGGTAACTTTTCGTATCGCTCGTTCCTGAAGTTGTGCGTAATTTGTCTATACGTTGAATGAGCAGCTGAATGTGGGTCCTTAACATTAAGCCAAATAACACAGGATATACATCTGCTACAAGCTCCGCCATTGCAGCTCCCGAACCAATTATGAACTCAACGAAAGATTTAGTCCAAAAGCTTTTCTTAAATGGCAAATACAAACCCAATGGCAAAGAACCTGATAGAACCGAACTCAAGCAGGTGAGTAAAGTATAGGAAGCGTAAACTATCAGATAAAGTGCATATATAAAATTACAGCGTTTAACACAGCGATGCACCAAGATAAGTTCATTATGGTTCACACAACGTTTATCCAACTCATCTAGTATATCTTTCGACTGCTCAAAACGATTCACATTTGACCATAATACAGAAATCTTTACTGAAAGACCCACTGTATTCAATGCCACTTGCAAAGAAGTGAGAAATGTGCCCGGAGTGAATCCTTCAAAGTCTATGAAATAACTGACAAAGGCTGCAAATTGCAGATATATGCCAATGGTAAAGGTGAAAACCACACTCCATATTATGTAGAGTCGATAGTATGAACTGCTTTTGACTGGTGGCATCCATCCAACAAAAGTCATGCCACTCTGCAAGTATTTGTAGGCACATCGTGAGGCAAGCAGCTCTCTGGGTGCAGGATCTTCCAAATACTTCAATACCACCATGACGGTCAAGCACTCGCGGCAAAATATGAACTGCTACTGTTCGAGTTTACAAAGTGGCTGCATTTATTTATTATTTTGTCGTGGGAATTTGGGATGTCTTTGCTAAAATTCTCAATGTGCAATAAACCAAACGTTGTTTAATTATTCGTCGATACGATTGATTGACTGAGCTTTATTGGAAATGCGGACTATAATATTCACAGTGCACTTCAACTTCCATATTCTAAACGAATTAATTTTTTATAAGATTTTAAGGTATTATTACATAGCAACATGGCCATATTGATTTGTTGACAATGAAAGCAAATATTTTTCAATAAGCATTCAAATAAACTTTGCACTTAAAATATGCCTAACTGCCCCAAAGTTCTATTCAGATTAAATCATTTTGAATCGTTTTGGTGAAGCCTTTTCAGTGCTCTGAATCTAACGATTATGATTCGAGTGTAAGTTAATTAAAATCTGGTTTTTGAATCAATTTCTATTTAAAGAAAAAAGATCTAATAGATAAAATTTGCGATGTTTTTTTACATAAGAATGTTTGCTGTCTCTAGTTCTTATAGTTTACAATATCTAGGTGATCATACGAGTGGACAGACACACAGACGGACATGACTATATCGACTCAACTGATCGTCCTGACCAACAATATCTATGTTTTTTATCTATAGACCTTTGTATTCTTTTAGAGTCCTGGGCTAAAAAACCATATTGCTTATATTCTAGCATTTATTATTTTTTGTAGGCCTGCAAAATCTGTTTCCGCGCAAGCAAATTTAATATATTTTATCGCTTACCCGCATCATACTAGTATAACGAATACTTCAAAACAGCACACACACGCACACTTATCATGCACTGCGAACAAATTCATTAATTTCAACAAGGCGAACGCCCCAAACGGCAAAAACAAGAACTGCAAGAGCAAAAAAAGAACAACCAACTACATGCAACAAATCGGTGTGTCGACATAAAAACAAATGCATTTACCAAAAGCATGCAGAGCACAAGATAAAAAAAAATATTGAATGACAATATTCAGTGACTTAAACTCTTGAATACTCTGAATTGAATACTGTGAAATTTTACATAATGAAATTAATCATAGTACTTTAAGCAAAGTTTAGTAGAATACGACAACATATAAAATTTAAATAACAACACTTTATTGTTAAATATTAAATAGTTTGTAATGTTCAACTGCAATTCAAAACTAACTTGATTTGAAAACCAACCGATTCAGTAAAGCAAAGTGTATTGCGAAATGAAGCGTTCATTTATAGATGGCAGCTGATTCTGCTGGCTGTACCCAACGGAACCGAAACATGTGTATGGTTGACATTTTGGGTACTGAATGATGTGCCCCATTCCCTCAAGCAGCCAGGCTCGCCCTAGCCCCTACCCCCGTGCCCTTATCCCCAGGCTGTCCCTCTGCAGTCCCATTGCAGTGCTGCAAATGCGCTTGTCACTGCTGATCCTTTTAGCTGTTGAATTGCAAATTGTTTGTATATGGCGTCAGTCATTTTGTTCGTCTTGTTCTCTTCATTTCATCCTTCTTTTTATTTACATTTTTTCAGTGCTCTTTCGTACAGTGTGACAAAATGTCCACCCATCTGTCACTGCAACAGCAGCTTCCAATTTGTTGCTCTTCATTTTGCCGTTACATGCAGAAATTTGTATGATTTTTTATAAAATTTTTTTCTGTTTGTTGTGTCTTTTTATACCCTGTACCCATGAAATGTGTAAAAACATGGTTAATAATTTTGTGCAAATATGTGTAAGAGTCAGAAGGAGGCGTGTCAAACTGCACAGAGTATATATCGTATATATTCTTGATCAAGGTGGCGAGCTGAGTCGATTTACCCATATCCGTCTTAGCGCCTATCCATTCGTCTGTATGTAATTTTTGAAATGTTTTTGAAATGTAATGAATTTAAGTTTGTTTTTCAATGTTAGATGTCACAACCTCATTAAGCTCTAATTCATAAAATCCAAGTTTCAATTATTTCAAATCTTATTTAAAACGTGGCGTGCTACAGGCGGACGCGTCCGACTAATCGTCTCAGTTCTTACTAGTTTTGTTTGTTTTTGGTATCTTTTGTGTGTGTTGTATATGTTGTATATGTGTGCAACAGATTTGAAAATCGTACGAATAGCAAATGAGCTACTTCTGTTAACAATTCAAACAATTTAATGGCTTGGTGAGTAAAAGCTTTGTCTACCAATAAATCCGACTGACAGTTAAGCAGATCAGACTTCCGTTAATGCCTTCGTCATGCAAGTGGATGTTTCACAACATATTCTATACAAAATGTATATTAAATTTTACATGTTACTCCGAATTTAATGTTAAATAGTAAATAATATTAAATCTGGTCTAAAATGTCATCTTCTGCTAAACAACAATTTATAGCCTTTGTGAAATTTTAATGTTTTACCAGAATTATTTTATGTAATATTTTATAAAACTACCCACTAAGCGTAGCAGCAGTACTTCTTCTTCTTCACTTTTGACGTGCGCCAACTGCGCTGCTGCTGCGCTGCCAATTGCTTGTCTCCTGTGTTTATTTCATTATTCAAGCAAATTAAACGCTTATCTAGTTTCACGCATACGTTCCTCATTTGTGAGTATAATAATGAAAGTAAATTGATTTGGAGACCTCCGCAGCCTTCAATCAACCAATTTGACTATTAAATCCAACTAGCAGGACACTCGCAAGGTGCACGCCTATTGATATTGCATGCTTTTCATGGAATTTTCTCAAGCAAATAAATGGTTTAAAATTAGACTAATATTCTTCCCTCTTGTATATGACAATGTAACTTAATCAGTTTTTACCTCACACACCAACTTGCTGGGCACTCGCATGCTCTTGAGGAAATATTCCTCAATTTTCCCCAATTTTAAGTACAACAATGCACTTAGTGGGCGGGGCACTCGCCTGGTGCACGCCTATTAATACGGTTGCTTTTGATAGAAATAGCTCGGAGCTTTTAATTAAAGTGTTCGACCATTAACTCCAACTAGCAGGACACTCGCAAGGTGCACGCCTATTGATACGGATGTTCTTAATGGAAATTTCTCATAAGCTTGATTCATTTTCTGCCCTTTTCAATATGACAATGCAAAATTATTAGTTCAATTTCACCACCTAACCCGCATGGCACTCTCATGGTACACACTTGTTAATACTGCTCGTTTTTGATTGAATTTACTCAAGCAAACTAAACGCTTATCCAGTTTCACGCATACGTTCCTCATTTGTGAATATAATAATGAAAGTAAATAGACTTGGAGACCTAAGCATCTTTTAATTTAATAGTTTGACCATTAAATCTAACTGGCAGGACACTCGCAACTGTAATAGAATTTGTTCAAGCAAATCAAAGACTCCCAAGCAAGGTATACTAGTATTACTATGTGTGTAGTGATTTGTACCATAGTGACATCAAGAATATATATACTTTGTGGGGTCTGCCATATTTCAATGGGCACAGGGTATAAAAACTCCTAATACATATTTGAAGAAAACTTTTAGTCTTCTTATACATAAAAAAAAGGTAATGTAATTATATTGTATCAATGTATCTTAGAGAGTACATTTAAAATTCTAATTCAATTATTAAGCTGTTTATAATATTTATTTACATTGTTTACCTCTACTACTACTAGTGTTGTTGTTCCCAATTTTCACAGCTCATGCTGAGTATGTGTTTATTCTTAGAATGTTCTGCTATAGCATTGTTTTATATTAGTTTTATTTTGCATTTTGCTGCATTGTAAACTAAATAGTTAATTTTTTGTGCTCTTAGCCAACTGTTGTTCGACATTTGCATATAACATACTCGTACATATGCGCATTGCCTGCAGCAGAATGTGTTTAATTAAAATGGTTTGTAATGCTAAACTAGCCGGAAAATGCAGTTAGAAAATAGTGGCGAACGAGCAGAGGATGCCAGAATCGAATATGCGTATAAATTCCAATAAAAATAAAGCATAAAACATAAAACAAATGACTCTCATATGACAGAACAGAATTAATGAAATGCAAAGCACATTAATTTATTGTCACGTTTATCTGTTGCAGCTGTATGCCTTATTATAAAAACAAAAATCTGCATAAACAGCAGCCCTCTTCTCTTCGTGTCCCCCTATGCAGTTATATCTGTGTCACGTATTCGTTTATGTATTCACATTTGCGATAAGCGAGTGGCACTCGCTACCCATTTACATATCCGTTATGTGTGTCCATGTTGCCTATCAATTACATTCGGGAAATGCCAAGGCACAAATTGCATCACATCATTTAAATCAAAGAGCTAACTTTTGTTTATCAGTTGGTCCTTGGTAAGGTGCCAAGCTTGGCTTACACCGGATTTGAAGTTCTCTTTTAACTCTTGCCATTAAAATTAATGCGCCGAAAAGTAGACTATTAAAAATGCAAAGCTAACTTTATTAGTGCAAAAGAACAGGCAGCCGTTGGAGTTTGTGTGAACTGGTGGTTCCATAAACAGCTAAAGCAGAGTTGTAGGTAAAAAGGGATTCTGTTGGGAAAATATTAAAGTTCATGCTAAAAGGTTTATTAAAATTTCAAGATTGAGATATAAATAAAGCTGTTCGAGGTTCACCTAACAGCTAAGAAAATCATATAAAAATGTTATAGGTAAGACTTAGTTTCTGGTTAAACATCAAAGTTTGACATCTTAAGTTCAGCAATATCTGGAAGTACACAAATGGAATGATTTAAATTCAATTCAATATTTCGAAGCTTTTTCGAATTTTGTTATCGGCGCCACTGGCAATGGAAATTACAAATACAGATACACAGGGGCAAACACAAATACAAATGCACACAAACTAACACATTAGGCGGCATTTCCTTTGCCAAAGGAACGGCATAAAAGTTGCTTGACTTCATTTTGGGTCGTCGACGCTGCCGACGACAACATCAACATCAACAACATCAGCATGAACAGCAGCAGCAGTAGCAGAAATAGAAGCAACAACAACAGCAACAGCAGCAACAGCAGCAGCAGCAGCAGCGGCAACAACAAACAAGCAAACGAACAAACAAATAAACTGACAGACACTCGTTTCCGTTTTCAAACAAAACAGACGCCATATTTAAAATTCCAAACGGCATACAGCAGCAGCAATAACAACAACAAAAACAACAAAAACTAAACATCAACAAAAACAAAATAACAGTGAAATTGCCGTTTTGCGAAAAACTTTTCGCTCTACATTTTCGAATTTGCTTTTCACCAACTACGTCTCGCTCTCCGGCCTTCTTGCTTGTTCCACAAAGAATCCAATTTGTGTGTCGCGCTTTGATTTTGCTAAAAAATAATAAAAAAGCATTAAAAATAAAATTAAAGAAATAAAAATGGCAAGTTCATTGAACGCGGCATAGCTAATACGAATCAATGTTGCGCCTTGCATAGCAGCTAATTGCTGAATTATGCCAGAAAGAAAATTTGAGAATATAAAGCGAAAAGCGTAGCACGCTTCACGGCGCACAACAATCAAAACATACGCAGACAGTGAGAGGGGAGGCGAAGCGCCCAGAGGCAATGTGGAAACAGCAGCCGTCCAAAAATACATAGCTGAATCAACATTTGGCATCAGCAATCGCCAGTTGGCCTTCAGCATTTGTCATACATACATACATACATACATACATACATTATAAATACACACACTATAACGGCTGCTGCCCGCTGACCGCCTGCCGTGATTTCCGTGAGCCAGAAATGAAAGATTTATTTCAGATTTGCATGATGAGATACCGGGAGGATACACACAAGCGCATCTACATACACATAATGGACACGGAGAGAGAGAGGGA
The DNA here is from genome assembly GCA_035045125.1 of Hypselothyrea guttata. Classification (NCBI taxonomy): domain Eukaryota; kingdom Metazoa; phylum Arthropoda; class Insecta; order Diptera; family Drosophilidae; genus Hypselothyrea; species Hypselothyrea guttata. The sequence goes on from JAWNNJ010001579.1 coordinate 21,527, forward strand.
GAGAGAGAGAGGGAGAGAGTGGGGTGCAAAAGAGCAGAAGGTAAAGTCGGGTCAGCGCTGTAGTTCAGACACAAAAGACACGTAGGCAAATAAAAGTGCCTCCGGTGTTTGTTTAGCTTTACAGTTTAACTTAAGTTGTGTATTAAAATGATTTATGCACGAGTTTGCGAAAATTACAGCCCAGACAGTCAGATAACGTCATAAATTTGGCTCTAATTTCATAAAATATGCATTCCAAAGGTACAGAACTTTATCAAATGATCAATAATACCCAAAGAAAAAATTGTTAACTCGAATCCATCACAAACAAATATATACTCATTACATATTTTATTATGCATATTCAAAATTTAGCATAATATAAATGTGGATTTGCACGATACTACTTATATAACGAATTAATTAATTGCCTTCCTGTGTTTTGAATAATTTATAAAATAAAAATATATTTCTTCTGTAAAAATGAAATCACATAAATTACAGCCATTTTCTATAAATAAAACACCCATCTAAAGATAGATATTAATATTTCAAAAGACATTAAACGTACTCGTATCTTTCGGTTTTAAATTCCTTTTCACAAGTATCTGCAGCGCAATAAAATTTTTATTAAACACGGATTTTCGCTCAAAAATTAATTACACAAGGGCAGTAACATTTCGTTTTAATAAAAGCACATAAATTAAATTATGAAAGAGAAACAGATTGTTGAAGCAGGTGATTACATTGAATACAAATACGCATACGATTCTGAATATGGCATATAAGTTGTCGGATGAATATCGCAGAGCAAGGGCATTTTAAAAATCTATAAAATAAATTGACCAACTGGGCGCCACAGCCCCACACTTACACACACCAACCCATACACACACATGCCAATAAAATATTTTATCAGACGTACGTGTTGCTATTAGACGTTAAAACATGGACACACCATTACTCCCCGGACTCCGAGCCCCCGACGCCCAGGCATGTCACGCACGCATATCGAATGACGGCGTTGGAGTGTTGAAAGCTGTGACGAGCGTGTAAGGTATAGAGCAGAAAGCTACAGGGTGTGCTAGTGTGTGTGCGGGGTGGGGTTAGCTAACCCTTTTTTACGGGCTGGTCAACGCGATGGATCCTGGTCTCTGATTATGCGTCGTGCGGCCATAAATTTATATTGAAAGACGTGCGCTGTTAATCAAATTAAAGTGTTTCGATTAAGTTTTAAATGAAAAACGTTAGGGGCAAAAAACAAAAACCGAAACGAACAGCGAAAAAATGAAATTAATTTTTGAGCACGTGGCGTATGCGCAATATTCAATTGAATTAATTTATGCGTCTCTTGTGCTGCTGCAGCAAATCCCAGCTCATATAACGGCCAAGAAAACTCTATCGTGCACTAGGAAATTTGGAAAACGTGTCGTAAACTGCGCTGGTTATTTAAGCCATGATGCCACCATGCTGCTCAAGTGCTGCGTGCTTTAAAGCGCTTAACGGCCAACTGAAGTTAAATAACAATTTCACTGCTCATTAACCCTAATTTGTATGTAAATTTTTGGAAGCCCTAGCTGGCCTCTTTTTCCCTTTTGGGCCCAAATGCTGCACGGCACTTTATGCTAGCTGTTTTTAAAGGATTTTCAGCGGCCTGTTTTGCTTTAGTGGGTTTCCAACTAACCCACATGCCAAGCATTTAAAGAGTCTGATATACTCCATAAATAGATGGGGCTAAGAATGTGACCAAATAACTTAAATATGGTCTCAAAATTCACGCTATATTTCTGAAGTCAAATATAAAGCGTCAATACATACAAATAGGCGGTAAGATATTCTACCCAGCATCTTCAGTCATTTTTACCTTGTTACGTAGATCTAATAAAAGAAAGTTAGTCCAAATAAACCTATGTTATACCAATATTACTCTATATCCATTTCGCAAGTGTTGAGTTTTTTTTGGTAATACGCAACTTCAATGAGAGACGATATTTGTTAGCTGTAGGCAGGACATTCTTCCTGGAACATTTTCCATTAATTCATTCGCCAACAAATAAACAAAAGGCCTCACAACAAAATGGACTTGCGGCAGTCATTATTGGGTTCGTTGTTGGCACAGTATAAAAAGAAGACAAAAGAAAGCATTAAGCCAAACAATAAGCAACAGACAGAGAGCGACGAAGTGTGTGAGAGCTAGAGAACGAAAGAGTGAAACAAATAAGAAATGGCAACGTTCTGGGAGCGCATGCAAATTCAATAAATTAAGGCAACGGCCATTAATTATATTTTAAATTACAATGCACACTCACACACAGAGAATGGGAAGGAGAAAAGCAGAAAGAGAAGCAAACGCACACACATGCATAACTTTTGCTTTTGCCACGGGATGACAGAGAGAAAGTTGCACTCATTCAGCAGGCAAATTGTCGCAGTTTATCGCCATGCACCAACAGCGGCGACAACAACGCACAGCAACAACGACAACAACAACAACAACAGCAGCAGCAACAAAGTGACAGCTCATTGTTGCCTGTGGAAACCACTTGGCCAGCGCCAGGCAGAAAAACAATAAGTAAGCATGAAAAGGAATTAAAAAAATATAAACAAATAAAATAAGAAACAGTAAGGACGGCGCAGATCAGTGCGACGGAAGGCTGCAGTCGGAGAGAACCGACAATAGGGAGACCCTGTACTTTGTGTTTCCATAACAACTATACAGTCAAGCGATTTGACTGTTGCACATCTTCGCTATTTCTTGTCCGAACGTAATGTAATTCAGCATCTTGAAAGAGCGACTTACTCTGTAAATGCCAAATTACAAGTCGGTAGCTTTGAAATTGCGAATGCTGTGTGGATGCTTTTATATCATCAAAAATCGATAGCAAACTTGATCTAGTTTAGTAGAACCTAAATATCAAAAACCGTATCGCCAGCTTTAATAATTTTCCAGGTCTAGGTTTTTAGACAGACAGACAATCGGATATACAAACTTGGATTTATCTACTTGCTCGATCTGAAGCAGAACACATATATATTGTAGGGTGCAGCACCTAAGCGACCCTTTTGTAATGTTTTTGAAGTACAGGGTCTAAAAAACTTTAACTGAAACTTTAACTTTAACCGAGCAGTAGCAGAAGCTGGTGCTGTTGCTGGTGCTGTTGCTGGTGCTGTTGCTGTTGCTGTTGCCAGTTGCAGCTGCAGTCTGATGGCGGCCCATTAGCGGCGCGTAAACAATGGCGAAGGCTGTTGACAATGGCGGCCATGTCATTAAGGCTGACGTAGGCCGCTGACCGCTGACGTGTTAACTGCAGAGAGTCAACTTTTTAATTGGTTTTAAGTCACAAGTTGATTACCATAAGACAGAGAGCGCAGAAACAGAGAGAGGTTGAGAGAAAGAGAGAGGAAGAGGTAGAGAAAGAGATATCTGGGATTAATTGTTCAGGGCAAATGCCATTTATTTATGCTCATTTCTTGGGCTTGGCGCGTTTGCCTTTTTTGGGCTTCTTCTTGAACGGACCGAGGCCACGACGCACCATGATGCCACGCCACCAGGCCTGAATGCGCACAGCGCACTCGATGCGGTGCACTTGCAGATCATGGAGGCGCTGCTCCTCCTCCTTCTTGGCGCGATACTCGTTGACAAACACGACGTGGTGAGCATTCTCCTCGCGATGCCGTGCCAGGGACTTGGTCAGCTCGAGTATGCGCAATTCCCAGGCTTCGGCCTCGCGTTCCACGCGCCGCATCTCGCTGGCATAGCGCCGCTGCCAGGTCTCGATGCGCTGCTCCAGATCGTTGCGTTCCCGGCTGCGAAAGGCGCTCAGCTCCTGGCTGACACGCTGCTCACGCGCCAGACGCTGCTTGTAGTCGAGTATGTCGCGCAAATAGGCACGCTCCGCGTTCTCGCCCCAAATCTGTGCCTGGCTGACACGTGCTGCCTCCCAGCGCTCCACCAGATTGTACTCCAGTTCGTTGACGCACGACACACACTTTAGGTTGTACCTGGCATCGGCAATGCGCTCCTCATAGTCGGCCAATTTGGCCGCACCATTAATCTTCAGCTGCTCCAGCTCCGCCTGCAGCTGCTTCAAATCGTCTCTGCTCTGGTGCAGCTCTTTGACAGCTGCAGACTCCTCGCTATTGTTGCCACTCAGCGCACTAATGGCCAGCTCCAGGCCGTTTGGCTGCTCCCGTTCTCGCTCCTCCTTGGTCATGTACAGCTGCCGATTGGCTGCCTCAAAGAACGCGCGCAGCGCATCCAAATCGCGTTCATATTTCAGCGCATTCAGCACACACTCATCCAGCTTGTCCGCATCCAGCTCCGGCTCCCCGAGCAGCGACTGCAGCCGTGGCAGCTTCTTGCCCGTGAGCAGCACACGTTCCGGCTCCGGCCGTTGGCCAATCGAAGAGCTGCGCAGACGACGCAGTGAAGCCGGCATCTGTGGCAATGGGTTCTGCCTGTTCAGGCGTTGGGAGCGCTGCTGCAGCGCCAGCTTATCGCCGGTCTCCTTGAAGGTGTAGGCCAACATTAAATGCTTCAGCTGCAGCGGCTCCTCGTCTTGCTCCGTTGACTCCGCCATTGCAACTGGCGGCAACGAAGCGAGGTGTTTGTTGCATATACATGTGGCATGTTTGATGTTGACACGGCAACTGTTCCTAGGCTAAGACCTGCTGCATGTTTGCCATCATAACTCACACTAGCACCGACTCCTTGCACCCTCCACCGCTGTTGCACCTCCTCCATCACTCGGTCTGCTGCTTTATCTGTTTCTCTGGGCTTGGCCGAGCGCCAATACATTTGCTACGCATTCGCCGCCTTTGTCCTCGTTCTCAAAGTTTACGTGCAAAAATGCCAAACTGCTGCCAGCTTCGAAGACACAGCAGCAGCAGCAGCGACAGAAGCAGAAATTGTAGCTGCCATGGCTGGATTTATTTTCCCTTGCTCTCTTCTTGCATCCTTTTGCGGCTTATACGTTTTTTATTTTGTCTTTGGGTTCATTCACATCTTGGCCAGTCAACTGCCATGTGTCTGCAAATTCCTTAGACTCCGTCTCCTGCTCCCTCTCCGTCTTCACACTCTGCTCTATCTATGTGGCACAGCGCAGCGTCCCTCCTGCTGTTGGCTTATATGTTTAACCCCATAAATGCCGCGCTGATTGCAAGTTAAATTATTGGCACTCGCGACGCCAGACCCGCATTACAATTAAATTATCGCATTAACCGCATAACCTGCACGGCTCCAAGCGCAGTTGCCTTGCCATTGCTTATCCATGGCTGCTCTCCCGCGGTGAGACTGCAGACGCTGCAGTCGGGAGTACTTGACGTTATGTTATTAACAGTTTTTAGACCCTTTACTTTAAAAAAGTAAAAAGGGTCTATTAACTTATTGCAACAAGAAAATGTGTGTAACACCCAGATGAAGGCGTGGCAGACCCACCAAAATATATTTATTCTTGATCAGGACGACAAGCCGAGTTGATATAGCCATGTTCGTCTGTCCGTCTGTCTGTCTGTCCGTCCGTCGTATGAACACCAAGATCTCAGCAACTATAAAAGCTAGAAACACCATATTCGGCCTTTGGGTTCTCCTAATCAGTAAGCAGTACGAGTTTATTTTAGATTTTGGATACCCCTCTCCCACTTTCACCGCTTACATACATTTCCACAAAGTTATCAACCCTGGTTTTACTAATTTTATTGGTAATAAATTTATAAAGCAAGTGAGTTGTCCTCGCTCCATATTGTAAAATAAGAATTATTAATTCTAATAGACTTTTCATTCAGCAAAATAAATACTTTATATTTTTGCACAAAATACATATGGCATATTTAATGACTTCAAATACCCTGTAATGTTAATTTACACAGCCTTTGTCTTCTGCACTTGTCCTATAGGTTGAACATTATAAAGGCAACTGCAAATGGCCAATGCAATGGCAATGTCGCTGAATGGAACTCCATGAGATATTGCTTACATACAGACTATACATATATTAATTTAATGCCCTCCACTGTCTTGCACACACACATACACACACTTGCATATGAGGAGCTGCATGTGGCGCCTCTGGCACTTGGCTAGCGGTTTCGCTGTCAGTGCCCATTATTTTTAATAGACTGCAAAGAAAAAGTTTTCAGTTTTCAGTTTTCTACTTCATTGAGTGCGAATCGGCGCAAGGCGCTGAGCTGGCCTCTTAGTCTATCTCTCTCACGTTTGTCTTCTGTCTTTCTCTGGCAGCTAAAATTAAGTGCGCTAAAAAGAGAATGCTGTGCAGCGACTGATAAGCTATACACACACGTACGTTCCCACACACGCACAGTCCACAAGTCTGGCATAAAGTCATACACATAAATTCACAATTTGTTCACAAAAAAATTGTCCCAAACTCTTTAACATTTGATCCAAATTTAACACATTTAGAAGCTAAACAAAATTGCGAATAAATGCATTTTATTCCAATTAAATCTCTCGATAAAATAAATAGTGCAAAAATCGAAATGCAGTTAAACTTCTAGTTTATATTACACCTAAATAATTCGTGACATGACAAAAATATTGCAATACAACGGTTAGAATCGATTCAATATCAATCAGTTATTCGCTAGCTTCCCACTCACTTTTTCTCTCTCTCTCTCTCTCCATCTCTCTCTCTCTCTCTCTTTCTCACTCTGCCTCTGCACTAACAATAATTGCATGTCAGCAGCATATTTCCCATCAAAATTTCAGCATTATAACAGTTATTTCACGTGGCTGTGGTGTGCATTGAGAATGAATACTGTACAGGCTGCATCACCTATATACTACATCGATACTACGCTGATTTGTTTAGCCGCGTTGTCTGGCAACAGCTTTATTTCGCAAACAAATTGCAAAGCGTTCAACGGGGATCCGATGCAAAGAAAACCAGAGTTTTAAACTTGGATTAAGCTCAGCAAACTTTCAAAATAATATAGACAAGTGGGATTTCCACTTGGAAAATGATTTATTATTATCATAAATGTTATAAAAGTTTAAAATCTGCCGAAACAAAAAAATCAAAACTGTGAAAGATTAAGCAAAAATAAATTGTTAATTGATAAAGAAGGAACAATGATTCTTCTTCTTACTTGTGAATATCTCCTGTTTTAACCGATTTTAATGTGATTATTAGGATAGTTGAGTATAAAAGAAGAAAATATGTATTCCAAATAACAATGTTCTACGTTCAATATTACGCTTGTTATTCAACCTTTAATATTCAAAAGTATAATGTTAAATGGATTTTATTGATTTTGGGCGTTAAAGGGGCGTGGCCTCCAAGATTTACAATAAACTTTATCTGCGTATTCAATACACCCACCTATATCAACTGGCTGCTCTAGCTCTTATAGGTTCGGAGATCTCAGCGTTCATACAGACGAACAGACAGATGGACATGGCTATCTCGACTTACTATAGGTCGTCGTCTTGATCAAGAATTTATCGCTCATTTACTAGAAAAAACGAAATTTTTGATTAAATGGTGCAAAAAAAAATTGGTTGGGTATTATTATATCTTGTGTAAAAATTTCATTATCCTGTCTTTAATACATAGAGCGTGAGAAGAGAATGTCGAATGTCGATCCGCTTTCTATTGAGGTTCAGAGCGCTGGAAACTTCAAACCCGTTTATATCGGAACGCACTTTTTTGAGTTATGGCACTTTTGAAGTAAATAAGCTTTATATGTATACTTTGTGGAGTCTACGAATCGTTCTAAGTGTTACACACATATGTCATTTAAACTAAATTAATAGACCCTTTTACTTCATATCATGTTATTGATATATGCTACGAGTATATTCTCCTAATTTCCACATAATTTTTAAAATCCAAGTTTCACTATATAATACATCCAAAGCAGTTTCAACTAGCTATCGCACCCCTTCTACGCCTCTGGCTGTGCATGCACGCAGCCAAACACGGGCACATGTACACATACACCGATACATCCCCGCTCCTACACACTTTGAGTACCAGCCGCACTTATGTTGCATGCTTCACTTTGACCAGTGTAAATAACCAAAAATTTTATATTGCGAGCCGCAACCACGACACCATGACGACAACGGCATATGGCAAGCGAAGCCAAGCTCAACAAACAGGACATGCACATGACATGGGTGTAGGGGCTGCAGGTGGGTGGCGGGGGTGCGTGAGGGGCGGAGTAAAGATGGCGTTGAGTTCTAGCCAGTGCCAGTGTCAGGCAGTAGGCAACGCGGTTCGTGTGGACTGACCGGCAATATCGCGGCTTTCACTCTCCTCCCGTTCCCCTGTATCATTCTCCTCTCTCTCTCTCTATCTGCTTGCTCTTTGTGCATGATGATGGTCACTGTGTGAATATGTCAGTGTGGTAGTGGTTGTTGTTGCTGCTGTTGTCTGTGGACGAGGAGTGATAGACGCAACCATTAATTCACATTCAGGTGCCGCACGCTTGGCTGCCCAACTTTGCTTCATCTATATAGAACCCATCTACACTGACAGAAATATTTAGAATGTTCAAACTGAAAATCAAAAATTCGCGGTGTCCAAATAGAAAATTCTTAATTCAAAAATAAAGTTATGCATATTCAAATTCTCATTTTGGTTATTATGAACTCCAGTTAAAAACCAGAATGTGCGAAGCAGATAAGTCGGACGCACCCTATACATAAAATATAATTTTATAAAGCTGTCATACAAAGCTCAGCAATGCTTTATCTTACTTTTTTGAATGTTATCCATGCTTAAATTGCCGCGCTGTCAGAGAGCAAGCAAGACAACGCCTGCAATATTGTTTCGTAAATATGTTTTGTGTTTATTAACCGATTTCAATGCGTTAGACTATGTCAATCTCCACCGATTATGTAAATTCTATTACGATTTGATAGAAATATCAAAGATATGCAACGGACAATTTTTTAATAAATTTATGTAAGCGTCACTGCAGCCACAATATTAATGCTACAGACCTGCAATTTAGCATGTACATCATCTATGACATCTATGAATTACATTACGAACGGATAAAACAAACAGACAGGATAGAGCAGACAGAGCAGTCATCTAGATCTTACACATTTTTTGGAATCTGGGTTCTCCTATGCAGCAATCATATCAAGTTTGTTTTAGTTTTTCTAAAAACTCCTATATCCTGCGCTGAACGAAAAAGTTTATCAACAATATTCAGCTTAAAAGCTATAGTTTTGAAAGATTTGGGACTTGGAAACAGCGAAAAAAACACAAAGTACACGGTATTCAACAGTCGGTTACTTCTTACTTACTGGTTTTTTTTCCACTTAAGATATTTTTCTATATTCACTCGCGATCCCAAAATAATTTCTACTAGAATTCTAGAGCAAAACCAGTTTCATTTCGGAGGGTTATTCTGTAGAACGAAGCAATTCCAATTTTTGCAAGTGCATACCAACACAATTTGTACACGTGCGCGTGTGTGTGTGAGCGACATGTGTTTTCACACAGCCCACATGCCCCAATTTGAGGGTCGGGCGGGCATAAAACTCTGGAGTAGCTGCGGTCGCTCGTGCAGGCAAATCTCGTGAAATGCATGACAATTGCTTGGGGGGTCAAGCTCTAGACCCCCGTGGGAGATTCTTCAAATTTTTACTGCGTACCTTGGTGAAAGTTTTAAAACGCAGCCCAGTGGGCCACTGAAAAATTGACCCAGTTGCCGAGCGTGTAATTAGTGGCCCAGGCATTGGCCGGACAACAAACAGCATGGATAATTCATGATGCGCAAAATCGAAAGTTAGTCGGGCGCTCCCAATGCTTGCCACATTGTGCGGCAGCAAGGCGAAAGGGCGAAAGGGGCCAAAGCAAAATCAATAAAGGCAGGTCGGTCGTCTGTCGTCTGTCGTCTGTCGTTGTTCGGTTGTCCCGTTGTCCCGTTGTCGTTGTCGCCACAGGCCAATGCCAAGCAACCACCAAAATAGGAACCAGCCAGAATAAAAATAAAAAAAACGCACAGCAAAGAAACAAGTTAAGGTATAAGTCGAGGTAGCCATGACAACGCGACTCAATAAACAAATAGTAAACATTTGCGCACACACACAGAGACAGACAGTTACACGCACCGTCAGTCACACACGCACACACATACACACACTCCCTTATGCGGTATTCAAATAGAGTTGCTTTAAAAATAGCTCATATCGCCGTATTTATTGTGCTCCGATTCCTCTGCCATGCACGGCGCCACACAAACTGTGTCAATACTCGACTGCAGTTTGCCACGAGCTGTTGAAGAAGCACGACTACGACCAGTACTAGGATTAGGATTGGGACTAGACCTAGGACTAGGAATACGCTTACGCTTACGCTTAAGCTGCCAACCACAATAGGCACTGGCATACACCAACGAGAATTCCAGTAATTCTCTGCGAGATGTATCCTCGGGCCGAGCTGGAGAACTATAAGCTGCAGGTGGAGCTGCTGCAGGAGAAGCTGCAACGCAGGTCTGTAAACTAGCTGAGTATAAAATGTATTTATAAAAAAAAGTATTGTATAACAGTCTTGACAGACAATTTCGGGCTTACAAATATAGAACTACAAAACAGGCAGAAAAGAGGCCAATAAAAAATACGATTAATTCAAAGCAAGTGAGTGAAAAAAGACGAGAGTTCAGATCGATTAAATGCTAGAATAATGTCTTGCAACTTAATCAATTTGCTTAGTTTACCGAGCAACCATAATGGTTTCGTAATGAAATCAGGTGTAAATAGGTATGTGATGAAAACGGTGAGAAAAAATGCATGGCCTTCAATACCCGCAAGTTTTTTTTTTTTTTCAAGATTCTAATTTGCCTTACTCTGATTGCAAATACTCAGAGCGTTGCATGTGTGGAAGTTATTTACCGGTAACTATTTTGCGACCTAAAAGAACTGTTATGGTATGTAGTTTTAAGTGGTTTTATTGTTGCTCATTCTGAGCAAATAAAAAACCCAACGAAAACGATGAAACAAATAAATCGGTAGCTATTGGTAACAAGATTACCGATTGTTTATTATATTACATTATTGCTACAGAATATTATTTTGTTGGAGAAACTGAGAATAAGTCCGCATAGTGCTAAAAGAACGCAATCCAAAGTAGAATGAGTACACACGATGGGAACACGACAAACATTTATTCAGAAGAGAAGTAAAGAGAGAATGACAAAGTTCGCTATTCAAAAGAGAACTTGTTTATACCTTTCTAGTATGGATAACATTTCATAATTAAACTAGCAAACTTTAACCCATTTCAAAAGAAAATTCTTAAAGTCTATACACAACTCCATTGAACGAGTTTACCCATGTCGCCTACTGAACCTTCCCCTTTTAGTTATTTTTGTACTCTAATCAGACATGTGTCCTCTGCATTTTACCTGCCGTTCACAGCGAGGACAACCGCCAGCAGCTGGAGCAGAAGCTGGACAAGGCCCTTCAGAAGCGCAGCGAGCTGTAAGTAGCTTTTGTCTTAACCTCTACACGAGCCACACTCATGGTTCCCTCTCTAGTGATAAGAGCGTACGGCAGAAGACACGACAAAAGTATCAGGAGTTTCTGGACGAGCAGGTCAAGCGCAATGAGCGGAACAAGAAGCTGGTGCACATGCTGGAGCGCATTGATGAGCAAACGGCTGCCATGTCGCAGCGCAGCGAGCGTCTCAAAATGATGAAGGTGAGTCAAGGCGTGTCAATAAGCCAATCGAATGCAACTTTAATCAACGCGCTGCCCTCCCCAGATGCAATACCAAATGTACTTTGCGAAATTGGTGCAGAGTCAAACGCTGCGAAGCATACAACAGACGACGGCGACACCAGCAATGCCCATTCCCGTGTTGCTGCCCCCGCAAGCTGCGCCAGCGGCAACAGCTAATGCGTATGTGAGTCCGAATCCTCCGCAGCAATGGGCGTATGCGATGGCCACGCCCACGCCAGCAGCCCCCGGCATGCTGTTGGCGCCGCAGTTCGCACCTCAGCCCGTGTATATGCCAATGCCAGAACTGTACGGAGGCGCGAGAACTGGGCAGCCACTTGCCACCTCGAACCTGTTCGATCTGCGTGCCACCTTGCGTGCGCTGGACAATGAGAATGCCGATTTGCCGGACCGCATGACACACTTTGATGCCGCTGCTTTAGCAGCAGCAGCAACAGCAGCAGCAGCAACATCAGGTGAATATCAACCAGGCCGAACGGCAGCAACAGCAACATCCACAGCTACAACAACAGCCAACTCGGCGAAGGACAAGAGTGCCAGGGAGCTGAGCAGCACATCCTCAACGTTGGCCACCTCCTCGTTGACGTTTGATAAATTGCCAATGACGGCCACGCTCACTGAGCTGCCGACTGCAGCTGTTGCTGCTGCTGCTCTTTCTGCTGCTGCTGTTGTCTCTGAATCTCTGCCTGTCGCCGTCGATGACATTGGCGGGCGACCGCAAATGACGGCACAGCTGCTAGGTAGGAGCAGCCAGCAAGGACCTATGCCGCAGGATGCCTGGCCAAATTCACGCGTGACTAGAGGCGAGCATGAAAAATCGCCAAGTGTTGTTGCTCATAATGAGGCTGGGCAGCAGCAGGAACACAATTTCGAAGCATACTTTGGCGAGCTGAAAATCGATGAGCCCTGGCTGGCCTCGCTGCCAACAACCACAACAGCGACGCGCACCATGCAGAGACCCAGGGAGCAGTTCGAAGACAAACTGGAGCAGAACGTGCGTGTGGCTGAAATGAAAATAGTTGCAGGCAGCGGAGGCGGTGGCAACATGGGCGCTGGCATCACCAGCGATTTGCTGGACGAAGTCAAAGCCAGCCGTGCGGCTTTGCAGAAGGCAGCGGCTGTGGTTGATGAGCACCTAGCGCGTGGTAATCAATTGCCGCCAGCAATGGCAATGACAATGCCAACACCAGCACCAGCATTAACACCAATAACTACAGCAGCAGCAACAGCAATGCCAATGACAATGCCAATGGCCAGCAGCAATGAGCCAGCCACTAAGCCTCGAGTGTCGATTGAGAATATTGAAAATGCCATTTATGGTGAGCGTTTGACAGCAGCAGCAGCAGCCGCAGCAGCAACAACAGCAGCAACTGCGATACCAACACAGGGATTATTCGAAAATTTGGTAGGCAACGCACCACAGCAACAGCAGGGAGATCAACTGAGCGCACAGGAACAACAGCCGCAGCAGCAGCAGCATCAGGCCCAGATCGATTACGGGCAGTACGATGCCATTAGTTATGGGGACCCAGGTGAGCCCAGCTATGCCAGCATTGAGTCCAGCCGGCATCAGCAGCAACAACTGCAACACCAACAGCAACAGCAACAGTTGCCGCTGTCCGGCGAGCCGCTTTACAGTGAAATCGGAAATCCCACAGACTATCAGCCATACGCAACGGATGCCAATGGCACAGCTGAGTCCGCCATTGGCGCTGCAACAGCAACTGGCGCCGCAACTGAAGCTGGCATGGCGGCTGAGGCACAACAAGAGTACTCCAACATGGACTACGGCAACTATGATGCCACACAGTATGCGGGCGGCTATGATCCCAATGCCTATCCGGGCTATATATACGACGAGACAACTGGCCAATATATCGCCGATCCGAATGCCGCGGCCTATGCCCCAGATGGCAGTTACGCCGGCCAGGAGTACGATGCGGGCACAACGAATTATGACTACTATGGCGAGCAACAACAGCAGCAGCTGCAGGAACAACAGGAAGCCAACTATGCGTTGCCGGACAGCAACGCTGCAACGGGCGGCGAGTTGATGTTGCCACAGGAAGTGGAGCATGCTGCGCCCCCCGATGCCGATGCCGCTGCTCTGGATGCAATAGGCGAAGCCACTTACTCACCAAACCCAATCGTGAATGCCGTCAGTGCCCCAGCCAGCAAACCTGTCAAACCCACATCGATACTTGCGTCGACAGACAAACAAGCGGCGCCTAATGATGCGCAGCAACAGCAGCAGCAGCAGCAGCAACAGCAGCAGCAGCAGCAGAAGAAGAAGAAGCGCGTTAATTTCGTTGACAGCAGCGAAACGGATGATAGCTCAAGCGCGAAACCATCCCAGGAAGCAGTCGCAGCATCCACAGCAGCAGCATCCACAGCAGCAGCAGCAGCAGCATCTAGCAATCCCATAGCTCTAACCCATCCCATGCCAGGCGGAACCCCTTCGGGCGCCCCTGGCAGCGAGAGTGACTTCGATTTTTCAACGGGCAGCGAGGCGAGGAATTAGAACAAGCGCAAAACACTTCAGATCTAATTTGCTGCCATTTGGGTTAACTCATGGCTGACCAATTCGGTGGCCATTCAATGCGACCGCATTCAATTTATGGCTCTGGCAATTTTTCACAATTTTTTGAATCTTCTTTTGGCTGTCTGCTTCCTTTTCGTATGCAAAACGAAGTTACGCAAATGGTTTGGTAACTGTTACATCAATTCAAGTTGAACTCTGCTTAATTTACCTGGCAATTAAGCAAGTTGGCTTTCAATAAATCATGATCTTTGAAATAAAAAATATACCAACATTGGTTTTTATTTTGTTGGAATTAAAAACTTAATGTTTAAATAGAATTTGGCACAAAAAATGATCCATTTCATTCTTTTCTAAATATTATTCTGTAACATTATAAACCAGAATGGGCGGAGCAGATCAGTCGGACGGGCCCGACTGTCTTATACCCTGTGCCAAAGCTCGCGCTGCGCGCTCGCAAATACAGTATAAAATGTATTTAAATATTTTACATATAATTGAATTTATTTATATTTTGTGTTGATTAACCGATTTCAATGCGCTTTTCGAGATAGTTAAATATAATAGAAGAGAGTTTGTGTTCCAAATTACAACATTCTATGTTCAATATTACGCTTGCTATTTAACTAACTAACGTCAAATATTCAATCGCACGCACAATTCAAGCGCAAAGCAACATGCTTGGTATTGCTGTCCCTCTCGCACGCTATATTACGTCGCTTATATCTCGTTTGTTTATAAACCGATTTCAATGCGCTTTTCAGGACAGTTAAATATAATAAAAGAGAATATACATTAAACAATAACAACATCCTATGATTAATATTACGCTTGTTTCTGAACTTTTAAGTTCAACTATTGTGAAGCTTATATCTCCTGTGTTTCTTAACCGATTTCAATGCGCTTCTCAGGATAGTTAAATATAATACAAGAGAGCTTATGTTCCAAATAACAACCTTCTATGTTCAATATTACGCTTGTTATTCAACTTTTTATGTTCAACCAGAATGGGCGGAGCAGATCAGTCGGACGGGCCCGACTGTCTTATACCCTGTGCCAAAGCTCGCGCTGCGCGCTCGCAAATACAGTATAATATGTATTTAAATATTTTACATATAATTTAATTTATTTATATTTTGTGTTTATTAACCGATTTTAATGCGCTTTTCAAGATAGTTAAATATAATAGAAGATAGTTTATGTTCCAAATATTCTATGTTCAATATTACGCTTGCTATTTAACTTTGTATGTTCAAATGTTCTCACAATCGCACAATTGCCCAGCAGCGTGCTTGGTATCGCCATCTCGCTCGCACACTATTTCCAAGCGTAAGGTTGCTGAGCTGCAACGGCGTGTGCATGCAGTATTACGGCGCTTATATCTCCTTTGTTTATTAACCGATTTCAATGTGCTTTTCAGGACAGTTAAATATAATATAAGAGAGTATATATTCAATAATAACAACATTCTATGATTAATATTACGCTTGTTTTTGAACTTATAAGTTCAACTATTGTGAGGCTTATATCTCCTGTGTTTCGTAACCTATTTTAATGCGCTTTTCATGATAGTTAAATATCATACAAGACAGCTTATGTTCCAAATAACAACCTTCTATGTTTAATATTACGCTTGTTGTTCAACTTTTTATGTTAAAAAACCCGAGGTTGGTAGGGTTTTGTTGATTTTTGGGCGTAAAGGGGGCGTGGCATCTAATTTTCGAAATAAACTTGATCTGCGTACGATAATTACCTATCTATAGCAACCAAAACGGCATCTCTAGCTTTTGTAGTTGCTGAGATCGACGCGTTCATACAGACAGACAGACAGACAGACAGACGGACGGACAGACAGACGGACATCGCTAAATCGACTCAGCTCGTCTCCCTGATCAAGAATATATATACTTTGTGGGGTCTGCCACGCCTCCTTCTGCCTGTTACATACATTCTGACAAAGTTATTAACCCTGTTTTCCCATTTTTCAATGGGCACAGGGTATAAAAATACGAGGTTGTTTGTGTTTTATTGATTTTTGGGCGTCAAGGGGGCGTGGCAGCCAATTTTCGAAATAAACTTGATCTGCGTAAGATAACTACCTATCTATAGCAACCAAAACGGCTTTTCTAGCTTTTGTAGTTTCCGAAATCGACGCGTTCATACAGACAGACGGACAGACAGACAGACGGACAGACCGACGGACAGACAGACGGACATCGCTAAATCGACTCAGCTCGTCGCCCTGATCAAGAATATATATACTTTGTGGGGTCTGCCACGCCTCCTTCTGCCTGTTACATACATTCTGACAAAGTTATTAACCCTGTTTTTCCCATTTTTCAAATGGGCACAGGGTATAAAAACAATATTCAACGATTACAAATTTGTAAGACTTATTAAAATGGTTATTTTTTCCTCTCTGTGTTGTTTTAATGATATTGAATAGCCAACGCTTGTTTGAATTTTTTTTAAATTACTTCCACAAAAGTTAAAAACTATCTAAAAAAGTTTTCCATCGTTCCAATCTGTTCTTTTAATTAGCTTACGTGATTGCATTATTCGATTCGATTTGCGGATACTTTCAGTGATACTCATATTAGCCTGACTGAATAAAATGATTCGAAGTCTTTGAGCACTTCAGTTTCGAATAAATGTATAATTTATTGATAATAAAATATTTATATAAAGAAGTAAATCGAGATAAAATATACACTTTATAACAAACTTTTCAGTGAATTACCGAACTAAAATGAAAAAACAAGTTAATAATTGTAGTTCAGCTTGCCGAATAGTTCAATTCAATCTGAACTGAACTATACAGCTCGACTTCAAATAGCTATTTAAACAATGTATTTAAATCAACAGCAATTTGAGTCTACAGGTGACTCTTGCTATTTACTCTTTGTAAACAGTGCTGTTAATGCTTAACTTTAACAACTGGCCACAGACCTACATGTACATATATTTGTATAAATATGTATATAGTACATTATTATATTGAATTTTCTGGGTCAATAATAAGGTTTGCTGCCTGTCAGGCTGTAAAATGTCAAAAGTGCAATTGTCACTGAAATGGGTTGATTGTCTGTCTGTCACAGGAATAACTTTTCCCTTTGGCCCTTTGGCAATGATGGTAATTAAGTCCGGCGGTTGATGAAGCCTTCTCCATGTACTTTACTCGTATGTAAATATAAATTTATATATCTATTTTGATCGTATATAGTCTGCATTGTTGGTGCACACGAGAGCGCCAACAATAGTGAGGTTAATTGAAATTTTCACATCTATTAACAATGAAGAGTGCAGCAAAATGCCATAAATATTTTGTTATATTAATAAATAATAATATTGCCTATTAATATTTTATAGTATGTTTGTGGATTATTGAAGTATGCATAAGTAGAATACCACTTGAAATTTATATATTTATTTTATTTACTTAGTATTCCACACATAAAGCAGGTGGCATTTTAAACAATACGTGGCAAGCCGTTGTTATTTTTCAGTTTTCGATTACCCAGCAAGTGCATCTGACAGCCTACCATTAATTTAAATTTGTATGCGAAATGAACGTTATGCATCATCATCAGCGTTATTAGTGAATTTCCTGGCGATGCCATATTGTTATTATAATTATAGCACACTTCAATTGCAATTTAAATGCTCTCATCTTTCATTTAATTTTCCAACACAAATTGTTTTTTGTTTTTGTTTTTTTTTTTTCAAATTTATAATTAACTTTCGTAATTAACCAATCAGAATGTGAACAAAAACACGCATTGCAAATCAAATATCTGTCAATTCTCGCGGTTTTCACATCTAATAGTTATAAACTTGTATCAATAATATGCCCCAATTATAGCCAAAACTTCATCGCCAGGCGAAATAAAGAAACTTTCCAGCCATTGCCGGAAATATATAATTATTCGCACATTAGGAATGGCATTTTAAATTGTTCAATCATATTGTTTTTACCCAATTTTGGGTGAATAAAGTCCACTTCTTAATGAGCTAAGCATTTGCAACTTGTCGAAAAAGAAAAGAGAAGTGGGTATAACAAAATGCCCGGGCAACTTTTCGAACAAAAATTTTCAATTAAATGTTACAGCAAAAACCTCAAAGGCAAATTACAAATAAAAATGAAATGAAATGGGCCACAATTAAATGGGTCTCAGTCAAACTGAGCAGAACCGAACTGAAAATGCAGACAAATTCTCAACGTCGTCAAATGAAAAATTTGCCAAAGTTTTCCACACCGGAAAGGGGAGCTAAAGGTTATTGTAATTCAAGCTCAAGAGCAAAACAGAACCGAAAAATACGAAATAAATATTAGCCTGATTTTGTGCTCAATTTACAGCAATAAGTACCACAACAGATACTTTTTGAAGTTTAATTCCTATGCGAAGTAAGAGACAAGATGTTAAAATTAACTCGCGCCAAGTATAAATATAAAGCTTAAAAGACCTTTATCGGGTCAATATTATATGCTCAGGCCATATGTTAGTCCATATAAGTATGTTTGTGTGTGTTTGGCATGATTCAACAACAAATAGCAAAGCAAATCAAATCGGCACGTCGCAGGTACAAGGATAAAGGATTGCGAATATAGTGGATACAGCCACAACAGGAATTGGAATAATTGAGTGCTGCTTATTTATGTACCCCAGGCAGGCAAATGAAAGACAGCCGAAGATGGAGCAGCCATGATAGACACAGTTCGATATACCCAGGGGGCAATAGAGAGAGTTTGCCAAAAAGCAGAGAAACGAAATATACATAATCAGTGCTGAAATTCAATTTTGAAATAAAACGCAAATCGAGTAGCGAATTTCCAAATGTTGTGCCACTTCCAGACGGAAAATGGCAGCAGTGTAAGGTGTGTCAATACAACATTCAATACACACAGCGTGTTACACATGGCGTATGATTGACATTTATGCAAATGACTCTTTTTTGGGCACAGTTGTGTCGACTATGACAATATTTATAAAGCAGCAGCCATTACATAAAAGTCTATAGCATCTAATAAGCAATCTATGGCAGGATCCCAGACATTCCACGCTTGTAGTATGTTCTAATCAATTTAAATATATTTAGACCCTTTACTTTAAAAAAGTAAAAAGGGTCTATTAGTTTAGTGCAAAGAGGAAATGTGTGTAACACCCAGATGAAGGCGTGGCAGACCCAACAAAGTATATATATTCTTGATCAGGACGACAAGCCGAGTCGATATAGCCATGTCCGTCTGTCCGTCTGTCTGTCTGTCTGTCTGTCTGTCTGTCTGTCTGTCCGTCCGTCTGTATGAACACCTAGATCTCAGCAACTATAAGAGTTAGAGACACCATATTCGGGATTTAGGTTCCCCTATTCAGTAAGCAGCACGAGTTTGTTTTAGATTTTGGATACCTCCTCCCCTTCCCCAGTAAACCGCAAAAAGCTGCTGTAGCCACAGTTTTAAAGCTATCGATTTGTTATTTGGTATTTAACTAGTTTACGACATTCTCTATCGACGCTGTGAATTTTGCTTCGATCGGATAAGAAAAAGCGAACAATTTGCCGACAATTTGCCGCACTAGGCAGAGGGGGGGGGGGGTGGTGTACCTTGCATACGCGGGTAGCTTAGTGTGTGTGCGTCTCATTGTGTTTGTATGTACATATACTTAAAGTAAAGGGTCTCCTACGGTCGGTTACGTCCGACTGTAGCCTCCGTCCCACTGATCTGCCCCGTCCCTATATTTTTTCTGTACTTCTCTTTGGATTTCCACTGCTAGTTAGACATAAGCAGCCATCAATTCAATAATTGGCCCTCTAAGGGACTCGCCCTGTCCCCGTCTATCCAAGTTCCTGCTCGTCCGTTGCGCTGACATTAACGCTAATTGAAAACATGAAATGCGATATATCGCAGCATAGACAAACACTTACTATATGTATGTGTGTACCCGTCACACTTGGCGTATGCTTGTGCTACCTGTGCCGAGCCCCCAGTCGGGGCTTGCTGCACGTTCAGTGCTCCTTGCCCTCGCTCCAGGCGTCGCTCTATTTCGTTTCGTTTTCATGGTGAAAAGATAACAAAAGTTTTCGCCATTTTGCCGCCGTTGCCGTACGTTGGCGGCAACACAAGAGTTTTCCTGCGTTTTTCCGCCAACTTATTATTGTTTAAATATTTACACTACGAACGGCTGTGCATAGGTAGGGTAATATAGCGAACGCGACACTTGGAAAGGTGAGAGGGAAAAAGGAACCAATACCGTGAGCCCTGGCAACATATGCGCGACAAGTTTGGGGCGAAAAGTTGGCTTGTCACTGCTTTGGCTGGGGCTAAGCGTGGGGCTTGGGCTTGGCATTGTCACGTAGTTGCCTGGGCACTCTCGGGTGACTTTAAGTGCTGCTGGCAGGGATATATACATATATACTATATATACTTATATATGTGTATAAGTATATGCATATGAATGCCAAAGCAGTTCAAAGCTCAGACAGCTGCTGTTGTCACTGGCAATTGGAGGCAGCAGCAGCAGCAGCAGCAGCACAGCTCCGATTTGAGGCTTATTGCTTAGTTTGCTATTAGTCCATTTGCCTTTTGCCAGTGCAAATTATGTTGATGATGTCGATGGTTTGCAATTCGAGCATTCACATAAACATCACGTCTGTCACGTTTCGCGTTTGTCCGTTACAAACACACGTAGTCCCGGTTCAGCTTCGTTTAGCTGAGTTTTTCGTCTCTTTGCATATACCCTAGCTTTTGCCAATGGGTTAGCGAAGGGTAGGCTCGTTCACATTAACTAACTAACTTTTGCCAGGTAACTTTTAGTAACTTTCAGTTTAGTTATTGTGTAAAATATGCTTTTATATTCCATATGAATGTCATTTAGTATTTCAAATAAGCTAAGGAAATGCCACTTCAAAAACCTTTGTTTATTCGTTACCTTGCGAAACATTTATTCAAGACAATTTTTCATTTTTCTGTTCCGCAAGCAGTGTGCGTCCTGCTGATCGATTATAGTTTAAGTTTAGTTAAGTTTAATTTAAGTTTAGTTTAAGTTCAGTACAGTTTCTTTCTAACTGATTAAACCAAAGTAAAAATAATAAAATAAATAATAATAAAATTTACTGCAATTTAAATAATCACGGCAAATCTACTAAAACAAAAAATCCCTTCTAATTTTTTTAAATCATAGGCCAGAATTTTTAATTCCCAATTTGTCTAGCAAATGCCAGATTTGACACCTTTCTTAATCTACGAACGCTTTCAGCTGTCATCGATATCGATATATAATATTAATTAAGCATATTTCGATCGTTAGATCTCCAACTCGACGTTAGAGACATACTATTTGTCTCTGTTAAACCTGTTGAAAATACTTTACAGGGTATTTGCTGCTTGTGCAGTTATAGTTTCAGCTGCTGCCAGAGAATTTATTTAACTTTTTCGTTTTCAGCTGTTTTTGTTTTATTTTGTTTTGTTTTGTTTTGCTTTGTGTTGGGCTCCTCGCATGTTGGCAACTGCAAGCCAGACACGTATGACAGTTTTACTACGATGGCAAACATGGCTAATAATCATCATAATGTTCTTGAAGTGGTGCAAATATTTGGCAAAGGCCATTAACATAAATCAGTTGCAGCTTTAAACCACCACGCACCACCACCACCACCACCACCACCACCAGGCACTCATCATAAATCCACCCGGCTACAGACATTTACGACTGGCAGAGTGCATTGTTGTTGCCAGACTGTCAGATTGCCATATCCATACAATTTGCAATCAGGCAAACTAATTTGGCTAATAGGCCGCTGGCAGAGCAGCTGTAGTCTTGATAATCCACATTTCGATAACGGCTGGCTGGGAAAATCCAACCACTGCCACTTGTGGCTGAAATTGACTTTGATTTTCATCAATCCCACATGTATTCATATTCATATTCATATGCTGCACGTACTCGTCCTTGGCTTTGGCACTTGAAAATCCCCTGGCCAATTGATATGGGTGCCTGTCTCTGCTGGAGCTCAGTGAAGCTTGTTATTCATTTAAATCAAAGCCAAGGGCCTTTGTCTGCGAGTGAACTCGAGTTGAGTCTGGTCTTGTTTGTGCTGCTCCAATCAGAGGCGGCTAATCTACATTGTCTTGCAACATGTCGCATTGTCTTGCGGCCAGTTCTCAATTGGTAATATGCTTAAGCCGCAGTTCGAGTACGGGCATGAGTATCTAAAGGATTTTGCGGTATTTTCACTTTTTTATTGTTTAAGCTTTCAGCAGAGATTGTGCGCGTATTATTGAAATCCTTTTTTGTACGCCTTGGGGATGTCTCCGGCCCACGCACGCATTCCCCCACACACACACACACCTTCCTTGACTCCAAGACTTCACTTAAGCCTTCATTGTTTCAACGGTGCTTCTTCGGGATTGGAATTGGGAGGGGTATAGGGATTGGGATTGCGGTTTGGGCTGCGTCATTGCCAGCACTTGAATTGTGCAAAACAAAAGCCATGTTGAGAATTGAAAAGTTATTTGAAAGCATTGATTACATACGAGCATCGATACCAGCCGGAAATCAGCTAAAAACCAATATCCAGCTAATGCCAGCCCCTCGCACTTCCATGACAATTGATATTTTCTTTGAGTTTCCCACACAAAAAATCCTTGGCGAATTTAGGCAAGTGCTTTTCGCGATAACGAAATGTTTATGTATTTTTTCGCACACTTCCGCAGCTTATCTGATGCCGTTCTGCACAGTCAGTGCCAACAATTTGTTACTTTTATCAATTAGAGGTGCAGGACCTACGGTAAATTGAGTAAATTGAGAGATTTGGCTGGCAAATAATTTTGATAAGGCAACTATATAAATGTATTAGCTGCTATTCAATAAAAGCATTTGAAAAGGGCCTGTCTTCGATTTTATGAATTTAATTTTTGGTAGACGTTATTTGAAATGTTCTTTAAGAAAACATAAAATTCAAACAATAATTTAAGGCTCACCGGTTGTGTTTCGGTTTCGGTTTTATTCATATCAAACATGAATTCGAATTCTGAGCATTTGAAGCATTGAATGCCTGACTGCTATCAATTGTCACTTAAGCACCTACCACACGTCTTAACCACATGACTGCAGACACTGCACTGTAATTAACAATACTGCAGCAGCAGTATTTATAATGTTTGTATTTATAATGGGCTAGCAAGAGTTGGGCCAGTGAGAGTTAGGCCAACGAGTGCTAGGCCATGAGTTTGACCAGCAGTTGTTCGGCCAACAATTGAAAAACAACTGATTCTACATTAATATTTCTTACTGAAATATTTTAAGAGTAATTTAATTATTTCGAATGCTGCGTTGTTGCACTGAGCTCCAATAAATTTAAGTAAATCTTAATGCAGTTTTTCTTTTGCATAAAAAACTTTAATATTTGCATATAAATGCACAAATTAAAGAAACAACTGAAGATTTATCGTTAAATCAGCTGGTTAAAAAGTCTGGACTTAAAGCAGATTTTTGGTGGCGAAGTAAAAAATCATGAAATTGTATTAAGCTTCACGTAATTATTGTTAATTTGTTCGTTAATTTAATAATATGTGAGTGCTGCAGTTGGCATATTGCAGGCACAGCAGTGCATATTAAAGTTGTCTATAGGCATATCTGAATGTATATGCATATAGGATGCTCTGGCGTGTGCCATTGGTGGCCTAAGGGTGTGGGGTCCATTGCAATTTAACGCGCAATGGCCACGGATATCCGTTTAATGGCCGTGAATACATAAATAATAAAAATGTATTTGTTTATTACACACAGACATGAGCAAGACACACAGGCAAACACAGGCAAAAGTCAGCTTACACAGGCCTTTATGCGAATTTATTTACCTTTGCCAATATAATATATGGGCTATATATTTTTGCAATAATAAAATATATGGACGGGGCAGATCAGTGGGACGGAGGCTACAGTCGGACGTAACCGACAGTAGGAGATCCTGTACTTTGTTTAAAATGTACACACACACACGTATCACTCACTCACTTGCACATACTCACTCACACATAGAGGCAAGCAACATATGCGAGTGCATGCGACATACTCCCCCTCTGCCCAATGACGCTTATTGTCATTTCCATTTCGCTGTTTCTTATCCGATCACAGAATCAATAGATAATGTCATAAGCTAGTTATATACCAAATTACAAGTTAATAACTTCAAAGCTGTGGCTGCAGTAGCTTTTTGCGGTTTGCGTGGAAAGGGGGGGTGGTATCCAAAATCTAAAATAAACTCGTGCTGCTTACTGATTAGGGGGACCTAAATCCCGAATATGGTGTCTCTAGCTCTCATAGTTGCTGAGATCTAGGTGTTCATACAGACGGACAGACAGACGGACAGACGCACAGACGGACAGACGGACAGACGGACAGACAGACAGACGGACAGACGGACATGGCTATATCAACTCGGCTTGTCGTCCTGATCAAGAATATATATACTTTGTGGGGTCTGCCACGCCTCCTTCTGCCTGTTACATACATTTCCCACTTGCACTAAATTAATAGACCCTTTTGTACTTTTTCAAAGTACAGGGTCTAAAAATAAAAGAGAATGCAATTTAAACAATGCCTAGAGTATTTATAATAAGCACAATAAACTGCAACAACAAAAAAACACTATTTGTATGCGATTTCAAGCGTTTGGCTTTTGTGTCAGCTTTTATATACATACATATCTGGATGTATCTGATTGTGTGCGTGTGTGTAAATGTGTGTATGTGGGCACTTCCGTTTTCCTGTGGCTTGTTAAAAATTATTTAATTTTATTACATTTCAATTATTGTTTGCTGCCTGCATAAAGGAAGCAATATAATACAGAGCATCAATATATTATCGAGTCTAATAAGTGTAGAGGAATGCAGGGAAGCATTCGATAGCAGAGACTTTGCTCTCAAACTCTGATAAATTAAAAATACCAATGCCCTGGCTACTCAGCACTGGCACTTAACTGAGGCCGGTTGAAGCATTTGCATCTGCTCCATTTACACAAAGCGCTTAATCAAGCTGCAAAGAAAAGGACTTGAAAAAGAAATAATACGAACGCTTGCTCGTGGAGTGGGCAAAACTAAACTGAAGTAGCTTAAAATTAAAAAGTACACATGATCCTCTGTCCTTCTCTGTCCTGCTCTGCTGCTGCCCAAGTGAAATTCCAACTGGCACAAGCCATCGGAGATTAGCAGCAAACTCCGCCAGGACTTAGTTAAGTCCGGTGGTATTTTCATTTGATTTGACAACCCTGTATGTGTGCAAGTCCCCCTCCCCCTCCCCTGCCACCATCCATTCCACGTTTGCAGCGCACAAGAAGTGCAATTATGTGAAGAAAGGAAGTGGAACAATTGCAACTAACCGTATGCAAAGAGCGGGGCGAAACGAGGGCAAAGGATGAGCTGAGGGCAATAATGACTACTGCACATGCTCAGTTTTTATAGAAAGCATTTGCAAAATTGCTATTGTTACCATGTGACAATCAGCCGTAAAAATAGTTAAGTATCTTGGTAAATATCTGGATCATAACATATGATGTTATTACTGATGGCACTTTGCAACACGAATTCAAGAAATTACATAGACAGAAAGCTAACTACAATTTTGTTCACTCTGCTCAAACAGATGGCAAAAATAATTTAATTCAATATCCTTTTGGTCAGATTTAAATATACATCAATGAATTTTGGGCTAAAATTGAACTAAAAACATAAATTCAAGTCAAATTTTTATTATTTTCGGATTGCAATAAACGCGATTTTTGAAAAATATCTATACAAAAGAATACAAATTAAAAGAAAAATATGTTACTTTTTTCTGTGGTATAAATTAAGAAAAACCCGTGGACGCCTACAGTCGGAATTAACCTACATTAGGGCACCCTGTAATTTTCACAAACCACATGTCATATCGACCAAATTGTCTGTTCCATATCTTCGCTGTTTCTGATACGCTCGTAATGTAGTTCACAGCATTGTTATGTAAATACCAAATTAAGAGTTTGCAAATTTAAGATTGTGATATGGTATTTGTGGCTAGCGGGGGATGGAGGGGAGGTATCAAAGTTCTAGACAAATTTGATAACCATACAGCTGCTTTGGCTTTTATTGGATAACGTGAAAAACGGAGAAAGGTATCAAAAATCGAATTCATACGAAAAATTGTGTATCTAACTCTTATAGTTTGCGAGATCTGGGTATTCCTACGGACGAACGGACAGACAGACAGTCGGTTTTCTCCACGTGCTTTCGACAACTGAGCTCTAGTGTGATACCGTTATCCAGTCAATTAATCGCGCTCACCACGGCGTATGCTTAATATTTCTAATTAAACGCCATGGCAGTGGTGAGCCAACTGTAGCCATGAGAAGTCAACTGCTAACAGCAGCGCGTCCGTATCTACTGATATTCTCGCTGCTTACGCTGCTGCCCCCCACCCGCTGCTACGAGCGGAGCCCTTGCAGCTGGCAGTGGAAGATTTTGATGGGCGCCTTCGGCTGCTACAGCTGCGCCATGCTGCTGCTGTCCATCTATGTTACGTATGTGAATATTGTGATATTGAAGGTGGAGGTGCTGGAGATAAACAGCAC
Source organism: Hypselothyrea guttata (assembly GCA_035045125.1). Taxonomy (NCBI): domain Eukaryota; kingdom Metazoa; phylum Arthropoda; class Insecta; order Diptera; family Drosophilidae; genus Hypselothyrea; species Hypselothyrea guttata. The sequence goes on from JAWNNJ010001579.1 coordinate 48,364, forward strand.
GGACTTCACATATGTGCTGGGCATGGTGCAGAAGATCTGCTACTTTATCATAGTGATTGCCACAAATGTGTACAGTGTGCTCAACTACGGCAGGCTGGGTCGCATTTTAGTGGACATAACGGATCTGGAGCTGCATATAGATGCCACAACTGAACGCTATGGGGGACAGCGGCATCGCGGCAGTTTCCGCCAACAACTGGCCAAGCGAATCGCACTGTGGATCATCATGATGTTCGTTTTCTTTCCGCAGCTGACAATTCCAACGCTGACGGATTACATGGCATGGCAGGACAAACTTTTCACCGAGTTCATACTGATGGTACTGCAGTTCAACTACCTGAAGTACACCCTGTTTGTGCTGATAATACGGGAATTATTGATACGACTACGCCAAGTGCTCGTCCATCTGCAGGAGGAACTGTACTGCTGCGATCGCCGCCTGATGCTGGAAGCCCTCTGTAAGGCATTGAGACGAAACAAGGAGCTGCTGGCCTTCGTTTGGCGAATTGTGGGTGAACTAGAGGTGTACTTCTTTCTGCCTATGCTGCTGATGTTCCTGTTCACCGGTCTGTCCGTGCTGCATGTGATCAACTGGGCCTACATCCAGGCAGTTAATCCCCATGACTGCTGTCGTTACTGTAAGTGTCAGGTCGCATTTACACCTTGAAGTTATTTCATTAAGTTTGTGCCTTGAACGTGTAAAGCTGTACTTAATCGATCAGTATAGTATAGATCAGCTATACTGTTGCCGAATCCGTCAAATCTGGATGTTTTTAAAGAAAATGTGCCAGAAAAATTTTAAAATTTGGGTAAAAGGGAATTCTGGCTTATCTTTGAAAAGTAATTTAGTCTTTTTGAGCTTTTACTTAGTTTTTATAAAATTCAAGCAAAAACAAGAAGTGATTCTGAATCCGTCGTCATTATTTTGATTAATATTTTCCCAGAATACCATTAATTTAAAGGGAAATATCTTTATCTATGTTACATCAATTAAATATTATAATTGCAAAGTAAAAATAATTATATTTTATGCAATTGAAGAACTTGACTTTATGGTTGTTCCTATTTACCGCCTTTTCTCCTTTAATAATTGTTTTTGAAAAACGTTGGAAATCTAAAGAACAACTTTTTTGCATTTTTGCTAATTGTGCACAATTTATTCACTCTATTTTCGTGTGCTTACCTTCAAAAATGGTTTGGTTTTGTTAAAATAAATTGGCAATACTAATAGGTTAATTATGATTTCATTGCAGGGCGCATTGGCAATTTGCTGCTGCTGACTTTGAATATTTTTATACCCTGCTGGGTCAGCCATAACTGCATTAACATCGTGAGTCGCATGCCAATTAAATCTTGTATCTAAGTTAATATTTATGTTATCTTTTTCGATATTAGTACAATAGCTTCAGTCGAATTCTGCACGATATTCGCTGTGGCTTCAGCAAATTAACCCCACAGCTGTTGAGCATGGTGCTCATGGAGTACGGCTTGCAGTTGGAGCACTTGAAGTTGCGATTTACGTGCGGTGGATTCTTCGACATCAATTTAAAGTACTTTGGAGGCGTAAGTATTGAAGTTTTATCAATATGCAATCATAAAACTTCCCAATCACTTTGCAGATGATTATAACCATCACTACTTACACCATTATTCTCATACAGTTCAAACTGCAGGCATTGCTAGAGAAACGACAGCGGGATATTTGAATTTTAGCAGCGGCAAAAGCTCGGCGAAAGCTCTTTTAACAGCGCTGTTAACAGTAGTTGATGCTTAACAGCCGCCTGTTGGCAGAGCGCCAAATAGTATTTAAACAAATGCTTTCAAAATGTTGATTATTGATACATTTAATCTATTATTGTTTCCGTAATTGCAATCGGTAAATTGCAGCGACCTCTTATCATACATATATAGCTAATGCTTAAATTATGTTTTTCTTTATACATACAACGTACATTTAACATTAAATGTTTTGCTTGCGGTTTGTTGTACTCAAATTTAGTGTATCGACTTACGACTACTTAGTATATAGTATATTGCTTATCACCTACTGCTAAACATCTGCCTACCCATGACCTATCAGTGTTCTATAAAAGTAATATCTAATACATTAAAAACTACACTTTTTGTTGATTTCTCGTGAAATGTTCAGTTACGTACTTGTTGTATTGGACTGAGATTATTTTGTGGTTTGTCATAACTTTCAATTGATAATCACAGACTGTATAACTGGAATAACTTGTGGAAGTTTCTCATATGCACAATGCAGATATATACACGTATATTTTTAACTAGAGAAAAATTAGCTATTTAAAATGTGCCAAACAACAAATGGACACAACAAAACAAAAACGGCAATAAACCCACAGATCGGTTTGGTTATATGTATATAATGATTAAGGTATTTCCACGATATAATAATGCCATTGGCAGTAAGATATACAATTAGTTTAAGGTAAAGCTCCATACAGTGATTACATTAGATTACAAATACGAGTAGCTTTGCATACAAGCCAATATTCTGTATAAAAATAATATTACATTGGAAGGACACTGGCGGTCTTATACAAAATACATACATACAAGCTCTTATAGTTAATTCAGTAGTTGATTTAATTATTATTTGGGCTAGCTAAGTTAAAACAGGTCCACAGTATCGTTCATGTAGCTTAGCAGATAATACAGATAAATAAATAGACACACTGTAGGCAGGAGATAATTCAGCAGTAGGTTAACTATTATCCCGTCCCATGCTTTCCGTTTTCGAACAGGCCTTTCTTGAAAAAAGACGACAGCTGTACGAGCGAGGCGCGAGTTAGGCCCGGCCCTCCGGGTCCACTATAGATTGGGCATTGCGGAATGTTCGAACACACCACAAATAAACGTCGCAAGTAGAGTTCCAGCAGACGACGACGATGCTTGGCCACAGGCTCACTGTTCGAGGCGAAGAGCTCTCGTCGCGGAAATGGTAAGGCAGAGATCTGCAATGAAAAAACACATTTTATATATACCGAAGACAAGCATCAATAGCAACAGAGTTACCTTGGCACCATAGCAGTGCTTCATGCACAGATGCAGCTCCCTAAAGCGACTATAACGACGCAAGATGTTGAGCTTGCCATCTGGAAGCACGATTCGAATCTCGTACTCATAGTGCGTCTGCTTGCCCGCTCCTCGCATCACGAACGTTGGTATTGTTATATAATTTTCGCCTTCGGCTGCGTCAACAAAAGGTTTGGTTTAGTCAAGTGCAATAGCAAGAACAAGATTTCAGCATAGACTTACGATAATCCCTCATGGACGGACACGATCTGGTCATGATGGGCGGGGCGTCTTCCTCAATGCTGTTGATACTCATTGTATTCACATGCGTGGTGCTGCCCAAGCCGTACTGTGCCATCATACCAGCCCGATCCTCGGCACAGCATTGATCGTGCGCCTCAAGATCCTGCTCGGTTTGCAGCATTTCCTGTTCCATTTGTATGTAGGTTCGCTGGAAATCCTGCAGCTGGGCAATCTGCTCGTCCAGCTGGGCCTTGTTGACATCAACGAGATTTCGCATTATCAACTGTTTTTGTGCAGCAATTTTACGGCGTTGCGCTTGCAGCGGACAGTAGGCACGTGCCAATTCGTGCTTGTTGTCATATTCACTGGATGAGGATGAGGAGGCCATCTCCTCGGTGGACATATACGGCTTGGCGCCATTATGAAGAACCGCTTCGTGGCGATTTTCCAAGTCCACTCCGCTGTCGATCATTCCGGACTTTGTGTTCGGTGCAGATGACATGCTACCGTTACCGCTGCTCGATCCCGGTGTGCAGGTTTGTGATGCTTCCTCGCTGCTGCCGGAGAGATCGTCCCTTCGTGTATATTCAGCCTCATCTTCGGCATCGCCTGAGCAGTTACTGAGCGGCGATTGCTGACCCTCTGTGATCGTCGGCGATGACATGAGCGAGAAATCCGATGGGAAAGTATTGCAGGTTTTGTACGTGTCCGACTGGGAGACGTCATCCGTATCGTTCGAGCTGTGCATGTGGAGTTGCATGCTCTGCTTTTTGGCTTTCATTGCCTGCGTCTCTCTCTCGCTCTCCGCACGCTCCTGACGCAGTCTATCCAATTGCGCCTGTATTTCCAGCATGGTCTCGTCCACCTTGGCGATCTTGCTTGTGCTGGCATTGAGTATGAGCTCCTTCTCGGCTATTTGCTCGTCCAGACGCCGTATTTCCTCATTCTGTAGGAAGTTGTGTGTTAATTAAATACCAATTTAATGAGGATGTATATTTGTTAACTCACGTTTCTTCGCACCGTATCTTTGATAATCTGCGCAGCAAATACGTCGGTTGAAACCAATGAATCAGATACGTGCAGCAACAATTCATCGTTGAGTGGCGTTCCGTTCTCGATCTTAATACCCATCTGTAAATATTGCAGCCAGAGTTAATCATAAGATGTACAAATCGTCCTCAATTGCAAATAAACAGTTTAAACTCTAAGCAACTAAGTAAAGCAAAATGAACAAAGGAACAAACCACATCGAGCTGTCCACAGTCATCCAGTGCCTGTAGATTTATAGCTACGTACTCGGAGAAATCTCGTTTCTTAGAGTCGAGCTGCGTTTGAAATGTGGATATTTGTCTACACACAATGTCGATCTAAAACGAAAAACAAACGAGCAAAATAAAGCCATAAGGAAACAATAAAGAAACGCAACAAAGAAATTCATCAACATAAACACAAACACAACAAGTTCATGCCAAATATATGTACACATCGAGAATGTATTGAAATCACATGAAGTTACCTGCACTTTCTCGTTGTTCTTCTCCCACAACAGCATATCCTTGCGAGCAAGCAGCTCCTGTTCGCGGCAATTCAGCAACTGCACACCGTCCATTTTCTGCAGCTCTAGGCGCTTCAGCTCCTCCGTCAGCTTTCTCACCTTGGTCTTGTATTGATCATGCATCTGAACGCGCTCCTAAACATTCGAATTGCATTAGTTAAAGAAGAACAAGAAGCTACACTTTGTGTGCATTCTACTTACAACATTGAGCTGCTTCAGAGCGTTCTCAATTGTGTCCAATATCTTGCGATTCTCATCCTGCAGTTCGGGATCATCCCGAGAGGTGAGACATTGCGGATAATATTGTCGATCAGTGCGTTTAAACGGCGACGTAGTGCTGCCCGTCATACGTCCATCGTCATCGTCCAGACCGCTACACGAGAGCAAGTTCTCCCTGGACGCAGTGATCAAGGCCAGGCGCGTCATATCCAGCTGCGAGCCCAATAGATCCTTGCGCAGCTTCTCCGCCTCGATGGGATTGTTGAAACGGAATATATTGGTACGTCCCAGCAGTATGATGTCACCCTGTGAGATCTGTTTGGGTTCATCGATAAGCTGTGCATTCACCATGCATTGCGCCTCAGGAAAGGGATGCAACGTGGCCACGCCCTCTTTCAGTATGATGCTACAATGCAGCGGCTGTATGCCATCGCCAACCAGCTCAATAAATGGAGCAAAGTCCGTCTGCGGCTCGGTGCCAATGCAGGTCTCGCCGTCCTTTAGGCTGTACAACGTGACGCCGGTCATGACATCATTGTGTATACCAATTAAATGGGGTATCTCCGAGTCGAGCACAACACCCACACCGGATTTGCGCAGGCCCAAGCTCTTTTGCTCCTGCAAGATGGACTGAGCCACCTTCCACTTCTCGGTCCACTTCTCGGTGAGCTCCTTCTCCTTCGCCTCAATCTCCTGTAGATCTGCCAGCATCTTAAGAGAGGGCTTCAGTGAGTGCTGGTGAAAGAAAAATACGCATTTTAGTAGTGAAAAATAAAAATTGGATTTGGATCTACTTACAGCATCGCCTGTTAGCATGGACTTAAGTCTGTTTATCTCGTCCCTAAGCTCGCGTATCAGCTTCACATTGGGATCTTCGTTAACCGTGGGCTTGTTGATGATGTTCTTGGCACGATTAGCATATCGCAGCGTGCTCAGCGTCTCACTGTAGTTGCAATCCGCAGGTGAGAGTGCCGCTATCATGATGGTCTTGCTGTTGCCGCCCAGACTATCCTTGAGCAGCCAGGTGAGTATTGAGTCCCGATAGGGTATATAGAGAACTCGCTTGCTGGCGCTGTTCGGCGTGGTGGCCAACGAGGAAGAGCTGTGGCTCAAACTGCCGCTCGATTGTTCCGCCAGCGCTGAGATGACACTGCCCAGGGTAACGAGGGATTTGTTGATGTGTGCACCCTCCTTCAGCCTCTGCCCCGTGGCACCCGTTGCATTGGCGCGTTCACTGCAAATTAGCAACAAAAGAGATGCGATTACCGCAATGTACACAAGCATTTTCATATTTCATGCTCCGCTTACGCACCTGCCAGCCAAGTCGACCAGATGGATTTTCGAGACTGTCTCGCTTGGCATGTCATTCATGAAGACGGCCTGCACAAATGTGATCGTGAATATAGCATGACTCCGGCTGCTCGTGTCATTCATCTTGGTGCTGGCCGTGGTACGATGCGCGTTTCCTCGATTAATACATTCCTATGGACAACAAACACAATTAATCCAGTTGCACAGCTCAAACCACATGTTGCAACTCACCTGAATCTCCTCAAAGTCGGACACGGCGTGCTGCGAGAGATTGACAACGTAGGGACCCTGAGTGCTGTGCTCCCGCACACGCAGCGAATGACCCGCGCTCTGGCCCGCCAGCAGATCCTTCACGTGCTCATTGTAGATCTCCAGATAGCTGGCATGCGCGCGATAAACCGTTCCCGACTCTTGGCCAACTCGCATGCGCGCAAACAGCTCCTGGCAGATGCGAGGGATTAGACCCGGATTGTTTGGTGTGCCCATCATGGTGAAGGTCTTCCCTGAACCAGTCTGTCCATAGGCAAACACGCAGGCATTGTAACCTAAGCAGCAGAAAGAGAAAATTGTTAATGTAAAATTGTCACAGTGCTCGCACTTGAACCCTGCAAATTGAAGTTTATCTTTAAGATATATATTATTTGCTGTCTGTAAAGAGCACACGAGATAGCAGATAGCTAGCTAGATAGGTAAATGAAATAATTATACCATCAAGTCATTAGCAAAACTGCTAAATCATAAAAATATACAATAGTTCAAAAGCGCATTTGGCAAACTGACAAAGCAGATAATGACATTTTCATCTCGTACTTTAATCCAAAAATAATGACAACAATTTTAGATATTTCTCGATATTTCTCGGGCGATGCCGCCAAGGTCACACTATCCACTCATAAGTAGATTAATATGCAATTTTTGAGTTCATGTTATTGAATGTGTTTTTGCTTATTTAAATTGAGATTACATTTTGATTTCGTGTTGAAGATAATTACGTATATTGACAAACACTCCAAATCACTCAAAATTAGTCTATTGGAATCAAGACTTTTTTGAAATATTCTCTTCTCATCATATTAATGTTCTCCAAACTCAAGTCGAATTTAATATTAAAAGGTTGTTTTATGACGAGCAAACTCATAAACAAATTAAAACATACAAAATATGAATAAAAAAAAAATATCGTTAAAATTATCCTATATAAAAGTAAAATATAATCGATGTCAATGCCAATTCGATAAATTATCCACATCCTCATGCAGAACACGATTATTACTTGCAGTCAGATCGATAAATAGATTTTGTGGTCAATTTATTTTTATGGTATATTACATAAGAGAGTTTTATATTCTCAGCTTGTTTACGGTTTTCCGATACGATTCAAGATTAATCACAACTTCAATTATAGGCATTGCTAATAAGGAAGCTATACTAATGCCATATTCAACCGATTTATACCAACTTAATCCTGGTGTGTCATGGTAGTTGAAAGATTTATTCAAGTCGTGGTAGGGAAGGAAAGGGGCAGGTTGTAGGTGATTCATCCGTGGCTAAAAGCACTTTTACTGTAATTGCAGCTCAGGTGTCTGTCGACAGAGAGCCGCCTCCTCCGCCCATTGAGGCGTTTAGACAGCTCAACAGCTAGTTGTTGGCTGGCCAAGAGATTGCAGTTGCTTTAATGGGAGTCCCTTTGACGGCGTCATCGGAGACCGCACAAGTGGCGCAATAGCTGCAGCAAAACGATGCAACAATTGCTTGGCCAAGTTAAGACAAGTCAGCAAGAGTTGCAACTGTTCAAAGTGGACAGACACGACACATCACTTGCAGTTTTTCGTCTTTCTTCACACTCTTTGCATTCGGTTTCTGCCTTTGTTTTGTTTACACTCAGCCGTCCCTAGCGCTTGTCACTCCCAGCAGAGCAGTCTTGGCCTGGTAATTCGATATTGAAAGCGTGCCAAGCAACAGCAGCAACAATAACAAGAAGAGCTAACTGCAGCTAACAGCTGTTCCATTTCGCTTGGCATTTTGTTGTGGGCGAAAGTTTATTTGTTTTTTGTGTGCTTTTTGTGTTTTTGTGTTTTTGTTTTTCGTTTTTGGCATAGTTTTTCGCCAACAATAAAAGAAAATTAGACAATCATTTGCTGCTATAGTTTTTCCGGCTCAAGTGAAAGCGCATAATATATTACGCACAAGTAGAAATCATGGCCTAAACGCAAGCACGTGACAGTCAACTATCAATCAACACTAATTGCTGTTTTCCCTGCCGTTCCGCCCCGGCATTGCCCGGGCAACATATTTACATAGAGCGTGTTCGAGCCCGCGTGTTGCGGCAGGGATACCGATATTACGATATTACGTAGGCGGAAATTTGCATGATTATCGATGCAAATCGGGCAGCAAAACTCTTGCGCTGCCTTTATTTCCAGACCCCACACACACTCCAAGTGTTTACCCAGTGAAAAGTAGGGAAGAGTGCTAAGCAGGGAGAGCATTTAAGAAATGTAAACAAATCCAACCCGCAGAGAAATATTGTACGTCTTTCTGGCCCAGTGTTGGCATCCACTGGCCACAAAAAAAGGACGGATTGGGAGAGAAAAGTAGGGCAAAACAGTTTTCAAAAAGCGATAGGACAACAATTTGAAAGCTCATATAATTCATATTTCGATTATTTACTTGTAAATTTGAATGAATTTCAAGAATAAATTGAAATTATCGACTGCTTCCACTAATTTCGAATATTTTTCTGGCACCTCCTAATAGACCAAATAGTGCGAATCTAACGAATCATATATTTACCTTACTGTCAGAATGGCATTGTATATTCTTGCAGACGACTTCTTAACTTAGTTTCGACCAAAATTACTTGACCAAAGCTCTTATCGATAACCCACGACTACTATATTCAAATAGTATTACTACTATGATAGATAACTATTAAATAACACTCATCGTTGAAAACCTATCTTAAATTCAAAACGAAAAAGGCCACACCAAAAAAAAGAGATCAGATCTGAAACGGCTGAATTGGCAACACTGGTCTGGCCAATAGTGACTGTCGAAATCAACAACTTCATGACGCCAGCCAAAGTTCAAACAAAACAGCACAAAGTCAGGGCCAAGCCAAGCTGGGTTCAGCTGCCGTTCGATGACGTCATCACATTCCCCTCTTCACACACCCAGACCTGTGTTTACTTCGCCCTGGTGCTCACCTTCGTAGGCGCAATCGACCACATCAGTGCCCAGATCGTTGTACACCTGCTCCTGAGTGGCGAAATGCGAGTGCTCCGCATCGAATGACCAGTAGGAAAAGTCAAAGGTGAAGTCGTGATGAGCCTCTCGGCCTGCATCGCGTATGGACTGCAGGCGTGGCTTGAGCAGACGCGTCTTCTTGTTCGCCATCTCCACAATGAGCTGAGCGTCCAGGTCATTTTCACTGCAAGTGGAAGAAGAAGAAACAATGCTTAGTATTAAAGTTTACTGTTAAGCTTGAGCTACTGAGCCAATTTGTTAATTTAGATTAATGCTGAGTTTGCACGATGCATTGATGATCGAAATAAATTCCCTGTTCATACCAAGTTTAAACGATGAATTAAAAAAAATTAAAATTAAAATGAAACCCCCTTTTTATGCGACAAAGAGGAACACACGAAAAGAAAATTTGAGAGTTGCTTTTGACGGTCAAAAAAAGGTCTTGTCAGATGATTGTGTTCATTATCAAAACAGCAGCATAAACACTATGATATTTGTTTTAGAATTTATATTTTATATTAATATATTGCGAACAGGACAATAAATTTCCATATTTGTTGTTTTAGCAAGGGCAAATACTTCAGATCACCCTGTTGCAACAGAGTTAAGCTGCGTCATTTCATAAAATGAGACAGAATTCATAGCCAACGTTCGTGTGTTTGAACCAAAACATTTGTCAGCATAAACGCTGTTAGATTGATGGATGGAATGCTGAATATTTTGTGCCCTATGTCCTATAAACGACCTTGGCCTTACACAGTAAAAACTAACGACGCCTATTGTTAATTGTATTCCCTTGGGTGCCATTAACTTGTCGCTTAACTTGGCCAACGACTCGCAACGAGCCGGCTATAAATAGCGACATTTATAAGCATGGATTTGCATGATCTGAAAACGCTGAATGACGCGTCAACTGCTAAATAATATTCAACCATTTGAGGCTAATAATGCCCAGTCACACGACTGAAACGGCAGACAGGCAGGCAGGCAAATTACAAAAGAAATTCCGGTTCCGAACGTAAACTCGATTGCAACACTAAAAACAATGAAAAACAAAAAAGAAAACTTGAAGAAATTTAAACATCGCGGCTTCTGGTCAGCGCGAATAGAACATTTGATGTCAAGCCAAACCGGTTGATTCCCCTATGTACATAGAGTTCATAACACTCCCACATCGAGGCGGCAGAGAAATGCCACCCAATTCAGAGACTTCTCCACTTTGACTCGCAGTCAATGGCCGCAGCCGGAGGCTTGCAAGTCGCAAGTATCTTTTATGTTTATCTATCTGTGTTTATCTGCACGCGTCTTGTCCCCATTTATGGCAGCAATTTTAGGTCATTCCTCTCTGCTCAGCTCATAGGCTCAGTGTTCCACTCTCCATGCTCGTGGCACATTTCGTTGCAGGCATGTATGTGTATCTGTGTGCCTGCATCTCCACTCATTCGCCGTCGAGTGGTTTTAATTTTTTAATCTATTCGTTTGTTGAGCTCTTTGAGTCAGTTTATTGCGCATTCTCCCCATGCACAAACAGACACAGATACAAACACACACAGATACAGACACAGACACAGACACACACTGCTGCCCTGCTCTGCTCTGCTCTGATTTATTCCCCCAATTCCAACACATGGAAACATCGAAACATCCAAGCAAACCTGGTAAATATGACCAAATTTCTGAGTCATGCAACAGCACAAATCAAATGAATGAATCGTTGGCAAACGTCATAATGAATATGAATGTGAGTATGAATCTGATAGTTTTTCAGTTCGTTATCATTTGCGTGCCAAAAGTGTTCAAGATTTCATGCATAATACTCTCGTACTGCTGGAAACCTTTGCGAAATACACACAAGTTGAACTCTATTTACCGTGTATATCGTCGTATAAACATATGAACAGACATATATCTGTCTACATATTTAAGCGTAATTATATTTGGTATGATTTTTGCTCGAAACGTGCGCTCTTCCGTGACTACACAGCGAAAAAGCAAGTATTGCTAACAAAAAATGATACCATTTACAAAAAAAATATAAAATACTATATAAGTGTTTTAGTTAAATATATGTTTAATCTCTTCATTTATTTTATTGAAATTCATAGAAACAAGAATAATAAATTATGCTTTTCAGACATTATATAGCAAAAGTTCCCCTTTTATAAACAGAACTCTAGATAAGATAGTAAATATTATCGCAAATTGCTGGAAAAAACTAAAGTTATTAGAAGTCATATTGTGTTTTTGTCTCGTCGAATTCATTTCTTTATGTATGTAAACTTGTTTGTTATATAATAATTATATAAATTAGTATAAATTAATAAATAATCAAAACTTAAATTTCAACATTAACACTTGTATTTATAATAATTTATTTTAATTAATTAATTAACCAAACGTTATCTACATTTCTTGCAGTGTACAGCCATATATAAATAAGTGCGAAAATTGTTTTTCACGCTAAACAAAATAGCAAATATGCAGCGAGATATTAACACACAAAATTACCTTCATTTAAATGAATAAAACATGCTTAAAGCAGAGGAAGAAACAGCCGAGCGATGACGTCATAAGAGCTATAGAACTATATATGTACATGTTTATATGCACCTATAATTACGCTTTTTGCATACTCAATTAGCACAATGAAAGTCATTAACATCGCAACTACATTTAGTATATGTATTTGCTTTGTTTTTCTGCTTTTATCGAACAGCGTGAGAGAGAGGGCTGATGATGAATGACATCATTATAAGTATGTATTTTCATCTGCTTGATTCTTTTGTTTGTGGCCAAATATCTTTTGTATCTTTTGTATTTCGTGTTTGTGCAGTGTTGTCGGCTTAGCTTATTCAGAGCCAATACTTTTCAAAGTACAAATTAGGCGAAACCTAATGGAAATCTGCATATTATATAGGTTAATTCAGTTGATAACAAACAAAGGAAATCCTTACTGTATTCCAGGGATGCAACCACAAGAAATTATAAATAGTTTATAAACAGTTTGAGCTTGGATCGTATGGTTTAGCGTCTCCAAAGTTTGGCTTTGATTCCGGCATTAGCTAACGATTAAATCTATTAATGTTGATATATTAGAAAAAGAAGAAAATTCATAAAAAAAATTAACTATTCAATTGGACGTAGGATAGAGTTTCAGTAATTATTAAATTACATTGTAAATTTGACATCTACAAATTGATTTAGTTAAAAAATATAATGCTTTCCAAGTTTCTGATGACCGATTTGTAAACTTTACGAACTTCACTAACTTTAATTCAAAATAAATATTTTATGGAAATGGTTCGGTTCAAACTGGCTTTGCGTCCCTGGTCGTTACATTTCACGCTCTTGATGTGGTTTCCCAATATGTCTGGCTAGTTTTGGCCAGCGGGATAATTTCTGCCAGCACTAATTAAGCATAAGAGCCAAGTAACTGTGCCAAAAGCAATGACCGCGCCAAGCCAAACACACAAACAAAGCGCCGACTGAAAATAGCGCTAGACCAGGCTATAATAAATATATATATAGTTGAAGTAGGTATATAAAGAAAACCGTGTTTAATGCGGTTTTAAACAGCTGTAAGGCCAGCTCTGCTTAGACCAGCGTCTCAAACCTTTCGGCTGGCTCTCTATATAAACTGTCTATTAGTGGTGTAGAAACATCGCTGTTTGCGATCTTCGATGTATTCGATATTTGAAAGTAAAAACTTTGATAGTTTCGATATACATATTATTGTTTATATATTAAAATTTATATAATATATAAATACTTATACAAACTAACAAATGTTGAGTAGAAAAACTGCAAAAGAGAAGAACGAGAAGAAAAACTGCTAACAAATTTAATAGCAAATTTAAATAAATGAATAAAAATATAAACTAAGGAAAACTTAAGCTATTTACTTTTTATTTTAAGCTAGGGGATCGGCTCCCAAACCCCCGGGGGTTCAATAATGTGAAACTCTTACTGTTCCAACTCTCGTTAGCAGCCCCACAAAATCTCGCTCTAAACTCTCGTATTCTCCCGAAGTCTCGTTGGTCGAATTGTAGTTGGTCCCACTCTCGCTGGCCCGACTCTCGCTGCCCAACCTTCGTCGGCCGAACTCTCGCTGGCCGAACTCTGCTAGACAAAACTTTTGTAGGCCCAACTCTCGCAGACACAACTCTTGTAGGACCAACTCTTGTTGGCCGATCTCTCGATGGCTGAACTTGAGCTTGCCGAACTTTGATTTACCGAATTCTTGTTGTCCGAACTTTCGTTAGACGAACTCTCGCTGAACGAACTCTCGCTGAACAAACTCTCGCTGAACGAACTCTACACCACTATTTTACATAATAACTAATTGACAAAATTAATTTCAATAATTTATTATTGAATCATATCGCTCGTTTACCAGAAGAGTGTCATAACTCAAAAAAGTACGTTTCGAGATAAACGCGTTTAAAGTTTTCAAGCGCCATGTATCTCCATACAAGGTGGAGCGACATATTCTCTTCTCACGCTGTGTGTTTTGAAGATAGGATAATGAAATTTTGACACAAGATAGATTAATATCCAACGAACATTACTGCATCATTAACTCAAAAATCGCGTTTTTTGTGTTACGACACTCTTCTGGTAAACGAGCGATATGATTAATCTGGAACTTGCTGTTATTAATCACACAATAAAGATCAAGAATATATATACTTTGTGGGGTCTGCCTGTTAAATGCAATCTCCCAAAGTTATTTACCCGGTTTTCATCCATTTTTAATGGTTAGAGGGTATACCAAAATAATAGACTATAGTATCGCTCCTGATCAGGGCATAGAATAATCGTGCCATCACTATCCATTTGTTTTTAGCTTTTTGGTGAATGTTGAGCGTTTTTTAATGAGGATGTGCAACAGTTTTTCACGCGCAAAACGAGGGGCGTACATTCTAATGCTGCGGCGCATGGCAACTGCCATTCCAATCGGAATTCCAATCGGAATTCCAGTCCGAATTCCACTTCCAATTCCCATACAAAAAATCCCAATTCACTTACCGCGTGTTGAAGGGGCGAACCCTCACAGCAACCTTGAGCGACGACATTTCGGTGGTTGTTGTTTTGTTGTTGTTGTTGTTGTTGTTGAGAAACTCCTTTCCACCACAGCTATGCGATGTACGTGTGTGTGTATGCGTATGCGTGTGTCTGCTGTGTATGTGTATGCGTTTGTTTAGAATAGAAGCACAGAGAGTGACAGAGGGAGCGGGGGCGTGTACAGTACGGTGAATGGCAATGAAGGCGTAATTCCTGCTGGCGATTCACCACGAAATTGTTCACAGTGTATTTTGTTACGTTGAGTCTCTTTTGCTTCTCTCTTTTCGATTCTCGCTTCTATTATCTTCATACGTTTTTGCGCGTTATTATTATTGTTGCTTCTGCTGGCCTTGTTAATTTGTTTTTGTTTTTGTTTTCGCTTGCACTCTTTCATCGTCCGTGCGCACCCGACGCTCTGCAGCCGCATAAAAAACTCACAAATATTATTATTTATTATTTTTCACTTTTTGCTTTGAATTTACATCACTTGCACCTTGCATTGCTTATCGCTGCAAATATCCGCAGCAGCTTAGCAGGCGGCCGTTCTATGTTCTGCATTTGTTGACAATGTAGAACTTCATCTGATTAATATTGTAAATTGCAGATTTCAACGAAAAACTTTGATTTTGTTTGCTTTATTATTGTATTTTTCCGCGTTCGATGTTATTCCTCTGGTGGTCTTCTTCTTACTGCAGCTCGTAGTGTTGCGTGCAGAAGTTTGAGTTCGTGTCTGTTGTCTGCCTCAGTCGCACGCACGGCCAGCTTGATTATGCTCTCTTGTTCTGCAGGCCGGCATGCGAACTCAAACATGTAGCGAACAACGCGCGAAAGTTGAGCGTTATGCAGCACTAGTTGTGGGCGCGGTTGTATTTAAATAGAATTTGTATTAAATATAAAAATAAAATAAAAATAATATTTTAATGACTTATAAGCAGGGTGTCACCTATAGTACCGGTTATCGATTTACACCCATGTTTGGTTTATTTATACATTTGCCAAATAAATCGTTTATTATGCAAGTATGATTAACAATATTATTAGATGGAGCTTTTTCTTTTTAAATTCAGTTGCATTTGCTCGACGTAACTCTTTGCACTGTTCGATCAAAACCAAAATGTTCGTTAGTTCGCTCACACGCACGGCGTCCGATAGCGCTCTCCCCTTTTTCAGGTCGGCTTGCGAACTCAAACCTGTTCGCTATGTTAAAGCGCTGTGAGCTCTGGGAACTGCTTGACTGTTATGTTACACTGCTTGCTACTTAACATGTTTATACAAAATCGCAGCTAATTTACTTGAGATTTAATTAAAAAAAAAACATTTTGATTTTTTTAGCGAAACTATATTGAAATATCAACGAACACTTGATAAACAATTCTGGGCAAATTTGTTCAATTTTCTTAGCGGAACTTAAGTCAAATATCAAAGAGTATTTGGAAATGAAAATCTGGCTGTTAATGAAGAAATCGCATGCGATAACAGCTTTAAGTTAAGAAATAAATTAAAAAACAACTTTTTATATTATTGCTTATCAAATTCAAATAAAAGCTTATCAAGGAAACTTTCTTTAAATAAAACGACGAGCTAAAATCGTTAAACAGGTTTTTCATAGATATTAATTCACTGTTCTAAACGAGTTTGATTTTCCAAATCCAAGATATTTTTGTATATTCAAAATTAAACTTCACTGAAAAAAAATAGATTTCCCTAAATGTGCTGTTTGATGTTGAGGTTATTTTTAATAAGCTGAGAAGTAAATGGTTGCATTCACCAGGTTACCGCTGCATGGATCGCTCACCCGATAACCGATGAAAGCAACCCTGACGCATCATGTAACCTGGTGAATGCGTTTGATACATTTTGAAACTTGCAACAGTCTTTTATGCAAAAAATCTTCAAATAATTTATTTTTAAAATGCAACAATTATTTTTAATATATTTGTTTACATTTGGAATTTAAATCAGCTGTTTTTATCGACTTTCGATGAATGCAGCGGAAAAAGCAGCGATGAATCAGAAAAATTTTATGATGCATGCGCTGCAATTTTATGCTGCATTCAGGGTTGCTTTCATCGGTTATCGGGTGAGCGATTCATGCAGCGGTAACCTGGTGAATGCAACCAATGTAAAAACTTGCGGTGTACAATTAGACTTAATTACTCGTATTTACACTTGTTAAACTGTACGTTGACCGCACGCACATTGATGTAGGTGCATGCTCATACCCATTGTTTTGAGCAGAAGGGTATGCTAAACGCATGAAAAGATCCAACAGTGCCGAACTGGAAACAAATTTAAATTTTTAAATGAATTGAATTTCGACATTCGAAATTGCTTTAAGGTTTTACATTTTATTCTAAGGGGAATATTCCAATATTTTCTTAAAATATTAAAATTTTTCTTAATTTATGACTATTTTCCGTTTAAGCTGTTTATATTTTTTATGCTTTTTATGTCATTTTATTTAAACTATGACCAGACGGTAGATAATTTAAAAATAAACAATTAACTTAAAGAATTAAGTTAAATTAAAAGTTAAAGTAAAAAATTACAAATAAAGTCGGTTCTAAAAATGTTTTTTATTGTTGACTAAAGTATAGGGAATTTCTGCTAATTCTTCGTAATATTACAAGAAAAATAATGGAAATACTTATATAAAGACCGTAATAAAAAAGATTTTAATGAAATAGTCGTTTCGAATTTCCAAAAATTTGCAACTTTGTGGTTTTTTGTCCCGTGAAACCTGGGCATTACTTATGTTTATTTTTATCTTTATTTTTTATTTTTTAAATCTTTGAACTTCTCATGTAGACTGTTCTAATTTTTGTATTGTGCATAAAATCAATATTATTTTTGTGAAATTGCTAAAAGTGTACGAATTGGATTAAACCAAAAACAATACCATGATTACTTATTTGTTGTGTAGGTAATACGCTAATATCTTTACGAACACCTAGAGGGTATTTTAAAGTCAGACTGTGAATTGTTCACTTGCAGGGTATGAATATTTATTGCACAGTACGCAACAAAAGGCCGGAAATTTTCAATTCTGTAGCCTGCGTGGCAAATAAAACGAAAAAACAACTCAGATATTGAGCAAAAACTGTGTAGAAAAGTGTCGCTCAAACCGGCTCAGTCGCTTTTCATCAGCAACCGTAAACAACAACGACAACGACAACCAGAATGGGCGTAGCAGACCAGTCGGACGCACCCGACTGTAGAATACCTCTTAGCTAACATTTCCTACATTTCGTACTCTTTTGTCCGAGCCATGCTGAAGCCTGCAATATTGCTTCTATTATAGCTTTTGTATTTATTAACCGATTTAACGATAGATAAATATAACAGGGTATATACTCTGAATAAATATAATATTACAGGGTATATACTCTGAATAAATATAAAAGTAGAGGGTATGTATTCTGAATAACAACTTTCTTCATTCAATATTTCGCTTGTTATTCAGTATTTATCGATTAGGTTAAAACGAGGCGTGGCATCCAAAATTTAAACTAAACTTGATTTGTGTACTGTATATATCTGTCTACATTCTGGCTGCTTCAGAATCGACTTAGCTCTTTGTGCTGATCAAGAATATATATATGCACACATATACCTTACCTCCTCCATCTGCCTGTTGCATACATTTCCACAAAGTTATTAACCCTGTTTTTACCCATTTTCAATGGGTACAGGGTATAATAATTGGCAGCCTGATCGGTCGGCCGTCATCAGTTGTTCAGTCCGTCAAGCACTCAGTCGAAGCTGCTGCAGTTTTCGCTTTCAGTTTCTGTGCCAGATTAGATTTTCAGTTGTATTTCAAACTGTGCTCGGAACAGTCGCCATCGGCTCTTCTCAAAGTGTGAGTAGAATTTAATCCCATCTGTGTGTGTCGATCTGCATCTAGCTACAGATTTGAGCTGGGCGTGAGCTTTCTAAATTCCAATTTCAAACTGTGATTGAGACTGGTCTACGTACATATAAAAAATAAAATCTGATCAGCTGTTTGCAGCCGACTTAACATTTTTATCACGAATCGAATTTCAATTCCAACTTCCTGCCTACGTCACAAAGAGGCAAATCCAACGCGTTTATTACAAGTTAAACTGTTTATATATTTTTGGATTGTAGTATATCAAGTGCGAGTAGTGTGCGCTGCATTATAATTGCAACAAATATAAATTTGTAAATTGCGATTCAATATAATGATTTTTAAAACATTTTAAAGTTGTTTTATAGTAAAGGTTCTTAGATTAAAACAATTTCTTTTTAATGTTTTTGCAATTAGCTTATTTACACTAGCTTCAGTTTCTTATGCTTGAGTTTTATTTTATGCATAAGTCAAACTATTTTAATTATTAATATTACCTAAAAATCCCTTAAAAAATTTTATAAGCTAAAGATGTGTGGATAAGATAAATGCAACTTGCTAAGAAAATGAAGCCAAGATTATTAAACGCCGATTTTTACCAGGGGGTTTTGTAAAATAATATTGATATCAAATAAGTAACGAAAAATCTTTAAATAAAACTCATCACTAGTGCAATATTCTGGTTAAGGATAAAAATATAATAATTAAATAATAGATAGCAAACAAAATGAATAATTAACAATCACCTGAAATAAGTAGTCAAAGTCTCCTAATAAGCTTATTGTAAGTAAATTAAGGCAAACTTTTATATTTAAGAATCAATCAGTAATATATATTAAATAAAATAATAATATAAAATTATAAACCGGTGTTTTTTTTTAGACCGAAGCGTAATAATTTAATGAATTAAAATAATTACCTGTATTTTGTACTTTATCTGACTAACAATACCTGCTATTATTAAATTAACATTTTTTTTCTGTGCTGTTTATTAAATTTATGTCTTAAAACTACTTTAAGTGCATTGATTTACTTTATTATATTGTCTTTAATTGTGGTATTTTTAAATGTGCTGTAAACAACGATACATTAAGATGATTCATTGCGAGAACAGAATATATGTATAGTATGTAAAAGGGCAATGATATTTAAGGCAATTATAAATAAATATGCCTTTCAATTAACGCTCTTTAACATCTATTATTAGTATACACTAAGTAAATAGACATTCTAAACGTTTGTAATTGTATATAAATTCA
This sequence comes from Hypselothyrea guttata, assembly GCA_035045125.1. Classification (NCBI taxonomy): domain Eukaryota; kingdom Metazoa; phylum Arthropoda; class Insecta; order Diptera; family Drosophilidae; genus Hypselothyrea; species Hypselothyrea guttata. The sequence goes on from JAWNNJ010001579.1 coordinate 68,168, forward strand.
GTTCTTAATACGATTGGATTTCTGTGCAGTGTACTCATTAAATGCCTACTTAGTCACTTTGTTCTCGTTACAAATAATATACAAACAATTTGACTCTCACTTGTTTTCGATTTGATCCGATATACCCGAGTTATTCTATACTTTCAGCAGAAGATTCAGTTTCAGCTGAAAGCGAATTCACACTCAAACAATTCAATAAATTTGGCATTGGTCAGAGAGGCGTTGTTAGCACTTCCCCAGTGGCCATAAGCGGCTTTAGGGAAGTACTTGACTTGCACAGTTATGTTGACACAAGTTGAGGCGGTACGCGACTGCTATTATAATATTTATCTGTCAAGAGTTGATGTGGACGGCACATCTAACAGGTACACAGTGAAATACAAGCATGTATCTACAGTGAACACTCCCATCTATCTACCAGACCCTCTCCAATTGAGGAGCTGAGCACGCGAATCGCCAAAGCAAGTCTTCAAATTGACTTAATGTGCTGTCTGCCACACGCATACCAAAAGATATAGCACATAGATCGCTGGCGATTAGTCAGCGATCTGTCTGGCTTTATGCGACTATATACTCCAAGTGCGAGTCGCAGCTTGTTCAGTCCACATTTGTCGGCCGAAGCTCGAGCCTCGCTTTATAAAGTCTGGGTTCGAATATCATAAACTTGAGTCGAAGAAAAACTGCAATAAGCTCTGTGCTATAGGCAAGTTTACTGAAAAAATAAATACACACGCAGATACTGAGAAACAGCAGGTTAACTTACAATAACCCAGCTGAGCTACAATAGATACAATTGTATATACGATTACAAATCGGCATTCGAGGTGTAATTTTAAACAAAACGTGAACTCGATAGCTACAAGCTACGGATGCTACGTAGTCGTGAGGCAATTTGATCAATCATCCATTAGACATTTGCAATAAAGAATAAAAATCTAGAATTAATTATGTGTGAAAGAAATAACAACAACTTGACAGCTTAAGCTTAATAAACAAAAATTAAAATTAAATATGTCTATAAAGCTCTTAATAAAGATATGCGCTATCCCTAAATAAATAGAATCTTTAGTTGCCCTAGAGTCAGTTTTAAATGAATAAAGAAAATACAAGCTCCTTATGAACAAATTCTAATATATGCAAGTCATTAAATCGTCGTATTTATAACAATGACATATTAAATAATTTATTAAAGCTCTATAACTGCTATCTACCCCTATGAGCTGAAGTTTGTAGTCAAAAGTTGCTCTGGAGCCAGTTTTAAATAAACAAATAAATATACATGTGCCTCAATTGCACTAGAGTCGGCTTCAACTAAATATTTATAAGATGTTCGCAATAAAAAACGGACAGCTATTTGTAGATATATTTATGAGCTTGCAACTGCAAGCCATTAAATCTAATTTCAGATCGCAGATTTCCATAAAGTATCTATCAGATAATCGTAGTCAACCGAAAGCCAGTTTCATCGCAATTTGTTAAGCTAATTGCACATCATCACAATAAATATGTTTGTTTACGTGCTTTGGCAGCTTGGCATTTTGAAGTCAAGGTTAATCTTTCGTTGAACCGGTTTAACTCGAACTCTGTGTATCAAAGGGCACCAGGGCTTGTGTGTTATTAAGGTTGTAAAATAATTTAAATTGTGCATCTTACAGATACATCATGAAGTTCTATGCTGCGTTGATCTGCGCCTCTCTGCTGGGCCTTGCCGCGGCCACAGATGTCAAGCCCTGTCCCAAATGTAAGTCAATGCCAACTGATATTAAATCCGATGATGCCAATTTGCCACCTGCAGCTAAAGCACGTGCCTTGAGCGCCGATGAAGTGACCATATCCAACTGTCCGAAGAACAAGTGCGTGCTGAAGCGCAATACGGAGGCCAGCATCACGATGAAGATCAAGCCGGAGCGCGACTTTACGGAACTCAGTTCGGATATACAGGGCATTATACTGGATGTGCCGCTGCCCTTCCCCGGCTACTACGGCACCAGCGCCTGTCCACATATCTACGATGCCAAGGGCGAGCAGAAGGTGGGCTGTCCTCTGAAGGCCGGCCAGACGTACACGTACAAGAACAGCTTCAAGATACTGCCCGTGTATCCCACAGTGAGTCTGGAGATTCACTGGGGATTGGGGGATAAGCAGGGCGATGCCGCCTGCTTCCAGATACCCGCAAAAATCAAGGCTTAGTCTGTATGCTTCTAGGTTTTTATTTGTTATCATTAAAATTCGTTTAGTTAATAGTAACGATTAGCGTTAGGTTTTGTTTTAAATAGCGCATAGAGTCAGTTGGAACTGATCTGGGCAGCATTGCGGCATCCAGCCAATGTCGCAACACTGTACACTCAATGCACAAAAACGACAAATTACGTATGCATACGTGTATAATGTGGCAGCAAAGAGAGACGATTAACGAATTAATTACATTAATTAAAGTACATTTAAATTAAAACACCAAAACAGCATCAAGAGTCAAAGTGGCTTGCGTTTATATTTAATTACTTGCAGTGGCATAATATAGTTTTCAATGCGTGCATCTTTTATCAATTGCCAGCTGTTCAACGTGTCGTATGTGCAATATTTCGTATTCATATGAATTTTAATGGGGCCGTAGCATGCAATGAGCGCATCGAGTTTTCGGATCACTCGCAAACATGCAATAATAAATATCGTTCAATTAGTGTTAGTGAGAAAATGCGAATGTGTGTGTGTGCCTCTGTGTGTGTGTATGTGTGTGTTCAGGTCAAAGTTCACTTTTTGAGTTCAAAGAAATCGCCAACTGGCAGCTGCTGCTGCTGCTGCTGTAGTCGCTGCCGCTGCGCTGCCTCTGCGAACGCCTGCTGCAGCTGGCGCCAACTCTCAGCCGCCTCGCTGGCTTCCAGCTGTCGCTGCCTCTGCCGCTGCCTCAGCTGATAACGTTGCAGCCGCAGCAGCTGCGTCCACTTGCCATCGCTCATATCCTGCAGCTGCGGCTCGTCGGTTGGCGTTGCCAGATCTACGTTTTTGTTGTTGTTACTGCTGTCGTCATCTATGGGCGTTTGGGTTGTTGTCGTTGTTCTGGCTGAAGATCTGCTCCGACAATTTGGCATTATATTCCGAAGGCTGTGAAAGGTTGAGAGCGAAATATAAACATAATCAACTTGAAAACTGCTTTTTAAATAGCAAAATAATTATTTAGTCTATTTAAATGAGCTGCAATTATATAAAATCCAAAAATTTATAATATTATTCAAACTTAATAACTTGTAAAGCATATGTTTCATATTTTAATTTTTTCTTTCCCCAGATCTTCTTATTTTTTTATATTTTTATACCCTGTGCCCATTTGAAAAATGGGAAAAACAGGGTTAATAACTTTGTGCGAATGTATGTAACAGGCAGAAGGAGGCGTGGCAGACCCCACAAAGTATATATATTCTTGATCAGGGAGACGAGCTGAGTCGATTTAGCCCTGTCTGTCTGTCTGTCTGTCTGTCCGTCTGTCTGTCTGTATGAACGCTGAGATTTCCTAAACTATAAAAGCTAGATAAGCCGTTTTGGTCTCTTTTGAAAGGTGTGTACCATACGCAGATCAAGTTTATTTCAAATCTTAGATGCCACGCCCCTGTCGCCTACAATGAATGAAATAAAATACATTCGCCAATTCAAGAGACACTGAGCCATTTACATAAATTCTGTCTTCAGTAGTTTGTAGGTCTATGCCATACGCAGATGAGGCTTTGTTCAAATTTTGGATGCCACGCCCCCTTTACGCCTTAATCGATAAAAACCGAATAACAAGCGTAAAATTGAACAAAGAATGTTGTTATTTGGAATATATACACTCTTTCATTATATTTAACTATCCTGAAAAGCGCATTGAAATCGGTTGATAAACACAGGAGTTATTAGCGAAACAATATTGCAAGCGGCAACTCGCTCGCCCTCTAGCAGCGCGGCCGTTAAGGCTGGCATACATAACCAAGTAAGAAGAAGAAAAATTGCTGCTACGTTTTGTACGACAGTTTTATATAATTATATTTAAAATAAAGGGTACAGGGTATTCTACAGTCGGGCCCGTCCGACTGATCTGCCCCGTCCACCAAATTTTTAATTATATTTTTAATTTTTTATTATACCCTGTGCCCATTTGAAAAATGGGAAAACAGGGTTAATAACTTTGTGCGAATGTATGTAACAGCCAGAAGGAGGCGTGGCAGACCCCACAAAGTATATATATTCTTGATCAGGATGACGAGCTGAGTCGATGTAGCCATGTCCGTCTGTCTGTCCGTCTGTCCGTCTGTCCGTCTGTTTGAACGCGTCGATCTCAGCAACTATAAGAGCTAGAAAAGCCGTTTTGGTCATTTCTGAAAGGTGTATACCATACGCAGAACAAGTTTACTTCAAATCTTGGATGCCACTCCCCTTCCGCCCACTACGAGCATAAAAAGAATTCATTCGCCAATTTAAGAGACACAAATCGAGTTATATAAATTCTGTTTTCAGTTGTTCGTAGGTCTATATCAGGCGCAGATAGGACTTTTTTTAAATTTTGGATGCCACGCCCCTTTTACGCCCTAATTCATAAAAACTGAATAACAAGCGTAATATTGAACATAGAACGTTGTTATTCGGTATATATACTCTCTTCTATTATATTAAACTTTCCTGAGAAGCGCATTAAAATCGATCAATAAACACAGGAGTTATAGGCAAAACAATATTGCAGGCGTTGCACGCTCGCTCGCTAGCAGCGCGGCCAATTAGGCGGCACATATAGGAAACGTAGCAGAGAAAGCATTGCTGCTACGCTGCGTATGACCGTTTTATTAAATTTTATAAAAAATATTGGGCACAGGGTATAAGACAGTCGGGCCCGTCCGACTGATCTGCTCCGCCCATTCTGGTTTTTTTTTTAATATTAATTTTATTATTCTTAATTTTAATATGTAATTTAATTTTTTTGACTTGGCTGACTGGTCTTAGTCAGCATTTAAATAAATAAATAAATAAAAAATCTATTGAAAATATTTAGCTAAATGCCTGTTTAAACAATCTATTTTTTTTTTTATTTATTATTTTTAAATATTATATATAATAATGTATGATTTTATTCATCGCAGTTATTAATTAACTTCAAACAACTTCTACAGCATATTTCAATCCATATATTAATATATATATGGATTAAAATACGCTCAATATTCATTTATAGTCTTAATATATATTTTTTTTTTATTTTATTCTGTTGATTAGTTTCTTTGATATTAAATAAATACATAAATCAATTTTTTTTTTTTTGCATAGAGTGAACATTTAGCTACTTGAAGTTGCGAAATATTATACTGATTAAATTATGAATTATTAACTGACATTTAACATTAAAGCTGACAAAAGTCAGACACTAATTGTTCATAAATTTTGCACTTTGAACACCTTGAAAAATATTTATTTATTTATTTATTTAATATAATATATATGTATATAATATATAAGTTAAACAACGATACATCTTTTGTCTATTGCTTGTTTATACTCTTATCAATTAGCAGTAATTCGATGCTAAACATTTTGCACAATTTAAAAATAAATATAATAATATAATTAGCTGTGGAAATTTATAACTTAAAAACAATCTGATAATTTCATATATAAATTAATTTAGCAAATAAATAGAAATTTAAGTGCAAAAAGCGGAGCAGAATTATTAGATAAATAATAAGAAAAATTCACATTAATTATCAGTTAATAGAAATAATTCCATCTATTATAAATAATTAAACCAAACTTAATTGAATCGAATTGCTTGAATCAATCAATTCATTTGACAACTATCTATTTAGGCCATTAATTGCATTAGCACAAAGCGTATAATATTGTTTTATTTGATTATGGCGATAAGTCGTATAGTATACACGGCTAAATTAAATATTTTATGAATGGGCTTAAATTTGGCATTGTGATTTATGAATGCAGCTGATAATTTACCTGTTTGGCCGCAATTGCACGATTGCCAGAACGTTTGCCATGAGCTGAAGCAGAAGAAAAACAAAGTTAAAATTGAACTGAAGCTAGTATTAAGTCTTTGCAACTTACCGCCCCAACAGGAGTGTCCATATTCCAAGCAAGAGCCTAGAAAACAAAAAAAAAGCAAACATTTCCATAAATTATCATCATCATCATCGGGGCAAGAGTTGAGCTGCTGGTGGCAAGCGAAAGCCTCAAACCCCCGCTGATCAAAAAGTCCAACGAAATGTCTTAAAAAGTTAAAGTTAAATTACATGTTATTGTTATTGTTATTGTTATGACGCTGTTACTGCTCTACGCTGACTGCGGCGCTTGATGGATGTAGTCCATTACGGAGTCAGGTAATAAGCGTGCAGCAGCTGAGTAATGCTGCACTCAGCTGGCAGCAGAGTGCGTGTGTTGAGAGCAGGACTATTATTATTACGCCATGTCCTTGATGCTGCATTTCATTGTGAGGCCAAAAGCCAAAAGCTAATCGCACAAATGGATAGCCAGGTCGGGCGGGCAGCACAAAAGGCGTTAGACATGGCTCACACGTCATACGAAGGCGTCAGAAAGTCAACGTGAGAGCAGCTGGGGCAGCGGACAGACTAGAGTTGGGCATGGGACGTGCTTTTTTCGTGTCACGCTGGGCGACCGCGTGTTGAAAATTTATATCGTGCAAGAAATCAGCAAGAAAACACGACCACACTTTATTCACGCAAAAAGCGGATATTAATTATTATTATTATTCGAGGAATTGTGCACCACGATCCGGAAGATCTATTGTACCCCCAACTGGAGCTATCTATAGCTTGTCCAACAATCCAATGTCCCGAACAAAGCTGCGAATTTTCATGGGATCGATGTACGCTATTTTCTTTACTGGGCTTACCCAACCAGATTTGTCTGAGTAATACGGAAAACGGATAAGAATTAATCGTATCATAAAGTATAGTAAAATGAAAAAGTTTGAAGCAGGAAAGGCCGAGGAAAACCGATAAGCTTGGGATTCAAATTAATTCTAAATTATAAATTCAGGATCTTCATTATTTTTTTACATTTATTGAAAAGAATGAATTGCATATTGGCTACACTTACTTCATGTTCAAGTGCAACATGGAGAGTTTTTATTTTCGTGGCGAAATATTATAATCCAACCCCATCTCTAAGACAAACCCCAACATCTCCTGGCAACAAGTCACAGCTGTAGCCTGCTGCACTCGAGCATTATGTGAACAGAAGTCTTTTGTGTAAGCCATTGGGCCTAAATGATAAAAATAGCTTCCGAACATGTTGTTAACTATGCGTTCTATCACGTTGTACGGTTGGCAACACTGACAGCAGCAACAGTTGCTGTTGTTGCCAACGCCATGCAGATATCAGACGTGTAATCGTTTGTCAATTACTTAAGTCCTTGAATTAATTGCCATTGACAGGCCAGACCATCAGAGATAGCCCTCATAACCCCTAGCCCATTACCCATTGCCCATTGCCCATTGCCCATTGCATATTGCCCTGAGCTCAGGATCTGCTGGTGACGCCTTTGGGTCGCGCTATCATTAAAAGCTGAGGACTTCCCCTAAGCGCTGGCTAATTAACCTAAGCATTCGCTTTAATGGGCCAACTTGTTGTGTTATGTGTGGTCAGTTGGCGTTGGTGTTGACCGACCCTCTCAACTTCAAGTACCGCATAATGGGGGTTTTTTATAGCTCAACCAAAATTAAAACTGTTGCGCCATCGTCGCAATAAACTTATTTTTAATTGGCTACCCTCGGATATATTTTAAGCCCAAACGTTTACCAGCTCTTTTTCGGTTGTGTAATCACTGCATCGTCAGACTTCAAAAGAATTTTTTAGCAAAGGCGTAGATAGTAAGATAAATGATCAAAATCACTGTATTTAAAATGAATTTCTGCAAGTTATTAAAATTATTTGCCAGTGTATTTTTTATTCTTAACAAGAAAACTAAATTAATATGAAATATTTTTGATTGAAAGATTTTTATTTCCTCCTACAAACGCCGCCACTGCGCACAGTCTTTAGATTCTAAAAAAAGCAGTCAAAAAAGTTAGGCAAAATCTTTCAAATGTTCTTAGACTGTAATAGCTATAATAAATTTAATTTCTGAATAGTAGTGTCGGCGTGTTGCTTATTTCAATTTAATTATGGGAAATTTGTATATGTATAATCCAACAATGTATAATCCAACAATGAAATTGTAACATATTTCATTGTTGGGTTATACAATAAACTGAGTAGTTGTTCTGACATTTAATTAAAAGTTTTAAAATTTCAAACACACACCGAATTAGATATTGATATCATATTTAAATATGAATACCGAAGATATTTTATCTTTTTTGTTATAGAATAAAAAAAGTTTTATAAATTGTTAATTATGCATAAAATTTAAAATATATTAAATAATTTATATAAAACATCAAATAAAATTATTCGAAACCAATTAAATGAATTATAGATTTAATTCAATTTTGATGCTGTAAACGAGATTCATAATGAAATTTAATAATCTTAAATTTAAAATTTTTTAAAGCTGAGAAATTCACGTTTATATTATATATATATTTTATTCATTTTGTTTCTGTTTTCTTTGAATTGATATCTTTTGTTTTATTAAAGACAATAAATATTCGAAAGGAATACCTTTTAAAATATTGTATAATTAATATTTTCAATATCATAATACATCTTTTGAATTCAATTCTTGATATTTTGTAAAACAATAAATATTTCAAGGCATAACAATTATTTATATTATTATAATATTTGTCTACCATCAAACGCTTTAAAATACCCAACTGATGCAAATGTTAAAAAACCAATTTAATATCTAAAAAAAAAATGCAAATTATTTTTCAAAATTTAATTAAAGAGAGAGTCGATGGCCCAGTAGCTAGCACTCCTAATTTTAGATATTAGTTATTGTATTATTCATATGTATAATAGGTAATAAAATATTAATAATAATAACATATTATTATAATATATTAAACGCAAATTCAATCCCAATCCAAGCCCACTAAATGTTGGAAGTACTTATCTGCAATTTGCATAGTTCAAAAGCAACTGCCGCCAATACTAATTACAATCTTAACTGGAACAATGGTGGACGTTAGTTGTTTTGTTGTTGTTGTTGTTGTTGTTGTGCTTTATGCCTGTCAGCTGCTCTATGGGGAGTATGTGATCCGGCCGTGGTGCGGATAAGCATAACCCACCCGAACCGAACTAAGCCGCAGAGCCACCCACCACAATGTGGTGCAGTTGGTTGGCAATTTGCCGCCTGCAGACGTGGCGCAGCTTGGGTGGTTCACACGTTGTTTTTTACTGTGTCACCAAATGCTGACAGAATTTGCTATTGTTGTTGCTTTGTGTTGTTGGTATTTGGCACGCAGTTTGGATTAATTTACGACTGCAATTAAAATCGCTGAGGCATTTGCAGGGCATTTGGATGCCGTTGCTGTCTGACGAACGACGCAGGTGACAACAAGGTAACCAAATTATTGAGACGAACCAACACAAAAGAGGCGAGAGCTGTGCGAGTGGGCGTGGTTGTAGCAGAGAGCAAAACGATCAAAGAGCCACAGGAAAATGTGCATAAAATAGATAATGCGCATTAGAATTTATAATATCGAAACGTGTAAATAAGGTAGTACGGGTAGTTGCAAGCTTTATGGCTCTGTTTATGCCGATAGGAAGAGACCATATCTAAATATTATATAGTGTATAGTGGGAAATTCTAAGAACTAATTATGCATGACGCATGCAAATTCCAGTGCATCAATCTAATCTAGTTTCCGGCGAGAATTTGAATGAAGTGAAAATATTAATAGCATAGTTTTAGGCTGTATTAGCAAATAATAATTGCTTTTACTATCGAAATAAACATAGTTGTAAAAATAAATTTTTGTCAAATTAACAAATAAAACTTTTATTGCTGGTGTGTATAAACTTTAAAAAACCTTTACTTTTGCTATGTAATTCGGCAAAAAAAATCATTAGAGTTTTAATAAGTTATAAAAGTTATAAAAATGTTATTTTATTTTTTATGTATTTAATTTTTCATTTATTATTTATTTTACTTTACCTGACACAATTGTGAAGAGCACCAAAAACACCAAGATAGTCCAACTGAATTTAATGTACCACATATTGACAAATTTATTTTTGTCTACAAATCAATCTGAACACTATTTTGAAGTTTTCACTATTATTTGAACTTCGGTTTGTAGTTTTAAATTTTCAATACTGTTTTAGACACAAGTTAGACACTGAATTGTAACAACGGTTTTGCGGTACGTTAGAGTCCAGAGTTGCGTATGCCATCAAAGTGCGGTGGACCAACGGTTTTTATAGCTGGCATGGCCTGCAGCGATGTACCGCTAGCATGCCAAAGATAACGGCAACCAATGCGAAGCACAGCACGAAGAACCACACGAGGGCAATGCCAACGCCAACGCCAACGCACGAATCGGGCCCCACCAATGAGCAACAGGCTGACGTATGGCAGCCATGAAACTGAGGTGGGGGGAACCCCAAAGTTCGCCTGAATCTAAGTATGAGCTCAACTTGTTGCCGGCGCTGCAGGTAGCAAGTTCACTTTGTGCGGCAGTTTGGCCATTTAATTATGGCAGCAGAAAAAGTGGCATGCACTCGAAAGAAACATCGGCCCAAAGATGACCTTGTGATTTTAACTTTAATAAATCTCTGATTATGCAGACCAGAGGTCATCCTTATTTACCGCTCTAAAAGGTTTGCTGAGCAAAATGGTTTAAAATATACGACCAACTAAAAATAACTGTATCCAGTTCCTGTTTATGAAATTCCTTTTTTTTAATTTTAAGAGTATTTTTTTATATTATATATTATATTTCTGCAGGATAATGTTCTTGCGGCGAACGTAAATATTAAAATAGAATTTTTATAATACTATAATTGACACATCTAATCTATCATATTAAGAATATTCTGCGTTGATACAAACTCATCCAAAAGTAATGCAGATTGTGCAGATTGCCTAAAGCGGCCATTAGCAAGACTTATCAAGGATGTTCATTCATAATTATTTATTATATATGTAGCTTACAATACAATCATCAAGTGTAATATTATTTATTATTATTTTTTGTTTTTAGCTACCAAATTTAAGCATTTCATCAATCTTTTGGATTCGAACGCAATTAGGTGTGTGTATGTGTAAGTAACTAGAATATGCATCTGTGTAGCCTGTGTGTGGAAACGTTTTCTGTAATTTGGTTTATTGTGGCATAGTCGGATATCAGAATGGTTACTCTAGCTTGGCCAGAATATCGCCTTCGCGAAATAGTAAATATTCACGTTTATCGTCCATCTCGACCTTTGTGCCCCCGTATTTGGGCAATAGTACACGATCGCCCTCCTTAACACCGATCGGCACATGCCCAGCTCCAGCTGGATTACGGGCGCCAGGTCCGACAGCAACGACAACGCCCTGCATCTCCTTGGGTACAGACTCCTCCGGAAGCAGTATTCCTCCAGCTGTGGTGGTCTTGACCTCTGCACGCATTATTAGAATGCGATCCAGCATGGGAATCACCTTTTTGATAGCACGGGCCAATTTATCGGTTGGGGCCATTTTTAGGTAACTTCCCTTTCTAAAAAAACAAAAGAGATATTGTCATTTAAATATAGAAATTCATTATTAATATTTACCGACTATGTGGAATTTAACAAAAAAAAAAGTGTCGCGTGTTTTTTAAACTATTTTTTTTTTGCTACTGTTTGCTGCTGTTCCCAATAGCTCACTGAACTCTGTAGATATTGAAAATTATTGCGTAGACAAAGTGGTATCTAAATTTTCATGGTTAACTGAGATTTTTAAATTTTTTTGATACATTTTCATAAATTGTCAAAAGAAAAACACCAAAAGAATTTTTTAACTGTACAAAATTATGTCTGTTAAACGTTTCATGCTAGAAATTCCCACGCCGCGGGCGTCAGCGCCACCTGTTGGCTCTGCTGCGAACCATGTAATATATGTATATGTGTGTGCGTATGTGTATGTGTGTGCTTACGGATGTATTCGTCTATTTCCTGTTTTGCTTCTTGTCTAAGCGATTACGAATGAGTCGGGATTTTCTGTACTTGCTGCTGGCTACACTTTTTGCTTTTATTCCATTTTGCCATTTTTTCCTGTATCCCGACACGGTCGTAAATCAAAATATTTCACACTTTCTACGTCATTTTGCGGGCGGCTTTCTGTCAGTGGGTGTGTCAGTATGCGGGAGTTAATATGTTTGCTTGTGTGTGTGTGTGTGTGTGCTTTGTTTTTGCCAGTATTTTTGCTAAATTATTCTATTGGCTTGTTGGCTTTTGGTGGCTTTACGTGACGTACATGGAAACATGCTAGCAATACTCAAGGTATCTACATTTTCTCGTTAACTGTGAGACTATAACTATACAAATATACACTATTCTAAGTATCCCGGAAAAGAAAGTGAAATTTTACCTAACCATATGGAAAACAAATCCCTTACTGTATGCAACAAGAATATACCTTAACTTTTTTTTGCTCTAGCATCTAGGGAATACTAGAATTAACTCTTGTGATACAGAAAATTTATGGGATTATCTAGATTTAAACACAAAATATAAGTCAATCCCAACTCTCAAACATTAATCTATAATTTTAACAAGTTATAAGGCAGAGTCCACATCTCTTTAACATTATAATTATTTTCAATCTCGGCAGTTTGCCAAAACTTGTTATAAACTTAAAATAATAATGCTCAATATTAATAATAAAATTTGTAATAAACCTAAGATAATTTAAACAGTCGTTGCAGTTGAATTCTTATTCCTATATAATTTTCCAGGTATTCAATTCCAAGAAAAGCTAGAATTGGTTTTACTTATTTTGCCATCAGAGTATACAATTTTTAACATTATTCCATGGAGCTTTTTCACACTTTCGCTAGTTGTTTTGCAATACTTTTTTCGGAACTTTATGGTGGCTCTAGGCATGCTGGGCTTTTGGATTTTCACGTATCAAAAACTGACACATTTTTTGGAGAATTTATGACCGCAGCACGAAAAGTACGTAAGCAGTTAAAATAGCTGGATGCAGTAGCTGTCAGTCTATGGGTTTACCTCCGATTCAATATACAATCAGGCGTACATTGTCCAATTGCATATTTGGACTTTGTCTTAAACAGTAAATCCATTTTCCTGATTGCATTTTCATATCAACTGCACTTTCGACTGTATTTTGCGCCATTACTCATACGCCGTGTTGACATTAGTTTGCATTTGTATTTACCATTTGTCGCTGCCCTTGCAGATAATCATCATAAGGGAGGGTCTGACGCGACTTGAGGCATCATTATCATATTATTCATTCATACAGACAACATTTACAGTTCCCTAAGCCAAATCGATAAAAAATTTGTTTATACGCATTTTTGTTGCATCGAATTTGCAAATTTTACTTGAATTACAGACGCCGCGAACTATCTCCAAGTGCCGAAAATAGACTAGGACGCGAAGCCCTAGGAATTGCTTGCTGTATAGAAAATGCCATAACTCAGTGGAATTTTATATAAGCTTTATTTATTTGTATAGATTCGAGTAAGCTTGATTTACATAAAAAATACCAGATCAAAAAGTTGTTCCATGCTCAGGAAAGTTTTACTATTTTCCACTCAATTTGCGGTTTAAAATAGAACGAAAAAAACTGAACGCATTTCAATTACTCCATCAATCTTTCTTTGGGCAAATGCTTGCAAAACAAACAGTTAAAATAGACTAAATAATCATAAAGGAATTTATAAATAAAAGCAAAATTAAGAGATTAATTAATTCAATTTTACACAGGATTTTCACATTCATTAATTAATAAATGTTTAATTAGCAATTAAAGTACAATTTAAAAAAACAGATTGTCGAATATTCAAATTATCAATCGTTTACTTAAATACATTTTTAATTTTGTGCAATAATATTTTGGTACATTGTTAATTTGTTAGTCCAGTGCTTATTGTACATATTTTATATATAGTTAACGCAGTTTGAGATACGATAGACTAGAATAATTATATGAATTTAATTTATCACCAAAAAATAGTTACATTTATTTAAATTATAAATATTAAATGCTTGGAGTTTCATACTAATTACTAAGCATTGCAATTAGTTTACATAGTATAAACAAAAGTTATAAAAATACTTGTACTTTACGGTAGCAGCAACGAAAGTTTTCCATTGTAAACAAGCTGATTAGATTAAAGCCAAATGATAAATTTAAATAAATTAATACTAAGGAAGCAATCAACTGCACAAGTGATAAATATCGATAGATGGAGACTAAAAAGTTAACGACTATAATTAGCGGCATTGTGCATTGCCAATTACGAAACCCGTTGCGACTTGGCCAGCAGCAGACGTTCGTTGAGAGCGGTCTACAGACAGAAAAGAGAGAAAAGAGAGTAAGCGCCAAAACAATATAAAATGAAATTGTATGAGATAATACGCATACGACCTGTGTTACTCACCTGCATTAGCGTGTGCTTCGATTCAATGGACTCACGTTGCGATTGTGTGGATGAGTTAAGTGTGGTGGTGCGGCGCAAGCGGCGCGATTCCAACTGTTGCCGTGAGTTCAGAGAGCCCTGGGAGTACTTCTTGCCCAGCAACACCGCCTGCAAAGTAGAGCGTTAGCAAATGAACAAATAGACTGAATCCAGCGATCAATACGCACTCGGAAGGCCTCGCGGAACTTGTTGCTCATCAGGTTGTAGAGCAGCGGATTGATGCAGGTGGACAGATAGTACAGGACGCCAGATATATATGTCATCACCGTGTAGAGAAACTCATGCTGATCATGCAGCTGGGCACCACGGGCGGGCGCATAAATGGCAATCAAGCGCTGTGCATGGAATGGAGCCCAGCACAGAAAGAAACAGATGACAACGGCCACTGTGAATAGGAGAAACAAAACCAACAAAACCAACAAAACGAGCAATTGTGTGGCATTTACTATATGTATAATATTTCTATCATTTTCTCGTGGCTCATAAATGTCAAGCACGCGAAATGACAGGCAGACACAATAAATTGGCCAGTGAATGGCTGATTAAACGTTACCCCTTTGCCATGAATATATATGAATAGTGTGTCGGGAATTGGACATTAAAGGCACAGCCTGCGGCCCATTTTGCATAATTGATCCCAACTTACCCAGCATCCTAAGCACGCGTCGCGTGCCATAATGATTCAGCCTGCCCCGCACCGAGCTCAGCTGTGGACCGGCCACCGAACCTGTGCCGGCATAGCGATAGAGTGTGGTATCAGACTGATTCGCTTTCAGGGATTGCTGCCGCCTCACTGGAGCCGCTCCGCCGTTGATGAGATTAGAGCGATGCAGACGCAGACCGATGCACAGATACAGCACCAGTATGATGGACATGGGTGCCAGGAAGAAGATGAAGGTGGACAGCTGAAACGAGTGCTCGATTATAACCCGCACCACCACACACTTGTCCACGCCCGCATAGCTGTTGATGCCGAATTGTGCCGCCTGTGGTATGGCCGTAATCACGGCCAGCAGCCAGATCAGCACTATGATCCGTATGGCACGGCTCAGCTTGCTCATGGCCTGGCCCAGAAACGGATGGCAAATGGCCACATAACGTTCCGCCGTGAAGGCTGTGATGGTCAGCACTGTGGCATTGGCCGATGTCTCCGCCAGCAGGCCGCGTCCTATGCAGAAGTACTCGCCAAACACGTACGGATATTTGGACCAGATGAAGTACATCTCCTGGGGCACGCCCGATAGCAACAGCATGAAATCTGATATGGCCAAAGAGAAGAGATAGTAATTGGTGGCCGTGTGCATGGAGCGATTCTTCTTAATCACAATGCAGGTGATGATGTTGCCCACCACGCCGGTTAGAAAGATCAGGCAGTAGATGATCGTAACGGGTATAACAATGGCCAAAGGATCACGTTGGGCGCCAAGCAATTGGCTAATCGTGGCGTAGGTATGATTGAGGACATCAGCTGCCGGTGTCGGCGCCATAATTTAACTGGAACTTTCCTTTTTAGGTTTAGGTTAATTCAGCGCTTTGTTTATGTTTTTGTTTTTAAAATTTCCACTTATCTGGAATGCCGGATTCGATTGCCGTTTAGCTGGTTGCTTCCATGCTAATTATTATAATTCGAGCTCACGACTAAAAGCAACAGCGGCAACATTGCCCGAGAGACGGTTAAATCGACTTGAAACGCCTCGTTTCTTGACTTGACACGCAACATTCAAGCAAAACTATATTGTCAACGAGGTCACGACGGACTGCAGTCGCTGGCTTAAAGTTTAGTCATGGAACTACTATAGGTAATCACTACATTAATAATTAATTGAAAATCCCTTAAACCCAAACTCGAATCCGCACTCGAACCGCACGCTAGCGCGTTCTGAACTTATCTGATAAGCAGCGGCGACAATTCCATTCAGATTTGTATCTACAGTGAGCAAACGCTGCGCTGCTTCAGTCGCTGCTGCTGTACTTCTTAGTATATAAGCATACTCACTCTCTTGATTATATTTGTTAGTATTTTTTAGCGGACCCCCGAGCCAAGCAAAACAACCAGCAGAATTAGACGAAACCCCACGATGGCGCAAAAAAGTTTGTTTTCTGTTTTTGGCTGTGGCTCTATGCGTTTGCACTCAGCTCCAGTGCTGCCCCACATGGCGTATGAGTGACATTTTCTCTAGACCCCGTCATATATTCATTCATTTATTTTATTTCGTTTAGCGCCACACTAACTAAATCCCCTCCACCTCTTGCTCGCTGCAGCCGTGTCAAAGTGCGTGCGCTGCTTTTGAAATTGTCACACACACTCACACTCACACTCACTCACACACACGCACACATTGATCAAAGTTGGTGGCTGGCACGAGTTCCCCTCAGTGTTCTGAGAAGCTTTTTGCCTAGCTTGCGAGCTTTGAAAGCTCCGTGAAAATGAATGCCCGCTTCTATTTCAAATATAATAGTTACATGCTCATCTTTAGTTCCCTTTTAAAAGAAAAACGAGCATTTGACATTGAATTTTATTATATTTTGCTGATTAAACATATATCATATATCATGCTCAACTTAGACGCAAATAGTAAGTAGTCAGCTCGATTAAAAGTGTACACAGTAACAAACGGTTGTGAGAGTATTGGAAAGTGTTTGACAAGTAACGAAACGATTCGAACATTAAACAAGTGAGTTTTAGTTAATAGAACTAAGTAATAGTCAAATTTCATAACTGATGAGAACCGTTTTTTATATATATGCTATAGACAAATATGTTAGATATTCTTAGATATTAAAATGTGATTTGTAGTTCATGTAATTTAATGTAGCATAAAAGCCAATGTTAATGTAAACATCACATTTGGTATTTCATATCTTCCATAACGTAGTCAAATTAAGTTTGTTTCAGATGAACAGACAGTTATGAATTTGATATTTTAACAGACTTGCCTGCTTTCCTCACTTCATCATACTATATGTATACACCGATAACAATTACATTTTCAGAATGAATAGATATTCCAAAACAATTTAAAATTGTGATTAAAAGCAATACATTCAGGGAAAACAGCTTAAGCAGAGCTTTCGATATATCTAGATCGGTCTCATCAATTGCCATGAATTTTGACGATTACTTAGAATAAGTGGAACAAGTGGTTGAAATACATCTATTGTAATGCCACTTATGCAGAGCTTTAATATGCAAACCTGTGGTAAAACTAATTAAGTACGAGTATGTAAATACTGGACACTTTTTCAACCAGCTATAGTCGGGTGTTGAGCCCGAAACCTTTAGTAGTTTCATTTGACACATTAATTTTTAATATACGCGAATATGGCCAATGGTTGACCGTTATTAACCCGTTAATATATGTATGTATATATACTTATATATGCCTTTTACTACGACATGGTTTAAAATATGTATGCTTGTATGCAATACTTGTATATGAGAACAAAAATACATTTTAACAAGATTAACTTAAGCTACCAGCCTCCATTGGAATTCATTGTTCATTCTTATCTTTTCAACATGTGCCGTTTCACCGAACAGACATCAAAATGCACTCTATATGTAGACGAATATACGATAGATCAATATTTTGTTAAAGTAACTTCCCAAAAATCACAGCACGACAATGGGTTTCAAAATGCTTAGGCATCAAAGCAATAACATAGAATTGAGATGCTACATTAAGTTGCGACATTGCACAATTGTGACAAGCATATCTCCGCTCTGCTTTTTTAAACATTTGCCACAATACTAAACACCTAAATTTGACATTTGTATATATATCTGGTTATATCTGACTAGCAACGGCTAGTTTAGTTAGTAAAGACACTCAACACTTAAAGTAATTCACAATGGCCGGTAAGATATTTGTTATGTTTGTATATGGATTAAGTAGATGTACAACATTTCACTACATGTACATAAATAGATATAGAAATATGAACTTAGATTTCAGCAATTGATACAAGTGAATTAACTCTTTATATAATACTGATAGGTTTTCAAAGTCTTAGTCAAGCTCGTTCAGTTGTTTATTGTAGCTTGTACTTGTTTATTCAATTGTTGTTAAAATCTATGTTAATCACATGGCGAAAGAATGCAGATATCTTTGGTGTTTCGCAATGCATCAATCAAGTTAGCTTTTCTGAGATATTTCAGTTTCGTTTGTAAACAGGTATCTGTTTGATTTTTGGCTTTTATTCTTGCTTCTGTCATCAGCATCCTTACATAGTTAAAATTATATTTATAGTAGATAAATAAAACTAGTATTTCACCTCGGTTTCTCAACTACTTGCCTTATAAAATTAGCCTGTTTAACAATTACAACAGTACAATGAAGACTACAAGTATTGTGCGACAAGTTTGTTAGGTTTTGTACAACTAAAATTAGATAGATTTAATCTCATTGCTCTCTGTCGCAATTTATATAACTATTTCGATCACCTCGGGCTCATCTTCGTCATCGCTAAAATATCCGGCATGCGGATTGTCCTCATCTAGTCAGTTAACAAGCCTCTCCTGCTATAGCATCACTTGCTTCAACTGTGGCAGCTGCTGCGTCAGTATCTTCTGGGCTGCCTCATGATCCAATCCGTCAACGCTACAGGCCACCAGCTCTCTTAGATTGTGCGCATGCTTGGCAATCAGCTTGAAGGCTTGCAGCGTTAGCATCGAGCAATTGCTGATGGTGAGACTACGTAAACGCCTTAGATTGATCACTATGAATCTGATGGCCTTGTCCTCCAGCAACGGACAACTGGCCAAGGACAGCATCTCCAGGGCCGGACAATTGACTGAAAGCGCCTTAATACCCTTCGTCTCAATGCGATTGCAGTAGTCCAATGTGAGGCTGAGCAGCTCCGGCAATTTCAGTGCACGCTTCAGCATATCATCCGTAAGATTGCGACAGCCACGCACGTTCAACTTGCGTAGACCTCGCAAACGACTGATAGAAAAGGGTTCCTTGCCGAAGCCAATGAAGCCGTTGTCCGTTATCTTGACACAATAGTCGATTTTCAGCATGCGCAGCAATGTCAAATGCTCGAAGATAGTGGCGAGTGTTTGATCTGTTGTGCCCTGACGACAGTTGTCCAGACTGAGCTTGCGCAGATTGGGCAGACGCTTCAGCATTGTGCACATCGATGTTTCATCGATGAAGCAAACATCCTCGAGAAACAGCTCCTGCAGCATATAATTAGGCTCTGATGCCAGGCCCTCCACCAAACCTCTGCCGGTTAGTGAACGGCAGTAGGCCATGGTCAGGGACTGCAGGGAGCCACTGAGTTGACGCAAAGCCTGCACACAGCGCACGTCCAGTTGGACGCAGAACATGAGATCAAGGGAGCGCAGCTTGCCATGCCATTTTTCTGCCACACGGATCAGCATTCCGTTGGTCAGCGAGAGCATACCGGTTAGGTCCAGCTGTTCCAAATTCGCCGAATCGGGTATGGATCGGAGTATATCATCGAGGAGCACGAAATGACAGTTTCCGGACAACTTGAGCGTGCGAATGCGGCGCATACGCCTGAAGGCTCTGCACCATTGCGCCGTTTCGATGCCCGGAGAGCAGCTGAAGAAGAGATCCACGCACTCCAACGTATGGGCGTGATCGAACAGCACCTGCATCAGGGCGGTCTCATTGTTCCGTCGATATTCGAACTGAAAATGCCGCAAACGCACCTTGTTCTCCACATGCCGCAACTGCATCAGCATGAGCAGCTTGAGTGATGAATCCAGGCTGACGCCATCGCATTCGAAGCCATTCAGATACAGGAATTGCTTCAAATTGATGCCATCGACAGTCATATTGACGTCATCCAAAAAGCTGGTTGTCGCTATTTTGAGTACCTTCAAATTTGGCAACCTGCCATCCAAATTGCGAAACACTGGCGAATGTCGCACTTGCATATCCTTAACCTCCGATCCCACCAAATCCAAAAAATCTGCCAGTTCACGGCTCTGGGTCAAATTGCGCAGCTCAACAAACTCAAAGCTTAAATACGACACACCACGCTCCACATGCGCCTTGATCTCCTTCAGATTGTCCTTTGTCACCACGGTTTTGCCCTTGGTCTGGAAATATCGCCGGTTAACCAAGTGGCGACAGCGCCAAGACACCAGACGAAACTGTTGCAGATCCAAATAAGATAGGTATGACATTATCTCTATCCAGATATCGTTTGGCAAATCCTCGATTTGCATTGGGCTAACTGTTTCGCCCTCTACTTTCTCGACAACAACAGCTTCTGCTTCCGGTTTGGGTTCCATTTTGTCTTCCTGTAAGCAAGCAAATAAGGAATTAGAAAAATACAAATATAGTCAAAGTTGCATATTTAATGTATTAATTGATGCTGATAATCTATGGGAAGAATTAAGCAAACAAGGAATGAATTTATGGTAAAGCATATTAGAGTTTAGATTCATAATTATTTGTTTACACTTCATTGATAATTGGTCTTACAATCATATTTAATATTTATTAATATAATAAAAAGTTGAAAGTAGGTCTTAATTAAGTCTTTCGCCCACGGCCACTATTGACATATGACACTGAAAATCGACAATGCAAAAACACCCACAACAAGTGTCCATCGCGGCTCACTCTTATATACACGGGGTAAAATAATATAAGAGTGAAACACCAATATCTGCCAAAGTTCCAGTGACTTATACAGGTCGCCATTATAAGGGATTATTCTAGGCACATGCAGGTGTACAGGTTGCCCGGACAACAAGTACTGAGGAGGCCCGTTGCAACGCAACGCCAACGCAAAACGCAGGCGCCGTGCAATTTTTTTTTTGGTTTACCGCAGCCCAAACACAGATGCACCCACATCTGCATACACACACAAGAACACACACACACACACACAGATGTTAGTGCACAGATACAAAACGCATGTTTGCAGAGCCAGATTTTGTCCTTCAGTATTTGCACTCACATTTACATGGAACTCAATTGCGGTTGCGGTTGCGGTTGCGGCTCTTCTGCTCTGGGTTATCCTCGCTTACTTATTTCACATGCAACGTGAAATTGTTTTGTTAGGGAGTTATTTAACAAATTTATTTTGGTCACAAAATATGAATTTATATAAAAGTCGTTTAACGAATTGATTCGTGTACATTTCCGGCAAGCTAAAAATAACCCAAGATGGGAAAGGCTCTGGAGACAAATTTTGTGGATACTTTAGTATCACATTCTTGATTATTTTGCCTGCGTTATGCTTCGTATGGCATATCGATGTTGCGGTTAGTTTTTCTTGGCTTTAGCTTTTGTTTTATTCTTATTAATTATTTACCAAATAAAGTTAGTTGGAGCATGTTTTTTCACTTCCCATTTTGGCAATTGCGAAACAGTTTGTGAAATTCTTAAGAAAAACGCAACGAAAACTGCAATAATCTTTCTTAATAACAAAAAAACAGTGCTTTATCTAAAGTCAATCCACTTGAGCTGATGGAACTTAAATTAACCATAAATCAATCACGAATAAAAAACAACGGGTGAAGCAGAGTTTGTGTCTGACACAGAATACATATGAACAAAACCATTTAATACCAAAATTAACCCTTTCGACCCCGACGTTGCCTGTGAGCAACTTCACCACTTTAGCGATTAATGGCGTGTTCTCCTTTTGTTTATATCAGTTAACTTTTATTAATAACAGTACCTCTATGTATCCTTTCTTGAATTAAGCAAAAATGATCAAATTCGAAGATCATTTGGCGAAGTTATAGTGAAAAGACTGAACGCGCATCGCTTAAAATTTGATTTTGAAATTCAGTGGATGAGCCGAAATTAGTAATTTACTAATATAATATATTGACTAAATTGAAAAAATAAAATTAATAGCACTTAAACTAATGTTGAACTAAACAGTGGCAAACTTAAAATAATATAATTTTGTTTAATAAGAAAGAAAATTATTTTCAAAGTTGTGAAGTTGCTTGTGGGCAACCTTGGGCCGTAGTGGTAATAAACGTACACCCGTCACCATACAAATAACACACTACAAAAATGTAACTTTTTTTAAGCATAGCTCGTTTGTTATACATCCGATTTAAATAATATTGATCTTAAATGATTAGTCTAATATCCCATATGAATCACATGTATTATTTTTACCGTTATCTTTTTCCGTTTCCGATTTTTGCCTAATTTAAGTTCGAGACAGCTCATTTTGACCTGGCCACTTTGTTATTGATAAAGCTGATTTCAATTTTCGAATTGTTTTCGCTTAAATATTATTTACATTGGTTAAGTATATTATAAAATTAATAAATAATGCTAAAATGGGTAGTGAACGGCGTTGCCAGGTTGCGAAAAAGAGTCTTATGTAGAATATAAGCAAATACAAGGAAAATCTACCTGTAATTGCTATTTTAGCTAAATTTTTCAAGAATTGAACATACAACTAACTTAATTTAATAACAGCAACTAGTTTTAATTAATCTTAGAAAATAAAACGAAAGAGTTTTGCGGTAAAATTTCTTGTATTTTGGTGCAAAGCACCTGCTCAATGCAAAGTTTGGTTTTACCAGATCTCGGATTCTTCGGCTAACTTTTCTTTTGACTAAAACTTTATTGGGGCTTATTCATTCAGATATTCTTGTTATATTAGTACCATATTTTTATTAAAATTCCTGCGTAATCCTTCGGAACTAGGCAAAAGGATCAGCGTCGCTCATACGTGCAACTGGCCTATCAATTTTGGGATCATTTATTTTAGCTTTAGCTGTTGTTTTATTTTTTCAAATGAATAAATATTAGTTGCTGTTACTAAATTAAGTTAGTTGTATACAAAATTATCAGAAAAGTTCATCATAACAGCCATTTTAAAACGATTTTCCCTGTATTAGCTTATATTCTTCAAAAGACTCTTTTTCGCAACCGGGCAACGCCGTTCACTACCCATTTTAGCATTATTTATTAATTTTATAATATACTTAACCAATATAACTAATATTTAAGCGAAAACAATTCGAAAATTGAAATCAGCTCTATCAATAACAAAGTGGCTAAGCCAAAAAAAGCTCTCTCGAACTTAAATTAGGCAAAACTCGGAAACGGATAAGGATAACGGTAAAAATAATACTTGTGATTCATGTGGGATATTAGAATAATCATTTAAGATCAAAATTATTAAAATCGGATGTATAACAAGCGAGTTATGATCGGAAAAAATACAAACTTTGAGTATGCTATTTCTATGGTCATTGCTATACCACCATGGCCCAACGTTGCTCACAAGCAACTTTCGCTAGCGCCCATACCAATGGGCGTGGCAACTTAATTTTTTTTGCTAAAATCTTACAAAATTAACACAAGTAGATTGGCATCAAAAAAAAAATTTTCACTCTACGGAGAAAAATGCGGGGTCGAAAGGGTTAAATATAAATCACTTGTACAGCCAGCGAGTTATGACTGAAAAAAGTCAACTTTTTTTGTGGCTGTATAAATTTCAAACATAGCTACTCGATTAAAATTAGTTATGATAGGAAACTTATTTGTAGAGCTTATCATGTTTAAACAACTTTTATTTTAGGTAAATGCAGTTACATATAGGAATGCAAGCTGATTAGGAACTGAGCCGGTTTGTAGCAGTAATGTCACTATATTGATGGTTTTTAAGCAAAAACCTTGAACGAGACCAGACGTGTTTGCGGATATCGAATGCTGTCCTAGCAAACTTTTCGCCCACGGACGACATTGACATTTGAAAATGCAAATCCACCCGCAACAGGTGTTCCTCGATGCTCACTCTTATAAACGCGGGGTAAATATAGTATAAGAGTAAAACGCTAATCTCCTGTCAAAGTTCCAATGACTTATGTATTTATGTATATAGGCCACTGTCATAGGGGAGTATTCTAGGCACATACAAGAGTACAGGCTGCCCGGACAACAAAGTGACCCGTTGCAACGCAACGCCAACGCAAAACGCAGACGCCGTGCAAGTTTTTTGTTTACCAAAGCCGAAACACAGATGCACCCACACGTGCATACACATACCAGAACTTGCAATTTTATTTACCTGGGGCTGAATGGAGTTTGCAACGGTTGCGGCAACGCACATGCCAAATTACAAGTCTGTGGCTTTATTATTGTGGCTGCTGTGGCGATTATATGTAGTTTTAGAGATCTTTGGGGTAGGTGTAGTATTTTGATGATTCGCGGAGAAAGGGAGCGAGATATAAAAAATCTGAAACAAATTCGTGCTGCTTGCAATAATAGAGAATTGTGTCTCTAGGTCTTTTAGTTGCTAAGATCGAGGTGTTCATACAGACAGACAGACAGACGGACAAACGGACATCGCTATACCAATTTGGCTTGTCGTCCTGATCAAGAATATATCGCTCATTTGCCAGAAGAGTGTCATAACTCAAAAAACGTGATTTTAGAGTTAATGCAGAAATGTTTGTTGGTTAATAACCTATGTTGTGTCATTTCATAATCCTATTTCATTATCCTATCTTTAATACACAGAGCGTGAGAAGAGAATATGTCGCTCCGCTTTGTATGGAAATACACTGCGCTTGAAAACTTTAAACGCGTTTATCTCGAAACATACTTTTTGAGTTATGACACTCTTCAAGTAAATGAGCGATATATACTTTGTTGTGTTAAATACATATGCCGTTTGCACCAAATTAATAGACCTTTTTACTTTAAAGTACAGGGTGTAATTAGTTATGTATGAAAACTGTTGTGTAACCCGAAAGTCACTACATTCATGATATTTAAACAAAAATCTTGAACAAAACCAGACGTATTAGTGGATATCGAATGCTGTCCCAAGCTTTTCTCCCACGGACAATATTGACATTTGAAAATGCAAATCCACTCGCAACAAGTGTTTCTTAATTTCCACTCTTATAAACGCGGAGTAAAAGTAGTATAAGAGTGAAACGTTAATCTCCAGCCAAAGTTCCAGTGACTTATATGGGCCACTGTCATAAGGGATTATTCTAGGCACATGCAGGTGTACAGGTTGCCCGGACAACAAGTACTGAGAAGGCCCGTTGCAACGCAACGCCAACGCAAAACGCAGACGCCGTGCAAGTTTTTTGTTTACCAAAGCCCAACCACAGATGCACCCACACCTGCATACACATACAAGCACAGATGTTAGTACACAGATACAAATACATGCAATCTCATATTGCACTCACACCCACGCACAGCTGCAGAGCCAGACTTTTTCCTGCGCCCACCAGAACTTGCATTCACATTTACCTGGGGCTCAATGGAGTTTTCGACGGTTGCGGTTCTACTTCTCCGGATTATCCTCGCCAACTTATTTCCCATGCAACTTATGAAATTGTTTTGTTGGAGTTGTTTAGCACGTAAGTTTTGGCCATAAAATGTGCATTTATATCAATGAATTTCCTCCCGACAATTTCGTTTCTTGTATTCGTGTCATTCACATGGCTTAAACACTTTAAATAGGAAATTTCTTTTGTGTTTATTTCACTCTTGTATGCTTTTCTTATTTGACTGCAACCTGCTTGCTGCTTGAGTTACAAATTCTGAATACCAACTGCAGAGGCAGCGGAAGCAATCCATGCACGGAGCTCACACAGCTTGTGTATCTAATAATGAAAATCAAACTGTCAGATACATTTGTGCAACTCCGTAGATACACGTATTTGTGCGTAGCAACTCTTGCTCTCACGCTGCGTTCACGCTCTCACGGCGCAGTAACTCTCTCTCTTTCTCTCTCGCTTTTCCTACCACCAGTGCTGCCAGCTGTTCGTAGTTAATTATAGCCCAAAATGTCATACATAGAAAGGGGATAATAAGTACTTGAAACTAAAGTTTTGTTTTTATTATATCAAAAATTAATAAGAAACTTTCATAGTTGTAGAATTGAGAAATTTTGGGTGTTTGAGTATTATAAATAGCCCGATCTGACGGGAAAACAGCCAGCTTGGCATCACTGCCTCCCACCTCTCTCAGTCGCTGCGCTCTCTCGTTCTCTCTCAGTTTGTAGTTGTTTATGTTTGTTGTTTCTGACCCACTTTTCAGAGCAAGAAAACCGAATTCTATCCCGGCAATGACCTCAGCATGTTTGTTGCTCAACCCAAACTTTTGAACTCTTCCAATAAGCAAATCAACGGCTTGATAAAACACGATGTAATTAAAATAATAAAAATAATAACAACCATAATAATCTTTCATATGAGCTCAAGTATAAATGAATTTGTGTGTAATGTAATACAAGCAAAGCGAGAATTGTTATCTTTGAATTGTTGTATGTTGCATGCCCTTGACAGTATTACAACATACATTCATTTGCTTCGAAATTTTAAACTTCAAGTTTTATATCTTCTCACACTTATGGCATTTGATAATAAAATAAACTTGATTTTAAGACTCCAAGTTCTGCCTGTAAACTGCGCTTTTGACTTCAATTTTTATTCAAACATACTTAAATTACTAGTTAATTAACTTACCTAATAGTTACAGCATAAAATTTATTTTATTGCGTACTCAAATTGACTAGATATTTCCCAACTGCTTCTTGAATTATTATTTGTTTACAAATATTCTCTCTCGCAAGTTTCGACAACAATTTGTCTGGCATGTGCGCACTTCAATTCAACTGCCGCCGTGCGCAGCCAACTTCACGTCTTTGCTTAGCGTTGCCAGACTGTCGTAAACAGAAGCGAGTAGAAGCACGACATTGAATATGGGTTTAAAACTATGTATATTAAATATTCTTATGTACTAATATTAACTAACAAAATATGTCATTAAATTGAAAATATTTAAATTCAGCTTAGAGCAATTTTATTTGTAAAAAAAACCAACTTTCCAGTTTCGTAATCTACGCATTTTATTTGAGCGAATTAGCAAAAAATTTAAATTAATTACAGTTAGATATAATTTCTATTTATATTGAGCGTTTCAATAAATTGTGCCGCCTTTCTGAGCCTAAGCTAAACCATTACAACCTATACCTGAGCAACTCGCACAGAGTTGGCGCTGCCGCCTCTAAGGATGCGTCTGCTTTACCAGACGCATGGAGGGGCGACGCGGGCCAGTAGTCGTCGTAGCCGTGGAGAGACGGGGCAAACGTGGATTGACAGGCGGGCCCATTAGACGATCTGGTCCCTCTGAGGCAATATGCTCGGTATGGCCCTCAATGACGGGCAACGGCGAGGCTGGAGACCATTCGGAACTGGAGCTGGAACCAGGAGAGTCGGAACTGCAACATAAGGTCGAAAAACGATTTGATTCGTGTAAAATTCTGTCGAACTGATAACCATTAAACCTACCCAGCTGTATAAATGGGCGGCAGCTTCTTTTCGTAGTTGCTCGTGCTGGGCGTAACAACGCCGGCGTGTATCTCCTGCTGATACAGACCGTAGAGTTCACGCAATTCATCCGGTAGTTCCACATTGCCCTCCTCTATAAGCCGTCGCTGAGAGCTTATGATGTCCTCACACAGTCTCCGCTGACGCTCGGCTCGCAGCAGCTGCAGATCCCGGCGCCGCAGCTCCGCTTGACGTGCCAAGCGCTCCGCCTGCAATGAGACCTTGTCCGCCTCCAGCTCATGCACGCGGCAGAGCAGGGCCAGCAGCTCGCGCTCCTCATCGCTGGAAATGCGTTCCGGAAGCTCCTGAAAGAGGCAGAGGAAGTCAGTTGAAATATTATACAGGGTAAGCAGTTAAAACACCTACATCCTCTAATTTGACGCCCTTCTGGCGGCACAGTTCTAATTCGTGCTCGGTTTTCTCACGTATTTCCTTATAGCGTCGCGTCTCCTTTTCAATGGCTGCCAGCTCTCCCCAGGCATTCTTAAGAGCTACGGATCCCTCAGAGTCAAAGTCTATAAGAGAGAGTTGAGATGATAGTTTAGAACTCTTCATTAGGGTTGAAAACCAAAAAAACATTATCGGAGATCCGAGATTCTTGTTCGAACCGTTGATAAATTCCAATAAACAACTAAGAGACAATTGCTTGAATTAAAACGATAAGTTTGGTGCAAACCTGGCTTGGTGTAAATATTTTTGTTAATACTAGACGCTGCGGATTACGGATTACAAAAAGGTTACCCCTGTTTTTTGAAGAATAAACCAACTTACCATCCTCCCCTGGCACATCGTACAGCTTGCCAATGCGTCCCTGCCAGTGCGAAATGATCATGTGCTGTCGCTCTGCATCTAGCTCCAGTCCAAGCAGATGACTCTCTGCCTCCAGCAGTTTGCGTCGCAGTTTCATCTGCTGCTTGAAGGTCAACACAATCTGTTCCCGCAGGTAGCGCAGCTCGGTCTTACGAAGTTCGTTCTGCTCCTCGCTGGGCGGTTGCTGGGTCGCCATGGAGGCTGCCGCTGCAACCGCAGCTGCTCCGCTGCGTGGACGTTCGGTGAGCATTTTGGTGCGCAGACGAGTGACCTCATCACGCAGCTCGGAGACCAAGCTCTGGTAGTGCTTGGTGGGGAAGTTTTTGAACTCATCGATGTAAACGGAACTCTGCAGTTTGGTTGTAATGCTGTTGGCACGATCCGCATAGACTAGTGTATTCTTGGTCTCATCGCGGTGCTTGCTCTCGGGTGCCACGTGGGCAATCATTACCGTCTTGCAGCGACCACTCAGCGCCTCCTTGAGTAGACGTGTTAATTTGGAGTCCCGATAATTCACGTAGCGTGCTCCACCGGACAGGGCATTGATGCAGTTGCCCAGTGCCAGCAGACTGCGATTGATGTGTGCGCCCTCCTGTAGCCTTTTGCCGCGATTCTTTGTCTTCTTGGCCCGCTCAGAACCAGCCAGATCGGTAAGGAAGAGTCGGCCTTGCTTGGTGCCCAGGGGCGTGCGGGTTTGCACTGTGATGCTGAGCAGAGCATGGCTACGTGAAGACGTCTGGTTGGCTGCAGTGGGCTCCATGGTGCGCGCTTTGTTGCCCTTTACCAGCAGATTGACAACCTCCTTGCGACTGGACGTGGTTATTTCGGAGAGTCCAGCCACAGTGATGCGCTGACCCCGGTTATCCTCACGTAGCTCCAGCGGTCCACCCGGATTGAGAAGATCGCGAATGAGCTCATTGTAAATTTCCAAATACGATATGGACACCTTGGATGCGCTGTCCGGTCCGGCTGATTCTATGTGTACAAAGATATCCTCAATCGCGCGTACCATCAAACCTATATCCTGACTGTTGACATCCGCCTCGTATCCAGCACTAGTCGAGGGGCCACGATCCGCTGTAGCGGGTTTCTTGCGCGGCACGGGACCCAGCATGGTGTGTGTCTTACCAGAGCCAGTTGCTCCATAGGCAAAGACTGCCGCATTGTAGCCATGGAGCACGTCCCTCACCAACGGTGCTGTGGTAGTTTTGTACACCTGCTCCTGGGTATCGTTCTCCTTGAAGACATGATCGTAGGAGTACTTGCGCGGACGACTCTTGCCGCCATCATCGTACAGCAACGAGCCGCCGGAGATGACATCAATGCAACGCTCTGTGGCCTCCAGACTGGGACGCACACGCACCGCAACCTGCATATGGGGAGTTTTAAAACTGTGCCAAGAACTTAGGCCAAAAATTACTTACCACCAAACGCTCCTCCTGAGCTGGTTGAGCCGTAGCCAGTTGGCGTCCTTGAGATGATGTACTGCCGCCGCTGCTACCGGACCAGCTGCTAGCTCCAGCGCTAGCCGCCATCTTCAAACTGTTTGGACTGTCCTTCGATGGATTGCCACGTGCCTGATAACCTGAGGACAACAACAAAGGATTACAAATGGTGTCAATTTGTTGTCAACAATCGTAAAAATGTCATTAACTGGGTGTTGCCCGGTTGACACCCTGCGATTCAGTGAAAAAACAGTCTAATGGATTGTAAACTTTGGCGCCAAGGTCTTCTCAGGCATACAAATGACTTGGTTAATCAATGTAGTTGTTGTAGCTTGTTTGGGTTAAAATCCTCTGGGTTTTCTTTACGAGTTGGCGTGCGCCATAAATCAAGCCGTGAACTTGAACAATCGACGTGTTACTGCGTGTCTCCGCATGCAAATCAAGGAAGGTGTAGAAACTCGATTAAACAGAGTTCGATGGCTGCTCATAAAAGACAAGGACTCAACCAAACCACAAAATTAACCAAGCATTTAACTGAATGTAGTATTTCAAAGTTGGGGAAAAAAGAATACAATTCGACGAAGTGCAGAACTTATTCAAGTATTTATGTTGAATACACTGAGAATAACACAACCATACAATTACAATTGTGCTTAAATTGTGTCCTAGAACCAAATGTTTATTTTTTTTTTAATTTTACGTAATTTACTTTAAAGTTCAAGCTTAGAAAAATAATACTGAAAATAAATTTTTTTAATTGAAAGTAGCATATTTTTCATTAAATTTCAGTTGTTTTGAAATGTTTCAAGTGGCAACAGTATCTGTATCTATTAAGTACTAAGTACACATTTTCTTATATCTTGCACATTACAAGACTAATGCATATTAAATTATTATCTAGTGCATCTACTACCAATAAAGCTATACAAACAGGTGCGGATAGACCATCTTATAATGCCATTCACACCAACCTTTCCAATTTCCCACAAACATATTATTAATTTCCTTAAAAGCGCCTTAATTATAAAGTATTCAGCAGCGAGCTGAACTTGTGCGACACCACAAATCATGAATAATTCAATTGGTTGTAGGCTACACACCATTAATATGTCATACGCCACAAAAATTACGGGTAAACAAAAAGCTGCACAACAAATTAGAGGCCTTCAAGCTGATTAATAAAACAAATCCAAAAAGTCGGGCCTCCAAATATAGCCAATGGCAGTACTGGGCAGTACTGGATGTTCTATAGTCGGACTGGCTTTAACATAAATTTAATATTAAAATCGATTGGCTACGAGCTGCGAAGACTTCTTGGTACAACGCCTGAAAGGCTGCATCGTTTTTGCTGCCTTATTTTGACCGGCATTCTGATGGTTTTTCTGGTGTGTTGTGCGGGTCCTTTTATACCGTATAATAGTTTTAAATACAGGGTATAACAGCTTTGTATAAAAATATATAATATTTTATTAATTGAAAGCTGATTTTATTTTGAAGATATTAATTACATTTTTTCGGAAATGTACCTTATACCTTAAGGTACCCTGTACTTCAAAAACGTATAAAACAGAGTCTATTTAAATTTTATTATTGTCAATAAAGCCATGTCCGCCTGTCCGTCCATCTGTCTGTTGTTTGTATGAACACCTAGATCCCTCAAACTTTAAAAGCTAAAGACACCATTTTTGATATGTAAGTTATTCTATACGTACAGTGATCCAGTTTGTTTCACTTCAGCCACCTTGATCTCGAAAACTATAAAAGATCTCTTATACTGAAGGCTGACCAAATTTGTTTTAAACTTTCGCCGCTAATGGCAAAAAAAACCACACCAGCCACAATTTAAATGATACACACTTCATCGATACTGAATTACATTACAGTCGGATAAGAAACAGCGAAGAAATGCAACAGACAATTCGCTCGACTTGGCAGACGGGTGGAGTTGTTGTGCTTACGCGCATTGTCTCTGTGTGCAGTGATTATGGAAATAAATACTACTGTCAGTTCTGTCCTTCCTAGCCTTCCGCCCGTCTGATCTGCCCCGTGCTTACTGGTTTATAATATTCTTAGACACATACACTCTACTATCGTACACTCACTGGCTTTGTAGCATTGTCGGTTATTGAATTTGTGTAAATTGCCTGCAGACACGACAACCTGAAGTTCGCTGGATTTCAGCTGACCAGTCAATGTGGGTGTGTATGTGTCTGGGGACTTCTTTGACTTTTATTGTGGTTTTGGATATGGTGGTTTGTTTGTTTGTTGTTGTCGCTCGCCCGTTGTTAATGGTTTAATATTGTGGAATGCCGCATTTTGATTTGGTTTCAGTTAGGTGACTCCCAACCCTAGGCAAATATAGCCTAGATTATAACTTTCTGATAAACCACAATATGAACTACATTATGTGGTTTGAGCCATGTCACCATCGCCATTTGATGCATATTTCACGACGGTGGGAAGGCTCATTAGTTGCCTGGGTTTAGGTATGGGTTTGGAGGTGTATATAATCCCAAATGAGGTTTTCTTTCTGTTTCATTCGATAAACCCACATTTTTCATTTTCATTACAGCTGTAACTTTCGCTTGCCCATTCGGTAAACGTGTTTAGTGGTTTTTCATTTTTCTATTATATTTAGGGAAGGAGCAGGAAGAACTCACTGATTCAAAATATTTGAATGGGTATTGCTGTTAAAAACGCTATTTGTTTTACTTATTTGTAAATATTTTATTTAATGTGCAAGGGGCGTATTTACATACAGAAGCAATAGAGTCATAAAATGTTGTTCTGTAAGTGCAGTTTTGTTCCTAATTACAGAACTCAGCTGCTGATTAAGCTGATTACAAAGAAACTATTTTGATCACATTTTCCTGTACTCTAGTCAACTACAGGAATAGGGATAATTTAACTTGACCTTTATGCTAGTCTATGAAATTAAATCGCAGATAGAAATTTAATTCTGAAATTACGTTTCCAAATCGTATTCAATTTTGTGTTAATCTTTCACGTTTATAAATAAACAGACTATCTATTCTGTGATGTGAAACAGCCAAAATTGAATTTTTGTTTGCAACGATTTGCAACGACTTTAATAAAAAAAAAAAAGAAAAGGACAATGTTTAATATCTAAAATATAAGATAAATAACTATACGTCATACAAATAATTATATGTGCATTTTTGCTTTCGTTAAATTTTCATGTTTATAGTTAGTAAATTGTATTTTTTTGAATGCAGAATTGTTTAGTAATATGTTGCAGATGCTAAGTGACAAAAATTCTTTCATTCTCATCTCTTTCGTTGTACCGTTACATCAAATATGTGTTGGTGGGTTGGGCCTTGCGTAGTAAATATTTATATGTGCAAAACGAGTATTTCTGAACTTTTTAACCGATAGTGATGTTCCAACATCTTAATTTGTTAAAATTTGAATGCAAAGTTATTGATTATTTAATTATTTAATTAATTATGCCAAATTCGTTTACAATTATTTGAGTTATTAGCCCAAAATAGCTCGTAGTAGTAGTTTGGCCACCAAGGAGCAAGGATAATCAAAGTAATACATGAAAGCGGTTTCGAAATAGCCGATATTTGGACTAGACTGAATCGAAATTGAAACTGTAACTCAAAAATAAAAAAAAAAACCAACCGATTTTGTTACAACGCGTTGCAGCGGAATTAAAACCAATATTGATAATCGGTGTAAACAGGTGATTCGACGTCTAGCACTGAAGGATTCAATGGGCAGCAGAAAAAAAAGGTCTCATTTGGGACTGCAAATAATAAGGAATAGAACCCAAAAAATTTTTCATAAAAATAAAGTCCTTGAACATACCTCCATAGTGCCTAAACCAAAGCGATTAACGCAGCCTACTAGGACTCGTATGGAATTTTCAAATAAATGTCAATTCGGGGCCAAAAAGTTGTAAAATGTCGTCTTTAGTGATGAAAAAAATTTTAATTTGACGGCCCAGATAACTGCAAAAAATATTGGGAAGATTCGCCCCAGGAACACCGATCCTGCTATAAGGGAGGATTTGGAGGTGGTACTTGGATAGTATGGGCCGCATTTAGCTGCTGAAAAATTATATCTATATGCTTCAAATCTACTTGAATGAATGTCAATATGTAAGCAGATCCTTTGGACAGAAAGCTGATACAATTTAGTAAAAATTAATATGGCGTTAACAGGACATATTAACAGGATAACGCTATAAACCACACGAAACAGGTCGCAAACGACTTCTTTCTAGACAGGAAAATTCATGTTTGACTATAATCAGTATTGAATCCGCACCTAAATCCGATAAAGGATATTTGGGGAATCATTTTCAATCCTGTTTTTTTAAAACTTACGACAGTTTTAGACTGCACATAACCTCAAATCAGCCATAGTACGAAAATGGGCTAATATTGATATAACTACTTTACAGTTATTAATTAATTGTATGCCAAAACGCCTTAATTTAATTTTAAACAATAAGGGAAAACGTATTAACTATAATTATTAAGTTAACTTTCAATAAAATTCAAATAAATTTGATTTACAGCCAAAAATAAAAAAATGCACATATAATTATTTACTATGAAAAAATATTTTAACTTTGTTTTTTAGCTATAAAAAAAAATTATTTTTTTTTAATTTTTGGTTTTTTATATCTTACATTATTATAATAATAAACCTGCATACCCAGAAATATTTTAATAATTCCCAAACTTTTTTTATTTTGCAAAAATGTGGTGCACATATAATTATTTACATGACGTATTATATGAAGGTTTAAAACGTGTTTGGCAATCTGTCAATAAAATATTGAAATAAGTTTGTGCTTCGCATTTTAGAACAATTTAAGGTGTTATTGTAACAAGTTAAAGATTTTTATCTCAATTAATTTCTTTAATAGAAATATTTAGTGGAATTTTAAATTGAAAGCTTCATGAAGCAATATTAACTTATGTTAAAGTATATAAAAAGTTGAAAGTGCTAAGTCAAAGTTTATAATTGAGTCTGAAATAATATAAGAACTTGGTGAATCAACTTGATCGAAAACCATAAAAACAACCAACTTACTTTCAATAATTATATCCTTGGGCCTTGGGCAGGGTGATTGATGGTCAGTTAGTGCGCTGAACAGTTAATTACCCAAGGGAAGTCGTCTGAACTACTACGTCTCCGGGATATTTATAGAACAATATGGAGAATATGGAGTGAGTATGCGTAATCAGGCAAGTGCCTGTTATACTACAATGTTTGATTGTAAGCAAAGCGGATTTTCCACATACCAAACTGACGTCACGTTTTGTGCAAACTTTGTAACCTTC
Organism: Hypselothyrea guttata; assembly: GCA_035045125.1. Lineage (NCBI taxonomy): Eukaryota > Metazoa > Arthropoda > Insecta > Diptera > Drosophilidae > Hypselothyrea > Hypselothyrea guttata. The sequence goes on from JAWNNJ010001579.1 coordinate 103,638, forward strand.
AAGTTGGTCAATTAATGATGGCCGCTATTAAAAAACACCGGACGTAATGGAGAGCAATGGAAAAGTGGTGTGCGTGCTGCAAATTTCAAGAACTCGCTGCGACCTGAAGTGGGCCAACTCATCCGCATTGTTTACAAACGCGAAGAAATGTTTTCGCATATTTCGCACATTTACAAAACAAAATGGCGCTGCTGGCCTCAATCGCAAACACCATGGTATAATGTAATATTTTACAGTTAAGCTAAAAGTAAATCCCAAGTAGATGAGTGCGGCGATTAGGTCGCATTCAAGTAGGTCAATTATATGCGGAACGCAAGCCAAGGCGAAAACCTACTCATAACTAAAACTACAAGCCTATATCAACAAAATTACATAAAACTACAGACAAAAGTTTGCCTCAGACAATAGCAAAAGTTTATCCAGCACATCTGCAACATACCGCACTTACAATGGTTGCCACTTCTCACACTTCAGAGTTGCCACTCGCAATAGATCACAATAAATTGGGGAAAACCGTTGCGAGGATATCGAAAACTTTCACCTGGCACTCACGATGCCTGCGAACCGTTCGCGTGCACTGACAAAACAGAACTGAAAAGGCGACAGGCCACAATGTCCAGAACAAACGAAATTATAGGCATAGTATACACCTGACTAGGGGGGTATACTCGTATACCTGTGTGGGTTTTGGGTGTCCAACTGCCGGCTAGCAGTGCTGCTAGTGGCTCAACCAATTTCTTACTTGTGTTTTGTGTTTTTTTGCCCCGCGCTTCTGGAATTGTTGAAATGCTAATGCGCCATTTTGCATACATTTCTTTACCGTTAGCCAGTTGGGGCGATTGTTGAATGTATTTCACTATTTGTTGAGTTGTACTACATGATATTTGTTTGATTGCATTACTTTAACTATTCCATCCATCTTATATCAATAAGACTAATAAATAGTACTGAATTCAGCTATTGGGCTATACTATAGTACTATAAGCATATAAATTGCTGTAGTACTATGAATTATACGCTAAATGTCTTACTAAATGAGTTTGCCAGACATTAAACATTGAACTGATTACAGTATAATTATCGCGACACGGGAATTCTGCATACTATATGAAAGACATTTAATATGTTGTTGATTTAAAGTTAGAAACGATTTAATAAGAAAATTATTCTGTAATGGAAAATACAGATGTATTACTTTGGGATTCGAAACAACTATAGTTGAAAAGAACAAATGGTATACTAAATGTTTTTTAGGCCCTGCACTTTAAAAAGGTAAAAGGGTCTATTAAGTTAGTGCAAATAAAAAATGTGAGCAACATCCAAAAGGAATCTAGGTAGACCCCACAGAGTATATACTATATACTGTGCCTTAGGACGATGAGCTGAGTCGATATAGCCATGTCCGTCTGTCCATACGTAAGAGACCCCCAGAGAATTCGGCCAGTGAGAGTTGGGCCAGCAAGAGGTAGGTAGCAAGTTTTAGGCGGCGACGGTTGTACCAACGAGAGTTCGACCAGCGCAAGTTCGGTCATCAAACGTTGGGCAGCGAGGGCTTTCGTAGGTTCATATGTGAAGGTTTCGTTCACATAAGATTCAATGCGTTAGCAACATCACTCGCCACAATTGTCAAGAGTTCGGCCATACGCTTCTGTGGTAATCGAACAAGTCGCCCGCTGGTGGCTGCGGCGCTCGCTCTCGCATACGCTTATATGCAGCACTTGGCCGCTCTCCTATTTGCTCGTTCTTGCTGGCTCTCTTAGCAAGCGCAAGAAATTTCACATTGCATGTATGCACTATGGGGAAAAATACTAGATTTTGTGGCATTAATTCATTTTTCAAAGTTCGCGAAATTAACTTTTGATTGGCGGGACCTATTGAAATAACATTAAACTTCAATGTTACGTACCAGGAATGTTAACGGAGCGCGTCGCTGTTAAGTTAACAGCTGTTAAAGTCGGCTATCGACAACTGTCAACACATGCTGAGCAAAAGTTGAATTTTTAGAGCAATTTAAAAATTGTAAATTTTCATAAAATAACGCGTAGATTTGCAATTTTTTAAAATGTATCGGAAGCAGAATGGTTTATCCTAAATGTTTGTGATTGTACATCCTTTAAAAATACCTGCTGTTATTGTAATTATGTGTTGTTGTTAGCCATTTAAATTGTAGACATTTTTTATGGAATCTGATGTTTAAAGAGGTAAACAAAAACATTACACGCGATTCCATTCATGAAACGTGTTTTATATTGTAGAGTAATTAATTCTTGATAAATAACATTAGTTTTCAAGTGCTAAAACCCTGCAAATATTGAGCAATTACATTTTTTAGGACACAACCTCACTTTTGAAAATTCAGAGTTGTTCGCAAAATGCAGGTTAGCAACTTCGACAAATGGAAAAAAGAGTGCAATACTGAATTGCAATATAAAAGCAACTATATGCACCTATAGCGATTACATTTATTGTATATATTTTATTTATTTTTTAATTTTACGTGATTTGCTACATGAATATTACATGCTATCTGTTTCTAATAGGCGGGCCACGCCCAAATGTTATAATATAATTATTTTTGAGGAAATGGGTGATGCCACGCATTCTTTTTTAATTAACCGCATTAATTTGATCATAAATATCCAAAAAACAAAATAAAACTAAGCTTTAGTATATAAAAAATACTAGTTTTTTTCCTTTTAACTTACTCTAACTTCTTTGTTTATGAACCGATTTTGTTGTAATTTACACCACTTCTATATATTATATTTTGCTATGTGTATGCAAAATTTTGAACTTCTATGTTTAGTACTATGAGAGCTATCGCGTTTTTATTTCTTTGTACAGGATTTTAAGGCGAAAGAAGGCGTGGCATCTAAAATTTGAAATACACAATTTTTGTGTATGCTATATACCTAACAGTATTTGACGCAATCATGTTAAAAAAGGATTCGCAAGTACAGGATATTGGTATCCTTACGCATTAAAAAAGGCGGTACCATGCCCATTTCTTTAAAATAAATGCGTTTTGATCTTAAAAACTCAAATCAAAAAAATAAATTTGAAAATTTTGCTTCGTTTTCGAGTTATTAATTAATGCCTCAAAATCTGGTATTTTTCCCCATAGTGGTATGGGTGTATATGTGTTAAATTGAGTACTGATCGGGATAACATAGGCAATGCCTCTGTATGTGAGGCAGAGGTTCGGTGGATATGGATACACGAAGTACAGGGTCGCCTACCATATGTTACGAACGACTCTAACCTTTAGCCCGACTGATCTGCACCGTCCTTACTGTTTTTATAATACATATTTCTTGAATGGAAACGTAGAAAAACCCACACGGTAAAAAATTATGTATACAATTTAAATTTATTTGCATTTGGTCTATTCCTGTTTTTTTGTTTTCAACCTCGCTTGTTTTTCCCAGTCCCCCAATATTTTGAAACAACTGTTTTACATGTTTAATTGAAATTTATTGCATATAATTAATACAGCTATTAAAATAATGGGCAACTCCTAACCGGGTCTATGGGATATAATACCCAGGAATTAAATTAAAGAATAAAATTTAATTTAACCAAAATTTAATATTTACCAACAGTTGATTTAAATTAATCTAAAATCATTACAAATTTTCATTATATTTATTTTTCAGTGTACCCAAGCGCACCCTTACTTTCTTCAGTCAAGCCGTCCCTGGCTGGGTCCAAGCACCGATGTTAACACTTTTTATATGCAAATCACTTGACGTTATAGTTTCAGCCCTGACACAATGGAGCAGCAGTTAGTTGCCCCGTCGGCGTCGGCGACGGCGTCTGCCCCTGCCTCTGACTTGGGCCACAAAAGAATAATGGCAGCATTTCCGACTCCATTCCACTCCGTTGGCTGAGTGGACTCCACAAGATTTGATAAATAAATGTTGCAAGTAATAAGTGCCACACACGAAAGCGTTAATTTCCGAATCATCTTGCCCCGGCACTTGGTCGTAGGTGTTGGCTCGACATTGAAATTGAAATATGTTCATAAGGTGGCAATTGAAAACTTTGATTGATTGATAGATTTGGGCGCCTGTTCGACGAGTGTTGGCATTTGTAAATATTTTATTGAGGTGGCATGCAACGTGGGTGCAGTGGGGCATGCGTCACTCAGGTCGCATGCCAAGGACCTACATTTGCATTTCCTCTGGCTCTGGCCACTTTCGCCTGTGCCAGAATTTAAATAAAAGATTTCCCCTCAGCGCGTAAGTCATACGGCCGCATATGATGGGCATCCGGCACGAAAAGGTCATACCCCGACTTCGGCATTGCCAAATAACATGGTTAGCAAAACACTCAAGGTTCTTTTTGCTTTAGAAATTGAAATTTTTATTAGCTATTATACCATAAAATGCAAGTGGCTTGTATGAATTAGCATTAGACATTATAAATTTGATTCTCTTTTTGTTGCAATTTCATTTTAACTAAATGTTTAGTATGCATATATGCAAAATATATTGTTGCAGTTACAATTATAATTCTAAAGAAAACGGCCAATACTTAAAAGCTAAAGGCTAACTGAAATTCGTATAACCTACGTTACGACGGGGCCTGGGCCAGGATCTAGGAAGCGAGGAAGCGGATAGTGCAAACAAGACGGCGCTTAACAAAAGTGTAGAATAAACGCAGACAAATATTTAACATAGTCTACTGTTGGAGGGGCCGAATTGAGCTATGGTCTATATAGGTCTATGCAACAACGTACATATTGAGTTTTGGGCTATTACGTTAATCAATGGTTTAATAGTGTATGTTCCATTAAGCATGCTTTGTTGATTAGTGTAGAGCGGCGGATAGGACCGTGTATGCGTATAAAAGGATGTGTGTAGTTTGATATTAAACTATTTGCAGTATGCTGCACTTGTTGCCAGTAAGTTTATGCTAGTGGAATACTTGGTAGAGCGTGCGCTATAGTTGTATAATTATCTCATTTCATCATTCAGTAGATACTCCAATTTGTTATTGTTATGTTCTGAATCCGTTTGGCGCTGCTTAGACACAAGGCTCCACATAATTGCCCGGGAACAGTCCCGTAACGCCATCCATAACGCCCTCCCACCAGCCATCGTCGTTCTTCTTCAGCACGTATAGCACCGAGCTCTCCTGGAAGCTCAGCTCATCGTCCTTGTCGGCATAGTAGTCGTAGATGGCCACCACTGCAAGGATTTTGGGCATATATTTATATAGAAACATCAGATCAGTCGGACGTGCCCGACTCTTGAATACCTTCATTTGAAAAATAATATTTAAAATATTGAAACACATTCACACATGAAATTGTTAAATAGAGACAAAATTGGATGCATCATATCTTTCTTAATTATGAACAGATTTTAATGAAATTTACAGAATTGGTAGATATTAATGTTCTCTACCGACTATTCAAGACAGAATTTATGCCGATACATTTGTATCTCTCAAATTGGTCAGTGTATTCTACATAGATTTATTGTGGGCGAAAGGGGCGTGCCTACTAACATTTGATATAAACTTGATCTGCGTATCTTATTTTTCTATCAACAAGATAAAATAGCAGTTCTAGATCTTAGTTTCCGAAATCGACGGGTTCATACAAGCGGACGAACAGACATGGCTTAACATACACTCTCCCAAATTAACCCAAATTAACCCTGTTTTTACCCATTTTTATTGGGTACAGGGTATACAAAATAATGAAATTGAACTCCGGAAAATAAATACCCTTCTCGATGTAGTTCTTGGGCACCCAACCGGGAAGGTTCTGATCCTCGGGCACAATGGGCGCCAGCTGTGGACCGGTCGAGGTGCGTGGACGTCCAAAGTCCTGATGCTCGTCCTCCGGCGGCGGTGGCGGCGGCAAGGGCGGCGACTGGGAGCCAGGACGTGCGAAATTCAAGCTGAAATGATTTCTATTGGCCGGTCAGACGGAAGAAACGAATTAGTTTATGATTAAACAATTAGTTTATGGTTCAACACAAGCATGCAATTTACCTATTGGGATTCCTGCGAGGAAGCAGTTCGAGTAGAAACAAATGGCAAGAGTTATATACAAGCAGAGCTATAGATATAGCAGGGGAGCATTCGACTTACCTGTTGATATTGCGTCCCAGCGTGTGCATGCCGATGTGACTCTGCTCGGTCATCTCGTGCTGGGAGACGGTCAGCGGCGACGGAGGCGCTGCTAAGTATAGGGCGGGGCAGGTTAATCTTTATGGCATTTGAATGGAAACAAAGCGCTTGGCTTACGTGGCATGCTGCTGCGGTCGTCGTACGTGGTGGGTGGCGGCGGTGGCAGCGACTGCATCATGCCCGCCGAGGGCAAATTCACGTGGGTCGCAATCTGCTGGCTCGGCGGCATGGGCAGAGCGCTGTAGCCTGCGGCACGCTCGTTGCCGGAGGCGCCGCCGCCGGTGGTGGTGGTGGAGGAGGCAGTGGACATGCGCTTGGGATGCCCAATGGGATAGTTGGGTGCATAGTGCGATGGCACCTGCGGCGGATTCACCACCGGCGGTGTGCGATACTCCCGCGAGCTCTTGCCCAGCGTGCCGGTGTTGCTGACCGATTTGCCTAGCGTGCCGGTGTTGCCCGCACGCGACATTTGCGGCGGCGTCGGCGGCTTGGTTGTGGGCGGCGGGCCCACCGAGGGGGGCACCAGGGATTGCACAGATCCGTGACTTGAGCCGCGATGCTTCTGCCGCCCTCCATGCGGCACCGACGAGTTAATGCCGTGCCCAATCTCGTCCAGTATCGAGTAGTCGATGGGCTTGCGCACGTACTTGATGGGCTTCTCCGGATTGATGGGCGCCACGATCTTGAACTGGCGCGAGCTCACCTTGTTGGCGGTCAGCACGCCAATCTCCCTGCAGGGATTACAAATGGATTAGGGACTCTCGGTGGGATTAACCGAACTCACCGCCTGGCCACCTTCTCCTTGTGTATGTGCACCGTCTGAGCAATGTGGTTCATTTGGGACTCCATCTCGCTGAGCTGCTGCGCCTGCAGGTCCAGCAGCTGCATGTAGCTGTAGGCCAGCGTGTTGATCTGATACGCGACGCTGGCCAGCGACTGCGTGGTGTAGTTCTTGGTCGCCTCGAGGGCCGCCTTCTTGTTGTCGGCCCGGTAGTAGGTGTCCTCGCAATAGTCCGCCACGCGCTCCAGGTTCGTGTAGCTGTCGCGCAGGCTCTGGCGACCATCGGGGATTTCGGTGCGTATCAAAGATGCTAGTTCGTCCATTATGTTGTCACTGGCCATTGGGGCTTCGGTTAACATGGGTGAGGATGCTGCAAGAAGCAAGACAAAATTCGACTCGATTCAGTTCGTTATATTTCTATATTTCGATCATTGAAACCAGGGATCCGGAAGAATAATATGTACAATTTAACACACTCATACACACATAGAAAGAAAATAGGAGAGCGGCCAAGCACTGCATACGAGCGTATGCATAGAGCGAGAGCCGCAACCACCAGCGGGCGACTTGTTCGATTACCACAGAAACGGATTGGTGGGTGGGTTTCTGTGGCGCTCTCTTTTTGGTACGCGCTGATCAAGAGACAGCGACAGTGCAGCCCGCAATCACTATAAATACTGCTGCAGCAGTGCTGCTCATCACAGTGCAGTGTCTGCAGTCATGTGATAAAGACGTGTGTGTGCTTAATTGGCAAGTGCAATGTGCAGTACCCGCATTGACCGAACTATCGCTGTCTAACTCTTGCTGGCCTAACACTCACTGGCTCACCTCTCACTGGCCCAACTCTCGCAGTCTAACTCTTTCTGCCCAACTCTCGTTAACCGAACTCTCGCTGGCCGATCTCTCGTTGGCTCAACTCTCGCTAGCCCAACTCTCACTGGCTCGCCGTCTAACTCTTGATGCTCTACTCTCGTTGACCGAACTCTCGCTTGCTGGTCGAGCTCTCGAGGGCTCTCTTTTGGCACGCTCACTGACCCACCTCTTACTGGCCCAACTCTCACTGGCCCACCTATCGCTGGCCGATCTCTCGTTGGCCCACTGTCTCGCCGTCTAACTATTGCTGCTCTACTCTCATTGATCGAACTTTTACTAACCCAACTCTCGATGCCGAACGCTTGCTGGTCTCGTAGGCTCAACACTCGATGGCTGAACTCTCGCTGGCCGAACTCTCACTCATCGAACTCTCGTTAGCCGAACTCTAGTTGACCGAACTCTCGCTGAATACGAGTTTATATTTAAACGATAAGTAACTCATATTTTGTAATTTATATTTAAAAACTTAAATATTACGATCCGTGATTAAAACTGACGGAAGTAAACATTCACACTAGGGTGGAGTCGAGCGCCGACGCCGACGCTGACGTCGGCAGCGCCACTGGCAGCGCTGGGCTGGTTAGTAATTAGAGCAACAACTCTTGCGGCGCTTTGCAGGCCGACTTTAATTTGCACTCACTTGATTGGGTATCCGTTTGCACTTGAAAAATGTTTTATTGCTGATTGCGTCGCGTTAAATGCAATTAAATGCAATTTCTGTTTTACATTGTACAGACGTGAAAAGCAGGCAGAGTGAATTGCAGTGCTGGAAAACGCGGTATGGAGACAGCCAAGTGCGGCCACACTGCAGGCAAATTAGTGCTGCCAGCTGTCGCGTAGTTTGCCTGCAAAACGTAAACAAAGCGCGAGTGTTGCCACTGTGCTACAATTAGAACATCGAGTGGCAGCCCCAGCCATTTGTGAGTAATACAGTTTTTTCGGCGAATGTAGAGATTAGTAAAAGTACTAAATTTTAGTTAATTATGTCGCATCAAACGGGCATCAAGGGTGAGTAAATTAAATGCAACGCAATTTAAGCAATAAATTAATCAACTGGTTTCGTGCAGCCAACGAGCAATTGCTAAAGGTTTTCGGCAAGGCCAAAAACGGCAAAATACGTGTGATAAAAGTATCAATCGAAAACGGTAAGTGGAAGACGCATACACACACAATAATATTTACGTATCTGTGTGTGCATGCGTGTTTATCTGTGCTTCAGTGTTGCCAATTTATGCTAGAAAAAAACTGCTTTTGACGGGAAGCGCACTCTAATAAAGGAATATAGCTAGAACATAGCTGAATTATCTGGTTCTCAACTAGAATTCAGAGAATCTCTAAGTTCTTCAACTATTTAAATAAAAGCAGTGATATTTTAAAAACCTCACAAATCATTAATTCTTAACTATTTAAATTTTAAAACAAAAACGATAGAATATTTTCAACGCTGTCCATATCGATATTGCAAAAACATTGCAATCTCATTAATCTCGAAATAACTGGGAAAGAATTTAAATTTTAGTCTATTTTTCCAGTGTGTTAGGCACTAAAACCTATTTTCTTATTTCTGCTTTAAATTAAAGATGTTATTGAGAAATATCGAGCCAAACAATGACAAATCTATAATTATGCATAAATTTTGTAAAATTTTAGAAAAAGCATACAAAAACTAGATTCTTTTTGAATAAAATCAGAATTCCCGCTTCCGACAGTTTTACAAATTTTCCGTTAAACGCTCTTTAAAAACAGCCAGATTTTGACGGGAAAAAAGGCAGATATGTCAACACTGCTGTGCCTCATTGTACGCCCTGATAACGCTGCTTTCTCCCGTCTTTAGAACAACTCAGCTGCAGCGCCACAGCCGACGTGAAGAAGGACTGGGAGCGGGACTACGACAAGCTGCTGGGTCCGCTCTTCGAGGAGAGCGTGCCCTGCTACCTGCTCTACCGCCTGGACACGAAGATGCCGCTGGGCTACGGCTGGCTGCTGATCAGCTGGACGCCGGACTCGGCCAGCATACGCCAGAAGATGGTGTACGCCTCGACGAAGGCCACGTTGAAGACGGAGTTCGGCACGGCGTACATTGCGGAGGAGCTGCATGCCACGACCATGGACGAGACCAGCCTGGAGGGCTACAAGAAGCACAAGCGCGAGTTTGCGGCTCCGGCGCCGCTCACCACACGCGAGGAGGAGATCAAGGAGCTGCACAAGTCCGAGGTGCGCACGGACATCTCAACGGACACGCGTCACCAGACGCTCGGCGGCATCTCCTGTCCGCTGAGCGACGCCACAGTCGACGCTGTCGAGGAGCTGGTGCAGGGCCACTACGACTACCTGCAGTTTCGCATTAGTCTGGAGGAGGAGCGCATACACGTGTCGCATGCCGCCAAGCTGGAGCTCAGCGAACTGCCCAAGCAGGTGCCCGAGGACCATGCGCGCTACCATCTGTATCTGTTCAAGCACACGCACGAGGGCGACTACCAGGAGTCCTTTGTCTTCATATACTCAATGCCCGGCTACGCCTGCTCCGTGCGCGAGCGCATGATGTACTCCAGCTGCAAGGCTCCCTTCCTCGAGCAGCTGCAGGCTCTGGGCGTTGACGTGGTCAAGAAGGTAAGTTCCTAGTAATTGCGATTGATATTTTCTTGCATTCATTAAGCCTGTTTGCTTCCAGCTGGAGATCGACAGCGGCAGCGAGCTCAGCGAGGAGTTCCTGCAGGACGAACTGCATCCAAAGAAGATACTGCATCGGCCAGCCTTTGCCAAGCCAAAGGGCCCACCGAACCGCGGAGCCAAGCGCCTCACGCGTCCCACCAACGAAGACCAAGTCTGAATCCCAACGAGCCAACCGTTGGATCCCATCCTGAATCCCAACGAGTCAACGGGTCTACATCCGCACATGTTTCCTTTACTTGGCATTTAATTTATTGTTCTTTACGTGTTCTCTGTTCCCTGTTTCCTGTCTGTATCCCCCGTCATATCCCTCGTATTAAGCATCAACTGAAACAACGCATAGCATCGGCCAACATGGGCTTCCTTCTGTCTATAATTATGCAAATGGACATAATGGCAATTTACGATTTAAATAAAACATTAACTAAGTCTACGACGATTCATTTCACCGAGTCCAGTGAGATCTTCTCGCCCACACGGTCGTCATGCGCCGTGAACAGCTCCGGCGCATCCTTCTGCGCCTGATTCCGGAAGGCCGCCTGAATGGTGTCGTCCCGCTGCACGCGCCACTTGTACTGCCAGTAGCGCACCTCCTCCATCGAGGTGCCCGAGGCCCTGAGCAGCAGCAGCGACACCACGCCCGCCACGCCGCCCATGAAGCCACCAATGATGCCGCCGGCTGCCATGCCCCGCAGACCCAGGTTCAGCTTGTAGAGCGCGCCGGTGAGGGTGCCGGCCGCCAGGTACTCGTAGATGGAGGACTTGTCGCGATACACCGATATGCAGGTGATAATGCCGCTGGAGGGGAGTAGATCTCAGTGTAAGTGGACAGTTTGGAAGGGAGAAAAGGGGGGGATACTCACAAGTAGGAGGTGGTGAACAGACCCACGCGCCAGCCCCATTTGAAGCCGCCCTTGGCGAAGTTCACCGTGAACTGATCCTGCAGCTTTTTCTGCAAACGAAACTCGGTTAATCCAGTTAATAAACCAGAAGGGGCGGAGGAAATCAGTCGGACGCGCACGACTGTAGAATTCCCTGTACCCAACATTTTGTATATAATTTGAAAAATGGAATAACAATCCATCTCTCCTACCTATGATAATACTTCTATATACATAAGCAAAATTGGATTAATCTCTGTTAATTATGCATCGATTTTGATTAAACTTACAAAATTGGTAGATATTAATGAACTCTACCGGCTTCTGAAGACAGAATTTAGGTAGATTAATTTGTATCTCTTAAATTAGTCAATGTATTCTAAATATGCTAATTGTGGGCGGAAGGGGCGTGGCATGCAGCATTTAAAATAAACATTATCTGCATAGGTTATTTTTCTATCAACATGCCAAAAACGGCAGTTTCATATCTTATAGTTTCCGAAATCGACGTGTTTATACTAACGGACAGACAGACATGGCTATATCGATTCAGCTAGTCGTTCAGATCTCACAGGGCTCCTGCCCGTTATATACATTCTCCCAAAGTTATCAACCCTGCTTATACCCATTTTTAATGGGTACAGGGTATAACAAACTTTTCAGCTGACTCACCTTGGCTTCAAAATGCGATTTGAACGCAGTGGCCTGATTGTTCTCTATGAAGTTCATGTATCCGGAGCGCGATTGTGTAACACCGCCGTAGATGGCTCCGATCAGAAAGCCCAGGAAGCCCGCCTGGTAGACAGAGTTCAGCTCCGAGGATATGCTGCCAAATTCACTGAAAGAGGTGTTATATATATAGAATCGAATATAGAATCCCATGTGCGCCTCTTACTCCACGGTAAACATTTGCTTTAGGCGTTCTGTGCCGGTTTCCTCGGGTTTTTTGCTCGTCAAGTAGGATTTGTACGTGGGGGTTTCCTTGTCGATGACGTCATTGGCGGAGCGGTCGATGCCTGGCAGAATGCCGGCTATTAGAAACCGGCCAGTATTTCTGAAGAGCCTCATGTGAAAAATATTAAATAACACAAAAAGTGCGAGGAAAACATATGGGGCTGAGGGTGCGATGTTTACAAACGGAAATATCGATATGCAGCCAGCTGGAATTCGATGCTCATCGATAAACTGCAAATTCACGAATTCCAATTGCACGCAGCGTTGCCTGTTTAGCGAATTTCCGAGTTTTATTATGCTTGCAAATCCATTAGAAAAAACTAATTTATTTATTTCTAACATTGTATATTGAATTTATTATTATTATTAACTTTTTTGCAGTTTGGTTTCATATTTAATAATATGTGTAAGTTCGATGTTAGTATAATTTTTAATTATATACTATATTTTACAGTTTTTTGAAATATTTGTCTTAATAATTAATAATTGATTTATTTTAGCGCCAAAACACTTGATACTTAATTTCACCAACCAGATGTTTTAGAATCATAATACCTAATAACATATTAATTGGGAGTCATTGGCTGCGTTCACGGCCGTTGCGCTCCATGGAGCGATAACTCGATAAATTTTTACATTTTCAAATTTAAACAGCTGTGTTCGCTGCATGGAGCGATAATTTTATCCAATGGAGCGCAAAAATTTTATGCTACATCCGCTCCACGAGATTTTACAATTATGCCACATTTAGGGTTGCAATTTTCGGCAAAATAATCGTTATCGGTTAATCGCTCCATGGAGCGCAACGGCCGTGAACGCAGCCATTATTAAATTAATGTATTAATCGATAATATATTTCCTATTGTACGGGCTCTACACTTATTAAATTGAGTATAATACAAACATAGTACAGTAGAATCCGGTTATAGCGACTTTCAAGGGACCGACGATTTTACGTCGTTATATCCGGAAGACAGAATCCATGATTTTGTTTCTTTTTCGTATTGAAAAAACACAAAATCCATGATTTTGTTTGCTTCTTTTAGCATTGTTAAAGAAATCAAATTTTCCTCTTTAAAGTTTTTTTTTTGTTCGGCACGTCGCAATATCCGGTTGAATTGTGAAAAATCTCGTCGGTATAAGCGGTTTGACGCTAAAAGCGGAGACGTTCTAAGCGGAGGCCCTTTCATATAAGTTTGTATGGGGACCAACCAAGCCATCGATTTTTCGTCGCAATAACCGGACGGACGCTATAAGCGGCGTCGTTATAACCGGATTCTACTGTATATCCAAAAATTTTCCGCCAAATGTTGCCGCATGCACGTCTGCAGCATGTTCTCGATATACATGTATCGAAACATATCGATAGAATGATATATATAACTTGCCCATCTCTAGCAGAAACGCCGCTACTCGCGGCGATAATTTTCTTGCTGTTGGCAATTTCATAAGATTTTACAATTGTTTTCAAAGTGTTTAAATAAAATAACTTGCATTTTGCTACGCACAATAGTCGGTTCATCGACATGATGTACGACAACGAAGAAGGTAAGCAACCAAAACCATCAAATACGCAGCGCACGCTGCCTGCGAAAATAAACATGGCGTCGCGAGCGTCGGGCTTAAAAACAAACATTTGTAGACCCTGTACTTTAAAAAAGGTCTATTAAGTTGGTCTAAAGAAGCAATGTGTGTAACACCCAGAAGAAGGCGTTGTAGACCCCACAAAGCATGTAAATTCTTGATGAGGACAACAAGCCTTGGCGATATAGCCATGTCCGTCCGTCCGTCTGTCTGTCCGTCCGTATGAACACCTAGATCTCAGCCACTATAAGAGTTAGAGACACCATATTCGGGATTAAGGTTCTTCTATTCAGTAAGCAGCATGGGTGTGTTCTAAATTTTGGTTGCCTCTTCCCCTTCCTCCGCAAATCGCAAAAATCTACCGCAGCTACAGTTTTTAAGCTAATAACTTGCAATTTGGCACGCTCGTAGCGTATGACAGTCTTTATAAACGCTGTAAATTGCGTTACGATCGAATAAGAAAATAAGAAAATAAAATATATTGGATTTGGTTGAGAATTGTCTCTTCTATCCATGAGGAAAGTGGTCGAAAGTGAAAGAAAATTATGCCCATCACTGTACATAACTCGAAACTATTCTTCCAGAGATCTACGAGGAGGAGAACGCGGAGGAGATCTCCCACGAGCTGTGGCAGGAGGCGTGCTGGATCGTGATCAACGCGTACTTCGACGAGAAGGGCCTGGTGCGGCAGCAACTGGACAGCTTCGATGAGTTCATCCAGATGTCGGTGCAGCGCATTGTGGAGGATTCGCCGGCCATCGAGCTACAGGCGGAGGCGCAGCACACGTCGGGGGAGGTGGAGACGCCGCCGCGCTTCTCGCTGAAGTTCGAACAGATCTACCTGTCCAAGCCCACGCACTGGGAGAAGGACGGCTCGCCTAGTCCCATGATGCCCAACGAGGCGCGTCTGAGGAACCTGACGTACTCGGCGCCGCTTTACGTGGATATTACCAAGACGAAGAACGTGGAGGGCCTGGATCCCGTGGAGACGCAGCACCAGAAGACGTTCATTGGCAAGATTCCCATTATGCTGAGATCCACGTACTGCCTGCTCTCCCAGCTGACGGATCGTGATTTGACGGAGCTGAACGAGTGCCCGCTGGATCCGGGTGGTTATTTCATCATCAACGGATCGGAGAAGGTGCTCATTGCGCAGGAGAAGATGGCCACGAATACGGTGTACGTGTTCAGCATGAAGGACGGCAAGTATGCCTTCAAAACGGAGATTCGCTCATGCCTGGAGCACAGCTCGCGTCCCACCTCGACGCTGTGGGTGAACATGATGGCACGTGGCTCACAGAACATCAAAAAGTCGGCGATTGGCCAACGCATCATTGCCATTCTGCCGTATATCAAGCAGGAGATACCCATTATGATTGTATTCCGTGCGCTGGGATTTGTGGCCGATCGCGATATCCTGGAGCACATTATCTACGACTTCGATGACCCGGAGATGATGGAGATGGTGAAGCCCTCATTGGATGAGGCGTTCGTCGTGCAGGAGCAGAATGTCGCGCTCAATTTCATAGGCGCACGCGGCGCACGTCCCGGAGTCACGAAGGACAAGCGTATCAAGTACGCCAAGGAGATTCTGCAGAAGGAAATGCTGCCGCACGTGGGCGTCTCCGATTTCTGCGAGACCAAGAAGGCCTATTTCCTTGGCTACATGGTGCACCGTCTGCTGCTGGCCTCGCTTGGCCGTCGAGAGCTGGACGATCGTGATCATTATGGCAACAAGCGTCTGGATCTCGCTGGGCCCTTGTTGGCCTTCCTGTTCCGTGGTCTCTTCAAGAACCTGATGAAGGAGGTGCGCATGTACACACAGAAGTTCATCGATCGCGGCAAGGACTTCAACCTGGAGCTGGCCATCAAAACGAACATCATCACCGACGGTCTGCGATACTCCTTGGCCACCGGCAACTGGGGCGATCAGAAGAAGGCCCATCAGGCGCGCGCTGGCGTCTCGCAGGTGTTGAATCGTCTCACCTTTGCCTCCACCTTGTCCCACTTGCGGCGCGTCAACTCGCCCATTGGACGCGATGGCAAACTGGCCAAGCCGCGTCAGCTGCACAACACACTCTGGGGCATGTTGTGCCCGGCAGAGACGCCCGAGGGCGCCGCTGTGGGTCTGGTGAAGAACCTGGCACTCATGGCCTATATCTCTGTGGGTTCACAGCCATCGCCCATTCTGGAGTTCTTGGAGGAGTGGTCTATGGAGAATCTGGAGGAGATTGCGCCCTCAGCCATTGCGGACGCCACCAAGATCTTTGTCAACGGCTGCTGGGTGGGCATCCATCGTGATCCGGAGCAACTGATGGCCACGCTGCGCAAGCTGCGTCGTCAGATGGATATCATTGTGTCGGAGGTGTCGATGATTCGGGATATTCGTGACCGTGAGATCAGAATCTACACAGATGCCGGGCGCATCTGTCGCCCGCTGCTGATCGTGGAGAATGGCATACTTCTGCTGAAGAAGAGCCACGTGGACATGCTGAAGGAACGCGACTACAACAACTACAGTTGGCAGGTGCTGGTGGCTTCCGGCGTGGTTGAATACATCGACACGCTGGAGGAGGAGACGGTGATGATTGCCATGTCGCCATACGATCTCAAGCAGGACAAGGATTACGCCTACTGTACGACCTACACGCACTGCGAGATTCATCCGGCCATGATACTGGGCGTTTGTGCCTCCATTATACCCTTCCCCGATCACAATCAGAGCCCCCGTAACACCTATCAAAGCGCTATGGGCAAACAGGCCATGGGCGTCTACATAACCAACTTCCACGTGCGCATGGACACCTTGGCCCACGTGCTGTACTATCCAATGAAGCCGCTGGTCACCACACGCTCCATGGAGTATCTGCGCTTCCGAGAGCTGCCCGCCGGCATCAATTCGATTGTGGCTATTCTCTGCTACACCGGCTACAACCAGGAGGATTCAGTTATTCTGAATGCCTCGGCAGTGGAGCGTGGATTCTTCCGTTCCGTGTTCTATCGATCCTACAAGGATGCCGAGAACAAGCGCGTGGGCGATCAGGAGGAGAACTTCGAGAAGCCGCATCGTGGCACGTGCCAGGGCATGCGTAACGCCCATTACGACAAGCTGGATGACGACGGCATCATTGCGCCTGGCATACGTGTGTCTGGCGACGATGTGGTCATTGGCAAGACGATAACGCTGCCCGAGAACGACGACGAGCTGGACAGCAATACAAAGCGCTTCGCCAAGCGGGATGCCTCCACATTCCTGCGCAACTCCGAGACGGGCATTGTGGATCAGGTCATGTTGACGCTCAACAGCGAGGGCTACAAGTTCTGCAAGATTCGTGTGCGCTCCGTGCGCATACCGCAGATTGGCGACAAGTTTGCCTCGCGTCACGGACAGAAGGGTACCTGCGGCATACAGTATCGGCAGGAGGACATGCCCTTCACGTGCGAGGGTCTGGCGCCCGACATCATCATTAATCCGCACGCCATTCCCTCTCGCATGACCATTGGCCATTTGATCGAGTGCCTGCAGGGCAAGCTCGGCTCTAACAAGGGCGAAATCGGCGATGCCACGCCCTTCAACGACGCTGTCAACGTGCAGAAGATTTCCACGTTCCTTCAGGAGTACGGCTACCATCTGCGTGGCAACGAGGTCATGTACAATGGGCACACTGGACGCAAGATCAACGCTCAGGTGAGTCGGGAGTCGGGAGTCGGCATAGTTGATGCGAGCTAAACGTTAACTACTTTAACTCCTTTGCAGGTATTCCTCGGGCCCACCTACTACCAGCGTCTCAAGCACATGGTGGACGACAAGATTCACTCACGTGCCCGCGGTCCCGTGCAGATCCTGGTGCGCCAGCCCATGGAGGGCAGAGCTCGAGACGGCGGCCTGCGTTTCGGTGAGATGGAGCGCGATTGCCAGATCTCCCACGGCGCCGCACAGTTTCTGCGGGAGCGTCTCTTCGAGGTCTCCGATCCGTATCGCGTGCACATTTGCAACTTCTGCGGCCTGATCGCCATTGCCAACTTGCGCAACAATACGTTCGAGTGCAAGGGCTGCAAGAACAAGACGCAAATCTCGCAGGTGCGCCTGCCCTATGCCGCCAAGCTCTTGTTCCAGGAGCTCATGTCCATGAACATTGCGCCGCGTCTGATGGTCAGCTAAGCGTGACGTATATATTATAGATCCATTAATCTATGCGCACTTAGCATCCACTGCTAGGCATGATTTTTGCAGCCGACTGTGCGCTGATTAGTAATTAATTAAATTTACATAATTATGACAACCCACTCTGCCGTTGGCTGCGTTTTGTTTTGCTGGCGCCTTGGCAGACAACCGGCATTGTTTTCTAAATCCCCACTTGCAAGTGGAGCAAGTGCCTGTGCTGAATTTGTAAGTTGGAGATGAAGACGTGCCGGCAGTTGGGAGAAAGTTGTGGTAAGTTTGTCTGCTGAACAAGTTCTGTTTGGAATTTAGAAGTACGGCAGAAGAAGTTGAAAGCAGACAATAAAGTCATTCATGTAAGTGCAAATCTGCAAGTTATTAAGATAATATTATACTTAACTATAGCAAATTGAATAATATTCTATAGGTTTTACCGACCCATTGCTTATCCATCTGCATTGATCATTTCAAGATATACGCCAAAAACAACAAAGTTGTGTATTTTTGGTATTTAGAACTAAAATATTTTATAAAATTGTGTAATTAGTTTTTGGGACTTGTTTTTGTTCAGCAAAAGTCACTCACGGGACTGAAATTATGGTTGATGCTATTTGATATTTCCATCATTATTCCTTTAATAATATCAAGTCTTGGTAGAACCTCTATTAAAAGTTTTTTAAAGCACACTCAACATTTCACTCAATAAAAGATATATCGCTCGTTTACCAGAAGAGTGTCATAACTCAAAAAAGTGCGTTTCGAGATAAACGCGTTTAAAGTTTTCAAGCGCCGTGTATCTTCATACAAGGTGGACCGACATATTCTCTTCTCACGCTGTGTGTATTGAAGATAGGATAATGAAATTTTGACACAAGATAGATTAATATCCAACGAACATTACTGCATCATTAACTCAAAAATCGCGTTTTTTGAGTTATGACACTCTTCTGGTAAACAGGCGATATGGTCGCAAAAGTAACAAATTCCACAATTACTCGATGAAAATAAATTTATTTGTTTATTTACAAAAGTAGGCTTAGATTTAAAAACTTATATCTAACTGAAAAGGAGCCAAAATTAAAGTTAGATGGACAAACATAATTTTAAACAACAAAAGCACTGGCAGAATTTTATTCACTAAGTTAATAGTTATTAGTATTATTATTTCTAAAATTTCTAATCGCTTACTTCATATTTATATTCTGAAAGAAAAATACTCTTATCTGTCGTTTATTTTTGTATTTTTTTTTTTGCAAATTCTTTGCAAAATTCTAAATTTAATGAATTGACACAAACAAGCGATTAACTTGTTTGGGCAAGTGTATGTTTGCATCGGTTTGGTGATAGTTTTTCATTCAGGCTATTGTCTGCTTTCTATGATTTTGACGCAATGTTTTGCCCTGCGGTGACAAAGGGGATTAGTTCATTGTTGCTGGATGCTGGAGCTTTGGCTCGGCTTTAGTTGTAGCCACCAATTGACTGACAGTTATTAATTGCCGCTTGACGTGAACTGGGCTTGAGGTGCGTGGAGTTAAAGCCCAATCGAGGGGGGCTTGGGGGCATGGCGTTAGAGTTGACGCCCATCATTTAACAGCAGCGACGCGGCGGCGCCTGCTTTGTTGTGTATAATTAATATAGAATAATTGAAATTCCCTGTAAATTGTCGCCGAGTTCCACTTGAAATACTGTGCTCTTGAACAGGCTGCTGAGGTATTTATTTGTAGACAACTTAGAAATAGTATAACTTAAAGCCCTTGCCGTTTACTTTTCATCGTTGCGAAACACACTGATGGCATAGAATTCCGGCAATCGATACACCTTGAGACGCTCATGGCTGAACTGGCCATTGGCATGCGCCTTCACAAAGAATATATCCTTCATTCCCAGCTCCTTCCGACTGGACGCTCGCTGCACCAGCTGCTGTTGCTTGGGCCGATAACCGTTCGACTTGCCCTGCAGCAGCTTGACAAAGATAATGTCCCGCTCCCCATCCCCAGCCAAGGTGCGCGCCTGGTAGAATACCTCGCGTGGCTCCGGGTAGATTAACAATGGCTCGATGGGCAGCACCTCGCTGGGCGCACTCGGATACGTTATGCTGTTGTCCTCCAAATGTGGAGCAGGCGCCGCCTGCACTGCCTGCGTCCTCAGCAGGATGCAGAGCAGCAGCGGAAGGGCTGAGGTGCGCAGGAACTGCAAGTGTGAAAGTTGTTGACAGTTGGCAAAGAGTAAGAGTTAAAAGGAAGAAGGGGAAAAAAGTGTGGAAATGTGCATTAAATTTCATTGCAGAAATTGGATTACTATTAAAGTATTTATTATCAAATATATCAAATAGGACTATATAGAAATATTTTTTAAATCTTTATGGTTGTACTTGGTGCAACTAACCAGTGTCTCAAAAATTAAATTGTAAACAACTTAAATAGTTAACGAACGAACATTACTGCATCATTAACTCAAAAATCGCGTTTTATTTATACTATATTAAGAAATCTTTTATGGTAAGCAATTGCAGTACAGATATAAATCTGCAAATTAAGGATCCTACATCTTGTAATTTTTGAGTAGTAAAATGTAATAAAATCTTAAATATGTATTAAAAAAAAAAATATAAAATAGAATCAAATTATTAGCTGGGATAATTTTGAATTTTGAAAGTGACCCATATATCAAAATATCCATTTAATATTTTATTGGCTTTAATTTGATATATACTATTTTATATTTTTTGATGTTGCTTTCAGCTACGCCTAAGCTGAAGATGAGTGACAGTACAAGTTTGCTCTGAGTAAATATTATTATAATTATACCCTGTACCCATTGAAAAATGGGAAATACAGGGTTATTTTTTTTTTATTTATTTTAAAGCTCATTAAGATATTGCGCACTTTAATTTTATGTATTACTCGTAATATTTTTAATATTTCCTTACACCTATTCAGATGTACTCAAAGCTTTATCAGATGATAAATGATGATTTATGTTGTGATTACAATGTTCAGATTACAGCGTAGTATATTTATGCAAAGCCAACTGATCCAACAAGTATGTAGTTAAGCTGTCCATTTGATTTCCATTGAACAGGGCTTATACGCATGTATTTATAGCAGGAACCGTCACTTGTATTATTTGTTATAGTAGCAATTTGTGGTTAATTTCGCACTGAACACCGTTTTCGTAATTACCGTTTTCAATTTGAACAGCGACATGTTTGTGGGATAACAAAATCACTGCACGCTTTGCTGTGCTCGAAAGCAAATTGGATTCTGGAAATTAAGCCGCTTTAGTTCAGGCGGCACTTTACGCTCTTGGCCAAAAATATAACAGCCCAATGTCAAACTGTCAACTGTCAACTGGAACGGCCGATTGTCAACTGGAAGACTGTAGTGGGGACTGCTGAAGCAGCAGCTCTGTTTACCGCCCAGCAAGCGCGATGCGCAAATGTTAAGCATAGACTGGCGCGCGACAAGGCCAGCTAACTTCATTTACCAATTCCAAGTCCCAGTCCAAGCCGGAGTCAAAGCCGGGCTAACTGCGTAAACGTTAACGTCAACGCCGACGTCGACGTCGACGTCGCTGTTAGCGCCAGCTTCAGCGTCAACGCTTCTGCCAATGAATTGTAAATCGAAGGTGAGCAAATAAAATCGGCCAGTTAAATGTTAAATGTGTTTAGTTATTAGGCCCTGTACTACTAAAAAGTACAAAAGGGTACATTAGGTTAGTGCAAATGAAGTCACAAAGTATATTCTTAATCAGGACGATAAGCTAAGTCGATATCGCCATGTCGGTATGAACTGCCAGATCTCGCTAAATATAAAAGCTGGAGAGGATTTTGATAACTCCCCCCATTTCCCGCTAACAGCAAAAGACCAACCTACAATTTTAAAGGTACAGACTTGTAATTACTCACATTACAATTGAATTCGAAACTGCAAAGATATGCAACAGACAATTGTGTAGTTTGTGTCTGTGTGTGAGACAGGCATCTAGTGATTATGAAAACACAAAGTACAAAGTCTCCTACTGTCTGTTACTTCCGACTGTTGCCTTCCGGCCGATTGATCTGCTCCGTACTTATTGGTTTTTGGTAAAGCCCAGCTGCAGCTGCGGAAATGTTCAAACAATATGTAGTTAATAAAACTAAGTGTTAACAATAATAAATATGGCTATTAATTGATCTCAGCTAATATCTCTGATATCGCTGTTGATGGGCAGACGCAAAAGGGTCAATGCTGTCGAGATCGAGAATTTATCAATCAACTTGTTTAACCTTTCGCGCATCGACAGCTCTTCAATAGATTACAATTATCAACAACAACAATGCGGCTTATTGAGTAATTTTATGCTTTTACGCGCAATGATGTCAAACTTATTATTATTGCAAAAAAAAAAGCAAAAACAAAAGCACACAGTAAAAAGCTAGACAAATAAACACCACGTTGGAGGCGAAAAAAACACAAATATAGAAATGTGTTTAATTAGCAAATATTTGCGCTGAGCTTAAAGATTGCCTGGGCTCTGGCACCGTTTGCCCATTGTCTGCTTAACGTAAATTATGATAACTTTTCTACTATGTTTTGTTATGTTATTATTAGCCAAGTGAATGGCTACTGAGAATGCCACTGAAGAGTTTGGCTAATTACAATTGAACATTGCTTGTGGACATGCCGAAGCAGCAACGAGATGGCATCGATTCTTAAACGTTCGGGTTGATGACAGAATACACCTATTAAGAAGAAACAACAATAATGTTGCTATGATGTGTGATATGCGATATGCCTAAAACTTGATAGCAGTATCTTACAGTGGGCACTCGTAATTAAAAACTTGCTTTATTTTCACACTTTGCTCGAGGTTAGCATTGTGGCATAGACAATAATTAAACACATTTAAATTCTATGAGTGCATGCAATTTCAAAAGTTATTTGTTTATTTTGCATATATAAATTGTAAATACATTTATACTCAGATTAAACAGGAGATGCAATAGATATATTTGGGATAGATATATTTCCACTAGACACATTGTATTAATCTCGGCTAATAATGAGAATAAATCCATGATGAATTTATTAAAATGTATTTTATAACATATAAATTAATAAATAAATTGATTCATAATAAAATGTAATATTTATCCTGCTATACATTTTCTTCGATTCCATTATTTGCCACTAACGATTAAATAATATATAATAAAATAATTGCTATTTTTTTTATTTTTTGCAAGCTGCTGTGCGTCACTTTCCAGGTATAAATAAAGCAATGCATGCACAATATGTTGCTTTATTGGACATGTCTAATTTAATTTATCGAGTTACGTGAAAATCTTTCTTTCTTACGTGTTGCAAAAGTAAAAATCGTATCGCAAAATAAACCCCAAATGTAATTGAAGTGGCAAGACAAAAGCAAAGCACACACAAGTCTTTTTGTTCGAGGGCCATTTGTGAGCAACCAAGGCCACAAGCGAAATTTAATCGCTTTAAATGTGAAATTATTTCCAAATAAACAACTTGAATTGAACACGAAGCAGCACATAATCAAAACATTTGTCGCCGAATATTGTACATTTATTTTGTTGATATTGTGCTTTGATTCGAGTATCAAATCGTGTTTGATTAATTGCACTGCCAACTCTCATCTCAACTGATGCCCCAGAGCGCCACTCGCTTCTGATTTGCTCCCATTGGGAGCTTTTTGGGCGCTCAATATTTGTTTTTCTGCTTAGATCTGGAGTTCGATTTCGATTTCGTTCTCGTCTGAAGTTATTCAGAAGCAGACGCACTTAATGAGCCCATTCGTATGCGCACTGAGAGCCGTGTGAAAGGTGAATACTACTTACCGCATATTGGTCTGGCTTGTGGGCTACTGTTTTCGCACAAAAGGGAAAGTCTTGCCAGTTGAAAGCATCTGTGGTGCCACAACACAATGCTCATTCCCATACTGTGGTTTATGCGTCTCGCCAACCGATAAGCCAATGGAACGAAAACAATTTGTAAGCCGATTGCGTAGTTCTAAAGCTGTACAAATTGTATTATGGATATGCTATAGTGCGAGTATGCGGTGTCTCCACTTGCCATACGTCTTAGCCTTTTAATTAAATAAAGCAAATTGCCCAAAGTCAAAGGGCATGAACTTAAACTATATATAAAAACTTTTAAATATATACTGTGCACTGTAGATATTCATTTTTGATAAGCTCCACTTGACATGACTTTAATTTTCCCTACCATAACAGTATTTTCGCCCTCTTCCAGCTCATTTACATTTTTAATTGCAACAAACAGGATAAAATGTATGCAGGTTATGTATGGAAATGGTAGAGGCATTGTGTGTTTGAGGTAGTAATAATTTCTGCAAACAGTGATGAGAACAGTCGGACGCAATCGACTTGAGCCAATAGTGTATTAAGAAAGATTACATTTGTTTTAGGTTTAGTGCGCTTGGGACAAATTTAAATTTTATATGTATACATAGATAAATATTTTGATAGATTGATTGAACATCATAGACAACTGAGAAACTAATTAATCCGCATTCTATATATTTTTATTGGATACACCCACTAAATTTTGGTTACGAAGTAATATACTTTTGTTAAAATGTTCACAGAAAGTAGAAATCCAGCAATCTGTAATTGATCACAGAGTTTTAGAATTTAATATCAGATTAACTATTCAAATTCCGCCTTCTTATATTAATTTTTACCAACATGACTTGTGTTATATACATTGCTTTTAAATACATTTTATTTCAATTTAATTCGAGTTCGCAAAACCACTTTCTTGTGTTGGATGTAACTTAGATGCTTCAATAAGAATAGCTATAAAATGCTTACTCTAAATTGATTTACTAAGATATGCATTTCTTAATTTAAATTCGTTATTAGTTTTACTTCGACTTATATTCCCCTGTGCAACCCTTGCCTTGCAGTTTCACATTCCTAATCCCTTTTCGTCATATCCCTTTAATAAGCTTCCGACAACTAATGTAAATTCCTTTTCAGAAATCGGTTGTGGGCAAATCAGCTCACATACTGATTATGTTTTCTTAGGAAAACAAGCTTCATCTTATATTTATTATGTTATTCTGCCCAAACTAATACTACGCAGCATGCACATGCTTAAAATTTCAAATTTTGCACATTTTATAGGAAATTTATAATGCTTTTAGCAATATCTTATTAGGGCCCTTGCGAACCCACAATGTGCCTTACTATAAAGTATAATGTAATGCAAAGACAAGTCAAATGGCGTTAGCATCCGATGCCGGCGTCGACGCTGACAGCGTGTTTTTAATTACCATAATTACATAACTGCACACACGCAAACGCACACACACGCAAAATGATAATATTGTGGTTGCCTATAAGTATGCAGTACTTTCCAAGCGAGAGCTTGGGTAAAACGATGAGATGGGCGACGAGGCGCAGAAAGCGAGGGAGCGGGTGGAGGGAGGTTGGAGAGCAGAGAGAGAGAGAGAGAGAGAGAAGTACCACCCTGTTGCTGTGCTTTTATTGTCCTTATCGCATAAACTTAAATAGTTTTTACCAGCCACTTTGCGGCTTTTAAGTTATTTTGCGTGCACCACTCTTACTTAAGTCGCTTTCTCCAGCTACACTCTTCCTCCTCCCGCTCTCTTGCCATCTTGTTATTTAGCTGGCTTTTGTTGCCTGTTGTTGCCAGGGTAAATTAAAGCTGACTTTTGTATTGTGCGGCTTGTTGGGTTAGTTTTGAAGTTCTCCAATGTTTCAGGTGCAAGTTGTTCAAAGCAAACTCTGAGTTTACAATCTAATTAAATCACAAATCCAGTTTGGGATTTTTGCATACTATTGCAAATATCATGTTACCGTTTGCAATTTATTTTCAAGTTTTAATTGTACAGTAAGTATTAGTTGGGGTCGGCAGGCCATTGGCCAACCAGCTTGCAACCGAGTCTGTTGCATAATTCGCATGCTTCCTTGGCACTTGCCCCAGCAAAACTTGGCTAAATGTTTCGCAATTAATTTTCATGCCGTGTCGGTTATTAACCTGCCATTGCGAGCCTCCATTCAGGTGCCGTAGCTTCTATATATAGTGTTGAACTCATTAAAATCCCGGCGAATGCTCCAACTCGTCTGGGTGTGTCTAATGGGTGTGTTTAACATAATAAATCAAAGGTGCTGTATGCAAAGTTGCAGCTTGTTATAAGCGGACTCTTGGATTTCTAATTAAAAATGCTATAGCTTATTCGATTAAATTCGTTTCAGGAATTGCAGAGCGATTGTTTAATTTTCAATACAAATTATTAATTACAAATTATAATTTTCATGTAATATTTATTGATTTGGTACAAAAGTTGGATTCTCAGTATACAAACGAATAACCATATTTTATTATTATTTTTTTTGCATTTTATTTTTATAAATTTTCTTTTTATTTGTAGAGCTGTTAAAAACAATGAAAACGTGCCAAAAGGAAGGCGAAGGAAATGCAAATCGAGCAGAAACATAAATGCGTCTTATTACGAAATCAAGACATACTTACACGTATTTATGTGGCTAACAAAAGAGCCATTCTCCAAGTTGACAAAATTTAACTTTATTGACCTGATGATGCTCTGTCTTTCCAGTCCAATGGCCAGAAAGTCCACGTGCGTGCTTATAAAATTGGCTTTGCTGGCAATTTCAATTTCATGTTTTTCGGCCACAAAAGTCTGTTGAGGAGCAACCCAAATGCATTTGGCTTTCATAAATAAATAAGTCTGTTAAATTGTCCACGCTCCACAGGCTCAGTCCAATTTGACGGCCTATCCTTGGCTTCGACTATGGATATAGCCAGCCATAGCTGATTTTTTGCTTGTTTGTCACTCTCTGGCATCGGATTTGAATGTGCTTCTCTTGCTTCTCATGCGCATCACGTGCCCTTCAGGCTTTAGTTCGCTCCCCACTCCGAGCCATGTTTAAATTGTCAGATGTTGTAGCATCTTGTAGCATCTATTGTTGTTGTATTCCCCGCGGATCAAGCAGTATATTTAAGCAGCTTACAGCAAATGAAAAGCGATTGAAATTTTCATGTAGCTGTGCAAATGCTTGAAATTCACAACAAATTTTGTTGTAAGTCTTGCATTGAAAACATCGGAAATTCTTAGTCTGCTACATTAGCAGAATGAAGTAAACTTTCAGCTGTTTCTAACTTTGCTTGTAATTGATTTGCGCAACAATTTTGATTTTCCATTTTAACCGGACAAAATGGGAAACCCTGAAAGTTGCCTGCGCTTTGTGCAAAAAAAAAAAATTAGTTCAACTTTGATTGCAAATGTGTTTGCCTCAACCAAACCAAATCGTATTTTTTTTCAGTTTTTTACGCTTGCTTTTTTGCTACGTTGTTTTGCAGTCTATTTTTTTTAGACTGCTTCACTGCATACAGTTTTTTGTCTAGCATTTTTTTTCATTTATTTGGCAATTTGTTGTTGCCGCTGCGCCTGGTGTATTTTTTTTTTTTATTTTTGCCAACACTTGACAAACGTACCCGGAAACGGAAACGGCTAAACGTGTTGCCTGGCAAATGTTTACAGTTCAGCTGGGCAGTTCCTATAAAACAATTTGATGGCAAAGTAAACCCAGTCGACACTGCATCTTGCTACACTGCAAAATAATGCAGCAAAACGAAAACTATAGCTATAATATTTTATTTAATATGCATATATTTATAATGTAAGGTATTTTTTCTGTGTAATTTATTTACATTTTCCAATAATTTTTTGATTGTATAGAATTCAAAGTTTTCATTTTTGAACATTTTTTGTAATTAGTTCAACTGCAAAATCTACTGTAAATTTTTAAGTGTAAGACTATTTCGCAAATAGCTGTAGGAAGTTAATTGAAAAGAAATTGAAGGCAGCTGGAGCGTAATTGATTTGGAGAATATTTACGGATAAAGATAGAGATTGGATGGAATTAATTATAAAGCCATTTCTTTCAAATAAAACTTTGATTGCAGTCAATATTGTTTATGTTCATCTACTTTTAACTAAAATACATTAAAGTATTGCAGTTATTATTCTTTAATTTTATGTTGAATAATCCAAAGGCAGATACAATATATATATATATATCTATACTAATAAATGATTTTTTTCAATACAAATTTCAACCTTGAGCGGAGAACATTGCTGTGCGACAAATGAGCTCAGCTGCAGTTTGATGACATTTAAATTGCAGATAATCTAGTTAAACCACCATATATACATATTGTATATACATAGATATATAGTACAATATGTGTACCAAAAGTATGCCCAAACTTTTTTATATGGTGCTAGGTCAGTGTAGTTTGAAGCAGCGAATAAAAAGTTTGCAGACAACCGAAAGAAGGCAAAAAAAGCCAAACTTGTGGTGCTCCCAGACCGTAAAGCGATAAGATGCGTGCTGAGTTTTATTGATGGGCAGCTTCAAATAACCAGAAACTTGTTGGCCATGGGGAATGTGCGTAACCTTTTGCCAGTCAGTGTCAACTGTCAGGCAACTGTCAATTGTTCATTAAATGTGCAGCCAGTGGGGCTGGGGGCTTCAATGGTGACTGGAATTACTTGTAGTTAGTTGGCCAACAGCTGTCACATATACATACACTTGATGCCGTCTGCTATCGCTGTATCAATAAATAAATAAAATATCGCTTGTAATTACATTGGCATTTTTATAGCGTAACAAATTTTATTAAACCTATCAAATTTAAAATTACACAACAAAACGTTTACTCGAGTGCTGCGCCAATTATCGAGAGCATATCCATGAATATATTTACAATATCCAGGTACAAATTAAGTGCTGCGTAAATATACTCCTCGGGACTTATGGTACACCTGTGATTGCCGCCAATTATCAGCTGAGTATCGTAGATCAGGAAAACCGAAAACAACATGGCACCAAAGCAAGCAAAGAGCAAATGCACCACATTGCCACCAATAAACATGGCCACGACGCCGAAGATCACAAGTGCTACCAGGGCGGCAATCAGTATGCCCCCCATCATGGTAAAATCGTATTTGGTCTGCAATGCAAAGATGGTCAGGGCCAAGCAAATGGCAGCCGTAATGCCAATGGCCATCAGCACCGCATGGTCTGAATATAGAGAGGCTGCGATGCCCAATACAAGCGACTCGGCAATTGTGAATATGCCCAGGAATACAAAGTTTGCCGGTGTCTTGCGTCGCACGTCCTCGCAGAAGATCATGACCACCATCGTAGCCATCACAATGAGAATAGCTATAAAGAAGATCCAGGGATTGTGTGTGGCAAAGTCTTTGGCTTTCTGATTAAATGCGAACAACATGACGCCGGCAAATGTGATCAGCAGTTGACCCATGAGTATCAAGTAGACCTTGCGTATAAATCCACGGCGAATGCTGTCATTGTTAAAGGAGAAGTCCTTTGATTGTGCCTCTATATTTTCATAGCCTTCATAGGATCGCGCTTCTCCGTTTACGTAGTGCAATGGCGTTTCCATTTTATTCTATTTTTTCTATTATTACTTTAATTATATGTATGTATTTTGGTCTGAGATCTTACAATGTTATACTGTATGAAATAGGTGTTCGTAATAAACAGTTTATTTAGCAAATACTACTATGAGCCAAGATTTTACTTTCAGTTGAAAGTATATTCTATTATTATGTGTTTTTATCACTGGAGAGGTATGGATTTCAGCTTTTTTATACCCTGTGCCCATTTGAAATATAGGGACGGGGCAGATCAGTGGGACGGAGGCTACAGTCGGACGTAACCGACCGTAGGAGACCCTTTACTTTGAGTATATGTACGTACAAACACAATCAGACGCACACACACTAAGCTACCTGCATATGCAAGGCACACCACCCCCCCTCTGCCTAGTGCGGCAAATTGTCTGTGGCATATGTTCGCTGTTTCTTATCCGATCGAAACAAAATTCACAGCGTCGATAGAGAATGTCGTAAACTAGTTAAATACCAAATTACAAACCAATAGCTTTAAAACTGTGGCTACAGCAGCTTTTTGCGGTTTACGGGGGAAGGGGAGGAGGTATCCAAAATCTAAAACAAACTCGTGCTGCCTACTAAATAGGGGAACCTAAGTACCGAATATAGTGTCTCTAGCTCTAATAGTTGCTGAGATCTAGGTGTTCATACGGACGGACAGACAGACGGACAGACGGACAGACGGACAGACAGACAGACGGACAGACGGACAGACGGACATGGCTATATCGACTCGTCTTGTCATCCTGATCAAGAATATATATACTTTATGGGGTCTGCCACGCCTCCTTCTGGGTGTTACACACATTTCCTCTTTGCACTAAACTAATAGACCCTTTTTACTTTTTTAAAGTAAAGGGTCTAAAAAATGGGAAAAACAGGGTTAATAACTTTGTCAGAATGTATGTAACAGGCAAAAGGAGGCGTGGCAGACCCCACAAAGTATATATATTCTTGATCAGGGAGACGAGCTGAGTCGATTTAGCGATGTCCGTCCGTCTGTCTGTCTGTCTGTCCGTCTGTCCGTCTGTTTGGATGAACGCGTCGATCTCAGCAACTACAAAAGCTAGATATGCCGTTTTGGTTGCTATAGATAGGTAGTTATCTTACGCATATCAAGTTTATTTCGAAAATTGGATGCCACGCCCCCTTGACGCCCAAAAATCAATAAAACTCACACAACCTCGTGTTTTTGAACATAAAAAGTTGAATAACAAGCGTAATATTAAACATAGAAGATTGTTATTTTGAACTTAAGCTCTCTTGTATCATATTTAACTATCCTGAAAAGCGCATTGATATCGGTTAATAAACAAAGTAGATATACGCTACGCAATTGGCAGCGCAGCTCAGCAGCGCAGCTGACGCACGTATAAAGGGAAGAGGAGGAAGTACTGCTGATACGTTTAGTGTGACAGTTTTATAAAATTGTATATTTTTTATTGTATTTAACTATCTCGACAAGCGCGTTGAAATCGGTTAATAAACACAAAATATAAATAAATTAAATAATATGTAAAATATTTAAATACATTTTATACTGTATTTGCGAGCGCGCAGCGCGAGCCTTGGCACAGGGTATAAGACAGTCGGGCCCGTCCGACTGATCTGCTCCGCCCATTCTGGTTTGGTAATAACCTCAATATTTGTTGAATGTGGATTCATGTCATGATGAAAGTTTTATTGTAAAAATGAATTAAATTAGCACCAATCTAATCACTCATTCTTTTATTTATTTTAATAGGACCATTTTTTAAGCATTTTCTTTAATTTACTTTAATATGATCTGAAAAAATCAGCGTACATGTTTATTAGCTATTTATATTTGTTAATTAAACCACGGAAATTCACAACAAAATAGATATAAACAAATTTTGTGTTTCCCTCGTAATTATCAGTGAAATTAGACTTGGCAGATTAATCTTTGTGGGTGTAATTATTATACAAAATCTGATTGTTTTGCTGCAGACTTATTTGCTTTGGTTGTTTATGCGCTATAACTGATAAGCAGCGGGAAAACAACAACAGGTGTGCTTGTCTCCACACTGTGCTCTTCTTTTATTCGGTTTCTCTTAGTTTCTCTCTTAGTCGTTAATGCTGGTGTTTTGCTTCTGCGCATTGCGTTTATTCAGCGAGAAAGTTTCAATTGAAGCCCCTATGTAAAGAGCTTTTTTTTGGTTGATTTTTGTGAAACGAATTTCAGTGTTTTCAGCGCCTTTGTCGGTTTGAGTAGACCGAAGGACTTGAAAATTGGTGGCAGGCAAAAACTGCAACTGGCATTTTCTGATTGCCTGTCCAATGAATTTGGCGTGTTTTTCAAGTTGCCAAATACTTTGGGTTTTTTTCGGAGTACACACTTGAACTCGAGTTGAATAAAAAAGTAAAAGTAAAATAGTATCTCTGAAACATTTTGAAAGGTTGCTCTTATTTCTGTTAAAAATAGCCAAGTATCCAAAGACCTTTTGTTCTGCTTTGACATTAGTAGCACGTTATGTGAAAAGCATTCCAAACATTATAAAGTTGACAATTGGTTTTATTAGAAGTTAGCAATGTGCACGACCCAAAAATGAAAACATCGTATTAGGCCAAGTTAGTCACATGCACCGCCTGCCAATTGCCAGCTTTTTGTTTTATATTGAGACAATTTTGTGGCACACATCAATCAAAATGCCATTTTGGACTGGCATGCAATGTGACCCAGACCCAATCACACTCACAATCGCACTCACATTCACATTCACACTCACACTCACATACCCAGATCCGAACTTTGCTGGGATCAACCCACCTAATAACTAGTTCCGTTCCGTGGCATGGCACGTGTTGCGTTTTTAAGTTGGCCTAAAGCCCAAAAAGGCCCAACGAACCATCAACAAGTTCCTCATTTCTTGGCAACATAATGAGACAGCAACTAAAGACTTAGTATGCAGCTGTGGGCTATTTAGATACCCTGTAGTGTAGTTTGTTTAATCAACTTTCGTGTTTTATATCGTGCAGCATATACCACTTAAGCTGCTTTACAACAGGGTAGCTCACGGAAAACAGGAAGTGCCTCACGTGTTGCCCTAATCCCCACGGCTGGCAAAACAAAGCCAATGAAACTGGCAACAGCAAAAGTTGTTGGGTGCCCACGGGGGGTATTGTTGTTAGTCATCCCTCCAGCCAGCCAGACCCTAGTCACCCAGCCAGTCCGTCAGTCAGTCACTTAGTGAGTTGAGGCATCTATCAACAATAACAAAAACTACACTTTAAAACTTTAAATGAGTTTTTGTGCGGCGCAAAGTTTTTTTTTTTTTTTTTGTGTTGCCAAAAATCAACAAAACCGAGGCAGGCTAAGAACATAGAACAGATAAGAGCACAAGAGCAGAACAAG
The DNA here is from genome assembly GCA_035045125.1 of Hypselothyrea guttata. NCBI lineage: Eukaryota > Metazoa > Arthropoda > Insecta > Diptera > Drosophilidae > Hypselothyrea > Hypselothyrea guttata. Next base: position 136,553 of record JAWNNJ010001579.1, read on the forward strand.
CCAAAGGAAATGAAAGTAAGAAGTAGAACATAAAAGAGAAGGCAAGCCACAACAGAACACAGAAATCGTTGACATTTTATCGACCAAATTGAAGACGAGGCGTTGACAGACGGGCTCAAATTGTAAACGGTCTTAGACAAAAACCGAAAAACAAAAAAACTTGTTACAAATCTTGACCAAAGCTAAGAGAAATACAAACATTAAGTACACACTTTAACAAGTGAGTGCACACTAATTGGGTGTGTACAACGCATGAATATCCTGGCAATAGTATGAAAATCTACAGTACAGAAATCAATAATAAAGCTACAGTTATAGCCAAGCATACCCTTCCAAACGGATAAATACAGAGTACGCTGTCCTGTTTCGATCAAAATAGAATCTGAAAGAGCTTAACAAGCACTAGAACTAAGTCTCAAACAGGAAAACAACAGCATCAGCAACAACAATCGCCACATCATTATGGCTGCCTGCTCGAATGACCAAAACAAAAACCCCGCCATTGCATTTTAATCTATGCAAATCCGCAAGAAAAACTCATTTTGCGGATTTCAACTTAATAAAAGTGTGCTGCAGCCTTTTGAAGGCAAGATGAAAAAGAAAGACTCTAAATAAAACTGTTGACGGTTTTGAGCATCTGCAATTTGCATCCATCTGTCGCTTTCCTGCGCAAATTTGTTGACAAGTGAAGGCGTAATAATACTGGAACTGTGCTGTTGCCTTTGCACTTGTTAACACGCTGTTGAGTGTGTTTTTCCTTTTTTTTTAATAATGCCATAAAAGGAGTAAGTATATAAATACACACCAGATGCAGAAAAATATGAGGTACAAGTTAAATAAATATATTTGAGGTACATGAAATTTTGTAACCATGTGAATATGCAATAACTTAAGGAATTTTAATTATATTATTTCGGTTTCAAATTAATTAAAAGATATAGTTAAAAATGGTTTTTCGTTCCTAGTGTGAGATTAAACTAAAACCTGCATAGTCCTTAATTAAGTTTAAATTGTGGCATACTAGCCAACCTAAGATTAGCCTTTAGAACTAAATCTAAGACACATGATAAGTAAATGTGGTTTTACCCTGACTAATTCGCCAATTAAATAATAAAATCTTGTGCAATTTGCAGATATAAAAACTTTAGGTTTGCGTGCTCAACAAAATTAATTAGAAGTTCTCAAAGTTCAGCTTGAACTTTGTTTTTATTACAAATTCTGTATTTTAACAACTTATCAATTGTAAAAATAAAAAAAATATATGTACATTTATGTAACTATATTAAATTTCAGTTATTTACTTTTCAGAGTATACAAACTTCAACATTTAGCAGATAGCTTTCCTTTATATTTTATTTCTTTTATTTTGTTGCTTTTTCAGCACTTGCGTCTTGGTTTTTATTCATCATCTCTTTTGGGTCTCTTGTTGACTTTGGTGTTCACTGTTGTTGTTTTTGGCTGGCACTGTAGTCCCTGTTGTTGAAGTCATTAAAATTTACAACATGACGCGGTGCCGAAAGTTCAATATTAAGAACAACAGCAACAGCGGTTTTTCAAATATTTTATTGGTACGTACTATTAATATTATTATTAATGGCAGTCATTAAAAATTTATGCTTCAATAATATATGCCATAAATAGAAATGTTTGCCCAAATATTTTCTCGAATTTCCTTGAAAATTTCTTAAATTGTAGCCAATCTGTGAATTTCAATATCGCAATCTGTAAAACTAGCAAAAAATTGCATTCAATATTTATTAAATTTTCAGCTTGTTGAAAGAGTTTAAAATGGTATGTACTTACAAACATATGAGGATTATCTACATCTAATAGAACATGCAAGATAAAGCTACGTTTATTATCATTTTCTTGACAGGAAATAATTCCCATTCGACAATTTGTTTGTAAATTGAGACTTAATGCAATTTCGGTTCGTTGCCTCGAAATATGCAAACGTTTATTGACAGTGTCTGTTGATAATATGCTGCCATGTGGCCAGCGGGGTCAGACATGCATTTCAAAATATATCCTTCTAGACAGTTGCTCCTGCTGCTGCAGTGCAAATATTTTTCGAGCAAAAACATTGCGCAGGACATCGACACACAGAGAGAAAGGACACAGCGCAGCCAGCACGTTAACCACAAAATGTCCATAAAGTTCTTGGCCATTGACACAGCAAGTGCTCACAATCAGTCAATGACTCTTGCCAGGAGTTTGGGTATATTATGCTAGCTGCTTGAGGTATTTGTCCTTTAACAATAGGGGGTTGCACAGCATATCGTTTTATTTTTCTGAAATTATAATATCAATATGTCGATAAAACGGTGTGAATAAATACATACATACAGTCAGCAAATAGACTGTATTTAATTGAATTTCATTTGCTGTTCAACCAAGTAAACTTGAGTATTCCCTCTCGTGTCCGCTCTCTGTGGGCATCTATCTGATTCTCAGCGTGTGACCACTTGGGTGTTCGTTTCCGGACATTTTTTATTTGCCTTGTCTTTGTGGTAAGAGTATAAAAAAGAGCAAGCCAAAAGAACAAACAAAAGTCTACTACAGTCGAGAATGATTGAATTATTTGCCTACTTTGAATAAATAGCAAAATTGTGGATGAAAATTAAAATATTTATTTAAATTTCAATTGATTTCAATAAAGATTTAAGTTATTGTAATAAAATTGAATATGCAAAATTTAAAGCATTTAAAATGCTCCCATGAGCACTTACAACAGTATTATTGTTTGAATTAAGTTCTTAAAAAAATATTTATTTTGATCACAATAATATTGCAACATTGAAAGCTCTTTGTTTTCATACAATAACTATTGTACGCCCTAATTGCTTTTTCTGTTGCTACACAATAAAATGTGCTATGGACAACTAAGCTTGAATATAAAATGCTAGACTGTGACATACTCATTACTTATTAGCATAAATACCATATATAAATTGCAATATAATATGATGTGAATTTAAACCCATCAGTACCAGGAGTGTCTAGTTTACCCCTTCAACTAGCATGCTCTTTTCGTTGTATTTTATGGGGTATAGTTATGGCAATGTATGCGTATCTCTTCATGGCACATTTCAGTTGGCAAATAATAAAAAGTTTTTTATTGGATTTACAAATATATATATGTAGTTAAACCCTTTCAATCCATAGTCTGTTAACTCTTATGGCTGTAGTAGAAATTCTAGTGTTTTGGGTTTGATTCCATGTTTTGTATGCCAATATAATGAAACATAGTTCTTGTTTGGCAATTCGCGCGTACGTTCGCATGCATATTTTATTTCGTACTTGTCCAGCTCTCGCGGGAAGCTGTCAAACGACCTCGACAGCTTTAGGACAGACCAGCCCAGAATCCCACTCAGACCACGCGCTGTGGGAATGCCTTTGCATTCAAAACGCATAATTAAAAAGTTTTATTTCTGCAGCACTTTTTATGTTCATACACACATCGGCGACACTGTTTGGTCGCTTGGTTTTTACGCAATGTCGAGGACCTGCTGAAGCATCAGGGCAGCCTTTGTTGTACTACAACTTTGGTTGGAATGCCACCGGAGTGTTGAAGCTCTAGTACCTAAAGTTACTAGGAAATTAGCTACTGTAGCATTCGTAATTTCAGCTGCATACCTTCCTGCACTTAATTATCGGAGACCCGCAAGCTAACCTCACTTCCTCTGCTAACAAAGTCATTTGAAAAACCAACGTTCAAATTGGCTCAAAACTGTGCATTTTACTGCCTAAATACGTCAGTTTTTGTAATACACAACTTGGTCGTTACTCTGTAAAAGTGCGTTGAATTTGGGTATTGCAAATTTTTGTTTATATAATTTTTTCGATATGAAAAATGTAGTTTGAATCAACCGCTGCTTTAGTCACTTCATGCATGCCCTTGGAATTGATTAATTTGTTAAATATAAAAGAATTTAAGCAATTCATAGAGTTTAAATGTATGTTGCAGAATATAAAACAAACCTTTTAAATATCTTTCAATGAGTATCTTAAAGTTGAACGCTTTAAAATAATCTGTTCACCTGCTTCGGTTGTGTTCTGATTTAGCCCTGCGCTTTTAACAGAATCGTAAAGCTTTAGGTAACAAAATGTCGGTTATTTTCTTTTTGCTGGCACAAAGTTGTTGCGTTGCCCACACACACACACACATACATTTACACTCACACAAAAAATATACACACGAAAACGCACACCTCACTACTAATACACAGAAATTCTTTGATTATACCATCAGCAATGGTCGACGTTGCTCATACGCAGCGTTGTCGCGCTGCGCATTTGTGCATTAATTAGGCCAACGTTGGCGATGAAGTTGCATGCCGACATGCGAGAGGTTATTGCTATTGTTATGCTTGCTGTTGTTGTTGTTATTGTTGTTGCTTGACTATTAAAATCTCCAATCGAATTTTCAATTAAGAGCGAACTAATTTCAAAACCGCAAATGAACGAACTTTTTGCCCGAATAGCATTTGGCATTTCGTGATGACGAAACAAAAAGAAAACCGACTTGCAACGAATACAAAACATAGTATATAAGGTAACTGCTGGCAAGGCGTAGTATTTGGCCCCAGTAGGTGCCGCCCAAGTTTTTCAGTTTGTTTCTATTGTTCCTTGCTCTTGCTGCATTTGGTAGCTATCGTATTGCGAGCTGACAAAGCTAAAACTAAAATCTCTGCACGGCTAAAAGATGAGAGCTCGCAGCTGGCAAAATGGCAACTGGGACACGCGCGGAACTGCGCTCAAATTGCAGAAACTGCCAGAAGCGCAGAACAGAAAACTTTTCGCAAATGAGTTAGACATTCTAAATGAAGAGGGCAGGGGCTAAGAAAGCCGGCTGCGTGGCAAGAGAGTATAGCAAAGAGCTGCCTCTAGCAAGTTGGCATAAACTTCAAAATGATTGGGCAACATTAGGGTTTAGGGCATTTACAAATCTACTGCCATAATTATTATGAATTATGAAACAATAACTCTGGCCCTAATGGACCCGGCCCCCAGGCCACACACGCTGTGCCTTGCCACTTACGCAACTAATTGACAAATGATGATAAAGTGTCCCGGCCAGCGCCCAAACGACTTTACTTCACTTTACAACATTTTTCTTAACGCGTCTTGACGGCCTCGATGCCGTTGCCGTTGCCAATGCCGATGCCTGTTCTGATGCCTGTCACGGTTGCTACGGCGCCAGTACGAGTACTTTGCGGATTCGCTGTCCATGTTACCACATTTTACATGAAAATCTGATAAAAGCTTTGTTTGTGCCGGACGGAAACGGATGTTAACTGCCACACCGGTGAACATGACATGACGGGCATAAAATGGGCTCGCAACTGACACTATGGACAAGTCAGCTAGTATCCATATACTGAGTTGAGAACGTGAGCGTTATTTTGGCTTTAAAATAACACCTGTAATTGCAGTTGGATACTACCAAAAAAAGTGTATTTCAAGTGCGTTATACTTTATCAAGTTTTATGCTAAACTTTTTTTTTACAATATTTGCTGATTTATGTAGTGCCAAACGCCGTTCCTCCATATCTGTTTTAAAACGTAAATTAAGAAGTCTCTCGTATAAAATATTTAATAACATTTTCACACCATCGTGTCTGACCCGAAATACTACGTTGACCTTTTTGTCATGGATTCAGGCTTCAGGTTTCAGGGTCTTGAGTGTCACATCTATTATGCAAAAGCCTAACGGTTCATTGTTCAATCAAAGCAGAGCACGCATATGCCCTAATATTAAATGAATTGCTTAATATGTGTCCAAATATTTTAAAATTCACATTTTACGAGTAAAATGCGCCATTCACATTAAATATGGAATGTGGACAATTTGCCGCATTGTTAAATATAAATGTTTGCCAATAATACATTTATGCGGAATATGTCTGACTGCAATCAAAGATGTCCAGGCTACACACATGTTCATTTACAGTTTAAATGGCACATGAAATCACGATTATTATGGTAAATAATCAATTGAGCCACAGTTTAAATTGTCCTCTTTCACTGACTTGTCAGTTGAACTGTCAGGTATTTGATAAGAGGATTGATTACAGTGCGGTCAATGGAAAATTGTGATATCGACAACGTTTTAAAGTTGTTGAACGATAGCTCTCAACTTAAAGTTAACTGAATTTGCAGCAAAATAAGCTTTTCCAGTTGAAATGTCTTACCATCTTCATGTTTTGGAACCTTTTTCTTATTTTTTATGCGGCAATCTACCTATAAATAATTTTGTCTGCATTCCCTGCCATTTGAATAATTTATCCTTAGTTTATTGCAGTACTGTCCTACGTGTCTAAATATTTACATTCGTTTTTTTCCGTTCTGCCATGATACTGTCTGCTTAATTTGTGTAATTTGTTTAATTAAAATTTGACGGTTTTGTTACTTTGATACCTTTTTTATGTTTTACCTTTTTTTGTGTAAAAAGAATCTTTCTGACTTGTATTAAATTGTAGCTCATTAGTCCGGGCTCACTGTTAGCTGAGTACAATTGGCGTAACTTAATTCTGCCGCGGAACCTTTGAACTTGGCTCGTAAATTTCACAAACGTCTCTAGAGAGCTGGCAAGGAATACATCTCAACACCGCAGCTATTTGGGCTCTACTTAGTGGCTAAATGGCTAAATACTTATGGGTCCTGAATCAATATGTGAAGGAGCCTAACAATCTCTGCGTTGTTAATGAGAGTATATCATACATGAATATGTACATAGTACTAATAACATATCTTCGACAATCCCACTGTGTGTACAATTTAATTAACTACACACAAGATATTCAATATGTACTTTGCCGATATGGTATATGCAAATGCAAGCGTTAAACGATAATTTGTTGTTGTTTAGGTTGAAACTAATTGTTTGCAAATTCGTACAATTTGGCACGTTTCGTATTTAATTTTCATTGATATTTTGGCTCCACATTCCTTACAAGGACTTGTGCTCTAACCCTCGCCTAATTCCCAAAAAGCTGTTATCATTTCACAAGCAAAGCTGTTGCTCTTACAATTTAATCCCTTGCCGTAGCCCCAAGGCAGCTGATGCTGCCGGCAACAGAAACTAATTCTAATTGTCATATTTCATATTCGCCTTGACATATAAGCAAATCATAATACTGAATTTGCATAAATCTAATAGATTTTCGAGCATTAACCCTGAAAATGGGATTCGGGGAAAATTAATAAAGCATGTCAAATGATCATATACAGTTATGGTTAGAGTTTTAAACTGCGTATAAGAAAATTCAATAGTGTGTTAAATTTTTTCAATAATTAATTTAAAATAACTTTTTACTTAGTATTACATAATTTCGTCTTTCTAATTTGTTTTGATTAAGCTAACAGCGTGTGTACCATCAATAAATTCTTAATGATTACTTGAATGTTCAAGTATCTAGATAATAATCATTAATGGAACACACGCCGCAAATTATGCAAATTTTGCATTATTTGAGGTTTTTGATAGATGCTTCTTGAAGTTCCGCTTATTTTTTGTTACTTTTCATATTTGTATACTTCTTGTATTTAATTTAACGTAAATCATCCATTGACAGCATCGAAGAAGCCTTGCTCGAACGTGGACTTTTAAATCTTGAACTCATTGTATTGTATTGCTTCATCTGCAAGCTAACGATAACAACATGAATCACCCCAACACGTTGAACTGCAGTGTTGATATTGATCGAAATATGACGAACATGTCGAAAATGGAGCACATGAAGTGCAATGTGTATACGGATCGTGGCAATAACACTGATCGCTACCCCTACCACGCCGTGCTAAGCTCTCAAATGGAGGTAATGGATGTTGGTGAAGAGCACGTCGTCGACGTTGTGCAGACGTTAGTCCATCGGGCCCAATCTCTGGACCCTTTTTGTGCCTTCCAAAGAGGCCTTGATTTTTTACGTATTTCATGAAGTCGACGGTCTTTTTTTTCATTAGCTCATTCTTTCTCGATGCTTCCTCTTTAGCTCTCGCAACCATTATAAGGTGCTTGGTCATTCTAACAGGAATAGGTTGATTATGTTTTTTTCCATCACCCTTTTTGTTTTTCGAGCCGGGAATTGGCATTGCAAATGGATTGACTCCGGCCCGACTTTTTCTGCTGCAGCTCATTGGCCCTCCAAAGCGGGAATCCCAAATACCTGCGTTTTGGGATTCTCCGCCTGGAGCAGCCCATGTGCCGCCGCCTTTAATACCACCAGGATTACCGAATGCTGAGCACGCGTAACGATCAGCCGTAGCACAGTTGTATGTACGGTAATACGAATTTAATTGGTTTGCATGATTTATTTTTGGACTCTTCATTGATGTTTGTGTTCCACGGTTTCGGGCTTTCGGTGGGAGTTTTGCAGAATTATCAACCGTACACGCCGGTGGAGTAACCTCAAAGTCAAATTCCATTTCACTTTCGCTGGTATCCGTCAACACCAATTCATTAACACAGCTTTCCATTCCACGACGTTCACATTCCTTGTGGAGCGCACATTGCAGTTGATACTTTTCCGTAGAGTTTCGACAGTCGCACATCATTATGGATTTGTGACAGGTGCATTTGGGAAAACCTTTGGCTTTAAGTTTTCGTTTAATTTTGCTAAGAGCCACAGCATAATCGCTTTTAACAATTTTAAAAGTAACCGGTAGTTTCTCAATACAACCATCATTTAAGGATCGCATTGTTATGTAAATTTCCCCATTCTTTTTGAACATGCGAAGAGTCGGCAAATCTGTTTTTTTCTTTATTTCAGCTTCATCTTGTCGTTCCTTGCATATTTGATGAGCCTTCTCCAGTGGCTGTTGCTTCAAAAAAAAGTTCATCAGTTTTTTAATTGGTTTAAGAACATAGCCGGGACGCCACCCTTCTTTGACGGATTCATTTGTAGTTTTCCAGGCCCATCCGTGACGACGAGAGATTGTAGGTTCTGGTTTCACGCAATTCTTGTGCCTTGTTCGAACTGTTGCTTCTACAGGTAACTGCTTTTCTCGTAAAGGCTTCGTGCATTTTGGGATTGATTTTGTTTGCGGTTTTAAATATATCTTTGCTTTTGTAGAAACATTAACTTCTTGTGCAATATTTTTCTTAAACGTGTTTTCTTTGCAGTTTTGCTGAGGTTTGCTTATTTGAACATTGTACAGATCTCGAAGCTCAGAGAATACTCTTGCAAGATGTGGACGGCATTCATTATTTTTGTCGTCCATCATATGAAAGTCATCTGAAGATTGGAGATCAATTTTGGGACAGTCCGTCTCATTTTCGGGCACAAAAATATCGGCACAGAGATTACGTATTCGACAATGAGCACACATTTTTCCACACTTGCACGTACAACGGCATTCAGTTTTGTTTGCCTTGTTATTTTTGCATATGTCATCAATTTTATCGGGAGACTTTCCTGCATAAGTATTTATTATTTCATCAACAGTTGGCTTTTTTTCCTTGTGGCGATCCTCGATGACCGGTATGGGCTTGATTCCGCACTTGGGACAGACGGCAAACTTTGGTAGCCAGGACATGTTGGTTAGACAAACTGGACAATAGCGTATTGGCTTTACAAGAGACGGTTCTCTTTCGCTAATAGGTGCTGCCATCAGTGAAGGATCGCACAAGTTTTCGTGGTCCTCCTGGCGAACTGGAACAAATGAAAAGCTTGGATCACTCGGAATTTGATTTTCGCACGAAGGTGTAGAAGAAGTGAACGGTTTTAGTTGTCCGGGTCGTTGAAATATTGTATTAACAATTTCTTCACAATCGCGTGACATTTGCTGTAAATCGACGCAATATAATGAAATGGATAATGTACTTGACGTTAACGAACCTTTAATTCACAACAGGCATAATTAGCTCTTCGATTATAAGTTATATAGTCATTAGCAGTGAAATTATTGATATTTCTGCGTTGATAACGTAACAAGTCCAATTTTGTACGATTATCGACCTCATCAGGCAATAAATCTTGGCAAGCATCACAGTTATTCGGACATCTTTGGTTATCTCCCATTACGAACAGGATATCTGCTGGGTGGATACTTGTGTTCATATTCTTACTGCAATCTATTTTATCTGGCCTGAAATAGTAATAACATACATCACTCTGGGTAATGTGGATTTAAATACAAGCACTACTCACTCTTTGGTATTGTGGCATTTAATATAAAGGCGACATAGAATGTCAAGTTGACCAAAGGGTTTACCCCCAAATTCCAGCTTGCAGGAGTCTGCATGTACCATTTCCGTCATATCATTATCTATGATTTCAAGAACGTATTGGGGGAAGTCAATGTGACCATTGGCAACAGGTTTATTTTTGTATTTAACCACAATGTTCATACCACATTGCTGAACTTTCGTTTTCAGCTTTTGTGGGTTGGCCAATAATTCAGAGCCAAATCCAGTTTTAAAATCGGTGACATTGATGCGGCTGCTTGTTATGGGAATATTTTTGTTATAGAAATAAACGTCTACAGAAAGACTTGTAGGCTCGAAGACTTTGAAACTTTCAAATTCATAACGAGTGACAATAATATCAAAAATAAAGTTACATAGCTTGTCGGTCATTACTAGTTGGAAACACAAATAATTTTAGTACCGAAAATTTAACACGATGAATGTTTAATTGCTAGTTTCCTTTATTCTGACGTAATACAAATACAAATACATTGGAATCTATTAATTAAATACAAACTTTCAAAAGCTGTTTTGATGCACATGCTTACAAAAACTACAAAACGTAATCTGAATTAGGCATTTGCATTTGGATTCCATGGCCTGGAAACAGATCCCTTTTTCATCATATACTCCATCATATTTTCGGTCTTCGGTTTTGCTTTGGGTGCTTTCGCTGCAGATGCAGCCTCGGCTTTTGCTTTATTTGCATTAATTATTCGCTTTGTTAGCTTTACTTTAATCGGTTCACTGGGCGGTTGAGGTTTTTTTACTGCACCTGGAAAAGTTGCTCCGCCAGGCTTACACTGAGGTGGAAAACGTCCACCACCGCGTATAGGTCCACCTGGGCTATTTCCCCAAATACCTTTATATTTAGGTCTTCCACCCGGATTTGCTGATGCACCAAATGGACCGCCACCTCTATAACCAAAGAGGCCATCTTCAAACAATAGTTCTGTATGAGCACCAAAAGCTGTGCCTGTGTATCGATCACCCGCCGCGCAATCGTAAGTTCGGTAATATGGATTCAGTTTCTTCGGATATATTGACTTCACATATTTTTGATCCGCCTTATTGGTTTGTGTACAATGGTTACATGTGATTAGTTTAGTGGCTGCTGAAGGTTTAGGTACACCTCCAGGCGGAGTTACATTGAAATCAAATTCCAAATCGCTTTCACTGGTATCGGTGAGCACCAGATGATTAACACAACTTGCCATGGCCCGTCTTTTGCATTCTACAGATAACGCTCTCTCGAGATGTTTCTTTTCTAATTGATTGCGACATACGCACATCATTACTGTATTATGGCAGGTACATTTATGAAATCCTTTTTCCTTGAGAGATTTCTTAATTTCACTGATAGCCACAGCCAGATCACTTTTAACTATCCTAAATGTAACTGGTTTCATGTGAACGTCTGGATTGCTGACTGACCGCAGGGTTATATATACAGCTTTATTCCTTTTAAAAATATTAAGAATTGGCTTTTCCCTCTCAAATTCATTTTTAAATTCTTGATGTGCATCTATACATACTTTAAATGCCGATCTATTTTGTGGTTTTAAAAAATGCTTCATGATCGGTTTCAAGGGTTGAAGTACTGAGCCCGGTCGCCATCCATGCTTACGTGCTTCTTCCGTGGACCTCCAAGCCCAGCCATGACGTAGGCGTACGAATCTATTTGATTTTGTGCATTTTTCATGACCTTTATAAACTGAACGTTTGGGTCTTGCAGGTTTCCTAGTAACGTGTTTATCAGGAAATATTTTCGTTTGCTTTGGTTTTCTTTCAAATACTTTTTTGCTTTGTATATTTGTATTTTTCGATTGAATGAGGATCGCACGGGATTTGCGAGAATTTTCCTTTGGGGGTAATGCTTTGGGGTAAGCATCATAAATATCATAAATATCACGTAATTCTGAAAATACACGGGATAGAAAAGGACGAGATTCAGTTTCCTCAACACTACACTGATTATCTTTGGATTCCTGATCTTTGTCAAACTTATCTGTATCTGAAGGTTTTTGCTCCACTAAAATATTTAATTCTTTAGCGATTTTGCGTACTCGACAGAAAGCACACAGTTTTCCATGTTTACACCTACAGTGCCCTACGTTCTTATCTTCTTTAGGATTCTGTTCTGTAGTAACTATTGTATCAAAATTCTTACAATAATCATCCGTCTTCTGATCTGGATTACCTAGATTACGCTTTTTTTTCATTGGTTTTTGAATTTCTGGCGTGCGTTTTATTCCACATTTTGGACACGAAGCGAATTTGGGCAGCCAGGCGGTACTTGTCAAGCAATTCGGACAATGCTTTGTCTGCAATGTCTGGTTGTCATCGACGAACATAGGCATTGGGGGCATGCAGATCCCATTCCCTTCGTTTAACGAAGATGGCAAATAAGAAAAGCAGGGATATGTTGGTAGTGCCAAAGGAATAGAATTATAAACATGTTCGAAACTTTCACAAGGGGGACCACATGGTTGCCGTAGCACTTCAGCCGTGCGACAGGGCGCTTTCATCATTTTGTTCTGGCCAGGAACTTTCAATGCAGCATTGAGAGTCTGCTCGCACTCTTTTGCCATTTTCTAAAAATAAAATGAATTTAAATGTTCGTGTATCAAGCAGACATCTTTAGTTATCACCTTTAGCTCACATGCAATGGCATCGCGAGCTGGATAGTGTATTAGATTTTCGGCTGGATTAGATGATGCGGCATTAAAGCTTCGATATTGTTGTGCTTCGAAATTACATAATTTATCCCCCTCATCTTGCCCTATGCCATTACCAAATGGATCAAACGATGGAGGGCATCTCTGCGACTCGGCAAGCAAAAATAGGATATCCTGTGTGTGAATACATTTACCCTTATCCTTAGCATATTCACTCTCTCTGGTGAAAAATACAAATTCATTAGATTAAGTCAGATTCCAATAGAAAACCTGCTTACTTTGGTTGTTCAATGCATTTAGTATACATACGATAGCTTACATCTAGACTACCCACGGCTTCACCTGCTTTCTCAATTGTACACGGACTTGTGAACTCAGTAGCCGGCATTTCTGGCAATATATTCTCAAGCATAGCGTTGGGGAAAAACATATGTCCGCTGCCAAAAAACTCCCCATATAGCGATACCGTCACTGACATACCACATTGCTCCAAGTTTTCAAACAGCTTCTTAGGATTGGCAGTAAATTCAGTACCAGAATTTTCCTTGAATTCGCTCACGTTTAGGCGACTAGCAGTTATATTAATATTTTTCCGGTTTATTTCCAACTCTATTTTGAGATCTTTGGCGTCGAGTGTCTTAGTTTTGTTTGTCTTAAAACTGGTTACAATTACATCGAACACAAAATTACAAATTGAAAATTTGGTAATATCTTGCTTAGTAGTCCTTTTCGACATGATGATCAGATGATTAAATTATACATAAACTATAAATTTGTAATATGTACATAAATTAGTAAAATGTTGCCTAAAAAGATCTGAAAAAATTCTGAAACAACACACAACTGGAAAACAGAATATCTGTGAAAAATAATACTAACTTATAACTATATATAGAACGAGAAAAGCTATTGCGATTAGATTTTTCTAAAACACATTTTTGAGATAATATGCATATGCAAAATTATAAAATTAAAATAAATATTTAAAATTGAAAACTTTTGCGGATCAATGTATAACAAATATTTATTTTGTCTGATTTAAAAAATTTTACAGTCATTTCAATTTTATAACATTATAAATAATAGCCATAGGAGACTTGGTTTAAGCACGAATTGCGAAAGTTGCAATATTGTGCGTCAAATTGGCAAGAATATGGATCGATATATGTGTCTACATATGTGTGTGGTTTACCAAATCGCGACAGATTTTCGATTGGAGGCATCAGGTTTTGCAACAAAAGTCGACGCCTTCGTTGTCTATCGGTAAGTCCGTCTGGACCTACAGAAGGTGCACTCTTATGTTTACTAAATACACCATGATGTTTTAAATACTTCATCAAATCGATGCCCTTTTTACGTGCAGCTGCCAGCCTTTGCTCCTCCAACTCTCGAGCTTTTTTAGATTTTTGAGCTGCTTCAGCTGCGTGTTTAGTCATTCGGACTGGAATAGGTCTACCACATTTACCATCATGTTTATCAGCAGCACGTCCCTCATAACATATCGGAACTCCATAGCGAGCATCCCAAAAACCTGAGCTTTTGGGTTTCCCGCTTGGAGTAGCCGACAGGCTATGTGGACCGCCGCCTTCGCATCCGAAGACGCCATCCTCAAATACTTGTTCACCAGGGTTACCAAAAGCTGAACGAGTGTAGCGATCAGCCGTAGCACAGTTGTATGGACGCCAGTAACGATGGGATGCAGTGGGATAAAGAGGTTTAATAATCGTATCATTCTTGCCTGTCTGTGTACTGCTGTTTAGAGTGCATGGTTTCCATTGGTTGGGATTTGGAAGACTCTCAGGAGGAATTACATCAAAATCAAATTCAATTTCGCTGTCGCTGGTATCAGAGAGTACCAACTGATTGGAGCATGATTCCATGCCTCGTTTCATGCATTCTTTAGCTAATGCTTTTTCAATCTGTTTCTTTTCCGTATGTGTGCGGCAGACGCATAGCATTAGAGACTTGTGGCAGGTGCATTTGCGAAAACCTTTATTTTTCAGATTTTGTTTTATCTCTCTGAGTGTTTTAGCAATATCACTTTTAACTATCTTAAATGAGACTGGATTTTGATTATCTCTTAGTGTTATAAGGATTTCTCCGTTTCTCTTACAGATGTTAAGAGCAGTGGGATTCTCTAGTGACTTTGTATTAATATTTTTATCGTTTCCAGTGCAAAATGGTTCTTTTTCTGATTTGTTTTCCAAAAAATGGTTCATAATTTTTTTTATTGGCTTTAGTATGGCACCTGGCCGCCAACCATAAATACGGGCCTCTTTCGTGGAGGCCCAATCCCATCCATGACGTCGAGACACTCTATTGGATTTGGCTCGCGATTCTTGAGCAAATGGTTTTTTTCTACTTAACCGATTAGTGGATTGGGTTACATTGCCTTGGGAATTTTGTTCTCTGGATATACCTTGTTTACTCACATGCCGAAGGGTTTTTTTCACACATAATTCTTTAAGTTGATCTGGTTGTTTTGATTTCTTTACATTATAAAGAACCCGTAGTTCGGAAAATACATTTGCTAAATACGGTCGACACTCTTCAGATGAGACTTTGGGTAAACAGAAGTTCTCCATGGGCTCTGGTTCCAAATTTGTTTCTTCAATCTCGGTGGGTTTAAAGAGGTTCTTACATACTTCCATTATACGACAGTGAGCACACTTTTTGCTAAACTTACAAGTACATCTACACTTTCTTACGCCCTCTTGAGATTTCTTCACTTTCTCAGCCTCCTTCGTTGGCGATGACTTACCTAAATATTCTAGTATTATTTCATCAGCCGTAAGTTTCTTTTCATTTCCTATTGGCATGGGTTTTAATCCGCAATTGGGGCAGGCTGCGAATTTGGGTAGCCAAGACATACTCGTCAGGCAAACAGGACATTGCCGTATTGGTTTAATATCAGAATTATTTCTGTTATTAATCCAAAACGGATTATCAAACTGAGTGCTGGTGTTGTTTTTCATTGTTTGCGTTGGAGGCATATCAGAAAAACTGGTTTCCACTTGCAAATCACTCAAATCGAGCTCTTGCACACGATTATTTTGAATAGGGGCCAGCTGTTTAGTTCGCTTAAATATTGAGTCAATTGCATGCTCATATTTATTTGCCAATTTCTACATTTATAATCATTA
This sequence comes from Hypselothyrea guttata, assembly GCA_035045125.1. Taxonomy (NCBI): domain Eukaryota; kingdom Metazoa; phylum Arthropoda; class Insecta; order Diptera; family Drosophilidae; genus Hypselothyrea; species Hypselothyrea guttata. The sequence goes on from JAWNNJ010001579.1 coordinate 152,563, forward strand.
ATCAACATTCGATTTTAATAAAGATCATAGAACTTACCTTTAACTCACTCGTTTTACTTTTCCCATTATTGCACAAATTATAATTATTTTCCATGGTATTTGAACACATGCCCTGATAACGTTTCAAATCCAATAGGAGACGCTCATCTCCTTCTTTAGATTTTAACTTATCAGCACTTGTGTCACACATCATAGAGCATTCCTGTTTGTTAGCCACAACAAACATTATATCTTGCCGGTTAATGTTTTGGCTATCGTCTTGCCCGGTACTAATTAATTAAATATCACAAATTATAAAACAGATGAAACTAAAAAGCGATTGCATACTTTGGTGTTTCTTGGCACTTCATAATTAGACGATAAAGAATTTTAAGAGTCCCCACATTATTGCCTTTATATGTCTCCACTTTACACTCTTCTGTAAATAGCTGATCAGGCATGTCCTCTCCCAGTTTATTAAGCATTGCTGTTGGGAAATTAACTTTGGCTTTACCTATTAGTTTGTCAAAGTACTTGATAAATATAGACATGCCGGCCATAAGCTTGTTGCGCAACATATCGATGCTACTAACAAATTCTAGGCCGCATCCTGATTTGAATTGGCTGACATTGATGCGGCTGGTTGTTAAAGTAAGATGTTTATCGATAAACATCACATCTATCACTAATTTCGTAGGATTGTCTATTTTTAATTTGGATGATTCGAAACGCGTAGCAACGATGTCGAATACAAATGAATATGATTTTGTCATTTTATTTAGGTAGGTTCTTAATTTTTTTTGCACTTTTCAATTAACAAAAACCACAAATGTATAAGTAAAATGAATAAAATTATGAAATAAGTGAAACAAAATTTGTTTGTAATGTCATAAATATAAAAATTAAAAAGCTACTATGACTTTAGATTGGCCACAAAATCCAACAATGTTTGATTTCAAATAATCCACTTAAAGTTTAAGCTATCGCATAATATATTGTGTAAAAATCGTTGCATTCGAGGGTTTATTTATGGACATAGTTATAAAATATTTCATGAGTTTGCTATACATATAAACTAAATTAATAAGAATTGAAACTTTGAACATTTGATTATTACAAATTTTGTTTTATTTTATTCTAAATATAGTACTTTGCAAATTTTTCGTGGTATACATTTATTGGCTTGGCTTTCGTAGCATTCAAGTTAATAAAAAATTATATTAATTTTATTCGAAATTTCCGTGACTAGTAGCAATAGTATCCACAAGGATAGCAACAAGTACCGTGACATGGATTATAACATGGTCCAGGACATCTGCCCAATCGCGGCATAGTGTCAAGTGGTGGTATGGGGCCCCTTAGAAGATCACGTCGCTTGCGTTGTGCGTCGGTAAGTCCATCTGGACCCACAGCAGGCCCTTCGGTTCTTTTTTCACCCTTAGGCTGCGGATTATTGGGGTCCCATGGTTTGGGTACGGTTCCTTTTTCTTCCAGATATTTAATGAGGTTAGTGCCTTGTTTCTTCTTTTTAAGCTCTTGCTTAACTGCTTCTTTTCTGGCACTTTCGTCTGCTGCCACTTTATTGTAATAACGTTCTGGCATCCTTACAGGAATAAATTCAGACTTTTGTTTTTTGCCACTACCTTCACCTCCAGGGAATCCCTTTCCTCCGAATCCATGCCCTCCAGGTCCTCCAGGTCCTCCTCCAGGGCCGCCTCTGCCACGTCCACCACCTCCCATAGGACCACCCCGTCCACCATGGTGGACACCGCCGCCTCTATGTCCAAAAACTCCATCCTCGAAAACTTCCTCTCCAGCTGCACCGAATGGTGTTCCCATGTATCGACCACCAGCAGCGCAATCATAGGCGCGATAATAAGGATTTAGTGTGGTTGGATATTTCGGCTCGAATTTTAAATCAGCTTTATTGGTTTGCGTATCATGATTAATAGTGGGGATCTTTGGGCAGCGGCTTCTTGAAACTTCTGGGCGTGGGACATCGACATTAAACTCCATTTCACTCTCGCTGGTATCCGTAAGTATGAGATGATCAACACAATTTTCAACACCGCGTCGCCTGCTTTCCTTTTGAATTTCTAATTCAAGACACTTTTTCTCTTGTGCATCACGACAAACACACATCATTACTGTTTTATGGCAGGTACACTTGCGATACCCTTTCCTCTTCAGCTTTTGCTTGATCTCCCTAACGGCTACAGCCAGAGGGCTTTTTATTATCTTGAAAGTGATGGGGTTCATGTTCACATTGGCATTATTAAGGGACTGCAGCGTAACGAAGATTTCTCCATCTTTTTTGCGCATATTGAGTACAGGCAGCTGTTGATCGCATTGATTCGATGCTTGCTCATTCTTACACATTTTAAAAGCTGTTTTGTCTTTGGAGTTTTCTAAAAAGAACTTCATAAGTTTCTTAACAGACTTTCGAACATATCCGGGTCGCCAGCCATTCTCTTGTGCCTCTGATGCCAAATGCCAAGCCCATCCTTGGTTATGAGAAACGGCGCCTACTTTATTCACACATGTTTTGTGTCCGGCTCCAAACTTCTTTGGATGACGTGCTAATGGATTGCGTTTCCTGGTATTTTTATTTTGCTCGTCGGTTTCTTTTGCCTTCACGATTGGTTCAGGGATCGGTTTCTTTTCGCGACGTTTTGGGTTCTTCACGGTTTCGGAATCGGGTGTATCGTCTTGTGACTTTGTTTTCGTTTCCTTGACGTTATAAAGATCACGCAACTCGGAGAATACGCGTGCAAGATACGGCCGACATTCGGTATCATCTTCCCCCAATACAGAAAAGTCTTCTGAAGAGTTTGGTTTAACTTTTGGACATACCTGTTCATTCTTGGTAGACTTGAAGATATCTGCCATAAGTTCACGAATCCGACAACGAGCACATTTTTTTCCATTTTTACAGGTACAACGAGATTGGTAATCTCCATCTCCACATTCCTCATCACCACCGTCACCACCTAAGCCTTGTTTTTCCAATGCTCTCTTGGCACATGGATTTACGCAATAATCATCCAGTGCATCCTTAGGTTTTCCCGTAAATTCCCTTATTATATCTTCTGGTGTCAGTTTCTTTTCTTTGTGGCGATTCTCAACGGTCGGCATGGGCTTAATTCCACAGTTTGGACATGCAGCAAACTTCGGCAACCACGACATATTTGTCAGGCAAACGGGACAAAATCGATGCGGCTTTATCATTGGTTTCAGATCACTGATAGGCACCGGGATTAGATTGGGATTGCAGAAATCGGGAGGATCGTCTATGCGCGCGGGAAGATATGAAAAACAGGGAGCATTTGGAGAAACTAGAGGATTTTCTTCTATTGGAAAGTCATCGAATCCGCAAGCCGCATCGTTCTGCTCCTCAGCTGCGCGGCATGGTGATTTCACGGCCGGTGGTTGACCAGAGCGCTTAACAATAGAGTCAACAATGTCTTCGCATTCCTTAGCCATTTTCTGCGTATAAAATTATTGCCAATAAATTGCATAATAGGCTGGAAAATAAAACAAACCCGAATTTCGCAACAAGCAGAGTTTGCTACAGGATTATGTTTGAAAATCTCCGTGGTCATGGTTCCATGCGGAACGCTACGATATCTTTGTAAATCTAATTTAAGACGTTCATCACCCTCCTCCGCATCATAGATTTCTTGGCAAGGATCGCAGCCACTGGGACATCGCTGTGATTCAGTCACAACAAACATAATATCCTCTGCTGCGATGCTATTGGCTAAATGTCCACAAGGCCCTGCCTTATCCCTATACACATAAATAGAGTTTCAATAACATAAATTGTAATGCTGGGTTAAAAGTACTTGGCCTGTTCGTCGCATTTGATGACTAGACGGAAAAATATTTCCAGTGATCCCATAATTTCACCCTCCTTGTCAAAGCTGCAGGATTCCACATGCAAAAGATCACTCATGTCTTCCGTTACACGCTCAATGACCATTTCAGGTAATGTAATTGACCCCACACCGAAAACTTTACCATTGGACTTTACTGTAATAGGAATTCCGCATTCCTCAAGGTTTTGTCGTATTTTCTTCGGTGCACCACTAAAATTGAATCCAGCACCAGCTTTGAAGTCAGCAACATTAATGCGACTTGGTGTAATTGAAACATTTTTACCATTGAATTGGGCTATTACTTCCAACTTTTTGGGATCAAGTTTTTTGCCTGGCGCATCAAAATGCGTTACAACCATATCCATTACAAAGTTGCAGGCCATGTTGTTGGATTCGCAGGCAAATCTTATATAATTATATTAAATACTGGCAATTTAGAGTTGAAATGAAATATGAAAACTTAAAATTTTTGAAATTCTGACTGGAACAGCACATTTAAAAAGCGTTTGTTAAATGAATAATTTCGTCGCATTTTAACAAACGTAATTTTAATTGCTACTATGATATGCGATCCTATAATAAATTAATAAAACAAAATAATTCTGCATACTCTAAACGGTTGTAATTTATAAAAAGTGTTCGGCTGTTGCTTATGAACAGACATAATTGACTTACAGAAATCTTGATCCTTAGTTGTCAAACTACCTCCATCCTGCACTACTTCTCTCTTGATCAGAAATTCGTACAGCTATACGTAGAATGTAGTTTTTTAAATGGTTCCATTACATTGCTTCACATTTTTTCAGCCGATCCCTTCAAGTCTAAGGTAAAGTTTCATTTTTATCAACAAGTTGATAAGTCACTGTCGGCCAACTCCTTTTTCAATAATACTACTTTCATTTCGGCTTTTAACACCACACTGATTCCAATTCTGACATAATTCGAATTTGGGAGATCCAGTTCTGATAGCTTGCAAAATAGGCGTGTTCAAAACAAAAACCCCCTAGAATAGTTTCTATCGACTAAGGAAGACTTTTGGGTCCGCCCATACACCACACAACTGCTCGCAGTGAACGCAAAGAACAAACTGACGATGTATGAAAATGCCAAGCATTATAGAAAGGGGGCAAAAGTAGGGGTTTGTCTTACGCTCTTCTGCATTTACAACAACATCCCTCTCCGCCACCTGTTAGCACCCAGAAAGAAAACAGAGCGCAACCGCAAGTCCATCTCGATCGTAAGCTTGCATTTGAGTTTTATTTATTTATTTTATCGAGAGCATTCAGAGCGAGAGTATTTATGCCTTTTGTTCCTAAATTGTCATTGCCAATTTAACAGTTTTTGAATTCGTTTTATTTCATAAATCTATTTAAATATTTAAAATAATTGTGTGTATAGAATAATAGTGTTTTATATTATATTATTTGAATATTGCTATTTATTTTTAATTTATTTCTTATGTTAATTTCGAGCTATTTTTAAATATTTTATATTGTATATAAGTTATCACAAATGTATTTGAAAATAAATAGTTATTTGTTAAATAATTTCTTTAAAATATAAATTTTAAGATATTTTTAAAATTTTTTTAAAGCTAAACACATATGAAATTCGAATTTTCAGTGTATTGATATATGTTTATATTTTAGAAGTCAATTCGCATTATTTAAAATTAAAATACATATTATTCTGACGAACTCGTACAATTGTATAAATTAGATTTTGCATGATTGCCTAAAACTCCACATATGTTTTTAGCAGTAGCCGTTACAAGGATAACAACATTGATTACATGCTTGAACCGAGCACGGATCGTAACCTGTACAACGATGCGCCAAGCTCTCCAATGGCGGAATCGATATTTGTTGCAGAGTACGCCGTCTACGCTGAGCATCAGTCAGTCCGTCCTTTCCGACAACAGGTCCTGTTTTAGTTTTAACTTCTGGCTTGGGTTCATTGGGATTCCAAGCGGGTTTAACGGTCCCTTTTTTCTCTAAATACTGTATGAGATTGATGCCCTTCTTTCTGTTCTCGATTGCTTTTACAACAGCTTCTTTCTTGGCTTTCTCAGCACTTGCTACTGCTTTGTAGTAACGTTCGGGCATTCTAACGGGTATAAATTCACTTTTACCAGCAGGCTTCTCTATGTGGCCGGGGAATGAGCTACCTCCAAATGCGCCTTTCTTTCCACTTATATGTTGGCCTCCACGACCACCAGCACGCATAGGCCCCCTATGCCCCTTACCGGCACCATGCGGACCGCCGCCTCTATGTCCAAAGACTCCATCCTCAAAGACTTCTTCTCCTGCGTTACCGAATGCTATGCCTGTATAACGATCACCAGCAGCGCAATCGTAGGCACGCCAATACGGACTAAGTTGGACTGGATACTTTGGTTTGAAAAGAAGGTCACTATCTGTGGTCTGAAGACATTTGTTAGCAATACGTGGTTTTACTGCCAAAAGACGCTTTGGTGGTGGCTGTGGTGGTGTCACATCAATATCAAACTCCATTTCACTTTCACTGGTATCCGTGAGCACCAGATGATCTACACAGGATTGGATCCCACGATGTTTGCATTCTTTGTGAATTGCACGCTCCAGTTGCTTCTTTTCCATGTGGGTACGGCAGACACACATCATCAACGGCTGGTGGCAGACGCATTTGCGAACACCTACATCCTTTAGTTTTTGTTTGATTTCCCTTAGTGCCATTGCAAGATCACTTTTAACTACTTTAAAGACTATGGGATGCATCTTTATATTGGCATCATTGGCAGCATTTAGGGTTATATAGAAGGCGCCCTTTTTCTTGCAAATGTTAAGCATTGGTTTTTCAGGTGCCATGTCTTCCACCTGTTTACAAGTCTTGTACGCATTTCTATCCGCATCGTGCAGAAAGAACTTCATAATTTCTCCAACATAGCGGTATATAGCGCCAGGGCGCCAGCCGTACTTGCGAGCACTCTTAGTTTGTGACCAGGCCCAGCCGTGGTGCCGGGAAACATTACCGCTGCGCTTGAGGCATGTTTTATGACCGAATTTATGATGTTTAGAGATGCGGTTCATAAAAGAAGGTGGTCCAGTTACTTTTGCATAGTCACTTGGTGTATCTTTTGATGTTTTTGTGCTCTGCTCCGATTCTATATCTCTCTGCTTGTAAAGATCTTTCAATGAAGACATTACACGTTCTAAGTAAGGTCGGCACATATGTTCATCACTATCGACAATGACGCAAAAGTCCTCGTGAGCCTTGGGCTTCACATTTGGACATTTTAAATGTCCGTCCTGTTCATTAAAAATGTCTGAGCATAAATTACGAATGCGACAATGAGCACACATTATATTATTTGCACAGGTACAACGGGCACGCGCTACCTGTTTATCACGATTGGTTGAATCTGCAATATTTGATTTGGTTTGTATACCAGATTGATCGTTAGGAGCATAAGCTTCATCGCCGTCCATCTTACAAGGGTCCTCGCAAAAGTCATCGTTTTGATTTTTGCGCTTTACGAGCACTTCGTTTATAATTTGATCGGCAGTAAGAGTCTTCGATTCATCAACAAAACCAGGTACACCCTTAGTGCCGCAGATTGGACAATCGGCGTATTTGGGAAGCCAAGACAATGAACTCAGACAAACAGGACAGAAGCGTATGGGTTTTATACCCAATTCTTCATTCATTGGTATTGGAATCCTGCGATCCACGTATTTTGTTTTGTAGGTTCGAGTGCCGCTCCAGTCAGTAAAATATTCACCATCTGGCATCGGGGACGGCAAACTTCCCATTTTTTGTATAAGACAGTCAATCATTTCGGAACACTGTCCAGTAAACATCTTTAATTGGCAACATGCCTCTGTGCCACTTTGCTCTTTAACGGGCAGGTCTACTTTACGTTTATCAGCACTTTCGTATCGGGATAGATCCAAATTAAGTCGAGTATCTCCTTCTTCTTGTTCTAGTTCTTTTAAACAGGGCTGGCTGGGAATTTTACAAGGGTCAGGCTTGCCAACCAGGAACATAATATCCTTAGCATTTAAGAACTTATCTAGACCGACACAACTTTTCACTGCTGGGACACTGCGTGATGTAAATAAAAAGTGAGTTCTTAAATAGTATGAGATGAAATCTTCACTTACGCTGGATCCTCACCATCATGTTTCTCACCACATTTAACAACCATAAAGAATAGAAATTCCATTGAGCCAACCACTTTTTCCCTGAATAGTAAATCGCATGACTCTACATGAAGTAAATCGGTCATGCCAGCTTCAATTTTATCCGTAAAATCGTCAGGAAATTGTATTTCATTAGCTCCTAAAGGTGTACCTTTATACCTTACGCTTACTGGCATAGTAGTAGATTGCAAAGTGCCTTGTAGGGCTAAGGGAGAGGCATTGAATTCGATTTGGCGATTTGCTTGAAAATCGGATACATTTATTCGGCTCGGTGTGATCTTTATAGGTATTTTGTTAAATTTCACAGAAACGGCAAGTTTGTCAGGTTCGGGCACTGGATCATCGAGTTCTAAGCGAGTAATAACCACGTCAAAAAGGAATGTCTGGGTTTCATCCGGAGACGTCATTTTATGTAACTCAGAATTAATTTACAATTCGCCTAAATAGATGCTACTATAAAATTAATATTAAAATGGTTACTAAATAAACAGAATCGAAGAGAGTAAATTTTGTATGTCAATGGAATGAAAGAAAAATGAACTGTGTTGTTTTTTTGATTTATTTTAAAATTTTATACAAATCCGCTTTTGAAATCTCCTAGATTGACGTTTGTATTTTCAAATATAATATTTAGTCGTGGTCTAAAAAATCTCAGCATTGCCTACAGTTTGATGCGATGTGATTTCAATCGCAGAAGAACTAAAAAGGGCCAAATATAATTTGTCCAGATGATATTATTTGAATGACAACGTTCATTGACCTGCTTATTTAAGGTTGCCTATCATTCGATTAAAGGCAAATGCACTTGCTAAGTTGTGTGCAAATCCCACAAGCCCTGGGCTATCATATCAGACCATACCACAAATCCATTTACGCGTGTTGACTGTATAGCTCCTGCAGCTTTTGATTTATCTGTAAGCAGCTTATAGTGACTTTTGCCACTTCTCAAACGCCACTAAGTATGCTACACTATTTCACCTCATGCACTTATCTAAATGAAGTTGAATTTTAATTAAATTTCCCGCACTATTTCGACGCTTACCACCAGCCTGTGTCTGCCTGCAAACAAAACTAATGAAACTGACATACATTTTCTGCCAGCTGTATTCCATGCGTGTACAAAATTTGCAGCAAAGAGTTTGGCAAACAATGGGTGGCTGAAATAAACCAATTTAATTGGTTTCAAATAAGCGCGTTGCTTTATAGGTTCGGGCTTATATGGATGTGTGAACGTAGGCCTGGTGCCAGCCAACTGCTCTAATGATAAAATACATACGTATAGCCCCAGCTTGCAAATTGGTTTTGCTTGGCCATAGGCGCAGCTTTAACTCTCATTTGTTGGTCAGTTTTTTGGCATATAGGTTAATTCTCATACAGATTTTTTTTTTCGACAAAGCTATAGTTAAGCCTATACACTGGTTAAATTAGTTAAAGGTATTGCAGGGTAATGCTATAAACTACAATAGATTACGAATATTACCTGGTTTGTTGAACATAAGCCAAAATTGCAGCTGAAATAATTCCCAATATTAAAGCTAAGTTTTGCTTCTTGTTGCTATCAGCAAAAGCCCAATAGTCAAAATTGCAATAAGTTATTTATGTGTCCACAAAAATTAACTTGTTAAACGTTTTATTATTCAATTATCCCTGTCCCATTAAAGACATTTAAATTGCTTGCCTATTTTAAATGAAATAAATTGTCAAAGTGACCGTTATAAATTGTATTATAAATCCTGCTGTCAACTTATGGCTCAACCATAAAAAACTATGCATAAGCTGCCTTTTGATTACTGATCTGGGATTTATAACACATTTGAACAAATTTATTTGCTTTTATATTCACAATGTAGAATTTGCCGTAAATGTTTACTTACGTTACAAATTTAATTGCTTTCGCAAATTAATGTCTGGCCTTAAAGCAAAAAGCCAAAACACTTTGCTGTACATATTTCTAGCCGGAAAACCATACAAATTTTATATTTATGTAAAATGTATTCTACTCGGACATTAGGTTTGTTTTGCCAGAGGCATACTGACACGATGATACTCTTTATAAAAGATACGTGTGTGAAAGAGCACTGGGATACGTATAAGCACATAAACACTCTGATTTGTTTCATTCAAGAGCAAAGGGTATAACTACAATTTTGCAAACTTTTTTATTCATGCAACTATTTGTACAAGCAACAAAACTAAGTAAAAGATTTATTTCCAGCCGAAAACAACTTCAATCAGCACAAAAGCTGGGGTGAAAATAAAACTGATAGTAACACCTACGTATTTGCATATGTATGCAGTATGTAGTTTTCAAAATGAACAAGAGCACAATAGTGTGCAAGATACTTGGGTCCTGTTGGTTAGATTGCACAAATGCAGGTAGCACAAATGTTTTTCCATCAAACATTGTCTCTACACTCTACCCGAATGCGCTTTTTACCGTGCTTTTCATACTCGATAGAATTTTCGGATTAAATGCAAGATTGTGGCTGGAGGGATTTTGGCAGACCACAAACAGTTTCTGCTCCTGGTGGTAGATAAATGAGCAATGTCATTAAATACGTTTGAAATATGCTGGCAAATCATTTAGAGCACCCACAGACTTGCCTTGTTGCCACGCTGACCCCTCTTGGTCTTCTCTTCGCTCGCTGGCTGACATCCAATAAATCTGAAAATGTTGAAACTGAAACGTGGCTTAGGGCTGTCAACGGAATGAAATTCGTTGAGCTTTCAAACCAATTGCAGCTCTTAAATGCCGCCTAAAGCGCAACAACTCCACTCCACAATTTTTAGATACATATATTTGTTTATATGTTGAGTTGGCCTTTTCTATGAATTTACTCCAATATTCGTAAATACATAAATATACAAATGAAATGTATTTATGTTGACCCACGTTTCGATTCTATTGGATTTATTTGGCTCTGAACTGGGCCACTTCATGTGCCCATTTTTCTAGCACTTTACATCCGTTTGCAACGTTCGACATGTGAACCTGTCAGTGTCAGTGAAGTTAACAAATGCTGATTTTTTTCAGATCGAACTTTTGGCGTTCATTTTGTGACACACTATACATACTACCGAATTTTGTAAAAAATTTGGTAGTGCCTCAAATACATTTCGTTGTTGAAAGTGTTCAATGGGCGTTCATATAGTATGATAGAAATATGTTTTATTTAATAAAAATTTTTTTTGTTTTAGTATAACTGCAAATGTCTTAATTGTTTTTTGTGTAGTGAACGTTTGCACAATTTAATTCTTTTATTTTGTCTTGCGGTTTGGACTTACTTTCTGATTATAAGTACACAAAATATATCACATATTTCATAAAATTCAATTTCATTAATTAAACAATAATACCCAATGACATGCAGTGTTTTTGGACAGCATTAAAGTTAAAAAAAACAATACTTTCCATAATAGCCAACTCTTAGTGGCTTTATTTGGCGGCTGCCCAAAGGTGTGTATTTTTGTTATAAGCTTACGTAGCAACTGTTTTGCCTTTTCATTTTTTGTTTATCTTTGCATATATTGTTTTTATTTTTATTTTTATTGCAAATTTTTTGCTCATTTTAATGTGCTGTGCTGCCGTATTGCCTTTAGGCTGTTTGTGCGTTTTTATATTTTTGATGCTAACGCGTTGGCAGTGTTTGGCTTATTTTTCAGCTGAAAGCTGGATAAGAGCATAATACAAACCTCGGATGTGGCATACGTAAATATGCTTGTATGTATACATAAAAGTCTATATGTGTGTTATGCATATATACATACATTCATACATGTGCAACGCATATGGCTTAGGCCAACGAAGACGCATAAAAGCCAAATATGTTCATCTATTTTTTATTTGCCTTTTGCCATATGCCTTTAGAGCCAGAACTGAATATACATCTGCTGGCGTACTCAATTACTTATGTATGTACGTACATATGTATGTGTATTTGGATCTTTGAAGGCACAGACAAAGCTACATACATGCATACATTCAGTCCATTATGGTTATAAAAATTTGCTTTTGGCTTTTGTGTGTCGTTTTTGGAATTTCCTACTTGAAAAGAAAGATTGATATACACAATGCTTTAAGGCACCCAAATTTTTGAAATTGAAAATTTATTGAATTTTTTTGTGATTGCGCTTCATTATGCCGCGAGCGGTTCGCTTTTGTTGAAGTTTTACCTGTTGACAATGCAATTCTCATAAAGGCCACGTAATATTACGTCCGCTGTGCAAAAGTACTTATAACAACAATACTCATTGATGACAATAACAACAACAACAACAGCAGCAGCAAAAAACCGAGTGTAATTTGGTTCCCAGCGACTTTTTGATGGCTACCACAAAACGGAAATTAAAACTTCTGCCCTCCAAACCCTCGGCACAAGTGTGCGTGTGTGCGTGTGTGCATATGTGTGTGCGGTATATTGGCATGCCATTTGGTTGTTATCTCTGCTGGAGTCCAGCTAGATTGTTGTATGTCATTTTGAACTCGTGTCTCTTATGATATTGCTCGAGGTTTGCCTGTCAGTCTGTGTAGCGAATATATGTGTGTATATTTGTTATTATATAATATATTATCATACATTTTTAAATGAAGTCATATGTAAGTTTATATGCTCTGTCTAGCTTTCAGGGTCTGCTCTAAAAAGGAAATAAACTAAAATAAATTCTTTTCAACTGACTTAAACAGCGGCTCCTATGATTGAAGGCTTACAGAGCCAGGCAAGGATATAACGTCAAGAGTCTTAAACTAAATTGTATGCATAAAATATACGCAAAATTTGACTGTATGACTGAGATATATCTTAAAACTATTTAAGCTTAAGTGTGCTGTAGAATTTTCGCTATGTAAATACTTACCTCACAAGCGTATGCAGAAATAAACTCAATTAAAGACTTCAGTATATGCATGTACTTATTAATACGTTCAGTTTTTATTTAAGTAATTGTCAGTATGTTTTTTGTTTAATTTATTTAACTTAATAGTAAGCTTGAAATTTACAATCGATAGGTAAATATAATCCATTAAATGGGCCGAGAGAACAGTTTGAGGGCAAGCCAATTGCAGTGAAAGTTGAACTTAGATGATATAGGGGTATAGCAAAGTATTCATTACCTACGACACACATACACATACATTTACAGGCTAAGTGCTAAGTGTCTCTTTGTGTATACCATATACATATATACGATTATATGTCAATACTGTGACAGAACGCATACATTTACATAGACAGCAACAATGAACTATAATTTCCCTCTACTTTTCAATATTGTATGTATCTGTTATGATGTATGAGTATTCATATGTTTGGTGTATTTTACATTCAACTTGTTTCTCTTCAAATAGTACCAATTTTAATTAAGTATTTAATTATACTATTAAATGCTTTTAGCATAATTGTAACTTATACTTAACGTTTCCATTGGTTTAAGCATTAAAATTTCTTTAATTCTTTTTCAGACATTTTCTATTATTAACTATATCCATATACTATGTTGTTATTATAGGTTCATTTAAATTAAGTTATACTTAGAGTTGTTCAGTAAATTCGAAAGTGGGGAGCAAGAGGTACAAAAGAGCTTGTATTTAAATCGAGTTTAGTTAGTATTTCACATGCATTTATTGCAGTTCTCTTTACTCTACAGAATTCCGTTTATAATTATTAGTAGTTCTCGTCTGCAATAAGTTGTTGCTATAGTATTTCTTTGGTATTTGCTTATTGATAATAACTTGTGTCTTTGGTTTGCTTTTCAATCTGATAACTTACACATTTTGCTAAACACTTAACATAAAGTCAGTTTTATTTACACTTTGGTTACAACGCAATCAGTTTAAGGTACAAAATGGTAAGGATAGGTACAAGTAACTTTAAAAAAATAGTATATATGTTTGTATTTTAGTAGCTCGGTTTAAGATATGTGGCCAAAGCAAAGGATACGCACTACTGTTGAAATTGTATAGTTTTCTGATATGTTTTATACTTATGCATCTACTACTTGTCACTTGGATTTTATTTGGTTTTCTTTTTGACATTAGAATTAATGGGTTCGGCTCGTGCTCTCTCCAGGGAATATCTGCGTATGAAAATGCAACGTTTCATCTGTTATATATCCGTTCTATCTGTCTCTCTACATGGAAAATATCTTACCGATGGTGTATATACTCAAAAGCTTGAACGCTTTGCAACTTGCAAAAAAGGAGTGCAAGACTCGACATAGAATGTGCCAACTTTTGTGTCAGTTGTATGGCCATTAAACTATTGCGCTTCAGATGGAATGTTGTCAGACCGACACTGACAGCAACCAATAGCAAACACAGTCTACTCACAATCATTCAAATGCTTGCATATTCCCCGCTCTTTGGTTGTCTGTGCACCGAGTGTTGATTTAACATTCGACATTTGAGCATATCTGACAATTTTTGACATTTGACAATTTCATGTTATCTCTGCAAGCAGCTGCATATGTATCCGTTCGTTTTGAAATCGGAAAAGTGAATGCGAAAATGAGTTGAGCTTTGTCGGCCATGGGTTATGGGTTAGAGATCAATTGACAGTTTAGCTGGCGAAACTTTTATCTTGGCCAATTTAGATGGTCATCTGCAGCCATTGAACTTAAGTGTCTATATAAAGTTCAAATATTTTGGATATTTGTGGTTTGTTTATTATAAGAAACATTTATACATAGTCATAACTTTATTAATTTTAATAAATCATCGGTTATGAATGGAAAATCAGTTTATTAAATGTAGGTAAAATACTTAATATACAACCGGGTTTGGGCATTGCCGGACATCAGGATTTTATAAATGAAAATATTGATTTTACTTTGGCATTAAAAGTACTAAGAGATTCTCAAACACGACGATTACATTACATTTTATATACCACATTGACCAGTCAATCCTCAGGATCGGAGAGTATTGATACACAAACATTATCTTTGATTTGGACAAATTTATGTTATACTTAAACTTGCAATGACCATGAATTAGGAATTTATTGTCTATTGAAATGTTATACAAAATCTAAAAAATGTCGCGGCCCAGACGAAGACATGTAAGTATCTATGTATGTTGCCAAATAGCATCGTAAACTTAAGTGCAATTGGCCAATTGCGTTAAAGACACTCGTATCAATTTAAGCAAGTGCTGGGATTTCAACCATTTAATTTGAATTTCACACTGAATAAAAGCTTCTGAAATACAATGCAGCCAAGCAGAAATGCAAACACAAAGAGAAACAATGAAAAATGGTTTCAAATTAGCATATAGTCATATGCTATCTTGAAGGTAATTTTAAAACCATTTGGTTGTTGTGGTTTATAGTACGTGCATGTAGTAGTATGTATGTAGCGAAGAAAGAAATGAGTTTTTGTTAATTTATGTACACGAAGTTCACACAAAATTGGTGGAAGAATGAACGTGTACGGGAGGGACATAAAGACGGACGGATGGACAGCTTGCAGGCGTGCCACGTTGCAGAGAAATCTCTCAAAGCATTGTTTACGTTTGCCCCGCTTTCATTTTAACTGCAACAATTGCAGCAGCAGCAACAACTGCAACAGCAAAAGCAACAGCAACAATAACATCAACTGGAACAGGCAGCAGAGCAAAAAAAATGAGCGGCGCATATATTAAACAAACAAAAGAAAATGCGAGGAAAATCGAAACGGAGCTACGGCAGGCGTGGTGAAGCGTGCAAACAAACATTTCAGGAATTCTCTTTTATTATGGTTCCTCTTTCATTGCATGCCATCGTTAAATGAAAAGTAGTGCGAAAAATTTATGCCAAATCTATGTCAGCAGTCCCGTTGCCGGAGCAAGTTATAAAGTCAGCACTCGAGCCAATACAAAAGTGTATACCAAGTATAAAATACCCGCGCCAGACTCGTATAATTTTTATTATATGTGCCGTCATCAAAAGCAGCGAGTGCTCGAACTCGAATTTGAACTCAAACACTAATTTCTACTTGAACTCGAACTAAAGCATAAACCCGCCCGCTGTTGCAATTCGCCAAGTTTGCATTTTGCTGCATTTTGCCTTGCTGGAAATTGAAAGATTTTATATAAAGTGCAGAAAAGTGGAAATTATGCTATAAATTTATATTAGACTCAGCAGCCGTAACTTAAAAATATATTAAATTAAAACTTGCAAACAATTTCAAGCTTTCAACATAACAATTTTTTATTGTCTAACAATCTTTTAAGAACCATTAAGTTTTTCTTATCTAAGAGTAGCAAAACTTTATAATTACAACTAAATTATTTTTAAGATTTAATACTTTTCCAACTAGTTAGTTGAACTAGAAAGTTTGCATTTTATATTAACCAAATAACATACTTCAAACATTAACTTGAGCTCGGCTTTATAGCACTCACATTAAACCAACTACGCACACAAATCATGTTTTAAGTGTATTCAATTCTTCAAATTGGAAATCCTGATTTACTAATTTATTTAATTTGGAGAGGAGAGCAGAAGTAAAAGTGCTAGAGGCTATGGATTAACTTTTTAATGATGCTTTTTGATTAGTTTATTGCTTACCCAGAGAAATAAATGTCGAAACCAATAAAAAATAAACTTTTCACAACTTTAGTTTGGTTAATGCTTGCCAGCAAACTAACAAATGTTTTCTGCAGTGATAACTTAATTTTCGCTCAATTTAATTTGCTACAAATGAACGTCATTACCTGTGTTGGTAATCAGTTTAAGTGTAGCTTTATTTACTATGTAATTTTCAAGAACTGCGCTTTGTAGCATGCTAAAAATTCCAAGACAAATATGGGCAATTATTTAGGCAAGATTTACAAACCGGCAAATAAAATTATATTGCATTTACATGAGATATATCTCTGTGCAATTTCCTATGCCTAATCGCCAATGAATTGAGCAAATAGACTTAAAGTTAATGGCTGGTGTTAGCAAAAGGTCAACTTGAGGCAAAAGTGCGCAACTTGAGGCATTGCTGCTATTAGCTCACGTGATTAATGATTCTTGCTACCGAAGCAACAGGAAAGAAATGGCAATGCCAAAACAGTCGGGACAACAGTTTCATGATTTATATCCTACACACCAATACACACACAGACAAACACACACAGCACCGGATGTTGGGCGTTGCCAATGCTCTGCTGACCAGCAGCGAGCTAGACATTTATAGGTTTTTACCATTGCAATGGACGATGAACGGACGAGAAGGAAACTGCCGAACAGAGGGGCTAATGGAAATTATTGTGCAATATTTAAAAAGAAATCTTGGCTAATTAGAAGCTGACACAAAAATGAAGAAAAATTATGAACGGTTAACATTTCAATAAAACTTTAATGGAAACGCTTTTCTCGGTGGAGTTTGCATGGAGGGAGCCAGCTTGACGGCGCGTATAAATTGCAATTAAGTGTAATTAATCATCCGCCGGGTATGCCCAGGCAGCTCTTCAATTTTCATACGTGTGTGTGTGTGTGTATCTGTGTGTTTGTAATTTATTAGCAGAGCCATGGCCAAGATATCAGGAACAGCTTGAGTTTCAGCTTCATCCTGATCATCGACCACGCTGCACAAGACGCAACTTGCGGTCCAGCCGCAGTGTGCGAACCTGGGCACTCCATTGGTCAATCACACGGCCACTTAGCAACTTAGCAGAGCAACAACAGCCGGAACAACAAGAGTAGACAAACAAGAAATGACCGGCCATTGCAGGTGACTTACTAGTGCTTTTAATAGCCAAGCAAATGCTGCTCTGCCAGCTCTGGGGCCAGCTGGTCAGTTCGCCCTGGCGAAAGGCAAATCAATGAATGGATATTCATTCAGAATGACGCATGGCCAGAGGGCTGCATGGACCTTAGGAAACAATAACGAGCAGACGCGGCAGAGCTAAGCAGAGTAGAGCAGAGTAGTGCAGAGTGGAGGCGACTCCATCAACGGCTCGTTCGCCTGGAAAACTTATTGCGCCAGAAGTAATTCTATAAAGTAAGCCATCTCACTCTGTCTCTGTCTCTTGCTGTCTCTCGTACATACGATGTTTGTGCCTGGGTTTGGGTTTGTTTAGTTTTCCTCTGGTGTTTTGCTTCCTGTGGTTGTTGCTGCTGCAAACGGCACGCTATTTTTGGTTGCAAATATTTGAAATATAGAATATAGACGGCTGCACATATAGAACCAAGCAGAGTCGATCGATTTTTAGGGTGCTTGGGCTATTTACAGCTCGGCCAGCGAGTTAACCCAATGCCAAGAATTTGGACTTTGGGCCTGTAAAACAGCGCATTGAGTGAAATATTCGATTACCAGCATCGAATTTTCAATAATTTGCCTTCCCTGGCAACCAATTGACTGCCGAGACTGAGAATTTGTTTTGGAGCATCGCAGGGCTTCGACATTTTTGGGCTGTTGAAATGTTTTAAAAATAAAAATATATTTAATTTGATTAGTTGGGTTCATTCGCACGACAAAAACACACAAAAACAAACCCGTTCACAGGCCAAGAGAAAAAAGCGTAGAGCGCAAGGGCAATATATATATAAAATTGATTTTTCTCCTACAATTTTATTCGTCAACATAATTTAATAATAAACTTTGGCACTTTTAGCCATTACAAAGCTCGCATAAAGGCATGCAGCCAGCAGAAATTGCGAAGCCAGAAGTTACCAAGTTTGAGTTGGGGCTCACTGAAGCCTGAAATTTATGTTCACGCCTGCAAAACTGAGAGCTCCTACGGGGCGTGAGAAATGTGGAAGAGCATTTCACTCACTTCTATCCAGCTATATAGCTGTCCAACTCTCCAGCTCTCCAACTGTCCAGCTATTCAGCTGTCAGCAGCATACAAACCCCGCCAGAGCATCCTCCGGTGTTGGTGTTGGTTTGCGGTTTGTGCCTGCGGCTTCAATTTGGTTTCTGGCAGTTAGAATTTAAATAATTTACGCACTTTGTGAATTAATAAATTCATTTGTAAATTGTAAATGGTATGTATTTCGATGGGTCGACAAACATGTTATTGTTGCATTTGCGCGAATTGCTGTGGGCAATTGTAAAATATTTGCCAATTAATGAAATAGCAATGCGATCTAAGCCGCCACTCACAACAAATTTGACCACAAATGGAAAGGAAGAAGAAATTTTGAAAAGCTGACAAATCTAATTTATGCGCTATTTGGCACGCTCAAATCACAGAAACTGATAAATCAAATGTAAAGAATGTAATTTAATTGAAAATTGGCGTAAATCAAAATATTTTAGGAATATTCAAATTATGAACATATTGGCTAATTGGTAAAAATTCTTTTATGAAGTGTATTATGCGTATTTAATAATTTTTTGGTTTCTACAAGAGTTAATTAAAATTTACGGTTTTACAAATATTTTAAAAAGCATATAAGTATGCAACATATTATTAAAGGTCCATTTATATTCATATTTCTGTAATTTATTTGAATATTGCATGCAGCTGTTGCATAATATTCTATTAGATCGCGCTCTAAATGAAAACACGCATAACATATTAATATTTTAATCTAAAACAATTTTATTTTGCGCTCATAACTAAAATTGAAAGAGCGACCAACACAAGGCCTCATAAAATATGCTGAGCGTCAACTTTCATGTGGAAAGATTGCAAAATAGAATGATAAAACAGTGCAGAAAAAACTACAGAGGAAAAGGGAAAGGGAACTCAGACTGGATGCGCACAACTTTGCCCTGGGATGGACGCAAAGGCGACTATAACGCGGTAATTCAATTTGGGTTTAAAATTGCAAAACTGTGTGAGTCTCCCATTGCATGTTAAGGCGTCGCGTCGCCTTGTCAGAAGCCATGGACTATGTAGCATGGTAAGTGTATATGTGTATGCATGTGGCCTGGCCTACAGAAAATGGCAGCGAAGTCAGACAGCAAGGGGCAGTTCGTGCCTGGACAGACAGATATCCTGAGGATGCTCCTCGCACTTATTTTCTCTCGCATGTTGTGCTTCAGTCTTGTCACGCCTTTTTAATTAAAATGCATGACAGCCAAGTGTATTGCATGTAAATCGATTGAGTGCTGTATAAGTTGAGCAAGCAGATACACCAGATACAGCAGATACAGCAGATACAGCAGATACAGCCCGTGGCAAGGAGCGGCCGGCCCAATAAAGGATTAATTAATCATTGTTATTTTGTGCAACGAAACGAAACAAGCGCAACGTACAACACAATAAGTAAGGCCACTTGGCTTAAATTGTACTCCACAGCTTCGTTTCAGTTTGCTCAGATCAAGGAAAGTTTACTTGGACGTTGCATTCATCAGAGAGACAATGCAATTGGGACTTCTGCAGGAAGAACAACGTCAACTTAACACCAAAAAGTCGATGATGAAATTGAGTTTATTTTCCAATTAAATTGCTATAATTGAAATGGCAGAAAGACAAATAGAACTGCGAACGGCAACGACAATTGTGCATCGAGAAGGAAGAATCCACTACGAGTGTGCATTATGCAGCGCCTTCACAAAGTTTTGGGTCTTAGGCGGATGTTATGAGCATTTTATTTGTTAGACATGGCAATAAAATGGGTGGGGGCGAGTACCGTTTACCAGGTGGCTAAATGAAATCCAGCTAGCCGTGCTGCAAAGCGGAGCAGAGAGGTGAGCTGCTGCGAGTTGTTGTCAAAACTTTGTTGAATTGTTATTGTTGCAGCTCGAGAAACTTTTGCCTTTCAAAGCTCTCCGGCTGCAGCAAATGGCAAACAAAAAGAAAGCGAAAAAAAAAACGACGACAGACCAAATAAAACTTTTTGCGGCAAATGAAAACTCACAGCCGTGGCTTTAAGCGCTTGAAGTTTTCGCTTAAATGTCAGAGATTGCGCATACGCAGCGTTGTTGCCCTTGCTATAAGTCAAAGTCATTGCATGCTTAGCTGGGTCACTGAGGGTTCAGGTGTAGTTCAGGAAGCTCAACAAAGTCCTTATCTAATTTCGCATGCATGCAAAATTCCTTTCGCTCTCTTTGAATCCGTCAAACGCTTAGCCAAAAATCCATGCGCGTAAGCAAAAATTGTGATTAAAAGTGTGTTTTTATGAAACATGGGCTCGTGACTGCCGACATTAAACGAGACCCAAAAAAAAAAAAAAAAGAAGCAGCCAAAAGTCGCGGACAGCTAACGTATAAATTAGCACGCCTCACAACGATGGCAATAAAACGTTTTGAGCTACGTACACCGTAACGTATGCGTTACGTAGCGAGCTGCCTGAAAGTAGGCAACCGAATGACACGCGCCAAGCGAATTTGTAGAAAGTCGTAAACCGAAATAAACACTTTAAGGCGCAAAGTCATAAAAACACCGAAATAAATTCAACGGCCAGAGGGCACATCGAGGAAACGAGCCCAAAATAGGGGAATATGAATAGAGGGCAGTCTGCGTGGGGCTGCATGGGGCTGCGTGCCACTAAAGTTTCACTAAAACAAACTTGAAGCGCACTGCGATATTTTGTTTGAGTTATTCGCCACATTTGACAACTGTTGCTTTTGCCCCTCATATTTACTCTTTATAAGCGTACACACAAACACAAACATACATTACTTTAAGGGCAACGACAGCTGGCGCTCAGTATGCTCAGTCTGACGCTTTGCAAATGAAATGTCAATCTTTGCAGCCCGGCAACCACTTAAAAGTGACGACAAAAAATAAGAAAAGAAAAAATAAGCGAAGCATTTGAAACGAAACTGCCAGACAAGCAATCAAGCGTCCACCCATCCAGTCATCCAGCCATCCAGCCATCCATCCATCCATCAATCAATCAATGCGCTTTGCGCGCCTAAGCCTGACAGCCCAACGTCCGGTTTGCCGTTTGGCAATCGACATGCAATTTATGCGAAATGTTGACATTTATCGTCAGACTTTTTGAGCTCTTTACTCACATTACGTATTTGCGTTTCAGTTGGTGCCCGAACTAAAAATGCAAATAGATTGTGTACAAACATTAAAAGTAGCTCAAAGGATTTACGATTTACATATTTTTATATAAATAGTAAGAAACATATTTCCGCATGGATTTGCCTGTACTGTCTTGTTGACTTTTCTGATTAAAGATTGACATACGTGAACCTCTAAATAAACGTAACTATTTAGAAAATGCAAATATCAGGTGAAATTCCATATAAGGAATAATTATTTTGTATAGAATAAACATTTTTGGAGATTCAAGATGGCTACAACAACTGTCTAGCTCTATTTACCACAGTTGTGGCATTAAAAAAAGAATTTTTCCTTTCATTTATTTTCTATTGAGTCAATAGAATGAAAAAAACGTCCTTTGAATTTTTCTGCTCTCACTTCCCCGTTGTCAAATTTGATTAATGCCCGGCGTAGAAGGTGTATTCAAATTGCATCATTATCAGGAGATGGTTGTTTTTTGAACGTCGCTTTAATTTCAGGTAAATGTTTATTGAATGTTCGCTTGTGTTATTTTTAAATCAAACTGAGTTTTTGTTTGTATTTGTGTTTGTATTTGCATTTCCATTTGCGTTTCCGTTTTTCTTTCTGTTTGCATTGAAAATTTAATTGTTTGCTATTTTTGTTGACATTAATGCTTGTGAGGGTATGCTATCCCCACTTTATTTTCTGTGTGTAGTTTAGTTTTTTATTTGCGTTTTCTTTGAGTCTTTGTGGCAAATAATTGAATTGCGAAAGCAATTACAAGAAATCTGTTTATTTAAGCAACCAGCGTGCAATGGTTCGTATGAGTAATGCAGTAAGTTTGAGCCTCTTCCCATGGTCTCTTAAAGCACGAGCAACGATTATGCTAATGAAAGGGCATCTTTGGTTTGTTTTACGCAGCGTTGCGCCGGGTTTCGTGATTTCGCTTCGTGATTTTATCATGCACGGCAAGTAGCTAACAAAATATATAGCATGGATCTGCCTAATATAATTAGAACAGCAGCGAGACTAGAAATCGGTTTACTTCCTGTCAAACCAGCCGAACGATAAATGTTTCAATTAAAACTCACAAAAAGGCGCGTCGCCTAAAAGCTTAAGCTAAAAGCCAATATCGAAGTGCATTGGAAAGCTAAAAAAACGATTCAGTAATTGCAAAAATGGAAACGGAAAAGCAGACAAATTGCAAAAATTGGAAACTGTCGAAAGCTGTGCTCCGCACAAACCCATCAGGTGGAAAACGTTAAGTGAATAACGCCAGCTTGGAAAAGTGGAGTATCTGATGGCTGCGTAGGGATCTGGATGCCACTTGAGCACAGTGCAACGTTGTATTGAATTCAGAGTCAAGACACAGACAGCAATGCGACTGCTAAATATAACCTACGACAAACACGCTCGTATATTGTAGGCGCGTGGCGTTTTCTTGGCATATTTATCATGGTATTTGCCATTTACCATTCCATTTGCCATTTGGGGCGGGCCTGCGAATACCAAAGTCAATGACAATACTGTCGAATTCTGCCTGCTGCGTGGCGTGCACCACAGGCCAAAACCTCAAGCCTTTTCACAACTCCATGTGGAAAAGCTGGCACGTGCGATCAGCATGCTGAGGGAAAACAAAAGTGGAATTGATTGCGTGCCAGATGCCAAAAGGAAATGAGCCAAAAGAGGCGTCCTCAAACAGGGCATACGCATGGGGGCCGATGTGGGCGTGGCAAAATGTTAAATTCCTTTTTGCCGAAGTGAACGCAAGTACGATATGAATAAGTGTATTGTAATTAAAATGATGGTAGCAGCTGCTTTTAATATACTGCCAAAATAAATACCAAACAGCAGCAAAAACAAAAACAAATTAAAATAAAAAATCTCGCGGGCTAGCGCCCGCAAGACATGACAGTCGGGCAAGCCCGACTGTCTTATACCCTGTACCAAAGATCAGCCTTGCTAGTACAGTATTTTATTTAAAATATATTTTGAATCTAATGTATGGCCATTATTCGCGGTAGGTGCATGCCATCCAAAAATTGAAATAAACTTGTTCTGCGTATTGTATACACCTTTAAAAAATTACCAAAACGGCTGCTCTAGCTATTATAGTTGCTGAGATATACCCGTTCGAATTGGTCAATGTATTGTATTTATGGCCATTGTTCGCGGTAGGGGCGTGGTATCCAAAATTTGGAATAAACTTGATCTGCGTATGGTATACACCTTTCAAAAATGACCAAAACGGCTGCTCTAGCTCTTATAGTTGCTGAGATCGACGCGTTCATACAGACGGACAGACGGACAGACGGACAGACAGACAAGGCTAAATCAACTCGTCTTGTCCTCCTGATCAAGAATATATATACTTTGTGGGGTCTACCACGCCTCCTTCTGCCTGTTACATACATTCTGACAAAGTTAATAACCCTGTATTTCCCATTTTTCAATGGGTACAGGGTATAAAAATAAAAAAGTATGAAGAGCATAGAAATTAAATAAAGTCCGTAAAGAAAAGCGTAAGCTTGATTGCGAATATTTGAGCGGATTGCCAGAGCACCAGGCAATGTTGAACATATAATTAACATACATACCCCCAGAGGGAAAGAGACTCAAAGAGTAGAGTAAATGAGCCGCATCCCTTTTTCCCTTTTTTTTATGCAAATGAATTCCGCATCCTTAACAAAGGCAAAATGTCGAGCCTTAACAGCATAATTTTTCATTATATGATAAGAAGTCGAAACAGTCGCACTTGTTACGGCGTGAAAAGCAAAACTGTTTACATTTGTTTTTACTCCGGTCGAGCAAGTATCTGAAGCAACAGCGGGAGCAGCCCGAGGGGCCACATGTTCATTATCCTGTTGGAAGACACAAACAAGCAGACGTACAGACAATTGGACATTCGAATTGAGAATGGAGAGTGGAGAGTGGAGAATGCTGAATGGGAATAAGAATGAGCTGTAGCTTAAGGCATTAGCAACAACAGGTGAAGTGAATCCGCTTTGTAACGCTTGAGGTGAGGCTCATTAAATCATTCTGTAATCAGTGCCAATAGCCATGCTATGGTTGGCCTCTAAGCTGCTTGATTTTGCAGGCTGTCAATCAGGGCTAAAGTAATGTTGGCATTTTAGAGAGGGTATTGAGAAGGCGAGTGTATCTATAAACTGAACCAAGCTGTAAACATTTATTTATAATAATCGTAAATTGTAATAATTTTCGCAATGATTTATGACTGCAGTTGGCAGTTTTATGTCATGCCGAATCGAATAAACTCTCCGCTTCACTGTCTTTGGCTTACTTTGTCGATGAGAGCAGCACGTTGCTCAATGGCCATAAATTCCTATCAATAATTCAAATCTAATGCTCTGTTAGCTGTTGTCCATGCGAGAGTTTTCTGCTCTAACATGTGAGAAAGTCTCAATCGATATAGTCCGTTGGTCTCTGCATTGTCCAATTGAGAATTATGACATGTATGGCTTTACTATAATAATCATAGCAGCTGCTCCCTGTTGAGATCTTTATGAGGAAATACCGTAAGCTGTGCGAGCTATGGCCACAGTATGTTATAAGCGTACAGTGTATTGGACTTGTAGTTAATAGTAATTGATAGTGAAACAATAACCTAACAGTTTAACCATTTAGAAGCTCTTTCGGTGTGTGGGGATCTTAGACCTAATCACGACTTGGTGTACTGTGTTAGCAAGTTACAGACATTGACTTATGCTTAGACCTACTATATTAACATTTTCATTATTATTTTTGGATGTAGTTGGCTTATAGCTAGGATTAAGTATACACACTCTCACAGGATTACACTCAGTAGATAGTAGATTGCTTAGGACATCAGAATGCATTAATAATACTTACAGATTCGCATTCGCTAGTTTAGTTCTGCTTTTTTGTATATTACGGAAAGCTTGGGTCTAGGATTGCTTTGCGATGCCATTGAGATGCGTTTTAGGAACCCACAAATTGATTAAACCAGCTCCGTTTCCATCTGTGCGGCTTCCATGGTCTCAACAATGGTTGTTGTGGCCGCCGCAACCGAATCTCATGGAACATATCTGGTAGTCAATGCACCGTCATCATCATCATCCACGTTCAAGCCGCTGTCGGAGCAACAGCAGCCGCATAGAAGCCAACTGCCACAGCGTTTTGGTCAAATCGCAGAAATCTGCTCCAACTCGGCACTGGAGCGACCCGAGTTCATGACCACCACATTCTTCGCAGCGTAGTCAGTGATAAATCGATCGCTATTCCGCGGATGAATGTTCCCCACATCCTGGGCACAGCACCATGGATTGCGCATGGTGAGTATACGCTTGAATGCATCCCGGAATTCTTTATTGAATATTGAATAGATAATCGGATTGAACGCCGAGTTCGAGTACCCCAGCCAGGTGAGTATCTTAAAGGTCTGTCCACCAATGCAGGTCTTACAGAAGGCGGCCGTTATGTTCACACAGAAGAAGGGCACCCAACAGATGAGAAACACGCCCATTATGACGCCCACTGTGACCGCAGCCTTGTGATCGGATACATGATACGGTGAGCTATGATGCAGATTTCGCACCTTGAACTTCTTTTGCTGATTCTTGGGGCGACGTATGCTCTTGTAGCGTTGCTTCTCAGCCACTTCACCGGGTCGTGTCACCGCCTTGATGGATTTCACGTGTTTCTGCGCATAGCAATAGAGCCTGAGAAGATGAATGAAAATAAATACGTATTCTTAGTCAGCAATTACGAAATCAATTTTCCTCAATTTGTCTGAAAATTGCTTGAGCTTCAAGTGCTTCATAAATGAGCCAAATTAATGATAGCATACTTTGTAATTAGATCATTCTCATTTCGCTTAATGGCCTGGAAGTTGCACAATATCTACACCGTAAGCTGTGCAAATTCTATGCAAATTTAGTACTTGACTGTAGGCGGAATTATCAACTTTACCAACCCAGTGTTTGTTTCAGTTTGTGTCTGCTATTCATGTAACTGATATGATAATTATTTACTTGTCTTGAACCCCAATATCAACGATACAGTCTAGTCTGGCATTTCCAAGGGGAGTTCTGTAATTGTAGCTCAACTGGCATGGACACTAGTTCGGGCGCACAGTGCGTATGCTTAATGTGGAACACGTTTCTATGCGGCAATAACAAGCAGATATACACTGAACAAAATGTTCTGTTTAGATATTGATTTATATTTTAATTTATATATATATTATTTTAAATGGTTTTTCTATAGTTTGCTTTTTACTTTTGATATAAATCTTTATGCATTTTAGCTACTACTGAAGAGTTTTCTCTGCTTAAACAATATATATATATTTTTTCTAGTGTACATGCTGTGTATATTTGGTTAAACCCCAGCTGAAAAGGCTAACAAGACTGTGCACAAATTATGACGATAAAAGTCTATTTATTCTGTAATTTAACCGAATTTGATAGAACATTCCAATGACAGCAACCAGACACTACAGTCGATGCTATGATGACCAATGGGCAGACCTGCTAGCCGAGTTAGTCGAGCTGCTTGTGGGTGCGTGTGAGAATTGAGAAGCAGCAGCTGGAGTTGGAGCAGTCAGCAGATTGTGTCCATTTGTTGCGTTTGCCCATTGGCCGCAAATCTCGTTAAGCTAAAATGGCAACGTGCCACACGCCCGTTGGCCATAATGCTGATGAGCAGCCATATCGCAGTATCTCTTGTTGCTATACTCAGTCATTGTTGTTGTTCTTGTTTTTACTACTGCTCTTGATGATGTTGGCATCCTGTTGCCCTGCCACTTGGCATCATTGTCTAGCCCTTTCTTTTTTCCATGTTGTTTTCTTGTTTTTTTTTTTTTTTAGGTTTTTGCGCCTTGCACACGCCCCAGTGTTTGACTGCCTGTCCGTCTTGGTCGCTGCTAAGGGATTACTTAGCTGGACACTAATGCGTGCGCTTATTTGTTTGCCTACTTACTTGATAGTCAACCCCCATATCCCCATTTCCCTATTTCCCAAGTCCCAAACCCCCAGTACTCGCAACTCACAGCTCTTCGTTCCCTGTTATCCCATTGCCATTGCGCTCTCGTGCCAGAGCGCCATCAGCGCTTGAGTTCTTGAAGTGCGATAGCAATTTCAACATTGTTTACTTCATTTTATTGTAAACATTTTACTACTTTTGGCTGGCGCATAAAAATATTGAAACTGAGCTTGACCTTGTCCCACATGCATTTAATACATCTAATTAACTTGCGGTTATTTAAGTGGAATTTCACTCTTATAAGCCTTATGCGGCTTTAAGGCAACATACGCATGATTCTTGAATAACACAGGGTAACATATTTTTTTGAGTGAAATACCCTGTAAAATGTTTTTGACGATGCTGAAGCGTTTCGGGACGCTGATTTCAAAAATCGACTCCAAAAAATTATTTGTCCGTATGTTCTCCAGATATCGGGCGATATATATTTGGTCGATGGTAGGTGCATATAAACTACCATAATATCAAAATGGTCAAACCGATCACCGCTATTTTGGTTTTAAATAAAAGATTAAAGTTGCCCTCACATATTCTTAATACATTATAAGAAGCATAGTTTCCTCCCTACATGAAAACTACCGCACTTGCAATCAAATTTTTTGAAAATTTTTCAATTTCAGACGAAATTTTTTTGACAAGCTCGATAAAAAAAATATATTTTTTTTAAATATCATAAGATATGTCAATTTCACGTTTTTTGGTATATCCCTCGTTAATATTGGTCATTTAGTTATTAAGTTATAAGCGAATAACGAAAAACACCCGAATCACGCTTCATGTATTTTGGTCACAGAATGGAATGCCGCAGAATTTTAACAGCTAGTGCGCGTAACCAAAATACATGCAGCGTAATTCGGGTGTTTTTCGTTATTCGCTTATAACTTAATAACTAAATGACCAATATTAACGAGGGATATACCAAAAAACGTGAAATTGACATATCTTATGATATTTAAGAAAAAAATATTTTTTTTTATCAAGCTTGTCAAAAAAATTTCGTCTGAAATTGAAAAATTTTCAAAAAATTTGATTGCAAGTGCGGTAGTTTTCATGTAGGGAGGAAACTATGTGTCCAATCTTCTTATAATGTATTAAGAATATGTGAGGGCAACTTTAATCTTTTATTTAAAACCAAAATAGCGGTGATCGGTTTGACCATTTTGATTTTATGGTAGTTTATATGCACCTACCATCGACCAAATATATATCGCCCGATATCTGGAGAACGACAAATAATTTTTTGGAGTCGATTTTTGAAATCAGCGTCCCGAAACGCTTCAGGATCGTCAAAAACATTTTACAGGGTATTTCACTCAAAAAAATTTGTTACCCTGTGTAACCGAACCCTATGTTCGAGTAGTTCTATAGCTTGTACATAACATTTATTAAGTTATTGTTGTTTAAATTTTTTTTCGAACTGATATTATATAAAAAACCCTGAACACAAGTATATAACTTAAAAATTTGTACCAATCAAACGGAAACATAATTTCAATCCAAATAAATCATTTTGACAGTTTGATAATTATTTTAACATTTATATACTTGTTTAATTTTGTTATGTTTACTAAAAATAAAAAATCTTGGCCAGGATTTTAAAGTAAGCTTGCTTGAAAATTTTGCCAACAGGAATTTTATGAAAAATTTCTTGTTGAAAACTTTGCACATTTCTGAAAAGTTTCAATTTCAGTTTTCCTCCCGAAGCTGGTATAATTATGGCAGAAAACCAATTAGAACTACGAGTAGTTTCAGTGAAAACATGTATGTCGAATGATTTGATGTTTGATGCACTCTGACTTACCGACAGTAGATGCCAATCATGACCACGCAGGGAAAATAGAAACTGATGCAGCTGGAGACCACGGCGTATGTGGGCGTGAGGTCCAATGCGCAAGTAGGATACTTTTTGCCATTATCCTCGAAAATCAGCGGCTGGTCAGGTCGATGTATGCCCAGTGAGATGGGTACAAACGAGACGAATGCCGCCAGCAGCCAAATGGCTGCAATGGTAATGACAGCGACGCGACGTGTTACCCAACGGCCATATCTAAAAAAGAAGAAAACAGAGAGCAGATCGCATGAGCTGTTTGGTATAGGGATGGAGCTGGCTTTGTTTGTTCCCTGCGGTTGCCAACTGAAAGCAGAGTGGCAACAGACAAATGGTGAGAGCAACAAGAAAATGGGGGCATGTTATGATTGCGGCTTTGCATGGTAAAGGCAGCTCGCCTTCCTATGGCATCCCGGCACCCTGGCACCCTGGCACCCTGACATCGTGGTGTTCCCCTCTGGCATGGGGTAACACCAATTTCGGGTTTATGTGCGACAAGTGTTGGGCCGGAAAACCCAACTGCGACAACATGAACCCATTTGTGCTAGGTAAGCTGTGTGGGAATTACACTGAGAAGGGGAGGGAGGGATAGATGTACGGCGTAATACGCACTGTTGCACAGTCTGAGCATTGGGTTAGGGGACTGCATGTCATTAATTACCCAAACAGGCTGCGGCAAATCGAGCTAAACCAAAACCCAACCACACAGCACAACCCAACGAACATTACGCATTCCTTTACGCAATGTCCTGGCAGTGCCTGGTGGTGCACAGCGGTGCTGGGTGGTGCTGGATGGTGCTGGCTGATGTATGTATGCAAATCATCGTATATGGTTTTTCGAAGCACTTCGATTTTGACTGGGGACGCACAATTTGCTTTTCACAGCAGAAAACGGAAATGAGCAGGCACAAACCTAAGGCTGTTGGCATTTTATGTGTCTTTGTGTGCGTGTGTGTGGTTATGACTGTGTGCGTGTGTGTGTGTGTGAGCAGTGAGAGGGGCGGGGTCGCAGTGTCTGCCATATGCCGCAGCATTTTGGCTTTGCCAAATGTTGCCGCTGGCTGTGCGGTAGACATGGGCAGGAAATCAAACAGAATAATTCAATTTCAATACAAAGACGCAGTCAGTCGGTAGCCTTAAATATAGAGTGAGAGCCTGAGACCCGGAATGAAAGGGACTGCGACTACATACACAAAATCGGAAAAGGAAGTTTAGGTAATTGTATTCACAAACAAATTCAATTTCAAATGTGGCACGAAAATTGATTTACATTTGAGCAGCAGCAGCAGCCGCAGCGGTAAAGGCAGCCGGCAGCAATTGCCAGGCCGCTTAGTTGTCACCTAGCCCAAGAAGTGTAGTCAATATATCCACCAACCACTCACACCTGTCCTACCTAAGCTACCCATGCCATTGAGTGTCAAGTGGTGCCATTGAACCACACATTCGAACACACACTAACACACGCGTGTAGTTATCGTTAGAGAGCAGCCAATAATGCCTCAAATAGCTAATTGAAAACGTGTGTATGTGAGAGAGACATAGAGGGAGATCTATAGATGTATATATATAGAGCATATTGCGTGCAACTACAGTGTGTGCCACCGTGTCTAAGTTGAGCTATTCTTCCCACAGCCAACCTCTGGCTATGCCTATTTGCATTGAATGTTTTCTTTCAATCGAAAGTATATTCTACACTTATAAAGAATTCAAGTTATTCGTGGTTGAATCTTATTAAAAGAAAAAATTCTAACTTTATTTTAATTTCGAAAAATATACATGCTTGATAGTTAAGATAATTCTCTAAGAGTACGCAGTAGAAATTATGCATTTAATTCCAACAACTAAGAACATTTCTATTTTTGTCTCTACATACTAACATATATAATAATATCGCTTATTTACTTGAAGAGTGCCATTGCTCAAAAAAGTGTTTAAAGATAGTATAGTGAAATTTTGACACAACTTAGATTATTAACCAACGAACATTACTGCGTTTTTTGAGTTATGACAATTTTCTAGTAAATGAGCGATATGTAAAAACATTTAAAAACCCTATTCTTTAGGAGTAAATATATACAATTGTATATATAAATTGAAATATTACACATCACTATGGTGCAAATTACTACACATAACAGTAATAGTATACCATAAAATATAGTACAATAAAAAATTTTTATATTTTCACAAAAAAAAAAAAAAATATGTAAAAACATCTAAACGTGATTCTTATAAAGCCCTTGCTAACATAAAATTAAAAGTACTTATACCATTTGTGCCCAAGTTATTATAAATATTCTGAAAATAAAATAATTTAATCAACAACAATACTAACAAGCTGCGCAATAAGGCATAAGATTTAGCTGTATTGCGATTAAGATTTAACTTCAGTTCACCCTATTTTTCTCAGTGTACTTGTGCATTGTTGTGTGTGTATGTGATAGCACGCACTCAAGAAATTACCGGAAGGCACGCAGCCCGCAGCGCACGCACAATGCCAATGGCATCTCGGCTTTTGTGTCACCAACATCTGCATAGTTTGTATAACTCTGGCGTTTATTCAGTTTGCCTGTTGGCATCTGAAGTTTTATGAGTTTTTATGAGCGTTTGGTTCTGCTGCGCACCAGACTGCGCTTAAATGTTGCATAGCTGTTGTTTTTGTTATCGTGGCTGCTGTCGAGTGGCACAGGCAGCTGACACGCTCAACTCAACCCGAAACAAACCGAATCCCATGCAGGAATAAAAAAAACATACAATTACAAACATTCTCCCTGCGCCCCATGCCCGCTTAAGTGCTCTGGCGCATCTCCTCTGGTTGTCATAAAAGTTTGCGTCACTTTTTATTGCAGTTTAAAGTGAATTTTATGCATGATACGAGCATGCACTCATATGCTCGCTCTGATCCTGACAGTTACGATGATGACAGAAGTCTCTCCTCTGCAGGCGCCAAACTTTATCACATTAAACAATTTTTTATTAACACCGCCATCATTTTAAACATTGTCAGCGCCTGTTTGTAATTAGATTTCCACGCGCGCTGTTCATTCAAATTGTTTTCCTTTGCTGCCAATTTTCGCTGGCTGTGCGCAAATCTTAGCAAGCGCAATTAAATTAAACGCTTGCAATTATTCTAAGACGCTGAGAAAATACGCATCACAATATTTCAGCCCAAAGCCTGCGACTTCATGGGAGTGTGGGGAGTGTTGGCTATACTAATGAGACGCTGACGGAGCGCGAACTTTGACACGTCGCGACGGGCAGCTGGAAAAACAGCAGAGCAAAACAAAAAAAGAACCATCTCCTTCACTTTGACATGCAAATAAATCAGATTTGCATAAAGAGCAGCTCCATCCGAGGCAATGCCCATCTCCGGCAACAGCAGGCTGCTGGGGCCAGCTCTAATAATGCTAGACAAGCAACATTCGCAGACGCAAATCCAGATATACTGTACTCTCCCACCCAATTCCAGTTGATGGCAAAGAAATCTTTTAGGTGCTGTGTGGAAGCGTGGGCGTATGGTTGTGTGGGCGTGGCTGGTTTGCTTTTGAAGTGCACGCGATAGACACACTCAGGATATCAGCATAATGGACCAGTGTCATGTCTGAGACTGGGCCAATGCCTTGGCAAGGAGAGTACAGTGGCCCAATTCAATTTAAATGCGCACAAATTGACCCAAAGGTCGTATGCAAATTGCTTGAAATTAATTTTAAATTGCCAACTAGATTATTTAAAATAATATTTACCTGTCTGTTTACAAGTGTCATTTAGCTATAATTTTATTTGTTTTGTAATCAGCATCAGTTCAGTTAACTGTTTGCATAACCGTTCAGTGGTAACCATTAAAGGTCAATGAAATTAAAACTTATTAAACTGTTTTGATTCAACTGCTTTAACAAGGTGTTAGCAAAACTTTTTGACTTTGCGAATTCTTTTAACGATTCAAAAATGTTGGCTCAACAGAACGACACTTTTATAGCTCAGTTAACTAGCATCAGCTCTGTATGCTTAAAGAAATGAACTGAGTGTACTCTCAGAGCACTGTCAGATATTCATTTGACCAAAAATATGCTATTTGTATAGAATGTTTCATATTTTGTACATTACTTTCGTGCACAGCATTTGTAAATTGAAAATTAATGAATTAATTTAAATTAATTAAATTAAATTAATTAATTAAAGCAAATAAAATGATAATATTATACTTAATATTAACTAGACAGTTTTATTTTAAATAGCTATAGTTTTTTATTTGATTTTAAAGTTTCTTTCGACTATTTCACATAATCCCAACTCTCGCTTGCCCAACTCTCGCTTGCCCAACTCTCGCTGTCTAACTCTCGACGGCCAAACTCTCGATGGCCCAACTCTTGCTAGCCCAACATTCGCTGACCAAACTCTGGCCGGCCTAACACTTGCAGGAAGACCTCTTGATCGGCCGACTGTACAGCATTGGGTACAGTTGAACGTAGCATAGCCTACTACTTATCGTTACATTTTCAAATAATATATTAAATTTAAATTGAAGTACTTGCAGATGGAATTTGATGAAACCTTATTTTAAGCGTTTATGATTATGAATTTGAAATTCAGCCCAAGTTTTTTCTACCAGTGTAACTTATACAAATACCATTCAATATAAAAGCTAACATGCCTTACATCTCAATACAAATATCCATTTACATTTTTTAGAAACGAATAAGCTTCACCTGTGCTGGGATGGGAGGGAGGCAGTTCAACTGGCAGTTTAAAAATGGTGTCAGTAAGCCAGAGTAGCGAGAAATATAAGGGAGTTGGTCTGAGTGAACTACATACATACTGTATGCTCTATTCATATATTTAGCTACTTTTGGCTCAACGCTGAAAATAGCATCAAAAGGATTTATTAACGCTCTTTGGCTGAGATTGACGACCAGCGAGAGGGTCGCAGTCCTGCTCACAAGTGTCTATCCGCTGAGCCATATGTTGACAGCCGCCTTTTTCAGCCAACGAACAAAAAAACTGAACAAAAAACGCCGCCAATTCTGCACACTCACCGCACGCTTGACGCTGCCAGCAACAGCCGTTGAGCTACATTAATTTCATTTGTGGTGGTGGTGCTGGTGGTGCTGCAGAGTTTTGTCTTTAGCTGTCAGCAAGTTGGCCAGCGCCATTTTTAACAACAGCCAACAGCCAACGCTCACGTGAGCGTGTGTGTATGTATGTGTATGTGTGTGAACTGCCGTACAGTCAAGCGTTTTGACCATTTTGTTGTAGTCCTTTTTTGGCCACTTCTGGCGGTTGGCATGTCATAAATTTTCGTTTGACTTCTTTGCCAGCCAGCGTTATATTTGTGTTGGCAAATTTGTTGTTGCTGTTGGTTTTCCATTATCCATTTGCCTCTGCACGTTTCTCGTTTTGCGGTTTGCGGCATTCTTGAAAATTTAATTAACACACAATTGTCGTGCCTCATTGTGGGCACAAACAAAAACGCTGATAAAGTTGTTTCCACTTTATGATATCTCTCTGTGCACTCAACATGCTTTGACAATCAATTCCTTCACACATTCACACAGACAGCCGGACAGAACCGAATAGACTAGTAAAACTGAATGCGAGAGGGGGAAAGGAGACGACGAACTTACTTCAACCAAGTACGAACAGAGGCTTTTCTACCACAAAGTAAACTGACACGCAGTCGGCATGCTCTTCTCCTGGTCAACTGTTGGCTTGCTGCAATACAAGCAGCAGAACAAGATATTGTGTCAGTGACAGTTGGACGGACAGACGAATAGACAGATACATGGACAGATACAGCCTAGTGATTGTGTTTGCCAAAGACACACTCACACACACTACCATAGGTCTCGTTATTGCTCGATTCATTTCAGTTTTAAGCTAAACATGAGCTGATTTATGTGTTATGCCAATGATAGACAGACAAACCATTATCTATGTCTTACAAAGCCAAGCAATGATGGCACTACATTAAGACAAAAAGTCGTAAGCTTCTTAAACTAAAAACACAACTACAAACAATAAGCATAGATCCGATCAGTCGGACGCGCCCGACTGCAGAATAACTCACTTTCTATATTTTAAATATAAATAGTATAATTTAAAATATATATTTATAAAACATCATACAAAGTGCAGTAGCATTGATTCTTTTACTTAATTTATGCAAATTTACATTGAAGCTGGGCAAATCCTTTAAAATATTTTACGTGTATTTATACATCTTTAAGGCAACTGGCAATACATTGCAAAACAAACTCTCGAAATCATGCATCTTAATTAACTTCTCTCCGCATACTTAATATCTTAATAGACCCTGAATATACCCACTAGAAGGTATAAATCGTTATTGTATACCAACAAAGTTAAGCAATTGAAAAGCAAATGCCTCGAATGACTTGCCTGAAATATCGAAGCTACAGCAGACATTGCTGATGATGCAGCAAAAGTGCTTAGTGAACTCCAACACTGAGCGCATAAAAATAAAGTCTGTGGAAAGCGTTGATAATGTGGCAGCTTCTCTGCAGCAAGCAAAGTCGTTAATGCTCAATAAATCTGTTACTAATGAAACAATTATGTGCAGCGATTAATGAGAGACAGCGCCATAAACAAGGACCTGCCAGAGGCTGGCAATGAGAAACGTGACATGCATGACAACGCGACGGATGAGTAATATGCATGAGTTAATAGCTCCGGGGTGCCGGGGCTAAGTGGGTTTGTCGTTTTGGAGTCTGTTTTTAATAAATCGATACTTAATCATGCTTTCATTGGCCCGCCAATGTCGCATCAATAATATTTCCACTCACTTGCTGACAGACAACAAATGAGCGCGGCTTTTGGGTCTAAATATGTCGTATTAGCCCGGGCAAAATAAATAAAAAGCAGGCAACTTTACACATTTCTCTCTTACTATCTTTTGATCTCTCCCATTGTCTGCATAATTCAGTTTTATTCTGCTTTCTCTCGCTTGGGTATTGCACAATTAATTTATATGAATTCATGTGATGATGGGCAGCTGTTGGGCATATTGATAAATTGTATAATTCATGCATGTGACAGTGTCACGAACATTGTGATTAGTTGGACAATACTCACCTAAGCGGATCCTTGATGTGTATATAACGGTCCATCGATATGGCACACAGATTCAATATAGATGCCGTTGAGCACATGACATCAAAGGCCACCCAAGTATCACAAAACTCTGCACCAAAGATCCAATAACCTGCAATGCAAGGAGTAACAGAACACTATTAAAACTATTGATTGATTGCTTGATTTATGCATTCACAGACTGATTGATAGATTCCACTGTTGACCGAATGATTGATAAACTGACTGCCTGACTGATTGCTTGTTAAAAAATACTTATTAACTTTTCTGAGAAGTCAAGGTACGGAAATTGCCATGTTGTGGCCAGCAAGAATTTTCGTAATTTTCCAGTGAAACCGTAACAGCAGGAAGTACAGTTGAACCAAAGGTATTGCAATATGAATTTTTTGATGCTCTTTACTTTATGTGGATGAAAGGGGTATTCAAGAGCAATGAAAAGCGTATAGTAGTTTTAAATAGATAATAACTATGCTTATTCAGCATTATGCTAAGAAGAGGTATGTTTTAGGGTATGTACTATTCTAATATATTCAACATATGTTTGAGCTGATTGGTATACCATAGTCTGTCAGTTCATACAAAATACAGCACTCGCTTGCGCTTTTACTTATTCACATAGCAAATTGAGTTTAAATGATTTCATAAATTAATTTCCGTTTCCTCTGCGTGCCATTTCGTTCTACCATATGCAGTCTGCGCCTTTCACTCTGCGCTCTATAGTCATTGCAGTGTGTGCTCTGGTTCATAATTTATTTATGCTCAAACAGTGTGTGTATGGCAAAAATTAAACGATCTCTTTTTATGGCATTTTTACAAGTGTGTTGCAATTAAATTAAAAAAGTACTCGCAAAAATGGCTTCACTTGCACTCAAAAGCATATAACAACGGACAAAACGGATGTCCGGTTCGTTGTTCGGCTGAAAGCCGTGCAAGAAATCACCAACATGCGGAAATATGCATAAATGTGACGGCATGATAAATTTAATATCAGAAATTTCTTTCACTCAAACGATATGTGCGTCTGCCACAATTGATTTCATGTTATTTCTTGCAGCGCATATATCATGCTTATATTTTTGGCTTTTATTCACGTCATGGCAGGCGTGTTGCAGGATATAGCTCCTTAGTGCACAGGATGTGGCGCATCAGCAGAAAAAAGGTTTCCCCAACATCCTCTCAATGTGCTTCAATCTGTATCTGTACTGGGAATGCATGACATCAATTTCTCGATTGTTATTTTATCTGATTGGGCTAGTACCAATAACTATGACGAATGGCATGAATCTGCTTCGCTTGAGTGCCATCATCGACATTAACCGACAGTGTAATTATCTTACGTGCCAAAAAAGATGTAGATATTTCTATAAATAATACCAGGTATGTTTGAAAATAGCTTAAAATCTTTAATCTTAACTTTGTTAAGTAAACTTTGAACTTATTGTGAATAGTACATAAGACACTGTGTTATGCCTTGACAACATTTGATTCTGATTTATTTATGTGTGAATTTAGATCGTATATCCACGCATTTAAGCAGAAAAGTCATCAATTGTTGTTTGGTAAGAGAGAGGGAGGAATATAGATAGGAAGATAGACAGTGATAAGCTGCGAGTGTGTGTTTGAGAGAGGGATTGAGAGTTTTAATCTCATACAAAATGATTCAGTATTACAGCTGAGCGACACTCTGACTGACATTCGTGTTGAGTCGCTAACTTCTCGACTAAATAAGCAAATTCTTTTAATTCTCGTAGCACTCAGACATGCGAATAAATGCACAAATGTGTGAGTGTATGAATACTCTATGCTAATGCTCAATATTCTGCTATTTGGGCATTGTATAGCCGCTTCATATGTGTATTTAGTGAACTGCCACAGCTGTTGCCATCTTTTAGCAAAAAATTTGTATAAATATGCTGAAGTTCCTCTTCTGCATCTTGTATATTTATTTGCTGATTTGCCTGCCTTGCGAGCGTGCCAAATGTTATTTTACTTGGCACCCACATAGAGACAGGTTGTTTAGTTCAGCTTCTTGGTTCTGGCACTTTGTCGAAAATAATTTCAGGCTGAACAGCTCTCAATACATGCCGTATGTGGCCCTGAGGCAGCTGAGACTTAGCCTCAACCTCATCCTGGGGCTCGGGCTTAGTCAGAGTCGCAGCCTGAGTCTTAGCCTCAGCTGGCACTCGCTTGGCTTGTTTGTCTTGAGCAGAGCATTTTTATTTATTTTTTCACACTTTTTTTTGCTTATGTGGCACTGACAACAGCAGCAGCGGCTGCTTTTGCCTCTGCCTCATCTTGTGAAGTGGCAAAGTCGTTTATTATTTTCACGCACCAACACGGCAAGACAACCAGACAAACAGCATTATATATATGTTTGTGTATCGGAGAACTCGTATGTTTCTCTACATTTGTATCTGTGATGCTGCGTTGCTGAGGTAACGCATCAGTAGACTTTGGGAAGCACATACTTTACTCATCGTTTGTTTGTGTTTTGCCCTCTCATTGAGCACTCGCTGAACACGCATTGATGTCAGCTGCATGCCTCGTAGCCTGAGCGTGTTCTCAGGTCCTCATCATCATCAAAGTGTGTCTTCTGCTTGCTCCTATTAAGATGCTGCCTAATTTGTATGTTGTTTGCTTAGCCAGCTTCTTGCTCGATTCCCCATGCCCTAATTTCTAGCTGACATTTTGTAAAATGTATCAAACGGGACAATTTATCTGCCTCAACAAACCTGCAGGTACCAACGTCAAATTCACAAAGGGCCTGGCTGTGGCCAAAGTGCCGTCATTTCTAGTTCTGGTTTTTCGTACACAGAAAGAAACTGTTATTGAAATCTTTTCGGTTTTTATTTAAGCATTTACCGTTTTATTCAATTATTCCACAGTGCTTATTGCAATACTTTCTTAAGTTTCGTAGCCCCGCTTTCCCGCGCTCAGTTTTTATAAAAGAACTTTACGTTTTCCCTCTTGTTTTTTGAGTTCATCTGTCCTTTTTTTGTAAGCAGTTGGCAACACTGCCTATTGATAATGTCAGAAAAAGAAAGTACAATAAAGACAATGATAACGACTTGATTGAAATTTTAACATTATTTAAGGTTTTTTTTTAACAAATTTTTGTACACCCTATTTTTGTTTAATTTTAGTCTTCAAAGATGTCTGAAGTAACATATATTCAAGAAAAAAAAGTATTTACTGCTTATTTACTTTTAGCGATTGACTTCTAAGATAAAATTTGACAAAAATCTTTTAATAATTCGTATACTCTAATGATCTCTATTCAACTAACTAAACTAGAATTTATCTCAGATTTGTCTTCTCTTCCCTAGCAGTTCTTTGTTATTATTGAGAAATCTAGTTAGAAATGCATGCTTTTGAGCATTAAATTCTTGGTATTTTTTTTCCCCATGTATGTTTGTGGCATATTGGCTAAAAGAGCAACATGTAACAGTTGCCCAGATAGGGCATCTAATGAAAATTTCACTTGCACCTTATGCCAGCGGCTGTATTGTGCAATCCAAAGACTCAATATACTACGGAAGAGCACTCAAGCGGCTCGTGCAGTGAGTGCAGCTGACACTTTTAAAGGGCATTGTGCAGAAGCCTCAGAAAATCCAGGCTTTAAGCGCTGCCAGTCATTTCAAAAGGGGCTCACAAACGACCTCAATCCCAGCCGCATGTAAGTTTCCATTAGCCCTTATGCGGCTGGCGATGAGGAGCGTTTCTTGTTGCCTGTTGTCGAGTCGTTTGTTTTGTGTGTGAGAGAGCCTGCAGCATTTTACATGAATTTATGGTGCGACAATTTCAATTGGAAATTTACATAACAGTGGAATGATATGTGGCACTTACCCAGCAAATCGTTGACGCCAGCGAATGTCATCACCAAAGAGGCCACAAAAAGATCCGCAATCGCTAATGAGGCCAAAAA
Source organism: Hypselothyrea guttata (assembly GCA_035045125.1). Taxonomy (NCBI): domain Eukaryota; kingdom Metazoa; phylum Arthropoda; class Insecta; order Diptera; family Drosophilidae; genus Hypselothyrea; species Hypselothyrea guttata. The sequence continues at coordinate 193,361 of JAWNNJ010001579.1, forward strand.
CAGATTGCCAATCCGGCGCAGACTGCGCTCCGTGTAAATGGCCAAGCAGACGAGTATGTTGCCGGCAACAGAGAGGAATATCAGCACCGATAGAAAGACGCCTGCGGCAGGAGGCAGAGGCAAGAGAATGCAGGATTAGACTTGACTATGCGTGTGTGTGTGTGTGTGTGTGTGTGAGAGAGAATGAGAAATTGTGTGTGTGTACATACAAGGGAACTTTGTGAAACATTAATAAACGTTGCATACTTATGGAGGTTCGAACCAATGAGAGCTATGCATGTATGTGCTGTATGTGTGGATGTGTGAGCCGCATGCGTTTAAGTGTCTATGTGAGTGTGCGCTAATTGAACGGCAAATAGCTGTTGTTGTTGTTGTTGTTGTTGTGCTGGTTCTGGTGTTGGTGTTGGTGTTGGTGTTGGTGTTGGTATCTCAGCTGCTCTTGATAGACATTCAACGACATTTACTTTACCAACAACTACAATTGACACAAGTGAGAGCTGTTCCGGTTCCTCACCAACTATTGTATCCATTTCTGAGGCATTTGTCCAGCTCGTCTCATTGTAGTACGATGTCAGCTGCAACGAGATGAGATACACAAACAATACAGTTATGAGTGCGCAAGTTTTTCAAGTGCCACCAACCACAATAGAGCGATTGCCATGATCATGATTCTCTCATCCCTCGCCCCATTTACTGGCAACACATGGCCCTTTCCCCATCATTAGATGCTCTGTTGTCTGTCTATGAAGTTGTGCTTAATTACTTGGCATTTAAGCCGCCACATTGAAAACATAAGGTATCGCATACGACTTGACTAGGAGCTGAAAGTCGGGGGCCAAAGACAAGTTTTAATTAACATCAAAGGCATTGACGTCCCGGCGCCAAACTAATTAAATATATAAAATGTGTGTATGACACAAGCGGCTGACGGAAGCAACATTTTACACTAATTAAACGGCTGACGTTAGTTCGCTGTTCACTTACGCTACAAAGTGTCCCATCCATTTACTTTTTGGAGTAACTGTTCTTGGCGATATCCTAGTTTCTGTTTTTGTTTCTCTGCTTCTGTGGTTCACATGTCTTACGACGGGTGGGCTGGGCTTCCAAGCGAAACTATCAATCACTTTGCATCTGCGGTTGCTCAGGAGTCAAACACTTGGCTTGAGACAAAGGCCGGGCCACAGAAAGCCGCATTATTCATAATTAAAATCGAGAAAAATGTCTGCCTATACATAAGACAAAGAAATTCTCGCCCGTAATATAATTAATTTGTAAAACTAAAATGTAGAATGATCCCGCACAGCTGCTGCTCCACCAAGACTGGCATCTGTCTGCCGATGTGAGTTTGTCGTGTGGTTTGGTAATTGTGTGTGAGTGGATGTGTGTGTGTACGAGTATTCACATGTGTGTGCTTGGCATTTGGGTTATACTCGCATTAGTATTCGCATTCGAGAGCGAGTATGTTTGTGCTTGCATGTTGGCATTTCAGTGGTTAGCCCATCTTTGTCTTTGGCTAACTGACCAATGCCATGCACGAACGACTTTAACTCGATTGAAAACCGCAAACAGAGCTCTTCTTCAACTCATCTCTGCATTAGCTGAGCCCATACAAATTTATTAATTGGTAGTGCTTGAAAATTTAATATGCAATACGCAACATGGTTGATTCGCAAATTTCAATTAAAAGCAGAAAACATATTGTTCAAGTGGCTATAAATTTCAAGGATAACGCAATACAATATCTACCACGGTCAGCTCATCTCACACACTCGATACGGTATTAATATGCAATCCATGCAACCTTTTTGAGTAATGGTTTTCGCTTTTTACGAATCAAGGTATCATAACTTTAGCCGGAATTTCGCAACATCTGACACCCGAGAAGCACAAAAACAGCTGAGGGAAACCACATAAAATAAATTGCCTAGATAAAATTTAAAATGTCTGGAGTTTAAGATAATGTTATTACTTTGGATAAGCAATAAAAGTAACGCCTTTATAAGCATTTTATAATACGTTTAATCTCTAAGAGATTCGAAAGTAGCTAACTTTAGAGTAGTAGTATGCTTGTTCAAATATTTTGATTTTTTTCTGAATTTGCTAACGATTATATAAATCAAGAGTATTCGAGTGTCTGCATGCACGCATCCAAACAAAGTTCAATTGTTTTTGTCTGGTAATTTTGTATATGCCAGCTCACGCTGCGTATGTGTAACATTAATTTACCACGGGATTGTAAGCAACAAATATGCAAATGAGAATGCTAAAAAGCAGCCCCCAAAACCGCTGACACATGCAATTAATTAATTTAAACAGAAAAATGCTACATATGCAAAGGTATTTTTAGCTTCTTTCTGGTGAAAGAGAAAGGTCATGGCAGTTCCGCACCGGTGGGCCGTCATTTTATTCTATATTAAATTAATTCCGCTGAAGCCCACTTGTGGGTATTTGTTGATGCATTTTTTAATCGGCTTTAAAGTAATAAGCAATCGACATTAACGTAATAAGCTGTTTGGTCCACATATCAGAACAATAAGTGGCAACAGTACGTATGCTTAATATCCACAAATCAAACGTCAGCATACTTAATGATGTGTCAATGCAGTTACACATAATCAAAACATTCTCAAGTATTGTTTAAATTGAAATTTGCCTTAAGTTGGAGTGAATAATATTTGAATATTTGATGGAAATTAATTTCAAATTCAATATTAGCATGAGCTCCTTGACCCAACAATTTATCAAATCATAATATTCGCTTTGACAGACTCTAAGTCAATTGTATGAATCATTAATTAGCTTTAAGTAAGTAATTGACCATCTGTCGGTGGCTCTTCCCCACTCTTGCCTTCAGGCGTTATACAATTTTGTGACGCTGCTTTGCATACAAACAATATTAATTATTAATTTAGAATTTGGCTAACATCATTGAGACAGCTGGCAGGCATGTTTGGGCCAGGAGACTCAAGGATTACGTGTAATATGCCATGAATTTACAATAAACAAAACTTAATTGTTGTGCAGGGCTTCAGTTGGTCATTCCCAGAGACAGAAACAGACACAGACACAGACAGAGATACCATTAGCTCTTTATTGGGCGAACAATAAAATACACTTGAGATTATAAAAATTACATTAAATGCTTTTGCATGTCAAGTGGCTGACTGACTGGTATTCAACATATTCATTTAATTCACGAGCTGTTGAACTGATTTTAAATGATGTCAACCATTACGAGGTCATTTAAATGTCCTGCTCTATATATACACGTATAGAGGGATAGTCTTGCGTCTCTCATCCATTCGATATCATTAAAATGCCATTAACAATCAACGTAGTTCAGGCGTAACAACATAACTGAAGTCCCTGTAATGAAATTTCAATCTGCTGACCTTGCAACAATATTTTTAAATCAGTATTATTAAATTGCAATTTGTAACTACTTTATTTCCACAAAGTTAACCAAATGCAATCATTAACTGTGTCAGAGTTCATAACACAAATGTCCTTCTTAAGCTTTTTATGAGTAATAAAATTAAAATTAGAAAGTTAGACAGTAAAGAGCTGCATTTTATTGACAATAAAAACGTGCAATAAATGTTGGAAATTTCTTTCAAAAGTGATATAATGGGTGTGTATCATTGCAAAGGAAGGCAATATAGCTTGGTGTATTTTATTTGTCAGATAAATGTTGTTGTTTCTCATGTTTCCATGAGAAAGTTAGTCAAATACTTTTAAATTCAAGTAGATAGACTCATGTGGCTAAGAAAGTAGAGCTTTAAATGCATTGTTCAGTCATTAAATATGTCTCAAATCCAAAATTGTTAACCAATTTACACATTAGTGTGTTTTTTATACCCTATACCTATTAAAAATGGCTAAAAATAGGGTTATTAATGTATGTAACAAGCAGAAGAAGGTGAATCTATAGAGAGACGAGCTGTCTAGATGAATGCTGAGATTTCAGAAACTATAAGAGCTAGAGCATTCATGGGTAGATATATTCAATATGCAGATCAAATTTATTTCATTTCTTTGATGCCACGCCCCTTTATGCCCACTTAAAAAAATGAATAACAATAACAATATTGAACTTAGAATGTTGTTATTCGGAATATATATTCTGTTCTATTATATTTAATTATCATGAAAAGTGCATTGCAATCGTTTAATTAATACAGGAGTTATTAACGTGGAGCTCGAAACAAATAATATTTAAATTGCCAAATCCCAAATTCCCACATAAGACACAATGTCAATACATAAACACTTATTAGATCTGACCTTTAAAAAATGTCCTAAGTTTTATTGCCTGCAATAGTGTCAAAAGATTTACCAATAAATCTTCATGTTCGCATAACCTTAATCAGCCCCACAAACGTGATCAAAAAACTTGTATAAAGCTTAGCTTAAAGCTGAACTTTTGAATATTTTATCAACAAAAATAAAAAGCCAAACCCCAATTTTTTCTTAAGCTGTAATGTGCCTTGGCCTATGGTGGTCGACATGAATTGTCATGCATTTTTAAAAAGCAATACTGTGTAATAATATGTACCCGGATTGTTATTAAATGGCTCCAGATGAAACAGATATAATATTGAGGGTCACATGGAGCACAGACCCCAGGTCTTGTGCGTGTGTGTTTGTTGGAGTGTATGCGTGTGGGTGTATGTCTGTGTGGGTGTTTAGATTTTGTTTGTAAAGTTAAATGGAACAATACGTTGATTAAACGTCATAACACCCACACACCCACACACACACACACACTCACAAAGCACACACGGACACGGGCATTCACACGCACAAATTGCTAGCCGGCGGCGGACAAGAGAACAACGCAACAAAGTCGACTACCATTAAATGGCGTAGCAGGCAGGGCAAGACACAAAACAAGAACAGGAGGCAGAGCAAGAGGAGGAGCACCAACTGTTGCCAATGGCAGCTGGGTTTGTGTGTCTGCCTGTATGTCTGTCTCTGCGTACACAGTTTCAGGTGAACGTTTCAGGTGTAAATATGGGCACCATCCGGAAGTAGTGTGATTTACAAGCAAAGACACAACACAACACGCGCATAATGAGCAAAACCAACAGCAGTAAAACCAAGAGCAAGAATAACCACAAGCAAAGACAACATTGAAGCAGGCCTTCCAATTGGGTTTCATTTGGCAGCTATAGAGCCACACACTTTACAGTGTCATTTGAGCCACATTTGCGCCACTTGAACTGAACTGTTGTTATTCCATTGTCTGGATAAACAATAAAAAAGAACAGGAAACTAGTTGCTTACGCTGTCAGCAGACGCTTATTTTTCAATAGATACCAGGCAAATTGCCACCGCTTTAAGATGCCTTCCACTGGGAAAGAATAAAGCACGATAAGAAATAGACGATTTAATACCCCTCAAGTTACATCATGCATCTATTGAAAACAGGTAAGCTCAGGATTGATAACTTAGTGCGAATTAAAGTAGTGTAAGGAAACGGTAATGTTTTAATATTATATTTAAGATATAGGATTCAGTCGGGCGCCTCCAACTGATCTACTTTAAGTCAGGAAAAGTTAAAGAACCTAACAAACCACATGGATGATAATCTATGAACACACTTCATAAAAATATTATAACACTTGGCAGCAGGGGAATATTTAGCACTGGACAGTCCGCGGTAAGGTCTGCCAGCTATTATCTACTGGCTGAATTCTAGACTATTATTTTATATCCCACAGCATGACAGCTTCTACACCGTCCAGTGCATTCACAAGGGAAAGTTTCCTCACGTTTTCCCTTTTTCTCTTGCGTTCACGCTCTCTAGCTGAGCTTTAATGCTGATTGCTCTCATGAGAGCATTCAAACTTTTTAATTCTTTCCTGCATGACTTCCGCAATGTTTTACTGTCCGTCTAGCTATAAATTGAAACGGAAAAGTACGCAATATACATTGAAAGCTTAATAACAGATTCGTGTTTATAACACAAAGTAAATAGGAATACGCGAAATACATTTCAAGTATATTCCAGTTCTTATGCATTACATTTCACTGACCTTCCCCATGCAATATCTACTGCCCTTTGGATTTGCTCATTTGCTCCGTCGACTTCAGCGATTGCAGCTAAGCTAGTTATTAAATTGGCTGAATCGATGATTGAGACTTGAATTTTATTTGGCTTCACTGCAGGAATATTTCTATCAGTGCATAAGCAATTTATCCACTTGGCTGACTGCAGCCAGCCAAATAGAAATCAGCTAATGAAAATTTACAGTTTCCATTTGCAGCTTAAAGTCAGCTTAAAGAAAATATACTTGTACTCTATGTATGTGAATGAATTGACACGCTGACAACGGGCAGATTAAGTACATTCATTCATTCATTTATTTGTACATTCATTTCGCAGGCAGCAGGCACCAGTTGCAGTTCTTAAGCTGTAATATGCTTATCTTACATTATACGATCGCATAGGCCACCACAATGATTAGCATAAATTTAAATTTCGCATTATAAACAAGAAATTTCGTAGGCGTTTCCTTAGCCAACTCAGCGCTATTTACAATGCAGATGTACACACATACCCATGTTGTATGTGTGTGTATATAATATGCTCATGTATTTAGTTTGCCAAGTCAGGAAATTGGGCAAAAGGAAGTGCGCTGCATGTATTTTGTGTATGGTTTTTAGCTAGCCTCTGACGGTCCTGGCCTGTTCTAGCTCGATTTGCTCATAGCCACGATAATAACAGTGCTAACATGCTGATTTATGCGTTTCGTAAATATTTGTTGAGGCTGCCCTGCTCTTAGCTTGAAAGTTCAACTTTAAAATTGTTTCAGCACAATTTAAAGCCAGTCATTTTGAGGGCAGAGCTAAAAATATATTTGCATAGAGTTTGGCAAGAAAAGCAAAGTTGCTGTGAGAGGATATAAGCACATGCGTTCAAATAATCTTATATAATAAAAAAATTAACAAAGAAAAATTAAAATTAAATCTTAGTTCAAGAATTTAAATTTACAAAATATTTACACGACTTAACTTAAATAAATTTGCAATACTTTAATTTAGCATTAACCCATTTTTTTTAATTACAACTGTAAAATTTAATTTATAATTTGAATTTGGTCTTTCTTGGCTTGACTACAATATCTTATTTTTTAGATGGCAATTGGAGAGTTAATTTTGTCAACGTTATCTGACAATTCAAAGTTGGAAAATGCAAACAACTACATTGTATAATAGATAATATAAAGCATCAATTAATAGTCTTGTTGAGCAGTCAAATATCTGACAACTTTAAGGCAATGTTGCCAATACAATATGACCAACACTTACTTAACTTGTTGTTAGATCGGCCAACAATTTTCATGCTGAGCATGAGAAAATATAATTTATCTATTTTGTTGAAAACAACAAAGACAAAAGAGCTTGAACGTAAATATCAATTGTGGAATTTCTAATAGTCAAAGACAGTTGTTTTAAACTAATTTTTTCTTTTTGCTAGTTTTTGAAAGTGTGTACATATTTTGTAACTTGTCGAACATAACAAATGTGTGTCGTACACAGAAACGCTGCTAAAGGTGTCTGTCACGCCCCGGAATTCATTTGTAGCAGATGTAATGACAATTGTCAAAGTGCTCTTAGAGCTGTCAATGCTCGTACAACTGTTGACAATTGCATAAAGTTGGCAGGCCTGCTCTGGCTCCTGGCTCCTGGCTTTGGCTCCGACTTCTGTTCTCACTTTTGTCCTTTAACATTGCTGCTGTTGTCCCCGCTTACAATTGCCAAGTAACAACTTGTGTGTGCACATATGTCTGGCAGCCACTGTGTGTGTGCTTTGTTTGTGTTCATTGTTAACATTTGGCATAATTAAACGCAGCTGAAAGTCATGTCAACACGACACATACTCGTGCAAACACACTCACACACACACATACTGATAGAGACAACAGTTGCTGTCGCAGTGTTGTAATTACGCAAATAGACGCTGCGACACTTTGGGCACTCAAACACGTTTATAAGTTGCCAAAATAGACATCAAGGCACATGTGCTGCCAGTGAAAGTTGCCAAATCGTCATAATTGAAGGAAAGCATCTATGAAATTTTCACGAGATTAATGTATGCATGTAGCTAACGAGCCCGTGCATAAATGCAAATGAGCATTTAATGGATTCAGCAGAATGTCTAAAGAAACTTAAAGGTATTCCATTGCCCCTAATCGGGATTTCTTTCTCCTTTTTCGCAATGTGGCGGGGTCTGCAACAATTTCATGCTTGCTTGATGGCATTTTCAATTATTAAAGCATTAATTATATTTGACTCAACCAGAACTTAAGCACACACATGAACATTTAATGCCCTTGGGATAAGATTCACACTCGAGGTGCACACTTTGCGGTCTTGGACTTGGCCCCCTAAATCTAACTGCCTGTGCCATGTTGCTGCTGGTGCCACACCCTAAGCAATTTCTGGTATGATTCTTGCCTTCCAACATGTGCGCACATATCAAATTTTTACACTAGATAAATAATTAACAAGCAAGGTTTACCAGCAAAAAAGAAAGCGGCATAAGTATACCCTGTTGACCGTGACATGAATTTAATAAATATTATTGAAAACAATTGAAAACTCATTTTAATGAGAAAATTTAGGTATTTTAAATATTTCTACTAGTAACTTATTTTTTTAATTTTTTATTATACATATGCATTTATAACATTATTATTATAACTATTATTATAATCATAAAATCAATATTATCGTAAATTTATTTATTTCGTTATTATAAACATTTCCGTCGCCATTTCATAAGAAACCCAAACTTAAAGAGAATTTTAACAAAAATTGAAAATTATAATTTTTTATAACAAATACAAAGAGAATTAAAGAACAATTGCATTCTTTTTTAGCATGTTTAATAATGGGGAAAAATATAGTATAGAGTATCTGATAATCGTTGATATCAGCTGGTATTTCTTAAAAATCATTGAGGATTTGTAAACTAATTACATTAGCCGTAGCTGCAGGAAGATGGCTGCACTTTAGCTTGAATATTTCTGTGCAATTTTATGACACCATCCTTGCAGTTGATGCAGGGTATAAAACGGCAATCAGCCAAAAGCTATGCTATCTGGGGTGTACCTTGGGCTCCTGTTAAAGCATAAAAGTTATTAAAATTATGCATGCTCCAATGCCCGTTGAGCATGTGAACTTGCCAGCTGTCTGTCATCTGACCCAGTTTCGAAGTTTGCCCAAAAAGCAAATCCGACTGTGAATTAACTCAATCTGAATATGAATCAAGCTGACAGAGAAACAGCCAGTTATGATAATTGTCTTTGGATTGATAATTGGAAAACGTGACCAATGACATACACAACTGCATTGGCAGAGATCTCTATGTTCATATGGCACATTCAACAAACAATAACAGGTTTACAGATATGCAAATCTCGCTTTGTCTTCACGTGTATCTGAAGTATTGTCTGCAGATGTCGATTGGCCCACAAGTATGCGAGCTTGGTAATTAGCTGCCACAGTGAGACTTGTAGTAGAGCTCGTGTTGCCTGGCGCTTGCAACCATTGCAGTTGACTTAAGCTGATTGCGATTTGCAGATTGTCAGTCGATTGTCGATTTCCATCTGCTTGTGCATCTGCTGTTGATGGTTTATCACACTATAACTACGTATAGGTTTATATCGATTTTATGCCGTGTACCGTTTCGTTTTGCCTTTTATTTTTTTTGTTTTTATTTTTTTTTTTTTGCTGTTGGGATTCCTCCTTTTGCAATGCAAAGCAATTTGAGTGGAAAACTTGTAAAACGAGCGGCAAAAGCTGTCTGTGCCTCAGCTCGCTGTGTGCTATGGGCAAACATTCAGCTAACTCACACCTACTCGTACTCTGCACTCTGTTGACACACCGGCAGCAGAAGCGCACACCTTCACAGACAGACAGATAGACAGACAAAAGTGCACTGCTATTGCAGCTGTAAAGTAGACGAAGTCTTCTGGATGATGGTTATGGCCCTCAACAGACTGGCTTTAAAGGCCACCCACTTGTGAGGTTCACATATAGTAGCTGCCGTGGCTTAGGACGGCAAAATTGTTAGCATCATTTCGTCCGATCTGCTGGCAGGTTGTAATTGTTACAAAGATAAACATACACCTGCAGAAACTAAGCTTATATAGCCTAACTCTCAGTCAAAGTGCCGTGCAATAAATATATGTATAAATATAAGTATCTATGGCCTCATATGAGAAGCAATCGCTCATTGTTGTGTCACAATTACACGCTCAACTAACGGCAGTAGCCGATCCAAGAACATGGATAGAGCAACGCCAACAAATCCAACACAGCCATAAAAAAAATGTAATGAAAGCGGCAGCAAAAAATAGGGCAAGCAAAAAAAGGCGAGCAAACATTTTATGGTCAATAAAAAGGCAGCCTTTTGGGTTTATTGAAACCCTTGGACTGGCTGCACATTGGCAAATCTTTTGCTACCATCTGACCCCAGCTAAAAAGCGGGGACGCGACCTATCAGTGAGCAGAACAGAAATGCAGACAACATAAAAATCAGAAATTACCTGCCATTTTCATTTGCTACTTTGCTGCTGCTTATTGCTCAACCTGACTGAGTTCCTTATACACCCACAAGCACGCGTATCCAAGCAAATGGCCAACATGTCCTGTGCAATTATACGGCAACACCTATGCAAACATATTGCGGCTACTGTGGTTTAACCATTACGCCCAAATCAAGGTGTGAAAAGACCAGAGAGGTTGCCTCTTAGCTACACAAACACACACACACACACACACATACACACACATAACTGCAGCAGATCCTGTAAGCATGTGTGCGTGCATGTGCGGTTTGCATTCCCTTATGCGGTTTATATCTGTGACCCAATTTATGGTCAGGCTAGCATAGAGCACATTGCTCCCAAGCGTGACGCTCATTTGTTTTGCGGCTATTTTTAGTAATAAGGCAGATTGCTAGCTGCCACGAACACACAAACACACATTCAGTCATAATAAATTTCGCCAAATTTAATTTAATTGCTGAGCTTTGGATTTACAAATTTTGGCTTGATTTCATTTAAATATTTATTTATTTATTCTCTTTACACATTCAGAGCTATAGATAGATGTGAACGAGCTAACATTAAATGAAATTCAAATTATTTAAATGTACTATAAATACATTTTTAAAATGGCATTTAAATTATTGAAAACGTCGACTATTTATAAAATGTCTTTTAGTTTTGCATAAATTGAATGTGAATCTCTATTAGTATGTCAAATGTTTGTAAAGCTTAAATAAATAAAAATATGTGATGCAAATTTTGAAATCAATTAACGTTCACCAAAATTGGTGTATCTAGCACATATTATTTGGAAAATCTAGCTGACTACTGTAGTTTTTTTGTGCGGTTTATAGGAAATAGGGAAAGTATAAAATTCTAAAATAAAATGGATCTGCTTACTGCCTAGTTGAACCTAACTTATAAAAAAAGAGATTCTAATGATATCTAGGCGTTCATACCGACAGAGAGACAGACGGATATGGCTATTTCAACTCAGCTCGCTCTCCTGATCACAAATATACATATTTATTTATTTATTTGAATGTCGACTATGAACAGTCAATTAAAATTAAAAATTTAAATTGAACATTATAATATTAAAAATATTTAATTAAAATAATATTAATGAAAAAATTCAAAAAGTAATATAAAATATATAAAAGATATACAAAATATAATATATATGTATAAACATATATTCTTATACCATTCGTATTTTGTACAATATATTTTTTTTAGACCCTTCACTTTAAAAAAGTAAAAAGGGTCTATTAGTTTAGTGCAAAGAGGAAATGTGTGTAACACCCAGAAGGAGGGGTGGCAGACCCCATAAAGTATATATATTCTTGATCAGGACGACAAGGCGAGTCGATATAGCCATGTCCGTCTGTCCGTCTGTCCGTCTGTCCGTCTGTCCGTCTGTCCGTCTGTCTGTCTGTCCGTCTGTCCGTCTGTCCGTCTGTCTGTCCGTCCGTATGAACACCTAGATCTCAGCAACTATAAGAGCTAGACACACCATATTCGGGATTTAGATTCTCCTATTTCGCGAGCAGCACGAGTTTGTTTTAGATTTTGGATACCTCCCCCCCTTCCCCCGCAAACCGCAAAAAGGTACTGCAGCCACAGCTTTAAAGTTGTTGACTTGTAATTTGGTACGTAACTAGCTTATGACATTCTCCTTTGACCCTGTGAATTTCGTTCTGATCGGATAAGAAACAGCGAAAATATGGAACGGACAATTTGCCGCACCAGGCAAAGGGGGGGTGGTGTGCCTTGCATACGCGGGTAGCTTAGTGTGTGTGCGTCTGATTGTGTTTGTATGTACATATACTCAAAGTAAAGGGTCTCCTTCGGTCGGTTACGTCCGACTGTAGCCTCCGTCCCACTGATCTGCCCCGTCCATATATTTTTGTCAAAATTCGTTTTTATACCCTGTGCCCATTTGAAAAATGGGAAAAACAGGGTTAATAACTTTGTGCGAATGTATGTAACAGGCAGAAGGAGGCGTGGCAGACCCCACAAACTATATATATTCTTGATCAGGGAGACGAGCTGAGTCGATTTAGCCCTGTCCGTCTGTCTGTCTGTCTGTCCGTCTGTCCGTCTGTCCGTCTGTCTGTCTGTCTGTCTGTATGAACGCTGAGATTTTCTAAACTATAGAAGCTAGAGAAGCCGTTTTGGTCTCTTTTGAAAGGTGTGTACCATACGCAGATCAAGTTTATTTCAAATCTTGGATGCCACGCCCCTGTCGCCTACAATGAATGAAATAAAATACATTCGCCAATTTAAGACACACTGAGCTATTTACATAAATTCTGTCTTCAGTAGTTTGTAGGTCTATGCCATACGCAGATGAGGCTTTGTTCAAATTTTGGATGCCACGCCCCCTTTACGCCTTAATCGATAAAAACCGAATAACAAGCGTAAAATTGAACATAGAATGTTGTTATTTGGAATATATACTCTCTTTCATTATATTTAACTATCCTGAAAAGCGCATTGAAATCGGTTAATAAATACAGGAGATATTAGCGAAACAATATTGCAGGCGGCAACTCGCTCGCCCTCTAGCAGCGCGGCCGTTAAAATTGGCGCACATACCACAGTAAGAAGAAGAATTGCTGCTACGTTATGTATGACAGTTTTATATATTTATATTTAAAATATTTTATACTGTATTTGCGAGCGCGCAGCGCGAGCTTTGGCACAGGGTATAAGACAGTCGGGCCTGTCCGACTGATCTTTATTATTGAACATAGTTTAATTTGGATAATTATCAACATGGATAAACAACCAAGTAAACTAAACATTTGATATACTTTAATTCCCACGTAAATATATCGTTAAAATAATTTAAATTATTTTCTTGCATAGCTAATTTTTCAAAACAAATTTAAATCTTTATTTCTTTTAAAAGACACATTACTTTAAAAGAATTTAAGCCACGCATGTATAATATGTTACAGGAAAATAGCATGAAGCGAATAACAAATCAAAATAATAAATTGCAGCTTAATGCCAGACTCAACTCAGCGTAACACAAATACCAAAATACAAAAATACCTAATAGGCAATAATTCGGCCGTTAGTCATTATAACAGTTATTATGGGCTTGCCTGGCCCTTTTGTCAGGCAATGGCATACCGATTGGTCGAGTAATCGATACCCTTTATCAGACATACACGCGCCGAGGGCAGACCCACTTGTAGCCCATGATGTAATCCAAAACGAATTCAACCAAATTATTGACGGAAATGTTCGCACATTTCAATTATTTGCTGGCAGTCTCCGTGTATGTGTGCCAATGTGGCTATGTGTGTTTGTTTGTATTGTGTGAGGCGAACAATGGCCCATGGTCAGCATGAATAGAAGAGGCAAATTTGGAGCAGTCGGTTCAAGCAAGAATACTTAATGCTATTAATATTTTATTATATTGTATTATAGCTGGACTATGCAAAGACACCAAACAATGGATAACTAAAAGTTTTTATGCTGCCTTCCGGGCAATAGAGAACACACACATACACACACACACAAATACAAATAATGGCAACAATGGAAATGTATGCAAAAAATAAATCTGTTTGTGAGTGTGTGTAGGTTTACAATGACTGCAAATGTCAGACGATTGGATTAATAATTCAATTAGACGGCACAGCACGTCGTATACGTTATATAGTAATGCATCTTTATAACCGCTGCAATCTGCCAGTCGGCGCAGCGATAGCAAATTTCATTTATAATTAAGCCAACAAAGTTTCGTTTCGTCTTTTAGGAGATTATAATGCTCGGTGTCAGTGCCAAAATTAATTAAAAATCCCATCTAAATTTACATAGATTTTTGTCACAACAGAAGTGCATTGTGACCTACGAACCCAAATGGCACGGCATTATTAAGTTGAACCGAAATTGACCCAATTCAGTTAGCAATGTGCCCGATGATGGCAATGTTTCAATATTGTTGTTTGCTAATACTGCTGAGTGCATTAATTTAGTCATTTCTGAGCGTTTTACTCATTAGAAATATTTATAAATTAGTTGCAAAAATCTATTTATGCGAAATGCTAAATGCTAAAGGACGCTGTTGCCCTTCCTCCGTTTAGACAGTTACTGTGTATGAATGAGTCTGTGTGTGTATGTGTGTGGCATGAACTGTTGCAGCACGCCAAGTTACGTGATACTCATTATTTACATTCGATTGAAAGTTAAGCGTGTGAACAGCTGAGCATAGCGCAGAACTTTATCGTTGTGTCTCTCCGAATATTAGTTACGGATATGGCGGCTATATATCGCATACTGAATGAGCTGCTATATGTCTGTTTGTGTGTGTGTGTGTCTGTGTTTTGCCCATATCCCTTGCAGAGCACGTAAATTTTTCGTTTGCCAAATAAAGGATAAAGTTTAGTATACCTGAACGCGAGCTGCTCTACCTCACGATTTGTTTCCATGCACCCTTTTCAAAAGTGGATTATGCATCAATATGTATACGTATACGTATATGTATATAGTACATATAAATGTATATGTGTCTGTGTCTGTTTGAATGTCGTGTCGTATGCTGAGAAAACTTTCACATGTGCGTGTGTTCTGCTAATGAGCTTGGCATTCATTTTCATTTAGCAGCTGCTAGCTCTGCTGTAGAAATATAATAAGATAAATAGAATGAAAATGAAAAGTTTTCCCCAAGCCATTCTCAGTTTTTCATAATTACTTTTACTTAATACATTGCGAATAAGCATTAAGAATTTCTTTGGGTGTACGCTAATTGTCTGCAAATTCCTTGAACTTTGCTTTGAATTGGCGTGGCGTTGATGAGACTACTTTGTATCGGCAAATCTTTTAGTTTGCTCTTTCAACTACCTACACAATTCTCAATTTACGATTTCATTTTGGAATTCTAAAAACAGCTTAAAGTCTTGTCATTTTTCTATTGTTGGTCACGAGTCTGGAGCAATCGATGATATTTATTACGCATACGCGCCATAAACCACATGCAATCAGGCAACAATGTCTAAGAATATGAACGTGAGTGTAATAAAACTGACGTTCATAAAAGCTCAATCTTATGTCACAGTCTGTCATACCCATGCAGTCGATCGAGCTGTAAATTAAAGGCACGAATACTATGAAACACCTGAATCTTTCGCTACTGTAAAGCATAATTTTACGAGCCGGCACCAAACATAAAGCCACAAGACTAAAAGCCATCAATGCTCATCAGAAGCGTACATAAAACGCGTCCCAAGTGGTAAGCCAGCATCTTCAAAAATAGGGGTCAGAAAATTAACTTAAATAATATTTCACTTCATTTAGTCTTTGAATTTTATGTACTTTAACTAAATTTTAATGGCCAGATTTTGTCATCGATATGTTTCTTAATTATTTCATGGCATTTATTCCAAAAATTTATATGTACACTCTTAAGACATGTCATAACACAGTTAGTTACTGAAAGCCTATCAAAATTATCAACACATTTATATCTATATTTAAATAATAGTTTGTTTTTCATTTTTATATCTTTTAAAGTTGTCTAACATATAGTAAATATTAACTGTTTTCAATTTGTACGCGGAAGAGATTCAAAATTAAAGCGATTGGTAAAGAACTAATTTTTATACCCTGTACCCATAAAAAACGATTAAGAACTGGGTTAATAATTTGGTTTGAATATAAGTAACGGCAGAAGAAGGCGTGCAGACCCCAAAAAATATTTGTATTCTTGATAAGGACGACGAGCTTATTCGATTGAACCATGTCTGTCAGTCTGTCCGACTGTCTATATGAATTCTGAGATCATGGAAAATATAAGCCATTGTTGGTATTAAAGTAGGTGTATTTAATAAGTAGATCAAGTTTATTACATATGTTGGGTGCCACGCCCTCGTTATGCCCAAAATCAAAATCATCAAAATGAATAACAAGCGTAATATGAACAAAGAAGGTTTATATTAACAATAATATTGTCATTATATACTCTTTATCATTATATTGAACTATCCTGAGAAGCGCTTTGGTTTATAAACACAGAAGATATTAAAGAAACAATATTGCACACCATTAAAGCAAATAAAAAGCAAGACAGAAAAGTAAGAACAAATTATTTTTAATGTGAATACAGGTAATTCGCAAGTTTGATCGTTTTGTCAATTCTGGCTTTTATTCATTGTATTTATTTAATTTAACATAATTTAAATTAATTTTTGTATGTGCGTGTTCCGAGTTATCAAATAATACACGTATCCAAATTTACAGCATATATTACTTAAATTTCGTCGAAATTATATCTGACTTATTAATCAATTGACTCAACTGTTTTTGAAATAATTGTCTGCACTTTAGACACAATTTGAAGGTGGTAGAAAGCCCCACTCCTGTTCGAACTTACCGTGGTGCCATCATAGCCATTTGTCAGCAGTTGAATGTCAATTTCAAAATCCAGATCCACTTTGTTGGTTGTCAACTGCAGCGGCAGATGATCGGCGGCCAAAAGCAGCGCGCTGTGATTGCGACGACTGCCATTGGACGTGCTGCCGGAGAACAGACTGCTATGGTTGCTGGTTTTATTGTTAATGTGGCTACTGCTAATGCTGATGCTGCTGCTGCTGCTGCTGATGCTGCTGGACTGTGTTGTGCCTGCTGTTGTTGCTGCTGCCGCTGCTGCAGCCAAGGCTGCAAGGGCCGTGGCAGCTTTTATGGCGTTTGTCATGTTTGTATGAATGGGAAATAAAATGGTGGCGGGATGAGGGGTTGAATGACAATAACTTGACTGACGTGACAGTCACTGGCCGCAGTTAATTAACGCTCCTTGTCGTCCACTCAGAATAAGCAGCCTAGGGCCAAACCACAGTGGTTTGGCATTTTGGCAACGACTGCGATTACGTTTCTATTTAGATATATGCCTTTCTTGAAATATGTTTCGTTTCGCTTGGATTTGTATTATTCATAGGTTGCAATTTGGGCAAATGCATTTGCCATTAGGCAGCAACAACGTAAACACTAGGTAAATAAATTGAGCAGTGACTGGTCAACGTCATGCCACGTTTGCCGTGCGGAAATTGCATATTTCAACAGTCGAGTCATTTATTATGGGCCAAGAGTGCAACATGGCCAAGACGTGACCAATTTATGTGTGAGGTGTGTCGGTGTGCGGAAGGTCTGTATGCAGGGGAGGATGAGTCTGAGTCTAGGACGCAGTCTAAGGCGTGCCGTTGCCAATTATCGAATTGTGGCCAATTGGCAAAGCGTTAGTACAATTTGGCTCACATCAACGTGCTGTGCATTATTAACTTTGACTGCAATTGAGTTAGTTGCTCGATTTCTGCTTAAACCACTCGCGCGCGATAACACTGATAACAGAGTGAGTTGATCAACACGCACACGCATACGCAAGCTCGCACACACAGACACACACGCACACGCTGCCTTTGAGAGCTACTGCTGCTGCTGTTGCTGCCGCGTTGAACTGCGCGAATTGAAGGCTGAACGTTGACTGCCCGTTGACAGGCTGGCAGGCTGGCACGCACGAGCGAGCGTCGAACGGCGGCCGGACGAACGGCGTACTTGTATCAAACGCAGCCGAATGCCGTGCGTTTGTTTTCCACAGCGCCGTACGGTATGCAACGAATTTTGTTGCGATTTCATATGCGACTAACTGCGAAGCCTTCAACGATTCAACAGGATGTGATGGGAAATCGTGTTGCAGGCGTGCCAACTGCGCAGCGCATGAGCTGAAGAGAGCTCTCTGGTGCAAAGAGAGCCAGAGAGAACGTGACAATGAGAATAAGAGAACGTGCACACTTCACTAGCACCTGTTGTGCTGTTGGCGCGTTTTGTCTGCGGTTTGCGCGCGTGTTTCACACGCGTTTCGCACACGTTTTTTGCCGCCCTAAGCAATTTAGCCTCATTAGCGGCGCCCCTGACAGTCTGAAGTGCATATGCAATGCAGCTAAATTGCCAACGCTGACAAATTGCGCATTGTTGGGCAATTTTTCAATTTCGTTTAAGCTAAGCTAGCATTTATTTTGGCACACAATTCAAAAAACAGTTCGTTTGCTCTGCTCTATCACAACTTACAGCTAAACTTTGCATGCGCCTCATATCCACATGTATTCTCGCAGCCAGTCAATGTGTTTCGCCAGATCAGTGTAAATCACGGGTTGAGTTAAATCACATTCTTTTACCGAGCGCTGCTGCCCGGCGGAGATGATGCCACGCAACAGCCACATATCGAGCTCTTGCAACATCAGCGGACCTCCAGAGTCGCCGGTGCAGGGACCTGCGCCGTGACTGTTGTGGGCACAGATCGTGTACTCAGTCACTAGCTTCGCGCTTTCAATGGATCTGAGTCCCGATTGGCATTCACTTTTCGTGATAATATCCGTGTCCGTCATTTTGGCAACACGCGTATTGGCATTGCCATTTTCATCCGCACCCCAGCCAGCAACGTATGACTTGTGACCCGATGGCAGGTCCCGCAAATAGTTCTCATTCCACAGGCAAATGGGCTTAACATAACTATTAAAACTGAAAGAATATAGAAACATAAAAATTTCAGTCGCCTTAGACAAAGTATCGGTTTGGCTAACACACCTGACTGGTCTCGATATTTTGAGTAGTGCTATATCTGCATCCGTGAATCTATTTACGTCGTACTGCTCGTGTATGGTCAGCTGTGATATCTGAACCAACCTTTCCGCCTTCCCTACATCCAGCGTATTGCCTCCCAATAAGGCGGCTGTTCTAGCAGCGGTCAGATTTCGGCTGCCATAACGAAAACAATGAGCTGCCGATATCACTGTAGATGCTGAGATAAGCGTGCCACCGCAGAAGAATTGAACACCAGTGGGGATAAGCTCAAACAGTGCCACCATCCAGGGCAGCTGCCCACGCGCCACTTGTGAGCCGAACAAGACCAGCGGCACAGACACTGTTGACTCTCGTCCACAAATTCCACTGAGCCCTGATAGACCACCATTATTACTAGGTGCTGATGAAGGCCTAGTTAACGCTGGCTGTGGGGCTGGCTGTGGGGCTGGCTGTGGGGCTGGCTGTGGAGCTGGCTGTGGAGCTGGCTGTGGTGCTGGTTGTGGTGCTGGTGATTGTGGGCGTTGAAGTGTGGGGTAGTCTTGAACCCAAGTCTGTGGACTATTGCCTTGCCACGTGGGACTTTGGGGACCCAGAGTTTGTTGTACGAACTGCGGCTCTTGCGTATTCAATGTAAACAAGGGCACCGTAGTGGGGCTCAGTGAATGGGAAAGCGTTATCATGTAGCTTGGGGCAGGATCTGTAAGATAATTGTTTTATAGGGAAAGCCTTGTTAATGTAAACAATTACTTACATCGAGTGGATCTGCATAGCTCAACGTTATTCAGCGTTAATCGAGTCAACTTGGGCAAAACTCCCGGTGTGGGAAAGTCAACGCGATACCTTATTGGACGAGAATTGCGCACATTGAATTTGACGGTGTCATCATCATCCCACAACGAAAGGCTTCCAACATAATTCTGAAAGATTGCAAATTGAATTCAGTCGACAAACGCAATGAGATTTTCCCACTTGTCGCATTCGTATGATTTTATTTAAGTTCTTATGATATTCAAGATACTATGGGTAAAAAGAATTTGAAATATGTCAAGCAAGCATACCCAAGTGTACACAGATAAATCAACTTGGTAAAACCAACACCTTTGCGGTTTTATTATTAGAACAACAACAGGTGAGATTTATCGCATCGGTGTAAACTCAATAACCTAAACAAATGGCATAAAACCGGTCGCACTGCTTCAGCCACTGACGCTCATAGATTGCGCGCTTCTCTTAAGAGAGCAGTGTGGAATCGCATTATTTAATCATAGATTTACGTAGATTGAGTTAACTTATCAAAATTTACATATGACGAAAATAAAATAACATTTAAATGCATAAAAAAAAACATTTGTTAGCAACTAACTAACAATTTATGTAGATTTCCTTATCACGTTGTTGTAATATATATAAATATAAAATATGTTTCCACACGATCGGGAAAATAACACAATTTGATTTCATTTAGAGCTGAGGGTCAATGCGTGATAAGAGCAGACCAACATATACTACGCAATCAAGTGTAGCTGGTGCATTTCCAGTTCAACAGAACAACAACAATGGAAAAATGTTTTTCCCACTGACTTACCGAAGTGAGGCGGACGCGTTGTGAGAATTCCAGTTTGAGTGAATTGGTCTGATACTGGGGATCATGACGTATTGTTACGCGTCCCACAAAATCCTGATTGTTACTGAGATACTCAAAGAATTGAGGACATTTGATGGATGGCACGTGTTGAGCTGCATTTGGTACTGTTAAATTCAGTAGAGTGAGACAGATGCCGTAGAAGAGTACAACTAAAAGCGAATGCATATTCATTAGCTCTCCGGCGGGGCGCTTTAGTATAAACTGAATTAATGAAACACACGACAACAACAACGAAACGCAGTCGCAATCCGAACCGCATTCAAAGAGCGCCAAACGTTGACTGAGTACGATCAATCGATTCGCTTCAAATGCCGCACCGATTGATCTGAGATGAGATTAAGTGGGCAGTGAGAAAACCTGAAGTCTCTCTGTTGAGAAACTTTTCTCTTGAATGATGAAGAATGAAGCAGCTGTATTTGTTTGCATATGCCAGTGAGAGATGAATTCATAGTATATTTGAATTGTGTGTGTTTGCTTATTAATTCATTTTCAATGAGCCTGAAAACAAGCTCAGTTTAGCATCTCATTAATACGCGACTATGACAAATAATTTGCATTCAAATTACCCACTGATGACGTATTTACCAACTGTAGATCTTCCGTAATTGTTGTCAAACAGCGTTTACAATTTATTTGCCTATAAATTCTCTACAGGAAGATATTTTGGTAAGTCTTATATATTATTACATTATAGTTTCTGTCTTCTCTTTTGACGCTTTGCTTCCGTTTCTCATCGGTTGGTTAATCCCACATATTCTGACGCACCCAGGCGATATATTCGGCCACATCGGTATATACAGTCGGCTTGTCGAGATCACAGAGAGCAGTATTACTAACACTGGGTCGACCACCAGCTGAAATTCCACGCAGTACCCAAACATTCTGATTTTTAAACATGAGACCACCGCCTCCATCGCCGTGACATGGACCCGATCCTTTCTTCTTGGCACAGAGTGTCTTTGGCTGCACGAGACGCGAACGCTGCAACTCAATCAGACAGTCATCTCTGGTGACAATGTTTGTATCCGTAATTTTAGCGATATTAGTGAAGGTAACGCCCGTTTCATCTGAACCCCAGCCAGCCACATATGTCCTAAATCCGGAAGCCAACTGCTTTGGATAGCTCTCGCTCCATAGACAAATAGGTACAATTTTATCGGTGAACCTATCAGAAAAATCAGTTTAATTTAAAACTATTTATTTGCAATATCGCATACTTACGGGATTGGCGATACCATCTTAAGCAGCACTAGATCTGCCTTGGTCCAATTTGCTATGGTGTATTCCTCATGTATATGCAGCTCAGATACGTCACGAAATTCGCCGTCCGTTGCCAGATTGATGGTGTTGCGACCCAGCGATACAACTACCTCGCTGGCTGGCAAATCCCTGTTGGGATGGCGGAAGCAATGCGCTGCGGATAGCACCGTCGAAGCTGAAATGAGTGAGCCGCCGCAGAAGACGGTTAGCCCAAAGTTTTTGTTTCTCTCAAAAAGACCTACTAGCCAAGGCTGTTGGCCAGACTCCAACTGTATGCCTTGGAAGATTAGCGGCGTGGTGGTTGTTCTTTCGCGCCCACAAATTTCACGTATTTGACCAGGGTTCCCTGACTGCACAGGTAACATCGGCTTGAAGTCGTCTCTACTTGGTACTAAACCATTCTGAGGCTGCGGTTGAGGTTGAACTACTGGACGTGGTCTAGGATTTTGCTGTACTTGTGGCTGTTGTGGCAGCTGTTGTGGTTGTATCGGCCAGGGTATGTTTTGTTGTACTGGAAGTCCGGGTAAGCTGCCCAAAAACGATAGCGGTACCGTAATGGAGCGCTGCGTATGCATCAGAGATATCTTAGTATTTGGTTTCCCATCTGTTGGTTGAAACTTTTTTAGTCTTCGATATTAGTAAAATTGCCCAATGCTGTACTCACAATGCATTCCCCTGCAAAGCACATCGTTGTTCATCTTGATTAGCGTTACCCTGGGTGGACTACTCGGTATGGGAAAGTCCACACGATAATTGATAGGTCGACTGTTGCGCAAGTTATCCATGGTAGTCTCCTGATCGTCGAACAAATTTAAACTACCCGGGTTGCTCTAGATAAATAATATATATATGAATGAAATGGTAAACGAATATAAATTTACGGAGAGAGTATCCAGAAAGCATTAAGCAAATCTGACAACTGAGGGGAACTACACTTCAGTTGGTAAAACCAATTATAAGGTTCTTTTGAAACTGGTTGTGAAGTAAAAAAATTAAATACCCATAATTATGGGCATGCAGATATCACCAAAAAACAACAAAGCACGAGTTCAAGAGAAACAAAAACCAGAAACTCAACAAAACAACGCTTACTGGTGAGTGTTTATAAAAGAGAAATTTCTTCTTATAACCTAATTCTCTTCTGTTCTCTCTTTAAATTAACACTATCAATTCTGACATTTATTGTTCATGAAATCCACATGCTTTGACAAAGAGCACAAACAAAGGCAAAGATGTTGAGGCCAATGTGTGATATGAGAAATAAACGAGCACATGCAAAAATTTTATATACTGCAACTTGAGAGTTTACTTCACTTTACTGGAACAGAATGATTCACAAATCGCAACGAGCATCTTAGCCCTACTACGCACCCATGTGTAAGCTCCATTCTGAGAGAACTCCACCATAAGATTATGCTCTTCGCTCAGCTGTTCCAGAAACACTGAGATTTGACCTATATATTGATTATTATTTGAGAGATAACGGAAGTATTGTGGACACGGAACAAATGGTAATAGCTGAGCAGAACTCTCTGGTATTAGCCAGAGGATTGACAGCAATAAGCTTGACAATGACAGCACTTTTGTCATGTTTATAATCACTTGTAAATAATATACAACTACGCGAGTTCTCGCCAATACTACACTCGTTTAGCAAAATAATCCGAGTGCCTATGTAGAGCACAACTTAAGCGATCCGCACACTCGGAGCTTCTGGCAATAAGTGATTTGTAGTATTTTTCCCGCTGGTCAACTCATACTCAATCGCAGTTGGCTTATCGTTCGATGAGAATCAATCGCAGCTCTCTTAAACTGAAACCGGATAGTTGAGCTGAAACTATACTACGAATTCAAGTTCGATCAACTACACTTTAGTATATGGTTTGTATTTAAAAATGAAAGTGTAATACAAAGCAAGACATCTAAGTTCTGCTAAATTTAATTCTTTGAGTTATCTTCGTGTTTTTAACTATTTACGGCAGTTATACTATATTATACAAATCAATTGTTTTTGTATTACATAATATATTATTACGTTATAAAAAGCATTTACACTTCGTCTTGTTTATTTACATTTTCCTTGTTTTGATTTGCATTTTAAATGCTGCCATAATACGCAATTTAAATGGAAATTTAATATTTATAGACATGCTCATCTCCTGCGGCACGTGTTTTTACTTGTTTTATTATTTTCCCAAGAGCTTAAACTTATATCGATAATCTAAAATCTAATGTTATTTGTGAGCCAAGATAAATGCTTAGACAGATCACAGTATAGCACATACTGGTGTTGATTGCAGTGTCCTATAGGGCTACGTTCTCCCTGAGACACAATACCTCGAAGCATCCAGCGATTATTGCGTTTGATCATCAGACCACCACCGGAATCACCAAGACATGGACCAGAACCATCCAGATTACCAGCACAGAATGCGCGATCCAACACTTTTGGTACCTTCCACTTTCTCGCGCATTCCGCATCGGAAGCCAGCTTGGCTTGAACCACGCGTGGATATCTGGTCATTGAATTGCCATTCTCATCACTGCCCCAGCCGGCAATAGTGCCAACCTCATTCGCCAGCTCTTGCTCAACTGCCCCCCAGAGGCATATGGGACTGATTACGTCATTGAAACTGAAACCACATATACACAAATTAGATTACGGGAACTTTAGATCATGGAGTAACGTACATGACCGGCCGATCTATTGTGATTAATGCAAGATCAGCATCTGGTTGCATCTGCAAACGTGTGGAAAAATCCGGATGTAGCTCAATGTGCCTGACCTCACGCATCTCTCCTCCATCCTCATTATAGTTATCCAGATCGTAGCGACCCAGAGATACCACAACGCGTTCCCTACCGATTTTATAGACACAATGCGCAGCGGTTATAACCATAGTAGTCGTGAGAATCGAACCACCGCATTTGAAAGATAGCGAAAACGATTCCTTGTGATAAATGGCTGTTAGCCAAGGATACGTGCCACGTGCATATTCCCGACCACGTTGTATAAAAGACGAGACAAAACCCTCCTGACCACACACAGAAGAAATCGCCGAATTGGAATTGAACCGATTTACAATAAAATGATTAGAGTTAGATGTTGTTGCGGGTGTCACAACCTGCCATGGTATGGAATCAGGAGAGCCTGGCGAAGGTGTGAGAACTTTCCAAGGTATTGAAGATGGAGCAGAAGCTGGTGGAGATGCCACAACTTGCCAAGGAATAGAATCAGAAGAAGAGGCTGGTGACGGTGTGACAACTTGCCAAGGACCTGGAGCTGGATCAGAGGCTGGTGGAGATGCAACAACTTGCCAAGGTACGGAAGCAGAAGGAGAGGCCGGCGAAGGTGTGACAACCTGCCAGGACCCAACAGTTGCCGCAGTCGTTTGGGTAACTGGTCGCCAGTTCGACTTGTCTTCATCGTTAATTAGTTGAGGAATTGCATCTTTGGTTATTTGTCTCCTATCAGCATTAATGTACACGGTTTCTATTTGCAATTGTGCGTTCCCACCAGCCGTGAAGGTCCTGAGCCGTAGTGGCTGAGGATCATCGAAGGTAATCACAAAGAAACGATTGAAATGCGTATTAAATCCGCTATCTACAAAAGAAATCAGCGTATTTTATTCGCCTACAGATACCACGTACGGATTACTCACACTCCCTGCCCGAGCACAGTGTCTTGTTATTGTAGGCCAAACGGGTCAGCTTGGGCAGCCATCCCATTGCATCCGGCGAGAGGATGACACGGAACTTGGCTACTGCAGTATTGGCGCGTACTGTATCTTCATCGGGATGCGGCAGCAGTTCCCCAACAACCGCTTGCTGAGGTATGGAATGTGGTCAATTAGTTCGATTGCATCAGCATCAATAGCAGCAACTAAGCAAATGAGCTTACATTTTGACCGCCGCGCTGGAAGAAGCGCACATCAATGCGATTGTAGTCATATTGCAAGTCGAGTGTGAACTCTCCCGCTGAACCAGCAGCAGATGTAACATACTGAAAATACTGAGCACAGGTATTCTCCGGCAACTGCTGAGCTTGGGAACAGCTAAAAAGTAGAGCAAGCAGAGGCAATATGGGTATTCGCATTGCCAGAAAATGTTCTATAAAGTACAAATAATATTAACGCGAAGCACCAGTTGAAATCTTTTTTTTTCAAATTGCACACGCGAACAGCATCAACGGGTGAATATGACTGGTGCTCAATTGCGTTCTGTGGAGCCTCAGTCCGAGTCTAAGTCTCTGTCTCCGGCTGTTACGTACACCGAGTCAATATGCTAAGTAAACTGGAAATTCCGCATCAAGCTTGGCATTGATAATGCCAGCAGTACTCGATAGATTTTCCGAGTGCGATGCTGAAGAGTAAAATGAAAACAGTTACTGAGACCGCTTATTTAGCTGACCGATGCAGCGACATAAACGTGGGAATTACTATATAAACGGGATTGAAGCAGGCAGCATTGTTTATTTTATTTGTATTTGTATTATTGCTTAGCTTATTTATAATTACACGATTCAATAAATCTATCTTTAACTGGATAAATGATGAGACATGCTTTCTTTAAACTATGCCCCATATGACACAAACCTCTAGAAACAATTTTCCATGAACAAGTTTTTTTTTTTAAGAATTAAAATGTTGATTTTTTTTCTTTGTAAATTTTTCTAGAGAACGCTCCATCTGCTTATCTATTTATATTTCTGATTCATTTATACGTTAAATACACTCCGAAAAAATCCGTTCTAAAAGTGGGCACAACGATATTCAATTTCTTTGATTGTTGTTCAATAAATTATTAAGTAAAATAAAATTGTATTCCTTCAATACAGTTCAGCACACAAAAGTAAACAAAAACCATTAATTAACTAGTATGAAACATAGTTGAATATTAAAAATCATACTTGAAATATTTGGCTGGTTTTAAACGAAAAAATTTGAATTTGAAATAACATAATATTCTTATTTAAAGTTCAGATTCCAAACTAATAGCTGAAGATTATTATTGTATATTTTTATTTTTGGTTTGTCTACTCAAACCGTTCAAAAACGGAAATAATTTCAATTTTTCAAAAATCATTTAAATTTGCAAAAAAAAAAAAAACTTTATGAAAACACATGAAATTATACAAAATTTTTCAAAACAAAAACTATTATGTACAACTTTTGTAGTATTTATGCATGGGGCTATATATCCATCAATCATTCGATCTTATCAATCATAAAAAAGTTACTGCGTATTATTTATCTCTCTATATTATTCTCTATCCAACTAAGATGCTGAGCTACATCACAGTAGATGACGTAGCGAGAATTGCAAATGCCTCCGATAGTAGGAGCCAACGAGACGATAGCTCTCACTACCCAACGATTATTGCGGAGAACCATCAATCCTCCACCGGAATCCCCAAGACAGGGACCGTGACCTAGGCTATTGCTTGCACAAAGAGTACGTGTCGTTAAATAGTCCTTGACCCCTTCTGTATTTCGCAGGCACTCCTCCTTAGTCACAGGCCGCACATTGACAGACATGGGAAATCGAGTTTTTTTTTGATTACCATCTTTACCCCAGCCGGCAACGGTGGCTACTTCTCCATCATTGAGGGCCACCGAGGTGCTACTGGTCCAAAGGCAAATGGGACGTACGTAGTCAGAGTATTGCACTTGTTCCTTTAAAATCAGCAGACCCACATCCACGTCAGACACCGTATTGCCAATAAATTCAGGATGTGAACGTATGCTTTCGATCTTCATTAGCGTTGCACCTCTCTCGGGGTACATGTTCATATCGTGACGTCCCACGTATACTTCTAAATCAGTCGGAGTCTTACCGAAGATGCAATGCGCCGCTGTGATCACAGTACGCCTCGAGACCAGAGTTGCCACACATATGTATTGCAATAGGTAGTCGTTGTCATTATTAATAACAGAATTATACAGCGCTGCCAGCCAAGGGAAACGACCACGAGGTACAAGATCTCCACCGATCTGTAGAGCCGTTAAGCCCGGCACACCACACTCTGGGTCAAGTATATCGTTTCGCGTGTCCAATGTCACCTTTTGGATTGGCTTCCTTGTTGTGAGCGAAGATAAGAAGGGATTCGAATTGTAAGAATTTACATTGAATGTTTGAGGAGCTGCGGTCGTTTCTTTAGGGATATGAAACGATACCCATGGAGGCGTGACTTGTGGCTGAGCTACCGTCCTCGTTGTTGTAGAAACAGACATGTGTAGTTTACGAGTAAAGGTCGTTGAGGGGGCACCGTCTGTGAAGGGTAGAAGTAAAATACATAGACAGTCAATCAATTACCAGTTCTGTTCAGTAGTTTATAACGCAGTCGAGTATTACTTAATACAAAACTTACAAGTTGATTAATTAATTAGCCGTTTAGAAGCGTAAGATATGGGTAAGTTATTATTAAAAAGTTGACGCATGCTTAGGCATAAAGTTTGTGGACTTTCCCATAATTATGAATAAACCCGTTTTCGTACTGTGCTTGGCTAATGAATCTGGACAATTGAAGTTCGCTTGCCCAAAAAGACAAACAAATGTACCAATACAATTAAAAGCAGATTCAGACTGATTGATTTGAATATATGAACCCGCACATGGTATATTTTCGAATATCAAGCCATCTATAATGCATTAAAATCTTACTTACACTCGATGGCAGTACACAGAGCTTCATCATTGAGCTCCAATTTAATTAACTTCGGCAATTCATCCCAGCTGCCATCGAAACTAACATAGGTTTCAGCACTTTTGCCATCGTGCATGTTCTGCAGAGCCTTCTCCTTGTTTGGATATGGTTGTAGATTACTCACAGTACCGGGCTGCAAATATCAAGTTAGAAAACTCACGTCTGCCTTGCTGAAGGTATACCAATTATTTTGACCTACCAATTCTGTACCATGAGCTGTAAAGCGGACCGACCAGTTGACATCTCTGAGGCCATTCTGCTTGGGTGTTATACGGCCAATCCAGCTATCGCCAAGCCTCTCATAGTGAAAAATATCACAGAATTTAGCTGGCAATCTTTGTGGCAACACCGAGGTCAGATAAAAACCCAATAAAATCAAGCTCAGACACTGTCTAGAGTTTGCCATTGAATGTGCTGGGAGTACTGCTACTGATAGCATCCGATCGAGAACTGAACGCGCCGATTGATTCGCAATCAAGTTTGTATGATCGCAAGCCATCAGTTCGTAGCTCGCTCTAAGCATTATAGAAATACCTCTCTCGCCCTCTCTCTTTCTGTTTTTTTCTCTCTCTCTCATTCTATAAAAATCCAATGTGACGCCCGGCAAGTTCCCTGCCGACCTGTTCACGGGCTTTACCCAGCCCCCCCCTATGAACTTTCAGTACTCGTGTTATGCAAGGGACGAGTCAATATTAACAATTATAGAGTTTCTGTGGCGCATATTTAAAATTTACTATCAGTGTATACTACATATGGTCAACAGTTGCTCTCTGAATGAAACACGCTTTGTATCTTATCAGCTCACGGAAACCCTGCTTTGTTTATGTTTAGATTGCGGTTTAAAAATAAAGCACAGCTGCTCTCTGTCTGCGTTTAAACTGGTTTGAAAAAGTAAACATTCTCTCTGTGTCTCTCAGCTCTGTCTAGCTTCAACTTGAAGTAGCATCTCTCTGCGAAAAAAAAGTGAGCGGCAGTTGCAATCAGCTTCTCTGCTTCTCTTGTGTGAAATGCTACTTGTCGATCGGTCGATTCTTAACTCGTGCCAATGTAAAAAAAACTTGGCATTCGTTCATTGGGTGATAAGTTAAAGATTCTATCTGTTGACTTTCAATATTTATATTGTACTATATTGTGCGTATGTTTATTTATGTCAGTATGTACACGTTTAAGTAGGGAAACTTTGAACAACAATCAACGCACGCAAACTCGATTTTGCTGTCAGAGGAAGAGGACGAAGTTGACTCCAGCGGTGCTGTCTATTGTTGTTTTCGTTTTCGGTTTCGAGGGCCGCTTCCAAAGTTTTTTGTTGTTATTTTTTTTGCAGCAACTTTTATAATCAGTTCAAGTTTGTTAAGCTTTTGTGGTAATTTGTTGGGATTTAACGTAAATTTCATTCGTTTTTTACCAAATAAACGAATGAAATATGCCCACAACTTTTTTCCATTTCTTTTTCATTCTCCCGGTGCTAACGACCGAGAAAACTTGGTCCCTTCAGACAGTCGAAATTATTGAGACGTCGATATCCGAGCAATTTGCCTGCTCTTCAAGGTGAATTGCTTCCGCAGCAAACAGTCAAAAGCTGATGCAGGTGTTGCCCTACATTCACCTCCAACCCCGCCAGAACGGAAGTGCATGTTCAATGCAAAATGTGGGCACTTGAAGCGGTGCATTGAATGCCAATGAGGCGTTATGGCAGACATTAATTGGAGCATTAGGCAGGCACAACACAGCTCAACAAACGCGGAAAACCTATGCCAATTAAACGTCAATCCATCTGGCTATTAAAGAACATAATTTAGACCCGATTTGCATATGCCATTTAATATTTAAACACGTCGTAAAATTTTAAACGTATCGCAGGTGCAAATGCCTCGATAACGCGCAAATATAAATACAAATGGATCAGCGCAGTTCTTTAATAAGTCACGTTGGCGCCCCTCCTTTATGCCAATCTTTAACGAGCACTGCAACTCCTGATGCCAAGTGTTTAAGGCAGACTCCTCCACTATCACTGTGTTGAACACATTCAACATCTGCAGCTGTCGCTCCAGGCGGGGGCAACGCACTAATACGAGCATTTGCACGTAGGGCCTGAACTTGATCCAACGCCTCAAATCGTCAACACAGACATCTGGACTGGCATCAATCAGCATGAACCTGCACTCGTAGAAGTGTATGCTCTCTAGTATATCTGACTCCATGCGACCACAGAAGACGGCGCGAATCTCAGGTGTTATCTGGAACTCTCGCTCATGCGATGGTGTTTGCATGGTCCATGGGTATTTGCGATTGGCAAATGTATAGGCCAATTTCTGGCGATGCTCCTGCTGCTTCAGCCGACATTCGACAACCTTATCCACTGGAATAATGGCAGTTGAACCATGTGGTTCATAATCCATTAGCACACCCACTTTATGATTCTCAACGACTGTATCGGCTGCCCTTTCAGCCTCCTCCTCCGACCTCTCTTGCTCCTTGGCTGCGGCACAACAGCGCAGATCGTGCGGTATCTGATATCCCCAATAGCCTACCTTGCTGAGTAGGGTATGCCAGTGAAGCTGATTAAATGGCTGACGCGGCACAAAATATTCGGCAGACACGCTCTCAATGCGACATTTATTCTCATCCAGTATTAGCGGCCAGAGCGTTTCAAAGAAGGAACTATCCAGAGTTGAATCGTCTGGGTTCTTTGGTTCGTGGTTCATGTTACTGGATTATTTTCGGTACTTTGAATTTCTCTAATTGTAATTTGGTGTTGTATTTGTATGTATATTTATGCTGCCTATTGTCTGGTCGTCTGACAGGCATTTCGTGTGTGCCTTGTGCCCAAGTAGTCAGTATTTATTTGTTATGCCTGTACAACGAGGCGTATGCGCAACAATTTCATTTTATTATCAACTCATAAATCAGCTGCTGACTCTCTCGCTCTGGACATTTGTTTATATTTGTCCCGACAATTTATGCATGCTCACAGCAATAACAACAAATACAGTGCCAATAACAACAATCAAAACAACAACAACAGCTTGAACAATTTTCGTAAATTTTATGCCATTTCCCGGTCGTAGGTAGCCTCCGATCGCCGACATTTTATGAGCTTGCTTTAGCTGGAGCTATCCTTGATTTTATGAAGCAATGTAAGTACTGCAATATGCTCACGATTTTCATTATGCGGTGGATATGGATTGGAATGCGTCGTAGGTGGGCGTGGCGTAGAATTTGCGCTTGATTTTGTTTGCTGTTGTTTTGCTTGGGCTCATTAGCTTTTATGACTTTGATTTTATTGCCACAATGCACAGAGAGATGTCGCAGACATAAATTCTGATGTAGCATCGGATCAAACATGCCATTTGCTTTAATATATGAAAAGGAAAGTGAATTTTGCTTAACATTTAATACCCTAACATATAATTTCTAGGACTTCAGGGATAACAAGAATTTCATTTACAAAATATTTAAGTAAAAAGACCTCAAATGTTTTATATGATAAATTCTTGACTATTTAACCGTAAGGCGGAAAGGACCCTATTCGTTAAGATTTGGCTAAGATCGTTGAACCCAAGTCATATCTAATTGATTGAAAGACTCAACAAGTGTTAAAATAAAATCTTGATAACTCTACAAGCAAAACTCACAATATCCCATAAAACTACTTAGTTTAACTAGTAGTTATTTCTATTCTTACCTAAGTCCCCTCTTTAATTCGCACAAAATCTATAATCAGTTAAAACTCAAAATCCATAGACGATTCTACAGAGATAAAATGATGGTTTTGATTGCTTAGATTTCCTCTCAAATGTTAAATTGAATATTTGGACAGCGTTAATTATTCTTGTGTTTACGTTAGAATCGTCGTGATATATGTGTATTACTGTCAGCAAGGGCGTTACAACATGTGTTGCATGCCACAGGGCGTCCGCGTGCTGACAGGCATTGCGTATACGCCACATGTGCGCCATAAATTTTCCTTAAATCAATTGTGCGTGCTACTTTTAACGCGCCTGGCTGACTAACTGCCACTCCCCGTGGCCAACCAATGCTGGCCCCCCACCTGATGGCCACAAATCGAATTCAAACTCAAAATCAAACCCAAAAACCTCTTACATTGCTTGTTTTCGATTCGCTTTTGGGGTTCAAATTTATGTGCAAACAATTATTTCAAGTTCGCCGCCGCAGCAAAATGTAAAGAATAAAATAAAAATTAGGTGACGAATGCTTATTTTACGCTTCAATTTTCCACAACTTATGGCGAATGTGATTTTCGTTTGCCAACATGTTTTTTCTTCATTCTCTCTTCGGCGCGTCGGTGCGAAAATTTGATTTGAGCCCTGAAGCAGAAGCTGCCGTTTTAATTTAATTCTGTTTGAGTTCCCTTTTTCGACTTATACATGGAAGATTTATTATGCACCATTTACCAGTACAAAGGAGGGAATTGAAATGACTTTTTAATATAAATATAAACTGAAAAGTTAGGCGAGCAGCCAAGTTTTTAACTTGTAACTTCAAATACAATGTACTTTGACCACAATTTAAAGTTTTCTCCACAAAAATGTGCCCGCATTTAAACTGAATAACAGCGCAGTTCAAATGACTTGGAACAACATTTCTTTGAGCTATTAAAATGTGTGACAAGGTCGAGTATTTTTGCGACATTCGCCTTCAGGCGAAATGTCAGCCAAAAATGTATAAAAATTTATTTCTGTATTTATTGTGTTTTATTGAGGCACTCAAAATACAACGAAGCTTAAGAGAAAATACACCACGAGGAAAACAAAAATAAAAACAGATGGCGAAACAAGCAAACAAAATGCAAAGACAAGCGGGATCCATATTGACATAAAAGCCAATCATTTTAAAATAGCTTAAAGCAGAGGTGGTTGCCAAGTAAAACGGTAGCAAAAACATCAAAAGGTTGTACTACTTCACTCTAAAATAAAAAACCGACCAAAAAACATGGAGAACACGTCATTTTTTAAGACCACAAAACTGGAAGTTATGAAACCCATTGCTGCCTGCGTGTCGAAAAAGTTTACCCCGTTGTGCCTTTGAGCAGAAATGGGAAACCACTGCAACCCATGAAAGCCGTGAAATTATTCCAACTGCAACCAAGCTGCAGTATTATGCGCTTTGATCCTAGGAAGTCTTTTTTAGGTTGTGGCTCCCTTTCTGGTTGCTTCGTCGCATTGCATACACAATCAAAAGACAATTTTGCATGTAAAATGCTAAAATTTGTTGGAGTTCATTGAAAATGCATAAAGTTATTCTGTAACTAGTGCCCAAAAGTCATCGGTTTGCCATTTACTGCCCTTACAGAAAATCAATCAAATTACCGCTGGAGTGTAAGGCGTATGATTGATGTGCCTCAACGCCTACATACATCAATCATCTCGATGGATTCAAGTGCACTGCTCTGCTCGGTCTGCTGAAAGTTGATAAATCAAAATCAATGCGTTAGCTGCACGAGCATTGCTATCAACTAAAACATATGAAAATTCTAGAGTTGCGATGAACAGACTAATATATACTCTACAAAAATCGAATCTACGTTTTTCTTCTAAGCAGCTGCAACTCAATCGCATATTTAAGTAGATACACAAGTACAGGGTATACACGCTCAACCATACATTTTACGCTTGTCTGACCAAGACTAAAAATAACAACTTCGCCCTGTCAATATTAAATAAACTCATGAATATTTTTCTACGTATGTATTTGCATTGATTTAATTTACTCTTACATGGTTCATATTTTGCGTTCAATAAAGTTCATGCGATAAGCCAGAAATAAGTCGACTTGGCAGTATTTAAAACCCATTCAATTTGCTCTTTTTTGAATTTCACAAAAGTTTCCCTCATTTGTTTTAAAGTAAACATATAATATTAATTATGATTTAGTATTTTAGTTTGTAAAAGTTTTAGGGGTTACTTTGAATATTGATTATAGTAATATGCTTTGCATGGGCTTAAACATAATTATTATTTTATTCTGTTCATAACTAATTGAGTTTTACATCATAAATATAAATGTTTCTCTCGTTTAGTTGAAGGAAATTAAAAATTTAAAATTATGTTAATTTTCTAAATGTTTAAAATATATATAAATATAAAAATAAAGTGTTTTAATAAAGTTATCCACAAAGTGGCAAGAAACGATTTCAAAAATATTTATATTTTTAATTATTCATGTATATACTTACTTTTACATGGTCAGTTCTTTGTATAGCCCTATTGTCAAACACTTAGAATTCCATTAATTCTAATAAAATTGTGGCTTTATTTTATGAGGCAATACAGTAGATCTCCATTTTACTTAAACTGAACAAAGCGCGCATAGGGTTAAAAGTCTTTCAAATATGTGAAAAACGTCAAGTTAAACGTTTGATATTTATTTACCGATGCATGAAAATAGCTCGACTTCTGCACCATGCACTCTAAACGCACTCAAAAGAAATGGCAGTCATGCAGGAAAATATCTTACCTGAAACGAAATGCACTTTCAAAGCTGCAAGAAGAGAAATTTTGAAAGGCGAGGGAAAAAAATATGACCGCAATCACTCTCAAATCTAAACTACAAAATAAAATTATTGGCTTTGATACTTTCCGAGCCAACTCATGAAGTAGACAAAGCCTTAATCGAGTTTATTGAATTACTTCGTAAGTAGTTTTAATCAACATGCCTGTTTTAGTTATGTAACAATTTACAACAGATTAAGAACACTTTCAGTGGAGTCGAGTGCAACGTGAGGCAAACTGGCAACTGTGAGCGGAACTTTGTCTTTTACCGAGAGAATTTTAAGCATAACATTTTCACGCATGTTCTGCCAAGTGAAACCAATTTAAACATTTTGTCTGCATCAGCGAGGCAATGTCAACCGCAACGCTTGACTAACTGGCGGTGGGTAGACATGGTGTACTATACGTTGCATACTTGCAGGCACTGTATGTGGCTTAAGTTATATCGATTTTGTGCTCTGCTCTTGACAATCAATTCCCGCCGAGTTGGCATTTAAAGTTGCAAATATTTCATCAGCTGGTAAATTGCTTCTCATCTGTTCAGATGAGAATTACTTGGCCAAATAGTTAACTCGCTGCGTTTTCAGGTCTCTTGCAGTACAATTGATTACTGCCCAGCTGCATATCAAGTGCAGCAGCGAGTGGCAGTTGAATGGAATGCCATCGGCATGCTGGCTCAATGAGGCTCATTATTGTGTGTTTGGGTTTGTCCTTGGCATTTGCTTTCGGCTTTGGATTCGGCTTCGGCTTCAGCTCCTGAGGTTACAGCCAAGTAGCCTCAAGACAGCACTCAGTGGAAGATGCTTGCACAAACAGTTTCGATAGTCTTGGCTTTGAGCAATCTGATGTCTATGATACCCGTACGCAATGAAAGCTGTCGTTTTTAACATATATTGCCCTGCTAATTGCTGGTATTTATTGCAGAAATGCGTTTTCATAGCACTTAATTTCATTACATATATCGACAATTATTATATTGATTGCCCATGTATGCTATTCAATTTCATATTGCATTTCTCTGTTTTTCGGTATGTCATATTTACCATTTATACAAATATTCACACCTCTCGGATATTTAAAAACAAATTTCATTTGCCGATTTATTTTCGCAGTAACTGTTGTCAATTTGTGTGGTCTGTGTGTGTCAGCTCTCGGAAATCAATATTTAAACAGCGTTTACTCGTTTAGTCCTTGCGTTCAGTCAGTGAACGTTTAAAAATAAAATCCGAACTCATTCAACTCGTTCAACGACTCAATAAATGTTGCAAATGTGCTCGTTGTCGCTGCGGTTGCTTCTTTCTCTTAGATGTTATTTTGTTGGTTTTTTTCTGTTTTGTTGTTTTTGGCATTTTATTTATATACATATCGTACATACATACAGTCGTATAAACGGAACCACAGAACGAATGAGTCCGTGTCCTAACATGTCTGCATACTGTGCTTCACTCGAGTGTGTAACAAATTTCGTTTCAGTTTGAAAGCAGCAGCAACATTTCAAATGCTATTTATCTTTATTTCTCTCCTTCTCCGTATCTCTCCATTTGCTGATGTTTGTTATTTGCTAACCAAAATGATATATATGTGCACTGCTGGCCACAGTTATCATTAGTCATGCTTTGTTTCATACGCAAACATACAGACACAAGCACTATAACAATTGCTTTTGCCAACGTTGCGTATGCTTGATGCGCCATAAGTATGGCCGTAGCCTTAACTCGTTTATCGATTTGTTAAAAAACTTTTTCGCAAAACTTTAAGCATATTTCAGACGAATTTTGAACCTAACGCACTTTTCACTAGGAGTTCATTAAAATTTAGAGCCGCGTCGGTATGAAGCGAGTGCTTCAGTTAATTACCTCAAAATTTGGAAATTACAGTTGTTCAAGTACTTGAGCTAAATTAGCAACAACTTTTCAAATATCGACAGGAGAAACTTTTCTCAAGGCCCTTTCGCAAATAGGCAACTCAATAGCGTTAAACGTTTTATTATCAAAACTCAGAATGGCGGATGGCAAACAAAAAAAAAAAAAAAATTTGAGCAGCTAATGGCAACATCGTCCTCCAAGCTGCACTTGACGGAAGGCAAACATTTTTGAAATATCCCCACCACCCACGCCCAGCAAATGTCAAGCCGTCCATTCCATTTCGGCCTGGCATAATCACAATCTATTAGCGTCAGCCAAGAGTCGGGCTCGACTCAATGGCATATGCCATAATTGACACTAAACGGCCCTGAGCGTGCATATTTACGCACATAATCAATACGGTCAGGTCAGCTCACAGGCAGGTAAGTGAGCCATGAGCCATGAGCCAACTCTTGCCTCTGCTTATTGCCAAGTACACCCAAGGTAAATTTTCATAAATTATTTGGCGACTTAATTACGCGCAACGCGCGTGTTGGGCACCTTTCCCCAATGGGTTAACACAAATACCAAATATTTTGCTAAAGTTTAGAAAGCGTCAGCTTAAAGCTATTGTGAATATTGATTAAGGATTTCCATAGCTAACTGGGTTGCCTGTTGTCTGTTTAAATCCAAACACAGCAAATTCATATAAAGTATTTATATCAAATTTTAGGCTGCATTACAATTTATTGAAAACTTTGATACTAAATGCTACCAATTTGTAAGCGTGTTCATTAATGTTATGTAAAGCAGACAAAATAAGGCAAATTAAATGATTGTAATTTGAGTCTTAAACTGTGCAAATGGGTGCCAATATAAGTACGAAAACATTTTATTTATATTTGAATTTTATGTTTTGTTTTGGTGAATTCAATCGCGTCTTAATTTATCAGCCAGGTTGAACTGTTGCACAACTGCAACCACAGAAAATGCAAACTTGGCCAGCTTTAATAAAACAATTCAGTATTAGAAATTAAATTAAAATTAATGTTATTACTTATTACTTACGTTTATATTGGTGCTCAAAGATATGTGAAAAATATTGCCAGCTGTAAACTTAATATTTTTCTGTGAGCAATGCAAAAAGTAGATTAACGAAGTTTTATAACGACGTTCAGCACCTATCCAGTTTGATTGAAATATAGCCAATGTCAAATCGTTCCCAAAATCTTCTAGCATAGCGCAGATATAGCAAAAAGGAAATGTCTGGCAAACGCAGCCAAATATGTATACAATTGTCCCAAGGCTAGACCAAAGGTCTGCGAAAAAGAATAAATTCGTCAAGCTGAAACCAAACAACAGGCCAACAACCATAAACTGTATAAAGATGGTGCGCGATATGATGGGTCGTATAATGCTGCAATATCTGAACAATATCATATTAAGGAAACTCCAGGTGGTGAATAGCATATACTACTCACTCTATGATATTTGTGTGGTCTTTGATGCAGATGGTCAGGTCTTTGTAATGGTCATCCTCGCTTTTCTGAGCATCTGTACGCAATCTTTGTACGCGATGCTTCAACAAATTAATATGGTTCCAGATCAAAAGTCCATTGATAATCGGATAGATATCAGTTGTGTTATTATAAAAAACAATAATTAATATAACGGAAATCTCCACTATCGATGCAATCCAAAACTCCTTCGTGCCATCACGGAAATTCACAAGAGGGTTGTGAATATTCCACGGTGTGACACCATTTATTAAGGCCACAGGAACTGTTGTTACCAAATAGAATAGATAAACTGACAATAACATGATATAAGCCCAAACGCAACGTTTTACTGAATAATGCACTTGTCTTCGCTCCTCGTCCGTAACACAGCTCTGGTCCATGAGGTCGAGTTGATCTTTGGCCTTCTCTGCGCGGTTCATATAGAGATAAAATGTTAATGCTTTTGAGATAGCATTGGGTATATTGAAGATAAACTGGGCGGATGTAATGAGCTCTCCTGGCGAGAAGTTTTTGAACTCCTTCACGTAGCTGATCATCAAACCGACTGGTATGTACAAAGCTATTAGAACTAAGCAAATTGAATAGAGTCGGTAAACTTTTCTATAAACTGGATGCGTAGTAGGTGCCATCCAGCCCAATAGTACACAGGCATAGTCAGTCAATATAAACCCTTCACGTGATGAGAAGTACTCCGTTAAATTGGTTTCTAGGAGGTATTTGCGAAACATCTTGAAATTCGATCAGGATAATCAACAAGTCGCAATCCGAACGATGTATTGTACTCAACTGTGAGCGAACTGTATCTAGTGTTGTTCATGTTCTGTGGGTCTTTTATACGTGCGTGTACTGAGAAATTCAGAGCTCTGGTCCGAATTCAATAAATGTTGTGAAACTATTACAAGAAACAACTGTAAGTTGATACACATGAAATATTTATTGACAAATTGGCAAATGCTCAGAGTCGTGGCTAATCCCAGCATATGACATTTACGCACAAGCAGCTTATTGAATGATTTACAAACTAAGTATGGTACGCATTGTTTAGTTCAAGGGCAGAATCATGAAATAACAATGATGAACTGAGAAAATTGCAGTGGAACTACAATAGAATCGAATCGGGTCGAATCGAATCGTATCCCAAACAAACCCCAAAACATTCGTAATACAGCAAAATACACAATTTGAATGGTAATGGAATGTAACCCATGCAGCACAGTTTAGAGCCGCCCGAGGGTCGCACCAACAGATTGAAACAATAAACTGAAAGTGCCCCCCAGCAGTTGGAAAAGGACTCAAGCATTACACCAGTATGAGCAGCTTCGAGTTGAGTTATCTGCTTTAAGTTGAGCCGATAACTTTATGCTCACAACTCCATTTGATTGATGAGATTTATGTTCGCAACGCTCGCTTAACATTCTTATTTTTATTTTTATTTTTATTTTATTTAGTTGTCTGCCCCAACCCAACCCTGTGTCAAGCTACAAATTTCGAGCTGCTAGCTTCTTTCGTTTTATTTCTGAGCCTTAACCCCCCATAAAGCAAATGAAAACAAAAACATTTAAAGCGGCTCAGGGACAATGCTTTTATTCCCTTTTCGTGCAGTCGAGTGCCTGTTGCGACATATGAGAGGAAATCAAGTGGATTTACTGTCACAAGGCGCATTTAAGCTATATCTTTAAGTGATTGTCATTTTTAATTGGCTCCATTGTGTAAGTGTGTACTTTGAAATGAAACTCGAGCAGGTCGAGTGGCATTAATTAGTCTCAGTATTCTGGACAACTTATATTGTGCCATGGAAACGCTCACTGAATATAAAACGCATACACAGACACAAACAACAGCCTCTAAACTTGTCTTACTTTGTTCTCAGTCATGTCCAAGCAGCTTTAGCTGGAAAAGATTTGCATGATCCTTGAAAGTACATCTAACGGCATACATTGATTAAGTCTGTCTCTGCAGTTTTTGGCCTTCTAAAAAGTCTTTGATATCTGTCGGAAGTGCTTGCTTCACCTATTCAGTTCATCAACGGAAAACATAGCATACTTTTCTGCGCCATGTTGCCAATACGCTTATGCCATGAAACAAATTACTCTGCTAGAGCACCTTTATGCTCTGTTGAAGACAAATACGTAATGACACAGCTGCAGACATCATTTTGCAGTTGAAATTAATTTGCTTGTGCTCATTTGTCGTCGCCTGTCTTCACCTTTGCCTTTGTTGGCCTTGGCATGTCTTGAGCTCTTGTTTGCCCACGGTTCAAATTACAAATTTGCATTTCCCATACAATTTTTGCTCCACTCAAATTTATTGCATTGTCGTGCAGTCGCAGTCGCAGCGCAGCAAATTAATTTGCTCTGCTTTATCAAGCATAACATTCCAACAAGCCTTTGACTCTCTATAAATAATAAATTGAATGAAAGCTAGCTCACAATGCCAGCAGTTGCTGGGAGAACTAACTGGAAAGTACTCTCTTATTTTTATTTAATATTTTTATAATTTAATGGTACATAGTTGCCTTTTATCCGTTCATTATAACACAAACAACTTACGACACTCACACCGAGCAGCAACACTAGCCACATTTAATGTTTGGCAAAGCAACAGACGCACACAGCATTGAGGGGTTAATAAAAGTTCTACGACATTTTGACCTGAAAAATATTATAGTAAAATAAAATGGCAACCAGACTGTTGCTTCGGCTGTTGCTGTCGCTTTCCAGTGGTTGTTGTTGTTATTGCTGTTGCTGTCGCCTGTGTTTGTTGCTGCTGTGGACTCTCTCCAGCTGCGACAACTGCCTGACAGTATGCTTCAAATAGTGGCATAGTAAAATATTTACTTTGGCAACGGCTGCAACGACAAGAGGGTAAATAGGCGGGTGTTTAGGGGTAGCCGTTGGGCGGTAGGATTTTAGGATTGTAGGGCGGTAGGGTTGAAGGGTTGCCCGCTGCTGCTGCTGCTTGGCAAAATGAAACGCAAAAGCCGGGCAAGCAGAAAAAATTCATTAAAAGGGATAACGACTCACATAGTTTGTTGCGGTCGGTTCTCGTTCATGTGTTTGTCTCTCTGTGTGTGTGTGTGTGAAAGGATTAAGGATTTTGGTAGCATTTTTTAGTGAAATTTAATTACAAATTATGTGAAGCGGCAAAGCAGTTAGACAGTGGACATTTCGGCTTAAAATAGACGCTACGACCACCAACAGGCATTCCAAGTGGCTTAAAGTAGTCCGACCGACTGCCTTTTTGTCTGGCCATAAGCTGGGCTTATCCGAGCACACTTGAAATCGTTACTGTTTTATGTGAACTACTTTGGCCCTATTTAACCATCATTGTCCACACAAATCTGTACTAATTAACGAGCTTTACTAATTAAATGCCAAATATGCTTTATTGCATATTTAATTGCGTAATGCGCCAATTACTTATACAACTATTGAGAATTTCTGTGGGAAAAATGTGTGGCATGCCACTCAACGTGTTTGTTTTTATTAAATTATTCAGGGCAAAAAACATGCACGCACTTGTTACTGAATGCAGTTATTGTTGATTGCTTTTCTATTGTTTATATGCTGAATTGTGCTTTGTTATAGTTATGTTATATTTATGTTGTATAACATAGATTAATATTTAATGTTTATTTGTATTTAATTGAATTGTGAGTAACACATATGTAACTATGACAGCTGTTACAAAATACAAATTTAAACTGTTTCTGTTTAAAGAGGCAAGCGAATTACCTATGTACGGATAATTATAATCATATTGTACAATAAATATGGCAACACATAATTATGACTTGGAATACAAATTTAATTTTCTGTTGAGCAAAAATACCTTTTTTATTTTTATAAACACATTTTCAAAATATTCAAACTATTGGAAATAAAGTAAATCAAAAAGATCTAATTAACGAATATACCAATAATTATGATTATTTAAAACATGTATATTAGCAGATTCTAACTAAAAAGCATCATTTTGGAGAAAAGTCATATGGAAATACTTTCGTGTGTTGTGCAGCACGTAAATTTATTGTGGTCTGTGGCAGCCGCTCACCTCTTAAAGATGCCACTGCTGTGGCCAGAGAAGCATTTACAAGATTAAACCCAGTTCATAATTCAGTTCACATGGTGGCACACTTAAGCCATGACTTGCTGCATGCACACGCTCGCTCTAAACTGCAGTCTGAGCATGCTCCTGCATGCTGACTAAGCAGACCACGGAACTCAAGTGCCGAGTACCACGCACCACGCACCACTCACCAAGCACCAAGTACTACGCACCACACACCACCACCACCACCGACAGTAACAACACAAACAATAAGCGCAATAACAATGCCATAAAAACCGCTTGGAGCAGCGACGAAATTAAAGCGCACGAGAAGCACGCTGCGAAGGATTTTTAATCAGGGCACAATATACTTTTGAATATTAAAGCAGGCAAGTGGCAGGAAACGGACAACTTAAATCAGGGCAATCAACGCTGCACAGCTCAAGTGGCAAGTGGCAGCTACATCTGCAGTTTGTACAGTTCAGCTACTCTGTGAGATTGCGATGTGCACATCAGTCAAGTTGTTCAGCTGGAATTTTTGGCATTTGCAGGTGGAAAACAAAAAGTGAGCAATAGTAGTAGAGATAGAAAAGGACCAAAGCACAAAAGCCGAATGCATGTCGATTGGCTGTTGAGCGAAAGGAAATCAATTTGTGCTTTGATGTTTCACTTCGCCTTGCACATGCACATACTGCAGCTGTCTGTAGTCGGAGCGCCCTTTGTCCGACTGGCTAATTCGTTTATAATATTGCGTATACGATGTGTTGTACACGCCGGAAATTAAATTATACACAACAGTGGCAAAGGACACCACGGATATGCAATTAATCAAAGTGCAGCAACAATGTGCACTTACCCAAGTTGTTGCTGCAGCATTAAAGCACAATCATTAAGCACATTGCCTCTTAGAGTGGCCAATAAGCTACCCTCCACCTGTCTGCATAATTAAATTTATTATGCAGGGCCAAGAAGTCGAGCATGTTGTTGCTGCTGGCGTTTTAGCTGCTGTTATTATTGTTTTTACAACCTGGCAGCCACTTTAGCTCTCAGCTCTGCATCAAGCGTCTTGCATTTCATTAACGATCTGCCGCGCTTAACGCATTTTTAATATGCATTACACTTTAATTTGCCAACGGCTCTAGCTAACAGCCTGCTGGACTGCTTCAATCTGTAAATGCGCATTGAAGCAATCTGTTGTTTAAGACAGCTCAAGCGGACACACAAATTACAATTGTTTTAAAATTACCTAGGAAACAAAAACATGAGGACTCAAGTTACCAGAAGC
Organism: Hypselothyrea guttata; assembly: GCA_035045125.1. Classification (NCBI taxonomy): domain Eukaryota; kingdom Metazoa; phylum Arthropoda; class Insecta; order Diptera; family Drosophilidae; genus Hypselothyrea; species Hypselothyrea guttata. Next base: position 237,334 of record JAWNNJ010001579.1, read on the forward strand.
TCTTGTAGGTTTTTAATCAGAATCTTAGCTTGTCCAACTGTAAGTTAACCTTCTACGCCAGCCCGCGCTATGCACAGTAGGGTTCAAAAATATTTCTGAAATATTATACCAGACTCAGCAGCTTTGCTTCTTTTGGTCTATTAATAAATTTCAAAGCGCTTATAGAATAGACAGATATAATGGTAGAGTAAAAGTTCTAAATAACAACGTTATATTTTCAATATTGTGTTTTGACGATGGCTAGCTATAGGTCCAGTTTGTTGACAAAGTTACAATTGAAACAAGGGCATCTAAGTTTTCTTGCCAATATATTTCGATTACACGTCGGTAATCATCATCAGGACGAATTATTTTACACTTCTGCTCTGTTCGACGTGGAGTTATGATCAAGTTTCAATATTATTATTATTTAATTACTTAGGATGTAAAGAGGCGTGGCAACCAACATTTGAAACACCTAACCACATACCAATGGCTGCTCTAGCTATGATAGTTTCTGAAATTTACTCGTTCATCTAAATAGACGGATATGGCTATATACATTTGCACAAAGTTAATTACCCTGTTTTGATCTATTGCACTTACTAAGGTACATTGTATATTGAAAGTGTTTGTTTGCCTTAAATTTAATGTGATACTTTTCCAGCGCATATCGTTATAAATTTTGTTCTGATATCGTACATTTTACGATTTACGATTTTGACGGAGTATGACCAATTAATACAGGAGTCGTGTACCTGTGACCCTGCAGACAGAGAGCTTGTGAGATTGATAAGTACTTACCCCTTTTGCTGCTGCTGCTGCTGCTGGTTGCAAGCACTTTAATGTTGCGTAAAATGAACAGACCCTTTGGTGGCCCTTAAGTATCGGTTACTTTCACCTGCATGCAATCTATCTGTTACGCTAATTAGACCCGCTTCAAATGTGTTTACGCAAGCTGCTGCCAGCACTTAGGTGCTAACAAATGTGAAAGTTGCAAGTGCGCTCAAATTGTTGCCCCACCATGCAACCAGCCAGAGTGGGGGGCGCGGGAGGGACTGAAATTGGCTACCCAAATTGTACGCTCTTGTGTTGGCCATTTGGCAGGCATTGCTAATTGGCTGGCAGTGTTTATGGCACACAGTGGAGTTGGTTCGCATTGGGATGTGCATTGGGTGTTTAACAACAAGTTGAATTACTATTTACACACGCACACACATACAAAACACTCACACGCACAGTCGCTTCAAATGCATTGGCAGACATTAAGTATACGCAGCGTTGGACGGACCAAAGCTAATCAGCTTTGACAGCGAACTGCTTTCGGTTCGCATCATTTATTTGTCTGTGCAATCTGATACGCGTCTCTCTCTCAACATGCATCTCTACTTAAATTCCGTCGATTTATTCTCATTTTGCGCATTGTTTGTCTTTATTGTTGTTGCCTTTGGCAAATTAAAATAAATTATGCAGTGAGCCACTTGACAAGCTGTTCGGGTCTTCAGCTGGGGGTACTTCAGTTTCTTGGGGACTAATTAAACAGTTTGCGGCTTTCATTTCAATGGCTCACATTATTAAATAGTCTAAAAGACGAAGCACTTTTATTACCTGACACCAACTGAACGTATCTCAATTATGTGCAATAAATAACAAAATATGCACAACGATATGAGGCCGGAACAAACACAGCCTAGACAGCTGAGACAGGCACGCACAGGATGCCGGCAAGATAATTAAGTAGATTTTAATGAGCGTCGGGCCAAATGGGAACCTGTGGCAAGTTAGCAGAAACGAATGGGCTTGTGATTTGATTTGTGGCCACTTGGGCTGGCTATTTAGATTAAGCATACGCAGCGTGGCACACGACGCAATTCATAAATGTCACAAATGCGCAGGCATTGCCAAGGAGAAATGCGGAAAATTCATAGAGCAACTGCTTGAGTTTTGACCACAGTTTATTACAGTTACGTGCCAGGCACTTCAGGATATTGTTGCTGCCTTCTGCGGTTGCTTCTTGGATTTGCTTCGCTTGGACGGCTGCTGTTGTTGTTGCGCTGATTTATCCGGCTGTTCCAGAATGCGTTGAAATAACAGAGCACTGGTCTGCTCATCCAGCTGGTGACTACTATGAGGACTACGATGAGTTCCGGAGCCAGTGGCAAAGTTCTCGCTCAAATGATGCCAGCTGCGGTTGGAGCCGGGTATGTTGAGCTTATCGAGCAAACGAGTGGCCAGCTGCGGCATCATTGGCTGCAGCACAATGCCGCAAAGCCGCAAGGCATCCATTGTCATGGCGATTATTGTCTCGAGGCGCGGTGCATTCGGCGAGCTGCCGCCAGTCTTTAGCTCCCAGGGTTTGGCGCACTCAAAGAAATTGTTGGTCGCATGCAGCACTGCAATGGCCGTGTCGGCCACCAAGTGGAAATGATTGCACTCATAATGCAGCTCACAGCGCGCTGTAAATGCAAATGCAGAACGGAGAAAGTAGAATCGAGAATGGAGTATGCAAAATGTAGGGTATGGAAAGCGTATGAAAATGGATGGCATTACTTTTCAGCGCAGAGCTTTCTGGCTGGGCGCATTCATAAGTGCACTTGTAGCATAGTTATTGGCCGGAAGTGGGCTTGTTGCTGACAACCATGCCAGCCATGGCAGCCATGGCTGGAGAGCCACCAGCTGACAAGCACAACACAAATAGCACTCACTCAGCCACACAACCACTTCGGCTTGGCTGCTTAAATATTTAAATGACAAACTTGTCGACTCACCCGCCAGCTGCAGCAGCGCCTCCTGCATTCGCTTGGCTGCATCCAAGTTCTGCAGCAGCTCCGACAAGTGTTCGTCGTGCGGCCGGGGATAAATTTGCTGCGGATTCAGCGACTTGGCGCAAGCCCGTGACAGCAGATTGCCCAAAGTGTCCGCCAATTCGGAGTTCAGGATGCGCAGCGCCTTCACGTGACTGAAATCTGAAAGCGGTTGAAATATATGATTTCTTAATTTCTTAATTTCTTCTGCAGGCAAAACTAAATACCTTGAAGAGAAAAATCTAAACATTTTTACTTAATTCAAGAAACGAGTTCAGAATTTACATGATCTTAGTTAGAACGGACTTTATTCAAGTAATCCTCCAGTAATCCAGCATTTCATGATTTTAGTACGTCTCGGATGTTTTAAGTACATTTAAGATTATTTTACATCCTTTTATTATTTAATTAAATTATATTTTTACTTGAATCTACCCTCATGTTTTCTTTAATCAATGAAGTATTATTAAATTCATCGCAATTTTACATAAATGCGTAAAAATAGGTCTGAATATGTATCTTTAATAAATTTTTTGAGTTGAAAAACATTTTTTTTTTGTAATCCGTATAGTTTCAGTAATTTTTATTAAATAAAAAAATATCTACTACTGATTTTGCAAGAGTACAAGAGTGACGTCAACTGAATAGAAAGAAAAATAAATACAGCAATCACACGGAGATCCGTTGCCCTTTTTAATGCCCAGCCAGGCAAAGCTGGCTTTAGTCCATTGTCCATTAAATGTATTAGCGTTGTGCCAATGTCAAAATGCAGAGCGAGACTAACAGCTGACAACTGAACAAACTAAAAATAAGCTGAAACAAACAGGAATACAAATTTCAAAACAATAAAGTTTACCCCAGAGGGCCAGTGAGAACAACAGACATAGCAATGGGTTTACGAGCAGCCAACGACAACAGTGGCTGCTGCAAGTAATCGTCTATAAAAAAATCTGCAAAAAATATTTTAAGTCGCTTTGTGGCATAAAAGATTTAAAACAGCGATAACATGCTGATCCAAAGAGGAAGAGAAATTCAGACTGGGTAAGGAAAAAGCGAGTTGGGCATATACATACACACATACAATTATAAACTGCAGGATTAACTAGGGTATCTCAGTGTCTGGCACTTTTGTCCTTAACTGCTGCAATTGTTATGCATTTGCCACTGGGGCAAATGCGCTTTAAACAGCACTCAGAGAGCAATAAAAATAAATAAACCTACGGCAATTAGCAGTGTAGCGGCTGCAATATTATTTACCTTTAATAAACGAACAGCCCGAACAGCAAATAGTAAACATTAAGACCCACAGGATGCAGAGAGAGAACAACACAGGCGAGAATATTAGTAACGGATCATTGCTAATTGGTATTGGCCCTGATAATCGACATCATTATCAACGCATAGCAACCTAAATAAATCGCCGGAAGGTTGCACTACAACTGAATACATTTGTCTATTCATGTATTCACACCTGTATGTGTGTGTGTGTGTAAAGGTGAGAATGTGGACTGTAATTGGTGCCTCAAAGTTGCGACAACAAATTTAGCACTGCACCAGTTTACAAAATTGTCAATGTGGCATGCAACGTTAATTGAAACACATGCAACAAAATTGAAAATGCTGCCAACAAAAGGTACCAAAAACAGAGCAACTGCCATTTGATGATAACACTTGGCAACAAAATAAAGTGCAGAAGAACATATCGCTCGTTTACCAGAAGAGTGTCATAACTCAAAAAACGCGATTTTTGAGTTAATGATGCAGTTATATTCGTTGGATATTAATCTATCTTGTGTCAAAATTTCATTATCCTATCTTCAATACACACAGCGTGAGAAGAGAATATGTCACTCCACCTTGTATGGAAAACTTCAAACGCGTTTATCTCGAAACGCACTTTTTTGAGTTATGACACTCTTCTGGTAAACGAGCGATATGGAAATAAGGTGAAACTGCAACCAAATCCCATTGCTTAATCGTAAAAATCGGAAAGGAATCAAATCAACCTCATAGGAAGCGTATATTCAACGTAGATTGTTGTTATTCAAAATATATTTACTCTCTCTCATTATATTTATCTATACTTAAAACCGCATTGAAATTAGCTTTTGTTGCATAGTGTTAAAAAAGCTAAACAAGAACAGATTTTAGACATTTTGCTGCATTTGGTGTTGCTTGATTTGAACTTTGCTGTGGGTAATTAAAAATATTGGTTTCAATTGCAGATGGCATGGCATCAATTTCATGCCCATTTTGCTGAGGCTTAAATTGACACATGAATTACTATAAATGCTGTGCTAATTACACTTGTTTTGTCAGTGCGGAAATCAGTTAAATAAAGTCAGAATGCACAGATACACAGCAAAATAACACAGAAAATTGTTAAACAAAATACCTACTAGAAATAGTTGGTATGCATACAGAACTTTATGCGGATTTTGCAGTTATGGGAATTGCTTTTTCATGCCAAGTACTGCTTGAGCATGGCAGAAGGAGAGCAGATGTTTTGTGCACCGAAAACAAATGCATATGCATTAGAAACACCCACGTGTGTCTGCACGAAAGTCTGCATAAGTGTGTGTGTGTGTACAACCTGAGGTTTGGCTACCAAAAGTGTTGAATGCAGACTTTGTGCCCTGTGCCTGATGCCTGGCGCCTGGTGTACTCCACATCATTAATGCAATTGTGTTGTCGCTGCTGGGGCATAACTTTTTTTGAAGCACTGAAGCAGAGTCAACTTGCCAACATACTGAATTTGAATGCCATGCATTCACACCAATTGCATATATGCTTAAACATACACATATATGTATATATATACATATATAGAATTGAAAAGCGTGCTTAAGGTGGAAATGCATCAGCTTCGAATATCCTGTAGAAAACAGTTCATGGAAATCTTAGAACAGAAATAAATACTTAGAATTGAAACTAGAGTTGAAAAGCCGTTGTAAGAAGTTCATAATAAGCAAAGCATCTTATTTAGTGTTTATATTGCATTGCGTTCAAGTGAAATTTTAACGGATTCCAGTTTATATTGAGAATATAATTATGGAGAAATCAATAGTTTTTTATGAGGTAAGCACTTAAATTTTAAGGTAGTTGTTATAAGCAAGAAATTGACGAATACTTAAGAGGAATGGTATTTATATTTTTTAGAGTTTAGAATCTAGTTAAATAAAATCATGAATATTTATATAATGCATATATGTAAATATCTGAGAACCTATATGATCGCTTAAATAACACAAATGTTATTTATTTATTTATTATACAGGAAGGTTATAAATAAAATTTATAGCCTACTGGGGTTGTGGATAACACTGGCTACTAGGGCCTTCGGCTAATCACGGATGTTAGGAATTTAAACTATTACCAGAAATATAGTTTCACTAAACCTGCGGTATTCTAATACTAATACGGTATTCTAATACTGATAATTTTTTAAATCATTTCTATTTCATCCCCCACTGAACTAAGAGGTATTCTATGCATCCCTACATAAAATAACTATTTAAGTTTGTAATTATTAATTATCTCTATAATTCTCTCTACAGAATTTCAATCACAATTTCGTTCGATTTCAATTTTGTGAATTGCAAACATATGAATTATAAAGCTTATCACACTAATAGTTAATAGTTAATGAATTACAATTTATGATTTAAACAGATTGACATTTTAATTAAAATGTCTGCTGAGGTTTCATACATATAGTTTTATATGTCGAATCAATTTATTAATTTCCCACAAGTTCAATCCAGTTTCAAACTGGGCGCAATTTATATACCAACCACTCAGTTTGTTATACCCGTTCTACACTAGGTATTATAAATTTATGCGGAGCAAGTGGAGAATTGTTAAATTTTAGTACAAGCTGAGCGAAATTTGGCTTTGCATGCTGGCATTGCCTCTGCGCCAGTATGTGGAACAAACTTTCAGCTAGAATCAATCAGAATGCATTCGAAATTGCCATTGAAATTGCAATTTTCAATTTGGAATGCAAAATGGAAAATGGCAAATGCTAAATGCACTTAAAGCATCAACTGGACCACTTGAAATGGCATTTAGCTGGCAATTATGCCAAGGCGCTTTAGTTTTTAGTTCAAATGTAATTGCTAAAAGGAATGCCAACACGTGTGGCAAGTTGAAAGTGGCGAGTGGCATGTGGGAAGTAGCAAGTAGCAACAACGAAATCCGACTGAGCACAAGTTACTTTTAACTGCTTACGTGTGCGAGTTGCAAGTGCAACTACGGATGCACTCAAGTCCTTCGGGCACATGTTGTGGCATGTGCAACACGGCCAGTGCACACTGGTCGAAATAGCCAATTTTTTTGCATAAAATCAAAATTTTGATGGAAAAGAATACTGATGTGACTTATATTTACTTAAAGTATGTTGTCCAACTACATAAAGTCCATAACTTTTAGTTAAATATTTACAACTATCGTTTTTTACGAGTGTCGCAAAGTTCAATAACTAATCATCCAATTTCTCGCAGAAAATAGCGCGAAACTAATGTCTGACTTTAATCTATTACTGTAAGTTCAATTGTGCACCAAAAAATAAACAAAAATATGGAGAATATTGCGAAAGGTATGTAAAATATAAAATAACAAAATCTGTTAAACAGAAATGCTTCCTGTTTTTTCTGTGAAATATTTTTTAGTGCATTAAAATAGAAAATTTGTAACAAAAGTGTTCGTCTACTTTGGATCATAACTAACAGGGAACTCCTTGGAACTCGCAAGTTAATATGGGGAAATGTTTATGTTTATATGTAGTTTTTAAAACAAAAGAAATTGGTTGCTACAATCATGCCCATTTTTTGTTTTATCTAATTAAAGACAACGATATTTTGTATGTACGCCATACAAATTGCAGAATTTTTTTAGTTGCATACTTTAAGGTGCACATATAATAATATAATTGACTTGCTGTTTGTCGAATAAAATAACAAGGTGATGTTTTTCTACCGATTTAAACGAATCGTACCATTTTGAAAAGAAGATTGTTTAAACTTTCTACAAAAAATAATACCAAGTGCTTCAACAATTTTTTTTACCTTCCCACACTTATGTCAAGAAAAATTACTCAATTACAAAATATTCTTACATGGGCGGTGTAAGTGGGCGTGGTCCGATTGACTTGAAATTTTATCCAGTTATTCTATTTGTAAATACAAGCGTTTCTACTAAATTTCAGCTCTATAGCTTTATTATTTTATTTTATTCAAAATAATTGGCCATTTCGACCAGTGTGCAGTGGCAGGCAGTAATTTCAACAAAGTTTCGCACATGTTGCACAGGTGCAGCGTGCAACTTGCAACGTGCTGCCATGTCTATAGACAAATGTTGCATCTATTTGGCATAACATAAATAATATTTTTTACTTGCCCCAGTTGCCACCAGGCGTTGCGACTTAAATACTTAAATTTGTTACTGCCACACGCTTTTGCCGGCCTTCAAGCTCTGCTTGCTTGAAGAGGCGTGACACTGCAGGGGGCGTGGCAGTAACGGCAGCCGCCTGACAAGTGTCGCCATCAAATATTTGAGCAATTTTACACCATGGCGTGGTGCAAAGTCGGCACTCAACGGTGCTCATGCTGAACCAGAGCCTTAGCAGAGACTTCGAGTCAAACACATACCCTGTATGCCAATAGTAATTAAAAATGGGCATGCTAAAATTATATAAAATAAACAAGGGTGAATATGAAGAAAAAGAGAAGGGTTTGATATTCATCTTAAAAATTCGTATGATCAATATAATGGTTTGGGTTAGAGATTCCTACAAAATGATCAGCTAACAATAACAAAATAATAATATTCTAAAAGGTTATATTTAAAATAAAACAAATTTAAATTTAAAAAAAAATTGATGAAAAAAAATGTATTAAAATTATTAATCAATATCATTCAGAATTAAGAACAATATGAATAATATTAAAATGACTGAATCTATTATTTGTAAAAATATAAATACTTATCAGTTAGGAAAAACTTAATTAATTTAAATGAACTTCATAGATTAACAAATTGTTTTTGATATAACTTTCAATTGGTGAATTATTTCAATAATTTTAAAGATTTTTATTTGTGGAAGCTTTAGGGCTACGTTTGAATATTTATGTGTTTATGTAATGTCGACTAAGTCCAGTTGACAATAAAAAATATTAGCGTAGACAATCAGTAAGTTAAAGCCGTTCGTGCTCTTATTAAAGAATTAAACATGATTAATCTTTGTTTTATGAGCTCGTAACACTTGTAAAACTTTTTCGTTTTGAAGGCAAACGCAGCGCTTAGCATTATGACTCGGCATACGCAATAATCCCTTGTCTTGGGCCATATAGAATATGTATATGAGAATGTAAAGAAATAAAAGAAACACACTTATACAACATATTTAGAATTATGAGCAAAGATAAGCAGCATTTGCAAAGTTTTACTGCAATTCCCCAGTTCCCCAGTTGGCTGGATTAAATGCTAGCTTGGAGACACCAACGCATCTCACTTAAATTCACTGTCGCCCAGGGAAAAGTGGAAAGTGGAGCAGTTGCCATCCGTCGTCCAGTTGCCGTCATTGGTGTGTGCATTCTTTCTGCATTTCCATAAAATTCTGTGTGCACTTTTTAAATATGCCAACGCCTCGCTTTTCAAATGCAGTTTCAGTGTAAGAGCAGCTGTTAGATCCTTGACGGAAATGCGCCGACGGGCAGGACAGAAGACAGAAGACAGGAGAGAGAAGACGAACAACATTTCAAAATTAAATTGTTGGTAATGAAAAGTTGCACACTTAATGATGGTTGCCCTAATGCCGCTGATTGCATTTGGTGTTCTGCTCATAAAAAGCACTGAAATGCTGTTAGCTGATGGAAGCGGATGTCAGCAATCATTGCCAGCGGGAATAAAGCAAGTTCAGAGTGCAGAATTTATTGAAATGTGTCACAGCAGACACAGCATACGACATACAAACTGTATACAGTGAATGTCACAAGCATTCGCCCCTTAAAACAGCAGCAAATAATTTCTGGCATTATTTATGCGAGGGTATAAAAAACGTACATCATCGAACGCTAATTTAATAAAAGCGCACTCAAAAGTTGGGTAATTAAATAATCTTCACATTGCATACACAGAAAGAAAAAATCAAGTTATTCAAACACAAATTTTTGAAAGTTTTATTGGATTAGGGATACAAAATGCAATTACAATTACAATTGCAATTATGACATTTTAAGCTTGAATCATTTAAAAATCATTTCTTTTGAAAATAATATATACTTTTAGTTAAAATCGAATTAAAAATATAGATTTATTTTTGCGAAGCAAGAATGTAAAAAATTGAGTCAAAAAATAATAGGTCTGTCTAAAGTGATTTGAAAAAATCAATCAACCTATTTATTTTATTTTATTTTCTTAAAGATTTTTGTATGTTTTATTTGTGTAGTTTTGGCTCATTTTAAAAAATACCTATTACAAGATTGATTTGATTAGATTAAGAGTTTGTAATTCAAAATAATTAATTGTTATTTCTTTCTGTGCACATTTTCGGAAATTTCTTTTAATACGCTTACTGGCAAAATGCAATAAAAGTTGCAATTAAATTAGCCTCAAAAAGTGTAGCAGCTGCAGTCGGAAACTCAATAAAGCTGGCAGAGTTGATAAGTGAAAATTGAAAATTAAATTTAAATTCGCTTAAAACAAAGCAGCCGTCAAGCCAAGTATCCAGAGATTGACAGAGTGGAAGGGGCGGAATGGGATGGAGAAGGGGAAGCCGCGCCAACGTTCATTAATGCAAATTGAATGCCGAAAAGGTTAAGGAATCAATCAAATGCCATGAAATGTGGGCGTGCCAAACACCGATGCCAAACAACAATTTGAATTTGATGACTTCTGGCAGTGCGTCGAGGCGTGTTAATTGCTTTTACAGGGCATCTTATGTGGGTGTGTGGGATTTCATGTAGCTGACGGACGGACAGACCCACCAGGGTCAAAAACAATTGACATAACACACAGGGCTAAATGCATGCCTGAGCTGTTAGTAGATAAAGCAACGACAAATGACTTCACATTCAGAGTATGTTGATTAAACTTTATTGTTGTCATAACTTTGAGCTGCCCTTCGGCACAGCTGCCAATAGAATATGGGAATGCGAAGCCTTAAAGTGCGTGGCAGCAATGGCAGGCAGGAGCTTAAGAAACTAATCATATCTGGCAGCAAGTTGTAAAAGCTTTAAAAACTCGAAATCAACCATGTACCAGAGACAACGCCAGCCCTTTGTTGGCCTTCGGAGAGGCGAGATTGTGAGGCCCCAGCCAGCGGAGCTCTTATGCAAATGCGCAAATCTTAAACCGAGTTCAAGAAACAAAAACTTTGCAACCAAATAAACAAAAGTCGGCAGCAGAGCAGGAGCAGCTTCTGCTTCTGCCAGACCAGAAGTTTGTTGTGCTTGTTGCTGCTTTCAAGTGAAATTGAAATGCAAATTCAACTAAGGTACGAACAAAACTAACGAAATCAGCCCAATGACACACACACGAACATTTGCCTCCGAGAGACTGCTATTGTGGCATGTGGCATGTGGCATGTGGCACAGACTGACACAGACAGACCGCAGGTTCCATTTGACGATTTACAGTAACCGCAGCCATTTTTTGTTGCCATTTTTTGACATATTGCAAAAACTACAAAATGACCATAAAAAGTCAGAATGGAAAATAAAATATTTGCCGATCAGACGGATTACTTACTGCCATCACTGTGTGCCACGCCCTCGCGCAGCAGAAAGTAGCGCAATCCCTCCATCGTATACCGCCCACCAGCCTCAACGGGATCAACGACATTCTGCCTGCTCTTCGACATCTTCTGCCCCTCCACCGTCCAGTGGGAGTGCACGTGCAGCTGCTGCGGCGGAGACAGCCCGGCGGCCATGAGAAAGGCGGGCCAGTAAATGCCGTGGAATTTGAGAATATCCTTGCCAATAATCTGCTGTGCCGGCGGCCAATGCGCCCGATACTAAGGAGACGAGGGGAAGATATTAGAGACTTTTAAATTGCTTTACAATTTGCACTTAGCTTCAACGTTTTATATAACTAAGCTACAACATATAAGCTCTAAATAGCTTTAAATAAAAAACAATAATTTTCCAAATCTAACTTTAGAATTTTCTAAGCTTAAACAATATTTAATTTCATTTCATTTAAATTAACCAATTTTAATTATTTGTCGTGCCTAATGCTGTAATTTCTAAGTTTATATTTGTAAAATTAGGAATGCCTATCCTAAATAAATAAATAAAATAAATTTGACAATGCAATCGAGTAAAAGCTTTATAAAGATAGAATTCTGACCTAACTCTTGCTGAGACAACCCTCGCTCGGACGCGCGAGTATCCCATATTTAATATATACATAATTTTATGAAACTGTCACTCGAAGCGTAGCAGCAATGCTTATTCTTCTTACTTTTTTATATGTGCCAGATTTAACGGCAGCTTAATACCGCTCACATCAAACTCTTGCCATCGTCACACTCCAGATGCACAAACTAATGGCTTTAAAACTATAATGAATAAATATTTATTATAATAAGCACACTCGCCACTAAACTTAAGCGCCCTTGACACGTCCTAACCACTTGACTCCACTGCACTGTGATCAGCAGCTCTGCAGCAGCCGTATTTATATTGCTTGCAGGCTGCGCAGTCGCTGTCTCTTATCAGTTCCCGAGAAAGAGAAAAGGAAAGAGCCAAAAAAAACCCACCCACCAATCAGCATCTGTGGTGAGAAGGGAACCCATCGACCGCTGTCTAGGCGTAAGCTCTGGGGCAGCGCTTAGCCGCTCTCCTTGCTGGCTCACCAAGCATACCTCCTGCATTACAAGTAATGCAGCGAGTAGCCGGCTCACCTTTAAAGAACACATCGACCGCTCTCTATGCATAAGCTCTGAGGCAGCGCTTAGCCGCTCTCCTTGCTGGCTCTCCAAGCATACCTCCTGCATTACAAGTAATGCAGCGGGTATCCGGCTCGCCTACAAAGCAACCGACATACTGTACTACGTGGGATAGAGCATACTTATAAATTGAACAATTTAAGCAATCTACCTGCTCATTGGGATATCCCAGCGAAGAGAGATAGTTGATCAACGCATCCAGCCAAACGTATACGGTCTGAGATGCGTCATGGGGCACGGGTATGGCCCAGTGCACGCGATTCGCTGGCCGGGAGACGGACACGTCCGGCAAGGGCTCGCTCAGCATGTCCAGCAGTATCTTCTGAAACTTGGCGGGCCTCACGGGCTCCTCCTGACGCACCCAATGACGCACATCGTCTTGGAGATTCGACAGGCGGAACATGTAGTTGGTCTCCTCCGTCCACTCCACGGCATGTCCCGATTCCAGGGAGTGGCGCGTGCCCGTCTCCTCATCCAGACGCAGCTGCGAGTCCGTGAGAAAGGTCTCGTCCGGCACGCAATACCAGCCGCTGTAGGCAGCAGAGTAGATGTGTCCCCGAGACTGCAACGTGTTCTAAGCATAAGACTTGGGATTAGTGCCAGGAATTTCTGGAGGAAGGGATTACAAACCCAGAAGTGCGCAACCGCCTGCTTGTGCCGCTCCTCCGTCGTCCGAATGAAATCGTCGTGTGCTACATGCGCGGACCGGAAGACCTCCCTATATCGCTCCGATATCTGGTCGCAGTATCGCCCCACGGGCACATCGTGTCCGGCTGCCGCCTGCTGAATCTTCGTGCCGTGCTCATCTGTTCCGGTGCAGAGGCGTACGCTGCGGCGAGGGTAGCGCAGTCGCTGGTACCGGCAGTGGGCATCTGCTATGACCGCCGAGTAGAGGTGTCCAATGTGTGGGGCTAAAACCGGATTTTGATGCAATTTTTAATTTGTTTTTATTGTTATTTAACAAGTTGTGTTGGTTGGGAAGTTTCACCTGCGTTTACGTAGAATATTGGCGTTGTCACGTAGTGGGAGCTGCTCAGTCTCTTGCCAAGTGCTTGAATAAGTTTTATTTTGCTAAATTGCATTTTTAAATAGTTGATTTAACACAAAATTAAGATATTTTAATAAATAAATAAAAAATTGCCGGCCATTGCGGCAAACAGCTGATTTACACATGTCTCAATCACTTCTCGCCAGATGTCGCCACTCGAACATCGCAATTGTCGCTAGGTGGTGGCCAACGCAAACCTGGCGTGCGCCATTGGTACTATTGCTTATCGATAACTGGCTGCTACAAGCGCTCAGCCCATCACTATTTTACAATTTCGATAAGTAATTCGAAATGAAAGAAAATGCTATATTATTGCATATTATTGTATTGCATGTAAAAAAAATTATAAATTCTTTAGGGTAAAACTAATTAAACAACATTTATTAAATGCATTTTGTGTATCTAGATGACAATTGATTGCTACATTGTAAATTTGTGTTTAATGGTAGTTGGCACTTGCAATTTTTGCGCAAAATATTTATTATTCATTTAATTTAATGATTGCAAAAAAACCATTCAGGTTTCAGATTAATATTTATGTTTCAGAAGCACCCTGAAAACGCTAAAGCTAAAAAAAAACATTTTATGTTTTATTTTACTTTAATTTATTTTGTCATATTTAATATTGAGATATTTACATTTAATGTTATCTTTAAAATAAATACAGAATGTAACACTAATTCAATTGAATTTGAAATTTAATTTGAATTTGAATTAACACATACTTATCGATAAGTGGCAGGGCTGCAGTGAAGTTTCATAGCAATCAGCTTTGTTTAGGATTTCTGAAGATGTGGCAACGCCCAACACATGGCCAATGTTTTTCATTACAAAAACAGCAGGGTGGATTAGTAAACAACAATTTGCGTCGCAGAATACAATTTTCATTTTATTTCGGGTGTGCAGAACAAATTGCAACAAAATGAGTGACAAACAGGAAGCGGAAAATGACGAAAACGAAGACGCAACCAAGTCACGGTCGAGAGCAACATCGACGGACTCCTCGGGCAGTGTCGAGGAAGGTGCGTACATCCGACTTTACCCATTGAAAACGGGTAGAAATAGCGCTGATAACTCCCTGCAAAGGGTATGCAACAGGCAGAAGGTTGCGTGGCAGACCCCATAAAATATATACATGAACCTTGGCGACGATCTGAGCCGATATATATTTTTCCGTCCATCTGTATGTATGTCTTTAAATCTCGCGAATTATACGAACTATAGCAGTCATGTTTTGCATGTGAATAGGTACATATCTTACGCATCTCAAGTTTATATCCAATGCTGGATGCCACGCCCCTTTGCGCCTGAATCGATTAACAAGCGTTATTTGAAACATAGACGATTGTTACTTAGAATAAATTGCTCGTTTACCAGAAGAGTGTCATAACTCAAAAAACGCGATTTTTGAGTTAATGATGCAGTAATGTTCGTTGGATATTAATCTATCTTGTGTGAAAATTTCATTATCCTATCTTCAACACACACAACGTGAGAAGAGAATATGTCGCTCCACCTTGTAAGCAGATACACGGTGCTTGAAAACTTTAAACGCGTTTATCTCGAAACGCACTTTTTTGAGTTATGACACTCTTCTGGTAAACAAGCGATATGCTCTCTAGTATTATATATATCTGCACTGAAAGGCTTAAACCACGGTACAGACAATAAAGTAAAATGAAGCGTTGCTGGATCGCTTCGTATATTTTTTAGAATTATACACGTGCAGGGTATTCTACAGTCTGCGTCCGACTAAGCCACTCCGTCCTTACTGATTAACAATCGAATTGTCATTAAATTTGTTGTCAAATTGAGTTTCAGATGGCGGCACAATGGACATGATTCGACGTTTCTTTAGCAAAACACTTAGTTTGGCCTCGGAGTCTTCAGTTGACGTAGAAAACGAAGCAGATGAAAAGGTGTGATATCTACAAATTCCTGTTTGAATTCTGAATAATAACATTTACTTAATTCTTATCCAAGGTAATGGAAGAGCTGACTTTCGAGGGTCTGCAGTGCCACTGGCGGGAGCACGGTTTCAAGAATATTGTGACCATGGTTGGTGCCGGTATTTCAACTTGTGAGTCGAATTTTGCTGCGAATTGCAACACGCAACTGTTGAACTGTACTGAAATTTGTTGTTTTCAGCTGCTGGGATTCCGGACTTTCGCTCACCGGAGTGCGGTCTCTACCACAGATTGATGAAGTACAATTTGCCCCATCCCACAGCCATATTCGAGTTGGAATACTTTCATGAGAATCCGAAACCCTTCTTTGCGCTGTCCAAGGAACTCTATCCGGGGTCGTTTAAGCCAACACCAGCGCATTACTTCGTGCGCCTGTTGCACGAGAAGGGTCTGCTCCAGCGACATTATACGCAGAACATCGATACGCTGGATCACTTGGCCGGACTGCCGAAGGAGAAGATCGTTGAGGCTCACGGCAGTTTCCGTACAAACCATTGCCTGAAGTGCAAGAAGGAATACAGCATGGAGTGGATGAAGGAGCAGATCTTCGCTGATCGGCTGCCCAAATGTGGGGAATGCAAGGGCGTGGTTAAGCCGGACATTGTATTCTTTGGCGAGGATCTTCCCAGAAGCTTTTACGAATTTCCCGATGAGGATTTCAAGAATTGCGATCTGCTCATCATCATGGGCACTTCCCTAGAAGTGATGCCCTTCGCTTCGCTTATCCAACGTCCTGGACCGCGTTGTGTTCGCCTCTTGATCAATCGCGATGCCGTCGGGCGTTCCAGCTTTGCGCCCTGGATGAATACCTCCGAGCGATCTCTGCTGTATGGCAAGTCGAGAAATGTACGCGATGTGGCGTATCTGGGGGATTGCGATGCAGGCGTTATGCAGCTGGCCAAGGCGCTGGGTTGGGAGAAGGAGCTGAAGGCGCTGATCAAAAGTGAGGGAAGGCAACTAACCGATGAAACCAACTAAACGAACACGAGTTTATCGAACAGCGTTGTGATGTGAGTTTTTAGTCTGCATTAGTTAAATTGGGTTTGCGTGCGGCGTATTATTAAGTATGATAAGAATGTAAACAACCGTCTATATATGGGCATTTCCACAGAAAGGTCCACCGGGGCCAAAAAATTAAAATTTCTTAAAAATGATATTTTTAACATTTTTAACATTAAGAAATATTAAAATTTAACAGATTTGAAAATATCTATTATAATCTATTATAGTTTTCAAAAAATTCGAATGCAAAGTCGCGAAAACGCATTTTTTGTCATTTTGACGTTTTTTAGGGCATTTTTTTTTGAAAACAGCTTCTCAAACAGAAGCATCATGCTCAGTCATTTGTTTTCAAAATCACTCCTGTTATGTAAAAATAAATAATTCCAATTATTTTTGTCAATTTAAAAACATTATAACCATTTGTTCCTTAAATACTTTCCAACAACAACAATAACAAAAACATACATAAAAATGGTCACGTTCCAAATGTCACGCTTGAAATTTTTTTAAATTGAATTAAAAAAAAATGCAAGTCATCTTTGAAAAAAAAACATAATCATTTTGAAGAGGCATCATTGCACAAGAGTTTAAAATTTGTTGCATTAAAATATTGCCACTGGATTCGCTGAAATTGGCGATTGAATTGGTTGACCTCAAATGCCACTACCATTTTAGTCACGCATGAAATGACTTGAATTTTTCAATTTTCTTAAAAATGAAAAGTTACCCAAAATCAATCTTTCCACCAATGAAAGAGTTAATTAAATGCTATATGTTAAGCATTTCAGAAAAAAAAAAATCGCTTCCTTTTTACAGTTATTTTACTTTAAACGCGTACGAATGGCTGGAACGACACTGTGGAAATGCCCATATGTATTTTTGGGAGAATATATGTGAATCGATGGACCGGAAGTCAGCTGCATTTGTTTGCATTCGTCAATCATTTAAGCGCCATTAGCAAAAACCACAAAAGCTGCGCCTCGACAACAGAGTAACTGCTGCGCTGTAACCGCATTATCGTTAACAATATTCCGGCAAAAAGCGCTACAATTGTGGGCGGCCAAGTTGGCCACGTTGTGTACAGTTAATGACACGCAATCTGTCGCAGTGCAACCTACAGACTTCTATGTACATATATATGCTATATATACACGTTTCCGGTTTAGTCTCCGGCCCTGCGTTGAAACCTCTGCAGTGAATTGGCGTACGCTCTCCACTCGATGAGATCCATTCGTGTGCACTAATTAAAACCAAGC
Source organism: Hypselothyrea guttata (assembly GCA_035045125.1). Lineage (NCBI taxonomy): Eukaryota > Metazoa > Arthropoda > Insecta > Diptera > Drosophilidae > Hypselothyrea > Hypselothyrea guttata. The sequence continues at coordinate 255,339 of JAWNNJ010001579.1, forward strand.
AGCATTCCAGAATAATCGAGAGCTTCGAGTGCCACTGCCACAGATAGTAAATCAGTCGGGAGTAATGGCAGCATGTCAACTTCTGCCTTCCATCTGTTTGCGGCCAAATGTGCAAATGCATTAAGTAATCAGATGCAGCAGCAGCAGCAACAGCAGCATCAGCAGTAGCATCAAGCCAAAACACATCGGAAATGTGGAAAGCTGCAATTTGTTGCAGTTGCTGTCGTCGTGGATGTTGCAGCTGCAATCATTGCTGGCACTTGGTAGACCTGCTGGGTAATTAAACTAATGGATTTTCTTAACGGCTTCCTAAGCTTTGGCAGTTCATTGATAGCATCATCGTCTGCTACGGAAAGTTTCGATCTGCCTGCAGTTCATATTTGTGTATATGTAGGTGACCCAAATCGCCTGACTTGGTTAAAATATTCTACAAATAAGTTTCGGTTTGATTGTCAACTAGCATCAACTGCATTTCACTATTTCGTTTCAGTAGTTAGCTACAGTGCACACTGGTCCCAATGTCGAAGTTTTTTGCAGAAACTACAAAAATGAAAATACAGACATGAAACTTGGTGCACTAAATGTTTATTGCATATGCAAAACATGACCAAAAATTTTGCACGATCGGACCACGCCTTCTTTAACGCCCCATATAAACTTCATCATTGCTCATACGCACGGCTGGCCTATTGATATTGAGGTCTGTGTTTTTTGCCTAATATTTTAGTTTCTTAGCCTAATTACAGTTAATTAATATTACTAGATTTAGTTCGATACTAAGTTTCTAGAAAAATTTTGTTAAAACAGCAATTTTAGGAAGTTGTTTCACGAATTTGCTTATGTTATACAAAAGGTACATTTTCTCCTTTAAGCAATGCCGCCCATAACTGATTATGGCATTTGTTAATCAATTTTGTGGAATACTTAATAAATATAAGTAATATTTAAGTGAAAATGTCGCAAAAATTTAAATTTGCCCGCTTAATAACAAAATGTGGCATTTGTGTGACCACGCAAAACTTACTTAATTAAGTATAAATCAAAATCGAAACCAGTAAGGACGGAGCTACAGTCGGACGTAACCGACTGTAGTAGACCCTGTATTTTGTGATTTCTTCGCTGCTTTTTATCCGATCGTAATGCAATGCACAGCATTGATGGAGAAGGCCATAGACTACGTGCATGCCAAATCCCGTATATTTACCATTAAAACTATAGCTTTAAAACCGAAAACTGTTGCTAAATTCTTTTTCAATTAGCGGTCCAATGTGAAGAGTTATCATAAAACTTAAACATATTTTATTTAACTGTTGCATAGGAGAACCTAAATATCAAAAAATTGTGTTGCTAGCTCTTCTAGTTTCCAAGATCTCGTTGGCTGCTCGCGGTTAGTGGGTGAATGGGGAGCGATATCAAAAATCTAAAACAAACTTGATCAGCGTACAGCATAGAAGAACCTACCATACCAAAATGGTGTCTCTAGCTCTTGTAGTTGCTGAGATCTAGGTGTTCATACGGACAACAGACAGACAGACGGACAGACGGACAGACGGACATGGCTATATCAACTCAGCTCGTCGTCCTGAGTCAGAATATATATAGTTTGTGGGGTCTACCACGCTTCCTTCTGCCTGTTACACACAGCTGTCATTTGCACTAAATTAATAGACCCTTTTATTTTTTTAAAATACAGGGTCTAAAAAGATAACGGTAAAAATAAGGTTTGAATTTGATGTGAGATATTATTTTAATCATTTAAGACTAAAATTATTGAAATCGCATGTATAAAAGCAAATTACGATAAAAAAAATGAAAAATACAATTTTTGTGTTTTTTGTATGAAAACGGCTGTAGGTTGTTTGCAAAAAAACGATATTTCTTCAAACCGCAAGAAAACGCGCAAAAGTTTTTATAATCATCGCAATATATATATGTTAAAGATTAGAACTGTGTTAATAGTTACGTAAATACGGTTAATCCCATATCCTTTTATTCCACGAAACACAAAAAAAGTTAGGTTAGAATTGCTCAAAAAAGACGACAATATAAACACACATATAAACAAACATGAATTACATAAAACAAATACTGCAGTATGACATTTTATTTTACATACCTTCACAAATATTATCCATTTTAATTTATTAAAATACAGTAAGTAGATCTAACGCAATTGAATTTTAAACTTTGCGTTAATTTGGCAAGCGAGCAATGTCAAAGTTTGCGGTAAACGATTAGCTGACTTTCAGGGTTGCCAACCTTCGCAGGGATGCAATTTCAAATGAAACTCTATGATTTTCAATTGCTCTATACATTACTCTATCGCAATAAAATATTGTTTTTCCGCAACTCTTAAAAACAAAAAATGGGTTTCTGCAAAAATTTTGCCTTTTGGGACCAGTGTGCAGTGTGTCAAATGTTATTGTGCGCAATACAGCACGCCAGTGTTGGGATCGACTTCCAGAAATATAAGTACTAGAATTAGAGAACTACATATGTAAAATCTATTATATTGGCTAATAAGCACACTTACAACAGAATCAGCACAGGGCACGACTCCCACTACACGTCTGCACCACCCAAAGGCATCCACTGCACTAATTAGCAGAGCTGCACACAGCAATATTTACAGGGCTAGCTCATATCTTGGTTCAGTAAGAGTTTGACAGCGAGAGTTGGACCAGCAGGTGTTCGGCCATCGAGAGTTCTACACGCGCGAGTTCGGCCAGCGAGAGTTAGGCCAGCAAGAGTTAGGTAGCGAGAGTTGGACAGCAAGAGCTGGCAACACACATCATCACAGAAGATGGTTTCAACCACATGAAACTCCGTAGCAGTCAATGCGCCGACAACAACACACGCCACTGTTCCTACAATATTCCAGACCATTGCAGATCTACACAAACTGCCGGCACCCACTACACGTCTTAACCACATAACTGCAGACACTGCACTGTAATTAGCAGCACTGCAGCAGCAGTATTTATATATCAGGCGTTGCTAAAAGAGAAAGCGCCGCAGAAACTCACGCCAACCAATCGGCTTCTCTCTGTCTCTCTCATTTCTCTCGCTCTCTCTCTTTGTCTCTCTTTCCATCCGTCTCTCTCTCTCTCTCGCTCTCTCTCTTTGTCTCTCTTTCCATCCCTCTCTCTCTCTCTTTCTCTTTATTTCTCTCTGTGTCCCCCTCTCTTTCTTTCTCTTCCTCTCTCTCTCTCTCTTTCTATTTCTCTCTCTTTCTCTCTATTTCGCTCTCTCTCTGTCTTTCTTTCTCTCTCTCTCTCTCTATCTTTCTCTCTCTCTCTTTCTCTCTCTCTCTCTTTCTCTCTCTCTCTCTATCTTTCTCTATCTCTCTCTATCACTCTTTCCCTCTCTCGCTCTCTCACTCTTTCCCTCTCTTTCTCTCTCTCTCTCTCTCACTCTCTCTCGCTCTCTATCTAAGCAAGAGTGCAACCATTCTGTGTAGTATGTGTTTAATTGAGCACAGACCGCAGTGATTGCAGTAGCACCGGTGGTACACAGGCAGTGCGCTTATCTGGCGGCGTGTACCACCGGTGGTACACAGGCAAGTTCATTTATCTGGCGGCGTGTACCACCGGTAGTCCACAAATGTTTATATTTTAATTCAAAAACTATACTAGAAAGAGACATACTTTAAAGAAATAAAACTAAATAGATTGGAAATTATAATAATAATAACGAAAACTATTGCGTAGTAGAAAAGTTTCGTTAAACTTCGTTTCTCGCGCACACGATGTATACCAACAGGGAAAAAATGCCCCGGGTAGAACGTGTTAATAAATAAATTTATAAACATTTTAAAAATGTTATATTTATTATATAGTTTTATGTATTATATATTATTTGTTCATGATTTTAAAGCTATTTTGTATATTGAATATATTGCAAATTCAGCCAGCATTTAGAAGAATATTTTATCAAAAGTCGCATTTTATTTGATGGTTTTTGGTGATTTAAAGATTTATTATAAGTTAGTAGTGGGATAACGGCTAATTTAAGCTTACTTATAGCTCTTTATCTTTTTATTGTCATATTTTATTTATAAAAAGTTGCATATTGAACCAATGTGCGCTATTAGTTGTGCGCTCGTATTGCCAACATGTTTCATATTCGTAATCAAAACGCGCAAAGAATTTCCCCCGCCCTCTCCCCGCTCCTAACTACAAGTCAGTTCATCAATGGCACTAAACAATATGAGTTCCGGGCTTCATGTTGTTGCTGCTGTGTGCCTGCATATGTATGTGTGTGTGTGTGTGTGTGTGTGTGGCTCGATGTCATCAGCGACAGCTGTGCGCGCATTTTGATATTGAATTCTTGACATGATTGCGCGGCCACAGCTTGTCGTGCCGCCATTTAAATGAACATATCATAGTTACACACCCACACACACACATACATCCGTACACTTACACAAGAGCAGAGAAGAATTTTAAAATTCCAGGCAATCATAACTCATGCGCTAATAAACTGCCCTACAAATAGCAAAGAGCCAATAGTACACGGCACACAAACACACTTACTAAATGTGCATATGTGTGCGTAAGGGTGCTACATATTTATAGGCATTATTGTAAAATAGGCGGTAAAATGGTGTCATCGTTGCGCAAACGAAATCTTTATGAATATTTTATTATTGCTTTAATAAAAAAGCAAGGGAAGAGCAGGAACACAGGCACGAACAGACGAACAGCCCGAGCAGACGCGCAAATGGCAAGAGAGTTCTCTGCTGAAAAGCAATTTGTGTCAATAAATATACACTCCCACTCACACCCACACACACACACACACGCACGCTCGCATACATGAGCGTTTAGCACTGCATATGTGTTGATGTTTCGTCTTTGGCGTTGGTATTTTGGTCTTGGCATAACGACAACAACAACAAACAGCATAATCGTCATAATCATTTTATGCGCATGTTTTGTAGCATACTTTTGTGGTCATAAATTTTTATTTACGTCGCCGGGAATGCGCCAAGTGCCACGGCATGGAGCGGGGCACAAATCCATGAAGGGGTGCTCGGTTCATATAGAGAAATTAAAGTGCGATAAGCTTGGTTTATTTTCATGCCTTGGGTTTTTACAAGCACCTTAAAATGTCCTGTAACAAATAAATATGCACACAACCGTTAACTAATGTGTGTGTGTGTGTGTGTGTGCTCGTTGCGGGTGTGCGTTGTGTGTGTCCATTGCTTTCAATTGCATACAACATGAAGCGCCTGACGTATTCAGTTTCAGGCTTTTTCGGCTGTTTCTGGTTTCATGGGAATTGATAATAATGGCTTCATACATAAATGCGAATTGGTGTGCGTTGCAAAGTTTATGCGGTGAATTGCATGAACTGCCGAATACGCGTAATCCAATTCAACTGCAACAGAAGAACTTGTTAAATTTTTTTGAACAAGCGGCATAGACAAAAAATCATTGATTACTAACTATCGCTGGCCAAACACTCGCTGGCTTAGCTCTCGCCTGGCTAATTCGCGCCTGTTGAACTCTCACTGGCCGAACTCTCGCTGGTTATAGATAATGCTAAGCCGGCAACTTCTTGTACAGCTGCTTCTTATGACTGCTGAAACACGACTCGTGATACAGATCTGCTCTATACAAAAACAGCTAGCATAGCCTACTACTAACCGTTACTTTTCAAAGTGATTAAACCGTCGAGTTTAAAATGAATGCGCACGAAAATGAGCAATAGAGGGAGACGGTAAAAATTTGGGGTAAACAGCTAGTCTTAGAAATATTCAGATGAAAATCTCTTGATGGCGTATTGGTTAAGGCATTTGCCTCGACTTATATATACAGACAAGTTTGATAATTTTTGTTTCTAAGGTCACTGTTGAGAATGTTGGCAACATTCGAAATAGTACTATCTGACCAAAGTCAAATTTTTCCATTAAAATCTTCCATAGCTAGACGTCGAGCCCGAAGTCTCACCTTCAGTTATGAAGTCACACGTCGCTTTACAATTGCGCGCTCGACCTGACAGTCGGGCAAGCCCGACTGTCTAATACCCTGTACCACAGCTCGCGCTGCGCGCTCGCCCGTACATTATATAATTTAAAATATTTTGCACTATTAAACGATATTAAAAATGTAATAATTTAGCGGCAAATTGCGCGCAAACACACACACACACATACGCAAGTCTTATTATTTCACTCTTATTTATATTAAAACGCAGCAGTGTATCACGCCTAAGTATATGTATTAACATTCGCAATGATAATTGCGCTTTAGAATGTTAATAGCTTAAAAAAAAACGCTAGAAAAACGTATTTGTTGAAAAACTCGCAAACGATCGAACGAAGCACACAAATCGGTCTCACTATCGAATAGATATCGTCTATCGAAAGGTGCTCATTGTGAATGGAAAAAAAATCCGCGCGCAATTGGCAAAATTCAAATGTGCATATTTATTATGACTTATAATTATTAATATACATTTTATTTACTATAGTTTATTATTATTAGATATATAAAATGTTTTTCTCCCCGATATATTATTTATAAACATTAGTAATTACTGATAAAGTAATTATTTAGCAAACGTTTGAGTCCAGCGGGCAAGCGTTCTAACGTTCTGGCAACGCCATTCGCAAGCATTCAATCACACAGCTGCTAAGCTCTTGACCATGTACATACACACATACATACACATACACATTTTCGAAGCACTTATATATGTGAGACTCTGCCATACAAATCTACAAAAAAAAGTGGAATCCTTTAAATCATCATAATTCTGTTAATAATGGACCGATTTTGATGAAATTCACAGAATTTGTAGATTGTATTATTATCTACCAACTACTGAAGACAAAATTTGTGTATATAGATTTGTATGTCTTTAATTGGTCAATGAATTATTTTTCCGTATATTGAGGGCGGAAGGGGCGTGGCATCTAAGATTTGAAATAAACTTGATCTGCGTATGGTACACACCTTTCAAATATGACCAAAACGGCTTCTCTAGCATTTGTAGTTTAGAAAATCTCAGCGTTCATCCAGACAGACGGACAGACAGGACAGACAGACGGACAGACAGACAGACGGACATGGCTATATCGACTCAGCTCATCACCCTGATCAAGAATATATATACTTTATGGGGTCTGCCACGCCTCCTTCTGCCTGTTACATACATTCTGACAAAGTTATTAACCCTGTTTTTCCCATTTTTCAATGGGTACAGGGCAAAATTTTAAATTAAAATACTTGCATGTGATAGTTGGATTTTTTTTTTTAAATTTTATTTTATTAAGTGACATAAAATTGTTCCTTGTACACAAAAGGAAGCTCCACCCCATATCACAGTATGATTATTCAATGTTCATCTAAATATCTTTGTGGGAATTGTTGTGAAGAAATTAAGCTTATAGTTTGCTAATTTTCAATTTTGTTGAATAGAGATTCATGCGATTCAAGAAAAGATGCCAGACGATGTCATTTAGTTGCTACGGAATTAAGATGGCTGCAACTCATTGCGTAAATTGCGTCTGAATTCATATTCGACTTTTGTTGTTCAAGGGAATTCACGAATTGATCCGCGCATAAACGCGGTAAAGCTATGTGCGTGCATGCGCGTATTTTGCGGCCTTGTTTGGAGCAACGGCCACACTGCCAAATTGGCGGTTTTGTTGGCTACAAATGAGCAGTGCGGCTTATGCGGTGGCCTAAAATAAATTTAGCTTGCGGCCAGTTGATGAACAATTGAAAAATCTATTGAAATAGATATGTATATGAAATAAAACAATTAAAAGATCTGCGTTTATATGCCCATAGCTGGGGTTTTGGGCGCCATTTAAGCTCCATGAGAGACCTTTATGGGGAAAAACTGCAGTTAATTAACTGACGGCAGTAGTGAAGTGTAACGAATTGGAAAACCAAATAATTCGCATTGATTTTGTTCGTTTCAATCACGGTTGTCACAGTCACACAGAGAAAGATATTGTGGCCAGGGGGAGTAGCGGCAGGGGATACGGTGGCATAGATACCCACATCAACCGCATGTGCATTGATTTGCTGCGTACAAATCTGTGAGCGAAATGGAAGCGAAACGCAGTGGACACACTCGCATGCTGAGGCCATTGATTGCCAAAGCCAATGCTATATGAATAAATGAAAGACAGGTCTCTCTGTGTGCCACCAACCCCTGATCCTATAAAAGAGCCAGCCCCCTCTCGCTCCCCACCTCTCTAGCTGGCTGTCTCTCTGCAGTTTCTTTTGTGTAAGTCGAGGCAATGCAAATGGCTGCATTTAATTGTTGCATAGTATGCAGCGTTATAACAAAAGTAAATAAAAATACTCGCATAAAGGACCGACCTGAACGACAAACAAATTAATTCCTTGTGATGTTTGGTAATTGAAAATCCCCGCTGAAACAGAAATTTGTATCTATGTTGCCCCTAGTCAAGGCATGTCGCTCGAAACGCTTGATTAATTAAACAAACATATACTTGGAAGTGCATAAAAGGCAATGTAATTTGTGAAAGTATAGCAAAACGTAAATTTGTTATTTATAAATAAATAAAAATAAACATAACTGCATGCACATTACGTATTCATGAGGTGGAGGTGCTCATTTGAGCGCATAAAAAAGCCGATTTGCAAAAACAATTATCAATATTTAATCCGTTCGCGGTTTTTGCGTATGCAATGTAATTGTTAATAATATATAAAAATGCGGTTTAGACAGATAATACTAAAAATAAAAAACCAATAAAGACTTAGCAGATTAGTCGGTCGGTAGGCCACGGTCGGAGATAACCGATTCTTTTTGTTTCAATTATTCACTGGATTCTTGTCTGTTTGTCCCATTTTAAAAATATCTTAGATTCTCCAAAGTTTGGTTTTGGCTTGGGTTCTGGTTCGTTTGTGTTAAGTTTTTAAAATTAAAAATAAAGATATACTATGATTTGAACTGGATCCGTATTCTATTTTGTTGTTGCCAGGATTTGTTATTGAAGTTTGATAAAAAGTAGTAAATATTGTTTTTGTTTGTTTGTGCAGTTTGCAGTGTTGGGTTTCAAATCTTCTTTTTCTTGTCACTCGCTAAGCTAACTAAACACCATTTGTGCTCTTTAAGTACAGGCACAACATAACTATCTGTATGTATGTATGCAAGTGTGCAATGTTAAAGGGCAAAAGAAAAATGTAAAATTTATGTGCAACAAATTGAACGCAATGTGCATTCTAAATATATTTTAAGTATTAAGTGGGAAATTGAAAATTTGCCTGTTTACTTTTTACAGATTTTTTGTTGCTCGATTTATTTTTATTTTTAGCACGTGTCACTGATAAGTCAGGCAGCCATTTAATGCCAACTCGCCAACATTAAAACTAAAAGCATTTAATTAAAGAAATAATTTAACAAATGGCAAACCATTTGCAGAGGCCGAAGAGGAGCATGCCAAGATCTTGCACAACCAAACCAAACGAAATGAAACGAAACATTTCCTTTTGCCTTTTGGGCCACGTTTCGCCAGCTGCTTGTGCAGCAATTTGGTGCAGGATGTAAACGTCTTGCCTCGACTCATGCACCTTATCGCCGTGTCGACATTGGTAATTTAGAGAGGCAGGTGCACTGGGACACAGCTGAGGGGCAGGGTGCAGTACAAATGTTAGTACCAGTTTTATTTAGACCCTGTACTTTAAAACAGTACAAAGCGACTATTAAGTTGGTGCAAATGGGATAAGTGTGTATATCAGAACATTGAGCTGAGTCGATGTAGTCTGTCCGTATAAACACAAGCATAGATCTCGCAAACAAAAAGGATATGTAGATTTGCCAAGCTGTAGGATGAGCAAGTTTGTATTAGACTTTGAAAACTCCCCCCTTCCTCCACATCGATGCTGAGGACTGCTTTACGATCGCATTGGAAACAGCAAAGATAAGCAACAGACAATGTTTTGGATAGTGGGGGAAGTGGTTTGCATAAACAAGCGTTTTGTGTTTTCAATTGTGCAACGCCCATACCTTGCCTCGTTTACGGTTGGGTCCGACTGTAGCCTGCCGCCCGACTGATCTGCTCCACCTTTACTGGTTTGTATTGCATTTTCGATTTGCACTTTACACGCTTTCATTACACTTCGTTTCCGGCGCAAAACACTTGACCGCTCTTCAAGCCCCAAAAGAGCCGTTGCATTGTTACCATTTAAACTATTGCTGCTGCTGTTAGCTGCTTTTGCTTGTATCTAGCACTGTTGGGATGGCACACTTGAGCGAGAGGCGATTATCAATGAAATTTGTGTCGAAATCTTCAGCTTAAGCTGTGTCATAATCAACGAAATGATGTTAAATTTCGTGTACATCAGTTACATGGCTGAAGCTGGCGTTGTCCGCTGAATGACGATTTAAGCTGCAATTTCGTTAAAAATATATATTTCCAATCGATTTCGCTGGTTTATCGCCAAGTTTATTTCCACTTTGTAGTTCCTTTGGCTCGCTGCCACTTCAGCTTGGCATGCACAGTGGTTGGCAATGTATGTGTTCAGCTCCAATTATTGTATTTGTCTTTCTCACGCGAATCCTGTTGGACATGCGAATTGCAAAATCTTACTTTTATTATGTGCTGAGTTTTCATCTATCCTAAACCACTGTAGCTCAGCTGCTTAAGTGTGTGTGTGTATGTGTTCGTATGTGTGTTTAAGTTTGTTACCAAGAACTTACGGAAATGAAATGTGTTTTTATTTTAGTTTTATTTCGGTGTGTACATTTACACGCTCGAGTGTTTCGCTTGCCAACCCACAAATAAAAAGTCGAGCTGCACAGAAAAAACTGCCAACACAAATACAAATAGCAGAAGTTCAAGTATAAACACAAACACCCCTAACACTCAAGTCTATTTACAAATCATGGCAAAAATGCAATTTGCAATGCCCAAAAAAAGGGCCAAGTAAATAAACATTTCTCGCTGCAGTCGAGCTGGCAAACATGACGTTGTGCTTCGGTTGGCAAATATTTACGCATATTATGTATACGCAGCGTTGGCACAGCAATTGCTTTTCCCCCTCCCACCCACTTGTCACCATATGCACAGCCAATCTGCATAATTGTGCGGGAATTATTATTCGCATAGTAAACTGCCTCGGCCTTGTTGCAATTCATTTTGTTATATATGTATATGGTAGCTAGATATATGCATAGCAAATTTATGCCGTCCTCTCAAGGACGAACTGCCGTTTGCTGTGGAAAAATTTTGATGTGCCAGCTAATTAACATGTAAATATTGTGGCATTTCTATGCATTGCCTTGTTATGGGCTCGGTTACATTATGATTACGCTTTTCATTTTCATGTCAGTTGGCATCTGTCACATTCAATAAGCCTGCGCCCCAATTTGATGGCCTGCAATTGTTTTGAGTGCTTGTGTAATCAAGCATTAGCTTCTACAAGTGCTAATCAAATCAATTTATGTATTTGTATGCAGATAAATATATATTCTAATAAAGCACATCACTAAGCACTTTTATTTAATCGTTGACAAAGCCAGTTTCAATTCAATTAGTTTTAATTAAAATAATCAATAAAATCTACTCTGGCACATCAGTTAATTTTTAGCTGATTGAAGTATCTCGAGCTTTTAACGTTTTCACCTTGGTGGAACAATTATACTGGTTACATCATATTAAAATAAAATACGCTATCATTACGTAATCGAAAATATCAAACAAACTACTTAGAGCTGTCCAAATTGATTCAATTGATCGACTGCCTACACTGATCAAACAAACTACCTTCAAGATTCTTGTTTCATTCTTTCAATCGTGTTTAGTTACAAACCCTCTGATTATAATACACTTAATTACCTAAAAAACATTAAGAAAGGTAAATATATTTGTTGCACAACTATAATTAGCATTTAAGAACGGAATGCATCACGGTTTGTAGTCAGTAATATTTTTATGTATCCACTAATTCGCTGAAGACACGACTCGTTCGATTATTTTAAAAAATTAAGCTTTCACTGTATGATTCACTGAAAGACTCTCTGGGGAGCTCACCACAAATTTAACTAGATCCTTAAATTGAACAATAGAGCTACTGAGTTACAATCAGGAAACAACTGCTTTAGTTCAGTTGGTTAACTGCTAAAGTAAACGGTACAACGTAATACGCAAAATGTAAGCATTTCTTTTATATAAAGAATCATTCCAATTTCCTTAAATGTCTCAGCTATTATGAAGCTTTAAATTGTTATTTAAACAAGTCTTGATTCAAAAGTGCACGAGCCAACACTTTTCATTAACTTGCAACAGGGTTTTATGTGAAGCAAATTGCCCAGCAGCAGTAGCAGCAGAGGTTAGGATGAAAGCATAACGAATGGACCAAGTCAGGGACAAGAAAGAATGTGCACAAGTGCAGTCGGGAAAATGCGCAATGGCAACTGTGAAACGACTAATAGACACCCAGTGCCAGTTTCAACTGGTGACCCTCTTGGTCAATGAGCACAGCCATAGCCAAGTTTTGTGGTTGGTTTTGTATGTTAGCCTACGGTGCTGGGGCTCTGAAATGAGAATGAGAATGTGAATATGGAATTGGATGTGAATACGGATGTGGATGTGCTGCTCGATATTTGCGTGTTCTAGGTGAGTAAATTCCAAAAGTCGACGGATGCAGACATGCAATAGACACGAGGTTACTCTCACACACAATACACAAATTCGCTTGTTGCAAAGAATTTATGGCTAGCAGTTGCCTATTTGGTAGGGTTGTCGCTAATATACCGAAAAATAAATGTAGTGATATTTAGTTATATATTTATTGGAGGATATTTATTTTTATTATTATTGCAAAAACAATGACACAATTTTAAAGTTGGAGTCTTCTAATTTGGCATGTACTTAGCCTATGGTTATGATGGAAACACAAATTACAGGGTCTCCTACTGTCGGCTTCGTCCGATTGTAGACCTTCGCCCGTCTGATCAACTTATTAATTACGATAACAAATAAATAATATAAAGATATTTAAATTATAAAAATTGTTATAAAAATATAATCTTATAAAACGCTGTATTAAAAATATATGGACGGGGCAGATCAGTGGGACGGAGGCTACAGTCGGATGTAACCGACAGTAGGAGACCCTTTACTTTAACTTTATGCATTTACAAACACAGTCAAAGGCACGCACACTAACCTACCCGCGTGTGCAAGGCACACCACCCCCCCTCTGCCTAGTGCGGCAAATTGTCCTTTCCATATTTTCGCTGTTTCTTATCCGATCGAAACGAAATTCACAGAGTCAATAGAGAATGTCATAAGCTATTATTACGTACCAAATTACAAGTCAATAACTTTAAAGCTGTGGCTGCAGCAGCTTTTTGCGGTTTGCGGGGGAAGGGGGGAGGTATCAAAAATCTAAAACAAACTCGTGCTGCTCGCGAAATAGGAGAATCTAAATCCCGAATATGGTGTCTCTAGCTCTTATAGTTGCTGAGATCTAGGTGTTCATACGGACGGACAGACAGACGGACAGACGGACAGACAGACAGACAGACAGACAGACAGACAGACAGACAGACAGACGGACAGACGGACATGGCTATATCGACTCGTCTTGTCGTCCTGATCAAGAATATATAAACTTTATGGGGTCTGCCACGCCTCCTTCTGGGTGTTACACACATTTCCTCTTTGCACTAAACTAATAGACCCTTTTTACTTTTTTAAAGTAAAGGGTCTAAAAATCATCTCGATATTTTTCCATCGATACTAAATTTGTATAATATTCGACAACCCTGCTATCTGGACACCTGATGCCTGCCTGGCATAAATACCTAATTTTAGCCAAGTTATCTCTGACCGGTCTCTGTGTCTGTAGGCCAAACAAACATTTTCGGCTAGCCACACTAACTTCTGCATCTGGTGTTGGCTCTCTGCTGGCTCAGTCCGCAGCGCACTTGACTGTTTAATTGCCATGCCCCCTGTGGACTGCAATTTTTACTATAGTATGTCAATGGAAATGCCGAGGCGAGTGCATCGGTGTGAGTTGCTGTGTGTGTGTGTGTGTGTGTGTGTGTGTGTGGTCTGTGTACTCACATGCTGTGCAGCCAAATGGTCGGATCAGTTAAAGCACACTAACGGCATCTGTTAAGCTCGGTTCTTACGTTTTTCTGCTCTGCTCTGTGGTAAATCTCTTAATCTGTCTTTTGAACAAGGGGAATGCAACGGTTAAACACACTCACAGTTACATACATACGTTAACTGGAGAATTGAATTTTTAGACCCCTTTACTTTAAAAAAGTAAAAAGGGTCTATTAGTTTAGTGCAAAAAGGAAATGTGTGTAACACCCAGAAGGAGGCGTGGCAGACCCCATAAAGTATATATATTCTTGATCAGGACGACAAGCCGAGTCGATATAGCCATGTCCGTCTGTCCGTCTGTCTGTCTGTCTGTCTGTCTGTCTGTCTGTCTGTCCGTCCGTCTGTATGAACACCTAGATCTCAGCAACTATAAGAGCTAGAGACACCATATTTGGGATTTAGGTTCTCCTAATCAGTAAGCAGCACGAGTTTGTTTTAGATTTTGGATACCTCCCCCCTTTCCCCGCAAACCGCATAAATCTACTGCAGCCACAGCTTTAAAGATATTGGTTTGTAATTTGGCACGTAACTAGCTTATGACATTCTCTATCTACGCTGTGAATTTTGTTTCGATCGGATAAGAAACAGCGAACATATGGCACAGACAATTTGCCGCACTAGGCAGAGGGGGGGTGGTGTGCCTTGCATACGAGGGTAGCTTAGTGTGCATGCATCTGATTGTGTTTGTATGTACATATAGTAGTAGTAGTAGTAAAGTAAAGGGTCTGCTATAGTCGGTTACGTCCGACTGTAGCCTCCGTCCCACTGATCTGCCCCGTCCATATATTTTTTCAATTGCCGGCGTACGTGGATTCAGTTGTCAGAAAAGACCAGTTTATTCGCATCCTTAATGAGAGCCAATGCGTTAAGTACTGCCCTTAAGTGTGGGTGTTGTGTGTGTGTGTGTGTGTGTTTATGGTAAGTTAGCAATCGGAGCAACAGTTGTTGTAGTTGTGGTTGGCTTACGGTTGTTTCTACGGTTAGTTAATTGATGTAAGCATTGCTTCTGCTGGGCAAACTGCTTCACTGACAAAGCGCAAGTCATGTTTAACTAAGGCTTCAATCGAGTGCTCATGCAACATTCGACATTTTAATATTTGAATAAAATAAGGCCATATGTCAAATAGGTATAAATATTGAATCTTATTAGATATAAGTAATGTTGCTAATTTTAAATTCAAACATATGTATATTTATTTCATGACTAAATGCCAGAGGATATTGAAATAATTAAATATTCAAATGTAATAAAACCAGAGTGCGAGCGAAGCAAAGCCTGTATATTGTTTCTTTAATATCTTCTGTGTTTATTCACAGATTTCAATGGGTTTTCAGAATAGATAAATATAAGCAAAAAGTATATATTCTGAATAATAACCTTTTACGTTTCTTATTAAGATAGATGGCTATATCGACTCAGCTCATCGCCCATGATCAACAACATATAAACTTTATGCGGTGCCTAGTAACTCTGTATTTAACCAATCCATGGATACAGCATCCAATAATATAGAAATGCAATGGTAAATTTATAATAATATAATAATATTAATAATGAACCAACATTTTTTATTTGAAAGCATTAAAATGCGTTATTATTATGCAAAATAAAATGAATTAAATAACTTTAACAAATTCTTATACTTTTTCTTTAAATGCAGAGAAATGTTTTCTCTGTACTTCTTTAAGCTCCGCTGTTAGTCCAAGACCTCTAGCTATGTATTACAGCTAAATTCAATATTTACCAATCAACTTATTATTATAAGTAGATACAAATAGCAATAACTACTTACTAACAATCGGTAAACAATTCGTGAGCACAAGATCAATACGCATAACCAAATTCTTGGCTCATTTTATGACGTCTACTTGACTTCAATTGTGCTGTAGTCCTTTCGGTATATTTATTTTTGCATTGTTTGTGGGCTCGCAGGTTGGCCAAACAATACTGATACTACGCCCTGAACTGTGTATCTTTAATTAGGCTAATGCCAATGCAAACAGAGCCTCAGGTAACTAAACAGCAGTTTAGCTTTGAGTATCATTAAATTCAATTTACCAGCAATTTGACAGCAGTCAATTTGCCAGCACCTGTCTATATAAGGCTATATGTTCCCCTGGCTGGCATAAAAGTATTGCAAATGTTGCCAACAACACTACAACTAGCTCATTTGAGCAAACTAATACAGATCTTAGGTGGGCCATCGATTGTTTTATTTTATTCATTTATATACTCTAGATGTTTGAGTAGTGCAATATTTTGCTACCTTTTCCTCGTTGTTAATCGTGCACAACACAACGCTGGAAACTACCGGACTGCAGTTGGAGTACCTAGATCAACTACAAGTGGCTCTCCAGAATCTCAGTCACCCAGTAAAGCTGCAATGGATTGATGTTGCTAAGCTGGCTGAACATGACACTTTAGAAGCGCAACTTCTGGCTGCAGTAGACTCGTCTGTAATTGAAGTGGGTTTTATTTATATTGTCATATCTACTAGTATCAAGTTTTGAGTGATTTCTTTTATTAGGGTTTCATTACAATACTACCAAGCACAAGGGATTTTCTACACGCGCGCTACTTTGCCACTCGCAATGCCAATGTCAGACTGCAGGATAAAATGTATCTGTTTTTATGTGAGCAAGAAGATCACAACGAATTGCTGGCCATGGACATATTGCAGTGTGAGTAAAAGGCAACTTTAAATCAATTGGAATCTATTGATTAAGTTCTTAATGTTCGTCAATAATAATTTGAGACACAATTAATATGATAGAAAATATAATTGGAATCTAAAGTTAGGTCAACTGCTAACAGTTATACCTAGCTTTTTGGTGAATATTATAGTATTTTTCAGTGGACTATTCAAACTAAGGATATAAATCTGGATTAATATAATTTACTTTATTGTTATTGCGTTTTAAAGGTTAGAACAACATAAGATTCGCATTCTCTAATACAAACCATTTCGTATCGTATTCCTTACAAGATTATTTACTGTTTTCATAACATGTAGAATAACATTATTATGTAATCTTTCAATCAACTCTTCGCATTTACCGTAAGTGGAGTTCAAGTCTCAAGTGAATCGTTTTACGAATCTGCCAACAATTTCTTCGAGTGAGTTCTTGGCATTAGTTTAGTTAGTCGACAATAAAATGCGGACCCGAGCGAGGATCCCTGGGGGACTGGAGAAACAAGTCAAACTCCAAAGTTTTTGGCACACCACACTCGACTCGATGCGTTCAGCTCTCACACAAACGTGGCGAAAATCGCTGTAGGGCACATCAGTTGATCAACAACTGACTTTAAAGTTGGAACACTGGCCAATAATTTCCACGCTCGACGGCGTCTTGTTCAATTGCAAAGTTTTTTGCCTGGCTTTTATTGTTATTGGCTGGGACTTAATTTGGTCTCTTTTGCTTGTCTTTTGCCTTGTTCAACAATGAACGAACGCTGTAATACGCTTTAGTCTACCCACACCATCTGCTGGTAAGGCCACAACAGCAGGCAAATACACTACATGGAAAGGATGCCAAAGGTGGAGTTGGAGGTGGGAGGCCATTGCCGCACCCGTACCGCGACATCAATTTCGAACTGTGGACACAAAAGTTTGTCGGTGGCAGTGGAAATTTGGATGCTATACTCTTGGACGCATTCTTGCCGAACGAAACTTTTGCCAACCAAGTCGAACTTTATCCCAACAAGCTGCTCAATCTGCAGCGCCGTACGCTTCGCATGGGCTCCATTACTTATGTGCCATACACAGTTACTAATTATGTGGTAAGTAATTGCCGGTTAAGTTTATATTTATCGTTGTTTTGCCGGTTGCTTCTGTTTGCTTTTGTTGTTGGCGGCACGCCCAAAAGCACACACAAATGTTGGAGATTTGCACGCCAGCATTAAGCAAAGCCAATTGGTCGTCCTCATGTCTCCTGCCTTACATTTGCCCCCTCTATCCATCCACCACTCGTTCCCCACATTGTCCACAATGTTATGTCCTTGTCGCATTAGAGCACTGGGCTCTGCAAATGGTCATGAATAAATGGCCAGCGGTTGCTCTGCCCCCCTACGCTCTAGCCTCCCTCACAGATCTGTGTGTGGCTGGTGGCTGGTGGTTGGTGGGTTGAGTACAAGTTATTTGCTGTTGTAGTTGTGGCTAACGGTTTCGTTAACTATGATCCAAGTAGTCATGTCTCCTGCTTTGCTTTATATCCTTTTAGGGCGTGTTATAATTTTGTCAGCGTGTAAACAGTGTGTCGCATTTATGGGATTCTTTTAAGCCCTTTAAGTTTAAGTGTTACCAAAGCAAACAACTGGATGCTGTGGTATACATCAATTGCTGTTACTTTGTACTGATGGGAGATTTACATAAAACATTTTTATATATTTTATACATGCCATTGAACTAAACATATTCTGAATCTATAATTATGTTTTATAATACAATACTATATGTAAGTAAATTTTGTTCAAGAATTAAGTGTATTTATATGAAATTTTCAATATATATATAATAAATATTCAATATATATAATAAATATTCAATATATGTATAATAAATATTTAATATTTAGATAATAAATATATCTCATAAAATGTATATTAAATTTATTGTATAATTAATATACCTAAATATGTTAGCATAACAGAAATAATTTTGACAAGGCATTCAGTATGAAGTTTAATGTAAGGCTAAAGAATTACAATCTTAAATAATTTTAATAAATCTTTATAATTTGAATTGCATATATCGTACAATATAATATTTTTATAGTATTGTGTTACCTAGTATTTTTTATGTTCATGTGTTATTCATTTCTCTAATGTATATCTTTTTGCCTACCAGCAGTTCTTTCGTTTCTAGTTTATACATTTAAGCTAGAATTGGTGTGTTTGTAAGTTTGCAAGTTATTTCAGCACTGCTTTCGCTTAATACTTTTGGCAAACAGATTTTGACCACTGTGCCAGCCACATGGACAGTGCTGGCACCCAAACAAAAACAAAACAGTTGAAAAAATTCTTTGTTGTCACTTGGTGGAAGTTTTGTTCGCACTCAATTGTTTGCCTTAAGGACATTCGCACATTTGTAAACACACTCATACCATTACGACAACGGACTCACATGCAAACACACACACACACAGACACTGACTCTCACCCGCACTCGCACACACATAGCCGCAAGCGTGTACATGTGGTTTTGTTTATGGCTCGGCTTTAGCACAACATTGATTTAAATTACGTGTTTCCATTTAATTGGCGCCGAGTGTCGATGTCGATGTCCATGCTGCCTGCCTGCATGTGAGTGGGCGTGGCTCACATGGTGCCAGCCATTACGAGGCCATTTAGTAAATTAGAGCAGACACTTTCAATGGCCAACAATGGACTCCAATTAGGCGCTGCTGCCTCCCGAAACTTAATAAACCCTGTCGCTCTCTCCCACCCATGAACACCCTCTTCAGGCAGCTGGTGCCGGCAATGAGGATCCAATTAACCCACAGACGGCCAATCTCTCGATAGACTACTCTGGTTCCGAGGCGAATATTATGAAGACCTTCTGCCAGGTGCACAATTGTCATCTGCGTGTCGAGGCCTGTAAGAGGTATTATTATCGTGTCTTCAAAAGTTACCTATGGTTTATCTGTAGATGGCCCTGATAATTGGGGCAGCATCTATGAGAACGAGACTGCCGATGGCATGCTGGGCGGTATTTACACACAACGCGTGGAACTCGCCATCGGCTGCATCTACAATTGGTACAACGGCATCACGGAGACCTCACACGCCATATCCCGTTCGGCAGTCACAATACTAGGACCTGCTCCAGCGTAAGGGCTTCCACTGTTCCCACTTAATCATATCAACAACAAACCATTTCAACAATTCTTTAGTCCTCTGCCAGCCTGGCGCACTGACATACTGCCCCTCAAGAGCAGCAGTTGGCTGCTGCTGCTGGGCATCATAGTCATCTGCAGCAGCTTTTTATATTTGCTGCGATATTCGAGCCACTTCCTGGCTCAGCACCAGGCACGATCTGAGTTTTTGCATGCTAACAATTTGGCAAAATCGGCATTGGATATATTTGCCATATTCATTCAGCAGCCGTCGGCGCCTTTGAGGTAGGTATGGAATGCTAAAGAGATACAGTCATAAAAATCAAGAAATATTCATTCTTCAAAATAATGCTCTTAAATGAATCTTGTTTTGTTTTAGAATTTAAGTAAAAATGTAAAATGAATCGTGAATGAATTCAGATCAAGGCTTCAAGGCAAAAAATTTGATTAAACTTTCTGTTTGCTAAACCGAACCGTAAATTATTTTAATATACATCTTTATGAAGAGTATAAATTGAATTTGAAGAACGCAGTTAACTAAAGAACTTTATTCTTAAATTAAGAATTTTATTAATTTTTGAACTTTTGACACCGCAAGTTCTTGATTCAAGCACGAAACCTCTTGGTTTTTGTTCTCAGTGTAGATTTGAAACCTTATTTCTTTTGCAGTTTCAATCGCTTTGCCACAAGGTTCTTTTTGGCCACCTTGCTTTGTGCCACGATCACCTTGGAGAACATCTACAGTGGACAGCTGAAGTCTCTACTGACGGTTCCCTTTTATGGGGCACCGGTGGACACCATCGACAAATGGTCGGAGATGAAGTGGAAGTGGGCAGCGCCTTCGATCATATGGGTGCATACGGTGGAACAGTCGGATCTGCTCACGGATCAAATAATGGCCAATAGCTTTGAGGTGCGCGACTATAGCTTTATGTATAATGCTAGCTTCAGGCCCAACTACGGCCTGGGAGTGGAGCGTATGGGCTCTGGCGCTTTCAACTTTGGCAATTATGTAACGCTAACGGCACTGGAGAATCGCATAGTGAGTGCAGCACATGGGTTTCAGTTTGTCAGTTGTCAGTTATTGTTTGGAGCTGTGCAGGTGCTTAGAGATGATCTGTATTTTGACTGGACACGCGCTGTTTCCATACGTGGCTGGACTTTGATGGCACAATTGAACAAGCACATACGCACCTGCCAGGAGACGGGACTCTACATTCACTGGGAGCTGGAGGCAAGTCATGCAGTGAATGTGGACAATAGCTCATCAATGATTAACTGTGTGCCTTTTGTATGTGTGCAGTTTGTAGCCAAGTATCTGGATAAGAAGATTGGACAGATGCTCTACAATCTGGTCAACGGTCATGTGAGCAAAAAGCCACCCCAGCCACTTGTAGTGGACGACATTTCCGGTGCACTATTTGTGCTCAGCTTTGGATTCACAATTGCTGCCAGTGCATTGTTGTTGGAGCACCTGCATAAGCGACTCCTGTGCAGCCCAAGCAGCGGGCAACGCAACTAATTTGCGGCTTAGACCTCCACCCGTACATGGCTGGTCAATGATTGTTTGCCTAACGGGCACACACGTGTCGCACATGCATCAAAACCTGCTCAAACCCACACACAAATAGGTGAAAAGCCGCACATATTCGGTAGCCAACGGCAATTGGCCACGCTCAAACGCAGGCCAAAAATTTGATGGCTTGTATCTCTCGCATCTCTCTTATTCCCTTCCGAACGGTTTTGGCCATTTCGCAGCTAACAGAGCATGTGGTCGAACTTCAGTAGCAGGCGTGGATTAGGGGCTGGGAGGGGCAGTGTTTGGTTGACCTGCAGGCAGATGTAATCGGGTTGCTTATGCTATTTCAGTTGAGTTTCAGTCAGTTTTGCGGATATGCAAAACTGAAAATGACTTTTGGCTTAGACTTAGCTGCCTGGTAATTGGAAAACCGTTTAGAGCGAGATCCCACATGCACACTCTCGCACATACACTCAGAAAAATAGCATACTAGATTTGGATGCAGCCTTTCTAAAAACTGTACCATTTCGATCTTGAATAGTTTATCTATACGTTATGCAATAGCCTTTATTTAATATAACATAAATATATTTTTGACTTGAAATACATTTTGTTACACCCTCATCTGAAGCTCAGATTGAATTCCGAGTCATATTTATTTCCTTATATGTAAAGCTCTTAGTTCAGTCAGGTTTTTATATGGACCAAGTACAAATTCCTTTAATTTTTGCTGAGTGTACCCCGGACTTCATGTGCTGTTCTTGGCAATTAGATGGTCTTTTAATGATGCACTTAATTATCGCTGGGGAGATTATTCATTATCTGTAATTTGTAGCGGTTTTAGTAGCACTTACGTGGCACATAACCAACGTCACTTGCCATTCGAGCACCTCAACCTCAATTCAGAGTGTATTTCATAAATCTTCGGTTCAAGGATGTCAGCGTCTCATCATTTTGCATGCTTGCAGCGCTCGTTAGGGAGTCATTTGAGTGTAGGCCAGGTAAATGGCTGTCGCAAAACAATTTGAAAGTACACACTACAACATACCCTGTAAGTGGTGCTTCGTTATGTGTGCTGAAATATTTACAACTGCTGGAAAGTGCAACAAATACATATGAAAAGCTTTTAGCTTAAAGTGTTTGGCACAGGTACAAATAGTATACAATACAGCCAAGGGATATATGCACTATTTAGGCAATGCATGGCAAACATGGCGGCTAGGTCATTTCCGTTTCTGCACCGAGCTTTTGCATATTTCCGTTTTGTGTTTCGAATATTTAAGTGAGTAACTCAACGACGCTTAACTTTGCTGTTGATGCTGCTGTTGCTGCTGTTGCTGATTTGGCTCTGCTAATGCAGCTGTTTGTTTCCGTTTGTTAGCATTTACTTGTTTGGCTGCTGTTATTTTGTGGCAACTGTGGCAACTACTACACGACTTTTTTCACCGACTTTTAAGCAAAACATTTGACAGTTTGACTGCTTTGCAGTTTTTCTATCTACCATTTGCTGACAACAATGTGCATGTAGCTGTCTCTGTTTCTGCCCCTTGGCTCTGCTGCTGTTAGCCACGGTTTCGCAGTCAAAGTGCCCGTTGGAGTGTCAACAGAATTTGCGACCAGACCGAGATTTGTGCCATTTGCATGGTGTGCTCGCAGAAGCATAATGCTCAGATACTTTTGTGAATGAACTCAGTGAGAGTGTAGCTGCTTAATATGCTAGTTCATAACTGTCTCTCTGGGCTTGCAGTTAATTAAATCGCCGGCCAAGAATATTTCACGTACAATCAAAGTTGCTGCTGCTACTGCTACTGCCGGCAGCTTTTCAGATTTCACTTTAATTTATGACACAGCCAAGAGGCGATAATTGAAATTATATAAAGGATGGTAAAGCGTAAAGCGTGTTGCAAATGAAATAAATCTGAGCTCAACCTTCTTGGCAACTGGCGAAATTTACACTCGGACAGCTTGCAGGAGTATGGCAAAGTGGCACGTGCAACTGCAGCCAGACGACAGGGCCGATAAAATATGAGCTCCCCTGTCCCTGCCCCTTGCCGATTCACGCTCTCTCTTTCTTTCTATCGCTCTCTTTCTCTCTCGCTATATGTTGCAGCTCGAACGTTGGCTCGATTGCAAGTAGATTTGCTGCCTCACGGCTTTAAATTGAATTAGCCAAGCATTCCATTTCGAAATTTGCAGCCCTATGAATTTTTAATGGACGTATCTTTGAAATCGCTTGAAATTTTCCGTAGCAGTTTTATGCCCGGCATGCCAGTCGCATCGATCCAATTAGAAGCTGTATATATTTGCTGGCATAATTGCTTGTCTTGCTTTGAGTACGGGCCCTCATGCTCAGTGTCTCAGTTTGTTGCCAACAACAACCGTTGGCCGCCACTCTATGACCCAGCTCATTATCAACGCCTTCGTCGCGACATTTTTTTATTTTTTTATTTCATTCTTCAAGGCGACTGAAAAATTTATCGCTCATAATTATTTTATTTTACAGTCTACTGAAGCTTGCTGCCAACGACCTGTTCAAGAGGACGCGTCGGCTTCATCTATGTACTCTTTACGGGTGTTGTTTAAGAGTAACTAGCGAGAGAAATAAATTAAAAGCTATTTTTCTAAAGCAGTAATACAGCTTCCATGATTTGACTCAAACAAACTGATAAAATGTTTTGAATATCGTTTCTTTGTGTATCTTTAATATGAAATACATTTCTTAATAATTTGTTTTTAAGCCTCAAAAGCCATAATGAAATATGATGTACTCGTATTTATGGTATTCATCTATTTAAAAAGGTAACTATTATCACAAATACATTATTAGGAAATGTTCGTACGCTTTTAAATATTATTTGTAATCTCTGATTTTAGTAACTTTCATGGATAATTGCTAATAGCGTTGCAACTATGCAAACTACGGTTAACTTTGGCTGCCACTCGTGCTACTTAAAAAACATAATATAAAAGCATTGCATTAACCTAAGCCTCCGACACAGTTTTTACCCTTCAATCCTACAAATCTTGCGCTTAAAATAAAACAAAAAAGCCAACAATCAGCTCACAGCAGAAAAAACAACGCTGCAGTTGGTCGAGAGAGGAGCGAGAAGTTGTGGTCTTTGTATTAGCATAATAAAACACATAAGCAGGAATATGCATAGCAAACAGCAGTAGTGTGGGCTAGCTGCATAAAATCATAATAAAACATAATGGGTGGGGCAGATCTGACGGACGTAGAATACCCTGTACCCAATATATTAAAAATTTGTTTTTTTTTTTTTTAATTTTCATTCGAGGCGCAGCTGCAGTTCTTGTTTTTAGTTCTTTGTCTGTGTCATGCTTTAATGGCCGCACTAAACAAACAAAGCGTAATTTGCAATATTGTTTTGTGAATATCTTCTGTGTTTAGAAACCGATTTCAATGCACTTTTAAGAATACGGAGATATGTCAGTCATGAGTATACATAGTATATTCTAAATAACAACTTTCTATTTTCAATATTACGCTTGTTATTCAAGATTCTATACATTTCATTTTATTTTATTTTTTTATGTATTTTTGGCGTTATGGCGTTGTGGTATTCACCTACCTACCCCTCGTCTTCTTGATCAAGAATATATATACTTTGCGTGGTCTGCTATAGCCTGTTGTTACCCCGTTTTTAGCCATTTCATGGGTACAGTATTTATATATAAATAAAATGAAAGTTTGTTATAGAAATAAACTGCATTTTCATACATATGTATATTTTACAGGGTGTACGCACTAAAAAGCATTGCCTCTGAGTGCAGTACCAGACACGTTTTTAGCAGCTTTGGTTGATTTTACAAGCGTTGAACAACAAGCAGAACAAACAGCACAGGCTCAGGGGCGACTCAAAGCGTCAGGAGCTGAGGGAACAATTAGGTTTGCGACTGTGTTTGTGTGTGTTACGCGTATTTGGGTAAATTGTTTTGCACTTAGCTGCAAGTTGGTTTAAAAACAAACAGTGCGCAAATCTGTTATCTCTAGCGTTGTTTCACTTAGTTGAGCTTCTGCATGCCTCGATTACTTGGTTTTTTATTTTGTTTTGATGGGATTGTGTGAGTGCATCATATGCAGAGGGCAGCCATTAATCAAAATGTGTAACAAACTAAAGCCGGTATTAGACTGTCGTCAGGCAACAAATATTTATAGGCCTGCTGTACAGACACTCCTCTAATTGAGGAATTACAATTTGAATGGCAGTGCAGACTCTGTAAGGCTCTCTAGGCGGTCCTAGGCAGCCTTAGGCCATCCTATCGAAGCGGCTAAGCCAGTCGAGTGACAGCAGCCGCAGACAACAGTTACAACATGCAAAGAACCTCACTTCAACTCGTCTCCTGTATGTATATGAATACGCCAGCTATCTAAGTGTATAAGTGTGTACGGCTTTTTGCCCGAGAGCATAGTGAAAGAAAAGTAAAAAAAAAACACAGGCCTGTGGCAATAAAGAGAATGTAAATGGGCTCAGCATTGACTATTGAGGCTGTTCTGGCAGAAGACAAATTGCGCTTTGGTTGTTACTCCTGGAGCAGAAGCAAAAACAAAGTGAAACAGATCCTCCTTTAGATGTACTTTTTTGTTCGTTTCACATTCTGCCACTGCAAAGAGTTGAGCTATGAGAAATAAACCGGCTAAGATGAACATAAAGCTCAACCCTGTCGGCATGTGACTGACATTTCGCATTCAAATGCTGTGACAAAAGCAAAATCTTCAAAAAAGAATTTAAATATTGAGTGCAGAATACTTTATACCCTATCAGCAATATTACTCTTTGAAATTAAAAATTTCAGAAAATACAAAACATTTTAGTGAATTTCTGTAAGTTAAAATGCCCTTAAAATTGCATTGCTTTGTTTTTTATTAGAAACGAAATTGATTTTTAGGTAAAAGGTTATTTTTCTTCGACTTTACATACAGGATATAAAAACCAATACGTTTTTGTTGCGTTGCAATTACTGGAAATTTAGTTACACATGTGTTTTAAAATTGGTGGGCCTTTTAAAAAATAAAGCAAATTTGAATATCTTATGATTGAGTAAGATGACTTTCAGCTGGCCTGTCTCTCACAAAACAACTGCAGATTTCAATATGCTCTTTGAAGTGCTGTCTATATTGAACATGGATGGAAAGTAAAGACTCGCCGACACCATACTAGCTGCCTACGAATCAGCAGGAACTTGACTCGCATCGACACAGCTATGGTGGCATATAAATTTTGTGGTCGGTGGCCATAAATCAGCGTTTGGCTGTCAGCTACTGTAAATCGCAGTCGAGGGCCAAGTCTTTCATTGCCTCTCAAGGTTGCCTTTTAACTGGTCATTAATTACAAATTATGTGCTGCTGTTGCTGCTTCTTCTTCTGTTGCTTCTGCTGCTGCTGCTGTTACTGCTTGGCTGTCTAGTAAGTGTCGCCTGAACAAATTAATGCTGATGTACGGCATCATGATGATGACGAGTATGGAGTCTACTCAGGAGGACGTCATCATGAGCTCCAGCTGAAGTGTGGCTTCATTAGGCGGCGTTGGCCAAGTGGCCGTGTGTCGACCTCTCAGCACTTGCAGGTCGCGCAAAAGACGCATAAATAATTAATAAAACTGTAGAAAAACGCGCAACGAAAGCCTCCCAGGGGACTCAGGCTCTAGCTCAGTTGACGTTAAATGACTTGCCACTTTGCCGGTTGCAGGTGCCAAAGGATCTGGCTATCAACTAAGCAACCGCTTTGCCTCTCTATCTCCCCCGGTCTCCGTCTTTGTCTCTACCCTTCTGACAAGTTAGCGTATGCAAATATTTGGCCTCATCATCATCGTGCTGCTATGAGCACTTGCTGGCACACCACAACGCACTTAGGTATTCCGTTTCAAATTCAGAAAAGTCATTAAATAATTTTCCACACTTGCACTTAATGTGTCCGGGCTCGCCTTATAAGCAGATATCATAGCAGTGCAAGTGTGTGTGAGAAAGCAATTTGATACATCAACAAAATGTTGTAGTGTTTTCACTGCTTTGCCTTTTGCAGTTCTCCCCAAACCCCACGAGAGCCTGTTATTTTTTAGTGCCGAGAGCAACTAAAATAAACTACATACGTTTGTAAATTTACACTTAACTCGTAACTATTTGCATGCACACTTAACCAGACCCAACCCAACCAGACAAACTTCCCTTGCTAGTATATGATGTATATCTTTGTGGTAGAGCGCATGTGGCGTATGCGTAATGTGCTAGGCTCTGTTTAACGATGATAAACTTAATTGATTTCCAGCTCATTTCAATGTCATTTTCAATTTGCGGCTTAACAGTTGAAGTCTGAGGTCACATAAAGTTATTTACACAGCGTAGGCGTGAATAATGTGAAAATGCGGCCAATATAGAGTCACAAACGGAAGAGGCGGATTGAGTCGAGTTGAGTTTGGCCCTGTTCCGTGAACCTCCGTTTCCGTCTGGATTGCAGCTTATTTGATTTTCATTAGGCATAACTCAATTTGAAACAAATAAAACGCGCTCAGCCGCAGATGAGCTACTTATACAACAAACCTAAGATAACAACAAGAACAACAAGTACAACATATAACAAAAGCAAACTCCTTACCGGCTTACAGTCATGACGAATGAAACGAACGGAAACGAAGATGGAAACTGGCAGACGATGAGCCACAAACCCAAACAAACTCAGTCCAGCCCATCCCATCCTATCCCATTCCATCCGATTCGAAACCAAGCAAAGCTAAGCAAGTTACAGTTACCAGCAACTGCAGATGATGAAGCTAAACTACAAGGCGCAGGAACAATGAAGAGTTCTGCGATGGCATCGAATGGCGGGAGGCAGCAGGGCTCGCATCAGCACTCGGAATCGGGAAAATCAAGTAAAAGGCAACCTTTTGATTTCATTTCCTGTTAATATTGCCCGGGCCAAAGCCCAAGCCCAAGCCCAAGCCCAAGCCCAAGCCCAAGCCCAAGCCCAAGCCCAAGCCCAAGCCCAGGCTGAGATGCCAGTCAACCCAGAGAATGGCAAGCATAAGCAACTTTGGCAGGCGATTAAGGTGATGCTGAGAAATGCCACAGGAATTTCAATGCACTGCAGTTGGGAAGCTAGCACCGCCATTGTGGCTCGTTGGCTCGTTGGCTCTTTGGCGGACTGACTGGCAACTTGGGGATACCCCAGGGGAGATCATTATATCGTCAGTTTGCCTATGCGTCTGCTGTTCAGCTTTCCAAAGGGCGGCAAAACTTTGCTTCTGCCTCTGCGACTTCTTAGCCCTATGCGGCTGATGAACTATTTATGAGTACGCATGCAAAAGTATGCGTAAGTACATATGCATGTGAGAGTGCGCGTGTCTGTGTGTGTGAAGTCTGAACAAGTTTGTTTTTCATATAGAACTTTATAGTTGATTGGAACGGCTGATGAGCTAGTTTCTATGCATTAGTTATGTTTATTAAACAATGATCAGACAAAAATTTCCATAAGATTAACTCATAATAATCAACAATTGTAAAATACGAGAATTATACTTCCGTTAAGTAAATAAACCTCCATCTTCACCTAGTTGCTTCTAATATTTTCTTCAGTTGATTTAATAATTATATATAATATAATACCAAAAAATGATCGTTTAAAAAGAATTACCATTTTGTAAATGTCTTTAAGTATGCAAAATAATTAGACTTTTAGATGAACAACTCTAAAATCAAAAGTAATCGTTGATTATGATATTGGCATGATGTTCGAGATAAAAAAAATATACTATCTAAGTGAATATATAATATCCAATGGCTCTATGCATACAAAACGTACGTCTTTAAACAATATTAAATATATATTTTTTTAACCGAACGATTGGTTTAACAAATGTTGAACTGGAAAACACATTTTTGAAAAAAAAAACTAAAGAAAAAGCATTGCAATAAATATAAATATGCATATACGAGTATATATTTACTTTATTTTATTTTATTTATTAACTTAGGTATTATTTCCGCTTACAAAAATCAATTACTTATTACAAACATTGCATGCAAACTAAAAAGTTACTTAATGAATTAGCATTTTGAATTGGGCTTTTGAAGGTATAGACGGTAATATTGACTGATTATTATGCATACAGCAGAACACACTTATTAAATAAGTATATAGAAAACTGTTTACAAAGTTTGTGCGCATAGAGCCGCTAGTAAATCCAATGGGAATCAGGGGACTCTGCCATTTGATTTTGTATGCAACTTTTGCTACATTTTTTCGCTCCTTCCCTTCTTTTTCTCTATCTTCGCATTTGCTTAAGTCAAAGTTTTTGTTTGGCATCCACTTGAGTTTTTCTTCAGCTACGTTTAGCTTGTGCTCTGTTTTCAATCTCATCGTATTTACTCATGCTGGTTATGCTTATTGTTATTACTATGCTTCTTCCACTACTTGTGCTTGTTGTTCTGGCATTAAGCTGTGCTCTGCTCTACATGTTTGCGGATCACATTTATATTGTATAGCATCGTGCAGTTTGAGGAGTCTCTAAGTCATTGAATCATTTTCGGTACAAGTCTTGACTTATCTGTCGTGGTAAACTTTGTTTTGCGTACGTTTTTAATTAAGCAGCTGCATGGGATTGGGTGGGGCTCTCTTTGAGTGAAGTATCTTAAAGATACATCTGTTAAGTGCCTCAATTAAATCAAAACTAAATGCTGCCTTTCAGCGTTACAAGCCATTTATAAAACAAAGTACTCCATCCACTCAAACGGCCACCCACACACACAAACACACACACACTTAGGAGACTCGTACCCGCAAAACCATAAAACAAAAGCTCGAACAAAAGCTAATTAAGTTTATGTCACCGGAAATTTGTTTCACCTCAAAAACCTCGAATTGTGTTGAGTTCAGAGCAGAGATAAAATGCACGTGGCCTCCGTTTGGATGTCACACTGCTGAATGGATATGAATAGCAAGGCGGCAGTAGCGGAAAGAGGCAGCCAGGGGACGTTAGAGTGAGCCGGAAAACTCTGAAAAACTTTTTTCCCACACTTGTATACACTCATTGGCAATTAATCTGCTTCCCCAGTAAAGACAAAGGTGATGCAGTGCGGTGCGGGTTCTGCACCACTGAAACTATCCCTCCTGCCTCTCCCGTCTACCGTCTCCCGTCATCCACCCAAGATGCCTTTCTCCTATTATTCGTGTGTGTGGTTGAGCACATGTCTGTTGCAATTTGGCTTGCATTTGAGCAAAATTTGTTTGCCATTGTAGCCGACAATTTAATTTTCATGCTCAGCATCGCGAGTGGCACTTAAAGTTAAGACAGCTGTGGTGCTGCGGCACCGGGGACCCGCTGAGTGGTGTTAATGAATTGATTGGCTTAATTTGCAGCTGCTCCTCCCCCAGAGTTCAATGGGCATAACTTATTCTGGTGTCAACAAGAATTATTAGCTAGTTGACTCTCGGACCACGGACTCTAGTTGGCAGCGCAGCCACGTCCCCCCGCAGCCAGCTGACTGCCTCTCTTGATTAACGGCTCTTTGAGCGTCGAGGAGCAGCTTGAGCAGGCGACAAGCTTTATGGTATATTTTTATGGCCTTGCAACTTTGCAAAGTGCAATGCGAGCATGGGCCAACTTATAGCCCATATAAACGTAAGGCTTTTGTTGGGCAACTTTTTTGTGTTCCGCTGTACCTGGAACATCGAGAGCACTGTCACTTGCCCAATTACAGCTGTCAGCTCGACTGGCTTTAAAGTGGGCGTGGCAGCCAGCCGTGGGTAATGACAAGCACACTTGACGCTCTATTGACTAGACCCCTACCATTTCAGCTCCTACTCTGCGCCACCCGCTCTCCAGTGTGTACTTATGACACTTTTTTTTTCGCTTCGCCCCCTTTTTTCGGTCATAGCCGTTTCGTAACTTTACCAACTTTTCTTTCAACGGTGTTTGCACCTTGGCGGTTGTCGCCTGTCGACTGTCGACTGTCGGTTGTGGGTTGTCGAAGCCTGTCAACAACTCAAAACGCTTCCGTGCAATCGCTTTTTACAGCTTCCGAACAATTTGATTTGATTCCATTAAAAAAGTTACTCTAGTGATTTCCTGCTGCCCCACCCCTGGCTGCTCCGTTCAAAGTGTTTGAATGTTAAGCTGCAGCTGCAACATATACCAAACTCACACACAATCACGCATGCCCTTTGCCACACTTGGCTCCAAATAATTGTGACATTGCCAACACCGACAAGTGTTGCATACTTCCAGGCGACATCCTTCGCGTCATCGTCATTCTGCTCGTTGTCGCTGCATGTCATTTGCTGTCACATTGACAAACTTTTTCAGCGTGTGTGTGAGTGTGTGTGTGTGTGGAGTGCATGTGCTGATGTATTAGTTGAGCGCCATATTGAACGTCAGCGCGTAACGAAAACTTATAACTTTTGATGCGATGCAATTTCAATTGATGGCACTCGATGACAACGTCAATAGCCAGCTTAATACGAACAAATGTGTGCACAGAGCAAAAGAACTAAAAACAAAAGGGCAAGAGCTAGAGCAGGAAAGTTGTGAATTGCACATAAGCACGATGGAGTTTTAGAGCATATTATTATCATAAAATGCTTTAGCAGAGCAGCATTCATTTATATACTATTGCTTAGCGATAAGAACAGAAGGCACGTCACTAAATTGCTTCTTGATCGGAGGATTGACACAGACATAGACATAGACACAGACTTCAAGTCAAGAGTTTTACGACTATTATGCAAATGGAAAATTGAGTTAACAACATTGTTGGCTAACAATAGTTTAGCTTTGGTTGGTTATATTGTCATCCATCGTTTGTGTTATTTGCATTTAACAGTGTCCGAGTGATATATAGATACAATGACAAGAGGCGAGTGATTAGCCATGAACGACTAACACATATGTTGTAATTTTCAAAGAATATATCGACACCATATTGATAGGTAAATTATAATAAAAATACTTGACAGTTCTGCATTGAATATTTGAATGCTAGAAACGTTTGTAGTTAGTGTACATTGCATTTTTAAATATCTGTCAATATGAATTTCATTATTTATAGGGTATGTAAGAATACAGCTGCAGCTACATATCTTGGAGCATCAGATGAAAAGTTTACGCTTAGGTTTGGCTCCCATGTTGCTGCATAAAATTTATGATGAATTTTCCCCTCGACGCATATTGCAGAACATTTTTGGGACTGTTCCATGCCTATGCGTGTGCACATGTGTGAATGAGAATTTGAATGTGTGTGTCCAAGAGGGATTCCCTAACCCGTCCCTCACCCCTTCACCTAACCCTTTACCGACAATCCCTTGGCATAAACTGCAACCACAGCAGCTAAGCCGGGCAGCAGATGTTTCATTGCGATGTCGCTCAACGTTTTCCTATTTTTCGGTTTATGCGTGAAGTTCCATGATGCTTGTCATTTGTCCTTTGTCGTTGTTGGTTATTACTGCTGTTGCTGTTATTGTTGTTGTCACTAGCTCGGTTGTTTGACCACATGACGGCCTCATTCCCAATGCTGCCTCAGCATGCCTCCCATGCTCGTTTATGGGATGTAGAATTTAAATTGTTTTATTGCTCTTTGTGAATTTTACAATGTACGAGTAAATTGCCATGGCATGAGCACTTCTAACAGTTCTTGTTATGCCCAAGCAATAAAAATACATTTACTAAATATATGTTGTTTATTTTGAAGTCCTTTGCTTCAATATTGAATTATTATTTGACAGGCTGCTGCGCATAGAAACACGCTTAAATTATTTAAATTACACAGAATTTATATAATATTCATCTTTACAATACAGATTTTTATTGACTGTTAGTAGGTTTACCATACAAATTACTTGAATTAATTTATCGTAAACATTTAATAAAAGCACAAAACAAGTATTTAATGATAATAACAGCATTTTAACTGGGCTAAATGTAGATTGTAATTTCAATTTTGATAAGATGCCTTCAATGGCAGCGGAACATTTGCAATTAGCCGAAATAAAATGGCCAAGCAAATTGTCAAAGAGGCAACTGAAATTGTTTACAAACCAATTACAAGCAAGCGCGGCAGACAATGGCAACAGATTTTAGATTTTCGACTGGGTGACCTTTGCTGCCATCTCTTCGCTCTTACCACTTTCAATTCTTCTTTCTACGATACTCCTTCCCTCGCAAGCTCCTTCATTCGTTTGTTGTGCTGCCTGCAGCTGTGACGCTGGCAGCTGGGAAAAGCAAAATTAAGCAGAGCGCCAAAAATTGCGTTATCTTAATGAGTTTAAACGTTAATCAGGCAGTGGAAGGCTGGCTTAGATGGCCCGGAGAGGGAGGGCGATTACGGCAAACGGACTGCGGACTACGGACTACTGACTACGGACTACGGAGAAGCGTGGCGAACGGAAGTGACTCTGCCGCAGCGGAAATGGTGCAAAGTTTGTGGCAACTGTGTCACCGGTCCGTTCCAGTCGGGTCGCTTCGGGTCGCTGCTACGGGTTGATGCTAACTTTTTCGAACAACAACGACAACAACAGCACCGAATTTAAGCTGGCAAAATAGGAAAATAAGCAGAGTGGGCAACGAGCTGTAGTTGGCACAGCGGAAGCTAAAGTCCGAGCGGCACGGATACATATTAAATTAATAATTTGACCTCATCCAGCTGCAAAATGCTGCTTGGGTCAGCCACTTACGCCGCCATTCCCCCACTCCAACTTGAGGCATAAGCCAAATTACAAAGCATCCGCTCGGAAAGATTTTTGTTTTCTGATTGCGGCAAGGACAATGGCAAGTGGCATGAACAGCAACAGCAACAGCAACAGCAGCATCAACAGCGACATCAGTATGGCCATGTTGCACTAATGTTTTGGCAGCGGCAGCGGCGTCTACCCGAGATAAACAATTAAAAACTTTCGCAATTTGCGGTAATTTCACTTCAACTCGTTGCCTTTTCCAACTGCCCCGACGCAGCAAAGTAGCTCTGTGTGCAATTATGATTAAGTCGTAATGAGTAGTTCCAAATGATACTCGTACTCAGTTCCATACTCACTCCACTCCACTCGATTGAGTGAATGTGGCGTTCAACATTGTTATCTAATCTGCTCTTATCGTTTGTTGCCTGATTGAAGCTTAGCCCCACAGCGCATTGCACACAAACTTTTTGTTGATTTTGCACACGTTAAGACTTTTTTGTGCTCGTAAATGAGTGCAAAATTTTCAATCACTCTGCTGTACTATAAATATCTGCTGCAATATGAGCGAAACCCAATTAAATTCCAAAGTGAAACTCAAAGTGAAAAAAATTGAAATACCGTAAAATGGTTTGCAAAGGTTGTGGCTCTAGTAAGTAAAGAAATTAATATACATATTCCTTAATTGCATTCTGAATATTGGCTTTTCAAATTTATAATACATGAATTTTAAACTTCTGAACCCATAGACTGCAAATGCACTGACTCCAAGTGTGGCGACAACTGCTCCTGCAACCAGGACTGCAAGTGCGTCTGCAAAACTGGCACCAAGGATCAATGCTGCAGCACAAAAACCCAGTCCAAGTAGACGGAAAATCCAGCAAATTAAACATAAATTGAAAATGACTTTTAATAACCGCATACTGCATACAAGCAGTATTTGTTCGATTTGCTTTTTGAGAAATGAAGCTGAAAGGAAATGTATGAGAAAATAAACGTTTTAAATTGATTTAAAATTTAAATGAAAGTTTGATATTACCATATTTAAAATGTGGTAAAATTTGAATACCCTTTAATGTAAACAAATAATTCTGTTTTATGACATGTAAAGCATTTAACGCTAGAAGTATATAATGATATTGAATATATAATTCTCTTTTTTTCATGCATTACATTTATAAATAGTATTTTAACTTATAACAATTTCACAACGATATCTTCAATAGAATTATTTCTGTCGCTTTCTTCCATACAAGAACGATCACTCAACATATTCAATCTAAACATGTTCTGTAACCGAATAGGTTTAATATAAGAAATAACGGGATTAAATTGAAACAAAAAATGGAATTAATTCAAGAAAATCTGCATTAAACCGGAAAAAAGTATATTTTATTTTTTAATTTTTTTTTGTATTATTTAATACAACCACTATTAAATTAAGAACAACTAAGGATTGATTTAAGAGATATGATTATAGATTTAAGTAAAACAAAATTTAATTCAAGACAGAAAGGAATTAAATCAATCCTAAACATATCAAACTATCATAAATTTACATGAGGCTTACTTGTATTAAGTAAGTTCTTACTCAGATCAAGTTATTACTGCAATTACTAGATTAAATCTTGTAAGAATGACTTGATTTTTTCTCTGGATGTAGACCTCTCTCAATTAGTAACCTAATATTAAAATAAGTAATTAAGTTTGGAAATGCATAATAATGTTGTCAGCAGTACACACCCATGTGCATACCAGTAAATATTTGTTGTATAAATTGCAAAAAGTATAACGTATCTCAATCAGTCTGTCACATCTGTCTGGCTGCGAAACAGGCATTTGACCGGCGTGCATTAAAATTTGCAATATTTTGTTGCTTACTCGTTACTGCTACTGACAGGCGGAAAATTGTATGCGGTCTCATTTAGCAGCAACAAACATCCAAAACTGCAACACCACAATGGTGACACTTGTACTAAGTGTGCGAAAGTAATTTAGCAGACTGTTGGACGGACACAAGCGTGTTTTTCTACAGCTGATATGCAGTGTGCGCCGTGTTGAACGGCGATGCTGCTGCCAGCATTAAGTATACGTACAGTGTGCCCATTAGAGCGTAAGTGCTTCAACAATTAATTAGCGCTGCTTGAGCTAAACATTTATGCAGGGAACAATGAAGAGCAGAGAGACAAAAAACAATAACAAAACAACACATGCCAAAACAAAACTGTGAAGTGGTTTTCCGTTGAAAGTTAGCACAATGCGGCGCAAGGGAGCAGATAGGTAGCTGAGGCTGGTGTGTTGTGTGTGCGGCTCATTATGAGCTGCATAACAAAGGCCAGAGTGGAAGCCCTAATGTAGAGGGTTATCTGTGTGGTATTTGCTGTTTCCTCTGCAATTTGTCTACACTTTATTTAAAGAATTACTCTTAATTATTTCAACATGCTACTATATCAGTTATGTCTGGTTTAGATCATTATTAGTTTAATGCTCGCTTCGTTGCTGTTAGAGCTGTGTTGTCTTATCAATTAAGACTGATGGCTTTTAGGCCCAAGACAAGTTTATTTTGGGGTTTGCCTTATTGACCTTGTTGCTGGCCAACCGCAACTATTTGCAACACTTGCCAACAAAACTTTGAACTACATCACGCTAACAGTTGCTTGGCAACTCCCTCTCTCTCTCTGTTTCTTATGCCTTTGCTTAATGAGCAACTCTCGCACAGTTTTACTCAAGTAACGCCGTGGTCCTTGCTCTTGTTGTTGTGGTCTGGTGTCTGGGGTTTGGGGCTATTGTTCTGGCAGAGCTTTATTTTCTTGCCGCTGCTGCGGGATGCTGTTAGTGTTGTTATTGTTGTTGTTATGGTTGTTGTCTGTGTGGCACTCGTAACTTTGCCGCAAAATTGCTTGTTTCCGTTTCCGCATTCTCGCCTTTGGACGGCCCTCGACCGACGCGACCGACGCCCACTGATAGATGCCATTACGACTTACACTTGAGCAGAGCGTAAGACGTTATTGTTGCCCTCTGCCAGCAAAAGTGGGCACTGCCAAGCAATTAAAGCCAATTATGCTGAAATGTAATAGCTTTAAGCAGATTTTCTCTGATACTCCCACGCATTGCGGTCGCCCTGTTGTCTTGGCCTTTGGCTTTGACTTTTGACTGTTTTCCCTTGCTTTTTTTCATCTTTTATCTTGTTTCTCTTTTTGGCTTCGGGTGACATTTAAATCAACTAAATGCAATGTCTAAATGTAATTTGTAAAGCGCGCGTTTAAATAAATTGTCACTCAGCTGTTTAATTAAAAAGTTGCAAATAATTGAATGTATGTGTGTCCATTAAGGGAATTTCTATGGCTTGAAAACAATTAACGCAGCTGCATGGCCGCAATTACATACACATGCATATAACTATTACAATATAGTACAAATGTATGTACGTGTATGCTGCAATTTGGCAAGTTCAACAATTTCATTTTGGCCAGAAATAAAAAAGTCACACAAAAGCCCCAGCGAGGCACATGTAGAGTGTGAACAATAAAATTTATTGTTGTCGTAGTTGCAATTGTTGTATTTTACGAGTGTATGTGTGAGTGGGCGTGTGTTTGAGTGTGTGTGTTGGTGTTGGCCACGGCTTTTATTGTTGAGCCACATAATTAATTGTCGTAGTTTCGGGTGTTAAATAATTAGAAAACAAGTTTGCAAGCCATTAATCACATTGAAGGGATTTGCCACCCGTTCTTCCACTCAGACAAAGAGAATACAGTCGCAACAGACTGCTGTCCAATTTAATGTCTGAGGCTAGACAATTCCCCCCACTCAGACCCACACACACACACACACACACACACACACACAGTTAGGGCCACCCACACATCAACACTTGTGGCCAAAAATTAATGCAGGCTGTTTGCATTAAAAGAAGCTCATGGAGCCCATCCGACCTAGCAGTCGTAGCAAATCACAGTCTAATCCTGTAATTTACATAATATATGTATGCCTATAGCCATAGAGCCTTGGCGTCATGGAGTCAGAGGTTCAGGGCATAAAAAGCTTGCCATGCCCCAAATTTGATGCGACTCTTGGCTCTGGTTCAAAGATGCCACAATTTGCCCCATTCAAGAATCATTATGTTATAAATTGCTGTTGAATCCTCGATCATTTATGAAATGTGTTCTCATTTTGTCTCGTCGAGTCGGGGAAGGAGCGCGTGTCTATTGAGCACACTGATTTGTTATGCGTTGCGTGTATTAAGGCCAATCACCGATTGCCTTTTTTATGGCTTGGTCAAGCGAAATGCGCGTAAGCTCATTAGCTGGCCTTGTTTTAATTATGAGCGAACGGGCAGTTTAAATTGTACGCGCTTAGATACCCTGTATTTGCATGGGGTAATTCGTTTAAAAACGCTGCTAATGAAACGTCAATTATGTGCGCCTGTTACGGGGCCAACGCACGTGACCGACTTGTCAACGCAAGTGGCATATCCAATTTAACCCTCAAATGACTGTCATTATGACAGGACCTGCGGCAACAAGAGACACGGCAACAACAATAACAACATCGTTGAGGGCAGCTCTCATCGCTGTTGCCACTGAGTTATTAGTAAATCGTGATTGGCATAAATCAATGCAGCCCCCAAAAACTGAGGAAAAGAATGCGCAGAATGCACCTGCTCGGGCAACACTTTCAACTTTTTACACTTGGAAAAAACAATTTCACTATTAGAGAGAATTATTTGGAATTGAGCATACAAATTGTTCAATCTACATCAGCTCTCTTTTCAGAAAGATTTGTGTTTTATATGTTTCTTTATATTTGTTATACTATAAAGTAGTATTTCATTTGATATTGAGAAAATATTTTAAATATAGTTTTATAAAACTGCCATACACAATTAAATGAAAGGTGTTCGATCAAACATTTAGCAAAATAATAACAACAGATCGATAATTGTTCCTTGTTTTATCATGAATTATTTTTAAATGTAAGCAAAGTATTTAAAAAAAAACTCCTCTTAGGTATTTTGTATTTGATGTAAACTTGATTTCCTACAAATTTATTATTTTACAATGTTTATTTTTCTGAGTGTGCTTGCCACCAACTATATGCCACTTGCTACTAGCAACTTTTTGCTGTAAAATTGATGAGCAAGATTGCCGGTGCTGGTTTTAGTTCTAGTTTCGATTTTGGCTTTCTGCGCCCCATTTGACATTGTTAGCTGAAGATGCCATAACTTAAGCCAGATAGATGTCGTTTATGTGGTATTTATGTTGAAACCGAAAGCAGATTGATTTGCTCTGCTTGGCATTTACATAATTCAAGCGCTTTTTTTGGGCGCATTGCAGACACTTTGATTTCCATAGCATTAAGGCAAGAGCTGCAGCAGTAACAAATCGAGTTCATTATGCAAAGCCGTAGGGCATTATAATAGGTAGAAAGATTGCAAATAATACTGTTTAATATCACCTGTTAATCCTTTTATCGACAAAAGCATATCAATGGCATTAGACTTAATACTATACGCTTTGCTTGGAATGTCTATATCGTTGCACAAAGGATTTAATTAGTTTTTCTTTCATTTGTGCCGGCGAAACGCAGAGTAATTGCTTTCAACACTTGTCAGTTTGAAGAGCCTTTGCTATGTGAAAATAGCTCATTCGAATGGAAATGAAAGTGCTATGCTCCAAGCTCTCCATGGCTGTGATGCCCTGCTGTTCCTCTAATGAAATACTTCTGTCCTCCGCCTGTCGACATTATTAACAGCTTCCGATCTTTTAAATTTACGAATTAGCAAGAGAAAAAACCCGGATTAAACACGGAACACCAGCACACGCTGCTTTTGCTGTTGATGCTGTTGAAGCAGGAACGGAAATGTGGAAAGTGTGCTAATTTCCATTGAAAGCGCGACAAAAGCCAAAAAGAAAGTGAGAGCCACAGCAACTGTTTCAAAGGCAGCGTTTTATTCAAACTCCGACTGAAAAGAAACTGTTTTATTCTGCAAAGCAATCAAAAATAAATAACAGCATATAGTCCAAGTTTTTATATGTTGCAACGTTGTTTATTTATTCATGTTTTGTCAAACGAGGTCGTTGGGTCATCACAATCCTTTGCAATGACTTTATCATTGTTTCCATGGCGACATAAGCTCAATTTATTTGTATACATACGATGAGCTGGCTTTGTATTGTTTGTTTTTTTTTTAAGGTGCAATATACGAGTATGTTTGAAAATGCTCATAAGTAGACAATGCTCAAAGGGTTTGTGGAAATAAGATATTGTGCTGGTTTTGAGTGTTGAGAACAGAAACTGTTTTAAAGCGCCTCTAACTACTTACACTCTTATAAATAATTCTAGATGTGTTTGAACAAAGTTTAAAGTCAAACTCAATAGAATTTGGAGGTTTTCTTCCGGTCTAACTTTCTTATTTTTTAAAGCAGGAGCCTTAAAAAGTTACAAAAGGGACTATTAAGTTAGTGCATATGAGAAATGTTTGATCTAGACGACAAGCTTAATCGACATTGCCATGTCCGTCTGTCCCTATGAAGTCGGTTAAAAATAACTTTGTAGTTATTTTTGAATTACAAAGAAATGGGTTTCCTACTGTCAATTACGTCCGACTGAAGGCTCTCTTTCGACTGTATCATTTCGTCCGACTGATATGCTCCGCTCTTTTTGTTTTCTGTACAGTTCTGCAATAATTGATTTGAATAAAATTCATATAAATGTCAATTTCAGCCAAGTACTTCTTGCTGCCTCTTAAGCTGACTTTAAAAAAATAAAAATAAAATCATTCAATTGTATCGAGCTTGGGTAGTGGCAGAAATAAATGGGAATACATATGAATAACAATGCGAGTTATGCCATTTCCTGTGTAGTAAGTTAACTTCCTTTTATATGCTCCTTTTTATTTTTATTTGTGCTACCATACTGGATTCTTGCTTTGTTGTGGAAAGCTTTTAAGAGTTAATAAATCCTTTTAACTTATTCCATATTTCAATGCCATTGCTGTGGATGCAACTGCTGGCGCTGGCATTCGCTGAAAACCAAAGTAAAATAGCTGCCAACCATGTGGATATCCTGCGCTGGCATCACACATCGCATATGGCCCATCTCCCATATCGTATTGTGTATCGCCCGCAAAAAGGTCGAAGACGATGCCAAACCAAACTGAATGAAGGCAATTCCATTTATTGAACGGCATTATTCAAATATGTGTGGCCTGTTCCTCTTCCTGCTGTCTGGGAAACGGAAATATTATTAAGTTGTGCGCGTATTGTGCATTTGATTTGTTGTGCACTGAAATTTGTTGAGCATTTGTCGGTCCCGTTCATATGGCATCAACATTTATGGCAACCTCGGCAGCCATTTTGAACCATTCATTATTCTTAGTTGGACACTTGTCCATCAAAACGTTTCTATTTATTTCAATTCACAAACTCAAGTTAAAGTCATCCAGCCATTTACCTCTGCCCAGGATCATATATTAAATGGCCTTTGTCATTCATTTTGTGGGCCTATGCTGTCTGTGATATTCTTCAATTTTTTCGATTTGTTGTGGCGTCTCACATTTATATTCCTTTACTTTAAGTGTATAAGTATATAAGTATTTCAGCGTGCGGGCTTTTAACAATTCATTTTTTATATAGCCCGCTGCTGACTTAGTATCGTGCCGTAAGCCTAGTCGGAGAACCGATTCCACAGTCACTTCCACCTCGGCAGGCAGACCGGCCTTTTGTTACTTGCCTCTATCCGTGCGCCATGTATTTTTATTATTTATTATCCGGTTTAAATCCCAGCTAAAGATCATTATACACATCAGTGCGTCCGATTGTGAGAATCGCAGCCACTCTGATTTCTGATTTCTTGTTTTCGACATTTGCGCCGCCTCCATACAACTCACATACACACGCACACAAGGAACCAGCCCCAACCCCAGCCTCAGGCTCATCTCCAACCCAAACCCAAAACACTGGCAGCCAAATCCAGCGCTCGAGGCTGCGCAAGGGCATCTGCGAGGCAGTGGCGTTTGTTGGGCTGGCTGCAGCTCTTTGGGAAGACGGCATGGAAAACGATTTAACTGAAAATTGAGGTTGAACTTAATCATAAATCAATGCTAATGATGCTAAAATGCTAGAAATTTTCGCAGGCATTCCATTTCGAGTGGATATCACTTGGCGGGAGGAGAGCGCCGGAGTGAGGATTTGCAGTGCTGGCATTTGCAAAGCGGTTGCTCTTTGGCTCCGCCAAACAGGCCAACATACTTACTACCAATCCGCACAGTCTCTCCCTTGCTCTTGTCTTTCGGTCGCTCTTCCTATGCCACTCCATGCTGAATTTGCAGATGTCTGCTGTCATTTATTACACTAGCTTTGACTTTTGTTAGTGTGTTGTCGTTGTTTGCCTTCTTAAGTAGACAAAAGGACTTGTCTATTGGATTTTTACTTGCCATTCTACTAGCTTCTATTTTCTGGCAGTCGTTCTGCGGAGCATTTAGTGTTGAGATTAGGAGTGGCGTATACTCGACTTAACTCATTTGCCTTCTAAAAAATTTAATTTTATTTAACGCAGCTTTCGCTTGAGGGTTTCTATATGCGCGTTGAACTTAAACTGATCAATCAAATGATCAATTAACATCAATCGTTGTAGTCTCAAATTGATCTATCCGTAGTCTTCAGTAGTCCTCGAAGGTCTCTTAAAAGTCTCCTTGTCTGATACATTAACGTTTTTCTTTGGTAACATTCAGTTATTCCCAACTAAATTAAATCAAGTATGAAATAATTAAACTGTCTTGCTTATTTACCTCCACAAATGCATATTTTAATATTTGCATTAGTCCTCAAAGGTATATGAATAGTCTCCTTGTTTGGTATGTATATCAATGTAGGTCTTTGGTAATATTCTTATTGCCGGTAATCGCCCAGTAATCGTTCAATAACCTACTTATAATATCCCAGTAAACTGTCAGCAGGCATTCCATTTAATAGCCAACTTAAATATGCCCAAAATAAGTATGAAATAATTAAAATGCCCAACTAATTTAACTCCCAAATGGCATAAAAAATGCACACATTTAAGTAAAGCCAAATTGTTTCGAATTAAGAGAAATAAAGGAGAATACGATTATGCATTTAAATCATGCAATGTTATTTCATTAATATTTAAATAAAATGCATTTTATGTAAATTTCGCAAACAGGTATAAATGAAGTGGAGTCCAAGGTTTTCGTGCCTGGGAATTGAGCGTCAAAGCTGTAAAAATTGAAACAAATGTGTGAAGGGACTAAAGCGCAAATACAAAACATTTATAAGTAGTAGGATATGAGTGTGTCTATAGCGTCGGTTGCCCATGGAGGGAAAAAAGATTTAGCAATAGAAAATTGAGTTAGCCGACAACAATAAGAAGAAGAGGAAGAGCGACAAGTACAACAACCAGGGCAACAATAACAACAACAAATACTTAAGAATGCCGAGGTGAGCGCGGTGCTGGCTTCGAATTTGTGGAAATTGCCTTTTTACGAGCATATTAGCATGTGTGGCAGTGTGTGGGTGGATGTATTTGCATTTTTCGAGTGTGTGTGTGTGTGTGAGGGTATATGTGAGTGGGTATATGTGGGCATATTGGCCACAGCATTGGCGTCTGTCTTAGGGCTAATGTGTCCCCAATGAATGCTCCCGCTGCCAAGAACCAAGGACGAGCCCGTCTGACTGGCCGACGTCGCTTTCATGTGTTGTGCCGCAGATAAATCAATTTATTCTCATTTTATTTGTATGCATAAATTTGCCAGTGTACGGGTGTTTATATATATGTGTGTGTGTGGGTAAATAAGTAATAAACAAAGTGACGGCAACGTCGCGACGTAGCATTCAACAAAGGCGTTTGAAATGATTTCATGAAACGCGTGCCGCCCATAAATATCCCCAACTCTCAGTCTCCTTGCCCTGTATTGGTTTGTTGCTTTTTTAAAGCTTGATGAGTCGCTACCCAGCACATTTTATGAAATTTTCAATTTACACGCGCCCGCAGCTACGCAAGAATTTTGCATTATTTTGGTGTATTTTCATTTTCATTTTGATTTTTATTTTTATTTTCTGTTGCTTTTTGTTTGGCAATTTGCATACGAGCAGCGTATTTGCACATAATTATTCAATTTGCGAGTGTGAGCGTGAGCATGAGCGTGGCAGCAGTTGGCCCAATACAATGCTCATTCGCTTCATTTTTATATGTCAAACCAGATTTAGCTGACGATTTGTTATTCTTGCCACTGGCCCCGAGTTGTAGGCAACGCTTTGATGCCACCTGCATGTTCTGCCACTGAATAATGACAACAGCTAACAAAACATTTTCCAATTCATTGAATTTTACAGTTGCCATTGTTGTTGTTGATTTAGCTTTGCGCTCTGTTTGGGTGCCCCGCTG
This sequence comes from Hypselothyrea guttata, assembly GCA_035045125.1. Classification (NCBI taxonomy): domain Eukaryota; kingdom Metazoa; phylum Arthropoda; class Insecta; order Diptera; family Drosophilidae; genus Hypselothyrea; species Hypselothyrea guttata. Next base: position 299,880 of record JAWNNJ010001579.1, read on the forward strand.
CTCTTTGAAGCCTTGGCCTCAATTGGATAAGAATGCCAGCCCATCGCACACATGCTCGCACAGTCACGTGCCAGTTCCTTCTCCCTCTCTTCATTTTGCTCATGTGTGAGTATTCGCGCGCGTGTGTGTGTGAGACGTCAACAAATGTCTATACACGATTTGTCAAATTGTCAAAATAAAAGAAAAGCCCACACTGTCGTCTGAGTAGCAAGAATTACATACTTTCGTAAATCGGTTCAATTTGAGTACTGTATTTATAAATAAATAAAGTAAGAATGTAAACTCTTTTGCATATTACAAAATAAATATTGTTAAAAAAAAGGGAAAATGTTAAACCATTATTAATATTCAAATCTAAATAATATATTCCCTAAAAACATTCGACTTTTATAAAACTATAGGTTAGAGTACAATATATATTTTTTTGCGAGCTACAACGATACCTTCATACATGTATAAGAATATCTGAATTAATATCGAAAAACAGTGAACAAAAAATATTGGATAAATTTTCCAATAAAAAATATAAGGCTTGGGATCTTAGCAAGAATCGCCAGATGGCTATAAAAATCTTCCGAAAAATATTTAAGTTGAGCCTTTTTATGTACAAATAAAAGATCCCAGCGAATGAGGCCGAAAAATATTAATGCAAAACAAAATAGATACCAATAAAAACATAAAAATAAAATAAATAAATTCAAATTTAGAAAATGAGTCTTTGCTAATTAAATTATAAAATGATTAAATAATGTGAAGAGACGCATACAACTTTTATCTTATATTCCATAAGTTGATTTTAATATTCAACTTTTATTCGCAGAAAATTTGTTTGATTTGTGGAACAATAAAATTTAAATGTACCAATCTTTTTTTCAACTTTACCTTTAGTGTGTGGAACTTGTATTTTATATATTATTATTATTATTATTATATAATATCTATTAATATCTGTAAAAAATTTTATAATGGAGCACCAGATCTTCAACTTTTTGAAGTCATGCAGACAATGAATTAATATAATATAACAATATCACATAAAATTCACAAAAAAAAAAACATTGGAAAATGGTACGAAAAATACAAAGATTATCTGACAATAATATTTCGATATATTATTAACAAAGGCATCGACTCAAGTCTCCAGCAGATGATCGATGCTAACTTTTAACGATCAGCCATAGATTCTTTTTAAGCGTCAAAGTAAGACGGCAAAATGTAGACCTTGCCTGACTGTAGTCCCCGATTGCTGACTTGTTGGGGCGTAAAAATGAAATTAGATTGACATGTGATATATGTATATTTCTTAGAGATTTTTGCCTACATCCCAACACATGCCACTTACTGAGCTGAGAGCTATGCGAACTGCGAACTGCGAACTGCGAACTGAAAGTGTCTTTGCGTCCTTCCGCCTCTCCGACAGCTGTCAGTTCGAATGTAAGGCAGTCTGTCACAGCAGCACCTCAGGGATTACGCTGTTACTGCTTACTGTGGGCTTACTTACGGGCGCGAGCCTGTGCATCAATACAGCCGAGAGTCTTGACATGTTTTCGATTTCTGAGCAAGAAAACAGAAAAAGAATAAGTATAAATAACACAGCACTAAAGTGATAAGTGTGCTAAAACACGGAAAACAATTTACAATTGACAATTGACATGTAAATAAGCAGGGATAGAGAGAGAGCGAGAGAGTTTCTCTCTGTCTCTCAAACACGCTGCCATACCAACTCTGCTCAGGTTAACGCAGGGCAAATATATTGACTACGTTTAGTTGCAGTTGCCCACCACTAATTGTAGGTTGCCTGGACAACGTGAATTCGTTCAGTGTAATGAGGTGCTTCAGTTTCCTTTATGGTGGCTCCGGTGCCACAAAAGTCGCGCCAGAAACCACAACACGTTTTGGCACTCAAAATGTTTATGCGCCTTATTTGTGGCATAAAATATTTAAACGCATTATCATGCACTTTGTCAACACTTACCGTTTCTCTATCGCTCTCGCTTTCCTCAGTTTCTCTCGCTTTTTAGACTGCAGCTTTGACACTTTTATCGCATAAAAATTTGACCTTTAAACAGCATATTTTTTGGCACATTCATCTCAAGGCGAAGCGAAATTCCATCAGCAAAGTGAAGAGCATACTTGAGATGCTGCTGCTGTTGGTTTTGTGGTGGCATGACAAGGTCAGAATACTGGAGAGCTTTACTTGCATTCCAGCTCTAGCTCCAGCTATTGTTTATGGACGGGCAGCTGTTGTTGCCGTGATTGCCATGCTCTTGTTTTGGCTTGAACTGCAGCCTGCAGCAAGGGCGAGTATCATTTTTCTTCATTTGAACGAGCCAACACAGCCAGACTGCCTTCCAGTCGTGATTTATCTAGCTCTACCAAAATGTTGCAACTGCTGCTGCTGATGCTGCTGCAATCTGCTGTTGCTTATAAATACTTTTAGTGCTTGCATTTTAGTGCACGTATGGCACATTATTATCATTGGGAGCTTCAGCGGGAGCAACACATTCCACTTTCAATATGCAGTGACTGTGCAGGACAACTTTATTTCGATATTCACCAATAATTTCCGCATAAACAAAAATTGAAGTAATCCTTACAACAAGTAATGCCAAGCGGTGTCAGCTAATCTTTGGGATATATTTAAAAATCGTATATTAAGTTAGGTTGATTTGATTTTTTCATTTTGTAATTATTATAAATTATGTATGTAAATATTTCATTTACCATCTCTGTCGTTATTTCGATCCTAAAAATCACGATTCAGTGTGACGTAATATAAACTTTTGACTATTTATTGTAAATAAATCAGTAAGGACGGAGCTACAGTCGGACGTAACTGACAGTAGTAGAGCCTTTACTTTGTGTTTTCTTCGCATGTTTCTACTCCGATCGTAGTGTTATTCACAGATTCAGTAGATTGTCATAGACTTCGTACATGCCATATCCTAAACCTTTAGCTTAAAATCTGTAGCTTTAAGACTAAAAACTGTTGCTTAATTGGGCTTTCGGTTAGCGGTAATATGAGAGGGATTATCAAAAAACCCAAACAAACTTGGTATGATTACTGCACAGGAGAACCTAAATAACAAAAAATCGTATTTGTAGCTCTTATAGTTTGCAAGATCCTAGTATCTTCTCTGACTGATATATCTTGACTGATATATCCTGATTCTTTTCCGTTTGTAATGTAATTCACTGCGTATGTTACATGCCAAATCCCAAGTCTGTAGCTTTTAAACTTGCTGTAGTGGCGCTTACATATATTTATAAAAAGTTGTCTGTTGCATATCTTCTTATTTGATCTTAATGTAATTCACAGCATTGACGGATAATTCTATAGGCTACATACATACCAAATTTGAGGTCTATAGATTATTGATTATTGAAATTACATTTTTTATTGAATTGTAATATAAATTATGTATTTAAATTTAATGTGATTATTATGGATTTAATAAATTGCAACGATTTATTTTTTAATGTGAAGTGCAATCCAATTGCAAGGCCAATCCAAAATAAGGCGCTTTTTGTTTAATTTTTTTCTTTACTGAGTCTTTGTGGGTCGGTATTTGCTATTTTTGAGTAGACTTGCACTGAATGTATGACTTGATTTGAGTAAAATGTACTAGATATGGTACTTAAAATCTATGGCACCATCCGGGCTTAAATTAAGCCCAAAAAACATAATTTAAGCTATTCTTTTTTATGTGTACAAAACGTTCGCTTGCTATTGCTTGCTTTTATTGAGTAACGTTAAATTCATAAAACTTAATTAAAACATATGGCAAACATAAATACGGCATATTTAAAGCACAATCAAAAGCATATTGCGCCCACACACACATACGCACCGCATACTTATAAAAATTCACACATAAGTTTTCTTTATGGTTTAAGTAATTTAAAGGCAACACACACAAGCACACACACGCACACACACACAAACACTCTCTTTAGCATAGATACGTGTGGAATATTAACTAACAAACACACACACACGTACAAACTAAATGAAATTCATGGCATATGTGCGTGCGTAGTATGTGTGCATGTATGTGTGAGACAGCGTATGCCTGTGTGTGTGTGTGAGAATGGTGTAAAGTGCCTCGCGTTGCATAGTGATAGTGTTCTGGATGATGGTGCCCGCCAGAGCCACAAGCCTTAAAATAGCCTCTTTTACATTTCTTTCCATTTCCGTCTCTGCCCCGCAAGCCTCTCTGTATCTCACAGGATTTTTCGAAAAAATGCCTGGGCCGCTGCAGGCCAAATGAGATTTAAAGTACATGCACAAGACCAGACACTTGTACCCGCACTCACACTCACATATTTTTATATTTTTAGCAAAGTTTTTGGTGCACTTTTGGAAGCGGGGGCACGCAGGGGGAGAGCAGGGAGGAGGGTGCATCTAGCTGTCTCTGGTCTGGCTTGGCTCTTTAGCATATTCCCTTGGCATATTTTTATTTGTAGCATTTATAAGTGAATAAATGCGCACATTTAAATGCCACTTCTTTCGCACTCGCATGGATTCGGAAGTCATCGTCCGGCCGTACTCGAGTACGGGTTTCGGTCTCCGGCCTCATTACGTATGCAGTGGAAATTTTTTTTTCATCTGCTCAGCATTTTATGCACGTCGTGCCAATTTATAAATCATTTTTGTTTGTCTGTTTGTATTTGTTTGTGTTCAACGTGGTCGGCTGGCTACGTGGCGTATACGTAATGTCTACGCTCATACATATGTACATACAATACAGGCTCATATGTACATCCATACGTATGTTATGGCTCTCGCTCCGGTTCCTGCTCGGCTTCTGCTGCTGGTACTGCTTGCCGCTTAATATGTTTTATAATATGATTTATTTTAATCATTATGCTAAATGATTTTTTCTGTGCCTCATTTTTCATTCTTCTCGACTTCCGCATCAGCAACAAAATTATTTTCTTCTCGCATATATTTGAATATGTACGAGTTGATTACCTGCAAGTAGCCATAGTCTGTGCATGTCAGACCTGTACATGCTACATTTATAAGCTAACAGCGAATGTATGGAAGACATGTCCATTAAAATGAGAATGAAAAATCTCAACTGAATAAGGTCGTTCATCAAATTGGTTCAGCTAAAAGCATTTGCTTGTGCTTGTTATGGATTTCTGTGTGATTTGATTTCAGATTCGTTATACAATATTCGTTTTCCTTCTTGCTACAAAACAAATGGCCCGCATATGGCACACTAACACAAACATAACCACACACCTGACACACAGACATATGTTAACGAAACTAAGTATTCAAGGACACCAACTTATACTCACCGACAACACAGATGTCTTGGCATCGGAATAGATTTCAATCAAGCCTTAATACGAGTATTGACGACCCACAGCTGATACGGAGACAGGCGTCCATCCGGAGTATCTGGGAGGGCCGATATGATACGTCCGGTTGGTTGGTCAGGTGCTGGAGGGATGGAATGAGGGGGAATAGGGGCGAAAGAGAGCTTGTTGTCCGCTTGTTGCGCACTGAATTATTTATTAGGCATGTGTTCGAGTGTGCCCTCCCTCTTTGCACCCCTCTCTCGCTGTCTAGTTGTCATCTTCTTGTCCATTCGGTTTTTGCTTTTTACTTTGTCGGATTTTCTTATTTTGGTTGTTTGTCCGGTTGGTGGTGCGACAAAGTGCTTGCATTTTTTATGAGCTCTCACACTACGCCTCAAATGATGCAAAAAAACATGCGAATATCATTTGCATTGCTGCAGGGTCTGTCAACGTTAAATTCAGTTAAGGCGGGGCGCGTAACGCTGTTCATTTAATTGGGTCATGGATTTGCATAATATGATTGACAGTGTAAAACTCATTTGGACATAAATTTTAATATGCCTGCACTTTAGACATTTTGGATAGTTATTGAGAGGTCGCATAGCTGGAGAATTCCCTCGACTTGCTGGCAAAAATGTGCAAAATTTGCACTCGAGAAGATTTCATATCTCTCAGCTGAGATGCTGTAATGTTGCAATGGCTGCTTCTTTTGGCACTGGAATGCAATCAATTTGCAAATTTTCGCTACTTTGCCGCGTTTGCAAATGTTCAAGTATTTGGCTCCTTAGCATTTTTCGTTTGCCGTTACCGGTTATTCCCAATCCCCAATGCCATACCCTAGCCCCAATCCCAATTCCAATCCCAATCCCAATGCCAATCCTCCTTCGAAGAGCCTTGTGCTTGTATTTGTGTTTTTTTCCATACTTAAGCGCATCGAGCGTTGTTGCCAGAGTCTGTATGTCTGTCTGATCTGTCCGTCTGTCCGGAGTCTTGTCTTGGCTTTGTTCTTTCTTTTGCAGCTAACCCCAATGGAGTATGCAAATGATGCATTGCTGGGCGCCCTTGGCTCCTGGCGCCCCTCTGCCTCCTCTGCTTGTGTTTGTGCTTGAGTCTGGATCGTCTTCTTTTTTATACCCTGTGCCCATTTGAAAAATGGGAAAAACAGGGTTAATAACTTTGTGCGAATGTATGTAAACAGCCAGAAGGAGGCGTGGCAGACCCCACAAACTATATATATTCTTGATCAGGATGACGAGCTGAGTCGATATAGCCATGTCCGTCTGTCTGTCCGTCTGTCCGTCTGTCCGTCTGTCCGTCTGTCCGTCTGTGCGTCTGTCCGTCTGTCCGTCTGTTTGAACGCGTATATCTCAGCAACTTTAAGAGCTAGAAAAGCCGTTTTGGTCATTTCTGAAAGGTGTTTACAATACGCAGATCAAGTTTAGTTCAAATCTTGGATGCCACTCCCCTTCCGCCCACAACGAGCATAAAAAGAATTCATTCGCCAATTTAAGAGACACAGATCGAGTTATATAAATTCTGTTTTCAGTTATTTGTAGGTCTATATTAGGCGCAGATAGGGTTTTTTCAAATTTTGGATGCCACGCCCCTTTTACGCCCTAATTCATAAAAACTGAATAACAAGCGTAATATTGAACATAGAACGTTGTTATTCGGTATATATACTATCTTCTATTATATAAAACTTTCCTGAGAAGCGCATTAAAATCGATCATCAATAAACACAGGAGTTATAGGCGAAACAATATTGCAGGCGTTGCACGCTCGTTCACTGGCAGCGCGGCCAATTAAGCGGCACATATAGGGAACGTAGCAGAGAAAGCATTTCTGCTACGCTGCGTAAGACAGTTTTATAAAACTTTATAAAAAATATAGGGCACAGGGTATAAGACAGTCGGGCCCGTCCGACTGATCTGCTCCGCCCATTCTGGTTTTCCTTTTATCTCGTTGGCCAAAGGTGCTGAGTTTGGCAAATGGCGTTGTAATACGAGTAATACGCTGAAATTGAATCGAAATAGCCCATTGTTCATTGGCCAACAGTTGCATCTAATGAAAAGTAGGCATGGCTCGAGCTGCAACCTTTTTGCACTCTTGGCTGCTTTTTTCTTGTATTTTACTGTCATGTGTAAAATCGAGAAATAATAGATGCCGATGTCTTGGCGTGTTCGCAATGCGCATTTGAATATCAATTGAATTGAATTCTTTGTGCATATTCTGCACTCTGGCAACGCGGTTGCATGGCAATATAGATTCCCTCAGTGCCCTGCAAAGGAATTCGTAATGGCCTCGCTGGAAGCACAGGAATAGGAACTGACGAAGCAGCAGAAGCTGCCTCTGAATACTATGTAGCAAAAACTATGCCAGCATCCGTTCAGGCATTCGGCTTGAATATGCAATTAATGAATTTCTAACGTGGTCATAAAAAGTAAAGTCAATAAACACATTTCAGCCGATATTTATGTATAGAGAATGCTATATATGGCAATTAATTGCTTGAACTTCAACCCCGACACACACATGACATGTATTCGTATGTGTGCTTGTAGTCTGGCATTTTGTATATATTTGAAATAAATTATTCTGCTCACTCATCAGCATTTTGCGCTGTTATAAACACGTTTTTAATTAAAATTGCAAAAACAGGGTAAACGTAGAAGCGGCAGTAAAAGCAAAAAGCACAAGCCTGCTAATATGTATGATTGTGTATATGAATGTGTGCCTAGGTGAGCATGTGTGCGCGTGTCTGTGTGAGTGTGTAGAAAAAATAAAGAAAAATGTGATGGCAGCAACTTCAATTAACAGAAAATAAAAGGCAATTCCGAGCAGAACAAAGCACACTGAGCAACAGAAGCCAAACAAAGCAGAGGGAGACAGACAGACAAAGTTGCCATTACGATTGCCATTGCTCCACAGAGCGCTATGGAGCAAGAAAGGGAGCGACAGCGAAAGAGGCAGAAGAAGAGCAGAGGCGCAACAGTTTTAGTGATAAAATGGCAAACACGTAATCATGGCAGGCAGAGAAATGTGCGTGCGCTGAGGCCTTACACTTTCGCTTCCAAGCATCATCATACACTTAGAGAAAAAAACACAGAACCTCTTTAATGCAATTTATGTATTTATCACATATAAAACCTCAATTTCAAACATTTTATATATATATAAATTAATAATTATGAAATCTGAAAAATAGCAGAAAAAAAAAAATGATTTCTTAAAAAAAAACCAAATTTGTTTTTTGAGTAAATTAAATATTGTTTATACTATGCTGCACGAATTGGCATGATATTCTTCTTAAACGATAAATATTCATTGTAACTTAATTGAACATAATATAAATGTTAGCATCATTATTTTGTAATTTGGATTGGTGAAGCTTTTAAGAGTTTCTAATGATTTTTTTTTTTGGTACATCATACTCATTAAAAATGGGTAAAACCAGCGTTTATAACTTTGTTTAAATATAAATCAATTTAAATTATTCTACTATAATTATAATTAAACAAGATATATCGAATGTAGTTTGATATTGTTAAATTCATTTTGTGATTAAAAAATCTTTTCAATTACAGATTTATTGTATCTGCGTTTCTTTGAGTGTACGCTGACATATTCGCACACTCACTTAGTCAAGCATTGACTCACACACTCGCACAATATCGCGAGGCAATAATAAACTGATGGCGAATACATTCATTGTGTTTCATTAATTTGACATTCACGTACCGCAAAGGCAGCCCCTGGTATATGAAGCATTTGAATTATATGCACACACACACACACACGTGCACGCACACACACACATACAACTGACAAATACTGTGGCACTTAGAAGCAGTTTGGCCCAAAACTCAGCAGAGAAATTTGTTTACAATTTGCACAGCTTTTGTTGTCAATCGAGTAACTTTGCATTAAATTTCCAAAGAAAACTGTCGAAATTCACACAAACAAGCCAATACCAATACATGTGTATGCTTTATATGTGTGTGTGTGTCTGTGTTGGCCTGCTGTTCATATTTGTAACACTTTAACCCCTCACGTGCCAAATGAATTGGCTGCTTGTCAAGTTCTGGCTGTGTGTGTGTGTGTGCGGACCCTTGCCATCGGAATTGTCCTCACGTCTAGACATAATTTCTTCAATCATTTATTACCTAATTAAGTGGAAGTATAAATGCCAAGCTCAGCCACCCAAAAGCAGGCGTGGCATGCCGCTCGTCGTGCCTAATGTTTGCCCTTGTGTGTGTGCGCCTGTATTAACTGGCAACATTCCAATGATTGACCTTCTACTCTGCACTTTCCTATGTGTGCAAGTGTGTGTATGTGTGTGTATTTGTGTTGTTTGTGTTGTTATTTTTCTGTGGTTCGTCGAATGGAGCCACTTGAGTTTAGGGCTTTGCCTTGAGCATGGCTACAGCCTTTGTCTTCGGCTCATCTTTTGTTCCACGTTTGGCAAGAGCGCATTGTCTGTGGGTATTTTGCTTTTGCTCTTGGCTTTTGGCTCTGGCATCTCTTGGCGGCGTTATGGCAACGCCAAACAAAATGGCGCTTCATTTCTTCCATTGTTGTGCCCATTGTTCGAAGTATTGTTTGGCTTTTTGTGTCATCCTGTGAGGGTCAATAATGAAGTGCACGGCATGGAGTGCAGCAAGTTGTTTGCTTGATGTGAGAGCTTAAGATACGGAATTGTTATATTTTTACTTACTTTGTGCACGGACCAATTGATAGGCATTATTTTATTTTCAATACTTTTATGTTTATTTCTTAGTTTTACAATGCCTCATTATAGATATCGCCACGACTTACTCATGGCCTTTCTTTGACAACATAAAGCCATTCACATAGTCCGGCATACAAACACTGGGTATGTACGCAACTATCATATAATTACATATCATATTTACTATATCTCTATTTTCTATATCCATACTCCTTCCTTTAGTTTGCGGTCAACTTAATTGAAACTTACGCATACATTCCTCATGCATATTGATATATTTTTACTTGTTTTAACTGCCTTTAACATAGATTTCCTTTTGCTACATTTGCTATGTATGAGTAGCTTACAACTTAGCATACATCTAGTTTTCCATTTTGGTTTCTTTAACGTTTAACGGTACTTTACATTGTAGCTACGCCTTGTGCTGCACTGACCTGAGAGCACAATGACAAAGTTCAAGTTAAATATTTATGTGAAACTCAAAGGGACATACATAAATAAAATTTGAAGTTGTTAAAGCTGATAGATAAAGATAGCATATACATACATAACCTGTAACCTCTCCCAAGCAATGAAGAGCTTTACATTCCGAATGTCTAATTGTAGTGATTCCCCTTGAAGTATTTGCAGAAAATTTTAGGCAAACAGAGATTGCAGGTACTGAACTATGTATGTACGGCATTAACTGCTATGTTATTATAATTTCAATTTTATTTAATTTTAATCTTAATAATTTGCTTTAAATTCGTCTAAGATTAAGTAGCTACAAGCTGATATTAAGCAGGTTCTCCGATTTGTGGCGTAGGGAACTATTTTAGGTGCATTGCCATGCTCAATGCTCAAACATATTGTTAATGTTTTGTTCGAGTACAATATATTTTAAATATTTTTTTGGTTTTTAATTTTTTTTCTATATAAATACATTGTTTATTAATTGGGCATATTTGCTCGTAGGTTACGCTATCGTATCGTATATGTTAATTAGGCTGCTATTTGCTATATAAATTGTGTTAACAGTGGTATGATCGATAATGATCGGTAATCGATAGTCCATAATCAATAATTATAAGGTTTATTTGCATAACTTTTCGGCTAGTATTCTCTAACTGAAGCATAAGCTAGGGTGCACCAATAGTGTTAGAATAACGTATATCTTGTTTAGTAGGTATACGAGTATTTCTCTTTCTTCTGTTTTGTTCTAGGTATATATAACTATTACATATATTTATTTAGGTATAGCATGTATAAATATGAATATATAACACATATCATCATGTATATGCATTAAGGAAGACATTTTTTCATGATTGTGACCATTTATTCAGCGCACTTTACACTCTACACTCTCCATTCTACACCTTTCTCTCATCTAATGAGAATGTATGAGCTTCCGTTGTGTGTGTGTGTGTGTCTGTATGATGTTGCCCTTAACAAATGGTCAAGCTTAGGCCTTAAGTGTAGTCTTGTGTGTGTATGTGTGTTTGTGTTTGTGTGGGTGTGTATTGGTGTAACGTATATCTAAATCGCTTTATTAATATTCATAGAACTTTTCCCAGACTTATTTACAAAATAAAAATTTAAAGTCAATTTTTTACAAATTTTACTTTACAATTTGTTTTATTTTTCTTAACTTTTATTGCTGTTCGGATAGTTGGTTAATTTTAGTTTCATGTTGTATATTTTGAGTACTATGTGTGTATATCGTTGTGTACATATGTATATAGAGGTATGTACAAAGGGTTCGTTTATACGACGTTCTGTGTATATTTAGGTGTTCACATTGATATGTACTGTTAGTTGTATTTGATAATAAATCAATTACTCAATCTATTTACAGTGCAACACAAAACTGAATTGCATGACATGAAACCTCTTGAAATAAACTCAGGCAATGCATTAAAAATGTGGCTGAAATTTAAGCTCATTTAATTTAAGTGTTTATTCGTGTAAAATATAATTGATAATGAAACCGTAATATTCTTTACGCGTTTAACACATCGAATACTTAAAAGAAATTAAAATGGAATTTTTCAACAGATGGACAAATTAATGGGAATTACCACATGAATATATTCATAGTTTAAATGCAATTTAAAGGAAATATGCTCATTTAGTAAATATCTCACCCTGCGGCCTCATTAAAGTAAGTATTTAAATATAAGTATTATGAAAGAGATCTGTCAAACTAAATGCCAATTGTTGCCTAAAGTAATTCTGATGGGAAAATCAGTGCGTAATTGCCAGCTTACAAATTAAAGAAATGAATAAATTAGTTTTGTTTCTATGGTCGATTGTGTTTTCAAGTATTTTCGTATATTGTATATACCGTTAATCGTATAAAACTCTAGCTACGGGTGTGCTCTCCATATACATATGCAAGAGTATATGTAGATGTAAATGTAAACCTTAAAGTTATACCAAGTCTATATATATACACCATCTTTATACAGGGGAATGTCAATATACAGCTGATTACCTCCATTGGTAACAATTTAGATACTACTATTAGTGCTAGTTATATTTAAGTTAATTATTATTTAGACAGCAGTTTTATTTCATTTGAGTATGGTTATCTTTATCGTTATCGCTATTGCATTCGCTATCGTTAATAGAATGGTGTATGGATTACCTTATGGCTCACAAGTAAGTAAGTACGTATCAAAAAGTAAGACCACAAATTCAAGTTAACATCAAAGCGCCCCAAAGTATTTGTTAGCTAACACAAGCTAGCCCCTAAAAGTAGACAACACATTGCGTTATTGTTATTACCATTACCATAACCATTACCATAATTATTATTTGCCGTTTGTTATATATATATATATATTGTAGATGCCTAACTCTATTAACTCACATTTAATGCTGCTGCTGTTAATAGAATATCCGAGTATTAGGCCCGTATAGGTTTGTTTTCCCTTCGTTTGAGGCTACACATACACATCTAGACGTCGCACACTCATAATTACACACTCATTCTCACACACACAGCAATCGTATTGATAAGACCCCCATCTCAACCCACCCCGTAGACAAATAGTTTGCAATCGAGCCCTTAGCTGTGTCATGTTGCAGTTGCTGCAATATGGCCACTCCATGCATGGCTCATTCGCCGCATGCCCAGGACGGTGACTGAGAGGGAGAGCAGCAAGAGGGACAGCAGATGGCTGGCTGCTGCCTGCTGACCATGGCCATGGCCACTGCGAGCTGCGCTCGTACTTTCCGGCCAGACGACATCGACTTCAGACATTTTGAAAATGCTCAGCAGTCGGTGGGATTGTAGCTCATTGTGCTCGGTGTTGATATGGTGACTGATGGTCTTCAGTATCGCGGTGCATTCATCCTGCAGGTAGGAGAAAATAGATGAAACCAATTATGTAGTTGGTTCCCCGACTTAATAAAACTATGTCAAATAGGTAATGTGAGACATAGAAATAATTGGAATATGCAGGGTATCGGATATATGTCTGAAAGTCTCTTATATCCAATCAATAAAGTTACTTGCACGAGTTTATTTTTAAGAACATATGGAGCGAATTTAATTTGAAGAATGTATGAAACTTACTGTTAGAAGAATTATGCATCTTAAATGTTAAGTAATTTAAAAATAATGAGAAACAACTAAAAACACTCGAAAATTGTTTCTATTACAAAAATTTATTATTTAAGAAGTTTGTTGGATTTGACTAAAATATATGAATAAATGTATTTATGATTTAATTTCACAAAATTAGATAATCAACTGTTTAGCTGGAAAATGTAACCTCGATGTTTGGCTATCGATTTAAATTATAATGAATTAAAATTAAATTATAATAAATTAAAAAGCAAACTTAACATAAAATAAAAGCAGCAATATGAACTTAAATACTCAATAGTCATGAATATATTTCTGTTTAATATCAACAAAAATATCGAAAACAGACTGCATAATATAATCTGTATGCTAATAATTCTAGAAAATATGGAAATCTAAAAGTATTATTCTTTAAAGTGCTACTAGTAAAAGCATACTTATCAATTGGCATAGCAATCTAAGAAAATTTATGTAAATTGGAAGGAAAGTGCTTCCATAGACAAATAATAAAAAAATCTATAAAGAATCTCATCTCATTGTGCATTTCGCAAGCTTATTATAGACCTATTATTAATTAAATTAGTAAGAAAGAGCAAGAAAATAGGTGCTGCTCACCTTCTCTCTGCGTAACAGCTCAATATCCTTTAGCCTGCCGTCATGTGGCAGCCGAGCAGCAATAATGATGTTTTCCTCAGTCATATTGAATAACGTCAAAGTGCATTGAGTCTGCACAAGCAGCATCAGGAATTCCATTTAATAATTGAGTCAGTGACATTAGAGAGTTTGGAACCCTTGCAATTGTCTTACCTGATTATTGATGTAGGTTGTCACGTATTGTTGCAGGGCACGCACCGCATCCTGTACGCCAAGATTGGTATGGGGTCGCAGCAGCGCCTCATCAGCGGCGCTGTAGCCCAGTAGGAGAAAGACGCCACCTGCCAAAGTACCAGGCGAATATTGTGTGTGTAGTATATACATAAATCTCAGTAAAATACTATGCCATACTGTGTGATTTACTCGACTGAGACGCAGACTCTGTACACACAGCTGTATGCGTCAAGGGAACGCATACAAATAGCAGAAGCAGCATGTAAGTGCTGGCTATAAGTGCTGGCAAAGAGCCACGCAACCTTGGATTGCTTTTGTGAGTCTGAATCAAATACTATATAGCGCAGGCGACAAAAGTGCAGCTGGTAAGTGCGGCACAAGAATAGCTGCTGCTCCCAATGAAAGGCTCTTTAAGAAGAATACTGTCAGAGAGTTATGCAGAAACACAGCATAATATGCATGCATACACGTATATGTACTATATGCGAGCGCACTTCAGCATCACTTGTTGGCCTGGCCCTTGGCGTGCAGCTGGAAAAGGGAGCGTAGTTGGCAGCTTCGCTTCGTCATTGCCTGTCGCCGGCGATAATCGTAAAGTGCGCAACAGAGAACAGGCTACGGCAGACGGAGGACGGCGGACTGAAGGCGGAAGACGGAAGAAAGATGACGGACTGCAGACATTGCTGCGCAATGAAATTTATACATAAGCATAATGGAAGTGACGACGCATCAAACGGACGAAAAGTTTTGTTGCAGAGTGTAGAGGGCAGAGGGTAGGCGGCAGAGGGTAAACCAACCTGGCAGAATGTAGTCCCCGAGTGGCGGCTTCATGCAGATGAAACGTCCCGAGTAGCAAAGGCAGCGGCCGCGGAACGCTTGATAAGCCGGCGAGGCGTGACTGTAGAAGGCGAGGGCGGTGCGGCAAGGGGCGAAGGGCACGCAGAGGGCGTGACAGGTGAGTGTTAGAGAGTCGCCACAGCTGCATAGTTCGCTGCACTCGGCATCGTCCAAGGAGTAGATCTGCAAGTAGTAAAGTTGATGCCATGCTGAAAACTCGACACGAAAATAGGGCAAATTGAGAAATACTTTAGAGAGAGTTTCTAATTTGCAGCGGCATTGCATTACGCATACGCCCTGTTGCTACCAACAGCTGAGCGACCGCGACCGAGAACAAGACTACAGCTACAATTCAGCGCTAATTGCATTGCACTTTCTGCAAATTATTGCAGGCAGCACGTAGACACGATGGCAACAAAACACCATACAGCAAGTGAAAAGAAAAGTGGCCAGAGTGCATTGTTGCTGTTGTTTCTCCCGGGCCTCTCAGCTGTTTTTTGCCTTTTCTCCAATTCTCCTGTTTCCAGTGACTTTTTCTCTATTTTTTATTTTTTCGCTTGTCGTATTTGCGTGTGCGTTTCCCCTGCCAGTTTTGTGGTGCTGTTAAATGTGGTAATATCTTTTCGTTGGGCACGTGCCGACACGTAAGCTCGACAACTGCAAATGGGAATGAATGTGTGTGTGGGTGTATGTGTGTGTGTGTGTGTGCTTGCATGTGTATGTGTGTGAGTTGTTTGCAACTTAAAGTTGTGCGTTTGTTTCGCCTGCATCCCAACTCTGCATACTTTTAGTTATGTAAATGTATTTTAATAGCACTTTCTCAACTCCAGTGAAATAAATAAAAACATTTTCAAATACATTTCGCGGACAAACTTATCCCGACCTACTCTTATTCAAATGAAAGCATTTAAATTGCAGCAAATTGTTCGCGATTTATAACTCTAGCCCCAGCATTCCGCTAAAGCGCTGTTTTTATTATTTTATTTTGGTATTTTGCTGAATTATGAATAAATAAACAAGCGTCTGTCACACTCACCCGTTTGCTACTTCCCTCGCGTATGAGTTGATCACTCTGATGAGCCCGTTGCACCACGCAGTTTCCTGAAAAGACAAATTAAACGGTAAATAAGTATTTAAAACAAAATTGAAACATTTTAAGCTACAGTTATCTGTTGACAATAGTTTAGATAGGAGTAACAACTAAAAGATAAAAAGTTAAACATCAACTGAATTATGAGAACTTTCTTTTATTCAAACATTTTCAAATAATTGTCTTAAAAATTGAAATTGAATCTCAGATTAGCAATAATCGGTAATAATTAAAATCGATAAAAATATACTTCAAGTATGAAAACAAATTGACTGGTAAATCGAATGCAACCCACTCAATCCCCTCTACTTCACAGGTTCTCTTCACCAATTTCACACCCTGCATATCTTAAGTTTTTACAGCAGTCGCTTGTGTGGCTTTTGTGTACCTTAAGGCAAATATAAAATGCTGCCTACATAATAGAACTAACAAGCCTTCTCTGTGGTCGTTTTAGTTAGACCCAAGGGTACATAACGGACTTGTAAATCTCTTCAAAACTTTTCAAATAAAACACACGAGAAACACCTGTTAATCTTATTTGCATTTTAAATTAATAATCAAGCTTTAGGCACAAAGAGGTCACATGCTGGCATTAAGTAAATAATTGAACAATGTTTTAGTACAACAAATTTATTTTGTTGCCTACTTTAATGTGGTCCTCAAAATGCGTTGAATCGCTAGAAACCCATAGCACAAACTACATCAATTATGTATTAGACATGTAAACTAATCAAAAACAAAACAATTAAATCAGGCAAACTGACAAATACTCTGTAAAATGCTGCTGCTATTAGTAATATTATTATAAATATCATTTTGCGTTGATGTAGTTTATCACACTTCTCTCAGCATATCCGATAAGTGCAGAGTATAGCTATTTAAAAATACTGTATGCTAGTCCCAATGGTTTAGGTAATACCAGCAGCAGATAGTTTAAACTCTCACATACATAAGCAGATGTGTGTGGCATGTCTATTGGCAGCCGTGTGGCAAACAGACAAACAAGCTCATTTACATTTTTGATGAAATTTGTAAACACTTTCGGACTGTGAAATGTACAACGCACGCAAGGCGGAAGGAAGTATTCAATAAATGCATGAACCATATTTTAAGTCTTTTTTTGAATATATTGTCTATGAATTTACAAAATGACTTCAACTACGGGTAGTTGGCACTCAAAAAGGATGTTTGTGAGTGTGGCTGATGTGGGCTATTAATTGCCACAAAAACCAAAAGCAAACTCATTTCCGGTTAGTGGTTACGTTACATACACACACAGACACAAACACGCATACACACTTGCACTCAGAAAAAATGTATACCAAAAATAACATTATTCTTTGTATGTATTGTAGGAAAAGTAAGGATTAGATTGTAATTAAGTAATATTGAATTTTCTAAATAAATATGAATATATTAAATTCAAATTAGAGCATAGTAGACTAAATAAACAAGTAGAATAATGAAGAATAATTTGACTCTTTTTATAATGTTTCAATCCATTTTGAAGTGAAACAAAATAATGTTCATATAATGCTTTTTAATTACGAACGAATTAATCATAAATTTTATTTCTGAGTGTAAGTAGCCGCATTTTAAACGTTAAACTAAAGCTACATGAAAATATTAACCATGCCATGCAGGCATCGTGTTGTTGTTGTTGTTGTTATGTTAGCCACAGAACCACAACAGCCGCCACATCAATTATGTGGAAAATTTCAAAACGGAAATACGTTGGCAAAACAGGTCGTATAAGTAATATGTTTTCAGTCCCTCGATACACGCACGCTAATTGTAATTAAGCGAAAAAACTTCAAATGACAACATATTAAGCTAATAATGCCAAAGTGGCCCGCGTGCATTATGGCCAAAGGGTCCAACCGGAAATGTGGTTGAATGTACGCTAAAAGTCTGCTCCAAGGCAGTTAACAGCACTCAACAGACATTGAGTGCAGAGCGTACAGCCAATACGCACACACAGGAACACAGAGAGTAGGAGATTGCGGGGAATCACATAACGTGGCCCACATGCATTTACTTACTTGGTGGCTGGGTTGTTGTTGTGGTGGCCATTGTTGTGGTCGTTGTGGTTACCGGCTCTGTGATGCTGATGCGGTGCACAAATTCTGTTGTTTCCATTTGGTCAACAAAAATTACCGGATCATCGAAATCTACGCCAGGCTGCCTGCCAAGGCCACCGTGCTGCCCATTTCCAATACCATGGGCATTTGGAATTTTCTTGCCTTGTCGCCGCTGTTCACCCTTGCCATTACCGTTGCCTTTCCCATGGCCATGTCCATGTCCATTGCCGTGTATATTGTCGTGTTCATTGCCGCCATGATAATCGTCATTTCCGCCATTTCCGCTTGCATCGTTTCCGCTGTGCAATGGCACCGAATCGGGTGGATCGAGATAATTGTGCTCCACTGATGCTGGCTCTGATTTCTCCTTTGCCTTTTTTTTCAATTTCCAATGTTTTATTTTTTATGTTTCATTTTTCATTTTCGTTTTTGTTGCGTGGCATTTCAATTTAACCGAGCAGTTATTCATTTTTATTTATTTATTTGCATTTTGTGGTTTTTGTGGCGCATTGTTGCCATTTTGGTGTGCAGTGGTTGATGGTGTTTTTGTTGTTGTTGTTGTGGTGGTGGTTGATACATGAAAAGAAGATATTACAGGATTTCAAAGGTGAATTCGACTTGTTCGCATTTTGTATGTATTCCATTTAATCTTGCTGCTGCAGCCACTGCAGCAGAAGGGCAGCAAAAATTGATTGCTTTGTCGGTTTGAATTCGCAGACAAGCGCTTGGGCAGCTCATATTGTTCGTGTGGCTTTTGAACTCTGGGCAGCCACTGATTGAGTGCTGATTGGAAAACAGACGGATTGAGGGATAAATGGCTGCAGCATGAATACCCCGAATGGCATAACAGAGCCATAGGCAACTGTAGCGGTAATTGTTGTTGTTGCTAATCCGATTGGTGGCTTGGGAGTTGCTCTAATATCTGGCTACTTACCTTGAAGATATGCGTTGCGGGCTTACGAGGGGTTTGTTTTGGCTGCAGACTGGTTGTTGTTGTGGTTGTCGTTGGCGGCGGCGGTGGTGGTGGGGGTGGTGCACGCGTTGTTGTTGTGGTGGTGGTGCTAGTCGTAGTTGTGGTCGTCGTGGTTGTTAGGAAACCCAGCTCGGCCAGCCGCTTCATGTGAAAGTCTTTTTGGGCCTCGACTGCAAGGTAAATACATATACCCAGCAGCTGTAGGCGCTTGTGCTCACAATGGCACAAATCTAGCTGTAATACTCACCAACACAGGGATTCATCCAAAGCAAGCGCCGCCAGCCCACACACTGGTAGAGGTGTTGGGGATCTGTGCCCTGGCAGGCACAAGTGGTGCGCAGCATGGTGCCCAGTATGCCAATCATTGCTGTCCGACAGCCGCTGGGACGGCCAGCGCACTTCTTTGTCACGCTGTCCACGGCACAAGCTTGCTCATAATACTCCAGCTTCAGTCTGTAAGAGAGGCAGGAAGAGAGGGACGAACATGAAAGCCAGAATGTTAACACGTGTTTACCCCTGGATGTGCTTTCAGTTGGCTACAGTTATCTTCATTGTGCTCACTGTCTCTGTGAGTAAGTGTGCCGTTACCTGCAGCGTCACCTTGTCTGAGAGCGAGATAGACACGGAGACACGGAGACACGCAGACACTGAGACGGAGTTGGAGCTTGGGTCTGAGAGGCAGTCCCTGGAGTAGTTGCAGTCAGAGTCTGAGATTGATGCGCTGCAATTTGTGCTGGAATTACTCTTGCCATTCAACTGCATTTTATGGCACTGCAGATGTTTCTTCTACCACAAAACTGCTGCAAAATTTACGGCAGCAGGTTTAACGAGTGAGCGTCTGTGTGTGGTTCTTTGGCTGTAAAAGTGGCTGTTGCTAGTTTATAGCCAATGCGGCGTATGCGTAATATGCGTAAAATGCCAAGACGCTGCATTACAATCATCGCAATCAGTTTGCAGTTAACATTTCGATTGAGAAAGCAATGAATGAGCTGAAGATGTATATTTGAAATGAATATTTGCAAAGATTTTTCCCAATCAGTTAATTTTCTAATGCATTTTATAACTGCAGAAAACGCATACTTCATTTAGAACTAATTATAATCTTCTGGTCTGATTGGGTTTTTCTGGGTTTTCCCATATCCTCGCAGCAAATGCTGAACTTTTTTTATTTTTTCTTTTAATGGCATTTAAATTTTCATTTTATTTCATCCCCAGATCATCATTATTTTTTATTTTGAATTTAATTTCTTAACTTAATTTGTATTTTTAATTTTTTATGTCGACTGACAATAGTGACAATAAATAAATAAATAAAAAAAATATATAATTTTTTATAATGCTGACTTTTCATTATTTTATTCTATGCAAATATTTTAATAAGATTTTAATTTTATTTTGCTATTTATGTAAATAACACTGGTCAACAAATTTAAATGTAGGTGCGGCTGTATAAAGTTATATATCCGATTCAGAAGTATTTGAGAGTGCTGAGTTAAAAAATCGACATTAAAAAATTATTCAATTATTCGTTCTCCAGATTTTTGGGGATAGAAAGTGCATAAAGACTTCTATGAAATGTATAACAACAAAAAAGATAGGTAAAATTAAAAAAAAAATATATATTTTTTTTAATTGTTGCAACCACAGCCAGTTCATCAGCTGCCTTCAACTTCAATCATGAGGGCCACAATCGTTTCATCACATATATGTATACCATATTTATTATGTAACGTCAATATCCCGAATGTAGACTTCAATTATGCGTGCTGCGACTTAATGCTTTATGCAATGCAAGCTGCACAAGTGTTTGGGCACGTGACACTCTAAGAGGGCTATCTAAGATGTAATAAAACAATTTTGCCAGGCAGCCAAACAAATGTGGCAAGCAGCTCTAAGGATGTTGCCACACAAAATACACATTGCACGTGCAGGCAAGGCAGAGGCGTACAACGCGTCGTATACGTAATAAGTCAAGCTAACTGCTTGACTAGCGACAAAGACTGCAGTTGACTGCGTTTGTGTGTGCGTGTGTGTGCATGTGTGTGTGTGTAGGCAGCACAGCATACAAAATGAGCGTCATTAGTCCAATTTCGTTGTTTACTAAAGCAAGTGAGATTCACTTAAAAGGCAATTAATTTTCGCAGCCACAGCTAGTGGCACGTAGGTCTCTGTGGTTGTTCAGTTGCAACATGACAACAAACATACACCTCTCCACGCATACACATACACACACACCCACACACACACGACTGCAACGTTGTATTTATCACTTTACTTTGAATTTGACACTTTCGCGGCTTTCCTTGAAGTTTGCCTGCCGATTTGAGTGCAGACTGGTTAGTGTAAGGGGGCTGTTGGATGCTGTTAGGGGGCGTCGCTGCTCTTGACGTGAGTTAAATGAAGAGCAACTGCTCAAAGTGGCAATTTAACGCCCTGTTTGACTTTGTAGCGTATAGTGCAGTTCATCGCAAGTTGAGCTGTCGCGGCTGTCATCAATTTAATGAGTCTGCCAAAAATAGGCAAACAAAGTTTGGCTCTTGGCGGCTGTCTTTGCTGCTGGCTTACGTGTAATGCAATCTACAGCGGCTAAAATTGAATTTGGTTTAATTGAATTGCAGGTAAAGGCGCTTAACCCTCTCTCCCTCTCTAGAGCACAGCTGCTGAGAGATTAAAGCATGCAACGGATTTACATGCGTTTCGCATATTTCCGCTTCCGTTTAGCGAACATTTGAATTATGGACGTGGCACGTTGGTGCAATTTGACCCACCTGCACTCACGATCCTCTTTGCAGCTGTCGGCCACCACATGGCACGCTGGCGGCGGATGGTAGTAAATGCCATTGGAGCTGGCTGGATTATTGTTATCAGGCGGCCGTTGGGCGCAGACGGGATGCAGTTTTTCCTGTGCAATCATGCACATGTCATGCCGATTGGGATTCTGCTGGCTGGGGCTGGGGCTGTTGTTGTTTGTGGTTTTTCTGCCGAACAATGGACAATAAGATTACGTTGTGGGTCTGCTGCCGTTGCTGCTGCCACTTACTTGCAGAGACAAAAGGCTATGTCCAGGCTCAGGTCCTCGTGCGGTCCTTTGTAAAACGACTGCAATGATGTCATGCACGCATTGCGATTGCAACGATGCATCTCGCAGTGCATCAGCATTGGCTGCAGTGATGACGAGCAGGCTGCATCCTCCCGACAAGTGTCCAATGCTGTATGGCAGGTACTCTACATAAGATAGTTTGAGTCGGAACAGAGAGAGTGCATGAGGTTTAGGGCAAATTGTAAGCTCTGCAACATATTCCCAACATTTTTGCATTGACTATACGCTTTGGCATTATGCCCAGAGTTAGGTGCGCAACTTACCTGAAAGTGTTGCTTGATTATTTCCGTTGAGAGGTCAACTTCGACATCCTGACCACCTGCAGCAGCAGACGTGCCCAAGTGACCAAAGCGTTTTGTGCAGAGTAAGAGTTGCAGGAGGGTATTCATCAGAGATTGAACACAACAAGCACATCATTTACCCGAATTGAAGTGATTGTAGAAAAACATTTAAAGCATTCCATTAGTCATCATCTTATATGGCAATTGGAAATTATAAAATGCACTTTTCAATTGTGACACTTGAACAGGACAACTCAGACTGTGAGTTCCCCCAACATGAATGCATCGATTGATTGACTTGCATTTAGTTGGTTTTAGATATGTAAATTAATTAAAATGTTTTAATTTATCGCATTAAAATTGAGTTTTATTTGTTCATATTGATGACAGTAATTGTATTATTAACTACCTAATTAAGTTATTAATGCGAATATTTCATTTGAAAATTTAAAACAAGCTTATCGCAGCGTTTGTTTGGTCTACACTGAATTAATTTTTGCAATCTATATGGGTCAATAATTCTAATTAGTAAAAGGTAAAATAGGAAATTGGTTCGGTTTTATTTCGCATCATGTTGGAGGAGAGTAGCTGGTGCCATTTTATGGATTACATTTTAATTAACCAACTTTTTGTTGGTTGCTTTACGCGTTTGGATTTCATGACCTCACACCGCCCATAAATTATCGAAAGAATCGACTAATCAAAAACGTAAAACCAAAAATATACATATAGGAAATTAATACGGAAATCAAGAGCAAACACGCATACATACTATATGCTTTTCTTGTATATTCCAAATTCGTTGCCAACATCTTGAAAGTGGAAGGTCAATGTAGGGATCGGTTTTCAATTTGTACTTTCAACTTAGGGGTAAGGTTCATATCATATAGACTTGTAATACTTAATTATATGTATATAGTTGGTGAGCTGCAGGGCTACAGGTGCAGCGGGGGCTGCAGGGGGTCTGATAGAAACACAACTAAATACTATACTTATACGCAATATAAAAATGATTTCAATAGATTCGATATGTTTTAGTTTGGTCAGACGGTAAGACTACGACCTACGCATATACAGTTTATTTGAGGGTAATCGATCAACAAAGGAATGGAAGTTCTCTATGTGTATTATGTTCGTGTGTGTTTGTCTGTATGTCTGACTGGACAGCATTTGGGCGCCTTCTGCGCTCATGAGTCAATGGTAATGTTATGGGAATCGACTGTAATTTAATTCTGTCTACTAAATACAATTAACTCTTGTTTTGTGTGGAGTATCAAATAAAAGCAAAAATCTGTCAATACACACAAAGCCAGGAGGAAAACCAAAATGAAACCAGAGCGCACGCAAAGTCAAGAAATAAAAAATGGAGTTTTTAACCCAAAAGCGAAGAAGCATAAATAAAATTTCGGTTGGCAGTTGCGTTGGCAGTTGACCTGTGAGTCGAATTTTGTTTTCAAAATACCAAAATATATGTATATTCGAGCATAGTTTGAATTCAATATGAGTTTTGTTGTTCAGTTTTTAATAGAATGATATGAAAGTTTCCTATTTAGCTTTTGTCTTTTGAATTGATTATTAATTTTGACTGGCTTGATCAAATGCAGCATTTAATAGAATTGTATTTGGTGTTTGCCGTGTTATAATTGTTTTATTTGTTATTTAACAGGAACACGCAACATATGAAACGAATGGTATAAAAAATTTGCATTTAAAAAAGATTGAATTGAGGTTTTGAGTTGGTTTTAGATTGTTTTTGATTTCTGTTGAGTAATATAACAAAATATTTGTAACGTATGTTGTTGTTATTGTACTTAGTAGTTGAATTAGATGTGATTGTAACTGTTTTATTTTGTTTGTTGTTTTCAAAAAACGGGTGCAGCATAAAAAATTCTTTTTAAAAAAGTGTGCCAGAATTAAATGTAACAAAATTGTAGTTTTTATTGTAGTTTTTTTTTATATTAATTAAAGTTTTAATAAATTTTGTTTTTATTGAGTATTCAGCAATTTTTTCATTTAGTCAATATAATGTACATTTGTTTGTATTTTAAGTATCGGTATTAACAATTTATACACTGTTTAATAAAAAAGATGGCAAACAAAATTCATTGGTCGAAATGTTCTGAACAAAGTTTAAAGCAATCTTATTGGTTGAAGTTTAGAAAATTTTCAAAAACATTTTCGAAAAACAATTGGCAAGCTACGTATGGAAAGAAATTGTTGAAACAAAATTAAAAGAAACAAATATTTATAGGCAGAAAAAAGTAATTTAGTTCAATTTATTGAAATATATAACATATATATATAAATATGTATATATATGAGTATATAGGCAGTTGTTGTTGGTACTGTTTCGATATATATATTTATAAAAATATTGAGCAAATGCCAAAAATTATGCACAAAGCCTAGACGAGCTCAAAGCCCGTCTGTCTGTATATTTATTTCTTATTCTGCTTTATTAACATGAAACGAAAAATGGAACTGTAAACATTGTATTTAAAAAATTTACCTGCAACAGAGTGTGTTAGTTACAGGGGACGACACAACACGCGCAAAATGTCAAAAATATAATCAGTTGAATAATACGAAAAAAAAACAAAGATGTATTTATTACAAATAATTTATTGAATGCTAACTGACATAAAACACAAACCGTTATTGGCCTAGGAATTAATTGGTATTATCATTATCTGCTGCTGATTGGTTTTTTTCTCATTTCTCTGTTATGGTTTCTGTTTTCTGTTTTTTTGGTTTTGCCTAGTTTTGTGGTCATTTATTTATTGATTACGTTCATGCTAATACATGTACACACATACTTTGGTAGTAAACACCGGTATTTCCGTTTCCGTTGCCATTGCCATTGCCATTGCCATTGCTATTGCCATTGCCATTGCCATTGGCATAGCCGTAGCCCGTATCAACGATATCGAATGGCGATTCATTTCCGGCGGCGGTTGCCGATGCGCCCGCTGCCATGTGGCGCTGATGGAAGCCGCTTATATTGAACGGATAGCTGAGCACGCCGTGCAGCGAGTTGGACACAGAGCCCGGATAATTATAGCTGCTGGCCCCGCCGCCCGTCGCTATCAATGGCGTATCAATAAGCGCCAAATTATCATCGAAGATTCTCTGATGCAATTTCTCGTCCATGCCCAATATTCTTACTGGAATTTTAAGGTAGCAGAAGAAGAGAGAGGGAGTAGAATTGTTGTTGTAGTTGTCAAGATTGGCATATGTTGTTCTAGATTGTAGTTGTTGTACATAGATTGTTGTAGTTGTTATTGTTATTTTAATTGTAGTAGTAGTTGTAGTAGTTGTATTAGTAGTTGTAGTTGTTATTTTTGAAGCTACACAGCAGTGGAATTGGAACTCAGCAACGTTTCGGGCATCCAATCAATTTTGCATTATTTTCTAATTCATAAATTTATTTAATAACATAAACATATCTTTTCGTATTTGATAAAGAATTAAAACCAAAAATCATATAGTTATTAGTGTGTCCAACGAGTTGTATGGACTTGAAACTTTTATTCGAACAAAACTCAAGTTTTAGTTAAATCAAACAATCAAGTTAATGTGTTTGAGAAACAAAATATAGTAACATTTTGTATGTACATGTGCAGTTAGAGGTGCTCTTGGTGCTGCTAGTGTAGGCATTTGAGTGTTTGAGTGCGAGAGATGAAGTTCAGATTCAGAGTTATATACTTATATACGCGATATATTATTTAGGAGGAAATCTTTGCTAGAAATACCATATACACATAGAAATGTTTTTGAAACCGAAAATATATTTAATCTGTGTTAGTTAGTGTTGAGAGTGTTTGTGTTTAGATTGCTTAAAACATTTAAAGTCAGTGTATAAGCCAACACTTAAAGCTTAAAGTGCGCTTTTAGCCAGCTGGCTCTTAGTTGAATTGCTTTTTGCATGCATTGCAACAAAGTGTTTTCTTTTTTAATGTAAACAATTATTGTAAATTTCCAGCAGTGTCAGAACAGCGAGACAGGGCTTAGCTGGATTTTGCCAAATTGCTTATTGTGTACGGCTTGTCACGCATCAATTGCCATGGCCAAAACCATTGCCACCGCCATTGCCATTGGTATCGAAGTGTTGTGGCTGTTTCCGCTATCAATGTCATTGCCAGCAACAGAGACGTGTTTTGTACTGTGTGTGTGTGTGTGTGTGTGTGTGTGTGTGTGTGTGTGTGTGTGTGTGTGTGTGGGTGTCTTTCAAGTGTCATGCGCTGTTAGAGCGTTCAAATGCTAAACGCTGCGAATGGAGACGTTTTGCAACCACAGCAGCATTTGCTTATCTCACCCAACGCACGCCAGCGCCAGGGCGCGCTTCATTTGCGTCGGGGAAATGCTCAAAGGATGTGAAACCCTCAACGCAAGGGCTGGAAAGGGGGGGCAGACGGTCACTGACAGCTCGCGCTAAATGTGGGGGGATTTAGCTGTCTGCAGAATCGTATTTATGCTTGTCGCTTATACTGAGCAAATATTTGCACAAGAAACCGCTCAGGGGGAATCACAAGCAGCGACAACGATATCGGCCCTCCGTCTTATGGGGGAATCAGCCGGAAATGAGATTAGCGCAGTTTGTTAAGTGTTATCGCTCATGTAAGGCAGTTGTCGACAAGTGGATACGAACGATATACAATTGTTGCGTATACTCCATGTGCCACAGCCAATGTGTGTGTGTGTGTGTGTGTGTGTGTTGAGAGTGCAGTCTATTGCACGTTAAAGCATACTACAAATGTCATTTATTTAATTATTTATTTAAAGGCAGGCACATTCAAGGCGATTTATGCTGATGATTGTTGGTTTGTCACATAAATGTGCAGGGCACACCAGCAGCAATACACACACATACACGCACATGGCCATGCTCATATTATAAAATGGCGCAAAATTCGTACAAACTCATAAACAACTGAAATAAATTTCAGAATGTGCTGTAATTTCAAAATTGCGTTAACGCAATGCGTGCCTACTGTACGGTGTGTGTGTGTGAGTGTGTTGGTGAGGGGGGTTTGGAATGGAATGCGTTGTGGGTGCGAAATGGCAGCCAAGGCAAGCATGGCCTCGAAGCTCTTGCGGTGCTCTAATTTTAAACACGCACAATGTACACACCCATACACTCTCCCTCACACACACAGTTATACATGTCCGTGTGGTGAATTGTGCAATATTATGAAAATATTTATTACACGCAAATAAATGCATTCCGCACCAACTATAGTAGTAGGTGTGTGCATACTTACGGCAGTGAGTGTGAGTGAATACGGCTTTAATTGTTTTCACTTGCGCCTAATTAGATTTTCAAATTGTGCGCCTAACTGTGATTATTTTTGTTGAATTTTTGTCAATTTCTATTTGGCTGGAAAAAGTGCAAAAAATGCAACAAAAAATGGCAGTCGCATCAGCAAACACAACAATTAAATCTAAATTGCAAAGCACTAAAAAGTTTGCATTTTGTTGCACATTAATTAAAGGAATCCGTTACAAATTTTAATTGTTGCTAATGTTTCTGTTGTTGTTGTTGTTGTGTAGCAACATTGTGATTAGAGTTGCTGTTGTTGTTCATTCTCATGTGAATAAACACAAATATGTCGAGTGTAGATAAATTTCTATGAGGCGCTGTTTATGCATTGCATGTGACATGCATAAATATTTGCCAATATTTGCATACATTTTCAATGCTAATATGTGTATGTGTGTGTTAGAGTGTGAGTGTGTGCTGTCTGTGTCTGTGTGTCCCACAGCTGCGCTTCCAAATGAAGTGAGAGTGCAGAGGGCACAATGCAAGCAACTGGCAAATTTATAGCCCTTGTCAGCAGATGTCCAACTGCATGCAAAAACAAAAGGGCAAACATCGACAGAGACGATGATGATGCTGCTGCTGCTGATGATGATGATGATGATGATGATGGATGAAGCAATGACAATGGCAAGTGAAATTTTGTGGCAATAAATTGAGAGTAAAGTGCACAAAACTGCATAACAATCAAAGTGCCAAACACTGCGAGGGTCAATCGATGAATACATGTTAACAACAAACACCGACATGCAGACCGAGAGATCAAGATTAATGCGCATACGCTATGTTGTGCCATCTGTGTGTGAGTCTGTGTCCGTGTGTATGATGCTGTGTGTCCATGTGTGTGTGAGTGTGTATGTGAGAATATCAAATAAGCAGCAGCTGTTGTATATATTATAATGCACATAATAGATGCCAATAGCAAACGTAAGCCGCAATGTTGAGCGCTCAGTTCACATATCGATATTGAACTTAGTTTAGTTTTGGTCTGGGTTTTGGGGTTTGGTCTATTTTGGCGCTGAGGCAATGCACACCAAGCAAACACAATGCTAATTTATGGCACTTGTGTGTATTACAAGTGCTGCTATATATGTATTTGTGTATATAAACGTATATATGTGTGTGCTCATTACTTTAACTGCAAGTGATTGTAGCACCAGATAGCCATAACTTGTGCTCTCCCATGGCTTGAATGTTGCACCAACAGGATCAGCAAAACTCTACGCTATTTACAGCTTCAGTTGTTTGCCAACTTCACGCTTCTCTTTGTCTAGCTAAAGATACAGCAGAGTGTGCAGAGTGCAGAGAACTACATACATACATAGACAAGATACCGTTAGTTATTGTGAGTTATTGTTAGTTATAGGGACTACGAGAGAGTGCCATTAGTGCAGTGCAGCGAGTGGTTTAATTGTCTAATGTGCTATTTATGCTAGCTCAGAATAAATCTTAGATTTTATATCTCTTGAGAGTAAAATACACATCTTAAGTAAAGTTGTATACTTGTACCTTGGCCTCACTTTCTTTCGCAGCTTAATTAAGATCTTATTGATATATTATAAATAATCTTAATTTATTGTAATGGGCAAATCAATTTTCACATTTTATAGAAAATTCAGTCATACATTCTAATATAAATTCATAAACTTATTAACAGAGTTACACATTATTATATTTGAGAAAAAAAATATAAGGGATTTTTGTTTTTAATACATTTAATTTAAATTATAAACAATAATAAATATTTTATTAATAAATATGATTGAATAAAGTTAATATTATTTTTCGATATACTCTAAAATCTTTTATAGCTCCTGGCATTTAAAGTTCATTTAACACAAAAATACAAAAATTCATCTTTTAAGATTGTACTCGTAATTTAAAACCACAGTTTAGGTTTTTGGCTACAAAAAAGAAAACAAAAATTTTAAGCAAACAATTGTAATATTAAAAAGCTAACACAATATTAAATTTTCGCATTATTATTTAGGTAAAGTAATCAAAAATAATACAGCTTATGTTTTCTCATATTTACTCATTCAACTGGGTTAATAGCTTTGTACATGTAACAGGCAGAAGGAGACATGTCCGCCTGTCTCTCCGTCTGCATAAACGTGTCGATTTAATACGCATTTGCTTCTTAAATTAACTCAGAAAATTGAATAGAAACTATGAAGGCAATAAATAAATCCAAAGTTAACCTTTCCCCTTTTGACGTAAGGATTCATTTACCAAAAAGGAATGTTCTCGATATTCAAAATACTCACATTAATTGACTAACAAACTATTTGACTCACCTCTCTCATCCATGGTGGTAACGGTGTAGTTACGGTGGGTTATATCACTGCCGGTGACTAAATCACCGAGATGATGTGCATTTGCAGATTTGTGCGTATTGGTGCCAGTGCTGAGATGATGTTAATTGGTGCATAATATTGAGGAAAATACATTGAAATTACATAAGTGCATTGAGTGAAATCAAATAAGGTGCGAAGAGAGTTAGGTATTGGAATTCTTAATTGGCTATATATGAAGCTTAAAACTTAAAGTGCGTAAGTGCAGTGGCAAGTGCATTGTTGATTCTGCTGATTATTCAGCTATAAATTGGCATAAATCGGCTTAAGGCATTATCGAAATGCAGGGAGTAGAGACAGGCAACGGAGCAGGAGTTGGTGAACCGTTAGCAACTGTCTGCTCACTTCCGTTGCAACAGTAGCAGCATGACTGCAAGCATTATAAATTGATTGTTGCCATAATTGATATTGAAATAGTTACAGCATCGAAAGGGCAACTATTCGTCCTTGAAAGGAGCTTAGGGTTGTTGCTGTTGTGGCCATTTGAATATTTATTAAGATGACATGCATTAGGCAGAGATTAAGTATTTAAATGCTGCACAACTGCCCGGGGATCTAAACGGAATGCCGTATGGTAAGCTATAGTTAAGTTGTTGTTGCTGCTGCTGTTGCCCATTCATTAGTTGACTGTTAACCGGAAATTGTGGTATACCCGAGTGAGTCAATTATATTAAAAGCTTTTCCGCCAGCAAGCTTTGCAGTTCCAGCCGTTGCTGTTGCTGCTGCTGTGGTTAAAAAGAGTTTTTGGTTCAGTTAATGAATACCCGGGTCTGCCAGCTATGCCAAGTTCTGAAGCGTTGTGGCCAGGGCCATGCAGCGTAGAACGGGATTGGGTTAGAGGCAATCATATGTGCAACTTTTTAAACAAACTTTTGCCGGCTTTAAGATGCCAAAGTTGAGCACTCGGCCTGGCCGAGCTATTCACGCTGTAGCATACTTAGAGAAGCTCGGAGTGGAAGTGGTTGCTGCCGATCCAACGGTGCTCGAAGAGTCCGTGCCATGTGCATAGTACGTGTGTGTGTGCGTGTGCGTGTGTGAGCGCTGACCATGGGACCCGGGACCTGCATCGACCACCACCACAACATCCTCCCCCACGCTACGCTCCAGTCCATCCGTAGGCTGGGGCTGCTTCTTGTGGCCATGCCGTGTGGTGCTGGTGGGCACTTCCACAACCACATCATCGTCTTCGGAGGTATGCGGACTATGCGAGGCAAGCACTAGTGGATTATTAATGCCCCACGAGGGCGGGTGCAGGTAGTGCGGATAGTTTGAATAAATTTCGGCGCGTATGCGATCATCGTAGTCATCATCGTCGGAGTCCTCATCGTCGTCGTTGCGCTCATCCTGCACGTCATCTTCCTGCTTCTGCTCGTTGTTGGGCTCATCGTGATACTGGTACTCGATGTTGTTGGAAAAGAGCTCCGTGCCATTCGGGCTGTGACCGATGCGCTGTCCGTGCCTCTGCCTGGGCTTCTGCTTGCGCGTTGGCTTTGGTTTCGCTTTCGACTTTGGCTTCAGCTTTGGTAAACCATTCGGGAAAAATATTAGTCTATCTGCAAAGAGGCATAGAATGGGCGCACAGCAAGCGCCAGCATGCGAGAGGTGCAGAAAACAGTTTAGTGCCAAAGAGGTGCAAATGCAGAGTACGGAGTACACAGTGCATGGTTCGTGTGAGTGGAGTGTGCGTGATGCGAGTGGTGCGAGTGGTGCAAGTGGTGCGAGTGCTGGTATTTAATTAGTGCTATTAGTGCCCGGAGTGCGTTTAAACTGTGCGAGTTCAGGTGAAGTTGGCTCTGGCTATTGCCCAACAGTGTCTGAGCTGAATGTGTTTTGAAATGAAGCAAAATCGATTGAAGCTTGAGCTAAAAAGTTGGAATTGAGGTTCAGGTTGGATGTTGTGAAGTGAGAAACATTTTGGGTTATTTAGCGTGGCAAAAGCAATGTCTGAGAGCAAAGTCTGGGCAATTTAGGATAGTTCTGTGTTAGCTAGTGAAGTGTTCCCTTCTAAGCCTGGCCTAAGTTACAGATAGTATAGGTATAGAGAGATGTACAATGTATGTAGCGAGAGTTAGTACAGCAACAGTTACGTTTAAAACTAAACTTAGATATACAGTTAGCAGCATTAGACAGCATTGTTTGATAGTTCTATGTGAGTGCAATCAATCAATCAATCAATCAATATTAATATCAATTTCAATCTATGTAAAGCACAGCAACAGAATCGGTTAGCGAGTGAATCATATCAAGTTCAATGGGTTGGCATTTTGGTGAGGATATCGGGTAGCGCTTACTGCTATAATTATACAATATTACAACAATCGAATTTAGTTGGATAGAGAGACAGAGAGAGAGAGAGAGATAGAGAGAGATAAAGATAGAGCGAGAGGTAGACAGAGAGTAGATAGAGCGGTGACACGGCAGCTTGGATTTACATAGAAGTATTGATACGTATACGTGATATTTACGATATAGTACTGAGCATTGCTATAATACGTATATCCATATATATTAATGTACTTATATTGGAATAGGCATGTAGTTGCTAATAATATTAAGGTTTTTACTGATCGCATATCACGCAAAGGGTGCGCTTCATATTCGACTAAGATCATATATTATATTGTTTTTAATTCTTGGTTTGGTTTGATGCAAAAGCGTGCGATTTTAGTTTCTGGTTATTTTGTTGGGTTGAGTTACTTAAATTGTTAGGCTAGTTTCAGTTTTGAGCGGTTCACATAGTACCAGAAATAAAGTCAACGAAGAACATACAAAATACAAATCAAAAGTTGAAGTATAAACAGACAAAACTCAAGGAAAGAACACTTGTGGTTGGGTACAACTTAAATCAGATAGTTACTAGATATTTGACATATCATGTAAATGTTCTATCTAAAATGAAACTTTTTTTTTTTTGTTTAACAACTAAAAAAAACATTTCAGTTTGCGACGAATTGTTGAAAATATTTTCACGCGTTTTGAGGTTTGCGTTTTGGTGTTTCTTGTTGTAGTTGTTGTTGTTAGAGTTGGATTTGTTGGAATTGAAGTTGTTGTTGCTGTGGACTGAAAACTTACCCACACACGGATTGTGATTAACAATATTAAATATACGATCACAGCGCTTTTTCATATGATTATTTGGACAGATGCAGCCGAACATGGGAGATAAGCGCAGATTAGTCCAGGAGTCATGGCAAGCATCTCTGAAATGAAAAAGTTTTGTATTTAACGAATGCATTATAAAGTTCAAAGACCACAGCCAATATTCCTAGCTAATTGAATTCACCCCTAGCTCCCCCTGAAAAAAGAAGCTTATCCAAAACTAAACTTCGCTTCCGTTCGGCACAAACAAACTTTAAAATTGGCAATTGCATCAAAAATGCATACATACGGCAGTATAATTAATATTTTATCGCATAGGTGCTGTCTGGCATTATAGCAGCAGCATGTGGGAGTTGCTGCTGATATGGCGGTGGTGTCACACCATATCCGGTCGCCATTGCCGTGCCATGCCTTGCCTTACCTTGCCTAGCTATGCTGCTTTCTGGTGCGTGTTGAAAGTTTAGACGGCGCTACTGAAACTTTAAGCCAGACCCAAAGACGTTGCGCAGGCCGCCGCAAAAAGTCATTTCGAGTTATTAAAACATTCACAACGTTTGTATTGGAGCTTCTTGAGCCACAGCAGACTTGAGCAGCCCAAGCCAGGCAACTGGAACTGAAACTTGGACTGGGACTGGGTCTCTCAAGTAGCTGCCGCCTTACTTGTACATATATATGAAGGCTGAAGCAGGAAGCAGTAGGAAAGCAACCCGCAGGAAATTTCATTTTGCTGCCGTTACTCCAAGTTTGCCGCAACGTTTCCATGTGTGTGTGCGTGCCTTGCCAATAAAATCGAATATCGAAATTAAATGTTGCTTCTGCTGCTGCTAGCTGAAAAGTTTTTGTGGCGGCAAGCGAGTATACTCAAATACAGCAACCAAATCAATTTTCTCATTAAGCCAAACTGTTTAATTGAATATATATGTGTGTGAGTATTGTTTTCCATTGTACTTTCTTGCACTTTTCACTTTTCATGCTGTTGCTCTAATTATAATTAGCGATTGTGCCACTTTTTGTTGGAAATCAGTGGAAAATAAGCAGCATTGCAATCATAGACAATTAAAGACAATATAAGCTTAATATTGGCTTAATATGCTGCCAATTAAGTACTACCAATAGAGACAAGAGAGCAGTTTTCTATTTTTACCTTCGCCACTTTAAATGTGTCCGACTTAAAATTCAATATTTGAAGTGCAATTTTTTACCTAATAGTAGCCTTTCCACCACCATTGTCACTGCTTAAATGCGCTTTATTTGTGTCTTAAAATGCTATATTAAATGAGCTTAGTCAAAAAAAAACAATACTATAAGATACTACGTTTCGATTTGAACCGAGTTTAGTCGAGTTGATTGGATTTTTTATGTACGTGAACCTTTCGAAAATAAATATATTAAACTTCGCTCAGTCGTTCTGTCAATTTTTGTTTAAGGCAGTCTCAACAGCCTTTAATGAATACCAAAATTTAAAAGAGGAAAAGAAAGGCAACTGTTTAGCGCATTTCTTCAGTGCTTTATTTATTTTTAAAGTTAACCTTTCTATTGTAAGACCCATCAGCTATCAGCCTAATCTTTCCTAAACATATATGTGGTTTTAGCCGGACGTTCTTACCTATTCTCCATTTTGCATTTGTTGTCCCGTACTTTACAGTGCGTCTTGAAATCTTCGAAGAGCTTTAGGCATTTGCGTTCCTGCTGGCACACGGACAGCGCATGATTGCACGTGGGAAGAGCATCAATTGGATATGGATCTTTTTCGGCTGTAAATATAAAATAAGACAATATAAAATAAAACATACAGCAATCTGTCAACATGAATAAGTGAAGTGGCCTCACCTTTTTTGAGCACAAATCCGCAGGGATGATCGAACAGGAAATCCCGGAAATGATTGCAATCTGGATCCATGCCCGGCTCCTTGCACAGGCAGGTGGGACGAAAGAATTGAAATGCCTGCAGTGTGCGCAACGCCGCCTGGCATTTTGTTACTGTCACGGTGCTACAGGACACTGAAACGACAATGACGTAAAGCATAATAATAGTTATTCAGAGTGAGACAGATGCGTAGGGGAGGCGATGTTACTTGCTGCTATATTTAATGATCTATAAATGGCAGAAACGCTTAAACTTTGACATTTGTGAATGCGTTGTCCAATTTGAAGCTCTAGCTGCTCACATCGATTACCAAGTTGTTGGCCAGTTGACAGTTGTTATAAATGGCAGGCGAGTGTGCACACAAGCGAGCTGAACTACAACAAACCAAAAACATGTCATAATAACAAACAACAACAGTAAGAACCATATAACTATAACAGCAACAATATGAATAATTGAGTCTCCCAACAAAATGGTCGATTTAAGCGGCCAATGAAGCGAGCGGGCAATGCGAACGTTTGTCCTGTTACGAGAGATCCGATAATATTTTATAACATAATAAATTATGTTTCATATATGACAGCTTATTCAAGCATATGACAACTACAACACACACACACACACACACACATGTTCATTCACTGCGTGAGAATGAACAGGAGCCAAACAAACAAAAGGCAAACAAACATCTGTTGGCCATCCATTGTCCTTTTGGCCATAAAACATAAGCCCTACTAATAAACTCGACTACGGCAACACTTTATTCACACACACACATGTACAGACAGACCTACACCATCATTGAGCCCACTGTGTGGCTCGTCATAAGCCGTAAAATCGCCAAAAAGCAAAGCAAGCCAACTGCCGCAACGTCCGGACAATGGCCAATGGTCAGCATATGAGCTGGACGCCCCATTGCTCATGTCACTCATACGACCCGTTGGCCCACTCCGTAAACGTTCCACGCGTCGCACGGACATGATTATTTGCTGCTTGAACATAAACTTCTGCTGCCGCTCTCTTGCCTAAAAGCTGCTGCTTGTTCAAACTACGCAACAAGTGACATTTTTTGCTGGCATTCATCATATTTACGACATGGCCATGGACCAACTGGGCGACACACACACACACATATGCACACCCATTTATAGGTTTTTTGGTTCGTGGCCTCAATTAGAAGCCATTGGCACTTGACACAACTTGTGTCAGCAAGCACCAGCTGAAGCTGCAGCTGGTTGGACAGAGCTTTGTGCTATGGCTTAAGCTGGCTGCAAATTGCAACAAACAATTATTATTCTTGTTGTTGTTATTTTTTTGTGCTTTTTTGTTGTTGTGGGTACTTTGATTTGGCCATTGCATGCTGTGTGGTCATAAAAAGGGGGCCAAGTGGTTTTTATGCTTCGTCGCCATCATGAAGCAACGCCATTTGCAGTAACTGTTACTCATTGTTTTTGCTTTTTGCTGCTGTGTTGCCATTTTACTGTTTACTGTTACTTTTTACCGTTAAGTCCTCAATTCGATTTTATTGGAAATGCGTTTCCGGTTGTTGAGTTGGTCGCTGAATTGGTTCAATGATTTCTTTGTTGGCCAGCACATAAGAGCCATTGCCAGACGTCCACTTGGCTCTATATTTTATTTGATTTCAGTTTGTTGTTTGTTTCCTTGTGGCCATAAATTTCAGCACTAGATGAAACCTTTATGGAATTTATTTAGTTTGCCATCAAAGCGAATTATGTGCTCGCCTTCATATCAATTATTGTGTGCGTTGTACACACAACTTCCGTATCCGCTTGGCTCTCCATGTCAGCACAGCATGCAATTAATTAAATTGCGCAAACTGTTTTCATTCCACCTTCTTTTGTGCGTAATCATAAAAAATATTTAACAGTTTCGATATGGAACACATGTCCTTTGCTCGCATTAAACAAGCATTTCTCGCCGCACTCCTGAACTGGACAAAGTGCAGAGCAAAATTCCAGCTCAGCCAGCTGCAACTTGAGTCCTCGGGTCGTATCAGAAATATGCCAAAAAGTATGCAATGCGGAAGCACGATTCCGCCTGATGCCGCTGATGCTGCTGCTGCTGCTGTTGCTGCTGCTGTTCGGGAAAGCATAACCCGCACACCGTTTGTCAAAATATGTATGGCATAAGGGGAGGGGCTCTGAGAGAGGAGGGTAAACGCTGCATGCTTTTAAAGGATTCAGCGGAAGCATGTTCCCGCATAAAGGCCGTAGCAGAACAGCCAACTGGAGCGCTTGCATAAAATGCAATTATCATAAATATTCAAGCCGCCTTTAAGCGGCGCTGCCTGATATAATTTTTTCCTTTTGCCACACGTATGCAGTATGTGCACATAATTTGAGGACGTCTAAAGGACAATAAGACAGCCATTAAACTTGGTATGAGCCCCGCTACAACTTGCACAACAGCAACAGCCAGAAAGTAATTTCAGTTTTTAAATGAAAAAGTTCAAAGTGCGTTTATGCTTGTTTTGCTGCTGACACACACACACACACACACACACATAGCACTCGCATGAGACATTTGCCATAAAAACAAATGCCAAACGATATTTGTTTGGCTTTTGTTTTTGTTTTGATTTTGTTTTTGTTACCCGAACAAATTAGACATTGTCCATTGATTGTGACTGTTACTTTTTATTCGCTTTTTTATTAAGTATTATTGCTCTCAATCCACTTCCAACTCCCTACTCAATGATGCCCAGCAAGCGCGCCTTACTCTGATAATCCGTACGCTGCACATACGCCCCAGACATGGTGCGTCGACCCGTGTATGCGTGTCGGCCATGCAGCACACGCCAGTTGTCAAAGAGCACAATGCTGCCCGGTTGCAGCTTGAGCTGCCATGGCTGCTCCTCTCCACGCACGAGCTGCAACAGCTGACGCAGACTGCCATAGAAGGCCGCCATCTCGTGCTGCGGCAGCGTGTCGAAGACGGCACGATCGTAGACATTCAGGCGCAGTTGAAGCAGCTCCCCGGTCAACGGATCAGTGCGTATGACGGGCGCCGTGTGGCGATGATGCTCGCCCTGCTCAATGTACTCCGCCGGCAGCTGCACGCGGCAGAGCAGCTCGTAGGCAGTTGGATAGGAGCGCCGTAGCTCCTGCACCACATGCAGGCCGTCCACGAAGAAATTCTCGCCGCCCGTGCCATCGCTGGAGTGCTCGATGCAGTGCAGCGCCTGCAGGCCAGCTGCGTCACAGAAGTATGTATTGTCGGTGTGTGAGCCCAGATAGATCCGAGTGTAGGCAGTGTCGGCATGATCCTGCTTGTCGCTGAACGTCCACATCTCGCCAAATAGGGTTTTCATCAGCGGGAAGAGGAGCCGCAACGCGAGCTCTGTCATAAGGGGCGTTGGCGCCACGTCATCAATGAAGATAATGCCGTAACGTACTAAGGCGGTAATCAGTGACTTGACCAGCTCATCGCTAGCCATCAGCGCCGGCAGCGAGAAGCGCAAATGCCGCTCGTTCTGTAGTATAATGCTTCGATTCCAGGCTGTCAGCGCCGTGGACTTTGTGCGCCGGCTTATCACTTGCTCCAGCTGCGACTCAAAGATGAAGTTCAAGTCGTAGGTCGAGCAATGTCCATCACTCCCTGATGAGTATGAATGATGGTAATTGTTTTGATTGTCCAGCCGTACGTTGGCCAAGCTACTTACATTCGATCACCAGCTGTTCCTCAGTCGGCCAAGTCAGCTGCAGCACCTTGACATTGGCAGATAACTCCAGTAGATCATAGCGCCGCTGTTGAGTGTCCAGATGTCGACACTCCCCACAGCCACAATGGTCACGCAGCCAAAACTCATCAACCTCCAGGCTTTTGCCCGTTTTTGGATGCTTCAATGGGAGCATTTATAAATATTTGTTTTTGCCAAACTGAGCTCTAAAACGCGACTAATCAAAAGCAGCTTGTCTGAATCTACTGATTAGCACGAAATGCTGCACACGAACTACACCGAGCGAAATTAATGTTTCGAATTGAAATCAAACTAGAAATTTATTAGATCAGAAATCTGAAATGACGCAGAGCATGACTTGCAGATTCAAAATTTATTCACTTAAGTTCATGTTTCACAAAGTCTTATCATTCCTAGTGATTCGACTCATAGTATTTAAAGTCTGAAAATCATATTAATATATTAACAAGAATACACATCTTTAAAAATTATATAAAATATATACATATATTATTTTAAGTATTATGTTTAAATTGAATTAATTTATATCAACACAAACCATTAATTTTGATGATTTTAAGATTTCAAAATAACATATTTTTATAATTTTGAATACAAATCAAAACCAAAAGTTGTGAAATAAAAATCCGTTAAAGGTTTACTTTTTAATAAAATTATTATGAGTGAAAGCGCGACCTCCAAACACTATGTATACTTTTGCTGTAGTGCTGTTAATCACAGTACAATGTCTGCAGTCATGTTATTAATATTTAAATAATAGATATTAGGGATTCATTTGAAAACAATGTCATAACCAAACGCTGCAAAGGGTTTCTGATGAAATTTAGGGCCCATTCAGAATTCAATAACTTTACATTAAAGTAAGCTGCTATTAAAGTGCCCTTAACCCTAACTTTGCATCCAACTTTTCAAAATTTATTAGTTTACTAGTTTATAAAGTTTAACAGTTTAGAGCGATTTTGTTATATTCGTTTTGGTAAATAAAGTATCATAGTATGAAGCCTATAATAACTTCCTGGGCCGATGAAGTTGAACCCGACTATGCGGATGGCTTGCCGCCTTCCAAAGAGTATATAGAGGGAGACTACAAGCATGTTACTGAGTACAAGTACAACGACGAAGGCAAAAAAATTAAAGTGGTACGCAGTTTCAAGATTGAGAAAAAAGTGGTGTCTCGCGCTGTAGCTAAGCGTCGCACTTGGACTAAGTTCGGCGACTCGAGACTGGATACTCCTGGACCTAATTCCTACACTACCAAAGTGGCCGATGAAACCCAAATGAACTTCATGGGATCCAAGGACTTTGAACAGACACATGAACAGCAGTTGGAACTGGGAAAACCTGTGGCCAAATGCCGAATTTGCAATGGCGAACATTGGTCTGTCAAATGCCCCTACAAGGGTACCTCACTGGATTTGGAAAAGAGGGGGATTACTACTTTGACAGCTGCAACAAATGATACGGGAAAACCGGCGAGATATGTGCCACCCTATCTGAAGGACGGTGGCAAAGGACGTGAGCGTGATGATTCCTCTGCTGTGCGCATTTCGAATCTTTCCGAATCAATGACAGAGGATGATCTAGAGGAGCTGGTGAAAAAGATTGGTCCCTTCTCCAAGATGTATCTGGCACGAGAGAAAAACTCTGGGCTCTGCAAGGGATTCGCATACGTACACTTTAAATACCGCAAGGATGCAGCTGAAGCTATTGAAGTACTCAATGGACATGGCTACGATCACTTGATACTCAATGTGGAGTGGTCCAAGCCGCAGAACTAAACGTATACACCAATTCTACATAAAACACACTTAAAACTTTGTTCTTAACGCGAATTTTCACATGTGACATTATTAACAAA
The DNA here is from genome assembly GCA_035045125.1 of Hypselothyrea guttata. Taxonomy (NCBI): domain Eukaryota; kingdom Metazoa; phylum Arthropoda; class Insecta; order Diptera; family Drosophilidae; genus Hypselothyrea; species Hypselothyrea guttata. Next base: position 340,905 of record JAWNNJ010001579.1, read on the forward strand.
TTCCCACACATTCGCACACTATACAATTACAAATACATAAAAGGAAATGCCACTTAAAGAAAAGCCAAAGCTGGCGAAAACACCAACAGACATTGGCTGACTTCAGCATTAATAATTTAATTTAAAGAAAAGCAAAGAAGAACGAGCAGGGAATGCAGAGAAGCGAAAACTCTTGTGCACGAAACACACAAGCCACCGGAAAACTCTCACCTCATACCGTAACCTCAATAGTCCGTTCAGGAGCTCTCGTGATGTTGTCCATGGAATAGTGTGTGTGTGCGGCAACATGAACTTAAATACACATTTGAATGACTCGATGTTTGGCTTACGAGCGTTTGGCTGATGGGTAGGGCGGAGGTGGGGCCGTTGGGCGGATCAAAGCAAGGCATACATAAGAAATTTATACCTGCAGCTACCAGCTTTTGTTCTGTTCTTGCTGGCAGTGGAGAATGGAAAAGGGAGTGCGTGGCGAGTGGTGGTGGGTGGCAAAAGCAAAGTCTAAAACAAATTACTGAATAATTTATAAATTAACTTTTTCTTTGGCTTGCCTCGTGCTCGCTCCTTGGCTTGGCTTTGTGTGCACACACGACGACAATGGCATCGATGGGTAGCGGGCACTGTATGAAGCTAAAGTAACAGCTAAGCATTTGTTGTTTCTTTCTTTTTAGCAGGTAAACTATATGTATAATTGTATATATACGTGCACATAAGTATATTCATGGCGGTCCGTCTGGCACGCACCACAATAGCATTTGCCAAACTCGCGAGTGGCAAGCGGCATGTGGCATGCGGCGGACAACGACTGACGAGTGGGTCAGTTCTCAGGGGCATTTGAATATTCAAATGGCATTCCGTGGCCGTTGTTTGTTGCGCTTTAAGCATATGACCATTATTTACTGTTTTATTGCACGCAGGCGCACACCGAAAACATCCAACAACAAAAAATTTCTAAAATAATTACACAGTTGTGGCACAACACACACAGACACCCCCTCTCTGTGCGGCAACCGCGAAAAGCAGCAACTAAACTAAATTAATCCTCAAATGGCCCCCCAAAAGCAAAAACACAAAAAATAAAAGGAGAACGTTCCCCAAACGCAGCACCTACAAAACCACATTTTATGTACATTTCGTTTATTTGGCCTGCAGCACATTTAAAATTGGGGAATTGAATAAGAGAAATAAATGTGAACACATTGATACCATAGGAGCTTATGCTTACCTGGAATAGGACCACAGACGCGGGGTATAATTTCTAATATTGCCGAACACGATGGATCCTCAAAGCATAATTGACGTGCCAAAATGCAATTTAATATTGCGACGACGCCTTTAATAGTCGAACCTGCAAAGAGAAAAATAATTTATTGTTAAGCCTTATGTATTTCATTATTTAATTAATATTATAATACTATTTAATAACCGTATTCGAACTGTACAACAAAAATAAAATTAAAATAAATTCGCAACCTGTTAAAATTATAACAAAATCGGGGATCATGACCAGTATAGAACATAAACCTATACATCAATTATCTGTTTTCTCTTTGGATAGCGAAATGAAGCATCTGCAAGTCCTCCTTCTGCCTGTCACAAGAATAGTAAATCATATAAATGTTATTCCGTAGCATAACGTTATAGTTTTGATTTTTAATTTTATTGTTACTCTATCAATTTTATTTTTTTAACTCTACACAAATTTTTAGAAATTAATTTTAAAGGAAATTTTTTACATATAATTTATATGCTGACGGAGCACAGATCTTTCGAATGCAGTCATGTAAGCCTATTTATTCAATAAAACACTTTGCTTGGCAGAAGAACGTCAAATCAAAAAAAGAAAGCCAAATAAATTGGAACTCAAATCTCTTTGCGTAAATAAGAAAAGTATATTGTCAGACATTCAAGTTTAAAGTTTCTAAATTCAACACGAGAATAGTCCCATTTTATAATGGACACCAACATTGAAGTCTCTACTGAACCTGGGATTAATGAGGAAAATTCACAATATAGTGCAAATAGTACCTCAACCCCAAAACATATGCCACGTTTTACCTACGTATCTCCGCCGCTTGGTGATAGATATCGTGAAAAGTTTCGTGGAAACGCGCTCATGCGTTACCTAGAAATGCAAAAGGAAATACAGCTGGACAGCAGTGAGTTGGTTGGACTGTGGGACACATTGAGAAAATATGCAAATAAAAGTACTGAATCGAATCAACAATTAATTTCCCTGGTTGGATATCAAGAGATGCGGCTTGTTATACACAAAAAGTACCAAAAATACCTTACAGTCGAACTGTATTTGCATTTACTGCGTTTATCCGAGTACCTGGAGCACGTTTATATCACACCTATATTTAACTACATAAAGCACAAGGCATGGATAGCGGAACGTAGCATCAGTCTCAGCTGTTACGACGAGGTCGGTGAGGGCTATTTGCGAGAGTTTGATTTGGAAAACTATGTGGCTGATCTCATACCCACGCTGTCGCAAGTGGGTGAATTTGTGAAGCCTTGGTTTCAAAAGTACTACGTTGCCACGGTGGTAAGGAGATTTTTCTTTTTTCTCGATACTCTGCAATCTGGGCGTTTACCAATAAGTTTGCTGGAAGGTTCGCAACAAATGAACGACCTTTTAGCACTTGGAGATGAGGCAAATTCAAAATTCGACTCGCCCACGGTTAATTCTTTTTCCGTACAGTCAGTTCTTGCTGTCTATCAATACTTTCAAAGGCTGGATGTAGATAAGAGTGGACTGCTCAGCGTGGAGGAGATATCAGCGTATGGATCTGGTACATTCACAGCTAAATATTTCGATCGTATTTTCACCGAGTGGCCCACCATCAATGGTGAAATGGACTACAAAACATTTGTAAAATTTGTGTTACTAGCTGAAAATCGAAAAGTATGGCTTGTCAATCCAACTACAGTATTAAACTTATCAAAATTCTATATTTACAGACAACACAGGCTATGGATCACTTTTTCCCTTTGCTCGATATGAAAAAGGACGGGTTTCTGACCGTTAACACAATCTTCAGTTTCTATAAATGCCTGCAAGTTCATATGGAGAGAAAAAACATGTCAGTTTATCAATTCGGGAATTTCTACAAGGAGGTAATAAGACTAATAAAATCTAATGAAAAAGGCGTAATAACACTGAACGATCTGAAAACTAGGTAAAATATCACTTGGTTCACATATATCAGCATCCTTTATAAATTGTTGTCTATGTACAGTCTAGGGGCCTCGATTGCGATATCAGTAATGATCGAATTTTCCAAATTCAGCGAGCACTTCCATGTGCAAGCAGAATCTCAACTAGAATTTAATTAAAAGTAAGCTAAGCTAATACTAAACATTCATAATTTTGTAATTATATGGAACTCTTAAAACTCATGTTGATCGATCTAAAAAAAACTGTGTATAAATTCATTTGCCTTTAATTTAACAGAATTTTGTATAATTTGTTTGTACAGCCTCTGGGGATGTGAATTCAGCAATCACTTTCAGCACCAAAACTCGAAATGCATTCGAAATCAAGATTTTATTTTATACAAAATATTCATAATTTTTCGATTATGTAACAATTTTATTATTGGAACACTGTAAAAGGCATAATAGCACAGAACGATCTGAAAACGGGGTATGTATTTTTGTTTTTGGCTCACTTTAACAGCATTTTTATCTTTTTTATGTTCAGGGACTTGAATTCGGGTTTAGAATAGATTTAAATATCTGAATTTTAAGTTTGAAGTTTAATCTAAAGAAATACAAGTTAAGTTTAAATAGTGTATATAAAATAAATGTATTTAATTATGTGGCGTTCCTATGACTATTTTAGGCAAGATATCATTGATTAAAATTGTGGTATTTATTTGAATATATGTACATATGCACAATATGAAGTAGCGAGCAGCTGATGGTGCCACACCATAAAGATTATAATCATTTTATGAGTCTGCCGGAGACTAACTCTCAATGGTTTATAAAACATTCATTTCAATTTCATTTCATTACGCAGAAATAAACCAAGTCATTCAGCCAACCAGATAGACTGACAGGCAAGACAGACAGACTCAGAGGCAGACTGCCAGCTGAAGAGGCAGATTGGGGCACACAGTTGCCAGATTTCGGTCGCTTGGCTGCCGTTCATCTCTGGCTCTCTCCTCTTTATCTCTTCAGGCAACGCTGCAGCTCTTCACTGCAGCTCTTCTATGGCCACTGACCACCCATCCGGCGGATGCCTGGCAAAAAGTTTACGCTCCGCCCAGCTGCAGCTGCCGCTGCCCCGCACTCATTAACGAAATGACCTTTTACATATTGCAAGCAGCTCTAGCCAGAGTGCTAACAGGAAGAAAGTATGAGAAAACAATGGAAGGAAAGCAAAAGAAATGCCTTCAAAAATTCACGAACTGCATGTAGTCCTAGCGAAAAGTTACCCTGTTGCAGGAAGTGGCCTACTGCCAGTGGCAAGAACAACAATTGCAGCGAGTCACGGGGCAACAGACGAGGCAATAACAAATTCCGGACAGTCGAAAGTTTTGTGGCTGCCACGGCCCTCGAATCGCTTTTGGCGGAAATACAAATAAATAAAATGCAGCACGAAAATTGCAGCAACATGGAACTCGCAACTCGCCCGCACTGCCACGTATGGAGTTTGGGCCATGGAATTGTAAGTGTTTTATTGTTATTGGGCGCTTAGTAAGTAGTTGCGTCTGCCGTTCTGATGACAGCCTAGGAATTATCATCGGCAGCTGGCCCTGTGCGCCACAGAAATAGTCGCTCGTGGTCCGATTACCGAACCCCATGCGACCCATTCGAAATCACTTAAATACACAAATCAAGCAAAAGTTGAAAAACACAATAACAATTGTTTCGGGACACACCATAAATTTGCATGCCAAGAATCGTTACGGGGGAGTAGACACTCACTTGGCTACACAGCCAAAAAAAAAAGAAAAAAAGAAGAAAAAAAGAGAAAACGCTGTGTAGTAGGCACATAAATATGCGAGCCCCAAACAGCGACCTGAGGACAGAACCAACAAAGAACAATTCGTTTGTGTCACAATCAGATTCGGATTGGGCACAAAAATTTCCAGTTCTCATTTCGCGTTTCGCGTTCGCATGTTGCCGCCATGTTTCATGAATTATTTTCCAGCCAAAAAGTTTCTCGTGTTGCCGGCCAGAAACTTTCGACTGTAAAAACGAAAGAAACAACGCAAACAGAGTAGCAAAGAAAACGACAAAAACAAGACAGAGCAAGACTAAGAGAAAGGGAAAGTAGACAGGCCTGCACCGAGCAGGGAGTTCTTGCTTATTCTCTACATAGGTCTGTGGGCTCTTTGTTGCACTTTTTCGCGATTTTTCGATTACCATTTCGATCGAAGTGGCAAGAAACTCGGTGCCCAGACTCAATGTTTCGCGTTTACTGCAACTAGGCTTGTACTGTGCTGCTGCTTAAATTTCAATTGTATGCCGAAGGCGGCAGTTGGACTGGAGAGCACTCTGGTGCAGGCTTTAATAAATTATGGCTGACTCGCCAGCAGAAGGTGGTGGAGGGGGAGTAGGGGGAGGAGTAGGAAGAGGAGCAGAAGCAGGCGGAGGTGGTGTGCTCTGGCCAGTGCCATTCACGTCACTTGGAAAAAGTTAATACAACAAATGCGCTGCTCGACAACAACAATAACACTCAACGAGGCCAATAACAAGAACAGCAACAGTAATAACAGCAACAGCAACAGCAACAATTACAACACGGACAACAACAATAACAATGCTGTAAAACGACCGCATTACGAGCTCGCGAATTGTTGGCGCTTCACATTGCCCGTAAGCCAAAAGAGCCGGACTCCTAGTAGTTGGCAACGAGGAACAACCATAACAACGACAACAACAACTGATACAACAACATGGCCCCAAAAATGGCAGCTTTACAACTTCCGCCAAGAGACTGCGGCCAGAAGACATGCACAGGGACCTGGCCGAGGGAAGAGAGACAACGGCTGCCACCAGCCCTGGAGCTTGAAATAACTGTGAAATTCTTGTTATATTACGCTTGGCTCTCCTCCGTGGTGAGTGCTGGATTCATCTTATGTCATTCGGGATTATTTTGTGGGTTAAAAACTAATTTTCGGTCATGAAGTGGATTTCCTTGTTCATGTGCGCTTCTTTTTTGTTTCGTTTGGCTTTGTTGCCGTTGCTTGTTGCTTGTTGCCTGCTTTTGACATTGCCCCAATCCATAAATATGCAGCGTCCTGCCAACTAACCATGTGCCTCCGCCTCATACAGGCCATTGGCCACATTGCCATGCACGTCATTAGCATAGTAAAGCCATTACGACTTATGGTATTTATTTAACATTGACTGCATGCGCTGGATGCCATAGCAACTGCACCTCAGCTCTCTGGTTCAAGTTCAGCTCTAACAAATACTGTTATAGTTGTCAAATGATTTTGGAATCTTTGAGGCACAGTTAATTAATTTTCAATACCAAAACCATATAAGATTGATGTTCATACCGATAGACCGACGGGTACGCGTAACCGACTCAGTTTATCGTCCTGATCAAGAATACATCTACTTTGTGAGCTCTACCACTTCTCCTTCTGTATGCTCACACATTTTTCATTTCCACTAACTTAGTTAACCCACCCTTTTCTATACCCTTATTCTAATTCTTGATCAGGGAGACGAGCTGATCGATTTAGCTCTGTCTGTCTGTCTGGATGAACGCAGAGATTTCGGAAACTATAAGAGCTAGAGCAGCCGTTTTGGTCAAGTTTGACAGATCTCTACTACACAAAGATCAAGTTTATTTCTAAACTTGAATGCCACGCCCCTGCCGCCTATAATGAACAAAAATAGAATTCATTGACCAATAAAATCCATTCAAATCTATCTATGTTAACTATGTTTTCAGTAGTTGGTAGGTCTTTTACGCCCTAATAAATAAAAACCGAATAACACATGTAATATTGCACATAGAAATAGTTGGTATTCGAAATATATACTCTCTACTATTATGTTTACCTATCCTGAAAAGCACTTTGAAATCGGTCAATAAACACAAGAGATATCAACGAAACAATATTGTCTCGCTCGCCCTCTGGCTGCGCATTGTGCATGGTGCACACAAAAAAGAAAGAAGAGGAAGCATTGCCGCTACGCCTCGTATAATGGTTTTATAAAATTATATTCAAAATATAGGGTGCAGGGTATTCTACAGTCGGGCCCGACCAACAGATTTGCTCCGCCCATTCTGGTTTAATTTACTGGATCTAAAAATTTTACCAATGACAAATTTTAATATTTGAAAAAAAATTAAATGTATTTTAGTTACTCGTTGGTCTTGCAAAAATTAATAAAAATTAATTTTTAAAATTTTTGAGTCGTTAAATTTAACTTTAGTCAGTCCAATGTCCATTGTTAAGTGTACTCCACTTGATTTACTTTATAGGTCAGGACCTTGTCATGTTGTGGCATTTACATTTAAAAAAACACGCTCGTAAAATACGAGAGCTCAAAAACCTCGAAAACCTTGAAAAAGAAAAACTCCCAAGAGTCTCAACAGGCAGCAACTACACGAGCATTATAGTAAAATGTCGCAATGGGCTCTATTTAATACATTGGGTGTTAAAGTTGGCAAAAAAATCTGTTCTTGTTAATGGGTGTTTACTGTGGAGCGAGTGGCTGTTGTGTATTATGGTCAATTAAGTGAAAATTCCATTATTGTTATTGTTGGTAGGAATGGTGGCGGTTGTTATTGTTATTATGCTTCTGTTTTCACTTCCTCTTTGTTGTTATTCATCTTGACATTTTTATTGTTTTCAATAAATTTTATCGAGAGTTATGCAGTTGCTTGCTGTATTGTCATATTGCCCAACAATTTATATTTTAGCAGAGACCTTCTCTGATATTTATGTTTGTATAAATTATGTACTAAACTTTGAATAACGTATTGTGATAAAGTACAGATTTTTTTTTTTTCAAAAATAAACTTTGTTTTTTTTGACACAAACATTAAGAAATTTTAGTTTCATTGTAATATTATTAACTATTGTATATTTCTGTTTATCTATATCGCAGGCAATTGAAATTTTAATAATAATTAATGTCAATCATACGCTGTTTCATGTCTGTGGCAATTATCGAATGTCAAACAAAATAAACACATTAGTAAACAGATTTGACAAGATTCGATTACATCATTACAAAACAATTTGCATTCGATAAAATCCAAAAACAACAGCAGCAGCAAGTCATAAAAGTCGCGCAATGAAAATTGAGCGAGTTTCCCGCCTCTGCTCTCAGTCGACTTGATGGGCCATTTTAGCTGGTTTTGAGGGAGCACAAAGAAAATATGCAAAATGCGCATAAATCTCACAGCCCAATGGGTCGGGCGGCGGCGGAAATCACAGCGATCCCATTCAGAGAGTGTCGTGAAATCGAAACGCGTTTGAGAGGAAACAATTTGCAGTCTGAGCAGAAGAAGAACCGGAAAGCGAAGACTTTGCGAGGGACAAGCTAAGCTGTGAGGGGCGTACGCTGCGTATGCGGAATAAATGATTTTCTATTTGTTAAGTCAAAGTGAAATTTCAGTATGTGTGTGGATGTGTGTGTGTGTGGGTGTGCGGGTGCGTGTGTAGGCCTTACGTGTTGACATTTCTTTGAGCCGCCATCAGTCACAGTAAATACAAACGAATACGTTTGTATGTAGAGGGCTGCAAAGACAGCATTTGAGCATTTACATTTCCTCACTCGTCTGCCGAATGTTTTGCCGACTTTTCGTCTTCGCACATATCATGCTTATTGTAGGCGTGTCAGGCACGCTCCCACGGTTCCAAAAACAAAACAAAAAGTAGTAAAAGAAGCACTCGCACTTTTGTAAAGAGGTCAAAAGCTGGCACATACATATGTCAAGTGTCGGCGGAGGAAAAGGGGACAAGCGACCCTGTGACATCTGACATTCCTGCCTATCCCATTCTATCGCTGACGCTAATGCTGTTCCAGTTCCATCATCTCCTAACTTCTGTGTTTAGAAAATATAAATTTTTCCATTCTTATCTTTGCATTCATTCTACTCTTACTTTTGTTCCGTTCCGTTTTTTATGCTTTATCCCTTTTTTTTCAACGTGTGCTTCGTTCATTGTTGTAAATTATTTATGCCTGCGTAAAATATTCAAAGCTCGGCTCACTGACGCGAAATGGAAAAAAGCACAGAGAAAACGCACTACAGCAGCAGCAGCCGAAACAAAAAAGCAGTCCAAGTTATTATTCATAACAGAGCAGCATTAAAGTGTAAGGGAGTATGCGACAATTCCCACAGCCATTTGTCCAGCCTACAGCCCATTAGTGGGCGGGACAATCCGGCGTTTTGCCGCCCGCCTGACTGGCAAGTTTGCATAAATCATTTGCAAGCATTATGCTCAAAAAATGGAATGAAAGAAAGGAGAACTCAAAGGCAAAGTAGGAATTTGATAATACCGAACTGTTTAATTCCGGACTTTGTTTGCCGTTTCGATTTCCAGCGGTGTCGCATTGAGAGAAAGGCTTTTCCATTCACTTTGTCAACTCTCACAACTTTTCAGCGCCTTTTTTAATTAATTAAAGTGCTTTGCTCGGCTTATTTTGGGAGCACTCTGCACACCTTGCAATTAGTATGGCGTCAGCGAATATTGAATTTATGCCCCGTTATCAGCCAGACGACAACTGGCCAACTGGCCAACTGTGCCATTTTCAATTTCGAATTTTCAACTGGCATTAAAGTAGTCGAAAGTGTTGAGCAGGCAGTTGTAAGCGTCCACCTAGATGCCAACTTAATATTGCAAAAAGCAGGTCATTAGATCATGCTAACAAAAAACCAACATTACAAATTGAAAAATTCTACACGTTCAGTTCAGGTGAAACAGGCAAAAAGAAAGAAGCTACAACGGCAACGGCAACTGTTGAAAGTTAAAAGTCGACACCAAAGTCAGCTCTTTGTATTAACTTAACATTTTGACACCATGAGCACAAACACCTCGCACAACCTCAAACGCAGCTCCCAAGTGTTGCATGGGTTCAAGAGTGTGGCCATAAGGTTTTAAGTGGCAATCGGTTTTGGTCTGGGTTATCAAGCAAGCACCTCACAGACACACCTACACACACCAATGCACGTGAAAGCATACAGCACAAGTACAACTACCATTTCCCTGTTTTTGTTCTACAACAATGGCGCTGGCTTCTTCTTTCTCAGCGTTGCCAAAGGTGTTCACGATGAAACCGATACCAACCCACATTGAGTCAACAGTCGGCATCATTATACTGCGCAGCTGTGGATTACGTAGAGTATATCAGCTAGTAGTTAACTTAAGCAGTTAAAAGCATTAATAGATAACTATCATTATCATTTGCAAATGTTCATAAGTTTCTTTAATTTACTGTAAAATTTAAAAAATTAATGTTCATTGTTTAGGTATTGAGACAATTTACAATTAAAATATATAATTTTGATCAAACATTTTTCAATAAAGAATTTCCAATAATATTATTACTTAACCGAACATAATCGATCCTGTAAAAGCAACTTCAGCTATTACCAATTTATAAGATTTGCAATTGTAATGGAAATTGGATGCAAATTCGTCTCTTGATAACATATTCTTTGCGAAAAGAAAAGAAAGAAAGTAACCGTCTATTTTTATCAACACAAATTATAATTAAATATAAATTAAGAAGAGAAAAACGCATTAAATTAAAAGCTGCGATATTAACTTGAAACTAGCTGAACAGTTGTTATATAATCTTTCCTGAATCTATGCTTGACACGCATACACACGGTCTCATTACTATTTTACAGGGTATCTTATTGCTACATCATCATATATCAGCTGCTGTCAGTGCCCACGTGCTCTGGCTGCCACAGAGAGCAAGCGAGCGCTAGAGGAATGGCAGAGCGGGGCAAGACGAGCGGCAAATGGCGGCAAAATATTGTCGCGCATTTGTTCGCAGCTTACGAAAACATTTTTCTTAACACGCTCAGCCATTTTTTGCACGCTTCTGTGTAGTTTTTTGCAACTTTTGTTTGCCACTCTCGCTTAAAGCGAGCCGTTTTTTCATACGCCCAACTTCAATTTGGAGCAGAGTGCACAATTTAAAGCATTTACGAGCGCAATTTGTCTGCCAGCGCCAAAGTCACCGACCGCAGTCAACTCAAGTTGGAACCATATATAGAGTATATACGGAATGTATACAGTAGGTGGTCGGTATATATAATATGTATGTACATATTGAGATATTGTCTATTTTTTTGGGTTCAGCAGGTGTGTATGACTGTGTTGGCTGGCTGACATTTCTCTTGGCGTAAATCTGGCAGCAAGAACTTTAGCTGCTTTTTGCAGCTCATTGAATTTCGTGTGCTTTTGTCTGGCAGTGCTATAAAAGTGAATGCAACATCCGTCTGTCCGTCCATCCGTTCGCCACCATCTACCATCCACAGCCTGAGGCAAACGGAATGTATTTTGCAGCATGTTTTGCTTTAGCCCCCACTTTCTTGAGCCGACTGCAAGCTACGGGCCTTATCTGAGTGGAGTGCACTGCATGGGAGTATACTCCAGTCTCCTTTCGCATTTATTGACAATACGAAAGTTTTATACTTACGCTTGCCAACTTCTTTTTTGGCAGCTTGTGCGTAAACTTGTATAAACGGATTGCTTTATACTTTTAGCATATCCTGCGGGCAAAGTCAGAGCCAACTGCAGCCCATATGTGTGGGGGTTTGGGTGAGATTTGAACAAGTTTGCAAAACGTTTTAGCGTTTAGTTCTATTAAAGTTTCATATTACATGCTCATGCAAATGCTCTTGATACTGCCACGCCCACATCTGACCCAGGCACAGTCCCCTGGCTGTGGCGTGTAATTTATGGGCAGTTACCGTGGTCGCAGTGCCGGTGCTTTGTATGCAGCGATAATCGCTGCTCAATTTCATAAACAAATAACACAACTGCTATCTGACCACACAAGTGCGATGTGAACCCTAGCCCCCGCCCCGACCCGCCCACTCACTCACACACTCAGTCTACACTCAGTGTGTGTAATGCTCATAATGAAGCCGTGTTACACATACCAAAGCAGCAGCGGCTTATCTTAATTATAGATCGATACGCAGAGGGGTCTCCGGACATGTGTCCACAGGAATGAGGATTGGGGACTGGGGCCTGAGAGCTGAGAGCTGAGCTGGGACTAGAGCCACAGCTTGGAACTGGAGGTGTCTGTGGCCTTGTCTAATGCTCGGCAGCCTACTGCGTGTCAAAACTAATTCATGGCGGAATGCCGGAATGCTTTGGGGTCTGCCGGGGTCCAGCTGTCCGTGCTGTCATGAGTTGACATAATAATTTATACCGATAGCTGCCCTCACTCCCATTCATTGACTGACCTGCCTTCCTGTCTTCCTTACTGCCTGCCTGCCTGCCAGTCTGACTGTCTGTGTGTCTTTCTGTCTGCCTGTCTTGTCAGTGCACAAAGTATGACTCAATTTGAGCTCGGCCAGGCATTAGGCAAAATGTCAATGTCAGCAAAATGTATGCGTGCCTATGTCCGTCTGTGTTTGTAGATGTGTATCCATCTGAGCTCTACCAGCTGTCATACTGAGTGCCGGAGATTTTTACCTGGTATCAGACGCAACCTCACTCTTACATAATTGAGTGTAATTGCACGCTTATCAGAGCATAGATCTATGCCAGCATTACACTCATGATGCGATACTAACTCAACTGATTCTGATTATGCAAAATCTTCTGTAAATTTAAATTTACTTAACATTTTAAACCAAGCTCTTTGCATTTAATCTGCGCCTGAAGTAAACCAAAATGGAAAAGAGCTCGGTCAGCAGTTGCGGCTAGAGCTGCACTTGTACATCGGTAGCGTCAAAATACAGATATGGACCTGCAAAAGCATAAAGCGTAATAGCTGAAAGCCCAAAGAGCTCCGCAACAACAGATGAAGATACGAAAGAAAAGCCACAGCAACTACACATTCTACACTTGCTGCAGCGACAACCAGAACCACCAAGGCCACAGTCCCTGCCAGCCAACAGTTTGATAGTCACTGACAACGCAATGGCTACACTCAAAGAAAATCAGCAACATGCTATTTGGAAAAGAATTGAAATGGGTCTAATGAATAAACTAGGTAATAATAAAAATTGCAAAACTTTTTGCAATATTTTGCTATTATTTGATGATTTGACAGGGTTACCGAAGAAAGTAAAATTGAACTTCACCACAAAAACATTTTGACTTTTACATATTTTTGCACGTTAAATGTTTCAATATAAGTTATTGATCAATACCAGTAGCATGGCTTGGCTTCTAAATGACAGGAGTAAATTATCGCTCAGAAATCAAGCCAATATCTACAAAGTGATTCTGGCACCCATTTGGAGATATGGGATACAAGTGTATGGCATAGCAGCGAAATCCAATCTAAGTAAAATTTGTATAATGCAATCTAAAATCTTGCGCAGAATATCTGGTGTGGCGTGGTATATAAGAAATAGAGATATTGCAAAGGAACTCCGGGTACCATTGGTTGGAGATATTATCAATCGGCAAGCTACTGCATATCGGATAAAACTTCCAAATCACCCTAACCAGCTAGCAAAAAGACTCCTGCGAGCGAGAAGAAACCATGAAATAACGATGAGGAGAAGACTGAAAAGAATACACCCAACTGATTTACCAAACAGACGAATATAACGTACTATTTCTAAAAACCCTATTCATTAGGAATAAATATATACACTTGTATATATAAATTGAAATTGTTACACATCACTATGGTATAAATTACTACACTACAGTAACAGTATACCATAAAAAAAATAATAATAAAAATATTTATATTTTCACAACAAAAAAAAATAAAAAAAAATTGATCAAAAATTCTTATTCATTTCAGTAAATTAATTGCTTATTTTTGTTCATCAAATTTAAAGTAAATAATTTGTAATAAATACAAATCTCTACAAATTGAATATTTAATTAAAAATATAGGGACGGGGCAGGTCAGTGGGACGGAGGCTACAGTCGGACGTAACCGACCGTAGGAGACCCTTTACTTTGATTATATGTACATACAAACACAATCAGACGCATACACTCTAAGCTACCTGCGTGTGCAAGGCACACCACCCCCCCTCTGCCTAGTGCGGCATATTGTCTGTGGCATATGTTCGCTGTTTCTTATCCGATCGAAACAAAATTCACAGCGTCGATAGAGAATGTCATAAACTAGTCAAATACCAAATTACAAATCAATAGCTTCAAAACTGTGACTACAGCAGCTTTTTGCGGTTTGCGGGGGAAGGGGGGGATGTATCCAAAATCTAAAACAAACTCGTGCTGCTTACTGAATAGCGGAACCTGAATCCCGAATATGGTGTCTCTAGCTCTTATAGTTGCTGAGATCTAGGTGTTCATACAGACAGACAGACGGACAGACAGACAGACAGACAGACAGACAGACAGACAGACAGACAGACAGACAGACGGACAGACGGACAGACGGACATGGCTATATCGACTCGGCTTGTCGTCCTGATCAAGAATATATATACTTTGTGGGGTCTGCCACGCCTCCATCTGGGTGTTACATACATTTCCTCTTTGCACTAAACTAATAGACCCTTTTTACTTTTTTAAAGTAAAGGGTCTAAAAATGTTAAAAATATTTTGGGCTAAAATAGGTATTTGCAAGCGAATTTCTAACCGTTTCTATTGCACGAATTTGTAAAATAGTATAAATAAATCTCATTTTTGCGATAATTAATTGTTATATAATAGTATAGTATTTTCAAAATAATATGCATACTTCTTTAATAAAAGATTTTTTACTGAAAGTGAGAGTTCAGGCTCAACGGCTAGCAAAAGGAAAATTTAATAAAAAATTTGGGTTAGTCAGTAAGTACTATTTCGAATGTGCCACGATTAGACTAGCTGTTTGCACCCAAGTTCTGTTACACTTTAATATATTTTACTTTATTTTAATTATTTTAAAAAACATTTCTATTAAATAAACAACAAATTTTTTTTTTTGTGTGCAAGAGAAGTGACTAAAATTGTCCTGCAACAAGGCCAACACTACGGCTTTGTTTCGTGCGTGTTTGCCTGCGTGTGTGTATGCGAAAGTGTACTGAATTCTCTGCCAAGCTAAAAGCCATACTCTGTGGTGTAAAATAAGCCTTGTTAGCTTGCCTCGCTCTGCATGTTTTTCTCACCTTGTAAGCGCTGCGCCTTCTCTCACTCTTTACTCTGCCTCGCTCCCCCCTACAACAGAACTGCAATATTTGAGGTTGTGATGAGTTGGCCAATTGGCCCATAGTCTCCACAAAAGTAGACATGCAGCTACATGTATGGCTTAAGCCAAGGCCCTGATGACACACAAGCAATGACAGTGCTCTTTTTGAACATTCCTCTAAATTTGGCTTTTGCATGAATTAGACTTAAAGTAGGTAAATGCTTTATTCAAACTCTGCTTAAATGAATATTAAGTGCTGTATTAATTACGCTTAATAATTCCTGGCTAATCAGAGTAGCTAAGTATCGATCAGTGCAACCAAGCACCGCAAAATAAACAATTAAATGTAATTTAGCTGCTTCACACCACAAAGAAACCCAGAGGGAAACCCGATAAGGGAAGTTCAGGCTAATGGCAACAAAATCTTCAAAGAGTCACCCGATATTGGCTTTTGTGCTGTAAGCGGGAAGCGAGAGGAATGACAATGAATTTCTTTCATACTCAATAAACGACGACGTCGTAGCTAAAACGGCAATAAAAACGGCAATTGATAAATGCCGAGCCGCCAAATAAGCAAACAATCAAGTGAACTGCGAAAACCAAAAACCGAAACCGAAGCCAAAAACCGAAACTGAAATTGAAACGTAGCCGGAGAGGCAGACGGTGACGGAGACGGAGACGGAGAGCGGCAGCAAGTGAAGGATGCCAAGAAGGGGCCGAGTGAGAGTAGGGGACAAAGTGGGGCGAACAAACAAGCAAACAGCCAAACAAACAATCAAACGATAAACGGATGCCAAGTGGCAAGGGAAGGCCGAAAGCATTTCAACCTCAATTTGGCAAATTCTATTACGATAATAAGAGTGCGGCGGAGTGAAGAGGCCCGGAGAATAGCCACCAATTGACAGTGACGCGGTGCGGGCGGTGCGGTGCGGCCAGAGTGCCAGCAAATAGCCGGAAAATGTTTTATGTGCTGGCAACAACAACGACAACAACAATGAACGGCAGTTAAAACCAAAACAATGCAACGCTCGCCACTTGAAGTGTATACAAAAATGAGTGAGATCCAATTTCAGTTCGATTGTTATCCAATTTCGTAGCAAATAAGTGAAAATGTTTTCATACTGATGCCTCGAAGGCATACGCCGATGAACTTATTGTATAACAAATCTATATATAGAATGTATATATACTTATATGTATGTGAGTTCGTCTATAACTTGTGTGTGACGGACTGTCTAGAGTTGAGTACAAACAACAGAACAAATATCAGCAAGTAAATCAAATAAACGCTTTAGCTATACCAATTCCCTTGTTCAAAGGATTGAAGTGTTTTGGTAGCCACAGCTAAGCGGCTTAGTAAACCTCAAGACTTAAATATTAACCACAACACATCTGCTAAATAAGATAATCCTGTATCTGATACCCTGCATGCTTGTCAAACAAACCCACAGGATCTCTAAGATTACAGTAGTGAAATAATTATGTATGTAGATCGTTCTTTGTTATCACTAGCCTAGGAAACTTTGCTTTTATTTTTTTCCATTTTATACATTTTTCAAAATAATATTTTTAATATTTAATGATTGCTCATTTATTTATTATAATCTAATTTCAGCTATGATTTATATAAAATAGTATATTTAACAGATTGCAGCGTAACTGAGAGTCCATCATCATTTGAAGTTATCTGTTGTATGAGATAATTGATGAAATCAAGTCAGGCGGAACAGCGCGTAAAAGTGGGAAAGGGACCACTTATTCCTTATTTTTTTGCGTTGCCATTATTTGGTTTTTCTGTGTTATTTTGCTAGTGATAAGCATCTTTTGATTCTAAGCCCGATTAAGAGCATTAAAGCAGCGCTTATCCGAGCGGAAAAGGCAGCAACAATAAACAGCAACCAGTCGGAGCTATAAAAGTGGCAGAGCCTGATTTTCCTCAGCCAAGAGGAAAACATAAAATGCAAATCAGCGATTTGGTTTGTTAAACATTTGCTTAACCACAAAAATGAAAGCCCAGAGACAGCGGGAGGGAGTTGAACAAACGAAGAAAGAAATGAAATAAACCAAAAAGTAGCTCAAGCCAAAGTATCCTGTTGTTGTCACACAAGAGGAGTGACAGAGTCACGACAGCATCACCAACAACAAGAGGAAAAACAAAAGCGGAAAAGCACATGGCAGAGGAATATGCCAGATTATGAGACAAGAGCAACATATGCCAAGAGCTGTGAGTCTCTCAAGAGATGCCGACAGAAGGGCGAGCGGAAATTATGCGAGCGTATGCCTTGTGGGAGAGGGACGAGGCTGGCGCAAATGAAGGCAAATTACGTTAAATAGAAAAGAAAACTTTTCCACTTTTTAACTTTGGCATACGACTCCGTCGAAGTTGGCAAACCAGCAACTGCCAACTGGCAACTGGCAACGTTGCGCGGTTGTTGAACATTTTACAAACAATTTAAGCGTCGCATTAAATTATTGTTACGCTTGCAGCTTAAACTTTAAGGCAGCTGCCAGTGCCAGTGCCAGTGCCAGTTCCACGGCTTTTGCCACACTGTGCAAGGTCCAACTGCTTTCCATTTGCCTCTCACTGACTTTTATGGCCATCCAGCCATGGCTCTGGATGCTGCTGTTGCTTCAGCTTCTGCTCTGCTTCACGCACTGTATCTGCTGGATAGCAGGGGCGCGATAAGAGTGAAAAATGGTAAATTAAGCTAAAGAAAAGCGGCTGCTTCTTAAAAATAAAACCAAAGTCGTTGTTATTGTTGCTCTTGCTCTTGCTATTGTTGTTGTTGCTTGTGCGGCGTGCGTCAGACTAAATTAGAGCAAAAACTTAATTTGCCTTTTGGCTGCGCCCAAAAGTCGGCAATGCGAATGCCGAATCAAAAGGGAAACTGGCGCAAAATAACAATTATGTTTCAAGGCAATTGTATTGCTTTGTTTTCTGCTTGTTCGTTTGCTTGTTTTGTTGGGGTTTTCTTTGGTTCCTTTGGTTTCTTTTGTGTGTATGCGTGTGTTTTTTACACTTGTAATTGAGAATGAAATAAGGTTAATTAGAGTAATGGCCACTTTGGCGCTCTTACTCTAGTTGTGCAACCTCAGCAGTCGCTGTTACTTTGGCCGCCAGTCAAGGCATTTCAATTATGCCATAATATCAAAGCTGTTGGAATTTCTGACTGTTGGAAGCTACTTTAGTCCTACTGAAGTCAGAGCAAAGACATTTCAATTGGCACATTATAGCTGCATCAGCAGTTTAAGCGGTCAAACAGTTGTTTATGTCCGTAACTTTTCGAGCAAAACTGTTAGCCAGTTAGACCCAAACTATCTCTAATAGAGCTCGACAAATTTGCCACAGCCACCGCACTTACTGCATATTTGGGAACAACTATCAAAACACTCGAACCCATTTACCCCATTTGACCAGCAAGTATCCCATACTGTCCGTTTCCTGTGTTTGTGCCTGGCACGTGCTGCCTGTGCACAGCAAGATGTTAAATGAGTTTTAATTGGTGTTAGTGCACGATATCGTCAGAGTATTTATAGAGCCCCTGTTTGGCCCTGTCATCAACATGTAAGTTTGTTACCCAATAGTTTTGCATGAAACTTTACTGAGCAATAAGTTTTTAGTGTGTGCGGGGAAGTGTGTGTGTTTTTTGACTATTACATATGTAACCCCAACATGCTGGGTTCTCTAAGAGTCATCCCCTTTCCTCTTTAACTCCGCCCTAGACTCTTTCATTTTTGTGACCAGGCCCGTAAACTTTTCATACAATAATAATCACTTTGTAAAAGTTTTACCTAAGCCGTCATAGCAATCCCATAGATTCCCAGTGACACCGAAACTTTGCTGCTATGCCCCAAAAAAATCTAAGGGTAAACTTTCTCCATGTACTATCTGTCGACCAGCAGGTACTTTGCACAGCAGTTAACAGTTAACTAACCCCAAATCTCTCGCCTCTCTCGCCCTGCATCCCTGCTATCCCATTCAACAGACCAATTAATACATCCGACATAAAGTTGTCCGAGATTTTTGCATGTGTTACCTGAGCTCTCTGCTGTCGTAGGTTTGCTTTATTATGTCATGACATGGCATGAGATTGTCACACCACATAAATGGCCATATGAATGATTAAACCATACGAATTCCATGCCCCTTCCATGCACCTAAATAAATAACAGTTTTTCACCTGGCCACACGAAATGTTATATTTGCGTCATTTGTTTGGTTTCGTTGCCTTTCGATTTGCGCATGTTTAAAAATTTATTTTTAAATTTGTTGTACAAATTTAAATTAAATTTTCGATGTATGTGTGCCCCTGCATGACTTTTGGACAATTGAAAGGCACACATACACTCGGTTTTTGTAGCTATGAAAATAAAAAAGTAAACAAGCTGCGCATTTACAATATTTCATGACAGACGGAAGAAAAAAACAAAGCAGCAAGAGTCACTCACAAAGGGTTCGGAGTTGACGTACACATTTGTATGATGTGTAGACCCAGTTAAAAAATGACATAAATATGAAAATGTAAACACAAACATATATAAAATACAATAACACAAAAAACGTTATACTCTTCTGAGTGAAATTAAAACGTTAAATACAAATACAATTTATTTAAATTAAACAATTAATTTATCTTTGAAATAATCTAGAAATAAATTGTATTTTATTAAATTTATATTTAAAAAAAAAAATGAAATCTTTACTTCAACAACAATAAATAATTTTGATCGTAAAGCTTTAGCAGTATGACATCAAACATGGTTTGGCATAAATTTGTTAAGTAAATTAAGAAACCCTCAGTTAGGGTATATTAAAAACGGCAACACGCAATTTTATATTATCATCAGTGTATCTGTGTGTTTGTATGTGTATCCCTGTGTGTATTTTTGCCATTTGTGTGCGTAACTATACAAGCCACGCCGCCCAACGGCAGCTATTGCCACATGAGTTCTCAATGCTACTACTACTACTACAAAAGCCACTCAATCATAAATGAATGCACACATACAAATCACATACGTTAGTGTGTGTGTGTGTGTGTGGGTGTGCGTTTCGGGGTACTTTGTGTGTCGGTGTGTGTGTCAATAGCCTAGCGAGTGGCATGTGACCGTTGAACATTTACACAAAAGGAAGTTGTTATTTCGGCTTCCGGTTTAGTCGAATTGTTATTAAGCTCACACGAGTCATGCACACCACATACACAT
Source organism: Hypselothyrea guttata (assembly GCA_035045125.1). NCBI lineage: Eukaryota > Metazoa > Arthropoda > Insecta > Diptera > Drosophilidae > Hypselothyrea > Hypselothyrea guttata. The sequence continues at coordinate 361,386 of JAWNNJ010001579.1, forward strand.
ACACATACAGCATATAACTGTGTGTGTGATTTTGAATTGTGAGCATGTAATGGTAAGTGCACCTGCCATTATTCAAGTGGCTGGGTTCGATTTCGTCAAAATGATTTCCTGTTCGATTTATGCCCTGCTAGACTATAAACATTTGACTGATCAAGGGGCTTATGGCCTAAGGCTTGTGATATACTATATGTTATATATTTGTGGTTAAATCATCCTTTAAATGTTACTGCAACTTCTATTGATGTAGGTACTACCCTTCGATTGAATAAGTAAAGAGAGTATTATCAACAAATCAATTTCACCTCATCTCAACCTGGAGTTTGTCCGTTAGTTCAACTATCCAGATATGCTTGAGAATCGATTCCGAACTAGGATCTGTTATTATCCTTTCTAGCAGGATAACCCTTCCATGTTTTTTGCGAGCTAATGTACCACAATTTGTTCCCCGCGCTAATTCTATTTATTCTACAAATAATATTATATATTAATATTATATTTGGTATTTCTAATTTTTTTAATTTAATATATTTCTTTAATTGCATTTTTCTCATTTAAGCATCTAGTATAACTTGTACTACCAGCTTTTTTTAACTCTTTGAAAGGCATCAATATTACTAGATTAAATATTTAAAATACACAAAATTAAACAAACCGTGTTCTCTAATATACCGAAATTAAACTTCAGTTATAAATATAAATTACAGAGTATTTAGTAGTCATATACACTACAAATACAATATCACTTAACTCAGACTTGCAGCAATGAGCTTGTGTTGGCTTTGCAATTAGCTGAATTTGCCAAATGCCAAGTCAAGCCAAGTCAATAGTATTATTAATTTATTTACACTTAAGTTGAATGAATGCATTTTAGTCGAGTAATTGGAATTGTTGTAATCTTGTCGGTTAAGTAAACTAACACACATCGGACAATTGTGCAAAACTGACCACATGATAACTAAATGCAGCAACTTAATCTGTTTGCCTGTGGGTGAGTCAGCAATTTGTGAAGTTGGCAGTTGTTGCAACTGTTGCAGTTGCAGTTACATTGACATTTATTAGCCTGTAAACATAATGCGGCATGGACAGGGTGACAGTGAGTAAGGGAGAGAGAGAGAGAGATTTGACATTTGTGCAGCTCTGCAGTCTTGCAATTGCTTAATAGCCTGGATATGTAATACGATTGTTCTGTAGGTCCGTCCATCTGGCCAGTTATACAGCTGTCAAATTATTTATTTTTCAATTTGCACATTTAATGGCGTCATATTCAAATAGTTTATGCATATTTTCACAGGAAACTTCTGTTTGATTTTTTCAATGCTTGTTGGAATTTTCATGAATTAATTTAAATATAATTTGTCAATAATTGCAGAGCTCGCATTTAAAAGTGCGCTTCAATTAACAGTCGGATTGAAATTGACCGCAGAAAAATATGCAAATAATTCATATTAAACATACTTTTTAATTGTTATTAAGCTCTTAGCTCCACTTTAATTGATTTTTTATTTTGTTCAAATACACAGTTGGCTTTAACTTTGCATCTGTACAGAAAATAAATGCATGGCTTCACATAGATTATATCGACTTGTCAACAAAGCAGATGCATGCAAAATACAACAATTTCAAGCGGAAAACGGGCGAAAAAGACGACAATGACTACAACAAGCGCAACAACTACAAAGCGAGCGAACGGAGAACGTTGCAAAATGTTTTTCAATCTGTTGAGACACGCGACTTCAGTAAAAATATGCAAAGCAGCTGCACTGATTGCACCGCACGAGGCAGAGCAGGAGACGAGCTGCATGCAGCAGACGACAGACAGCACAGAAAGAGAAAGAAAAAGAGAAAAAAAGAGAAAGAGATAGAGAAAGTGCAGGCGGATGCAGCCCCAACAAGATGTCAACAAAAATCATCGAGTAGCTGCACAGCTCGGAAATGAAGCTGGAAACGAGCTGCAGCTCAAGCTACAGCAGCCGGGTTGAAAATGGCAAAATCTGGCAATGGGAAACTATCAGCTAACTCAGCAGATTTGCCATTAAAGCACACATAAAGAGCACTCACAGGTAGCAGCTACATACTATATGCAAGCGTCATACTAAAAGCTAAATAGCAGTAAGGAAACTGTCGCACATTGGGACTAAATTGTCTGATACTGTGCAAGCCTTCGTAAATGAGAGGATGCAGAATGGTAGATTATTGCAGGGTAAATTGTTTATTTTTGAATTTTTTCATTTGTTAAGTTGATTAGCTAAATTAAAATTGAATATATAATAGAATAGTTTAGACATCCGTGAATGTAAAGAATATTACAAACAAACGGATATTGAGAATAATTGTTTTAGTTTTGGTAACTTGCTCATTAAAGAGTTTACAAGTTTTTTGAAACGACAATGGCGTCGAATGTAATTACATGAAAAGCGGATCTGTAATCTTCAAAAGTAAATAGGCAAGATTTAAAGAGAATATAAAATAAGATTTATTTAAGTAAAATTATTGAATAAAGTAAATTACTAATAGTGGAAGATTATTATGTATTTATTATAACACAAAGGTAGCCTATTTTACGTTTATCACAATTCGAAAGATTATAAAGCATTTTTCTATTTAAATGTTTAAAAATTTAATAATATGTATTTATAAACATCAATAGAGCTTGACTAAAAAGTTTGGGTTGAGTTCATAATATATATAATTTTTAAATTAAAATCATTTTATGAATACATAATGAATGTATTATTTTGCTGTACAAATCATATTGTCACAATTCACAACTAAATCTGTAATTTATGATTTCAGTGAACAAATATATTAATTTTATATTGAAATTTCTATTGAGTTTTACTTGAGCACTGTCGCGTAAAATTATTAAACATAAATAATAGTTAAATAAAAAATTAAAAACACGTGTTTAAATTATTTAATAAAAATGTAATCATTATTGCTGAAGAAATTAAAATGAAATTTTAATCTGTTTTTAGATAATAAACTCCACTGTATGGACGGCTTGTCTTCAGTACGCTTCGTTAGTGGCTCAGGCAATAAAAATGCGATCAAGTGTCGCCTGCTTAAACGAATTGTGCTCGACTGGGTTGTTGGCTTTATTATTGTTGTTGCTTTGTCATTACAGCATACAGCAAGTGCAACATACACCAACAACTGCAGCAGCAGCAGCAACAGCAGCAGCAACAACTTATGTATATAAAGTTGCGCGCACGAAACACTTCCGCAGGCGAAGAGCTTTCCGCTTCCGTTTGTGTATATGTGCATGTGTGTGTATGTGTGTTGAGAGAGCGCGCGGTTGCTGCTGTTGCTGCTGTTGCTTCCTCTTCCTACTGCCACACGGCTGCAACTTTAAATATTAACAGCTAAGTGGCGTGTGTCGTGACTCATGTGTGTGTGTTAGTGTACATATATTTTGGCGCTGTGCTTCGATTTTTCTTGCGCTTATCGCTGCCAGGCATCGACTGCGTGCAGCCACGAGAACAACCCAAAAAAAAGAAGAAAATCGTCCTGCCAGGTAACGTCCTGACCTGACCCCGTACCTAGCCACATTCCATGCTGCCGTGCTGCTGTCAAAGTGTCATTTAGATCGTAATGGTTTGATAAGAGCACGCGCAAACACATTAAAACTCTTGTGCTACAACAGCAGCAACAAGAGGCGCAATCCGGCAGCGGGTATCGATGTTTGGCATCGGTTCACATAAGCCACTCATAAGCTGATTGCCAGCCATTTGTCCTGGGCTTCTAATTCACTTATAGCCGTGAGTCCGTGCGAGCTGTGTATGAGTATATGAGTTGGTGTATAAGGCGCAAATCGCTGGCAATTAATTGAAATCAATAAAAAGGCTCATTGCCAGCTCAGATTACGCATACGCCGCATGGCCGGGTGGCGCCACTTATTGAATGTGATTCAGCAATTGCAGACTCGCACGCTTAAATACTTACGGCGAATACAAAATGGTCATGTGTATGGAGAGGAATGAGCAGAACTAAAGGCAACAAAATTCACATAATTAATTGGATGAGGTATTGAAATGTTTACGCTTCATACACGGGCATTGCGAACGCATGACAAGAGCTCAACAAAAATGTGATAAATGCGAGGAATGAAAGAAATGAGAGGAAATGCCAAGAGTAGGCATCGCGCAACAATTTTTTAATTTTATGCCCAACGACTTTGGCAGCATCGGCAGCATCGGCAAAGTGACTTTCTAATTAGTTTGGTTTTTCAAGCGAAGGACGCACAGCGTGCACGACGCACTTGACTCAATTTACGCGAATTACCCACACACATACACAAACAGAGTGACACACATACTATACTATATACTATATATGTGGTATCTAAACTCATATTCGCTTTGGCTTTTGAATTCCAAGAAGAGAGCGCCGAGTGCCAGCAACGAAAGGCAGCAAAATGTGAGGCCATAAAAATATGTTACAATGCCTCGTTGCCTTATGAAAGAAATTATAAAAAGAAAATGCGCCCTCAATGTCTGAATGTCTGTCGTCTTGTCTTTGCCCACTCCTCCCCTCTCTCTCTCCCTATCTCTCTCTCTCTCTCTCTCTTGTATATTGGTGCATGTGTGAGTGTATGTATATGTAGACAACGCGATGCCGCAATTTCCGCAATTAAATAAAAACGCAAACTTAAGCCGCGGGCAGCATGGCGTTTGGTGGCAAAATGAATGTCGAGTGTGTCGCTGCGGCGAAATATTTGCATATATGTTGTTGCTGCCTGTGGTTGCTGCTGCTGTTAATGTTGCCCTTACACACACACACACAAACACCCACACACACAGCCACACACAAGCTAAAACACACCCACGCAACAACACGCAACGCGTTAATGTTTTTTGATTTGAACCTCAGCACCTGCCATGAATGCTGCCTAGCTTGGTCTCTCTCTACCTTTCTCCCTCTTTCGCGCTATCTTTCTCTGTGTGTGTGTGTGTGTCTGCACTGTTAGTTCATTTGAATAATATACACGCACACATACACAGAAGGTTAAAGGACACACGCATGTTAATAGCTATCAACACCGTTAGCCCCTCGCCCTCCCTTTCTGCCTGACATGCTCCGCTTCATGTTTATATTTCTGGCTGGCTTTTGCCATTTGAAGTCAACTTATTTTCTTTTCGTTTGTTTGGCTGGCGGCAGGCAACCAGCTAAGAAAATGGATACTTTTGACAGTCGTGAAGCCCGCGAGCGGCACAGCGCCAAAATCAAATACAGGACCAAACAAAAAAGCAAAAAATAAATAAAAAATAAAAACAAAAACGGAAAGAGAAAGAGAAAAACGCGAAACACAACGAAAACAAAAAACTTTGCTCATTTGCCGGTTGTGTACAAGTATCTCACAGATAGGCACGTTGTATCTGCGCTTGTGTATCTTTTGAAGCTGCTGTTGTTGGCAGTTAAAAGAAGTACAAATTACAAATATCAACAGTAGCTAAGCATTCCAAAAAGCAAACTCCTTGCTTGCCTTGACGCGTTTGCTGCTCGAAATATGCTTTTAATTTTATATGCATAACAAATTTATGCAAAGTGCGCGTCTTGCCAGCCAGCGATCGCCAGGTGTGCCCACTGTACCCCACTGTACCCCACTGTACCCCACTGTACCCCACTGTACCCGCTTGTGTGTGTGATGACAGGCTCATGAAATTATATAAAGATGCTTACTAGGTCGTTGATATACCTCATGCCAACTGAGTGGCTGGGGGGCAGGTGAAGTGTCAGCCCATGCTTAACTTGCCCTCATATTAAAATTGCGTCTACGTGCGGGTTAAAATGTATGCCAGTCCGTCAGACAGTCTGCCAGAGACTGTGCCATACACTCCATGCTACCCGACAGCCGCAGACTACGAGTCAGTAATGAGCTCTATAAAAAGTGAATTTTGATAGATGAGCATGATGTTTTTAAATGCCACAAGCAATCTTCACCCTGTCGATCATTAAAGTGTTCTTAAAAATGTTGTTTATCATAAAATCGTAGGTGTAATAATTATTTTTATTTTCCCTATTATATTGCTATGGCTTAAATCAAATAATGTAAATGTTAATTAGTCTCAACTTAGAATAAACAATTTTACTTGTCAATATCTAAATAAGATTATCTCTTATGGCTTGAAACGAAAACGTTCCTTTAAATATTATATTTAAATAAATTTTATTTTGTTAAATAAATAAGGGTGTATCTGTTTATTTATTTAATATTTGATTGTATTAAAGAATTAAATTTCAGATTTTAATAGTGTAAACCAAAGCAACTGAGTGTTTTACAAAAATATAGTAACATATTTCGAATTTAATTTATCATTTTGTGAAAATGCTGCTTAATATAGAAAACTTTTTACGGATTCCTGAAATAGTAATATATGCATATTCAAAAAACGGTGTTATTTTCACCATTTGACATACATTTTGTTAATACTATCGAAGCCTTTAACCACAATCCAATGAGCGCGGCGTATATGATGTAAGTAAATTTATACTAGCATACGTTTTTTCATAATTAATTCAGAACAAAATATGATTTTTTGCTTCGACAAAATTGTGAATATTTTGAACCTTTTTAATTAAACGAAAATGTGCAGCGACATGAAGTTACCACAACATAATGCTAACGAACGTTTTCCATATTTTTACTCTTTTCAGTTTACAGATGAATTCCTAGAGCTACGCGGCAGAAAAGAGCAGACAGCTGATGGCATCAAGCCTTTTGATTGTGCATTTGCCACAGAATCATACCACAAGTTGCTTCGGTGCTTCATGGCCAAATAAAAACCATAAATCCCTCAAAAATTGATGCTAAGCTCAGGGTTTAAAACATAAGCTGTACCACACTCACTCACACACACACACACATATGGAAGACAGACAGACAGACAGACAAACTGACACGTACGCATAAAGCACTTTTAAACCCGCTTAATGTGACGCACAGCAGACGAAATCTGTGGAAAGCGTCTTTAAAACCTTGTATGTGTTTAACCCAAAAATTCCTCTTGCCCCACAGAGAAAAGTAGATGTTTAAAATACGAAAAGGAACCGGCAGTTAATTAGCAACCTTGACTCCAAGCGTTGACACGTCGAGCCGAGAATGAGGCTGAGCGTGGCAAAAGTTCAATTTAAAGCTGCCATTAAAGTGCCTTTCAAGGATACGCCGCCTGCTGTGCCATAGGAGTGGGATCTTTTGCTTTTCGCCTTCTGGTTTGTTGCTCTTTACACTTTTGCTTTTTTGCTGCTTGCTCGAATTCAGTGCAAATAAACATACACAATTTTAATTTACTTTTTGCGCGCTTCGCTTTGCGCATTTTTTCTCATTTGAAGTGAAATCGAGACAGCTAGAGACCCATAAGCAGCGGTTGCCCCACAATTCACGTGGAGCCCAGTCGCTGGTTGTGGCGCTAGCAATGGCTATAGCTATAGCTATATATATGGCTATAGCTATGGCTATTGCTGTGGCTATGTCTGCTGTTGGCAGTCATTGCCATCCCTGCAGCTTTTCGTCTTGTGCTGAATTTTTAATTTGCCTGGCAAACACTGCAAGAAAGCAGCGAGAGTAAGCAACAGCTCTGACACGAGCTACAAGCATCTTCTACCTTTGATGAAGGTCAGGCTCATATGATTGCAGCAACATCAGTTGAAGCAGCATCCGTTCAAGCAGCCACAGTCGAAGGTTAAGAGCAGACTGCAGTTCTGCTCGAGTGTGCCACAAATTGAGATATTACGTTCAGCTTGCACTGGCTAAGGCTTTAGCTTTCCACATTTCTTTTTGCCTAGTATTATTTGCATTACTTCAATGAAATTAAATTAGAAATTTAACAGTAATGAACGCACAATGGTCCTACTATTGACAGTGCTGGCCAACAGCACGTATGCGCAATATCATGGAAACGGCACCAAAATATGGCCAGTGGAAGTGGCAGCGTGGCAATGTGGCAGTTGTGCAGATTGCAATAATGCAGCGGGGAATGCTGCAAGAAATGCTGACCCAGTTTGACTTTGGCTTCATAACTAATTCACATACACACACACACACACACACACACTGACCCACAGACATACACATGTTGTAACAACCTGGACCAGGGGCAGTCCATAAAACATTGTTGTTATACGGACCTTCTGGCACCTGTGCGCGTTGTGTACACACGGTGCGAGCGAGCGTGGCAGTTGGGGCATGGGTCGGATCGGGTGTTGCAATATAATTAAGGTGGAATAACTTACGAGTAACCTCTGCGTATGTGTATGCGTCTACTACGTGTCTGTTAAGTTAAAAACAACTGAAATTTAATGACTTAAATTGAACACAGCAAATAGTAGCTATACACTGAGAAAAAAATAGTTTTCCAGCATTAAGATCTTATGAACTCAATGAAGTCTTATTAACGCAAAAAATACAAATGTATGTATCAAAATAAAAGAAACAAATTTAAACCTAGTATTTATTCAAATGAGTTAAAAATAGAATTTACTGAAAATATACTAAAATACAAAACAATTGATAATATAAAAATACGAGCATACTCGAATATTGCAATTTAACCGTAATTGATATTAGTTCAGTGGCCTCGACAACATTTTTGTTCCAAGTAAAAACTAAGTTCGCAAGCCATGGCTTCAAGGATGGAATTCTTGATTTCTTCTCTCTGTGTTAGCCAATTTCAGCTGCCTGAAATGCATTATATCTAGACAAGCTAAGAGCAACTCAAAGCCGAAATACAGTTAGCCCCGTTTATCGAGTATTGATCAAATTTTGCAAGCGGAAAATGTAAACGTGAAATGAAAATTTTATTTTGATTAAAATCATGTACATTTGTGTGCATACTTATGCTATATGTACGAACATATGTCATACATAGTTTTTGCCAAGGGACGAACGGGGTCAACAGGCACTGCCATTTTGCTTGGCCACTAAAAAGAAATTTCAATTCAAATGCGAATATAAATTCGGATGCGAATTCAAGCAACTTGTATTCCGTATATGTGTACGTATGTGTGTAGTTCTATGTACTTGTGAGCAAACTCAATCTAAATGCTATAAACTGCAAGACGTACTCAATGTCCTTCCAATGCTTGTTGCCATTGCTGTCCTGTGCGATGGCAGCAAGAACTAAGCCGGACTGTGTAGACTTTGCCATATGTCGATATAAAGGCATACGGAAATTTTTATGTCCCTCAACGTCAACCTCATTGCAAATTGTTATGTCTGCCAGTGTGTGTGTGCGTAAGTTCTTTTTTACGATTTCGTAGTTTTCTTACCGGAAAATCAATCGATTTTCTAGTGGCTCTACGGTGCAAGTGCCACACAACTCAGTCTCAGTCTCATCTTTTGCGAGGGCTTTTAGTGGCCTTTTAATGGCTAATTTGGCTGGCCAACTTAATTGGCTAATGTCTGTCTGACATCAGACCTGGCCCAGTCAATCATCAGTCAATCAATCAATCATCTTTACCCCAACAGCGCAAGTTTCAAGCATTTTGCATTCATGATGTTTCATTTCAATTGGTTTCATCGCGAAGTGTATCGAAGCGAAGCAAGGATAGCAAATCGAAATGAAGCCAACGCGTTGCCAATCGATATTTATTTATGATTATTTAATAAACTCAATTATGGTACGTTGGCCAACCACCAGTCAATGCGCTTGTGTGTGTGTGTGGAAAGGTTATTGCTCTCTGGTATTGTATTGTGTGGATCGGTGGTAAGTAGCCTGGAGTTCATTCAATTAGTAAGCTGGCATTTTTAATTTGCTGGTAATTTGACATTTAAAATTGTACAAAAATACTGCTAGGAAAAAAGGTCGTCGATTGCATTTGTCATTGAATGTTACACTTGTGTTTGTATTGTATGTTTTGTTAAATGTTTCCAGACCAACTACAGCGTATTTGTTAGCACAGCAAACGTCCACAACAATAGAGCACTTTTTGCATCTCAAAGTTTTATGCACTTAGGCAAAACTTTTCACAGTTGCCATTTGCATTGGCAAAACTAGTTCGGAGGCCATAATTTTATTGCCTTGTCAATGCAGAGTTGCTCAACGGAAATGTGCATTTGTTCGTTTATTATCGATTATTTTGAAAAGAATTTATAATTTAAGGTTCAACAGACGATTTGCAGTTAGTTTCAGTTTCTATCCCTCTCTCCACTGACAAGAAAATCTCGTTAGCCAGTTTAAATGCAAAATGTAAGAAACATACAATTTGCAATTCGACAATGGAACACAAATTTAGCAGAAAGTGCAGCAAACTCAATGGACTGGCATGTTTATTTACTTTGTCCCCGTGGCCAATTGGAAAAATGCATGTTGTCTGTCTGTTGTCTGCTCTTCGCTCTAGTCACTCCAGTCAGTGCTGTAATTCCTATATCCATTGCTGTTTACGGCACGTAGCAACGCTCAGCAAACATTTAAAACAAGTCAAGTTGCTGTGCAGGATAACAAACTTATACAACAAACACACGGAGAAACACACCTCGTTTCAGTGTCTGCTGCCACACAATAAAATACGAAACAAAACCTCAATTCAAAGTGAATATAAATTGTTTTACAGCTGACGTTTGCTTTGCATTTCAAATAGTTCAGAGACTCCGTGGCAGACAGTCATGCAGACAGCAAGGGGAACAGATCTCCTTTGGCCCTGTGCATGTCAAACTGTTCCCGGCAACCCGCTCCCTGTCAATAATACACACACACGTACGCTTCCTCTTTCCCTTCCCCTCTCTCCATATCCTGATGGAATAGCATCCCCAAGTCGCTTCGTTGGATTGAAAGGTCATCGTGTTAATTGGAGCATAAGTGATGGTAGCTGTCGCTATCTACGTTCCAGCTGATATACAAGTATAACTATAGTTTATGCCTCGAGTGCTCCCGAGTGCCGAGGGTTTGCAGAGTCGGTGAAGTGTTAAATATTGTTTGCCAATAATGTATCGACTTGATTCTGCAGCTGTGCTATATTTAGTGCCAGCACTACAAATAACTAAAGTACTAAATGGCAAAAGGCTGCCAATGGCACTTGTATGCACGTATTATAAATAACTTAAAGTTCAACTTTGCTAAACAGGTCGAGCTTTAAATTTCAAGTGAGATTAATTGCTATTAATACGAAGCTAGCTAAGTGAAAGTTCTCATTTGCCAGTTCAAAATTTAAGCTTCATAATGAACCTAGTAAAGTTCTATAATTCAAGTGCAAATCGGAATATATGTATTTAAAAAAAAATTGAATATCGGAATTGAGATCAAATTAAGTAAAAATAATGTTTAATTAGTTGTAAATCATATCCGCGTTTAAATTTTAAAACATTGAACTTTTGACACCGGAAATTCTTGATTCAAGTACAAAAGCTCATGATTTGTTTCCCAGTGTACTTTAATTTGTAGATGAATTGACGCTTTCTTTCAAACTCATTCTATTGCGACTTATTTTATATGACATATGGTTGGCAATGAAAGAAAGCCAAGCATAAGAGGAATGTACATTTAACAAGTTTATGGAAATTTTCTGGAATCACTGCGTCTAAATATAACATCAGCTTTAATCCATTGAGTCATTTTTGCTCGATTATAGTTAGTTATGGCAATGCCAAGTGTTAAGATTACATATTGGTTTCGAGGTTTAATTATTTTTGAATGGTATGGTTTGTGAAGATGGGATGTATGGTTTTTGGGTTATGGATTTAAAATTGTTGATCTTGTATGATCAGCAGTTATATTATAATTTATAATTTGATTATTAAAAAAATGTTCAAAGTGGTTGTCATTTTTTAAAGTTTTAATTGATTTTCCCAGTTATTTTATCTAATTAAAATTTAAGTTCAGTTCAACTAACTTTGATGACTTACCCGAACGTCCGATGGTTAGATTTAGATCAGTTTCCAATGCCGTTGTGGCCGACGATAAGGATTTATCGGTGGGCAGAGCCGGCGGCGGTAGGGGCAATGGACCCACCGTTGAGGTGGTGGTCAAATCGCAACATTCACGCTCGGGAAACTCACTGCAACGGGCCAAATGCAGGGCACCGCCAAAGAGCGTAACCCAAACACTGAGGCAACATGAGAGAATTTTTAGATTTTTGATGCGAAAGCGGGTCATGTTGGCGCTAAGAGTGTGCTCTTGCTGCTCTTTGTTCTCCTGGACGGTGCTGGAGAAGAAGGCGAAGGTGAGCTCGTCAGGTTGATGCTGATTTTAATATTTTGCCACAGTTTGTTACAGTTTCGTTTGGCTTTGAGGTGTTATTTTTTATGCTTTTATAATTTTTGTTTGCTCGTAAACCCTTTCACACTTAACAGTTGAATGCATTTAATGCTCTGTTGCCATTGTTGCTGTGATGTTACCTATTATTTTTTATTTTTATGGCAGTTGTTAATTTAGTTGCAGCTGCTGCTGCTGCTGATGATGATGCTGATGCTGATGCCTTTGACAAAGTTGACTTAATCTAAATGTGAATTACTTTCTTTTTAATTTCCAGCAGTATTTTACATAAAATTACTTTGTGGCCAACAAGTTGAGTAAATAGGATATGCTAAAGAGCCACTAGCAAAGTTCAAGGCGTGAATATTTTAAGTTTTTCGTTCCACTTGCCGCTTGGCTTTTAAAGTTCTTAAATATTCGAGTAATTTGTGGGAAATGAATAGCTCAACCAAAATCTGACAGCCAGCAGTGGCATAGGAGCAGAGTCAGTCAGTCCAACTATGAACAGCATTTACAATTACTTTCGACAAAAACTTGTATAGACAACAATAGACATAATGCAGCAATAACGACAACGACAACTAAAACGACAACAACACAAATACTTGTATCCATAGGCGGTCTGACAAACGGAAACTCACACACAGACAAAGACTCAGAGAGAGGGGGAGGAGGAAGTGTCAGTAGCCGCCCACAGCAAACACTGAATAACATAAAAAAGTTTTCTTTTTTCATTTACAATTTGTTCAGTGAGTCTATGGCAATGCAGCAGCAACAGCAACAACAATGACTAACAAGAAAATGTTGAAAAGTTTTAGTGAATGCGAAAAGTTGCCGTTGTTGTTGCGGCTGTTGTTGTTGCTGCTGCTGCTGTCGCGACTTGCTGCGGTTTTTGCGTTGTGCCCCATGTTATGCTGCCTGCTGTACTTGCTGTTGGCCCAAACAGAGCTGGCCGGGCAGCGCAATTGCCAACTATCGCAGTCTATTGCAACGCCGTCTCAGGCGTATGCGCAATATGCAGCTGTGTCTCTTCAACTTAGTCAAATTAAATCGCTTTATCGCACAAATCGCGCGCAAATATTGGCAGACTCAATAAAAATATAATTTGCAGTGATTCAGCTCAAAGCGAAATTGCAAACTTCTCAGCGTACTGAGCTCTCTGGGCGCTAATGCACTGGAGAGGCAGGCAGGAAAGGCAAACACTTCTGTGCACAATCATGTAAACAAACAGGCGACAGGCAGCCTGGACAGACAAGAGGCAAATGCCGTATGCGTCTGCCGGAGCGTTAAAAAATTATTGCCAAACAACAACAGCAACAGCAACAGCAACAGCAACAATGAGAATGAACATACATATTACAGACAGACAGACATGTTGCAGTCAATCACTGGCGGGTGCGAGTGCACAGGCGACGAAAGTTGCCAGTCAACGAGGCGAGTGAAGGCAAACACAGTGACAACACACACACACCACACACACACACCACACAGACACACACACACACACAGAGAAGAGTCCAGCCAGGGCACTATGGAGTACGCGGTAGGAAGAGGCGTGCCGCAAGGCTCGGTCCTGGGCCCCCTGCTCTGGAACGCCATGTACGACGGTGTTCTACGTCTGCAGCTGCCCGATGACGTCCAACTGGTGGGGTTCGCGGACGACGTGGCCATCCTAACCGTAGCCAAGGAACTTCAGGAGGCGGAGGCCCACTGCAACCAAGCTATAGCCATGGTAGAACAGTGGCTCACAGTAGCTGGCCTAGAGCTCGCACCGCAGAAGACGGAAGCTGTACTGTTCAGCAGTCGGAAGAAAGTTGAGCTGGCGCACATATCAGTCCATGGCACCCAGATAGTCTCTAAAAGGGCAATCAAGTACCTGGGTGTCATGTTGGACTGTCGGCTTAGCTTCCGTGAGCACCTTGAGTATGCGAATACTAAAGCGGCATCTACCTGTAGGGCACTATCCAGGATAATGCTAAATGCAAGGGGGCCACGACAGCACCGCAGAGTCCTGTTAACCAGCGTCACCAGGTCGACAATGCTGTATGCCGCGCCAATCTGGTCACCAGCGCTCCAACACACATCCTACAGCCGTGGCATATCCGCAACACACCGTCTGGGTGCCCTGCGCATCATCTGTGCGTTCAGAACGGTGTCGGACGACGCCGCACTCGTCATCGCTGGCATCCCCCCGATCGTCCTACTGGCCCAGGAGCGAGCCTCAGTGTTCCAGCAGTCGCGCGCTAACACCCCTCCGGACATGTTAGCTATTAGGCAATCCGCCAAGGAGCAATCCTTACGGAACTGGCAAAGCCGCTGGGATTGTTCGCCTAAAGGCCGATGGACCCACCGTCTGATACCATCCTTGAGGCCCTGGGTCGAGCGGAAACACGGCTACGTCAACTTCTATCTGACGCAGCTACTCAGCGGGCACGGCTGCTTCCGGAGCTATCTCCATAGGTTCGGGCATGAACCTTCCCCAGAGTGTCCGTACTGCGGCGGTGGAGTGGAAGAGGACGCAGATCACGCTTTTTTCTCCTGTTCTAGGACAGCGGCGCTCAAGGCACGAATAGAGGCGAGGCTGGAGGAGCCACTCTCAGCGGCTAGCGTGGTGAGGCTTATGCTGGCCAGTCAGCGCAACTGGGACGTCATCACCAGCTACGTGACAACCGTGTTGATCGACCTGCGCAAAGCGGAACGTACGAGGAACGCTAGGAGCGTGTAGGCAGCGCATCAGCCTCAGTGAAGCATTGCTTAACTGTCGTACCACTGAAGCACTGCACTGGCTACCCCCCCCCCCCTTCTGTTCTCTTGTTCTCTTTTTCAGCCTGAAAATTTTCTAAATGTTCAGTTTGTAAACTTGTTTGTTTGTTATTTATACCAGAGTAATAAATCGAATTAAAAAAAAAAAAAAACACAGAGAAGAGGAAGGAAACTGCAAGGCGCGAAGGCGTTTTGTGCATTTCCCTTGTTGTTTCTGCTTGAAATGATTTTTTCGCCATTGCTGCCGCTGCCTCAGTCTCAGTGTTGCCTTATGGAACATAACGAGCCGCACACGACGCAATAACATTTTCTTCTTTCTTTTTTTTTTTTTTTGTTGCTGCTTTTACATATTTTCTGGCTATATTTTTTGTTTTTGCTGTGCAGCGTTTGAGCCGTGCACGTTGTCAGAGACGTCTCGTTTGCTTTTGAGGCAAAGTGTTTGCCATAACGAGCGTAAAATGGCGGCAAAAGGACGTTGAGGACGTTGGCGAAGCCAAAGACAACAAGCCGCGCGTTCTAAAACAAACACGGCACAACGCGCGCTGCTAGAGGATATATATATATATGTATATACGTATGTGCATGAAAAAATAACGAAGTAAAAATTGAAACTAAAATAAAGCCATATTTGCCTCACAAATTGTTACGTGGCCCCAGCCAGCATCATGCTGTAAAATTTATTTATTTAAAGTTTCCAACTTTGGTTGTAGCATGAGTTACCGTCATGTTGCTGCATTTATACCAAAAGTCATTGCCAGAGCAGCTGGCCAAGTCTAGTGTGCCTTCTTGGCCACAAATTGTCTTGTTAGTCAAATGCTAGCAAATTTAACATATTCAAATTACTCAACAGCCCAACTTACACACATTCATTTCAGTTAGTATCAGGGCTGCAAACCAGGATTCCAAAGCGTTTTTAAGCCAAACCAAAGCTCAAACTGAACCATGTTTCAATAAAAGACTAAACATGAACAAATAAACTTTTCGATATGGTTTAAAAAATCAAAATTTATTTGTAGTAAAATAGATAGATTATCTTCCTAAAAATTCAATTTGTGAAAAAGCACATTATTTATGTTTATGAAATAAATAATTTTTATTGTTAACTGTTAACTTGACAAAAAAAATTAAAATATATAAATGCCAAGTACTCCCATAAAAAGGAAAAAACAAAATGAAATACGAAAATCTAAAGCCCAAAAAATAAATACAATGAAACTTTTGGATAATATTTAAACAGTATTTTGCAATTTTCATATTTTTCTTTATTTAAATACATAGTTTTTAGCTACCGATAAAGCACTCAAAATAAGTTATATTTTACAACAACTTTGATTTGCAACATTGCACAATCGCAACTGACACCAAACCAACATACAACATACTGAAAGCATAAAACCTAGCTCAAACTATTTCCGGTAAAACTCGCAGCCCTGGTTAGTATTATATGGCAACTCAACAGCTGTGCAAATAGCTGTGTCAATAAGCAAGCCTTAAGCTTGGTCGGCTTAGCAGGCCAACAAATTGCCCTGCAGCTGTGCATTGAGTGTGCGTGTGGTCAAACAAGCCAATAAATATACCACAAATTGTATGCAGCCAGTGTCAGTTGAAAGAATCTGTGCCTGCATTGAAGTTGCATTGACGTGGCCAAGTTCTAGTGCCAAGTGCCAAGTGCCAAGTGCCAAGTGCCCACTACAGAGTGTACAGAGAAACTAAATGCCAAACCGCATGCCATTCACATTCCGACCGAAAATTCGATTTAAATTGAAATTCTTTAGCTACAAAGACGGACAGTAAGCATAGCAGACAAAGCATCTACGGTTGCAGCTTTAGCTCCGCAATGCCACACAATCACATTTTGCATGTCAGCCATGCCACAGAAGCTAAGTGCATTTGCGAAATAATTCACTGAGGTGTATAATGCAGTTATAGTTGCCTCAGTTGTTGTTCTTGTTGCAGGTGGAAGATCTAATTAGGCGACTGTCAGCGTCTCATAAAACTTGCAAGCCAGTTTGACTGACAGCCCACAAACTGCTGCAAACTTTAGCAGCTCACATTGCACTGACTTTGATGTAATTAGGTATATATGGTACTACTTAAAGGTATCACAATACCCACATACCAGGCAACCCCTCGTGTATACGACTTTGCCAACAGGCAAGCTCAAGTGACACTTGTCTTCTTTGCATTATAAATGCACTTTAAAGATATTTAAGTGAAAGTTCAGAGACTTGGCAAAGAATGAGCAAAACAATTCTGTCAAGCATTAATTCAATTAAATGGCACGACAGTATGCTCGTATAAAATAATTATTTAATATATTATAATACCATAATATAATATTAATATTAAAGTATTTTTGATAACTTCAAATGTTTTTTATTTTGATATTTTAAAAATATATAAAAACAAATTAGTAGTCAGATTTATTACCTGCTAATGAAATTCTATTTTCCAAAGCTAAATTGAAAACTGTTTCTGCCATTTGTAAATTTGCAAATTTATTTATTTATTAATTTATTTTGTGGCACAGTTTGTCGTAAATTTAAAATTCAATAAAATATTAAATTTTTAAAATTATTTAAATATTTATTTTATAATTCGTTTTCAACATTCGCTAAAGACAGCTTACGTTAGAAAAGCCTTTCTTTTTGAACTTAAATGAATCACTTGACTAATCAAAGAATTTTATTTGTTGTACATAGATCTACTCAAATTAATTTCTGCATCTTAAATTTCTCTGATGTGACCGTCTATCTGACTGTCTTGCAGTTTCCTTGAATTAGTATAGGTGCTGGAGTTTATTGACTTGAGTCTAGTTAGACACAACTGTGCTCAAAGTAGAGCATAATTATATTTGCAAAGCCTAATGAATTTGTAATAATCTCGTAGCAAAACAAAAGCTATGCCAGCATAACAGTAGCAGCTGGCAATGTGCCCCATAATGAGACGAGTTTGCTGTCAGTGGGCCCTTTAAATTGCACACAATTGTGCTTACTTTTGACAAGAGCAGCAGCAGGCTGGGAAAAGAGGGGAAATCAGAAAGTGGCAGACAATTTTCTGGCTGGCTGTCTGTCAGTCAAAGGGTCGCAAATTCTGTCTCATATATTATGAAATGCGAGTTTTATTGTTTCCGAAAAGTTGCTGTGAGTCTGCCTCATTTGTTCATTGTTCATCATGGATGAAGCATTGGCCAACTGCTGTCAAGAGCTGCCATACATGTGCCAGTCGCAGTCAGGGCAAGAGAGAGTGTCTGATGCTTTTGAACTTGTTGTATTTGTTTTTGCAGCACATTCACCTTCACTTTGATAGATATACACAAACATATGACAATTATAAGTCAGGCAGACAGATAAATAACCGCAGCAGATAGATGTGAGTGGCGCTACACGGCGTATGCGCAACATGACACTTGCTTAAATATTTGTACTATCAATCAAAAGTACTTTATGAAACTGTATCTGTGGAAATAATTTATGAAGTTCACGTTAGAATATAATGAAAATCCACAAGGACTTGCTGCTATTTTTAAACTATATACATTGCCATTTAATAGCTCTAATAGAATATCTGTGCATCGATTACAAATGCCACGATACCTATTATTAATGTCTGTGGGTGTGTGAAATAAAGCAGCTGGCTCTCGGCATATGACGTGTATGAACGTACAATCGATCGATTGCTGAACTAAATAAACAACTCTAATTGCGTGGCTCGTCTAGGCTCCGGAACGAGCCGAGGCACTCGATACAACTTACAGAAACAGCGATAACCTTTTAGATTTAACAGTTTTGAACTTTTCGTTATTGATTCGGGCCAAATGCCAAGAGACCATTGTGGCCAATTAATATGATGTTGAGCTGTGATTACGCAAATCCTTATTTCTTTTACGACTGCCCCTGAAAATTGTAAAACGACTTTCAGGCTGCCATCATTAATAAATGTCGCCAGTTCAGGCCAGCTTTAACTGCAACTCAAACTCTTTTGGCTTGGTTCTAACTGCAATTGCAGCTTAGGCACGCTGCTTGAAGCATAATCCAATCGACCTGGCATACACACATTGACCTGGTCAAGCTCTAGGGACTGGGGAGTTGGAGTCGTAGTTGGAGTTGGGGGTCTGGTCATGCACATGTCTGGCATTAGGATAATGGATGATTACTGGCGAACGTGTGGCATGCGGCATGGTGCCCATTTACATGCAGCAGCTACGTTAGTCAACGTCATGTTTCGGTTTAGAGTTCCAAGCAGCGATATACACCCATGGACACACACACTTCCAAAGTCAATTTCGTGTACAATTTTATTTGTATATATGTACACACACAGACCGGTTCGTCTTAGTGCATGCCTTGCAATTTATTTGTCTGCCCCCGTCCCCAGACAAGAAAAATCGTTGGGAAACATCACAGTATAAATTTTATGCATTGACATTCATGCCGTCCCCTACAGCCCACGTTTGTCTTTTTCGGTCTCCCTCTCTCTCTCTCTCTCTCTCTCGCACTCTCTCTCTCTCTCTCTGTCCCTTTCTCATTCTCTGACCCTGCCCCATTGCCGAATATTGCAGGAACGTTGTTGTCAGTACTTGCTGCGACAACTACATGTCAAATTGACCCAGTTATGCCTTGTATACAGCAAAAATGGCCCCCACAATTGTCTGCTCTTGCGCTCATTTTTGCGGTGTGTCTGCATGAAAATTTGGTCAATAATTTCCATTGCAGAAAGTACTATAACAATATAGTACGAGTCTCAGTTCTAGTATATTTCAGTGCTAGACTCTGAACCATCAATCAATCAAGTTTGCCGTTGTTTCATGTTTGCAATTGCATTGATTTTCAATTCATATTTTTCCCTTTTTTTGCTTTTTGGTTGGCTTTATTTGTGTTTACAGTTGGTTAACAGCGTTTACTTGTAAACAGTTATTGTTTATATTCGCGCCACTATTTCAATAATTGCATATTAAAATTGCACACGCTTTAAATGCATGAATTTCAACGAAGTTGAACAGAAATTCAACTTTAAACCCACTGACCAAGCCTATTAATTTCACACAAACACACACACTTGACTATATAATCGTAAATCGTAGATTATGTGCTTGGCATAGGCCAGGGTTGCGGTGCTGAGTTGAGAGGCAGTAAATGCTAATAAATAACCCAACTCCTGCTATTTCTCCTGCTGCTGTTCCTGCTACAACAACGACTCCTTTCAACACAACCCGCACATAAATAATGCAAATTGTGCACTGATATGTGTGTCTATGAGTAGATACCGCTCTTCAGCTACCTTGTTTGGGCATAGACATACTGTTCAGGTGCTTAAGCCATTTGCAATTTGGCATTTGGCATCTGGCATTTGTCAGCTAATTGGGTCTGCAAACTGCTATAGTTAGCTACTCTAGCAATCTCTCAATTACTGATAAATGTTGCAACGCTTTTAAAATTATTAAAAGTGCAGGGTGTACAAATACACAAACCTGCCCAAACAGACCGCCTCAAAGCAACGCGTTGGTACACCGCTGCGTATGAGGAATATGCGATCAGAAGCCGTTTAACAAGCAACAGCTTCTGCAAATACCATAAAGTTTTTTACCTTTTTATCTTTTTGTTCTGCTCTTGGCTGCATTTGTGTGCATACATACTATACGTATACGCATACATATATACGTCTATAAAGTAATTCAGTGTTGTGCCAATAAAGTGCTTCATAAATATTTATTGGATTATCGAACGTATCGGACGCCTGCCCATACAAAAGCAGTCCAGAGCTTGCCAGCTTCTGTCTGTCTGTCTGTCTGTCTATCTGTCTGTCTGTCTGTCTGTACGCACTGAGTGCCACTGTCGTAATGAATACGTGTATAAAGCAATGAACATTGCAATAAGCGCACGTATGAATAAATGAGTGTCAGTAGTGAATGAAACAGAGAGCCGGGGTGGAAGGTACAGTGCTTACGCTCATGTCTAAGCGTCTGTCTGTCTGTTTGTCTCTTGGTGAATATACATACACACATATAAATATATACAGTTTTATGCTTGAAACATTTGAAGCACTCTTACAGTTTGTGCACTTAATTATTATAACAAAATTGTTATGGGTAATTAAAACAGTGTATCAACGCTGATCAGATAGCCTATCAATTAACTCACTTGATCCCCAATTATAAATAATGCCAGCGTAGACTGTACGTTAGACTAATTATTTGCACTATTAAATGAATATTGAATTGCATTAAGGCTTGCTTTAAATGTGTTCACACACATGCTTAAAGCAGGGACTGTAGAGAGACTCGTAGCAACTAATACGATGCGGTATTTATTATTTATTTTGAAATTCACATCAACAATCAGAAACTGACAATGCAGAAGGAGCTAAGAAGGGAGGGGATACAGGTATTTCGTTGTTGTCCACATACATATTTGATGGCTTGCCATTGTTTATGTGTGTGATGTCTGTGTTTCGGGAGTTTTCTTATTGTACTATATTCATTTATACACTTTCCAAAAACATTGAAGCATGTAATTCGAAAGGGGAGCTCTGGCTGTGGGGTGCTTCTGATTCTGACTTTGGCTGCTGTTGCGTCAGAAGTCAAACAAAACTGATGCAGCTTCAGAACAAAATATGTAGATATACGTTACATTGACACATGTGTGGGTACAAAAAAAAAAAGTAATGTATTCATAGAAAATGACAAGTGACAAGAGAATCACACAAATGGAAAGTCTGACTTGCTGGCTCAGCTCTTATACTCCAGGTTTTATTTTTATAACGATTTTCGCTTGTTTTATTTTCGGGACCACGAGACTAGCTACACGACATTTAGACAGCTGACATCCGGGCCAACACTAATCACACACAAATATCGAATAGTGCAGCTGTCAAAGTGGCACGTGACAACTGCTAACAACACACGAAACTAAACAACAAATTCCAAACAAAGTAGTTCAGTTGTCTGTCTAGGCCAATGCACTCCAATGGCTGCTAATTTTTGAAATATAAATTAAGCTTATCAAGAAAGGCATTTGCAAAAGGTTTTACCTAAATTTCATTGCTTTAGGCATTGATCCCAAGCAAAATCGTATAATATTGGCTCTAATTGTAGTAGAATTCATCAATTTAATTTAATAAATTTGTTCATAAAATCATGTCAATCTAGTTTCAATAAAGTATATATGTATATACATGACGTAAACAAAATACAAATAAACAAGCTATACAATATTTGCAATAAACATACATAAAATATTTCAATGTTTGCTGTTTTTTATTGTGTTTGTATTGGAAAGCTTGCAATTGCTATGAAAAAGTATATCTAAATTGGATTGTGTGTTCTACACAACAAGCAGAATTAAGCGGAGATTTGTACAAAAATTAATATTTAGTTTGTCTGATAAATACTTTACACATGTTAATCCAATTTTTATAAATTTTTTTACAAAAGCATGTATATAATCATGTCAGCTTCATTAACTTTTGATGTTTGTCATTAAAAATAAATAAAGCATTTTTTTAGGCTATTTGACTAGATCTGAAGCGATTTTTTTTGTTAGTTATTGTCATAAAATAATTGCCAAATTGAATTACAAGAGTTGTAAATATTAAACTAAAATCGGCTTGACACAAGCAATAATAATTCTATAAATAAAAAATTCCTCTTTCACTTAAAAATTATTGTGTTCATAATGAATTATTATAATATACTTATAGCATTAAACAGATATCCCGTAAATATTAATCCATACAATAATTTCAATCGATATACGATTATAATTAATAAAGATATCTTTATGATAGATTAAAATAAGTTTGAAGTTTACTAAGCTTGCCCAACTACCTATATGAATAGGCTGCATTTCTTATTGGAATTATTATTGCAATAGTATTTTATTGACAGACAGTAACTGCAATTAATCAGTATTCTCAGGTGAACGCCAGCTCACTTTATTTAGTAGGCAAACTTTATTTAGTATGGCAAGAGGCAAAGCACATACATTATGGCTACTCCTTACACAATGCAGAGTCACCTTAGTCAACTTTTCAGCAACTTTACAGTGCAAACAGTTAGTTATGGCCCTGGTCTGGGCCAGGCACTGCTGATGCAAGTGACGATAAAAACGGCAACTACAAGTACAAGTATGCAGCACACAATGTGCTTAGTGGCGCCAATATGGCCGCACAATTCATACATTGTAATATCGATTACGAAGCACTCGAACTCGAAACACGTTACTCATACACACGCACACATACAACACACACACAGGTAGCTTCAACCTTTCGAGTGGTAGCAGAAGCAGGAATGGGCACAGGTAAACCTCAAGCACTTGAGCCCAAATGCCGTGTGGCATGTACATAGCTGGCCCACGCTGCGTATGCGTATTAATAAAGTCGAGTGTGCGAGGAGAAAGAGAACAGAGAGATGGGGTTATTGAATATGGTGTATGAGGCACACATAATTACATCCATGAAACGCATTATAATACACCCGACACGCATCTACAAACGGTTACTTTATGACGACATTGTGTGGAGTGTTGAGCCCCATGCTCATGCCGCCAAACCGCAGAGTCTGGCGAGGCGCATTGATTGATTATATGATTGTCGATTGATCGCTTGATTACTCGCTTGATTTAGTAATTTATTGTGGTCGCAATTATTTAAACTGCCCAACAAAGCTGATCAAACTGCAGTGACATCATATGCTTTAAAATACTCATCGATCCTTTGGAAAAGAATGAAAATAGTATTTACTGCAGCTGCACAGCCAAATGGAATTCATTGGCAAGCTAAATCAGCTTAGCACCAGCAGTAAGAAATACAACAAAAACCGAGTCACAAAGCTGCATTAAAGTAAACCCACGCCGGCATACATTGAAGTAGGTGCAGCTGAAATGATTCATGATTTGTATGCAACCAGACGAAGGATTCCAAAGCGAAAGGACCTAGGACCTTTATGCACCCGCACCGAACCAGCCGGACACGGATCAACGCGAGGAGGTGTACTCAAGCAGAAAAACAAATATTGTTAGAGTTGCTGTAAAATGAGGAAAAAACGAAGCAACGACAACGAGAACAACAAAAATAAGCAAAACAGTACCTGGTAATGCTATTGAAAAAAAAGCGAATGTAACTAAGCAAAAACTGCAGTAAAAAAAATGAAGAAAAAAAAATGTCAAGGTAAAACTAACAAACTGGCGGCTACCGAGGCGTAGCAGCGGAAACGGAAATGGCAACGCCAGAGAGAAACGTTTAAACTACGACTGCGAAGCACTGTACAGCGAGTAGCTTCTTCCGACGAGAGAATTCTCATTGATAAGCAACTAAAATAGTAGAAAAACTGTAAATGAAAATAGAATTAAAAATAATATAAAGAGCCGAGCTTGGCAATAAATACGTTTTGTAATTGCAAGAGAGGCGCAAAAGTTCGAACTGTCGTTCAAAAGTAATTAAAAAGTTCGCAGCAAAATGCGAAAAGAATCAAGCGACATTTTACGATTACGAGAGCAAACAAAAGTTTTCAACAGATTTCCCATGGAGAGCACGCAGCAAGCAGCATGTAGCACGCAGCAAGAGTTGAGTGCATTTAAATGGTTATTTAATTTATTAGAGCAAAGCAATTGCAACGGGCACCAGCAATTTACCGAATTGCCATCAGTGTTGACAATATAGCTACTTACACTTAATATTTGGCTATAGCTAACCAAACCAAATTGCTATTTTTTTAAATCTTTTGTTCAAGTTGATGATTGCAAATTGTTCAAATAATTTAAAATTATAAATAAAACTATAAATTATAAGAACCACTTGAATAATTTGTGCCCCTGTTTAACGAAAACATATTAGAATTCAATGCACACAGTGTGTCGATTTTATAAAAATTGTGCTGTCAACACAATTTCAAAGAAGTCTTTATATACTTAGTGAGATTTAAGAATAAAGCTGATTGATCGACATATATCAGTTTTATAAAAGTATACGCTAAGTTTCTTATATATGTAGCTAAATGTTGATTTATTATTAAATCAAATAAATTTAATATTCGAAGAAGTCGCCATGAACTCTTTTGAAATTTAGCAGTCTTAAATTGTCTAAAATTAAATGCGCTTAAAAAAAATAATTGAAAGAAATTAGTTAATTAATGATTGGTACAAGGAAGCAACCTGAGTGCCAAGGAGACTAAAGTTGATCAAATTTTGAACAAATGAGTAAATAGAAAATAACATATACCTCAAATAGGTAATACTATTACTATACCATTTGTAAGAAACATGAACATGATATTTTGCCTATTATTTTGTTAGTTTTTTATGAACTCTAGCTAGTTTTGGCTATTTCTGTTGGGCTGTTCTGTTATAATTGCCGACCGTTAGTTGTCAACACTGCTTGCCAAGAGTTTTCGGCTATTCACCCCAACAACAAAAAAAACAAAACGAAAATTTAGCCAAATGCATTGTGCTTTGCATGTGTGTGTTTACCTTGTTGTGGCTGAAGTAGTTTATGCTTAAATTCCGCAAATAGCAACACTAACAACTGCTATGACAACAAAGTGCCTGCTAAGCGGCTCTGAAACCAAGTCCAAAACGAAAGTTGACAGCTACAGACAAACAGACAGAGACAGGGAGACAGCGACCTGTGCAATGGAACGCAATATTTAGTGCTGCCATTTGTACAGCGCACATGTGTGTGTGTTGATGTGTGTGTGTGTGTGTGCGTGAATGTATGTGTTGGAGCCAGCAAATTCAAGCCACAGTTAGACGCTTTTTTGTGGGCTTGTGCGCCAGGTAATCACGTCATTATCACGTGAAATTTCAGCATTAACGTAAATTTACGATTTGCACATGAGCACGAGCGCCAAAAAGGAGCAACAACAGCAGCAACAAAAAATAAATAAAAAATGTATATATGTACACACAAACATATGTATATATCTCGTAAGTAGGTATATGTATATAAAACTACTAACAGGTACAGCAAACTCAGTCTAGTCTGCTGTCACTGCTGCCGCCGCCTCGCGTTCGGTGCTCAATTTCAGTTGTAGTTTTAGGGCCATGAACCGCCGCCTGCAAGCCCGAAGTCTGAAGCCTGAAGCCTGAAGCCTGGCTGCCTACGACGCACATAAACTCACATTAAATGCGATTGCCAATTTATTTACTAAGTGAAGGCCAAGCGGGACCAAGGGGCGCCAAGTGGGGGCAGCCAGGTGGCAAAAGCTGGGCAAAAAGAAGCGCGTGCTAGTGTAGCATAAGCGCAGCTGGCTCAAAACTTGGCTCAAATTTTAGAGCGGAAATAGTGCTATTGTTGTTGTTGTTGCCCTTGTTGTGTTGCCTGTAATTGAAGTAGCTACCAAAAAGTTGTTGCAAAGGCTGTGCCACAAAATAACACACTCTCAGTCACACTCAAAGAGCTAACAGCGAATGTTGGCAAGTTTTTTGCATACAATTAACGAGAGTGGCGCGTCTAGGTAAATAAACCAAATACTATATACCAAGTATATAGCACAGTAAGCCACACTGAGTGTGTTCGCTCGGATTCAAAATGCTGTACCACATTAACCCATTAGCATTAAAATGTAAGTAGTGGCAACAATCGGAGGAGCGAAGTGGCTGCTTTCTCTGCTTGACTGACTTCTTGCCTGGCTTTGTTAGCCTGCCTGCCTGGATGACTCCTTAGCTGCGTCTTTGTCTCAGCGTCTTTGGCATTGCGCTTTTCGTTTTTCGGTTTTCGCTTTGCTGTACAATTTTCCAACACATTTGCCAAATTAAATTATACGGCATATGCAGCAGCAGCAGCAACAGCAACTCGCTTTCCTTTCGGTTCCGGTTTGTTTTTCGGTTTTGTTTCTGGCTTAAATCATATGAAAATCACACTCGACTGAATCTGCTGACACTCAATGATTTACACGCTCACAAAGCTGGCTTTTGCCTGGGTTTTCTTTTATGCACTGTGGACGACAAAAACCAACGTATGTCTTAAGCTGCCACTTGAACATTTGCATCAAACGCTACACTCACGCCTTCTAGACGAGTACACTCATATTCGTCATTCGATACAATTCATTGCGATTCGATGCGATTCGCATGACATGCGTGAAGCCCGTTTGCTATTGGCCGCGCGTCCGTTCCTTACGAGTCGTAATCGCAAACTGTTTGTCCTTCTGCCCATTGCCAATGCGGTTCGTGCCTCGTGTCCTGCCACACGAACTTGCCACACGCTTCGGCAGTGTGTCGTTTCGGGCACAAGGCTTCGGAACGTTTCGTGTTGTCGCGAGAGCCACGAGAGTCTGTCGCATTTGGCGCCAATTTCATGCTGTGTAGACTTCAGCAGCCAATGGCTCTCAAACTGTAGGCCGCTAGAGAGCAATGCTCAATGGAGTTATGACAATTACAATGATTATTTGTAGCATACTTATTGCTGCAATTACAGCCGATTGCTGCAGGTTGCTTCTGACATTATTCCAAATTGCATTAATTGGAGTGCACTAATTTCCTTTGCTGCTGATGAATCAATTACAATTACGAATCGTTGCTCTCGAATGTGTGTCAAGTGGCGCAATCGACGAATCCCCCCTGCATCAACCACTGTGCTCTGCCCCCGCAGCAACACACGCTCAGGTGGCACGAGTGGAGACTATACAAAAAGAGAGACTGCGAGTAGCCGAGAGAGAGAGAGAGAGAGCGGCGTTGCAATTATCCGTTTTGTTTTGATAGCCCATTCGCAGGCGAGCCGCAAGCATAGCGAAGCTTTTCATGTTGGCCTAGGACTTGCTGTTTGCGTACGCTAAAAGCTCACACGACAACGACAACGACGACTACGACGATGGCGACAATAACAACAAACGACGCATGGCAATGTCCAATAAAAATTACGTATACGCCGCGTATGCCCGAAGCGAAGACTTGGTGCAAGACGAGCCTTGCGGTAATTGGCAAAAATGAACTATACTAGTTTCGGAGCCACCCCCAACCGCTTGCATTTGAGCTTCTTAGCTGCAGCCAACTCAACACCCACAGGCAGCGTGCCTTCTGTCCAACACTTCTAGCGACCCATAAAACAATGAACACGAAATTGCCCTGGGGGGCGCGCGAGTGAAAGGGGGTCAGGTCAGGCCTGTTGAAATTGGCTTCGCGAGAGTCTCGAGCTTCGAGTCTCGAGTCTTGAACTCACAGTTGTACTTCTGACTCGAACATGCGGCATATCAACGTGTCGCCAACGCAATAAATCCATAATGCCGGCCGCTCTGAACGCACGACTGCGCCACAAAAGCCTGACCCTCTCCAGTCCGCTCCACCCCCCACCCAGCCCCACTCGGTGTGGCTCATGATGACGCATTGCTGCACGTAACTCTTAGCAGGCAGATTTGCGTTTTGGCTGGCGCCTGAAAGCACGTTATAATTATCGCACGAAATCAAAGCCTTGCCAAAGCCCACAATAACCCCACACCCTTCACAGCAAAATTAAGTAAACTTTGCCCACAACGTTAACATTCTACAGCGAGTTCAACGTTAAGGAGATATATATATATATATATATATATTTAAGATTTTGGCCACAATGTCGCTTATAATTATTTTAATACAATAAAGATATAATTACCCGGCGAGCAATGCCAGTGAACAGCCAGACTTACCTGCAATAAAAAACAAATAAAAGTTAGTCAAACTAATGAAACTTGAAAGGTAATTGCTAATTAGTTATTTTATTATGGTATTATGTGGTTTTAAGGGGGAACCTGAGTTCAATATTATTAAAGAACTTATTAATATTGTTAATGAAATGAGATATATTGATACATATATACTTATATTATTTTTGCCTTGAAATGTTGTGTTTGGAATTTTAACAAAATAAATAAAATATTTTTATATTTTATTTCTTTGATTTAATATATTATATATTTTATTTAATAAATTAACATAATGATAACTTTAAGTATCATTAAAAACGTACACAAATTCAATTTTTTTTAATATTTGTTTAAAATTTCTTAAATTTGTTAACTTCTTTTTCCCCAGGCCTTTTATTTTTTATATTTTGTACCCATTAAAAATAGGAAAAACAGGGTTAATAATTTTTCATTTAATGCATAAACGTATAATAAAATGTATCGTAAGATTATTGTTTATGTATTTATACCTTGAGTTTTTTAGTTATTTTTCACGTTTAAGTCTTTGTTAATTTGATAACGTATATTTTATAAATTTTTCGTGTCTCTACATTTATAATTTAAATTACATAATTAACCTATTTTGTACATTTTGCGAATTTAATATTATCAGACTTATCAGGCTTTGAGCATAACACATTGAGCAGAGCAAATAAAAATGTTCCTAATAACAATATTATTAATAATATTACATAAGATTCGTCAATGGAGTATGTTTTTATAATTCTTTTAGCAAATACGTGAATCAGATTATTTTAATTCCCAAAAAACATCGTATTACTAATTTTTTCAGCTGTTATTGAAAGCAGCGTGGGTATTTTATGGGAACCGGATATGCTAGTAAAGTACTTGCTGGCGAAATAAAAATGCGCTTCCGTTTAGCGACCAACATCAAAGCCACGCGAAACACAATAGGAATCACACACACACACATATCCACGATGTACACAAGCCCAGTAGCTAAAACAGAGGCACAAGAAGCAGAAAAAAGGAAACTAAACTTCAATCGATTGTAAGCAAAAAACAAACCAGTGAGGACGGAGCCGATTGGCCGGATGCGCCCGACTGTAGGGTGCCCTGCAGACTACATTTAAGATAAATGGAAAAATATTTATAAAATAATACAGGAAGCGCAGCAGCAATGATTTTTGGTACTTTTCAGTCTGTGCCATGCTTTAATGGCCGCGCTGCCATTTTTAAATGTTTATAAACTGATTTTTAATTGCTTTTCGGGATAAATAAATATATTAGAGTATTGAAATATATAGAGAGTATTCTGAATAACAACCTGTTACAGTTATTTGGATTTTTCGATTAGGGCGTAAAGTAAGAGTGTCAATTCATATTTGAAATAATTTCGTATGGATCGAATTTCGATCTGCATATAACCTATCTACATTTCGAAATGGCTGCCCAAGCTCTTATAGTTTTCGGAATTTCAGCGTTCTCCAGACAATCAGACAGCCCCAGATAGATCGACTAACTCGTCTTACACAAGTACATTCGCATGAATTTCTTAAACCTGTTTTTAACTATGGGTACAGGTCGTTCAAAAAAAAAAAACAAAAAAAAAATGAATTTCTGTAATAAGCAGAGTGAACAAAGTGAATGCAGAGACACACGCATACGATGAAAATAGAAGCACATGAAAAACGCAGCATACGGACGTACAGCACACAGGCAAACACAGCCACACGCACTCATATCCATACACACACACACACACACACAAACAATTCACACACACACAGTAAACAAAAACTACAATAACAACACCATGCTGACTGCAAATTTGCTTGCTTTGATGTACAAAGCGATTTTCTAAGTGTGTTTGTGTGTGTACGGTGCAGGTGGCACTGGCGCCCGCTGGCGAAACCAGCAACAGAAGAAGAAGAAGAAGAAGAGCGACAACAGAGAGTTCCACTGTTAGAGCTACAGGGCCAAACAGTTGGCGAAATTCAATTTATAGCCAGGCTGGGCATAAGGCAAGACAACAACGGGCCAGGCACCATGCCGAGATGGATACGTGCGAATTGCTTATTTTCGCGAAAATTAAAAAACATCACAGGCAAAAACACTTGCACACACAGATGCTCACACACACACGCACACACACAGATACTCGCACTCAGCGAACGGCTAAGATAGATGTTGGCTGAAATCTCAGCGCAACTGTGACAGTTGCAGCCACTTGAGCAGCGCTGGGCGCAATGGTTTATTGCCCTGCAGACGGGGCATAATTAGAAGCAGCCACATCAACAACAACAGCAGCAAAAACAACAGTGAGAAAGATGGGCAGACAGGCAGATAGGCCAAACACTTGGCAGAGCCCACAAGAGCAGCCACTAAGCACTGCCAGAAGAACCAGGAAGCAGCGACAACAATGCGTATCCATGTCAACGTCAGACTGTCAGCCGGGACAATTGCATTCAGTCAGTGTCTTCTTCTCCCTGACTTGTACTTCAGCCCAAGTGAAGCAAAGTGGCAAGCTTAAAGTTGTCCAGTCAACTCATATTCATTGCTCCAGTCGCTGATGTCAAATCCGAATTTGCCAGTCAAATCTGGCAGTTTTTTAAAAACATTTTCAAGGTAAATTGTAAAACTGCGAGAATCTGCTTTTTTTAATTATTAAACTTTTTAACTTTGTCTTAAATTTAACAATATTCATGCTTAGATAAAAAACAAATTCTTGTGGATTTATCGTCATTATTATTATCTCTTTATTTTAAAACACAATATCATTTGACATACGATATTTTTGCTGTCATTTAAAAAGCTAAATATTATAGAGAAATTGTTGTTTTCAAAGTAAAATCATTTATAATGTTATGCAATTCAAGAATTTGAAAACTATTAGCATCCAGCTGTTAAATATCCAGCTGAGCAGAACAATAGAACAGTTCTTCTCGCTATCGTTTTCTGTGCCACCCACGTTTTGGTTTGGCAGATTCGGCAACCAAAGTCAAAATTTGAAAAGATTTCTGTGTATAATACACATCCAATATGTAAAATTTAAAAGCATATTATGTGAAAAACTTGTAAGATTTATGAGATTATGATCTCAGTTATTGAGTAAGGTTGGAAATTTTTAAAAATAACTTAGCTCTTTTCTGACTTTGTTTACATTTTTTTCAGTTTTATTTTCGTGACCATTCTATCAAAAATAACTTTTTCTCAATAAAATATTGGCCCATCTAAAACCGTACCCCAATCAAAATTCAATACAGCAACATTTTCAAGTCTCTTTGCTTTTGCGATATGCCTTTGTCCAGGTAATGCATCAAATTGTGTTTGGGCAAAAGCTGAAAATGTTAATTTCCATACACTCTCTATCGCACACATACTTAGGGGGACACCTTGATGAAAAGGACTTGGCAAAGTGTGTATGTACTTTACACTTGGAAAAATAAAGAATAATTGGTCTAGAATTCAATGACAAACCGAAACAGAAAACTGAATGATTTCAGTTTAAAATAAGTGCTTAAGTGATAGGTGATTAATTTAAGTTAATTATTTGAATCTTTAAAGCTCATTAAAATCGAAACAAGCAAAATAAGCAATTTCGTTTCTGAATCAAACATTTTCGGTCTTATTGAACTTGTGACACTGCAAATCCTTCATAGAAGTACGAAAACTCTTGATTAATCGCTCAGTGTAGGCTCTACAGTCTATTAGCCCTGATGGAGGACGAGTAAGTGGAGGCATTTGAGGGAAATGAACACTTTTCAATAAGGGCGCATAACACACGAGCGTTTGGCAGTCAGAGGCAACCAGCCGAAAGGTAACATTGGCCAATTTCTTTAGGGCAACATGAAGCGTATAGTTACGGTCAAAGGATACGTATAATAGATTGGCAGTTAGCTACAACAAAAAGAACAGCAAAAAAAACAAGGGACTCACCTAGCCGAGCTAACAACATTGTCAAAAGCATTCCGGCTAGTACCCGACTGAGTACACGCCGTATTAACACAATGAAACACCCGAAAATATACACATACTCATATGCCTACACACACTCACACCTTAGCACACACACACACTCTCATACACACACACTTTTAGCATGCCTTTATGGGCATATAGAGGCGGAAGCAGCCTGAGCTGCAAATTCATTTAAATAAAATTTTAATCGTATTGTAGAAGCAACCCAAGGCAGGTTAAGGTGTTTTCGATGTTTTCGATGCTTGTTGTTGTTGTGAAAAAGGGCTTCATTTCCCTAAGGAAAATGGGCTATTGAATAATTTGAATACCCTAACGAGACGCCGCACTATTCAAGTGTAAACACACGTTCGCAATTAGCCAGCAAGTCGAGACCCGGCATAATGCCCGCCCGTTGATTTACAGTTTAATGACACGGGCTCAAATTGCCATTTAAAATTTGGCTAAATTATTTTGCAGCGAATTAATTAATCACTAAAATCAATCTGTGTGACTAGTGCTAAGTGATTGCAAAAATTTAAACTTGTATTGAAAATGGAGATTTGATGAACTTCTATTTAATTAAAAAGAATATTTAACAAGCTATTAATAATATGTTATTATTTAAAACAAAAAAACATTTTATATATATTCAGATAAGTATTGTAAAGTATTGAAATATCGAGCTGTCTGAATTCATTATTCATATACTTCGCATATAATTCTAAGCTAATGTCATCATTTGCCCTGTCCAATCATAAAGTGTTATATATGAAGCAGGAAAAGCCAAGTGTGGAATCATTTGTACCTTTAAACTTCACAGTCACTCGCACATGTAGCTAGACAGGCAGTTAGTCAGGCCCGGAGCCACTTGGGTCAGGACTGTGGATCGCGTTCGGGGTAAATAACTTGACAGAACGCATGAATTCCAAACATTTTGCAACACCAAAAGCCGTCAGTTTCAGGACAGAGGCAGCCAAAGCGCAGACCATGACAGTGCAACTCTAATGCCCATACACATGCACACTCAGTCACACACACACACACACACACACACACACACAAATTACCATATACCAAGTTTATGCGATGGATTCTATGAATTCTCTAACAAGGAAAATCACAAATAGTACTTGTTAGGGATAAACAGACAAATACATAAATTTAAATTTAAAACTGAAGATCGTGTCGGATTTTTATTACATTCTCCAAAAACGAATATAGATATTTATTTATATCGCACCATGGGCCATAAACCTTATATTTTTTACTTTTCCTTACCATTTATACATTTCTTAAAATACAAAATATTAGATACATTCTCACCAAGAAGAAAAATTCAAATTTAGGAATTTTTCCCAACAACAATTTTAAACTCCACTTTTTAAACTTTGATTGAGTTACTTCGGTTTATTTTTTTTTTTGTATTTACGGTATCAAATTGCATAACAGAAATAAATACGAAACCTTACCTACAACAAGCTTCAATTATTTAAATGATACTTTGTGATATTGATTTATAAATATTGTAAAAACTTTTTTTAATATCGTGAAATACGCTTAATTTTATATAACCATAAAATGGATAAAAACAGGTTAAATAACTTGGATCGAATGTTGTGTTTTCATTTTAAATTAAAAATTGAGGCTAGTGAAATGAAGGCAATATTATATCATTCAATGTTTGTATGGATTTGGGCGCGTATAAACGCTACAATAGTTCGGCAAGCGTTAGGTGTTGGCAGTGTCTAGTCGCATTGTCTGTGACTGTGACGAAGTGTTGTCTTCTCTGTGTTTGTGTGTGTGTGAATGTGTGTATGTGTCTGCTTCCGTTCCTGTCTTGACTCGCCTCGCCACCACTCGACTCTTGTTGCCTGAAGTTGACTTGACAGACGTGGCTTATTGTTTCATTTTGGGCTGCCGCCTGCGCTTATGACTGAAAACGCATACAATAGCAATTTATCATGACTTAATTGTGTGTGGGTGCGCGGGTGTGGGTGTGTATGTGAGTATGCATGTGTGTGTAGGTGTAGTACTTGTCAGTGGCGTGTCAAGGAAACTTAACTGTACTTAGTTTGGCCCCATTCAGCTTTCGCTTTTCAGCCTTTGGCTTTGGCTTTGGCTGCGCTGTCTTAGTTCATTGCTTGTAGTATTTGCTTGAACTCATGCAACTTGCGGCTGGTGGCAATTGACAAAAACTCGGATTGACACTTTCTATATATTTGCTGTCTCCCTTGGTACCCCTCTCTCTCTATCCCCTCTCTCGCCCGCAAGCTCTTTCACGCTGTCTGCCTTGGCGCTATTTGCCATTTTAGCGGCATATATTTCATGCACGCGGATAAAAAGCTATTAGAGCTCAGAAAAAGACAGCGCCAGCAAACGACAGCTGTCTTCAACTGCAGCCCCAGTGCATAAATCTTCAGCCTGAAATGTCAGGCCAAGCACAAGGACTCTAGGCAAAAACTCTAGCAATGGATAGAGAATGACAACAGCACAAAAAAAAATAAAAATGTTGCAAAAAAAAAACGAATCCGGCAAACACTCGCGTTGTGATAAAATGTCGCGGCGTGCAGCTTTTATGTGGCACTGTAACTGTAATTCTGTAAACTGTAACCCGCTCTTCTCATGGCATGCCGTCTTAAGCTCAGAGATTAACTGGGGGGTTCATCGGGGTCGTCAGGCACTGCCTGTCGGAGTTTGCTGAGCGCGGTTTTTGGCCTCGTCAAGTCAAATTGCAAATTGCATATTCAAATGCGCTCGGCTTTTTCCTAGTCTGCGGCGGCTGTCTTCTCTCGCCTTGTACAAATAGCGAAAGATTTGCCGCATGCACACAAAAATAAATGCAAATGGAAAATGCTTGACAGCGGCATAGAGCAGCGCAAAATGTTTTGCTTCTAAATTGAAATTAAATTCAGTGCACGGTGCCCCCCAAGGGGCAAAGTGCTGAACAATCATATGGCAACTATTTACTTACTACATACGAGTACATGCCTCATATCTGATCTCACATCTGACCCAAAAAAAAACCCCCCCAAATGCATGCAAATGTCTTCTTCTTGCCATACACGACTCCATGGCTGCCTTTGTGTGCCTTGCCACCATGAATACGTATCGTGTTAGCGGCTAAGAATGAAATGCGCCCAAAAATTGCAAGCAGCAGGAACACCGACAGCCGCAGCATTGCCAGGAGCAGAAGACACTAATGCTGATATGACTTCATCTTCAAAAAAAGCCATGACAGCGCTGGGCAAAGTGCAGCAGTATTTGCAAGCTGAGGGGCAGCCTCAGCGATTGCGCAATATGTGGGCGCAGCACAGTGGTTCAAAAAGCTCAAAAATATTTCACAAATTCCAATTTTTTTTTATTTATACGGGTATTTAAATCAACAATCAAATAGAGCACACTGTGTTTAAATAACAAATAATAAAATCATAAATATTATTTTGAAAAATATAATAAATTTGAAAATACTTTTAACCCTTTTGTTTATACAATAGAACAATTATACAAATCGGGTTTTACACATTTTGGGGGACATAGTATGTTTTTCGCATCATTTTTTTAGTAGTTTATAATTGCACTTACATCGGAACCAATATTAGCAGGAATATCATAAGATATGGCTTAAACGAAAGTTAAATCACAAATGTGTACGTATTTGTTTAATAAATTATAATATAATTGCATTGATACCATAAGGCTATAGGTGAAATACCACATCTTAATTTAATTTCATTTTTATTTTTATTTATTTTTATTTTTTTTAATTTTAAGTTATTATGTTATTTATTTTAATTATTGGTAGGTATAACAATAATTTATTATTATTATTATTTTAAACATTCCTCGTAAATATGTTATTAAAGTGCAGGGTAACGAAGTAAAGACGTGTTTCTGTTGCCTACTTCATGGGGCACATTGGGCCCCATAGTGCGTGGTGTACGGCGCTGTGTGCTTGGGTGTGTAGAGTGTACGCTAATGATTCTACTCATTTTGCTGCTGCCAGTCAATTTAATATGCTGAACAACAACAAGAGCAACTGACAGAGCAATAGGAACCACGACAGCGACAAGGATAAGAACGTCGCGAAGCCAAGCCAAGCCGAAGTGAGGAGAGGCAGCGGAGGCTGGCCAAGTCGCTATAGGTAGGATCTGTCTAGTGCGAGTCGGAGTTCTAGTTGCAGTTGCAGTTCAAGTCGAGAACGGTGACAGGAGACTGGCGACTGGAGACTCGACTCTAGCCACTGATGACAACTTAAGAATGTCATTAAATTCTCATACAGCAGACAAAAGCTGCATGTGCTTCATGGCGAAAGAATTGCCACGAGGATTTTAGGGACAATTTAAGTAGCTCGGATTTAGAAACAGCATCAGCGCCCGCAAACTACAACAACAATGGCAACAGCAGTGACAAGATGTAGCAACATGAAGACATGGGCCCACCGACATTACAACAATAACAATAACAACAAACCAAAAAGAAGCAGAGCAACCGCAGGCAAGAGGCAGCTGGATGCAGGCAGCTGCATGTAGAATAGCAAGCAGCTGTAGCAGCTATCTCTCTCCTTTGTCTCAGCTCCCTGTTACTATCTTGCTCGGTCTCTATTTTTCTCTCTTGGCTGCTTCTCTCAGCACCTCCGTCTATTTCTCTACTCCCCACTCGATTCGTGTTTTGAGCCGAGAAAGCAAAAACTAACTGCAACTGTAAAGAAAAAGCGGGCAAAAAGAAGCAAATAAAGCTGAGAAAAAACGTATTGCTGCGGGATTTTTTTTCTTCCGCACTTTTTTACTTTTTTTTTTTTTTGCTTACAGTTTGTGGTGGAAGTTTTTTTCTAAGCGTATTTCTTACGACATGTGCAACGCATTCGCATTCACATTCAAAAAGTCTATTTCCCGTGCAATTGCAACAATGCTTTGCAGCTGTAATTGCGTGTCTCTGGGAGTGTGAGTGTGAGTGTATGTATGTATGCATGTGTGTGTGTGAGTATGTGAGTATGTGATTGTGCCTGCATGTTGCAGCATCATCAGCTAACTCTTCCCCATCCCTACTACTTGAACGCCTTTGGGCCAAAAGAAAACAAATGAGTGACGGCTGAAGACTGCAAATGTTGCATGTGGCACAAGGCACGAGGCTGAAGTCTAGGTGCAAGCAGCGCCAAGGGGCTTATTTAGTATGCAAGTTTGTAAGCGACATCAACTAACCAAAATTACACATTCTTACACACACAGTAACAGTATTTGAAATTTGCCATCAACTTTGCAGATTTTAAAGTCAAATTCTTTTGGGTATACTTCTAGTTGTAAGAGTCAGAAAATTGTACGTATGTATCTACATAGAATACATTATATTCAATTCAATTACTGCAGTACATACGTATATAAAATCGAGTATTGTGGTTTATTTAAAGCAAACATGCAAAATAAAAAGAAGGACGAACAAATTGAAAATAAACTAAATTGTAATATTAGGATAATTAAATTTATATCATTATATTTTAAATTAAATAATATTTCAAATGCCCAGCTTTTGCTGATTGGATAAAACCTATATAAAGCCAAACTGACAAGAGTTAATATTTAAGATGCGTTAACAAGTAAAGAGTTAATTCGAATTACATTTTATTATTATTTTTTATACCCTGTGCCCATTTGAAAAATGGGAAAACAGGGTTAATAACTTTGTGCGAATGTATGTAACAGGCAGAAGGAGGCGTGGCCGACCCCACAAAACATATATATTCTTGATAAGGATGACGAGCTGAGTCGATATAGCCATGCCCGTCTGTCTGTCCGTCTGTCCGTCTGTTTGAACGCGTCGATCTCAGCAACTATAAGAGCTAGCCGTTTGGTCATTTCTGAAAGGTGTATACCATACGCAGAACAAGTTTACTTCAAATCTTGGATGCCACTCCCCTTCCGCCCATAACGAGCATAACAAGAATTCATTCGCCAATTTAAGAGACACAAATCGAGGTATATAAATTCTGTTTTCAGTTGTTCGTAGGTCTATATAAGGCGCAGATAGGGCTTTTTTCAAATTTTTGATGTCACGCCCCTTTTACGCCCTAATTCATAAAAACTGAATACAAGCGTAATATTGAACATAGAACGTTGTTATTCGGTATATATACTCTTTTCTATAATATTAAACTTTCCTGAGAAGCGCATTAAAATCGATCAATAAACACAGTAGTTATAGGCGAAACAATATTGCAGGCGTTGCACGCTCACGTTTGTTTAATTCATTTCCTTGTATTATAAATACTCATTTTCAATGACTCAATAGCTGTAATAGCATTGCAATATTTGAAAAGAGGATGTTAAATGCACTTTATATGAGCACTGCTAGAACTGCCAAGAGCGATTTGATATTGATGTCAATTTACTTTTTATTTAATGCATATATTTTATTGTTGTTCGGATCAAGTGAAATGTGAAATTCATGCGGATAAGGTAAACGCTGTGTCAGCAGCAAACGGAAATAAACAAACACGTAATGGCTATGACCAGGTTGGATCAAAGGATGTGGCAACTGTTGCTGTTGTTGCTGTTGTTACTGCTGTTGCAGTCTTGGAACAGCATGCTATTTGCTTATGCGATAAGCATAAGTCGGCAATTGCAATCGCCCAACGCATGTCAAACGCAATGGAAAGGACAAAGTCCTGTCACAGGACTGCCACATATGGAACGCTTATTGACGATGGTCCGCAAAGTAAATGCGAGACAGCGGGCATTTATATTAGACATTAAAAGGAAACGCATTCGGAATTCCCACCATGTCGTCGAGCAGCATCAAATGCATAAGCGGAAGTGGAAAATGGAATTGGAGAAGCAGCCATAGAAGCCATTGGAGTTGGAGACTGAGCTGGAGTTGAAGCGTTTGTTGGCATTGTTGATTGTGTTTAAATATATTTATAAAATGCAGATTGCATACATATGTATGTATGTATGTATGTATGTATGTATATTTATATGGCCTGCGTGTGTCCATCTGAGAGAAAACCGAAGATATTGCCCTGGGGCTCAATGGCTTGATGGGTATTTGTGAATGTTTATTTATTCATTCATATTGATTAGTTGTGCACTGTATTGGTACGCCCAGCCACGCCCAGGGCCAACGACACTTTCCGGTGTTGTTACCGCAGCAATTGCCAATGTAATTGAAAGTATATACACACAGACAGGACACAGAACACAGAGCACAAACACTTGAAGATAAATGCCATTGAATGCCCTCAGGCAGCCGTAATGGTCGTGTTTTTCTTTCCTGTTTGCAACGCGATTTTCATTTTATTTCGTAAAGAATTTTTTCTTCATTTCACACATGATTTCTGATTGCCAGCCTAATGCGCCAGCCGAGAGAGACACAGAGAGAAAGTGAAACGCTCAAGAAAACCAGATAAACGAAAGTGAAACCAGCGAGTGAGAAGCAAAAAAAAAAAATGAATGAAAAAAATTGCATGTAATGAATAAATTTCGAGTCAAACAGGTCAGGTTGTTGTTGTTGGTGTTGTTGGCGTGAGGAGAGGGGAGGGGGGAAAACGCGGTGAAAATGAGCCTGGAAAAAAACGTGTAATGGAATTGCTGTTGCGTTGAATTTTTCAATTTCATTCAATTTACAGTCAACGACGACGAGCTGATGCCGCCGCAGCACACGTAGGTTGTTTTTTTAAAGTGGTTGAGGTTGAGTCTTGCGGTTGTCTGTGGAGTGGTTGCTGGGCCCCGTAACGCCCCAAAGTTTTAGCGGAAATGTAGCAATTTGTATGCTGCGCCTAAACGAATTTTAACGATATGTGAAATGATATTCGACTTCTGTACATACGTATGGGGAGACTGATCAAAAATGCGTTCGTTTTGTGGATTGTATGCTTCCATACAGTGCTACCCCCCTCCCCACTACCCCTGCGCTGAGTTTCTTTACGTAATTTTACCTTTCGGCAAATTGCCGGCTGAAAGCTCATTAAAAAGTCAACGTATGGCGCTGAGGCTCTTAAACTTGTAATGCCATACATGCAGAAGATGGTAGGAGGGGTCTAGAACGTGACAGCAAATATGCATTGCGTTTCGTGTATATGAGCAGCCAATTCACACAGTCTGGCAACGCTGCGTGACAGCCACAAACAAGCTGGCAGCTCAAATGGGCTTAAGACAAGCGCAGCAGAAGAGCATGACCAGCTGCGGGACAAATGTTGCGGCAATGTTGCTCATGGTCACACCAACAACACCAACAACAACATCAACAACACCAACAACTGCAACAAAGCCAATAACAGCAACAACAAGCTTTCTAACAGCAGCCGTAGATAGTTGAGGGGGTGTGGCAACTTTGTTTTTGCTTTGAGTTGCCGCCGCAAACTGCAAAGTGTCAACAACTTGTAATCACCAGGACAGGCAGCCGTAACTGCCGGGCAATGCGGGGTAGTGAGTAGGATGTGGCTAGGGAGGAGGGGGGATGTGGGAGGTGTCGTCAGTAACCTACGTTTGGTCACATTTTAACACCTGCTCGTTATCAACTTTTGCTGCCTCTGCACAAAAACAAAAAGCTAGCCAGCTGCATTGCAAAAGAAAAAAAATCTCGCGCGCTCTGCGCGCTCGACCTGACAGTCGGGCAAGCCCGACTGTCTAATACCCTGTACCACAGCTCGCGCTGCGCGCTCGCCCGTACAGTATATAATTTAAAATATTTTGCACTATTAAACGATATTAAAAATGTAATGATTTAGCGGCAAATTGCGCGCAAACACACACACACATACGCAAGTCTTATTATTTTACTCTTATTTATATTAAAACGCAGCAGTGTATCACGCCTAAGTATATGTATTAACATTCGCAATGATAATTGCGCTTTAGAATGTTAATAACAAACGATAGAAAAACGTATTTGTTGAAAAACTCGCAAACGATCGAACGAAGCACACAAATCGGTCTGACTATCGAATAGATATCGTCTATCGAAAGGTGCTCATTGTGAATGGAAAAATGAGCGCGCAATTGGCAAAATTCAAATGTGCATATTTATTATGACTTATAATTATTAATATACATTTTATTTACTATAGTTTATTATTATTATATATATAAAATGTTTTTCTCCCCGATATATTATTTATAAGCATTAGTAATTACTGATAAAGTAATTACTTAGCAAACGTTTGAGTCCAGCGGGCAAGCGTTCTAACGTTCTGGCAACGCCATTCGCAAGCATTCGGTCACACAGCTGCTGAGCTCTTGACCATGTACATGTACATACATACACATACACATTTTCGAAGCACGTATATGTATATGTGAGACTCTGCCATACAAATCTACAAAAAATGTGGAATCCTTTAAATCATCATAATTCTGTTAATAATTGACCGATTTTGATGAAATTCACAGAATTTGTAGATTGTATTATTATCTACCAACTACTGAAGACAAAATATGTGTATATAGATTTGTATGTCTTTAATTGGTCAATGAATTCTTTTTCCGTACATTGCGGGCGGAAGGGGCGTGGCATCTAAGATTTGAAATAAACTTGATCTGCGTATGGTACACACCTTTCGAATATGACCAAAACGGCTTCTCTAGCATTTGTAGTTTAGAAAATCTCAGCGTTCATCCAGACAGACGGACAGACAGACGGACAGACAGACAGACGGACATGGCTATATCGACTCAGCTCATCACCCTGATCAAGAATATATATACTTTATGGGGTCTGCCACGCCTCCTTCTGCCTGTTACATACATTCTGACAAAGTTATTAACCCTGTTTTTCCCATTTTTCAATGGGTACAGGGTATAAAAAAGCCAGCCTTAAAAAAACTTTTGCTCTATACCTATACCGAAATATATATAGTTATATAAAATGTTATATGTATATATTTAGTTTGGGTTTTTTATGTATAGTTGTTGGCTTTGGCCCAAACCTGTCAACAGAGTCCGGAATTATGTTGTGGCACACGAAAAACGAGACCCAGCCTCAGACGCAGGCTCAGGCTCAGGATCAGCCGAAAACTGCATAGAACAAATGCGATAAACTTGCCACCTACAATCTGTAAACATGCAACCTGCCACAGCAGGTTGTGGCTCATTAGTGTTGTCGGCTTTGAGTGTTGCAAACAGACGCCTGCTTTTGACTGCTGTGTTATGGAAGTGCTAAATATATTGAAATAGTTGAAATTATGATTTACACAAGGAGTTGGGGGCAAGCTAGCATACCCTATATCGATTTTCAGATATCAAACTTTCACACATCCACAAATTTAAATAACATTTTTAATATAGCATATTTTTATTTGCGTTTTTTGTTGTTATTAGTTCAATAAACCCAAAAATCAAATTTATCTCATATGGTTTAAAATAAATACTTAGTCGAGTGGACTGTGAAGCCAAATTAATTGTTAAGTTAAGCTTAATTAAATATAAATAAATAATAGATAAAATATTGGTGCCTGCCAGTCCGGTTATAAAATAAACGAGTTATCCAAATACTCGAAATTTAAAAAACAATTGTTTCCAATATATCGCATTATTTCAAACAAACAAATTTGTTATCGATATAAACTCGTAATTTTAGTCTTCGTAAATCAATCACTGTCATATATGAAGCTTGATATTAAAGCTCTGATTTGTTGCGGAATGCACAAGCAAAATAATGCCTTTGAAAAGGCCAAGAACTGAAATTGATGTTATCAGAAATGGCAAAATCAGGCCTACAAAATAT
This sequence comes from Hypselothyrea guttata, assembly GCA_035045125.1. Lineage (NCBI taxonomy): Eukaryota > Metazoa > Arthropoda > Insecta > Diptera > Drosophilidae > Hypselothyrea > Hypselothyrea guttata. Next base: position 404,622 of record JAWNNJ010001579.1, read on the forward strand.
TTGCAGCTGAAGAATGTGTGTAAGTACATATGTATCTGAGGCAGGGGATACAGATAAATTAAACTGTAAACTGTATGTTTGAAAACGAAAACGAACGAAATCGAATCGAATCGAATCGAATTTTATCTATTTAGCATATTTGGTAAAGGAAACAACGACAATCGAAGACAAGCAAAGCGAAGAAATAGAGAACGAAAAGGCGCAAACGACCAATATGGGGATACCCAAGTGAAGGGCATAAAACAATTTAGATTCAATGCAAAGGATATGCGAAGGATATACGAAGCACTCGATACGATATGCATTCCACACTGGAGGCCGCAAGCAGCGATAAATGTGCAAATTTCCACAAGGCTCGTCTGATTAAATGCCTCTGAATACATAAATTGCCACTGAAAACAACATTAGCTAAGGGACATGCCACACGCCTGCGCCCTCTCTGCTATCCGCCAAGTTTTTCACAGAGCCCAAAAGCTGCCTTTGACCTTAATTTGAATAAATACTGAAAAGAACCCCAGCTACAGGCAGAGATTAAACAAGCTGGCAAATGGCTGGGATGATGGCGTGGCGGGAATTATTATGGCTACTTCAAATCAAATACTATTACCATATTGCCATATAGAGCATGTTCTGGCAGTTTGCCCTTGCCACTGGCCTCTGGCCACTAATTACTTGGCACACAAAACGCAAATGCCGAGCTAAACAATATGTTACGCATACGCCAGGGCTGCAGCTCGAACGACACGAAATGTCTTTATAGAAAACTCCAAGCGGAAAATAGAAAATGCAAACGGACTTGACGACCAAAAGAAATAAAATAAAACAGGCAAACAGCAAAAGAACACGCCCCACGTTAGTGTTGTCTGCATTGATTAATGGGCAAACACTTCAGGTTTCGACGTCATGTCCGGCGAAGACAGACGCCAGTTGTCGAACAGCGTGAACCAAGACGAAACTGCCGAAAAGTGAGCAATCACTGCGAATGTGACGCAGCCAGCGACAGGCACGCAATTTACTTATTACCCATTAATGTCCGAACAGCAGTAATACCCAGACCAGCACAACTCCCCGCAGAGTCGCTGTCTGTCTGCCTGCTTGCCTGCTTGCCTGTCTCTCTGTGTATTCAGCAAACGTGTTGAGCCATCGATCAAAGCCACATCGCAGCCAAGGCAAGGGCACAAAAACCCAAATCGGTTGCTTCATTAAACGCGTCTGAGGATGACAAATCATGGCGTTGACAATACAGTCAACAGTCAAGTGTCCTCAATGACGCAAGGACATTGAAATAAAACGTATCCGATGCCTACACTTGTCATTTGTTTGCCTCCAAAAGCCACTCGCACTCGCAGTGTAGCTCAGTTAATAACATTTTAAATGCGTCACCTCAGCGGGAAACCTGGAGTCGCAATCTCATGCATAACAAGAGGGAAACCATGAATTGCGCCGCCACACGCAAGTATAATTAACAATGCTCAAAACGCACGAGAACAAAAAGCAAACAGCAGTTGAAAGAAGCCATGGTTGTACCCTATAATCAGCTTAAAAAATTGGCATTACCAGACGTATACTAAAAACATTGACGCGCTTGGCATTGGCATCTCTCTACACCTCTATCACGCATCTGATTGCTTAGCAAATAAACAAAACTTTAATGCAATATATCTTAATTATTTATACTAAAGATAGAATTTTTAGATGGATAGATAGTGGATAAATTTGTATCTTTCAAATAGGTCATTTTATTAAATTTTTGCTCATTGTGGGTGGATTGTAATTTATCTACATAACATAATAGTTTAAGCCCTTCATTTGCCTAAACGTACTTTCATAACTTTAAACTTACAGGGTATACAACAGCATAGGGCACGCCAACTCATGTCCTCAACCACGAGCCAACTTCCGGTGCCTGCAGACGACAACAGGGCGGAGTCAAATTTCATTGCTTGACCCTAATCATATAAGCTAAAAGTAGTACAGCACTTAAGGTCTTAACGCCACTTCATATTAAATGTATTGACTAATATTAATGCTGAGCAATTTGAAAAGCTGTGCAATAATAAGTCTGCTTAAAATTGTAGCTACATAAAAAACGAAATCGATTTTAAGCCTCTAAGCCAACTACACTTAAAGATATAAATAAATACAACAACAAATTAGCTGCTTAAATTTATTCAAAGTTTATTTCGTTACTAACAAACTTATGCATTTGCACAGAAGCTTTATGATTAATCCACACAATACTCAAAAGCTTTAGAAACTTAATTATTTTTTGTTATGTACTTTTTTTTACAGTAATTATTAATTAAGTTCATCGGCCAGCGAGAGAGTTGGGCCATCTAGAGTTCGGCCAGCAAGAGTTGGTCCAGCGAGATATGGGTCAACAAGAGTTGAGCTAGTGAAATATAGGCAGCGGGAGTTTGGCGTAAGAGTGTGAAGTGCAAGAGTCGGGTCAGCAAGAACTAGGCAGCGATAATTGGACCAGTGAGAGTTGTGCCAGTGAGAAATCGGAACGGATCAAACAATAACAACACTCGCCATTGCCACACTCCAGAGCATAGACAAATTCATCCAGACCATGGCAGATCTACACGAACTCCGGGCACTTGCTGACGTCACAGGGCTACAAAACTAGAATACATAAATATTATTTATTACAATAACAAGCCCACTTGCCACTTAAGCACCTACCACACGTCTTAACCACATGACTGCCGACACTACACTGTAATAAGCAGCATTGCAGCAGTAGTAAATAAGGTGATTGGAGACTGTGCTGTCGCTGTCTCTTGATCAGTACATGCCGTAAAGAGAGCGACACAGAAACCCACCCACCAATCCGCTTCTGTGGTAATCGAACACATCGTCCGCTGGTGGCTGCGGCGCTCGCTCTATGCATACGCTCATATGCAGCGCTTGGCCGCTCTCCTATTTGCTTGCGCTTGCTGGCTCTCTAAGCAAGCGCAAACAACTGCACATTCTATGTGCGTGTGTATGTGTTTGTTGAAGTAAGTACAGATTGGTAACGTCCGACTGTGGCCTTTCACCCGACTGATTTGCACTGTAATTACTTCTCGATGTAACTTTAATGTTAATATTTTATTTTAATTGTATAGAATTGTAATTTTTAATTGCTATAGTTCAATAACTTAAATCGAATATTAATTACGTGCTTCAACAATTATTTGAGTCTGTCAATATATAGATTTTTCTTTAGATTCAAAATACAAAATGCAAACCATTGTTATTAGACTGCGATAGTTGGCAAATCGCGTGGTCTTTGTGCATTTTTCAAGTGCGACAACAATCGTCGTTAACCAACATCGTCAACGACTCACGGCTCTTGGACTGGCCAACACTAGGGCAGTTAAGTGCATTTTGAAATATTTCAGTGCATGCACTACAGATTACAGATGGCAGTTGCCGGATTTCAGATTACAGTCCGAAGAGTCCCAGCCAAGAAATGCATGGCAATTAAAAATTTGTGCACCTGCTGCAGTAATAACATAAATATGAATGGGTCTATGGGCGACATACTACTTTACAGCTTATATAAAAAGAAAGCTTCACACGAAAACGCAAGAAGTTCGCATGCTAAATCAACCACCGCATAGTGGTCGAGCTTGTTTGGAAGCATTTGACTAAAATGCTACTAGTGGAAAGAATGATCTGAAATTGTTATCCAAAGTTTTTTAAAATATTTGCAATGTATGTTAAAAATTATATATATATATTTATGGAATAAAGATAAATTAACTTTCATATTTATATTTATTTATTTATTTATTTATTGTCTACTATTGTCAGTCGACATAGAAAATTAAAAATACAAATTAAAATAAATATTGAAATTTATTTAAGAAATTAAATTAAAAGTAAATGATAATGATAATAATAATTAAAATCTGGGGATGAAATGAAATTAAAAATTTAATGCAATTAAAAAAGAAAAAATAAAGAGTAAAGAAGGTCCAGCATTTGCTGCGAGGATATGGGAAAACCCAGAAAAACCCAATCAGACCTATGTTATTGGTTAATTAGGTATCATTGGAAAACCCTATGGTTTGGTTTTTGCATTTGCGTCCCTAGCTAATTTTCTCTTACACATCTTCGTAGTTTTTTATCCAAAGGTAATCAAATTCACAGCGTTAATAAAGATTGCTATAGGCTTTGACAAGTCTATAGCTTAAAACTGTGACTGCTGTACGTTCTCAAACTTCAGGGTCAAACAAAACACAAAATCGGCATTTTGATCGAAATATTAGAAAACTGGACAATCTATTTATGTTTTAACATAATAATGAAAATATATCATAGATCATAGGAATCTTTTGGCATCCCAACTAAAAGTCTAATGAAAAGAATTAACAGAACATGAAAAGCACTCACAAATTCGATTTACTAATTTTTAGACCATATATGACAAGAATTTATTATATCGTATCTTCATTTTAGACATTTATACTGTATTTTCTTTAATTTACTTTGTCGACTGCATTTAGTTGACATAAAATTAAAATAATTAAATAAAATACAATATGTGAAATATAAATATAATCATAGCTAATACCATATTAATACTAATACACACTTTTTTAACTCTTAATTTTAAATATGTATTTGAAAATATCATGATTAACATACTTTAAGCTTAAATTTTTGTTTTCTGTTTTCTGTTTTTATCATATTGGGCAGACCACTGTGCACCGCAAGTGCATAGAGTTGAGCTTAATACAATGCCAAAACATGAGTAGGACGACAATGCACAATGTGTACAGAAAGACGGAAAGATTGAGGATCGATTGGGGTGCATTGAACTGCAGGTAACAGCACTTAAAGTGCTCGGAGCCAGCTTAAAGTGTGGCCAGAAGGGAAACAAATGCTGCTTATCATTATATTTTATGAACTTTGGCTGGCGCAATGTGTTTGAAATGGCCAAAACGGAATCATTCGAGCGAATTTGCTCAGGCAAACAGAAACGAAAAAAGAATGAAAACCCAAAACCAAAACCAAAGGAAAAACCAAAAAACTCCGCCAAACTGTGGCGTGTTTTTTCATTGCGTAGGCTTTAAAGCAAAAGGAAAAGATGCCTAAAGACACAAACTTCAAGTTACACTTTTTATGTGTGGCAAAGGGGCTGGCAAGGGGAGCGGGCGGGGCACACGAGTTTAAGCAAATTGCCATAATGAACCCTTTTTTTATTTTAGTCTCTGGCTGACTTGACGCCTTGCCAATTTGATGTAGGCATGCCAGGGCCAAGAACAACAACAGACACAGAGACTGAGACATGGGCAGCGGCAGAGGCAGAGGCGGAGTCAGAGACAGAGAAATGATGGGCGTGGCAACTGGGGTGAGGGAGGGGAGAGAGAGGGGGAGCACTGAACAAGGGTATTCAGTCTTGATGCGTTTGCCTTTTCGGCGTTAAAATGAAATCTATAAAAATAAGTGTGGCATGTTCTACGCCATTTTTTTCTTTCTTTTTTTTGTTGTTCGTCTTCTTTCCTTTGGCAGGCTCAAGCTGTTGTGTGTGTCGGTATGTGTGCGTTTGTGCAAGGATTGAATGTTTTTTGGGGCCAACAGCCGGCTGGCAGGCTCGGCATTTAACCAGCTCACTTTTGGGTTATTAAATGATGAAGCAGTTTGCCGTTAATGACTGCCAAAATGGCAATGGCGACGCTTGCTCGCTCTCAGCCATCTTAGGGGCAACTCCGAGACAAGTTTCGCTCGATGGCAGCAGCAGTTTTTGGGCTTTATTGAGCCTCTAAAACGTTACCAGCTTCGACAGTAAAGCGCCTTGCCACAGTCTCGACTTGCTCGCTTGCCATGTCAGTTTGTTTAATGAGGGTAAAATTAGCGCTGTCTCAAGCTTATTAGCCCCACTTGAGACTTTGGTTAATGCTAGTCACTTTATGGCGTGGCTTCACTTTGACTTTGACTCTGACTCTGACTCTGTCTCAATTTAAAGCGACTTAATTGTTTTGATTTATCACATTGCTTAAACACTTTCTCTCGCTATCGACAGCAACAAATTGACACAGAGTCCGCCCTATTTGAGTTTCATAATCATGCGCCCCATCGCACTATGGGCAAAGCGATAAACAAATGCGGCATAAACTATAATTTTAACGACTTGAAATTGTAAACGAATATTCGAAACACATTTCGGTTTACTTATTAATTTTTTTTAATTTTCCTGATTATTGTAAGACCACAAAAATAAACAAATGTGGCCTTAATTTAAATTTTAAAGCTAAAGTTAAAGTCTAACTCAAATATTTATCACACTAAAATAGAATTTTGAAAATGTTCATTTCATTCAAACACGCCTTCTTTTTCGGCCTTAAGATAATTTCTTAATTGTATAAATATATGTTAATTATGTATGAATATACTTCTTATCTTATGGGGTTAGTTAATAATGATTTAAATAAATTAATAATCACCAATCAGTTGAACAGAAGAAAGAACATCCAGTCCCCTTTCTCTAGACATACCCCATTTTGCCCATAGTGCATTGTTGGCTTTTGATTAACATAAATGAAATGGATCAAGGGATTGCCAATTGAGCTGAAGTTGCTTAGCAAGTGGACATTCCTCGCTGGTAATCAATTCCTGCCACTCGATTCGAGCTTGTTGTGAGCAGAAGTGGCTATAGTCTTGGGCAGCGTCTAAGCCATGTCGTCGCAGCAAATCAAGGTAATGACGTGCACTTTTATTATTTGCGTGTGCCAGAAGGGTTCGAAGATGTTGCTTCGCATTGCGCATACGCCTCGTAGGCCGTTCGTTCAGCACGCAAATGGCGTATGTGCTTAATTTCCAAACATGCTTCTTTTTGGGCCAAGAAATCAAAAGCAAACCCCAACTGCTCGCTCTATATGCAAATAGAGGCAAAGCCAAAGGCGCCACTTGACCATTTGGTGGCGACTCGCCAGAGCATGCCACGATTCCTCACGCGACTCCAACTCCAACACCCGAGGGTGTGTTTGAGAGGCCAAAAGGGGTGAGTGGTTGGGTGGGTGAGTGGTTGGGTGGATGAAGCGTATGCCTGGGTGCTGCTGGGGTTTCGCATGTTGTAACAACTCCGTAAGGGCTTCTTATGCACATGCCGCTTGATTGTTGTGCCAGGTGACTCGGTGACTCGGTGACTTTGTTGGCTTTGCCCGCTTAATAAGAAACTTACGTCACGCAATATAATTAAGATAAACATAATTATAGTTCGCTGTTTGCTGTTGGTTCTTTGCCCCTTGCCACACTAATTTTTAATAGAAGCGTTCTCAATTTATGTTGCCTGCAATCATCATGTATTTTCGAGGGGCTGCAATTTATTAAAGTGAACGGAAATTGCTTTAATGCCAATTGAGTGCGCTACCGTTATAAAGCCGAAATAAACCTACACACGTAAAAAAAAGCGCATTGCAAACAGGATACCTTCGCCTAAATAAGCTTTTCGGGAGGAAATTATTTGAAAGGATATTTTAATTGGTAAAAATATTAGCTAATTTGCAAGTTCATGAACCGTTGCGAAAAAGCCTACTCAGCAGAGACACAAACCCTAAGCTAAAAGCATTCAATTCGCTCCAAGTTTCTTTAAATAGCGAAATACAGGTTCGCACGCAACTTATACATGTTTTCAGTCGAACATGTATTATGCGGGACATTCACCACACAACGCGGTTTGTGTCACTACTAATATTAAAGACGTCTGGTTTGGGAGTTCACTGTAACAAGTGCTAGGTTGCTGTCCAACTTGCTGCGATGTTTGAGAGGTGCAAACAATGCCTTCTCAAACACGCTCTGTATTAAGCGGCCCATCCATGGCACATATGTTTGGCAATCCGTGTTTGATTTGACGAAAAATTTCTCGTGGATGGCGTTGCTCACAAACAAATTTCGTGATTGCCAACTTTTTTGCGCAAGATAGAAACGTTTCTATCTTGCGCGTGTTTGAAAAAAAAATTTGACCGTGGATGGTGGAGTTCAGTCAAACATCATTTGTGAAAAGTTGCGCTAGCGTAAACATGTGGTCAAAATGGCCAAAAAAGTGCTGCTTAAATTTATATGTGGCCTGGAAAATAGGCCGGCGCTATGGAATATCAAAATTAATGATTTTTGCTCTTGTTTTTTCTTGAAAATAACATTAAGGCAATCACAGTGTCATCATCCGTAGACATGTTGAGTGGCTGAGAATTATTTGCGAATGATGTTTGAAAGAATATTTGCCCTCGTTGGTGGCAAACTGTCTTCTCTTTTATCAATCACGGATTGCCAAACAAATGTGCCGTGGATGGGCCGCTTTAACTGAATTTATAAATCAAATATTGATTCAGTTTTAAGTAAAGCGGCCCATCCATGGCACATATGTTTGGCAATCCGTGTTTGATTTGACGAAAAATTTCTAGTGGATGGCGTTGCTCACAAACAAATTTCGTGTTTGCCAACTTGTTTGCGCAAGATAGAAACGTTTCTATCTTGCGCGTGTTTGAAAAAAAAATTTGACCGTGGATGGTGGAGTTCAGTCAAACATCATTTGTGAAAAGTTGCGCTAGCGTAAACATGTGGTGAAAATGGCCAAAAAAGTGCTGCTTAAATTTATATGTGGCCTGGAAAATAAGCCGGCGCTATGGAATATCAAAGTTAATGATTTTTGCTATTGTTTTTTCTTGAAAATAACATTAAGGCAATCACAGTGTCATCATCCGTAGACATGTTGAGTGGCTGAGAATTATTTGCGAATGATGTTTGAAAGAATATTTGCCCTCGTTGGTGGCAAACTGTCTTCTCTTTTATCAATCACGGATTGCCAAACAAATGTGCCGTGGATGGGCCGCTTAACCTATATCATGAGCACAAATACAACAAACAACGCAATTCCACAAATAAGATAAAATACGAAGAATTCGGCTTAGCAGTGACACAAACCCCCAGCAAAATACTTTCAATTTGCTCAAAGTTCGTAGAAGTAGCGAAATGCAGGTTCGCACGCAACTCAACATGTTCGCAGCCGACGATATTACTCGAGACATCAACCGAACTGTACTGCTTGCTAATTCCATGTTTTTATGATTGGTTGGGGAATTCACTAAACCAAGGGATAGGTTGTTGTCCAATTTATTTTTCGCAGTTTGAGAGGCAACAGTGCATTCTCAACCACGCATCATAAATATTCGCAGCTGGGGTTATAATTCGAGACATCAACCGCCCAGTAGAATATACACGCGACGTTTGTGTCTCTGCTAATTCTGTTAAAGTTTGGTTTGGGAATTCACTGGGTTGCTGTCCGATTTATTACGCAGTTTGTTCGGCAGCAGTGCATCCTCAACCAGTCTGCGTTATTGAATTTATAAAGCAGATTACCATTGAATTTTAAATTTAAAAATAGAATAAAAAACATTGCAATTTGACAAATAAGATGGAATGCATTTATACAAAAGTGGCAATGTGCTTAATTAACAAAAACTGGCGGCAAACGTATCGTTCAATGGCAAATGGGATTAATTAATTGATCGGTCTCCGGCTCTCGCATATTTCGCATGCCGAATTTCAATTAAAGAAGCGCCATTAATAATACGTGTGGCTTTGGGCAAAAAGTATATACCTTTGCATACATATATGCTGTAGTATGTTTGTATGTATGCACACTCACCTAAATAAAAAATTCCAATAATCACGGTTAACGGTTTCAGCATGTTGTCATCAGTTGTTGAACATATAAAAAGCCCAGATAACTTCCAACACGCTCTTCAGCTGCAAAAAATCAAGTGGATTGCGGAAAAAATTCATTAGGTGAATTAATATTGAATTGAATACGGCGGATGCTGTAAAAAAGCCATTTTTTTTTTAGTGTAATTGAATATATACAATCAAATTAAGGCATAGCATTATAAATAATATGAGTATGATAATTAATTAAAATTACGGCATAAATTTAAACGAAAAATTGAAATAATTCATTGGGTTGAATAACATTGAATTGAATATTTTATAATCACAGCTATTGAATTCTAATAATCTTATTAATTTGCAGCACCAAGAACAATAAAAATAACTTCCATTGAATTAAAATCCATCAGTTTTATTTTAAATACATTTTTTATTGACCAATAAACTATTTTTTTTATATCGAAAAAACAGAGTTTCTTGTTCAATTATTGTTTAACTCATATATTTACATAAATCGAATAATAAATTAGCTTTATTGTGTTCTATACCCTTGAAATGTACACATTTATCAATAAAAACTTTGTAAAAATGGATGTAAATACCAATTATATTCTCAATACTCAATCCTGATAATATACAAATTATAATTAGGAACGCTAGATTAGCTAGATATGCTTATGGTATATGTGACAAGAATGAGGAATAATTTGAGTTATAAGGACTCCAAATTTGTTAAGAAGGGTACAACTTAATTATATGGTTGCTTCTTCTTCTATTAATACTATTAAAAAATAAATCAAATTTGAATATAAATTATAATAATATTTACAACTTGTTTACGCATTTCGTAATTGCGGTTGTGCAATGTCACTTATAACCTGGCAGCGTAGAATTATAATTTTTGCTTTGTTTACTCCCTGAAATTAAAATATACATTATTTATTTGTTGTTTTTTATATGCTCTCTGAAAATTTATCGCAACAAAAATCTACATCGTTGTCGCATAAATAATAATTGGCTACTTAATTGATTTCAAATCTTTAAATCCAACAAGGCACGGAAATGCACATTTCCGATATAAATTAAATTTAAGTACATAATGCGCATAACTCGACAGATAACGTAAATTGTATTGGGCATATCAATTACCAGCATGATTAATGCACATTTATAATTTCCGCTCTAATTGCAATTATCGTAATATTATTTTTAACACACACAATGAAAAGTAGCTGGCTTATACTAATATATTTAAATATATTAGCTATGTTCTCGCCAGACCTCAATTAAGTTAGACAAGCTCTCACAACAATTCTGGTTAGTATATTGTGTTTCAAATTCGAATGCATTTATTAAACAATTTTGTGATATAAAGCAAAGCATAATTTAAACTTGCCCATGTCTGCAATTTGGTTTTAATGGTTAATTAAGTACAACCCTATAATTAGCAATAACCAATTAAACCACAAAATGTTTACCATTGCATATCACTGTCAATGATTGACGTAAGGCAGTTGAATTTTAACTTTTTATTCGTGCTTTCAATCAAATCATATGTTTATAAATTATTGCAATACAAACAAGGGAGTTTTCTAGTGCAGAGCATAGTTATTCAAGTTATAGCAAAATAAACACAAAGCTACTAAAGCAAATAGTCAAATAATTTTAATCAAATAATTGTAAATACTAATATAACAAAGCCAGTAAAAACTGAGCCGATCAGTCGAGTGCGCTTGTCAGTAGAATGCTCTGCACGCTATATTTTAACTATTAATTTAAATAAATATATTTAAAAAATATTTCACGAAGCAGCAATGCTTCTTCTTACTTGTATCTGTACCATGATTTTATGGCTAGAGGCTCAGCAAAGCAAAGCCTGCAATATTGTTTCTTTAATATCTTTTGTTTTTATTAACCGATTTTTATGCGGATTTCAGAATAGATAAATATTGTATATGTAAAATAATAATGTTCACATTGGTAGTTAAAAATTTTATTAAAGTAAATCTTCTTAATTTCAGTTTAAGTATCATAATACGTATTATATTATTTATTTTTGATATAAATATTGAAATTCTTTTATCTGCAGCATTAGTAACTGGCATTCAATAAACAACACTTAAATCATTCGATAGTCATCAGATATAACAGTTCCCATCTTAAAGCCAGGTTAATCATTGTTTGCCCATATTCTGACTGCGATTACAGTATAAGATGCGTTATGGGAGCACCTTCGATTGGTGGATCAATACATTCGCAGTTAAGCTAATCGCATTAAGGCAATGCGAATTCATTCGCACTTGGATTAAAGCTGTGCGAAATTCAGTGCAAGGGAAGTACCAAAGCTGGGCACATTAATTTCGTAGTATAGCTTCGGCTGGGTAAGTATAGCCCAGTCAACTGAATCCTCACCCAATGAAGTTGGTTTTAATAACAGGCCATTTATCTTGCCTTTTAGCACATTTACAACTCTTTCCCTGCTTGGTTTCTTAAGTTCTTTGCAACAGCTTATTGTTGATGGACAGCACTGAATGGCAAGAGAAGCAAAAGAAGCACAAACTAACACAGGACACGGCAATTCTAAGGGAAAATTGTAGTCTTTTGTGCGTAAAACATTCAAGTGATTAAGCGGCTAACATAAATTTGCATTTCATGCTATATACCACACCAAGAAGCTGCAACAATGTCGAACAAAGATTGGGCCACTAACTGAGGCAATAACAAATACACTGACCGCAATTTTAATAAGCAGCTTGATTATGCCAGGGACAGTAATAAATAAGTTTTGCATAAATCTGTGTGGCGAGTGTAAGAGCTTCCACACGCCATGTGCCACAAGAGGCACAAAAGTCAAGCCCTCAGACCGCAAAAAATAAAAAAAGCACACAGCAAAGAACAAAAAACAAAGACAGCGTCACTCAACGCAGGATCAAAGGGACAATAGAGCAACACTGCAGACTGAGACTGAGACTCAGACTGAGTGTGTGCAGACAGGCGAGACAATTGAATCGACTGCAGGTAAAGCAGAAGGAAATATTAAAGACGTTAACGAGCAACGAAAATCATATATATAGGGCTACGGTTATAGGGGAACTAAAACGCTGAATACATTGGGAATTAGTGAGGATAAAGGTGTCGTTTTGTTATATTATAAACAGGGACCGTAATTATTATAAGTTTTATTTTAAAAATCACATGATAATGATTATATTTTGATTTTTATTCATTCTTCACTAATAATGATTAATTTTGAGTGATTGAATTATAAATTAAAAGTACAAATTATTTTTGGGAAAAAAATAAAAATCAAAATTAATCATTATTTGTGAAGATAAAAATGGTTTAATTCTTCCTGGAAATGCATAGATGTTTGAAAGAGAAACAAAAGGTTGTTGATCTTTTTTTTGTATGTCGATTCTGAATGATTTGATTTTTTCATTTAAATATTTCAACAATAATCATTATTTACGGTCCCTGATAATAAATGCAAATAAAATAATTAATAATATGTTAAGTAAATAAATACTTAATAATATTAACTTCGATAATCTTTAAAATTTGAATTTTATATAAAGATTCATTCAACAGATACAAAGTTTATTTATTTTTCAAATCTTTTTTCGTGAAAATAATAATTTCTTAACGCTTTTTATGGTAACTCTTATAATATGCAGAAATTGTAGTAAATAATACAAATAAATATTTTTAAATTCTAGGACAAATTGCATTATTAAAATTAAATGATTAATTAATTAATTAAATTCCATTTAACCAATATGAATATTCAGACAACAATTACATGCCGATACCACTGTGCAGATGCATAAACAGCAATTGTTACTTAAACATAAAAAGCAGCCACACGGCTCGAATTTCATTTACATACATACATATAAATGTATGTACGTATGTATTTGACCCACGGCGTGTGTTTTGCGCTCGACCTCATTGAGTTATCACGCTCGGTTTGCACTTTGGTTTTTGCCGAAAATTCAAATGAGCGAAAATTGATTTGGAATTGTGCCTGCATGAATGCATCGGCGTGTGGCTCTGTGTGTGTGTGTATGTTAACATCAGTTCACTGAAATTCCTTTAATGAAATTTACTTAAGGCATAAACTGCGTTAGTGAATTTGTATGCATATTGCATCAGCCACAACTAACTGATGGACAAACATTAATATAGATAGATTTTCGCCTGTCTCTGTGTCTATTCGTCCGCCAATTGCTAGGCTTCTTCATCAGCCGTTAACTATTTGGGTTCAATTTGCGGTTCTATTACCAAAAACCATTCGCACATACTACATTTCGGCCCCCCATAAGAGGCCAACAATGCCGTCAAAGTCAACCTCAACAGGCCCAGGCACACGCGGCGTATGAGTGACCAGCGACCAGAGACCACTGACCACAGACATCAGTGGCTCACTCACGTTGTGCTGATGCCCACACATGTGCGGCCATTTGGCGGGGAGGGGGGCAGCAAGATATGGCATAGAGAACGCATTAGATCTGATGTCACAGAGTCGCTACGTGCAAAGTCCACGCCCAGTGGACTGCTGAATGCAGAAGCCGTCAGCAAAAAAAGCACACAAAAAACTATAGACACCGCAATAAAACTTGCCGTGCCCGCAGAGTGCTCTCTGGGGTAGATGTATGTAGATTTATACATACGTATGCATGCATGTATGTATTTAGGTACATACATATTTTTACATAACAACGCACTTAAAGTTGTTCGCAGCCATCGCTGGCTGTCAGCTCGGGCCTCGTCTGGTTGAGGCTTGGCGTCAGCTATCACAGAGTGCACTACCACTCGCAACGCTACCAAAATCATCTCAAGCATTTAAATTCGACATTAATTGGATTAAGTCTGCAGTTTGTTTGCCCAGGCAAGAGCTGCGGCCCAGTCACAGAGTGCGGCGGGCGCGAGGCGGCAAATTTGCGCCAGTTGGTTGAATATAGTTGAGTTATATTTGAGTTATACCTTCTCAGTTATTCGCATTTGCATTTCCACTCAAATTCGCACACGTGCACTGACAGAAAATTACCAAACTAAATTAATCTAGTTAAGTTAATAAGCCCTAAAATTGAATAATTAAATTAAAAGTACATTAGGGATTTCTGCTCATAACAATTAAAGCAAACAATTTGGCAGAAGGCATGGCTTTAAAGTTTTTTAAATGTCGAATATTTAATATTCATTTTCAAGATTTTTTTAATCGTAAACATGAAGAAGAAATATAGAACAGATGAAAAAAATGTCTGTTATATTTTATTCACATTTACTTTAGTCTCAATAGATTTAGATTTAATTTAGTCTCAATATATTTAGTTTCAATATATTTAGTTTCAATAAATTTAGATTAGTCGCTTATAGATTTAAATTTATAAATTTATAGCATAAGGTATGTTAGAATTTACATTTAGATTTAATATCTGTAATTAAATTGAACTTTAAAATTTTGTATTCAAGACACTTGATTTTTTTCAGTGTCGCTGCATTTCCATTTCTATTTGCATTTGTATTTATTTGCCTAACATAATTACATGCTCATAGTAGCATAGTTCGAGTTTATTAAATTATGAAATAAATGTTTGTATAGAGTCTAACTCTAGTGGAAGCTACACAATAAATTTGTAAAAATTTAAGCAACTTTTAGGAGTTCAAACCGTAGATTGTGCCATACAAGCAAAGCAGAATACACAACATAGACAAAGCCTTAACAATTTGCCAAACTCATTTTGCTGCTGGATTAATAAACGAAATTGACGAAATGAAATGGTATTTCTTAGCTGTTGTGTTACTTTTTTGTATCTGGGCCAATCGAATGTATGCAATTTTCATTTTCCCAAAATCATTTCATTTTTGCATTGGCAGGTTTTCTCTCTGTGGCAGGAGCATAAAGAAAGCAGGCCAAAATTAGCTTAGCAGAAGGCAGAGGGCATAGAGTAGGGAGCTCAAGCTGAGCTGATTCTGATATGTAGGGGATATATGTACATATGTATGCATATGTATGTACATGTGTTCGTGTATTGTTAAAATAGCATCACGTAAACAACAGGGCGTATGATGTACCACCCCGGCTACGGCTGCCAGAAAGTTTACAACTTCCTTTATTTGGGATGTTTTTCGGCATGCTTCGTTTTCCTTTTTCGTTTTTTTTTTTTGTTTCTTGGCTGGGTTGATTCGATTAAAACGTCAACAGTGGCAATGGCAGCGGCAAATGCTAGGAAAAACAATTCGCAGACGCCCCCCAATTCGGCTTTATTATCATAGCATATATGAGCAGCCATGTGTATGCATGTGTTTGTTTGTTTGTTTGTTTGTTTCGTTGTTGGCCTTGTCATATCCATCTCGATGCTTCGCTATGTTGTCACACCACATTTTATTTTGCCATCATTTTGCTGCTGTTGCTTTTTGTTGTACTTTTCAACGCACTGTTAGGCAGCTGCCCCTAAACCGCCTCCCCTGCGCCCTTTGCCCACTAGACAGTTATGTATATGACAGCCTTTTTGACATTTTGTCAGAGCTGCAGGGCAGAGGTTGGGCACAGGACAGGACAATGTCCTCGTTTTCGATGCTGTCATGTCGTTTGATCTTTTATTGCGTTTGTTTTACGAGTCGCAGTAAATCCCCTTTAAATTGCAAATTCTTAACGTTCGAATTTTCGACTTCCCCTGCCTTCCCCCCCGCCAACTCTTCCACCCACAACTTTCGTTTCACACGCATTTTGTGGGCGTGTATGTGTTCGAGTCACACTTGCTTGACTTTTGCTCTGTTTTTTTGTCTCTTTGGGTTTATTTGTGCATTTCTCTTTAACTTTATTCTTTATTATTTTTCTTTTTCACTTTCACGCCGTGAAAGTATTTCGTATTTCGTATTTTGTCACCATATAAAAGGATATTTTACACCTACCACACCCATGACATGGCCTTCATGGCCTTTCTGCTTCATGGGCATGCGTTGTCATTGACGAGGAGTTTGTCACCCTGACGGATGCGTGATAAAAATTTATTGAATCGAAAACAATAAATATTTGATTTGATTCATTTCACCCTGCGACACTTCATTTTGTACATGGTGTAGGTGTGTGTGGGGCACTCGTCTCTGATTTCAATTGATTTCGTGCTGTGTCCACCGGGATAATTGATAAAGGCAATTTCTTTATCTCAGTTTATCGTTCAGCATCAAACAATTTAAGTTATGCTTTTTAAATCCCTGAAAACCCCAACAATAAAACCGTTTGATAAATGATTTTGGTTAAGAAAAGTATGCTTTAGCATCTCTATCGCTTTTTTTTTTTTTTTTGTTGCGGCTAGGCTTTGTCTCGATATTATTCAATTTATTAAATTATAAACAACAGCTTTGTATTGTGAAATTAAAATTTAAAAAACAAATACAAGGGAGACCCAATAAATGTAACTTTTAACGTACATTAAAAATTCAAGTTTCGCTAATTAGGCTAGTTTTTATAGTATCTCACGATGACGAAACGAGCCAAACGAATTTATGTACTTTAAACTGGATTACATCAACCCCAAAAGTATGATTCATATCGGAATCGGTTACCAAGTAAAATCACATTCGAAATTTCGGCTTCGCACCGGTTCGGTTTAAAACCGACTTGCAACCCTGTTCTAAATGTTACAAAAAAATTGCTAGTCTTTAAATTTGTTTCATCTCTTCAGTGTCCACTTTTTGGTATTAATCCTTGTCGTTAGCTACATTTACAGCTCATTAATGTAGGCTCGAAGGATGTGCCAAATGAAGAGCCAAAGTCCCTGACATCTTGACGCCTATTACGACTCCAAATGAACCCGTAAACCCATTTGGACTATGCCCCAAACAAGAAACACGCAAAAAATAACTTGCGCGACAACACAACTTTCAGTACAGTTCAAAGTTTTGCCAACCGTCCAGCCTTTCTGATTATTGCTCAACACTTGAAAACTTTTTTGCCTTTTTTTGGTTCCTTGTGGGGAACCTACTCTGCATAGGGTTGAGTTTAATTTGCTTGGGCTTACTTGATACTTACTTGCACATGGCATAAGGCGCCAGGCAGATGGACTTTGGGGCATAACAAAAGAGCAGAGCACGCGGGCAGATCCGGAGGCGTGGGCGTGGCAACTTTGAATAACAGATAAAAATGTTACGTGCCTGGGCAAATGCTTGCCTTCTGTATCGCTGCTTTCGTTTTCAGTGCCAAGTTGAATGAAGAAATATTTTTGTTATCGCTGTAAAAAGATGTTTCGTGCTCTGCGTGTTTACCTTGCCAATGTTATTATTGTTGTTTTTGTTGATGTTGTTGTTGTTGTTGCCGCTGACAGGCGATGTCAAAATAGCGATAGCTGGAACTTTGAAACTCTCTAACTCTGTAGCCCGCTGCAAAGCAACAACCTTGGCAAATTCAAGTAACAAATACTGAAGTGCACAAGCTTTAAAAGGCAACTGTAAAATTCCTTTGCGTGGGACACACCACCTGTAAATCTTAAAAAAAAAAAGAAGCACGTGTGTAGTGTAGCTGCTAAAAGCAACTGCAGACCCGACGATTATTTACGACATTAGGAAGCTGGCATATCCTAGAAAATATTTAATATTATTGTGTGTCACAGAAATAACAAGTTTAAGTGTAAAGTACTATTTTGGCACGTAATCGTAATATCACAGAACGTATTGAAAGAATAGTTGAACTATCTTTAAACCTCACAATATAAACTACATCGTTAACTGTTATTATGCGTTGCAATCAGACAATCAGTTTGTGAAAATGTCTGAATAAACTCTTTATTATGATCTTATGATCTTATTATGATCTTATGATCTTATTATGATCTTATGATCAATGATCTTAACTTCGGTAGAACCTAAAATAATTATATATGATATCTTTGTGGCAGATCCAGATACTCCAACAGCATATAGCATCTCTTACAAGCTCGAAACCCAACGATCCTTAGTTCGTAAGAACTTATTAAATATTTGACGCAGATTGAGGCCAGTTGAAAATTAAAAATTGTAGTTATAGAAACAAAATAAAATTAAAGGTAGTATCTTTGTAGAATCTATTCTGTCAAACAAATTTACTCCAATTGTCAAGAAACTTGGATATATATTTTGTATTAATATAGCATGTACAAAAACGCTACCTAATATCTGCCACAGCTACTCCAACAGCATATAGCTTCGCTCACAAGATTATAATGCCCACTGTAAATCTTTCACAAAGAGAGGACAGGGTCCACATTGGCAATACGCAAAGCCCAGCTTCAGCCAAAGCAGCCGTCCATTCACTCCACAGACAAAGGCAAGTATGCATGTATATGTGAGCATATGCGTGTGGGGCCTTTGCCTTATTTCCATGGCTCATATCTTTTGTGGCGTTTGCCCTTTGTCCGTTGCTCGTTGCCGGGGCATGAATCCATCCACATCGAGAAAACCTTTGTGCCAACATCATCAACAAATCGTCAATAACACTTGACACTCGTTTTCGGTTTTCGGTTTTTGGTTGTCGTCTCCCTTGCCGAAACGACCCGTTTCCGCCCAGGGTTGGCCAACAACTGTGAACTTTTTAAGAAATTACTTTTTCGGCCGCAGATAATCGACAGTCGGTCCGACTGTCTGTGCAGCTCTCTGCCTGTTCGTCTGTCTCGGAAGCTGGTCTCCTCAATGCTGTTGCTCTGTCGCCTGTCAGCTTGCCACACGCATTGTGAGCAGCCATTGGAGTTTTGTATTATTTAGTATATGGGGCGGTAGGTGGGGCAGATGTGGCTGGGTTATCCGCAAACTGACCTAACACAGCACAGGCTGTGACGAGCCCAAGTAGTGTCAACGACGTTGGCCTTGATGAAACTTTCGGTCATGCCCTTTTAAAATTGATAAGTTGTTTTTGCCTGGCCAACAAAAATCAACGTGCGAAGAATCAAAGGAATATCAAACACAAGTACAAGTATAAAACAAATCAAAAAGTTCCTTTTCGGTTTTCTTTTTATTTTTCCTTATTTTCTCTGCGTATTTTTTATTCTCTTTAATTATTTGTTGCCATGTTGTGAACGCTTTCTTTCGGTCGTTTTGTCAGTTGTCATCTTGTGATGCTTTTGTTTGCCTTGCTGATTTTCCTGTTTGGTTATTTTTCCTGTCGTCAACAGCATTTCCATTCTCTGATTGTTAAGAGCCAAACAAGCGCAGAATATTTTCAAATTCTGCAAGCGTTTGTTATGTATTTTTCACTTATATTAGTATGCATGTAGGTGTGTGTGCGAGTGTGTGTGGGTATGTGTGTGTGTAGGGGTGTTTAAAATGAATGACTGGCTTGACTGCTTTTAGTATGTTGGTATTGAAGTCTTGTGGATTGGGCACATATTATCCCTCAGTGCTGCTCCAATGTTTGATACCGCTGCTCTAGGCTCTCGATAGTGACACTCATATCCGTGAAATGCAAATGTATGCGTGCCTCTTGAACATTATGAATAATTCCGGTAAAGATTCTTGCTTCAACCATTTGCCATTTATTTCCATTCTCATTTCCATTGTCTGCTTTCTGTTTTCCACCTGCGCATAAGTAGTTGTTGCTTGTTATGCGACTTCTTGCTTTGTTCTTTGTGCATTTGCCACTTTCATTGCCATTGTAGTTGTAGTTGTTACCATTATTGTTGTAGTTGTTGTTGCTGTTGTTGTGGTTGATGTTGTTCTTGTCACTGTAGTAGTTGGAGTCGTTCGTTCTCGTTTGCCTGCCGTGAGCTCCGACATTTATTATGCAAAACGTGAAATAACAGAATCAGAGCGGCACAGCAAACAAACAAACAAACAACTTTGCCAGCCTACATTAACAAAAGCCTCCCCTGCTCCCAACCTCCCTCTCCCAAACCACAACTGGAGTGTGATTAAGCCAACTAATCCGGGCGAGAACGGAAATATGCATTTTTCATCATTTGTGCGACTTTTGACTGCTGATGCTGATAAAAGCTATTTATGTAGTTCACTGAGTGCCCTAATTCCATCCGATTGTTTCACTCAACTTGAGCACTTTCTTCTACAACGTTTCAAATTAATGAGCTGCCATTAAATCACACACAATACACACAATAGTCACAACTCACACACACACACACACACACACACAAATGTATAGCACATACCCGTATAGCGTGACCAAGAGTCCCATCAATACGCCCACTTGCCCACAACAGTAAACACTGATGGCTCATCTATCTACATATACTATGTGTGTCGGTATGTATGCATTTGTAATACAATGACATATGATTGAACACAGGTAACACCAGCCTACAAGTTTATGTTGTTGGAACTTTTCCTTTCACCTTTTAAACATCATTCACATGGAGAATTAATTTAAAGAGCGGATGGGGTTCGAATTCAATTTAAATACATATAATTTAAATTACAACTGAAATAATAATTATTTTTAGCAACAACATATTTTGAATAAAGTTGTGAATAATTGTTTAGTTTTTATTAACCAGTCAATAGTGTAGTTCTGTAATATTATTTTATTAACATTTAAATACCATTTTAATAAACTAATATTACAGAACTAAAGTTTTTATTAACAAGTTAATAGTTTAGTTCAGTTACATTATTTTAACATTTAAATACCATTTTAATAAACTAATATTACAGAACTAAACTATTGACTAGTTAATTATTATTTTATAAATATTTAAATACCATTTTATTCACTGATCCTCTGACCCACACAAAAAGGCAAGTTATTCACACACCACTCCATCCCCCCTCTGCACAATCGGACCCCTTGATTATTGCTTTAAAATTTTAAATGATGTGGCTAGCGGATAGCGATAGAAGGGGGAATTTCACAAAAATCTAAAACTAAATTGATTTGCTTCAGTATAGAAGAACCTGCATAAAAGTTTGCGAGATCTAAGTGCTCATACGAAGGAATAGACGGACAAACAAACGCTGCTCTATCGACTTAAGTTGTCATGCTGATCAAGAGTTTATGTTGTCAAAAAACCATATAAAACTAAATCAATTATCAACTCAAAATAAAACAAAAGTATATCGATAAATTACATAAACTAATCAATTTCTCCATTCTTTTATAAGTGTTGAAAAATCTCTGTTGTTGCAATCATTGAGATTGTCTTTGACACACCTTTCTATTTACCCAACGTTAAACAAACGAAAATGAAGCTCTTATTAAATTACTTAACAAGCACTTGATTGTGCTAAGACCGTAAAGAAATAGCCAAAATATATTAACTCACAGCTAGGGCAATAATTAGCTTAGAATGGAATTTTAATCTGACGAACGCATGCTCTAGCTGCCTTAATTACTTGCTAACAGCTGTAATTAAAAATGAATTATACAATTAAAAATTGTAATAATAGCTTTCGCATGTCGCCTGCTATACAAAAGGCAAGTATCGAGAGGGCAATAAAATGCTTAATTTGCAGCATGGTGTATTGACTGGGCGCCTAAGTCAGCAGACTAAAGAGACATGAAAAATTATAGAGACTATTCATCAGTTGTGATTAATTTATCAGCATCATTATTACGATCATCAAAAACACTTTGACTGGGTTCGGGTTCCAAATGGATTCTGAATTATTTTCCATCAAACAGCACTCAATTATACTAAGTGACGCCGGGGCGACGATGATGACGTTGATGGCCAACAGGACTACAATTAATAATAATGCCCTATTGTTGAGCATGTGGGCGGGTGTGTAGGTGCGATTGTGTGTGTGAGTGTGTGGTTGGATATATGGGACAAATGTCGCATGGATAATTGAAAATTAATTATGTTGACATATTTGAAAAGTGATTGTTAACTTGGCGGCGCATTGGTGATGCCCTAACATATAATTTTGCACTCTGACCCAGACCCAGATTCGGACGACGTACTCAAACACGTCAAACGTGTGCCACTCTAAAGGACTAAACGGACCTGGCCCAATGGCAAATTGCCCGGCTCAGTGGCACGTTAATGGACGCCTGTCAGGGACCCATTTGTGCAAAGGAGTCACGAGCGCTGGGCATGTGCTTTTTGGTGTTTTCTTTTATGGAGCACGGCTCAAGGCACAAGGCACGAGGCACACGGCACATAAACATTTTGCTTTAATTAGCTGACATTAAAGGCTTGTTCCAAACTCGATTGGCTTGCAGTTTTTTGATGGACAGTGTGCGGTTGAGTGCATATTAAGTTGAGCATTACAGCTGCAGTTCAGTTATTAAATACAAAGGACGCTGCTTGCAAATGCTGAATTCCCAAACAACGCACAGCGGAAGGATGCTAACCAAATGCTATGACCGTTTATTATGACTTCTGTGTATGTCTGTACGCTTGTTGGGCACGAGCACAAACATAAAGACGGAAATGTGAAAGCAACAACTGCCAACTGGCAACAGCAACAGCAACAACTATATACATTAAGACAAATGGCAGCCAATGCTGCTGCTGCTGCCTTGCATTGCATAGAATATAGCAGAAAGAGGACGAGAGCACAACAACAAGAAACATGGCATAGGCAAATGTAAAAAAGAATGAATATAATAATTTGTAAGGGGCTGAAGTAACGTTTGCATAAATAACGTTAGTTGTGTTCCCGTTCTGTGCGCGCATACTAAATGCATTTTTGCTTTTAAGACAAAACACATTAAAGCCCACAAAGCCGCACAAAGAAGTTGGGCCAAAGCCATAAAAAAGTAAAGTAAACATGGCAAACATTTAAGCAGAGCACCCGAGCACCACAACAGCATGTTGAGCGGGCCTTCGAGCAGAACCAAAAAAGTGTTGCCTACATTTGAGCGTAAAACTCGACATGAAAATGAAAATGTACATGAACTAAGTTAGTTTGCGAAAATGTGTACACTTAAAAATTATACAAAATTTTTCAAATTATACAAATTGCTGTGGAAAAAGTACCGGCTATAAAACTATACACGACCTGTATGCGCTCAGAGCACAGACACCGGCTAAAAACAAGCTCTAATAACCCGTTTCATTTAGAAAATGCTTAAAGCATTCGGCATTTGCCACAAATGCGCAAATGTCACGCTAGCTTTTGTATTCTTTCAGTGCAATGTGCTGGAATTCAAAACTCAAACACCCACACGTACATGCACACACACATACAGGGTATATTTGCGAAAAAAAAAACCCACTCGATACGGATATGGATCCATGGCGGTGACGCTATCAGGCGGAAGTGGCACATGTCACGCTCCAAACTGACTGCCTGCCTTCATGCCTGCTCATTGAATTGTGAATGTATGAACGTCTGCATGAATGTATGTATTTGTGCATACGTGAAACTAAAAAGAATTCACATCCACTGAGCCATAAGGCGGCAATTATGCTTGAATAGTTTTCAGCTCGATACTGGGTGTAAAATGTAAGTGCAATTAACTTTTATGATAACGCCAAGACCACAACATTTATAAATATTTAAGCGAAATTTACAGCGTCGACCCCAAACGTAAGTATCGTCGCAATTATCGACTTGCAGCTTTACGCATTATTTTCTGGGTGCGTTCGCACCGTAATAATTATGTCGGTTAAATGGTTCCCCAATGGCAGCACAGGCGCCCCGACATTAAGACTGGCATACACTTTTACATACACTATGAATGAACTACACACTAGTGCGAGTACTATAACCAGGGGCAACATATCGTACTATACGAGCACCGCTCCCATGTTAATGCCCCTTGTTTTTTAAGTGTAATTCCATTTCAGGCTGCCTAGATGTATGCCAGGCTGTCTGTCAGTCAAGTCGAGTCGTTGACTATCTGACGTCATCTGTAGATTGCGTGTAAAAAAGGGTTAAGTGGCTATCTTTGCTTCTTCTCCTTGTGCTCGTTGGCTCTTCGGGTTTTTGGTTCACTTTTCATTAGTAACAAAAATCAATAAACGACCAAGTAGTCATAGTGTATGGTGGTATGATGATATAAAATGTAAGCACTTCAACTAAATGCATTATTTCAAGTTTCCATTTTTTGTAGATAATGTAAATAAATAAATATTTTCTAGCAACAGCTGTTGCTTGAGCAGAGTTCATTAGTGACAACGATATTATTGTTAGCATGATTTGCCTTTGGCTCATGGCCGTCCAGCTCTGTTTGTAGGCCGAGATTATTATCCTTAGCCAGAGCCTGGGTACTTGGTAGTGTGTTTACACTGTCCTTACCTCGGGCAAATTGAGAAAAAGCGGCATTGCAATGAAAGCCAAGCCCGGATACTTTAACTCAAGTGTATGCCAAATGTTGAAATTCCAAATTTAATTTTCCGCCTGAAAACAAAGTAAAATCAACATTTGCACACATTTACATTTGCAGCAAGGCAAGCAAATACCTGCCAAATTTGAAATACAAGGAAATTAATTAATTATTGCGCTCATTTATTTATTTTCTTTGCTTCGCTGTCCTACGCGTCGTATACGTAACGTAATGGCAAAAACAAACTAACTTTGGCGAGTTTATTAACTTTTCTTTTATGCAAGGGCAATGCCAACTACTATCTGTGGACATGGCCAGCACGTATAGCTGCCACGCCCACAAATACGCCTACTAGCTATCTTGAGTGCAAATATTGCGCATTTCTTTTGCGGTTGCGTTTTTCCCTTCCTCCCCTCATCCTTTCATTCCTTTTTGCAGCCTTTGGGTATTGCTTCAAGCCGGGAATTTCAGCGCGCATAATGTGCCGCAATGCGGTTTTTCCCCGAAACATTGCCACAAGTCGCGTTGAAGACGATGCCACGCCGCAGGACAGCTCACACACACCCAGAGAGTAAGTTATACATTTGGCTCAAGTGAAATTTCAACTGGTTGTGCGGAATATGGTCGAATGCGAGGGGGGAACGCAGCGCATGTTGAGCGGAATTTTGAGCATAAACGGCATAAAATATGTGCGCAATAAAACACACGATTGAAATGCTCAAGTCAAAAACTTTTGCGAAAATGCCTTTAAGCGCCATCGCCACGCTTTACACTGTGTCTGTGTGTGTTTGGCTTTGTGTTTGTGTTTCTGTTTGTGGTTGTATGTGATGCCTTCATAGGCTTGATTTATGCCACATATTCACATGTGTTGCCTTAGTTGGTGTGTGTATTTAAGCCGCTCAATGGTTACCAACGCCATTGAATCTACGTACCGCCTTTTTTCAAGCTTAACCCGGCTTACAGCGCTAGTTATTCGGCCTGTTTCAACACACATCTCACAAACTCAAAAGACAGTCTGCTGAATGTGTGTTTTTATATTTCTGGTTTAGGCCAAATTGTTTTGGTTTGAGCCAGAATTAGTTGACTTTCACACAGAAAGATTTTCGCTTTCAAGTTATTTGTTTGCGGCCAGCCAATTTTTGGTAAACATCTTGGCACAGCTGAGTTGTTTGCTTACAAAATAACATAAATGGCAGACAGACCTTGGTTAACGTCTCAACCTCTTAGCCAGCCAAATCTGTCTAACAGCTATGGAAATTTTACTTTATTCTTGCTCGTTGCCTATTTTTAGTACAATAACATGAATGGAGCAAATCAACAGAAATATATAAAAGTAATATTCAAGCATTTCACTTAAATTGGCGCACCCTAAAGGCAATTGGCTTTCATTCAATTTTAAATTAAATTACATACAATATGTATACGAATTATTTTGCATAAAATTGACTATTGGAGTTACTTCTTTTAAAATCAAATTACATTTCTAAGAACATATTTGAATGTATTTTTTAAATACCTTTTAAGAGTTTTAAAAAGAAATAATAACTTCTTGAAATAAGAAAAAATACTTTTTGTTTGTATGAATTTATTTGCTTACAAACTTATAAAATTATATATTAAATTGTAATTCGACAATCAAAAGTTTTGTAGAAATTAATTGACAAATGAAAAACTTGCAATTTCTCAACTTTATAGATAAAACGTAGCGTGAGCAGATGCTGAAATACAATATAATTTATAAAATTAATACACAAAAAATTTATATTTTTAAACAACAAACAAATAACCACTCAGCCAATTCTCTTCATGCTGTTAAAGTAAAAAAGAAAATTTTATATATAACTTAAAGTGGGTTTTACTTTAGCAATGAGAGTAGTTTTAATAAAATATGCATGAGTTGAGGGCTTTTAATGAGACAAGTAGTTAAGCAGCTTAATCATTTGATGATAATGCATACACCCACACAATGGTAAATACAAAGTTGAAAAAAATCTACACAAACACATACATAAACACACAGCACATTGTACTTTAATAAATGCCTCATAAACTTATAAGTATCATATTACTAAAACTCAGCACATATGCAGCTGGTTTCGTTATTCTAAAACTCAGCATATATGCAGCTGGTTTCGCTATTCTCAATAATTACAAAAAATAGCCAACATAAGCACATCTGTCAATGTGCATGCAAGCCGCTTCCCACGCTAAACAATGTAAACAACATGTAAACAAAGGTTTCCTAAGCCAACCAACGCTTGCACAGAATCAGTTCTAATTTTGTTCTTAAGTTAGTAAGTTCGACATTGTACTCCGAATTAAAAGCAATAAAGTTATTTTTTTTAAATACTTTTGTGATGCAAATTCGTTATTGGCGCAGCCGGTAGGATTTGTCAAAGTGAAATACAATAAATCGTTAAGATTTATTTTCAGTTTAATACAAATCCGCTAAAGAACCGCGTGTGTGTTGTGTTGTTAAATACAAGTGGCCCTAACTGTCCGATACTTGTAAGCAATACTTTAAACTCTCGTTTAAAAACCCGCGCAATAGTTCAACATTGTGAACAAAAAACACTCTGTGAACAAAAAACTATTAGCCAACATTGCTAATAACTATAAGGACGTGAAGTGAAACAAATTTTATTAGCCAACATTGCTAATAATTTTGTTTGTGAAGTGAATAATTTTATTAGCCAACATTGCTAATAATTTTGTTTGTGAAGTGAATAATTTGTTAGCCCACATTGCTAATAAATTGTTGTGAACTGAAAAAAATAAAAAACTATTTATATTAGCCCACATTGCTAATATAAAATAACTGAAATACAAAATAAAAAAAATAATACCCCAGTGAATACTGAGCGAGTAAAAACAAATCAACATACAACAAAAATCATCATTACAATGGCACAACAAAACATGCCAATATTGCCTGAACCACACCTGACCCAGGCTTTAGGCCAAATCAGACAAGTGCCAGTATTCCAGGGGAATACTGAGGATCTAAGCTCATTCATAAGGCGAATTGAGTTCATATTACACTTATACCCAACGGGAGATGCACGCCAACAACAAGTACTGTTCAGCGGGATCGAAATGCAGCTTGCTGGAGATGCGCAGAGGACATCGCAAGTGAATGCAGCTATGAACTGGACAGGACTGAAGGAAGCGCTGATATCCGAATACAAAACCCAAACCCCATATGAAGAACTACTAAGACGACTTTATAACACAAATTTCAACGGATCAATCCGTAAGTTCGTTGAAGAACTAGAAACTAAATGTTTTATTATAGTAAATAAGCTTTCTTTAGAAAATAATGAAATGAATAATTCTTTGTACAATAATGCCATGAAAAACACAGTTAAAGACGTTATCACTAGGAAACTCCCAGACAGGTTATTTATGCAGTTAGCTAGATATGATATAACCACAGTCAGCAAATTGAAGCATATAGCACAACAGGAGGGATGTTACGATACCCAGTGGTCCGATCGAGCTAAAGCTCAATCTTTAAACCAAAATACTAATAATAAAAATAATCAAAATCCTAATTACAATAAAAATCAAGCACAGAATACCAATACAAATAATAACAATAATAATAAAACAAATTATAACCCGAATTATAATCTAAATTATAATCAAGGTAATAATGCAAATAACAATTTTAAGCCTCAAACTTCCAAAATACAACAAACCGATCAACAATTTCTTGAAGAGCTCAAGCAAAAGTTAGATCAAGCTAGGGCACAAACCATGGCAAACAATCAAAATCAGCAATCTTATAATAATAGTCCGAATCCGGCTTATAAAAGGCAAAGACCTTCTTCAAGTGGCCAATCCAAAATGGACACGGCCGAAAATTTTCATCAGGATGCCTCGGATTCAGAACAGGAAGAGAGTCAGGAAGGAAAGGAAACCCATTCATAAATATTATTATGAATAACATTCAGCTCCGCAGTATCATAGATACCGGATCAACAATTAATATCATGAAACTAAATTTCCTAAATTTCCCCATAAAAAATTGTAAATTACAAGTTCATACCATAAATGGTATAATTCAATTATCAAAATACATTTCCCTCAAACCAAGTAAGCTTTGCCCTACTGAGCAAAGAATTTACATTCACAATTTTTCCGAAAATTATGATATGTTATTAGGTAGAGACTTCTTAGAAGACTCTAAAGCATTAATAAATTATGCAACTAAAACAATCACCATAAATAATTTTCCCTTTATTATGAGATATTTAAATGAAAAGGAACTCAATAAAGATAAGCCTGAAAACAATCAGCTTGATCTACCATCGTCTATTGACACGGAATTCACATTTTCAATTGAAAATGAATTAAAAGAATTCAATGAGTTCAGATTAGATCATTTAAATTCAGAAGAGCGAATTGCTCTCACTAAAATTCTATTTGATTTCAAAGATGTACAATTTAGAGAAGGTGACAATTTGACTTTCACTAGTACAATCAAACACGAAATCAAAACCACCCATGAGGACCCAATTTATGTCAAACCATATAAATATCCACAAGTCTACGACAATGAAGTAGAAGTGCAAATCAAAGATATGATTGCACAGGGTATAATTCGAAAATCGAATTCCCCGTATTGTTCACCTATTTGGATAGGACCCAAAAAGAGTGATGCATCTGGATTAAAGAAATTCAGAATGGTAATTGATTATAGAAAACTAAATCAATGCACTATAAACGATAAATTCCCAATTCCAATCATGGATGAAATACTTGACAAATTAGGAAGATGTCAGTATTTCACAACTATTGACTTAGCCAAAGGTTTTCACCAGATTCAAATGGATGAAAATTCTATTCAGAAAACCGCTTTCTCAACAAAAAATGGACATTACGAGTACACTCGAATGCCATTTGGTTTAAAGAATGCACCTGCAACGTTTCAACGTTGTATGAACAATCTTTTGTCAGATTTAATTTACAAAGGTTGTTTAGTTTACATGGACGATATAATAGTGTACTCCACTTCATTGGAGGAACATTTGTTATCTCTAAGTAAGGTGTTTAATAAACTCAGAGAAGCTAATTTAAAAATACAATTAGATAAATGTGAATTTATGAAAAAGGAAACAGAATTCCTAGGGCACATAATAACTACTGAAGGTACAAAGCCGAATCCAAATAAAGTTGAAACAATAAGAAAATTCCCATTACCCAAGACACCTAAGCAAATTAAATCATTTCTTGGAATTTGCGGTTTTTACCGAAAATTTATTCCCAATTTATCCAAGGTTTCAAAGCCTATGACACTTTATTTAAAAAAAGGTGCCACATATATATATGAAAAAGAAACAAGGGAAAGCATAAAAAGGAGCATAAAAAGCAAAAAAGCAAAAAGACCCATCAACTTACATGAAATTAATCAGCAAACGTTGGCCAAAGCTGCATGGATTTTTCATAGGTTTTTTGTTCTGTTATGCGCACACGTGAGAGTATCTATACGTGTAGTTGTAGTTGTTGTATTTGTATTGTTGGCTCTTAAGTACGCGTACATCGTTAACAGCTTAATTGCTTGGCCATATCCAGCACGTTGACGTCATGACAGGTGCGAGAGCGTGCACGAGGCAAAAGTTTGCAAAACGGGAGCAGGAGGCTGGCTGCTCTATGTCTTTTGCTGCTTCTAAGAATTCGTTTTCTTTTTTGTATATCTCTTTTTATATTGTATAAGTATATATAAATATATATATGTTGCAGCTAATCCGTTTGCGTGTACGCGGCTAAAGTTCTCCGGCTTCTTGTTCAACTTATGGCAAGCAAGCGTGTGTGTTTTTTATTCCTTTATGCATATAAATCCATGGGAGGCTTTTGCTTAGCGTTTAAGTACTTGATCCGTTGTGCGACATAAAGACATTACATGACAAAGCGATTTGCCGTTAAGTATACGCACACATACACATACATATATTATACGCGGATACACATAAAAATATTCTTCACGTGTTTCGCTTACTTTCACTTTTGCTATTTCATTCTACACTATTAAAAATGTTTAATTTGCAAAACGTAGTATAAAGAATTTGTAAGATTAAGTTTATTTTATTGATATGTTTATGGATATTCCGATTATGTTATATTTATAATTAGATTAGAATCAGACTAAAATTGATATGTATCGTTATAAGTACCGAAATTTTAAATTTTTTTAAATATTTATTTTATTTTTGTTTGGTTTTATATAGCGCGTTCTATAAGTTCCAGCATTTGTATATTCGGCTGCAAAAAACAGAGAAAATAGTTAGTTATCTAATTTAAACAAAAATTTAATTATTTTAATTATCTTAAATTTGTATTGGCATTGTCTATTTCTGTCTGCAACGTGTTCAGCTGCATTTCATGGCGACTTTACTAAAATTAAAGCCCTTAGCAGCTCTGCCCATTACTCAAGCACTTTTCACCTGAAGTCGTAATTACTTCAGGCAGCCGAGATTCTCTTTGCAATACACATACATACGCCCACTCCAGCCCATGACTGCACACATAGAGAGCATATAATTAGAGCATAATTACGGCTCGACTAATACTCGAGTATCAAGCAAAAGTAGCTGAAAAAGAATTAGCTTCCAGAAGGGAGATTCAGTCGGTCATCTATTAACTATAATCAACGCCAGCGCAAGCGGAAATAGACAGATTTCCGGCTATTAAACACTCAGCAGCGCGGCAAAAGACGCCAGCAGCGCCGCTCACTTGAGTGCACTGAGAGAAATGGATAGCTAAATGTTAGAAATTGTGCAATTTAGAAAGTCGGCAAATATGAGTTTAGTGTGTTAAACCATAACTACAATTAATATAACTGGCAATATATTTAACAAAATCATTGTCATTGCTTTCTCTCAGTGTAGCGCGGCGTGTCTTAGCAAAAAATGCTATGGTATAAATTGAAAAAAATGTTAATTAGCCGTAATTTGCCTGTACCTTCGAGTTGCGGCAAAAGCTCTCGCATTGACATTGACACACACACAAAGAAGCAGAAAGAGAGGGGGTGGGATAGGGAGTGGGAGAGGGCGAGAGAACCTTTTCGCAGCAGGTGTTGCCGGGGGAGCTTAATGAAGTAATGAGGCCATACCCCTCCCCTATTGGCACACTACCCATACCCACAATGCCAGCTGACAGTGAACTCATATAT
Source organism: Hypselothyrea guttata (assembly GCA_035045125.1). Taxonomy (NCBI): domain Eukaryota; kingdom Metazoa; phylum Arthropoda; class Insecta; order Diptera; family Drosophilidae; genus Hypselothyrea; species Hypselothyrea guttata. Next base: position 436,652 of record JAWNNJ010001579.1, read on the forward strand.
TAGCATAAACAGTTCATTTATATCAAAATGAATTTCGCATAGCATGCAAGGGGTAGGGGTAGTGAAGTGGAATGTACGGTGGCAGGGGCGGGGCAGGGGTGTGGTTGGGGCACATGAAATGCGTAATGTACACAATATGAATAGATACAGTTCGATTATCAGAACGCACCAATACGCATGCATGTCGATGCCTAATGGCGACTGGCAAATATGGCGAATGGCAAATGGCGAAAACAAACAATTTCTGTAGTAAACGCAGCACAAAAACCTATCAAATTTCTTGTTAGCAACAATTTACACATTTCGGGGTGCTCCTGAAACTACAATACCGCCACGCCCCCCACCCACCGCAGCTTTGTTAGAAAAATATGAAACAAAACAATAGATGGTTCGATTCAGTAGCAGTAGCCGTAGTCGACTCCACTTTGCCACAATTTCCATTATTGTTGCTGTTCCGTTCGTTCATTTGGAAATATTTGGCGCGTTTGAGCACGCGATATGGCAATTGATAAAACGCCGGGTATTCGATACTTCCCGTTACCCTGGAACCCCAGCAAGTGCTGCTGCTACCTTATAAAAAAAAAAAAGTCGCTTGTTTCTGCCATGTACCCGGTTTTATGTTGTGTGTGCATGAGTATGCGTTTGGCATTATGAATGTGTATTGTTTTTCCTCTAACTGCGATATAGTTTTTTGTATAGTATGGTAAAATCATTAGCAACAACATGTTATTTGCATTCTGCTAATTCCGAGCAACAGCGGAAGGGAACATTGATTTATTACGAGCAGCGTAAAACCAAAAGTAATGGGCGATATTTTTGCTTTATTGCACCTAGAAGTAGGTAATGCTATGTGCACTGAATCGAAAGGAGTAAAAGTTTCAATATCAGTGTTATCTTCCTGACTACGCTTTTTGTATGGGCTTAACCTATGTGTTATTCATTATTTACCGCTTTTTTATACCCTTTACCCAAACGTTATGTGTAAGAAAAAACCAGAATGGGCGGAGCAGATCAGTCGGACGGGCCCGACTGTAAAATACCCTGTGCCTTTTATTTTATATACAATTTTATAAAACTGTCACACTAAGCGTATCAGCAGTACTTCTTCTTCCCTTATTACGTGCGCCAGCTGCCCTGCGGTGCTGCTGCTGCTGCTGCGCTGCTGGGCTGCGCTGGCAATTGCGTAGCTTATATCTACTTTGTTTATTAACCGATTTTAATGCGCTTTTCAGGATAGTTAAATATAATAGAAGAGAGTATATATACCAAATAACAACATTCTATGATTAATATTACGCTTGTTTTTGAACTTTCAAGTTCAACTATTGTGAAGCTTATATCTCCTGTGTTTCTTAACCGATTTCAATGCGCTTTTCAAGATAGTTAAATATAATACAACAGAGCTTATGTTCCGAATAACAACCTTCTATGTTCAATATTACGCTTGTTATTCAACTTTTTGTGTTAAAAATTCGAGGTTATGTGGGTTTTATTGATTTTTGGGCGTCAAGGGGGCGTGGCATCAACGATTTGAAATAAACTTGATCTGCGTATTGAATACACCTACCGATAGCAACCAACACGGCATCTCTAGCTTTAGTAGTTTCCGAAATCGACGCGTTCATCCAGACGGACAGACGGACAGACGGACAGACAGACGGACATGGCTATATCGACTTAGCTTGTCTCCCTGATCAAGAATATATATACTTTGTGGGGTCTGCCACGCCTCCTTCTGCCTGTTACATACATTCTGACAAAGTTATTAACCCTGTTTTTCCCATTTTTCAAATGGGCACAGGGTATAATAACATAGGAAAGTTGAAGGATTTTCAATCAACTGCCACATTAATTCAGCTATTTATAACATACATAATTTAGTAAGCTGTATTTACTGATAATGCTGAAGGTCTTTCTAGATGTATTGTACCATCACCTTTTACAAAATTTATATAGATTAAAACAAGTGAAAAACACCAGCAGATTTGCATAAGTCCGCTTACAATGATGGCTCTATTTATGTTTCACTCTCGTTTAACAAAGTATTTAATGTAAATTCAGAAGGGATTAAATTACCAACTTGGTTTTCAAGATCTCAGAATATATTTTTCCTGTTTTTTTTATATATCCTGTACCCATGAAATGGGCAAAAACAGGGTTGATAATTTTGTGTAAAAATATGTAATAGGCATAAGACCTAGGACAGCCATTTTAAGAATGGAGAATGGAGAATGTACACCCTACCAAGATTTACTGGTTATTTTATAATTTTTTAATGCTTCTCTGACTTCTTGTAATAGTGTGGGTTGGCAGCTCAGCCCACATACCAGTTCCTCAGACAACAACCATAACGATGGTTTATCGATAGCTATGAGAAGAAGAAGAAGTAGAAGAAGAAGAAGCAAGCAGCACTCGAGTAGACGCGCAAAAAGAGTAAGGAGTGCAGAGTGCAAGACGCACGACGAAAGCAGACGCAAAAGAGAAAGAAGAATATTAAGAAAAATCAAGAAACTCTATCTAAAACCTATTCAAACTATAATATATCATTAAATAAAACCCCACAATTATATTTAATTTTCTTTTCTTTTATGTATTTCTGTTTGGCATTGAGTTACTAAGAATTTTGCAGGGTATGCGCGAGTCTAGCAAGACAATATATACATATTGTAGAGTATTTTTTTCCCTCACATATCTCGCATGTTTCTATTACATAATTTATCATATACAAAAACATATCTTACAGTTGATGAAATCAATATTTGAACAATTTATATTTTCTGTTAAGCACTTTTCAAATCCATCTCAAAGTGTCCACAAGCATTGGGTATTACCAATTTTCACAAGCTTTTCGCTGCAGCTAAATCCATTGCGAAAGCCCAACAACAACTACAAGTAAGAGTCCTCTGACGACCATGCTGGATCATGATGATGATGATGCTGCTGATGATGCTGATGTTGCCTGGTAGTGGGAAATATGATGCATGGCTCCACACACATAAATCATGTTGCCTTTGTACGTTCTAATGGAGCTTGACTTAGTTTTTGCCAATTTTTCAAACAAGAAAACCAAGAGAAACACGGCCCGCGGCTCAATTCGGCATGGCTAGGCAACGTACGCTGTCGTATAGCTTTGTTATTATTGAACAGAAAGACAGGACAGCACAGAAAAATTATATAGCCGAAACGGTATCGCATGATGGAAACCCAAATTGAACACACACACACACACACACATACACACAACAGCTGCGTTGCCTGTCCATTGTGTCATAAATTGTGACAAAAAACATAAAGGAAAAAGAATTGAAAAATATTGGAAATTTAATTAAGTTTTTGGTCGGCCCAATGTGCCAGGTCCATGCAGCTGTGCTGCAATTGGCCTCGACATGAAGGCATAAAGTCAAATCCCTATCCCCGTCCATGCAACAGCTATTTGACAGAACCGTTGTCCACACCACAGCCAGGTAATTTATTTTGTGTCGCCTCTGACTGCCCCCGACAACGTCATTGCCAGATAACTGCGGCTGCAGCGAAACTAAAAATCTATATGTGTATAGAAAATGTACACGGATATCACTTACACGGGCTGCAATGGCGACGCTTGTCTGCATATTACTGGACGACACGTACCGAGGCGAGACGGCAACGGGCACGGGGAACGACGAGGCGGATATATACATATGTACGCACAGATAATGACGTAACTGAACCGATATATTTTGGGGAAGAACGAGACGCGCGGCGTGGCGGAAGGCGGGAGGCGCGAGAGCACGACGTATGCCACTGCGTAGGTGTCAAGGTTTTATTTGTGGCTGCTGTGGCACGTTGCAAGTGGCACGTTGTGAATGGCTGCAGCATTGGAGGCTGGATTTGCGGTTTCAACACCAGCAACACGAACGGTCGAGTTGAGCCGGAATTTCAGCTCTGTCAACGAGCTGCCGCTGCGGCGATTGCAACGCCCAACAGCGGCTAATATTATGCTGGTCATTTCTGGTCAAAAGCAAGCATACAGAGGCACGCACACATATGCACTGGCATACACTGTAACAAATCCAGCAAATCTATTTCACACTTTCGCCTTTGGCGGCAAATTCGAACACCACAATTACGCGTAATCGAGTTGCATCTGAGCCGATATTGCTTCTTCGGAAACTGCTCAGGTTGAGCTTCAGATGTTTTCAAACTTATCCTTAATATCCGCGTGTTGCGCGTTCATTGCTTGACTGCGGCAAACTGACAAACATTGGGCCATGCGACCGTCGATGGGCTTTTGGCTAAGGTCGTGTTGTGGCACGAACATGCTGCCGGATAAAACTGCGGCTGAAGAGAGCGACGCTTAAGAGAGCGTTTGAAGTGCTACGAAGAGAACGAGCGCACGAGAGAACGAGAGAGCGAGGTTTCGAGTTTATTTGAGCTTGACTATTGGGCCATGATTAAATCCTTTCTAGAGCTGCAGCGCTGCCAAGCACTTGTAAGTTGAACGCTGTTCTGTGATGCCATGGCCTGTGGCTGTGGCTGCAACTACTACTGCTATGTCTGTGGCCTTGTTTTCTGTTTGCAGTGTGCTTAAGATTCAATTTGGCCAAACCAGCTAAGAGCTAACAGCTTCCTGCACACCCACTCGAGCATCTCATCGCCATATGCAAACTTTATTGCCCAGCAATTGGGTCAATTGGTCAGCGCTGTCAAGGTCTGAAGCCATGGTATTTATGGCATGCCATGCATTGTAATTTTTAAGTTTATCCCTTTTTTATAATAATTTGCGGAGCCGAACGCTACTTTATGTAGTCCTGCTGCGTGTGTGTTCCATGTGCCAGCAATTTCCGTCAGAGTCGCGTGTTTCCGTTTACAAGCCGAGCACACGCAGGGCCCGTCAGGCATCCGCTTGCTGGGGCACTTAAAATATCTGTGGTGCCTGCAAATGCGAGTGACACCCTTGCCTGATAATATCCGCCATTTGACTGGAGACCAACGGTATTCATAATGAATGGCTAAGACTCTATTGGGACAGCAGTAGTTGCTGCAAAATGCTGTCACAGTTGGGTAAATATAGACTATACGTTAACTTTAACAGAGGACAATCGATAGAACCGATTGCACCAAATGCAACTCAGAAGCAACTGCGGAACTAAAAAATATATTCTATTAGAAATATATTGAAAGATATTATTTAAGAAACATTAGTAGGACTTGTGTAGCTAGAGTTTTTAATTTAATTTAAAATTTACCATTTACATATGTATAAATGGTATTTTTTATCCTTGGATTTATTTGTGGTGCCTCTGACTAAATTACAAATGTTTAATTTAAAACCAGAATGGGCGGGGCAGATCAGTCGGACGGGCCCGACTGTAGAATACCCTGTGCCTTTTATTTCATATACAATTTTATAAAACTGTCACACTAAGCGTATCAGCAGTACTTCTTCCCTTATTACGTGCGCCAGCTGCGCTGCGGTGCTGCTGCTGCTGCTGCGCTGCTGGGCTGCGCTGGCAATTGCGTAGCTTATATCTCCTTTGTTTATTAACCGATTTTAATGCGCTTTTCAGAATAGTTAAATATAATTAAAAAGAGCGTTTATACTAAATAACAACATTCTATGATTAATATTACGCTTGTTTTTAAACTTTCAAGTTCAACTATTGTGAAGCTTATATCTCCTGTGTTTCTTAACCGATTTCAATGCGCTTTTCAGGATAGTTAAATATAATACAACAGAGCTTATGTTCCGAATAACAACCTTCTATGTTCAATATTACGCTTGTTATTCAACTTTTTGTGTTAAAAATTCGAGGTTATGTAAGTTTTATTGATTATTGGGCGTCAAGGGGGCGTGGCATCAACGATTTGAAATAAACTTGATCTGCGTATTGAATACACCTACCGATAGCAACCAACACGGCATCTCTAGCTTTTGTAGTTTCCGAAATCGACGCGTTCATCCAGACGGACAGACGGACAGACGGACAGACAGACGGACATGGCTATATCGACTCAGCTTGTCTCCCTGATCAAGAATATATATACTTTTTGGGGTCTGCCACGCCTCCTTCTGCCTGTTACATACATTCTGACAAAGTTATTAACCCTGTTTTTCCCATTTTTCAAATGGGCACAGGGTATAATTAGTTCGATTACACTAATTAGCAAACAAAACAAATCAAAGCGAGTAATCCAAATAAATGACTGAACTAAAGATAATCCTTTAATTTAAGAACTATATCGTCAACATACAATACATCTAGATATATCGTTAAATATAAAACAATGGTTGCATTCACCAGGTTACCGCTCCATGGATCGCTCACCCGATAACCGATGAAAGCAACCCTTCGCTCCATGTAACCTGGTGAATGCGTTTGATACATTTTGCAACTTGCAACAGTCTTTTATGCAGAAAGTCTTCAAATAATTAATTTTTAAAATGCATACAGTTCTTTTTGATTTATTTCTTTACATTTTGAATTGAAATCAGCTGTTTTTATCGACTATCGATGAATGCAGCGGAAAAAGCAGCGATGGATCAGAAAAATTGTATGATACATGCGCTGCAATTTTATGCTGCATTCAGGGTTGCTTTCATCGGTTATCGGGTGAGCGATCCATGGAGCGGTAACCTGGTGAATGCAACCAATGATTAAAATCAATTATAATATTTTAAGGCTTTAAAATAAAACAATCGACAGCAGAATTGTACAAGTGTATTTACACCTTCTAATATTAAACAACATTTTGGTATTCATTTTTAATTCATTATTTAGCTTGCCGATAATCCAATTAGCAAAGCCAGAAATTTGATGGGCTTGACAGCATATCGATTATAATTGGTCTATATACTCTCTATACAGTTGGCAACTGCCACAGAAAAAAGGCAACAAACATTAAAAAAAAAAGAGGAACCAAAATCTATTTATATTTAAATAAAACATGAACAGTTTCCGTTAAGCATCGCTAATGAAATAATCGATAGAGCCGATGTGCAAAAATTTGTGGCTCTTACATAAATCCAGCTTACAGCTTTTATTGATGATGTGGGAAGGGAAGAGCCTCACCATGTTGGTATGATCAATTAGGATGTGTCGGCGTTGCCTTGTGCTGTTGTGCTAAATGTTATTTATTATTTAACTTTCAGCCAGCCACAACTTTTTTCGGTTAGCTGTTCGGCTGTCAATAAAGTGACCAACTCTCTTTATTCATTTTTATTGTTGTTGCAGCTACTGATGCTGTTATTATAGTTGTAGCTCTTCGTGTGGGGGGAGTACCATAAATGGCTGCCAGTAAATTAATTTACGTGTGGCACAAGTGCGCTTAATGGCCCAAACGTAAGCGTGTAGGGGCGTGTTGCCATTCACTCACAAACAGATGGTAAAATCTAACTCTGTCATTTGTATGTCGAGCGGGTGGAGGGAGAGTAAGAGTTTACACACGCTTACGGCATTTAAAATGCGTATTTGCTCTGTTCTCAACAAACTAGGGAGCAACCGAAGCCCCGCTGCACTTGCTTTTGGCCTTTTTGCGCCATTTTTCCTTTGGTATGCCATACCGAGCTGACATTTTAATTGCATTCGGACAACGCAGCAGCTGCAGCGCCAACAGAACTGCCAGACTGCAGTCAAACATTGCCGGAGTCAAAAAGAACGCCAATATAGTGGAAACCGTTGTACACTACACCCCAGGGCCAGTTGCTTAATCCACAACGTTTGCGAGCGCAGTGAAAAACAGAGATCTATTAAATATTTCAATGCACAACGAATCTAGAAAATGGCACTCAGTAGAACCCACATACCCTCGCACACAGTTTGGGCAACGGACCATTAGGCGTGCAATATACTTTTTGATGATGCGCTTTTGTTTCATATTTCTTTTTGGACTTCTAAGCATTTGCCCCTGCTCCATGAACCTTACTGCCAGCCACCCGCACCCGCCACAGTTCCCCACTGACCTCGTTGAACTCCGAGTAGTTGGTGCAGCCAGACATTGCAGTTAATCTTTAATAAGCACAAGTGCAGCTGGCAACGCCGACAAAAGTCTGCCGGCAAGACAAGACACGGAAAAGAACATAACCGATTCGGAAGACAACATTTGGGCTTATAAATATATAAAATAATAGCAGAGTGCAACAAACACAACGCAAAAAGCCGTAGGGTCAAGCACCAGGCGTGTTTTGTATAGAAGAAGATACAAAGTGGAATTCCTGACAGTTGGAAGTCTTGAAATGTAGTGCTCAAATATCTAAAATATTCATGTAATTTGAAAATCGCGAGTCATATGCATCCTATTTGAATTTATAATTTTCAACAATATTTATTATTGTTAAATATTGATCTGGTAACTCCACTTAATCGAAAACTTACACAAAAGAATATATGCTGAATTTATTTTTCGCGTTCGAACATATAGAGTAGATACATACACATATTTAAATTGAATTTTTAATTTGATAAAGAACTTAAGAATTGCTAAGAAGAAACAATTTTTTAAACCTTTTTTTGTGTTAATTTCACAATATTGTGTATTTCAAAAAAAACGTATTTCAGTGTAAGCTACATATGAGATAAATTCTTGAAAGTCATGAAGCACCTGAGTATACGGTAGAGCCACATATGTGTTTTTATTATTTATTTATTTATTTTTTTGTTATCCTGTTATGCACAATTGTTGTGTAAGTACAATACGTCTAAGTCTTTTAGTGCTAAGTATAAGCAAATTATTTTAAATTTTTAATATAAATATAATTTAAATACAATAATTATCCAATTATTTATTATCCAAATAACATAAACATTTTTAAGTTAAATTTAAACTTCCCCATATCAACTTTACCTAACGCAATGTATATATATTTAATAAATAAAATGTATTAAATGTATTGTATTTTTGACTCTTTTATTTATTATTTTCTCATAAATAATAAAAACCAACGGAAGCTGAGTTGAATGAACTTTGCAAAGGTCAATTACCCACACATGTGCTCTTTTTTTAGAGGAAAACCACATTTGCCACATCTGTTTGCACCAGAATTTGTCACGTACATATTTCGTTACGTCACCCACAGCGTACCACGTCGACAAAGTTTATAACTGTTGCCCTGAAGGCTCAGCTTTCTAATTTAATTGTAAATCTAAAATGAGAAATGTTCGCACACTTTCATCCCTATAAGGTGGACAATGGACAAAATGGACTATGGACTTGAAGCTTGCGGTTGCCACATCGAAATCCATTTTAATGGCACCTTAACAAGCTGTCTGAGTGAAAAACCAGTGCAGTAAAGTACAAACCTATGTTTGCTTTGACCTTTCTAATTTGCTCTGCCCTCATCCCAATTGACTTGAGCTCACCCATGCATGGTCACATCGATTCGGTCTTTCTGCTATTTTTAGCTCATTACCAACCGCAACGACAACGAACTGAATCAGTGAACCACATAGAACCAATCGGACATTTTGAATTGCATACTTCGAGCCAAGTTAGTACAACGATTAGCACATTTTCCCCAGCGTGCATGTGACCAAATTAGTTTTGACCTTTTTGCTCGAGAATCTTATGAATTTTTAATATATGTAAAAAATTACCAAAACCTAGCATGCAAGCAGGTGAAAATATTATATTTTGTAAACAGCATTTGATGTCATGCAAGTTTCTATTTATACCAAAGTAAACCTAAGCTGGGTCAACTGTATTTAAAGAAAACTAAGGCTCTAACCGTATAACAATGAGTTCCTGCAGTGCTGCTTTGCGTTTAAATAAGGGTTAAAATTAAAGCGGCAACCAAGCAATAGATTCCTGTTTAACAAAGACGAACCACATATTACCTGGGTGACCATAGTAGCTAAATTAGTAGACAGTAAACAGAGAAGCAGATAAGCACGCTACAGTCGAGCGTAAATAACATTTAAGGAATGTGGTATATTTAGTTACATACTACATTAACAAAGACATTTTTTAATTAAGAACGATATGCTAAATGCTTGAAAATAAATTGTTTTTAATATCTGAATAATATATCTATTTATACCTATTACTATTAGAGATGACATTTATTGATAAGGCTATTTGCGTCATTATTTTAAAAAACTTTTTTGGTAATTATACAAACCGACATTTTATAAAAATTAATCAGCTGACTAGCTATTTAATCTAAATCTTTTTGCGTGCTTTTGCTTATTACATATTTTTCATTATTGTAAAAACTCTACAGACCTTTATGTGTCTTTAAATTGCAGGGTGTAAAAAAGCGAAAAACATAGCAGTTGAGCTCTAGGTTGCCAGCTGAAGGTCCCCAAAGAGACCCCATTGAACAAAATTAAATTGGTATGCTTGGCGTTTAGTCGGAGGTCCCTGTCCGGCGTTAGACTGACACAATATTGAGTATTTTCATTTCCATTAGTTGAGCTGCTGCTGCTGTTTTCAAGCTATCACAAGTGGTGTTTTAATTGTTAGTTGTTGGCATTTCTTGCTGAATACTATTTGCTTATTAAAACTCAATGTCTTAGCTCAATGCTGAGGTCAGCGCATAGCAACACAGGTTAAATAATGGCAGCAACCCTTGAGTAAGTAGCAGGTAACATAATATTTGCCATAGCAATTTGCCCAATTAGTTTGCCAACTTTTGGAATAAATTATGCACTGCAAGTTGAAGCCGAACCGGAACAAGCACGGTAGCTGGGCATTGAGCTGCATTAATCAGCACACACCTGTATTGAGTTGCTTATGCCAGAGAACGCACGACCAGACACAAGTGCGAGCCCATAGTACCCTCTCCGATATGCAAAATAGCTACAAATAGTGGGTGAGATTTGATAGCATATTAAAGCCAAGGGTGCCAATGGCATAGCCTGGCATTAGTGCCTAGTTAGGGGTAGTTGTTGCTGTGCTTTAGTCTTAAAGTCAACACATCAATATCGAATAAAACACCTGCGCCTAAGCTTTGAAATAATCGTTTAATTGCCAGCTGAAAGTTGAATGCCCAAGGCTCTGGCGCTACGGCTAGGATTGGCAGCATGCCAAGGGACCCCCTCGGAATAAAAAGAAAAAGTTCCCCAACAAATTGGCTCTAGCTCTACGGCTGCAGTTTGAGTGGCACTTAAAGCTTCAGTGCCGCATAACTGGCAAACTGAAAATCAGCGTATTCTCATTCCTTTCGCCCGCTGTCTGGCAGTCTCATTGTTTCTCTTCTCTATCTGTTTCTGCTGCTACATTTTGGTGCTTTGCTTTGGTTTGCTTTTAAAATTTAAATAGACGCTCCCAACTGTATTTTGCTTTTGCAGGGGAATATGAAATTTGAATATTCGTACTACTCTCAGTCGTATCTCTCTGCTCCGGCTGGGACGGCGCTGTTTGTCCAGCGATTTGCGCATTTCTGGTGAAGTGAATGCGCGTGAAAACTTTAATTAAAATGGAAACCTTACAATTGCATTGTGGCCATGACGCCGGCCGATGCGATACTTTTTAATTAAATTAAAAATGCCCAGCACCGAAGACGCAACAAGCTCGCAGTTGGCAGACTTTAAGCTAGACAAGCTCCACTTTAAAGCAAACTACAAACAAAAAACCAACGAATAAAACACAGCGACAACAAGTTAAGAAAATACTAGCAGCAACTGTCAATGTAATCGGAGCTGTTGCCTCTAATGAAAATCAATAATTCAGGCACACAAAAGGCGGCTCTAAGGCATGGGCTAAGAGATGGCCGGAGCCTCTTAAAGTGACTTTCTTGACAGCAGCAACGGCAACAACAGCAGCAGCAGCAACAATAACTAAGTCTCGGCGAGTCATAAATAAAGCAAAGTATGAGGCAATGAGTCGACAAGGCACCTTCTGTTCCTTAAGCTGCCCGAGTGTTTGTTCCTTTGTAACTGCCTCGACAATAGCCCATGGATAGCCAAAGAATTGTAGCTGGCGTGGGGTAGGCCAATAAATGGCACAAAACATTAAATACACAGCTCCGGCAAACTGCAGCTGAAAGCGTGTCTATGGCAGACAGCGAGCAGGCAGTTCAAAGACTATGCCAATGCCAGCGTTTTAATTGGTGAGTATTTATTTTGTATTCTGGGCGTTGACATACTACCGGCAGCATGTTCAAGTGGTCCAGCGACACCAAGCATGTGCTTGTTAACGGGCGAACCCAAGCCAATACGCAGCCCACCACCCGCCCATCCGACCGAGGGGCGCACCGCGCATCGAGCGGAAAAAAAAATACGATAGATCGCGGAATAAAGCTACAAACAATATACAAATTTAAACGAAACTAAGTATTATCTACGAGAAAGGTGTTGCAGAAGCGTCCATCTTAGTAGAGGCACTGAGGTGGCACTAGAAATAATGTTAAAAAGGCTATTGTACTCACTGCTTGCCGTCTTAAAGCCATTGAAGCAACCCATAGCAGTTGAGTAACTCGCCTCGTGTATTGAATAATTGAGCATATGAATATTGCAGTTGAGTTGAGAGTATGTACATACACGTATTCCTTGGTGTCTTAACAGCATGCCCACACAGCAGCTCACATTGCAAAGCCTTTCAGCGTTAGCCCAAAATTGTAGCATACTTTTAAGCGCAGCGCCTGAACTTTTCAGCAAGCTGTAAACAATATTAAATGTTTGATAAACAAAATAAATCATACAGAAGGGACTCACACGCTTGGGGGCAGGAAGGACAGCACTTTTACAGTGCCCACAGCAGTGCATTAAAATTGCACAGCACCACAAACTACAATAGCCACAATAACTGACAACACGTTGCAGCTACTCTATGCACCATTCTCTATAGAGCACATATAATTTTACTTTTTCCCCCTTGTTTCGCACCTGTGCAGGGTGAAGAAAAAAGTAGAAGGTGACGCTAAAATGAAGCAGCTCGAATGACATGCAAACTTTTTGGCCCAAAACACACAATTTACTCACCCGCATACCCTGACAAGCCACATGAGTTGCCAAGCGTGTGATTGTCAGTGTGTGTGTGTGTGTGTGGTGTGGTTGATTGTGGCCATGGGTATGAGTGTGAGCCATTAGCATTTGTCAAGTTGCCAATAAACTGCCTTTGAATGGAGTAAATTGACTTTGGCATGACAAACAATTCTATGAACATTGTCCTTTCTTAGCTCTAGTATTAAAAACTCTTTGGTCGCATGACTGGCACTATACACAGTATCACTCAATGTGCGCCTGTATGCGTGAGTGTATGAGTATACGTATGCTTCTGAGTTACTTACTTATGGACAATTTATGAGCGCTCAGCAATTCGTAGTACTTTAGGGTGCGGTTGCCTTCTACTTACCCCTTACATACTCATATATTTACACTTGTTATGGTAAGCTAAGGTAGCACACAGTGATTGTCAACTTGTGCGTAAAAAGAGTCGAACATGAATGGGGTAAGGAGAGAGCTGAAGCGTAAAAGACATAGACGTAAAGCTAGATGAAAATGTTTCTTACTACAAGACATGTATTAATAGTCCTTGAGGTTTGAATTATTGACTAAAAAATATTGAAAAGCTCGGCTTAAAATTCTGTAAATATTGTAAATTCAAAATAACAGCGCAATCAAAAAAAAATGGATTGTATAAAATGTTTCAAGCCACACTTTTTGGTATAGCTTAAATTAATATAGTTTATTAAATATAATTGAAATTATCATAAAATATATTAAAAATATATTTATATATACTTATACCCTGTACCCATTGAAAAATGGGAAATACAGGGTTATTAATTTGATTTTGCAATTGTTAAGATGAGCTTCAACCAGAGCTTCGGAGCTCTTAAAGAATTAAATGGCTTTCACCACAATTTGCTCAACTGCTCAACCATTATTTATTCTGATATAAATGCGCACCAAAAGAGCATCAACAATTCGTCAGATCAATAAAGTCAGCCAAAATGAACCGAACTTCCACTGGCAACTGTATCGATTTGGACAGTCATACAGCAAAGGACGATGAGTAGCATTTGCTGTTTACCCTTGTGTAATTGAATTCTACTTATAGTCTTTATATATGTATGTATGTATGAAAGTGAAGAGAAATACTTATAAATAGTATTTAATGGTGGCTACATAAACGAAGTGCAGAGATCAAACTTTTACGTGAAATAAAAGGAAGAGAATTGTTATTTCGGAATTGTACAAATGAACGCAGTTACTATTATCGTTATTGTTTACACGAACATCGACAATAAATCTATACTGAAATCCAATTAAATGTGCCACTTCCACCGTCTGGCACCACCCACAGTCTCAGTGCAGTTGTAAGCGTGTCCTGCTTGTGATTAATGGTCGGTCATATTTTTACACTGCCAACAATTAGTGCAAACGAAATCAAATTTAAGCAGAGCCACCAAATTGTTATGTAATATACTCGACATTTATATGTAGAAGCCAAGAGATGATGACCTGCCTGACCAGCAGCAGGCAATCCTTGAAGGAATACGCACATACATACATAATAATCATGATGTTTAAGCCGTCAGCGTCAGCGTCAGAGGGCAGCCCCTACATAGTTGCCATTTTATTTATGACACTTGCACGTAACGCCCACCAGCAAAGATAATAACATACTCTCGCACACACACGCAAAAAATTACACTCGCACAACTAGTCTCCAGGGCACAACTTGCCAACAGGCGCAAGGAGCATAAAGCGCTGAGACATGAAACTGAAAGTGGATGTGGAAATGTAAATGTAAATGGAAATGGAGGAAATGCGTATGGAGGCAGGAGTTACGTTTGGGCATGCCCATGACTATGGGACGTTAGGCAATGGCCACTTCAGAGTGCGTCAGGCCAAATAATTATCTCAGCGCGTAATCTCGATCTGGGGTTTCTGGCAACCAGCAGGCAGTCAAGCAGCTCCAGAACCCGAATGCCAAGCATCTCGCCTTGGACATGCTGGCTTTTGTCTTTATGTCTCGACCTCAGCAGGAAATCTCAGCCTGTTCTTATGCTATGTGCGTGTGCGTGTGTGTGTGTGTGGTTGTTGTGGTTGTATGTTTGTTTTGCCTTTACTTCTATTTACATGAAAATTATACTGATTATGAGATTGGCTGCGATCCCCGCCAGGTCTTGTGTTACGCTCAGTGGGCGTACATCCGGTCGCAACTTCAGCGTGTCTGCAAAGTGTCAAGGCAGCAGAAAACTGTCTACTAGGCAGCCAGCGTAATGAGCTTAATAGATTAATTAAAAGAGTACATTTTTCTCACATAAATGGCACACGGTTGACTAATTCAAATGGCAATCCGCTCCCTCAACTGGGAGCTGTGTACGCGGTGTGTGTATGAGCTGCACTCAAATGAAGACCACTTTTGAGGTACTAAATTAGCACACGCATTAAAAGCGCATTACTCATACGCAGCGTTGGCCACTTGAATGCGTAAACAGCGTGAACACGAACGAAACGAGGCGAAAAGGTTGAAAAGGGCCATCAATAAATGTATGTGTGTACATTTTGAAGTCAAAATCATACACAAATGCCAGCATAAATCCAAAACGTAAACTACATAAATTAGAAATTTGTATTTAGAGGAACGTTCTCGCATACGAAATGCGAGTCACGTGCTTGGCTTTATAACCGCAACTAGACGAACCTTTTGCTGATTACGACGTGACCAGCAAGCGAGCCACCAAAAGTCCTAACTCCAAGAATAACTCTGCTTGTTTCTGCATGTGTCTGTGTTGCTGTGTGTCTGTGTGTGTGTGTGTGTGTGTGTGTGTTTGTGCCTGAGTGTATTTGTGCACATGAAATTATTTTAAATTATTTTTGATAATTGAATATAACACACGAGCATGAAAATGATTTACTGCCATGTTTCATATACCATTTTGAAATCAGCAAAGGGATAACGGATTGTTGACACGCTCTTCCCCCATTATCCGCGCATGCGCCAATGCCCCACATGGAGCCGCTTCCACGGGGAGACTGCGACGTTCAATTGACACGTGTCTTTGTTTACACAAAGTAATGAAATTTCAACAGTAAATAGCATCAAATTTTGTAGGCACACACACACACACACACTCATGGTATAAACGTGACCAGTGTGTGTGAGCTTGTAGCCGGAAATTGCGCATAAATGCGACTAATTTCATTAGGCAACAATGTGTCCAATAAACGTTTCATAAGCATCAAAGCCTCATCTAAAACTTTGCACCCAATAACAACAGCCGCAACATTTCAAATTTCAATGCATATTAATGAGTTCTGCATGAAAGCTGATCAATCGATGGCGAAACTTTTTATGGTATACGATGGATAGCAGTATCTCAGCTTGCGGCAAGCATTTGTGTACTTCATGGCCAATTGCTGGGGTTATTTATAACATGTGGTTATCTCAAATATATAGCTATGGCCATGACTATTTGCATACCTTGGCTCTACGGACTGCTGCTTTCATGAGCTTTTAGTTTATATTCGGTACGTGGCCGCATAAATAATAGTCGCCTCTAACAGTATCATGCATTTATTTTGCTCATATATATTTTTTTCTTCATATATTTTTGGCCTTAACGTGGAAACAAAACAGCTGCATAAAGCACAAAATTTGCCTAAAAGCCAAAAGATGCAGCAAACCGCACACGTTCCATAGAAGTAGCTTTTTTCCGGCTTGCTAGAAATAGGGCAAGGTCTACAACGGGTGCACTTCGGTAGAAGGTCAAATAGAAGGAAATTTAAAGGCAATTGCTGCTTATGGTTTAAACTAATTAAATGGCCATTTGTTTAGCAAACTGTCAAGTCTCTCTTATTGCCAAAGTTTGTGACTCTAAAATACATACAAAATACTTTTAATCCCAATTTACATAAATATTTATGCTGATGGTGCTGAAATTTACCCCACGCCCGCGCTTCCTATTGGCGTTAATGTGCCTTAATCTTTAATGAGCCAAGTTTTGCTAGTCGCTGAATGAATTTGCCCTACGTCTGGTCTCGGTTCTGGTTACGGGTTTCGTTGTGGTTTTTGGCTTTGGTTTTTTAGGCTATATGTATACACATTTTGTACGTGGGCCATTTGGCTGCAAACTATGCCGTTGGCGTTGACTAGAACTTGGCATTGTAAACTACTTTGCTGGCAGTTAACAACGAGGCTATCAACGGTATGTCGACAAAGATACAGTTGCGGAGATCTAATTATAAAGATATACGCTTATGCCTTTCGATATGTGCATGTGTTTAGCATTTAAATGTTGCGATTATTGAAAGAATATATATTTTCAGCAAGTATTGCCAGAATTTTGCCTGTGTTGAATACATGAAAATCTAAAGAAAATTCTCAATTGGCACACCTAAAATTTAAGGATGTTCGGGAGGTACAACAAACTGGATTACATTTTACAGCTAATAACTTTATTTGATTATCTAAAATATATTTCTATATCTTTATACCGTAAACCTATAATAGCTACATGAAAATGTAAAAACAAGAACAAATTTAACTGATAAGATCCATATTAGTTTTAAAAGCAAATTACACTTCTGTAAAACATAGCAAGATAAATATTTAATATCAATTTAATATTGATTATTTTTGTAATTTATTGTGTATTGCACTTTAATGTTTTGTTTTGCATGTTATTGAATACCATTTAAAAATAAATTAAGTTTATTTTAGTATTTGTCGCAATGGTTTTGAGTATAAATACTACAAACATGTTTTTAATTAAGCTATCGGCACTTAAGAGCTTAATCTTGGTCTGTTTTATTTTCATTTAGAATTCGTTCAGTGCACTTTACCAACAGCTAAATCTTTGGACGAGACGAAGAAGCAGATAACGGAACAGGATGTCTACTCCCACAGTGGCACATGATATGCTTGCTACTTATTTTAATTGCTTAACATTTTTCACAACTCTTACTTCGCAATTCGTGCGTTTCTGCACATGTATGTGTGTGAGTCTGTCTGTGTTTGAATACTCTTAGCATGCTTTTAGAAGCGTTCGCATTGTTCACAACTCTCTCAACACTCGCAGCTTAATCGACTGATTTAGAAGTTTATTGCATTTCCCAAGCTCATGCCAGCCAGGGGAAATGGCACCGGACACGAAAGTATTTAAACGCTTTGTGAGTTCCGAGTTGCAATTCGGTCTCCACTCAGCCACTTTATTGTGCTGCTTCCCACTCCCAATGGTGGCACGCCCAATCTTCCACCGACTTCAATATAAATGGACTTCCGTGCATAAAGCGGATAATGTCGGCTTGCAAAATGAGAAACGCTCTGATATAAAAGCGCCAGTTAAAAATGTGCTTCAATTTATTGGGGAAGCATTTAAATTACCGTACAATTGCCCAAGGCTCTTATGCCACGATTGTGTCGAGTTAAGGCTCAACTTTCTCATAAATATTAAAGTAATTTTCAAACCAAACTCCCACACTCCTTCCACATCGTCCTTGACCGTTGCATAAATTACACTGCAGATATCAGATTCTCGCTTATTCTATGACCTTGTCAACGGCCTTGCAGTGACAATGCGTACAATTAAGGAAACCGCAGAAATCTGACAATTTATGTCCTCGCATGCAGAATTTTAATGGCTGTTTATTGCATAATCGTAGAGTACAAACACAACATAAATTTACATTAAATTTTCACATTCTGAATCATATTCTTGACAGTATTAATAATTTTCTATCGAATTTGTCATTTTTCGTGCGGTAAGTAGCCAAAACGTGTTCTGAGAAACTCTAGCGAAAGAAACATAAGCACAGTGTGAGGTCCGAGACGAACAACTGCCGGTATGGTGCCTTTATAAAAGGCCAGAGGGCCCTCCGCTGCAGTTTTATAGAAAACGTTTATAACACCAGAATGTTCACCAGGTTTACCACTCATCAAACGCGTTTTAACCACATCGATGGGCTGAGTAAGCGCCGAAGCAGCAACCGCTGATATGATGGATGCCATAATATAGGTACTCATATTTTGAGAAAAACCATTAGATACCAAAACTTCTTTGGTCTGTTCATAAAATGCAATTTGGCCAATGGTCATAAATGCACCACGAACAGCTGTCATTGAAGCTCCATTGAATAAATTCGTCCAGCCCTCTTCACGACAAATTCTTACCAGACCGTCCAAAGCATGTTTGTAGCTGATACGTGTAAAAAACAAATGAATAAAAATAAATAAGATATTAAAAGGTATATTTGTTTAATTACTTTCTTCTTTGATCTGGAGGCAACTTAACATCGTTCTGAATTCGTACATTTACCAAATCCGCTGGAGCTCCTACATAACCACCTACAAAACCACCCATACCAGACAACAGCACCTTGTTGACCATCGGTCTGGTGTCTATTATTGTCGAGCCGACAATATAAAAGGCAAATCGGGATAGTGTATAGGTATATTGTCGCAATAGCGATGCTGAGATACCATTATACAATGCCAATACGCCCTGTTCCTTTCTGATTTTACCCAACGTTTCCCCTACTGACAGTTTCCCTTTCTGGGTTTGTATCAACACCTTAATCAAGTCCAGCGGATGAGTCACCATGGCTGCACACGAGCTGGCCACACCACCAAAATACCATCTTGAAATTCGTCGTTCGTCGTATGACATCTCAATACACCAATAATTTTGGGCTTGATAATAAGATAGTTTCTATAACTTAATAAATAGAACTAATGTAAATAAATATTTCTAATATTACAAAATCATTACGAACTGCACATAAAATTGTATTTTGTTATCATTTTTATGTGATCCAAATCTAATATGAAATGACGTAAATCAAAAAGTAACTTGACGTCATCTAAATTTTAAATAAATTGCTATATATTTTTCATTAATTTCCAATTTTGTTGCGTGACTTTAGCCACTTTGCACATGACTGCAACATAAAGTAAATGTTCTAGACCAAGAAAGAAGGTATGAAGTATGGTGTTAAGGTTCCATTCGATGAGAATATTATTACTTATAATTTTAATTAAACGAAAGGCTCAGCCTAAATGTAATAAAAATTGTAATTTGTCTTTGAAAAATCCTGAAAAAAATTCATTTTTATCAATCAACAAAGAGAAAATTATTGTAAATACTTACGCCCAATCGAAGAAAAATTACCATTAACACAAGAGCACCACAACTGTATGCATTATACTTTACTTTAGCAAGTTGTTGCTCGGTCATTAAAGTATTACCATAATAAAATAGATATATTAACGCTCCCAAAGTTGCATTAAATAGAATAATTATCAACGCACCATAGATAATGGAGCGTGCGGATTTGTTGTGTTGCTCTTAAAAGAAAAACATTTATAATAGAACTGCAATAAATTTCACAATCTTACCAGATGACTGTCTACTTTCATTATCATTGTCTGACAAAGCTTCTTCTATTCCACAAAAATCCTGCTCAGTTTTGATACTCATGGTTAAAAAGTATTTTTCAAATTCACGTTGTGGGAGATTAAAAATCGAGTTTTAAGCAACAGAATAATTCAATGAACTGACACTTAGCTCAAGCACATCGATTTCAAATCATTTTCATCTGATTTCTCACAACAAAAACCGATGCCCAAACTCCCATTCTCCTGCTAGGAAACAAAACGCTAGCAAAATGCTTGCAACACGCAACTGACGCAAGTGTAAGAAACAAAAGAGAAACACGCACATTTTGATTATGCTAATGATTCAATTGTTTGTTCAGTTGTGCCCGGTCAGTTCATAAATATTTTGACTGGCCACAGAGCGGAAAAGGCAGCCGAAGTCGAAGTGGAAACGGAAGCAACAGCATGACATGGTCCTGCAGGCGCCACAAGTTACAAATATCACGTCTATTTGGATTTCTTGATTGTTTTTTCTTTTATGATGTGGCAAAAACAATTTGTAAATGTTTGTTTCTCATTTGTTGTAAAATTGCTTCCAGTCAAACTAGTTAATCAATTCAACTAGTCAATATTTAACTGCGAACAAGTGGTAACATCATTCGACTTGACAATTACAATTTAAACAGACTCTCAAATACTAATACACGAACTGAAATCAATTCGCTATGGAAATTTGTATTTATATATTTTATTATAATTTTGCTGGCTCTTTAAAAAAAATTATCTAATAGTTTAAGTTGAGTGCAACACTTAAAAAAAAACTTAGCAACAACCTTTAAGTCTGGCATTGCACATTCTTAAATATCGGTAACAAATACCTGTAAAGTATGTTAAATTCCAAGTAAGAGCACATAAGCCAAACAGAAAAAGTCAACTTATTGGCAATTCATGTGCATTACTCCCAGAGAACCTTTCACTTTTGATATTGTGCAAACACAAATGTCACAGACAACATTTGCGTCGGTTTAAAGTTTATACTTTGCTACACGAAGCTTTTATCAGCTTATCAGTCGAATTGAGTAACCGGCGAATAGCGGAAAAGGAAATTTCCACAGAGCCAGACATTGCTTAAATATTTATATATAAACAGCAGAACGCGAGTTGAAAGCACGAGAACACGATAAAGGGACGGACCAAATCGATGGAAATAGCCAAGCGGAATTGAACTTCAATCAATTTAATGTGTTTCCTTCGAAGTTTGCAGTTAGCTAATTCGTTGGAAACTCATTGATGGCCAGTCAATATGGTTTTCAATTCAAAAATGCTATTCAAACTGCATTCCAACGTACAATTTATAATAATAAAAATAAAATAAAATGACGTATACATATTTTGAAATGACTCCCTTACTTACCTATTTCAGCACAGAAGATAAAATATAATTTAGTTTGAAATAATTTCACGATATTTTGAAGCATACGTCTGTAGATATTAGTTTGCAACATACTATTAGGATTATGGTGAGTATTATTGATTACTTAGCAAAGTAACGTAGAAAGTAATCCACTATTTCCAACATACTGTAGTCAGGGTAATGTCTTCGTAATCCATTTCATTTTGGCATTTTGCGTCACTGAGAGTAAACGATTTTTAGCATTTTTCTCTTTCACCTTGAGTATAAAAAATTTCATAAATGAAAACCAATTAGTTTTGAAGTTTGCATAAGAAACTTTTGTTCATTCGGAATAGCACTCGTTGCGAGTGCGGAAAACAACTCTATAAATAGTCAAATGGGCCAACCAGGAGCTCAGTCCATATAGTTAGCATCACATAACAAACAGAAGGAAATTCTAAAGGCACACTTAGAGCTGAATATGGTTTACAATAATACGAGTATAAACTAAACTAAACTGTGTCTGGTCTTTGTGGTACTGTTGCGGGTTTCGATTGAAGTTGAACACTTTACTTGTTTCATTATTTGTTCTGTTCGACTTTAGTCCTTGAGGTCAGCCGCTGTATTTACCAGTCCAGCTCTTTGAGTCAACTGCAGCTGCTTTTGTTCGGCCTCCAAAGCCTTTTGCTCGGGTGTTTTGGCCCACTCCTGCAGTTCGCCAGAAGCATAGAACCAATAAATGAC
The DNA here is from genome assembly GCA_035045125.1 of Hypselothyrea guttata. Classification (NCBI taxonomy): domain Eukaryota; kingdom Metazoa; phylum Arthropoda; class Insecta; order Diptera; family Drosophilidae; genus Hypselothyrea; species Hypselothyrea guttata. Next base: position 459,033 of record JAWNNJ010001579.1, read on the forward strand.
GCAGCCAACGAGATAAATGCCCGCCGATATAAAGAACACCAGGCGCCATTCGTCTCGATCCCCATCATCGCCCACAATGTAGCCCGTTAACAGAGGACTGACAATACCGGGTATGGTAGCAAAAGTGTTGCCAATGCCCATCAGCACACTGGCGTGCTGGGGCGCAATATCCAAGTGATTGACACTGCAATTGTGGCCAGAGTTAGGAATTGGGTTTCTTATGAGTGCACTTGTTGCAACTTACGCAAATCCGGACCATGCAAAGGCACCGAGACCCACAGCAATTGTTATAAAGACAACCGACCAAGTTGGATCCATAATGTATGCCGTTAGCATCATGAAAACTGTTTGAGCCAAAAACGCGCCACAATTGAAATTACGACGCACTTGTGTCGTTGTCCAGATGCCCTTCACCTGCAGCCAATCGGCCAAGTAGCCCGATATGGCCAGCAAAATGCCCATCGCCAGGTAAGGCACGGCCGAAAGAAAGCCAGTTTTGCTCAGATCAAAGTTGAGAGTGTCTGCAATCAGAGTAATGAAAACGGCACTTCGTGGTACTTGACAAATGTTAACTTACCCTTGAGGAAACTGGGCAATTGGGTGAGCAGCGTGTAGAAGCCCCAGTTCTCCGAGAAGTGTGAGGCAATGATGGCATAGAAGGCCATTGAAGTGAAGAAGGCCTTCCAAGGATGCTTGATCTTTTTAGCACCCACATAGCCGATGGTTTTCTGTATATATTCACACTCCTCCTTAGAACAGAAACGATCCAGCTCTGGCCCAGCACGCACAAACAACATCCAGAATGTTAACCAAATAACACCAATAGTTCCAAACACATAGAAAACACTTTCCCAGCCATAGCGCGTTGCCAGCATGCCGGAACATGGCATAGCAATCACAGTGCCAGCATAATTGCCAGCGAATGCAATTGACGCCATACGAGAGCGCTCCAACGGAGGCGACCACCTGGCCCACACGGCATGTATGCCCGGGAATGTTACACCCTCGAACACGCCCTCAATGATACGCACAGCCAGAAACATTTCCAAACTATGATTGGCCGCCAAGGGCGTTAGCAGAGTCAATATGGCAGTGGTGCCAATACCCAAGCCAAAGACCTGCAAAGTTAAAGTTGAGCAATTTAAAAGATGAGAATACTTTTCTTATTTTGTACCCATGAAAGGGGTAAAAAAAAAAGAGCTAATAAAATGTATGTAATATTTAGAAGGAGACAAATCAGCCCTTTCCGTCTGTCTGCTGGTTCGTTTGGATAAACGCGTAAACCTCGGTAACTACAAAAAAAATTGAACTGACGTTTTCGGAATTTAGGTAGGTATCAGATCAAGGTTAGCAGATCAAGTTTATTTCAAATGATGATCGATAAAAACAGAATAATAAGCGTAATATTGAAGCTTGTTATTCACATTATGTACTATATATAGTATACTATTATATTTATATATCCTGTAATAATCTATTAATATTTTTAAAGAATATTAAAATTATAGGGTGCAGAGTCGGGCGCGTCCGACTGTCAGTTCCATCTTTACTGGTTGCATTTGCAAAAGTTGGTCAGCAATATTGAACAAACATTGAAGTTAAAGAGGAAAAGAATATATTACTCACCAGATTGCCACCAATTTTGGTGCCAATGTAGCCGCCAAGGAACTGTGTCATGATGTAGCCATAGAAGAACGAGCTCAATATGAGACCCTTCTGTTTGGAATCCCACGGAAAGTCCTGCTCGTAGGATACGTTACCATCGCCATCTACTACAGTACGATTCTCAGTCATGGCCACAATGGCCACGGAGAGATTCACACGCAGCGAATAGACATTGAAGAAACCAAAGAACGCCAACAGCACCACAATATAACGTTGTTTGCGCCAAAATCTCCAAGTCAGTGGTTCGCTCTCCACATATTCATTGCTGTAAATGTGGAGTAGGGAAATGAGTGAATCTAGTGAAACTGGTATAGAGGCTGTTGATAACGTTAGCAAAGACAAGGTCGTTGGCTAATGGGGCAACCAACGAAGCCACTTTCGCTGGCTCATGAATAAGTTGATGCTGGTTTTAGATACAACATTTGCAAACGCTTTTTTCTGACCGTCTGCAGTTGCCAATGGGCCAAAACCTGTTTCAACGCAGGCAGTAACGACTAGTTTGATTGGGCTATGCGTAATTGCAGCTTTTGATAGTAATAAGTAATATAATTTCTATAAGCTATTGTGGGCACAAGAAACTCCCTCAACAGCTGCAAAGCAACATATACGAAGTTTATGCGGTGAATTCCATGAATATCTAAATACGTAAACTTAAAATGGCCAGATACCAATTCACGAAATGAAAATAGAGTTACGGGCATTAGAATTTCTTGTTGGCTAATATTGATTTAAATTAAAATGCATTAACAATTGCAATTGTTTTGTTAAAGAGTAATGATGCTGCTGATTTCTGAGACAAATCTCATGCGTTAGCAAATTTTTAATATTTTATTTAGGCACTTCCAAAAGCAATTCGTGAATTAAATCTATACCTCGCATAAAGGCGGAACCAATTTTTGGCCAGTCGTTTGGTCAGTTTTTGTCCATGGTTTGGGTTAATCTTTTATGTGTTTGATGCGATTAGCACTTACTTGTTGTGATGCGGCTGATGGCCATTGTGTTTTTCTACTTTAGATGACTCCAGGTCCGTCATGTTGGCTGATAGATTTGTACTTATGCTTATTGGAGGCGTAGTGGCAATCTAGACAAGCGCTAATGCCTGCAAAGAAATTAAATAAACACAAAATAACAAATCAAATACATTTGTACAGAAAAATATTGGTCAATGTGCGTGCTGGCGTTTCATTAAAATCAAATTAAATTCTCCAAACATCCCACAATCATCTCGACAGCAAGTTCAATAGAAAAATTGCACACAAATGCCAAGCGTGTTATAATTTTATTTGCAATTTAGTATTTTCTTTGTTCGCGCCCTGCTATTTATATACAAATCTACAGCAATTTATTGTCTCCGATACACAACAGTATTGCGTGTGTCCACGTAATTGACTTTGACATAGAACTTCAACCGAGGGCATACACTTAAATCCCCCCTACATAGTAACCCAACCTAATGCGGATATATATACTAGTATCTAGCTAAGATGTGTGCATAAACCGAAATTCGGATTGTTTAAACAATTTATGTCGTCTTATTGATGCACGGCGCTTCTTGGCGATTATTCAAACGCCTCTTAACTCAATTATCCATTTAAGCTATTAAAGCGAATAGTTTCGCAAATTATACCATTTGAAGCATGCGAAATTTAGTATAGAACGCACACTCACACATAATAGTCATAAATGTAATTGTGCCAAAAGTGAGCCAAGTAGTAGTTGGCATGGCGACCGGTTTAGGGGACTTTCACTTGATTTGATTATCATTTATTCACTTATTTGCACGTGTGGGTAATATTTGAGCAGTTAACCGTCTGTGTGTGTATTTTTAGGCATTCTATTAGATAATGGACATATGATAGCAAAATTTTCAGTAACAGTTCTTTGATGCGCTTTAACTTAATACTCAATTAGCGAAGCGCACACGCCCCACATGGACTTTACAATGGAATTTATGAACTTGAACTGGTTTATTGAGATCATAAAACCAATTATCTGGCAATTAACTTACAGGAAAAGTAAAGCCAACCTAGCTACATCATAAAATTGTAGAGGTTTATTTTCAACGCTTATCTGCATTGTTATTAGCCAAATGATTCTGTTAATATATATATGTATGATTTATGAATGGCAGCCGGCAGTTAGTTCTGATTTATCGCGCAACGCCTTATCAAGCAGTAGTATTCATAGCAGTCTGGCCTGAGCCAAAAATCGATTGGCTTACGCAGATATAGCATTTATATAATGGCAGGTAATTTAATTTCTATTAGCAAATGCTTATCTAAATTAGCCGCAATATAACATTTGCGTCTCTGTTTCATTAATCTAAGCTTAAATAATAATAAAAAAAAAAAAGCAATAATAACAGCTGTTGACAGATTAGACAGCTTTAGGTTTATTAGTAACCACCACACAATGCAATTGTTTTTAACATTTGTATAACATTTTGGCTTTAAAAAAACTCAGCTTCAGCAACTGACTTGTCTGAAATTACTCTACTGACAATGTACAAATAATATATGCGCTTCTCAAAAATTATTTCAACTCGTTTTGTTTTTGCCAACGAGTGCATCAATATTTATCTTAAATACATTTTATGCATATTTTTTGTGAGTTCAGCTGTAGATTGTATTGTTTCAGTTCATTTGCTCGTAACTTTCATTAATTTGAATTGACTAACTGAATATAATGTATGGTATGAATTGTTTCAAGTCGAAACAGCTGAAAATACTTGGTGTATAAATAAATGAATTTATTGAAGCGAATGCAAGTAATTTGCAACAGCTGCCTCAATTTTCATCTAACAATAACAAAAACAATGTGCCTGAAATGCCGGCATGCAAATGGCAATAGCAATCTCTTTAATCAACAGCACAAAACATCAAAGTGGCAGTTGAGCAAACAGCCAAAGCCACACAAACTACAACAGCTTAATCCACAAAAACTTGCACATGCAAAATAGTTGAATTAAACCAACTCAAACACACACACACAAAAGCAGAGGTAAGGAAAATGCCACAAAACTTGAACGCACCATGAAACTTTTAAAGGGTCTTCAGAACTCCTGGAGCTGCTTCTACCGTTACTATTATTTTCTTTGAATGCGTAGCCAGGTGTGAAGCCGCCGGTTGCTCGCAGCGCACTGAAACTGCAGCAGTTGCTGGCATCCAGCTGAACTTGACCGTACATACAATTTCAACCGGCTTACGGTAACGCTCTCAGTCTCTACGCTCAGCTGATCAGTTAACTTCAATTAAGGCAAACACGAAAAAAAAACCGGACAGCACGGAGCACGACAGAGAGCACGGCAGAGATCCGGATTAGACCTTCACTAAGCACTAATCATAATCATAATGTGTGCGCACATTTTTGCTCTTGCTGTGGGTAATTGTAACGGTAATCGACATAAAGCTTATTGTTTGATTAGGCACCAAAATATACCGAGGCTCCATAAAGATAATATTCCAGTGGAATTTACGCTTCTCCGTATTCTTAAATTAACTTAGTCAAGATTTGGCAGTTTTATGCACGATAGTGCTTTAAAGAAAACTCTGCATGTGACCAAAAAAAATCGTTAACATTGTAAAAACCAATTATAGCAAAGAAACATGCAGCATTGTATAAAATGTTAAAAGAAGAGTATCTGTAATGATAGGGTATTTTAGAATTATTTGTATATCCATAATAACTTAATAACTAATTTGATATAAAAATTGTTTTCAAAACAAGCGATAGCATTATCGAAACTTAAGAAATAATCCGAATATCAATTGTTTAGTCTCGATTTATCAAAAAAAAAACCAATGTTGATAGTTTAAAATATATTTTAGAACTATAATATTAGTCGCTTTGGTAGGGGTTCAAGATGATTAAATATTATAATTTGAAATTATTTTTCTTTTATCGTCACTGATTAAAAACAGATTTATATCTCTGATTTATAACAAATTTTAATATTGATATGTTTATCACTATAAACAAAGTACTATTAACGAATGCTTTAATGTGATATCTATGTACCTATAAATATAAAATAGTATTATTATATTCATATTAAAATTGTAATAAGCTTAAAATTGTATACAATTGATATAAATAAAGAAATTTATAAAATGAATAATTCAATTAGTTAAATATTAGCTTTTACAAATATACATGTATGTAATATACTTTGTCATAAAAATCTCGTAAAATTTAACTACACGGTATCTGCCAGTCGTATAGTTTATCAAATTGTATAGCTTTCTATTTTGTACCTATCTAAAGTTAATTTTTCTGTTAGACTGTTAATGTGACTCGCAGCCACAGCAAACACACGCGCATTGAGTGAATGCGGCGTGATGTACATATTTTCATTGCGGTTTAATCATGCTCAAAATGAATACATAGCAAAACAAAAACATTCGAAAAGCTGCACAACTGCCACGAGAAGGCAGCGTTGTACGCATCTCGGCTAATTTGCATGGGTAAGTGTAAATTGGACGATTGAAAACACAAATAATAAACCGGCGAATTTAAAACCGGTTGAAAGCGGATCAAATATGTTGACAACTTCTTTACCATTTATCAAGAGTTAATTATACGAAACGAAATCTTAATTTAGTTATAAACGGTAACACGCTGCTAGTGTTAAGTGCGAATAATAACAGTGATGTTAACTGCTACTAACAGTGATGCTAGTGTACGAGCAAACAGTGCATGTTAAGTGGAAAAATTACGTATACGCCACATTAGCTTTAATATTAAAGGTATGATGCGCTGAAAACTACAATTTAAAATTATTATAAAAGTATAAATATTTTTATGAGTGCATAATAACAACTGTTCGGCTCATAGAACACACAGTTGTTGCTCTTGCACGTGCAAACAAATAAATAAACAAATTGCGCACGCAGCAAAACAAAGGCAACTCAATTTGCATTGGCAGCTGCAGCACGTGAGAAAACAGCACACAACTTCAATGGTAACATACATGGCTGCCCAAAATGCAAAATGCAAACACACCTATACACACACACACACACAGTTATATGTGAACGCTCTGGGTATGTGTAAAAAAGAAATTGATTGATAAAACGCCGTTGTCAACAAATTGTTCGCAATTTGTAACGAGCCTCCAGCTAACTGGCAACATGTAAGCGTCTCTGCAGTTAATTGTTTTGGCTCGGAAATAAAGAGAAACAGCCCTAAACATGCGCTTGACGGCATAACAGACAGACAGATGGACAGTTACGTTTCACACCTTTCCATTTAGCTGTCAATAATATAGTAGTTTTTAGGCATTTCATGAGTTTTCAATTTATTTGTATCCAAAATGTCAATTAGCATTGTTGGTAACAAGTTGAGAATTTTGCAAACCGGAATTCAAATCATAAAATTGTTTACTAAAGTTTTTAATAATAACTTTAACATCGAAGGAAAAAAAATTTGGACGAAGCAGATTAGTTGGACGTGCCCGACTGCACAATACCCTATCCCCTATATTCAAAATATAATTTTTATGGAACTGTCACACGAAGCATAGCAGCAATGCTTATTCATCTTACTTTTTTATGCGTGCCAGATGTAACGGCAGCTTAGTACCGCTCACATCAAACTCTTGCCATTGTCACACTCCAGATCCACAAACTAATCACATTGAAATTATAATAAATAAATATTTATTATAATAAGCTCAATCGCCACTCCATTTAAGCGCCCTTGACACGTCCTAACCACTTGACTTCACTGCACTGTGAACAGCAGCTCTGCAGCAGCCGTATTTATAGTGCTTGCAGGCTGAGCAGTCGCTCTCTCCTATCAGTTCCCGAGATAGAGAAAGAACCAAGAAAACCCACCCACCCATCTGCAGCTGTGGTGAGATCGACCGCTCTCTATGCATAAACTGCTAGGCAGCGCTTAGCCGCTCTTATTGCTGGCTCTCCAAGCATACCTCCTGCATTACAAATAATGCAGCGGGTGGCTGGCTCGCCTATAAAGTACACATCGACTGCTCTCTATGCATAAGCTCCGAGGCAGCGCTTCGGCGCTCTAGTTGGTGGCTCTCCAAGCATACTGCCTGCATTACAAGTAAGGCAGCGGGTAGCCGGCTCGCCTATAAAGAAAACATCGACCGCTCCCTATGCATAAGCTCCGAGGCAGCGCTTAGCCGCTCTCCTTGCTGGCTCTCCAAGCATACCTCCTGCATTACAAGTAATGCAGCGGGTAGCCGGCTCACCTATAAAGAACATATCGACCGCTCTCTATGCATAAGCTCCGGGGCAGCGCTTATCTGCTCTCCTTGGTGGCTCTCCAAGCATACCTCCTGCATTACAAGTAATGCAGCGGGTAGCCGGCTCGCCTATAACGAACACATCGACCGCTCTCTATGCATAAGCTCCGGGGCAGCGCTTATCTGCTCTCCTTGCTGGCTCTCCAAGCATACCTCCTGCATTACAAGTAATGCAGCGGGTAGCCGGCTCACCTATAAAGAACATATCGACCGCTCTCTATGCATAAGCTCCGGGGCAGCGCTTAGCCGCTCTCCTTGCTGGCTCTCCAAGCATACCTCCTGCATTACAAGTAATGCAGCGGGTAGCCGGCTCGCCTATAAAGAACACATCGACCGCTCTCTATGCATAAGCTCCGGGGCAGCGCTTAGCCGCTCTCCTTGGTGGCTGTCCAAGCATACCTCCTGTATTACAAGTAATGCAGCGGGTAGCCGGCTCGCCTATAAAGAACATATCGACCGCTCTCTATGCATAAGCTCCGATGCAGCGCTTATCTGCTCTCCTTGCTGGCTCTCCAAGCATACCTCCTGCATTACAAGTAATGCAGCGTGTAACCGGCTCGCCTATAAAGAACATATCGACCGCTCTCTATGCATAAGCTCCGGGGCAGCGCTTATCTGCTCTCCTTGCTGGCTCTCCAAGCATACCTCCTGCATTACAAGTAATGCAGCGGGTAGCCGGCTCGCCTATAAAGAACACATCGACCGCTCTCTATGCATAAGCTCCGGGGCAGCGCTTATCTGCTCTCCTTGGTGGCTGTCCAAGCATACCTCCTGTATTACAAGTAATGCAGCGGGTAGCCGGCTCGCCTATAAAGAACATATCGACCGCTCTCTATGCATAAGCTCCGGGGCAGCGCTTATCTGCTCTCCTTGCTGGCTCTCCAAGCATACCTCCTGCATTACAAGTAATGCAGCGGGTAGCCTGCCCGCTTATAAAGAACACATCGACCGCTCTCTATGCATAAGCTCCGAGGCAGCGCTAAGCCGCTCTCGTTGCTGGCTCTCCAAGCATACCTCCTGCATTACAAGTAATGCAGCGGGTAGCCGGCTCGCCTATAAAGAACACATCGACCGCTCTCTATGCATAAGCTCCGAGGCAGCGCTTAGCCGCTCTCCTTGCTGGCTCTCCAAGCATACCTCCTGCATTACAAGTAATGCAGCGGGTAGCCGGCTCGCCTATAAAGAATACATCGACCGCTCTCTATGCATAAGCTCCGGGGCAGCGCTTATCTGTTCTCCTTGCTGGCTCTCCAAGCATACCTCCTGCATTACAAGTAATGCAGCGGGTAGCCGGCTCGCCTATAAAGAACTCATCGACCGCTCTCTATGCATAAGCTCCGGGGCAGCGCTTAGCCGCTCTCCTTGCTGGCTCTCCAAGCATACCTCCTGTATTACAAGTAATGCAGCGGGTAGCTCGGCTCGCCTATAAAGAACATATCGACCGCTCTCTATGCATAAGCTCCGGGGCAGCGCTTATCTGCTCTCCTTGCTGGCTCTCCAAGCATACCTCCTGCATTCAGGGATCGCAATTATTATAATTTTTAAAATAAAAATCAAGAAATAAAAGTTATTTGTCAATTTTATTAAAACAATTAAAAAACAACTCTTATTTACAATTTTTTGGAAAAAAAATTGAAAATAAGTGTTAATTTTCAATTTTTATAAAAAAATTGCAAATAAAAATTATTCTCCAATTTTTATAAAAAAATTTGAAAATAATAATTATTTTGCAATTTTTATTTTAAAAATTGAAAATAAAAATTGAATTCCCATATCTTTTGAACCAAGTTGAGTATTGCAAAAATTTAAATGTATTCGTGATCTGTGATGCAATACCTTTCAAATGCCGCATCGCATGTCCTTCCAGGACGAATATTCAAGGATTCTGATATTAAATTTGTTAATCAAGTATCAAGTACCAAACACGTTGCCAGGCACTTTTGGCATATGTATTTGTACATGTCCAGATACATAGGCCAATATGCTATATATGAATATGCACCAATACATATACATAGTACATGTTGGAGCAGCAACTGATGTGTGTTTATGGATGTATATATGCACACTTGCAGCTGCTCCAACATGTACTATGTATATGTATTGGTGCATATTCATATATAGCATATTGGCCTATGTATCTGGACATGTACAAATACATATGCCAAAAGTGCCTGGCAACGTGTTTGGTACTTGATACTTGATTAACAAATTTAATATCAGAATCCTTGAATATTCGTCCTGGAAGGACATGCGATGCGGCATTTGAAAGGTATTGCATCACAGATCACGAATACATTTAAATTTTTGCAATACTCAACTTGGTTCAAAAGATATGGGAATTCAATTTTTATTTTCAATTTTTAAAATAAAAATTGCAAAATAATTATTATTTTCAAATTTTTTTATAAAAATTGGAGAATAATTTTTATTTGCAATTTTTTTATAAAAATTGAAAATTAACACGTATTTTCAAGTTTTTTTTCAAAAAATTGTAAATAAGAGTTGTTTTTTAATTGTTTTAATAAAATTGACAAATAACTTTTATTTCTTAATTTATCCTGAACTCTTAATTATTATTTGCGATCCCTGCCTGCATTACAAGTAATGCAGCGGGTAGCCTGCCCGCTTATAAAGAACACATTGACCGCTCTCTATGCATAAGCTCCGAGGCAGCGCTAAGCCGCTCTCGTTGCTGGCTCTCCAAGCATACCTCCTGCATTACAAGTAATGCAGCGGGTAGCCGGCCCACCTATAAAGAACATATCGACCGCTCTCTATACAAAAACTCCGCGCCAGCGCTTATCTGCTCTCCTTGGTGGCTCTCCAAGCATACCTCCTGCATTACAAGTAATGCAGCGAGTAGCCGGCTTGCCTATAAAGCAACCGACATACTGTACTGGGTGGCATATAGAGCGCTCCCCACAGAAGCTGAGTTGTGGGTGGTGGGTTTTTTGTTTTGGCGGGAACTGATCAATATAGCGAGCACTATAACTACTGCTGCTGCAGTGTTGCTAATCACAGTGTAGTGTGTGCAGTAAAGTGGTTAAGACATGTTAAGGGCGCTTAAGTGGCAAGAGTGCTTGTTACAATAAATATATATAATATTTATTTTAAAATAAAGTGACATAAGTTTATGCAGATGGCCATGCTCTGGACAAGGCGGATGAGTTTTCTAATCAAGAATATATATAGTTTGTAGGGTCTGCCACGCCTCCATCTGCCTGTTACATACATTGGCACAAAGTTATTAACCCTGATTTTCCCAGTTTTCAATGGGTACAGGGTATAAATATTTACAAACAAGTCAACAAGCAATTTAATTTTGCGGCACAAGTACTTAAATTGTTTCAATTATTAAATTTAAGGAATTTAAAGAAGTGTGTATAAATAAATGGACCTTTCTATTAAATTTAGCCTGACCAACTAAATTGTATTCCATTAAATACGCATTGTGTGCAATTGTTGGCTCTATTGGCAATTGGCTGGCGTAATAACACTAAATCTATATAAACTACGCTATTTACCGCGCTTTGCACAACAAAACCCAGGTGTCGGAGTTCTTTATGTGCCACTAAGCACTTTGCGATTCAACAATATTCGCATTTCTTTGCATTGCACTCATTGTTTGTGTGGCCCTTTGCTTGGCTTAGTTCCAAAAGGCTAGCACTCTTAGCCTGGTCTGTCCATAGTCCTTTTGACTGTGTTGACTGTGGTCGTGCTGTGCTCTTTTTATTCAACTGCAAATTGCATTTTAATTGCGCGGAGTTTGGCGCGTTTCGGCACAAAGCGAATGCAGTTAAGTGCAAATAATTTCACCTGAATGCACAGCAAATAATTTTGAAAATGAAGTTAAATTCTTTAAGCACTTGACAAAAGGCCATTGAAAGCATTGTTTGGCTCTCTTCGTTCTATTTTTATTGTATTTGTTAAGCAATTGAAATTGTATACAATTTTATACGCATTGCGAATTTGTCGTTTGACTTTGACTACGTGAGCCTTTAATGGCTTTTTATGCACAAGTTTGGGGCAAAAGTTGAATCAAGTGCAGCTCCTTTGATTTCAACTTGACAAAAGTTGCGCCAAGTTGAGCGCACATTACAAAAGCCCCAGCAGAAAGCACGAACAGAATCTCTCAGATTCCATGGAGGAAAGTTTTGTTGAATACGCCAGCCTGCTCGGCATTCGGCAGGTTCTACAACTTCTAGTTTGCTCTTCCTCCGTTACCTCGAGCCAGTTGCCAGCTCCAACTACTTGAGATGCAGCAGCGACCTGACCGGACATTTGCATTGCTTTCGGACACACGTAAATCGCATGGAGAGCGAGAAGTCCGAATAACACGATGCTAAAAATTCAAGTCGCTGTTAAATATTTAATCTGCTCAAATGCACAAAAAGAGCGCAATTGCAATTGCAATTGCAAAGTTGGTCTAATCGCAAAGGTTATAAGTATGCTCAGCAATTGAGGGCAATTCCGTTTTGAAGCTAGCTTGAATTGAGGAAAATTTTAATTAACTAATTAGTGCTATTAAAAGCGTTGTTCGACTGCCGCACGCGGCCTTTGTCACGCTCCTGGGAATTGATGACAGACGAAAGTGAATCAGCCTTTGGATAAAGCATAAATGGACTTGTACTATTAAAATGGTTCTTTTAATACAATTAACGCTAAAAGCCTTCTGCTGTACGAAATGACAGCACATAGTACATGTGTTCATAAGGTCAAGGATGCGTTCGGTTATATGCAAATACGTTTTGTATGTATGAGCCTTGCAACCTGATTAAGCCAGAAAACAAAAAGAGAAAACACGCAGCAACCGCAGCATGACGACGACGACGACGACGACTTCAGCATGGTTAATCATACGCCACGTTGACAGACAACAAGGTATAAGAGAGAAAGAGCAGCACTAGCCAGAAAATCCTTTCAGCACTAACAAGCAGCTACAAGACACGAAACACGAAACAAAGGCAAATATTGTGACAAAAGGTAGACTGAGATACGCAAAGAGATAAACACAGAGATATGCATACATAGATTCACACAAAGAAAGGACGAAACACTCGGCGTGTAAATATAAAATTTTATAATAACAAAGCACGTCACAGGTGCAATTAGTGTGCAAATAAGCGTTTATTTGCCTACAACAAACAGCCAGACACAATGAGACAGGGGCCAACGAGCTGTTGTCTCTGCACTACTCGTAGCTGGCCTCGTTTATGTCAAGGTGCTTCAACCCTCTGTAACGGCAGACAGTTGAATTGCATTACTCGCCTGCTCGCAAATTAAAATTCAATTTAAGCTAACATCAAATCAATTTTAGTAGCTGTCTGGGGATCACACTGGCAATAAAATTCCACACAAGCTCCATGCTAGCTCCATGGCATGCCATAAATCAGTTTTATATTTACTATGCAAAGCTGCAGCAATTCAGTGTGTCTGATAACATTGATAAAGATGCTGATCGTTGCCTGCACTTACGCAAATCACACTCAGCATCCTGCACGTGGCTCAAGTCATTGAAATACCAGCATAGCATGTGTACTGCCAGCCAGGCCAACGCAAAAGCCACCGCTGGGGACTTATATTTGCTTACATGTAAAGCACACTGACATCGCCTGAAGGGGCAACAACAGTCGCCAGAGCAACAACAACAGCTGCAAATAGAGAAAATCCTAAAGCAACGACAACTGTCACAGCTCAAACTCAACTGCAGCACTCAATTGACTAGCAAGAAGCAGCAGCATGTAGAAATGGCAATAGCTGTAGCAGTAGTTGAAGCTGTAGTAGTTGGAGACATCTCACATCTCACATCTCACAAGGTTGCCAAGGGGCACAACCTGCCTGTTGTCCTGCTGTCTGTCTGTTTTCCTGTTTGCAAACTCCTCCTCTCCCTCCTTCGCCTTTGTTTGCCACAACTGTCCACTGTGACAGTTGGCAGCTGCCTAAAAATTTGCCCAGAAATTGCATAGCCCAGGGATTTAGATAGAAATCGCTGCAATTTGGCCAGACGGCCATTGTTGTAAATGAAAATTAAAATGTATTTCCATACACTACTTTAGGGCGGGCTCATTTAGAAGATTACCTGAGTTCTTAAATACAAATTTAAATTTAAGGATACCTCACAAGATTAACTAATTTCTGAAACTGGCAGTAATCTAGTCACAAACTGCAACTAAAGCAATAATTTCTTGCTTATGCGATTAACATTTGTATTTATAATTGTTCTGCTATACATATACGAAACCCAATATTTACAAACCATTTTCTCATCTTTAAATATTTTTAAAATAAAAAAGTTAAAAAAAATATTAAACTTTTCCAGATTCGCAAACTTCTGTTTGACATTAAATTATTAAACTAATTTTTGGTTTGCATTCATTATTAGCCACTTTAGTTTAAAAAAAGGAAAAAGGTTCTATTAGGTTAGTGCCTTCAGAAGGAGGCGTGCTACTTCCCACAACGTATACATATTCTTGATCAAAACGAAGAGCTGAGTCGATATAGCCATGTCCGTCTGTCCGTCCGTATCAACAACTAGATCTCATCAACTGTATTCGGGATTTAGGTTCTCCTATTCAGTAAGCAGTACGAGTTTGTTTTAAATCATGGATACCTCCACAGCTCCACAGCAAATCTTTTAAAGCTACTTCAGCAACATTTTCAAAGCTATAGATTTGTAATTTGACACTCTTGCATTCTCGACGGTGTGAATTGCGTTTTAATCGGATAAGAAACAGCGCAGATATGCCATAGACAATTTGCCATAATAGGCAAGAGGAGGTGGTGTGCCATGCATATGTGCGTAGCTCTGTGTGTGTGACGGTGATTGTGCTTGTAAGCACATATACACGAACTAAAGGGTCTCCTACTAACTTACATAAGCTATTGAGAACTTTAGATAACTTTAGTACAATAGAGCGTATCTAAAAGTCGGATACAGTTCAATGACATATAATTGATGGCATACACTGTTCAAAGCATGTAAATTTGTGCTCAGCCCTTATCAGCAGTCCTTGCCGTTCATCATATTTGCAGTGCACTGGTAACACTCATACTAGAATATTTTGGCTCCGGCAAACTTTTGCCAGCCTGTAAACTGTGCTAAAATGTTATTAGCGCTTAATTAGAACACAACTTTTGCTGTTGCTTTTGCTGTAGATGTTGGTGTTGGTGTTGGTGTTGGTGTTGGTATTACCCCAGCCATTAACCGCATGCCGACCACAAAGGCAAAGGTGCGCCCGGAGAACTTTTGCTGCAGCTTTGTGGTAAAGTTTTTAATAATGTTCAGCTAAAATGAAATAATGCGTTTTGCCAGCCACACAGACTAGGGAAAGCAAGCTGCAGCTGCTGCATGGATGAAGCTTTAAAGAGTACATCACATGAAATGCAAACGGTCAAGAGTCGCCTTGAGAGCAGTTGGTAGTTGGCAGTTGGCAGTTGGCAGTTGCCATTTGCCAAGCTAAAAGTTGCACTGAACCAATTCATTAAACATTCACCGAGTTGTCTCTGGCGTCAAAATGGGCCACACAATGCAACGTGCCGTAAAGTAAGGCAGCAGCAACCAGATGAAGCAACTTACAATGCAAGGCAGTTGGGGAACTGCACGTCTTTCTGCCATGCCCAACCATTGTCATATATGTATATGCAGGTCTGTGCACCTCGCTTTGTAATCCTGTTGGGGTCAACAAACTGTCGACTCCTGCCATGAGCTGTGCTGGCATGTTTTCCTCTCCAGCTGCAAGCGAAGGAGTTGTCATTCAATACATTTAACAAGCTTGCCGGTCATCCAATCTCTACCTTATTGCCAATGCAGAAACTAATGAACAACAGCAGCTAGCAACGTGGGCAATAAAACAGTATGTAGCAACAAAGCTACCCAATATGTATACCGTATACCACAGTGAAGAATCTGCAGCTTCTTCGGAAATATCAATCATACGCACAGTTGGCGCTGGCATGCAGCTGAAATTAATATATTAATATAAGCAAGACATCAACAGCATTGGCAGGCTCTTCAACACTCTGGCATTATTAATAATCTAATATGGTGCTGACTAAACCGGCTTCATAAAACTTGAATGACAGCAAACGCATATTAAACCTGACGACGCAGACAAACACTGCCAAAAGCTTGAATACTCTATAGCAAAAAGATAGAGATTTTATAAGAAAAAATATTTAAAAAACTAGTTAAGTAAATTTTCAATTGGAAAACTTGACTAGAAATGTGTAAAAGAATTATTTATAAATATTTCAGCATAGTCATATTCGGCATAGTCGCAATCTTATTGCTAATTGAATTTGTTGACAGCAGAAGATGCGCTGGTTTAATGCTTCAAGTATACGCATGTGTTCATTCTATATTAATTCTTGCACATGTCGTATATATGTATATATGGAACGTCTGCCATGCTCATAACAGCCCGCACATGCGATGAGCTATCAAAAATTTAATAGACTGTCAGCGAAAATGACTAACAACAATAACAACAAGTGCCAGGAGAACAACAAGAGATAGGCATTTACGAGGTGCTTTATAGGGAGCTGGCAAACCTAATAAATATATCAAATGTCAGCTTACTGTCGCTTTGCTAGCAAATGCCAACAAAAACAATGTCATGTCATACGCCAATGGCCCAGTGCAGCAAGATACATTTAACGAAGGGCCCAACTGTGGGGAATTGCAATCAATGCCTAATTAAATTGCATTTTAGTACAACAAAAATTGAAAATCCCATCACAAATATTGTCATAAACAACAATTTAATAATGCCAAATCCCAGGCAAATTTATCTTCTTGCTTATTTATTACACTCTACATAATAGTACTATATTGAAACTGGGCACACAGCCACTGATTTAGCATTTCCTTTCCAAATTTATACCTGCTGCTTACGGTTTGGTTGCCAGGCGACTCTCCATAGAGCTATAAATGGAAACGCCACTGAAGTCTGAAGTCTACGAGTATGTGTGTGTGTGGGTGGATGTGTGTGTGAGTGACGGAAGTGGGCGTTGTATGCAAACAAGTTGATACACCCACAACACACACATCTACTTCAGAAGAGGCGCGCGTGTGGTGTTTAAAATTAATACGAGTATCTCGTCTGCCATTACACTTCAATAACTTTTCAATGAACACTTTGAAACTATTTTTATACCTTTTACCACCTATGTAGAACACAATTTTTGTAGGTTTCTTTATGTGTTTGTCTGTATATGTGTGCATTTGTATATGTGTGCGGGTTTGCTTTCATTGACAGCAATTTATCTTTTAACACGCCATGATTTATTGATGTCGATTGGTTAAAGGCATAAAAAACCATTTTAGGTTTTGATAAAATGCACATAATTCAAGCTAACAAATATACAAATATGTGATTACATATATATATAACTGTGAATATATCCTTATTTGGCTCAATTATTGAAAAGCTGAAATAAAGAATTTACTTGAAAGTAAGTTTGTGTGTAATTCAAATTTCCATTTCTTGATTTATTTGCAGGCGTGAATTATTTGAAAATAATACAGTAGTTATAACACTATATTTGTAAACTGGCAATTTAGTTGCGATTGCATTTGTAATTATTTTTGGGATGTAATTTTATTAGTTGGCTTTATGGATTAAAATTGTATTTATTAACACTAATAAAAGAATAATTTCACTTTCAAAGAATTTATTACACGTATAAATAAAAAAGCTACACAATTTTTGATTGGTTGCGATGGGCAGCAATAATAATCATAGATAATTCATTAATTTAAAACAAATAGAATAACTTCCGAGTTATTTGTTAACTATTTGTTAATTATTATTTTCATGCAAACCAGGACTAATAAATAAATATTATGGCAATTTAGAAGTGAAATTGGGAACAATGCTGAGTTGAAATTTTAATATTCTTCGTTTATTTGCTGCTTGATTACAATATAATTATTATTTGATTATGATGAATATTTATTACATATATTCAAAACAAATTATAAATTATTCATCGTTTTGTAAAACAGAACTTGTGAAATAAATTTAGTTGGAAATTAGCTGTACTTTATGCATTATCATATTACTTTAATGCATTCTATCCCGAAAGTATGCAACAATATTTGCTAAGCGAGCACAAACTGCATCTGTTTATCCAGCTGCATTTAAGAGCACGAAAAAACGCATTACATATACGCCGCATTGCCAGCTCGCTCTCACGTGATGTTATCCGTGCTTCTTAAGAGCGCATATTATCCGCAGCTGCGCAGTGTTGCATTGGCATTAAAGCGGCTACGGATAACTTGAGGCACACGTGTTTTTGTTTACCTTCGTCGTTGTTGCTTTTTGCCAGCGTTGAATCAGCCTCCGAATAACCCAGTTCAGTGCGTAACATTGCACCAATCGCTACCAATACTGCGTGTGTGTGTGTGAGCGTGTAAAGCTGTTGATGTTGCTGCTGCTACTACTACTACGACTGTTATTGCTGAAGTACTCTGTACTGTGTTATTTCGGATGCTTGCGGTGGGCTGTGAAGTGGAGGCTTGAGGCTTGAGGCTTAAGGCTCGTCTTACCTGGCTGTTTGGTTGCTTTTGCACATTTTGTGTGCTGAGTGCCCACTCGAGTTGTGCCAACTGCTGCCTGCACAAGTGACAAAAGACGTACAAAAGAATAAACAAAATAACGAAAGCACCTAGCGCCATGTAACATGAGTGAATAATGCGACTGTGACTGCATGAAAAAGCGAGCTGAGAAGTTTCTTAATGCGACTTTGATTACTCTCACACAGCCACTTGACTTTGTCTGCCCGACTGACCAAGAAAGCAACACGAATTATGATTAACAAGTGGCAGCAGCAAGTCTTCTTATTATTTCTTAACTGTTGAAACTTTCTATCTATTGTTAACTTTCTCAAGCGTATAAACTCTTAACTCGTTATGGCAGGCGAAGCAGTGTCTCAGGCCACGTAGACTTAATTATCTACATAAGGGCTGCAAAAATATATTTTACAGGCTTATAAAAAAAGTTAAATTTATTGGCTGTAAAAATGCTGTGAATTTTTTTCGCAAAGCTGCAAATTTAGCTACGAAAAATTATTACAAGTTTGCATGCATTATGTGGCTCTGTCTCAGTGGAAAGTGGAACAGCTGCAACCAGAATTACAGTGCTTGAGGTACAAGCACATAGAGTCCTCCTGCAGGCAGCCTCGGGTTTAGCTGTTGTTCTGCTTTTATTATTAATACTCTGTACTTTAAGAATAACTCAAAAAGGGTATATTACGAATGAGACATGGCAGACCCAACAAGGTATAAACTAAACTATGTATAAGAACTAGAGCAGCGATTTACGGAACTTAGGTATGTGTACTTCAAATGCAGATCAAGTTTCTTTCAAACAACACGCCTAACATTGCAGATTGCAAATTGGTATTCAAAACATATACTCTCTACCATTATAATTATCTATCCTAAAGATATTAAAGTAAACACTATTACAAAAACTTGAAAATGCTTTGCTGCTGCGGTTTGTATAATAATTTACAAATATTTGAAAATTATATTGACAATTTTAAATAATATTTCAAATATAGGGTATTGCACAGTAAGGTGTGTCCGACTGTTCAACTCCGTTCTTACTGGTTTGTATTATATTTTGCCACATAATAGCCACCTGCTGGCCAGTTTATTATGTTATATGTTATTTTTATGCATTCCATATAATTTTGGTTGTTGGTTTGTTTTGTTCGTATTGTTGACACAACATTTTTGGCCCGTCCTTGCCGCAGGACAACGGTCGGCTCAGCGCTATTAATTTTGGTAAAGTTTTCGTAAAATTGACGTTCCACAAATGATTGGCCTAGCCGTGGATTCTCGGAGGGGCGAAGAGCAAAAAGAGCGAGACCTTTGAATTTATATTTAACTTGTGCTGTGCAAATTTAATGAACACAGCCTGCTGCTTAATTATTCCATTTCAGGCAAGTTTATTTTCTACACGCGCGTTTTTATGCCGCAATTGAAATTTTTAATTGGCAAATGCGTGGGCGAGTCCACAATCCACTCTCGCAGTCAACTGGGGATACCGTCTCACTTTATGCTATGCCCTGTGCGTCGTCTAGCGGCGCTTTGTGGCATTTTAATTACAAGCTCCGAACGCAAATGCAAACGCTGAGCTCTGAACGCTGCGAACAGTGAGCGCTGAACGACGACCGCTAATGAAATTAAAAACTCGCTCGAATGGAATTATAATAAAATAGAGTTCCTTCTTCATCAACAAGAGCCGAGGCAAAAGATTAAACGCGGCCAGCTCGTTGTCTTCTCCAGCTCCCAGCTGATCTCACTCTGTAGCTATTTACCTCTGTCTCTGTTTTCTATTTTAATCTTTTACTTCTCATGGCTTACCGAAAATGTCATTCCCATCATAGTACTTGTTCCCTGGTGTACGTGCTGTGGTTGCCTGCCAATTGCGGCCTAATTAATTGCCATTTGAGGTTTGGCTTTGATGCAATTAGTTGGCCACAATTATAATTAGTATTGTTTCACACCTGTCTACTCAATTGTGGCTTCCATGTGTACAATTGATTAACTACACTATTAACGCAAATTTAAATTAATCCATATCAAATTCCAACTCCAATTCGCTGTTTAAATATTGTATTATCTACCACATGTGCTCGCTCGGACAAATTTTAATCATTTTCTAATGGCATAAAATGTCAAAACATTTTCGTTACAAACATAATTTCAATTTAATTTATGGGCAGAGCAAACAAACCCAGTTTTTCCTATCTATGCATTTAGTATGTATATGTAGATGGACGTGTATACCTACGACATTCAAATTTATCACTTTACATTTAATCCGTTTTGTGCGAAATTGTTTGTAAGAGGGGAGTTCGTTGAATAAATAAGAAATTTATATTGAATTATCAGTAAGTGTACAATTTTAATTATAAAATACAATTATTTTTTTATTTACTGCATTAGTTTTATTATTATCAAGTCGAAAGATATAGATAGTATATAATACTTTTTCTAGTTTAGATTTCTATATAGAATTGCAACGCTACCTTTTTTATTAAAGTTATCTTTACCTATAATAATTATATAATATATATTATATTTAGTTGTTCTGGGTTTGTAAAGATCTGTACACATATTAAACCATTATGCGATTATCATTATAAACGTTACGTGTAACCCTCGTGCACGTAAACGAGCTAACGGTGACCGTTTCATAAAATATTCATATGTTTGAGATTTATTTCGTATAGAGCGATTATAATGCAAATGCAAACGCTTTTGACAGCACGCCAAAACATGTTTTCCAACTGAATGTCGTTATTGCAAAATATTTATATGTTAAATCTTTTTGCTATTAGAGGACAACGCAATCATATCACCAACGCATTGCTGCCCACAAAAACCATAAATAATAGAATCACAAATGACGAGCTGCGGAGACGCCATGGGGTTTAAATTTTTGTGGGCAAAAGCGATATTTGAAATGACAACGGAATCGCAGTCGACATCGATGCTATCTCCCAGGACGCTTACCTAAATCATAACCCAACCAAAAGCGTTCAATAAACCCCAACAAATTGACACTCTCTCGTTGCTTGGGGAAATCAACGACACTAACAAAGTGAATTGGTCATACCCAAAACGTGTGTGCATATGGACGACAAATTCAACTCAATTTTGCTACTGGTGTGGCAATATTTTGGCAATATTTGAGCAAAATATCATACCGAAAAGCTATCATAAAGCAATTAGCCCGAGAGTGCCAGTGCCACTGGCAGTACAAACTTTGACATCAGTCCAGTTAACTTTTTGACTGCTCTGTGTGCTAAATTCCAAAAATTAAATTGGCTTCAAGTATGTGCCAGAGCGTTTAACTTGCAAATTGTGAAACTGCAAAATCAATGTCTAAATTAGAAAATATTTTTATTTCCATTCATTTGCCACTGTATTTACCGTTACCATAGGCGCACATTACGCATACGCTCTGTTGAACATGGCAGAATTCCCTTTCACTATACATACATAAATGCGAATCGTTGAATGTAATAATATAATATTTTTATAATAGTTTGCACAAATCTACCCATTAAAATTACTACTTTACGCATAAATTATGTAGAAATCTTTGAAAAATAAAAAAAATAAATTTTTACTTATATTAGTTATTGCCTAAAAGTATTTATAAATATTTATATATGTATTATTATTTATAAGGATTGTTGATAAACAGATCGACAATTAATTACAAAACTTGTAATTAATACGATTGTCTTCATTATTATTATTATATCATATTTTCTTCAGTCCGAATTGGTTTTCAAAAGTATTTTAAAGGGTTCAGAAAAGTTAACCTATCAAAAAAAGCAAACTTTCTATTTCCAGATATATTTTATAGTTTCGTACAGATAAAAGACAGCATGACTGTAAACTTTAGCAAAGCGTTTAAAAAGTGTCATTTATGTGCATTTTAATTGCTTAAGACAGAGTTAAAGCTACAGCTCTTTTATTGGGTCAGTGGTGCTGTGGATCATAAAGTAACAATTTCAATGCAAACAAATTGAAAATTGCTCGTTGCCAATTGGCAGTTGCCAGTTGCAATTAGAATCGCAGCTATTTCCAAAATAGATACTTTGCAAAGGTTTATATTGTTGCAAGTTGTTGTTGTTGTTGTGGTGGTGGTGGTGGTATTTGTTGTTGTTGTAGCTGCGTTAAAGTTTTTGCTTTAGTCGTGCTTTCAGTTAAGTTGGGGGAACTTGCTGCTAAAGCAGAGCATAGAAAACTTTTTACTAATAGCAGCAACCGTAACGAGTATATGTATCTGGATATATGTCAGCATTGTGTGTGTGTATGAGTTGCCACAGTCAACTGAATGAAGCCAAAACAAATATAGGAAAAAGTTTTCCAATTTTCGATTGCCAATTGTGCAAAATTTTCGTGCAACTTGCTTGGGGAATACGAGAATACGAAAAAGTTTATGCCATTTCGATGTATGCTCGATCTAGCTATCACCCTCTTACTCTCTCTCTCTCTCTCTCAGTCTGTCTCTCTTTCTCTTTCTCCTGCTCTTGCTCTCTCTCTTTTTAAATGCTCAACTTACTCACCTTTTTCTCTTCGTATTTTTATCGGGTATCTTGTCAGTCAATGTTGTGTTCAGCAAAATAAAAAAATTTAAAAACTAATTATTGTCAACGTAAAAAAATATGCAACAAAATAGATACAGTTTAACCAGGAATTTGAACCAAGTTATAAACTACCAGGCTGAATGCTGACAAATAAAATAAATTTAACAGCTTTTTTATCATTTTTTATGCAGCGCGGTATTGTTATTGCTGCTGTTGGCATTAACTTTCGCTTTGACGGCAAACTTTTGCTTTTCATGCTACAACTAGCTGGAGTTGGCAGAACTTTTGCCAAAGTTTTAGCACTTCAAGTGCAAGCTTTTGCTCTTGCTCTTCTCAGCTCTGCTCTGTGCACCCACACAATACTCGTACTTTCAAAATAGTTGAGTATAGTTTTCACCAGCTGCACATTTGACGTATTTTTATACCATTGCTACCTTGATGTCCATTCCGATGCCACAATTATGGATAATACTCGACTGAGACAGGTTTATGTTTATGCTTATAGCCACTGTCATATGCCATTTGGGCTGGCACTTTAAAGTTGCCGTGTATATAAGTGCTTGTAATGCGCTCGTTACATTCATTATTGAGTGCCTGGGCTGGCTGTTTCTTATGAACAATGGAGTCGCGCTGCATGTTACAGTCTGACATCGTAAATACAAGACTCGAACAGTTTTAGCCCAAAAACCTTTGGCTGGCATTTGAATGCGGGGCGCGCATGACATTCGACACAATTCCCCGACGACGAGCATGTTGCCCGTAGCATACTTATCCGGGCAGTAGCAGCAGCAGCAGCAGCAGCAGCAGTAGCAGTAGCCGGCAACTAACAGTAGCTGGAGGCGGGTTGCAGCAAATGCATATTTTATATTTTCATTTCATTGAAACCGACACGTAGCCACATCTCTACAGTGCATACGTATCTATGTATGGAGTACACATGTAGCGCTGTCTACATTCGTATCTGTATCTCGGCTGTCGCAAGGTTGTTGGCCCCAGCTACAGAGAGATAAGTGTAAATTCGCATTGAAGTTGCCTGCCAGCTAATAAGATGTACGATATATGTATCTATCTGTCTCTCTGTCTGTCTCTTTTTCTGTGATTGCTCTGCAGTTTTAATTAAATTACCTGCTGCTGTTGCTCGTAAATGACATGACCGTTGGCAAATTTTGATTGCCAACTGAATTCCAAATTATATCCAATTATGAAAATATTGCAAATTCAGTTAAATTTGATCAATTTTTAACAGCATTCACATATCTGCCATAAGTTCTCTTTCAGTTTGTAAATGATTTATGCATGAATGTTTTGTTGGATTTTTATATGCTCTACACAATTTGAGTATTTTAGGTATAAAACAAAAAAAAAAGGCTTCAAGTAGTGGCTGAGTTCTATCTTACGATCCCAGTGAGAAGTCACTAAAGTGGATGCAGTATAAAATGTACAATATTTACGCTTCACTTGCCACTGAAATATTGCACTTTATACATCATTTGGGATATCTAACCTAGAGCAACGCTAGAAACCTTGAGAATTTCGACTACACTGTAAATTTAAGTTTGAGATTTTTGAAAGATATGTTTATATAATAACTATACATAATAAAAATGTATATTCATTTATTTATTGATCGTGGAAATTGAAGTCTATAATATCATTATGGACTATTTAATGCCATTATTTGTTTATATTTGAAGAGTCTTGTATCTCTTTTAATTTAATTAAACCAGTAAGGTCGGATATTTCGAACGCGCCATGCAGATCAAGAATGTATATACTTTGTGGAGTCTGCCACGTTTCTTCCTGCTTGGGTTATAGAAATTTCTATTTAAATATTATTCACTCTAGCTTGTATCAAAGCTTTCTGTTTAGCCTGCATGACAAAGTCAATAACTGTACCTCTATGCTCTTGGTATGTAGTGCAGAACTGTGCCACTTTTGCAAAACTGGCTAAAAATATCTTGATAAATATATATGTACAATCTTAAAAAGAATACCGCATTCTTGCTATGCCCAAAACCCCTTAATCGTACTTACTCATTTCGCATGGGGGTCGCGTTTGTTTGTCTGTCTATTTGTCTATTTGGCTGGCATCGCAGAAATGCCATGACTCGGTACTGATTTCTGCACGTTGAGCTCAACGCTGGCTGTTCTCCTGACTTTTTTGCTGATTTGCTTTTTACTGCATTCGACGAGTATTTTGGCTTTTTGTTTAGACGACAAATTGCAAGGAGGTTTTGGCATTCTTTCACTAAACTGCATCCGTGTACGTGGTTGTTGCTTGATTAGACGAGGTGCAGGGACGGCAAGATTTCATAGCTTCCACTGTCAATTTGGTAGCGCAAAAAGTAAAAATATTGGATTACCTTTAAAGTTGACACGATATACACCACGAAATCCAGATACATGTAAATGGACCAAAACGTATCGAAGGCAATTTAATGCCAATTTGTATGCCACGTTCAGTTGTTGCAGTTGAAAGTTTTTCTGTTGGTTGAACGTGAATACAATTTTCAGGTCATTTGTACTACAATCTTCTGTTCGAATTTTCAGTTATATATATATTTATTGATAAGTTAACTAAATATTGATATATTTGATGTTGTAGCTTAATCTTCAGAAGTTTTGTCTTTTTAATACGCAACACTTGTCTTAGCATTCTGTTCGGATTAAACAAACAACAAAATAGACTAGCAATCTCACCACCTAATCAACAGTTTGAATACATATTTCACAGTATTGTGAACTCCAGTCACGTTTTTACTTGCCGCTTTTTCAATTTTTGCTCCATTTATGACTCTAAATTAAAAAATGCTCCCCGAAAAGCCATTCTTAAGTAGCTTTCAATAAAGCACAAAATAAATTATATAAAAACGCCAACAACTTTATAAAAAGTTAGCGAGCTGAAAACTTTTTTGTCATCTTAAGTCCTTTCTGGTAACATGAATATGCTTAAGAAATTAATCAGCTGACGAGCAGGAAACCCGCCTCGCCTTTTTACCTAAGTAAGTACTTTTTGGGCACATAATTTTCATAAAATTTTGGTAATGTTTTCAGTTAGTTAAGTGCAAATATTGTAAGTAGGAGAGCCCACATATGATGCACAAACAGTTGCCACATTTGCGATGCATTAAAAACGCATTTTCATCTCCTTCGTCAGCATGTTTAATAGCCTGTGCAACAATGTGCAAAATGCTGAGTGCAGGAGCGGATTTATAATGAGAAAGGTATCAGTTGGTTTCTTCGGGGTCTTGCAAAGAAAAGTGAAATAAATTTGTGTTGATATGGAGCTTGTTTTAATCGAAAATACCAGGGTATCTTATCTGTTTTTCGGTTTCGGCTACAGTTTCATTTGCACCAAGTACAGAAATGATATTCTGGCAAAAGGTTTTCTTTTCGGTAATTTTTGTTCAGCATTCGATTTTGTTTCGGTAGAAAGCGGTATAGGTTTACCGGCATATCCTGTTATTGGAGATGCATTTGGTAATCCTGTTTGGCTTTGCCCTCGTCAACGTACCCAAAACCAGAACACATGTTCTCTACAACAAATTTATTAGAAACTTAGTGCCTTTTATTAACCTGTCAAAAAAATTCAAATACATATAACGTCATAAAAATTGATTTTAACAGAGAAGAGCAGTTTGATATTAAATCATTTTTGCTGAATACAATAGAAGAGAATAATTTGCACCGAATTTAAAAATAATCAAACATGAGTCGAAATCCAAGAAAAATGGCGAAAAGAGCGAAACGGTATCACTCCATCGATAGACCACTACAGGACCTGCAGCCTAAAAATCCATTTCGTAGGTTTAATCATATTATTGTAAATGAATTAATTTCTTAACCAGTTGATTTACCGTCATGCCAGCAGCATCATGTGATAGTGAATCTTCTGCTGAGACAGAGGCTCAACTGTCTCGGCTGCTCTACATGAGAGATTTAAATTTGGAAATTAGCTACACGGATGTTCATGAGCATTTCTCCAAATTTGGTCCGGTGCAGGCAATCAGTGTACGCAAATGCAATGCCAATCAAAAGTACGCAACGATTCAATTTGCCTTGGAGGCGACTGTGGACTTGGTATTCCAATCAAATCCTCACACACTGCTTGGGGAGCAGTATTACTGCCACAAAGTTGGATCTTGGCGCATTGGGCACCCTAGTATCGAGCGGCATATCTATGAACTCTACAAAAGGACCACCATTGATAGAACCAAATTGACAGATGTTTCCAACGTTTGTTATTATCTGTATCAAGAGTCAAACAAGCCAGATGATTTTCAAGTAGAGCAGTTGAGCGCAGAGGTCTATCAAAAATTAGCGCTACTATCTCAGCCAGCTAGCTTACTGCTGAACTGTGTTCGACAAAGCAGAGATCAAAAGGGTTCAACAACAATTCCAGTGCAAAAGGAAGCTGAAAATGCAACTGCAACTGCAACTGACGAAAACTTGCATTTTATTCGCCATAGCTACACTGATTTTGTAGGCCACTGCAAAAGACCGGGACACTATGAGAAGGTACCGATTGGTGCCACAATCAGTTTGACAGCCAAGGAGTATGCTCGGCAACGAGAAATAGGTGTATTTGAGGCGCCTTATTATAAGAGCAATTGATAAGTTGATCTCTGTATTTACACCTTGATATTTTTGAATTAAAAAAAATATTTAAAACATAATTGCAAAATGTTTGACATATATTTAAACAGCACTTCGGATGAGCACGAAATTTTGTTTGGCTTGCAACACTGCAAAATATTAAGAATAATCCACATTCCATTTATAAAATGGCCCCCCCTCACTTGTCTCTTGAACCGCTCCTGTGCTTATATATGTATTTATGTAATGCTGATGGAGCTCGTTTGCTCGTGTGGCTCTGCTGGCAAGTGAAACCATATAATTTGAGCATCATGTTGATGCACTTATCAGTGCGCTTGGCAAGCACTGCAATAGATAAACATCGTAGAGCCAAGGAAACTGCATTAAACTTAGTGGAAACAGTAAATATGCTATACGCCACTGAGTATCAGGGTCGATTGGCAAAAGTGAAGAAGCGGAGCATTCAATATGGCACTTGCATACTTATAACGTCATCTGTGATGCCATGGCTTATTAAAACATGCAGTTCGTGTCGGAGGGTTATGCTTTGAGATGTGATTTTTTTTTGTTTTTAGCTCTGGTAAAGCCATTCGCTTTGATTGCGTTTGGACAACGCGTCGTATGATTGTTTTTGCTGCACTTAATGCCATTGGGAGCGAGAGAGCTGCACTGAAGCACTCAAGTGGCGCATGTGACTCGAGTTGGACGTGGCAAAATTGATTTGTGCACGTGTGCAGTTAGCTAATGAGCCAAATAGGGCGTTGCTCCACCAAGACACACACACACACACAGCATTCTTACGTATGTACATATGTAGCTGCAACAGCAGACAGCGCACAATTGTCACTGACACCAGGCAACGGCTGCTTGGCTGCAATTCAAGCTGGATATGCTGGCTGACAGGATGGCTGACTGCTGACTGCTGACTGTTGGCCGCATCTGTTCTGGCTCGTTCTGTTCGCTTAATTAACAACATTACGACATTATCACATACATTGTGTAATGGAGGGCCAATGGCGAGCATGTAACACCATTAAAGCTGTGAAATAAGTTGCATGGCAAGCAAGTACACAATAAACACCTGTTTGGCACACGAACAGACGCATGTCTAGAGATCTGATGACGCTAGTTACTTCAATAAGGGCTTAAGTTGATAATGTTCATATGCACAAAAGTTCTTATAAATGAAATATTAATGCAATTGTTGAAATCTTACTTAAGCCTAAACTTTGGCGAGAATTTCTGTTGCTTTAAAGTAAATCATAATTGTGTTCATTTAAATTTAAGCTTGTTTATATAGCACAAAAACTTTTGGCTTCACGCTGCAAAAAAAATTGAGCATTTATACTATTGTTACTTTAGGATAAATATTCATATTTTGAGCAACACTATCTTTTAAAAGCTTAAGCTTGGTTTTTAAATAAAATACACAAGTATTTGCAGCTGCAAGTGGCTCTATTGGCTTGGCTTATCTGATTAATCATCCCATGTTATTTATAATTTTCAAATCAATTTTTCACGTTTTAGAGTGACTATTTTTGTCAGTGTACTATCCCAGTTAGAGCTAGCTTAAAGCTCAAGCTTTGTAGAAAGCTACAAGTTTTGTTTAGTAATTAAAGCTTGCCGTTTGACATGTCTGACTTAAAGTTCTTTGAACTTTTGTTGTATTAACTATCTAATGCTATTAGCTTTGATTGCTAATTCAGGCATTGTCATTAGGGCTTTATTCGCAGGGCTTGTCTCAGACATTGTGCCACTGTCAAATGGTGCAGTCGTGCATTTCAAATTGCTGTCAACAGCATTAGTCAGTCTAAGGCCAGTCAATAGACGGGCTGGGCAGGACATCCGGCCGCAACTTGGCTCTAGCACGCCCAGGAAATGCCGCTTAATGTGTTTGCCAAAGCCAGTGAAAGACACATCCATCCATTCATCCGTCCGTCCAGCCATCCATCCATCCATTCGTCCATCCCACGCAGTCAGTCGGTTGCAATCATCTGACACATCATGTCGGAGCTGGTTGGGGAAAGTGTTTTGGGAAATCAGCGACAAATCGAAATCGAAAACGAAATGAGTTTTTGTTAAATACAAGTGTATCACCGCCAAGAGTCTGATTACACATTTGGGAGCTTTGATTGTAAGCAGCGCAAATCCAAAATGAATAAAATACAAGTAGTTGAGTGCAAAACAGTTAAAGTTTAAGATGCAAACCTAGACTAAGATGAAATCAATATGAGTTTTTCAACTCCCGGCAGCAACTTATTAATGAATATTTAATGTGAATGGTGTGTGCAACTTTTGCCAAAAATCTGTAAGGAATACCAAAACAGATATACAAATTGCCAAAAATAGCCAAGATTTATGCTTGGGCCCACTGTGCGAAAAGTTTTTGTTAACATTTTTGGCGCTATTTCGGTTTAGAAAGAAATTAGCAGCTGCTGTGGCATAAGCTAAAACAAAAGCCAACTTGAAACATTTTAGTTATGCTATATATGTTACTTTTTTGTTGCTTTTGGGCAGGCACCTGCTAAAAGTTTCAAATACTTTATATTTTTGCATTTGTTTTGTTTGCCAGCCCAGTCAGCAACTAATCTGTTAATTTATGTTGAAAAGTTGTGCAAGTTTTGAAGAGCTTAGCAAACAAATTGCCATAAATTACAAAGAATATTTTCACACCGCAGACTAGGCAGACGAAGGCGGAGAGAGTTTATTTCTATACGAAATATTGCTTTTATAGTTTGGTTTTTTTTTTTGTGCGGTGTGCGAAATCACTGATTTGATTTCAGCACTTGACGGCAACAATGGAAAAACTTGAGACGCTCCAAAGGCGCAAAAGATAAACAACTTTCACACACCCTGCATATCTGTACGCACTGCTGCATCCCTCAGGCTGGCTGGCAGTCGGCATCCCTGGAACGTGCCCAAGTCGAAAGTGGCTAACGAAAAGTTAAAATGTTCTTATGCATAAGTGATGCGCAGTCACAATTTCTTTTCCATGGACTTTTGACTACGCTGCTCCTGCTGCCGGCGACAAAGTCCTCACGAAGTGCCCGCATTGCAGTTGTTTCGCTATTCGTTCTTTTGACTGCGACATGAAAACTTAATGCCGTAATTAACTGTTTGCGTTTGCGCTTAAAGGCCGCGACAGCAAATTAAATGGCGCGCATATCGCGTATACGCAGCGTGCGCCTTAAGCCGCAGCTTGCACGACTTCTCAACTTCACTCGCATGACCCACTTGCGGCTGCATCTCTCGTGCCCTGCCCACGGCCAAGCGGCGCTTGTCATTTAAGTTTTTCACTTTGGTAACAAGTAAACCGTACAACGTGCTACGCTTTTTCCCTTTACCTTTCATCCTTTTTTTTTTTTTTTCGTTTTTTTCTTTTTACTTTATCAACACAAATCTAAAATGCCGTGACACAAACTTCCGCCGCAGCAGTCGTAGCTAAAGCATAAAGTGCATGTTAAACGACTTAGAGATACCCTAGTTTAAGTATAAGCAATCATATATACACTGAATCAAATGGTCTTATAGAAAATAATATAATTAATTATAATTTTACAACAAGAGCGGCTTGTCGGAAAACCCAAAAAATTTTAAATGATATTAACATTTAAATATTAGCACAAGATTTATTTAATTATAATTTTTTATATAATTATATATATTATATTTTAATAATCCTTTTAAATTATTTAAAATAAACTTCTAATATACGATTTTGAGTTAAAATCAATTCAAGTTACAATTAATTTTAAAATAGTTTCTCACATTTCCAAACAAAAGAAAACTGTTTTCTAAAATAATTTTTCACAATATTAAATATAAGCAAAATAATCTAAAAGGATTGTAGTATTATTTAAAGACTTTTCAGAAGAAAATATATTTATAAGTACATTAAAATTGTTTTTTTTAGATGATGTAAAATATATCATACAATAATATTTTTAAGACAATAAGGAATTTGTTTTCATAAACAATTCTCCCAGCTAATAGGGGAAATGAAAACGAAAATTAGGGAACTTTAATTCAAGTTTCCTAAATTAGGTGTAGCGCATTTTGAGAAATAATATTCATAAAATTTTCTTGATACATGTAGTTTTTTAAATAGGTTGCATTTCCAATATTACAGTTAACTATTCTTGTAATTGATTTAATTTGACAGATTCCCAATAATTATTGTCTAATAAACCCTCCGTAATGGCTACGTGTCATAATGAAAGGCAACTGCCAGCGGCATTTTGGCCAGGCAACAACAAGTTCGACTAGCTGCAGGAAATAGCTGTAAAAACATTTGAATTCGAATTTCCCCCATACAAATTAACCTGAATGACTTTGCACAAATGTGCAAAAAATGAAGTTGCAGGCGCGATTCCATTTCCGCCGCTTAACTACGTTAAAAGCGCTGAAATTGAAATTTTGGGCCAAATAAGAGAGTGGACCTTGAGATGGAAATGGAAATTGTCAACTGCAATTAGCAGGCTTAATGCACATTTTGGATAAACAAATTTCACTCGACAGGCGTCTCGCATGTCTGTCAAGTCAATCTGACATGCTGCCAGTTTTCTTGCACTCTCCAAAAATAGAAACAAAAGCAAACTCAGCATGCAAGCACTTGCAGTCATATGAGCCGCAAAACATGCAACAAGGACTCGACTCACTTGTTCAGCTAGTTGCTCGGCCACTCCAACACACCAAGTTGCAAGTTTAAAGACTGTGGCGTCTCGAGTGTCCTTCGGCTGAATGATGACACTTCAGTTTATAAAGTACAAACAGTTTGCACATTTGCAGCACTCAAGTGCAATGCCCACACGCAAATCAAAACCAAAACTACAAAGCGACTAATTAAAGCAGCTCAGACACAATTCCATCGCAAATTAAATTAGGCATTAATTAAAGTATTTATTCACTTAAGTACTAAAGCTAAACATTATTTCCAGTCGCTTGTGCTATAAGTTCTCTCATTTGCCCTGACAGCACTTGGTGTTCGTCTTGCCGGCGCATTGGCATTGCTGATTTCCGGCACAGTTTCCGCCGCATTTTCCGGCCGTGCACTGACAGTCTGTATATAACATACAGTTAATATGACAGTTCAGTTAACAAGTTCATGCTGGTTATACTCACTATTTCCACATCCCTTGCAAGGCATCTTCAGTTATTTTATAGTTTGCACAATTTATTATAAACTGTTAGTACTTGTATAGCTCTAGGCCTTCTGATGATTTTTGTCGTTTGGCCGTTGCTTTTTATACCCCGCACACAACTGATAAGCAAACCGTGTGCAGCTGCGCTCCGATTGCGAGCTCAAAAGCTTCTGCTGATAACGTGTCGGCTACGCAATTTTGCGCACGCCTTGCTAATCCGCAAAGCTTATGCTAAATGTTGTATAATTGATGACTTATATTTTTTACAAATACTATTATAATTGTTTTCCCCACCTTTCGCCAAAAACCGTGCAAACAGCATTTATTGTTAATACAGTGCAATATAAAATACCAGCGATAAATGCGATAATAGAGTCAGAAATACTTTTTAAAAATTTTTTTTTAATTTGGGTATTGTGCAACAAGCGAGTATGTGAATAACAAGTGTATTTATAGAGCTTTAAAAATAAAAAACTAAAATAACTGATTTCATTTCATTTGGCGCTACATACATATATGTAAATTATTCTATAAATTCTTTTCACTACTTTTTTCTTGTCAGCTGCTTTTTGTACAACTTTAAAAAAAAAACCATTATAATGCATTTATTATTAAATGTTAGTTAAAGACTATAAAATCTATTGTATCCTCTGATGTATCTTTTAAACGTTATGAGATTTTAACTTATCGCACAATTTAATCGCTTGCTTTATATAGCGAAATTATAACAATAACGGAACTTATAAATAATGTAACATTAACTTTAAAAAACATTTAAATTAAACTGATGTAATTGTAGCATACTGTCGACAGCGTATCATAAATTAATTGTGTTAATTAGCATTTCCTTTGTTAGCCCCGGTAAGATATCCAAGCATGAACATAGGGAAAATAAATAATTAGGTAAAATAAATAGTTTGCCATTAGCTTCAAAAAAATTTATAATTATAATTATAACAAATTTAAACACCCAATTTTCACTAAGATTATGAACTGCAATTCGTACACAATATAAGCTAACATTAAACATACCTTCTATTAAATTCGCTATCCTACAATATCTAACACAATCTAACATTTCATCTTAATCAATGTAGATTTATATATTTGTTTAAGTCAACTAACCACTAATCTTGGTCTGATTGGGTTTTTCTGGGTTTTCCCATATCCTCGCAGCAAATGCTGGACCTTTATTTTCTTTTTTCTTTAAATTTGATCTAATATTTTAATCTTATTCTTTTCCCCAGATTTTTTTATTGTTTTATATTTTTTAATTAAATTTTATTTATTTTAATTTTAATTTTAATTTTATTATTATTAATATTAATTTGTAATTAATTTTTTCCTGGCCGACTGGTCTTAGTCGACACTTAAATAAATAAATAAATAATATAAAATATTTGTATATCGATCATCCACAAATATCAATGAATTGAGCAAAATGGTGTTGATTGATTTGTATTGGCAGTTGGCATTAAGGGTCGCCAAAAATATATATTTTGAAAAACATTTCGATTATTTAACTCTATGTAAACCGTTGGCTTTATAATTCGATATCACTAATATTTAATACACTAAAATCTAATATTTTTAAGAGTTTAAACAGCAGATAAGCAAATACATTACTAGTATTTACTGTTAAAGTAAGCACATAAATAACTACTATATTTATTATATTTTTAAATTATTAGTTGACACAGAAGAAAACCCATTATTTAAATAAAAGTCTTGTACTTGAAATTAAGTTGTATATTTTATTCTATTTAAATCAATCGAGCATCTAAGTTAAGACTAAATTAGGCCAAGATATGCCGCAGTCATCTTGCTTATTTGCCCTGACAGCACTTGGTGTTGGCCTTGCCAGCGCATTGGCATTGTTGGTTTCCGGCACAGTTTCCGCCGCATTTGCCGGCATTGCATTGGCAGTCTAAAGGTAGAATGCACTTAGTGTTGGTACTATATCCGCAGGATGCGTTTATGCAATATTATACTCACTATTTCCACATCCTTTGCAAGGCATTTTGTCTGATTTTGTTTAATAGTCAAGAGAGGAAATCAAATGTAAATGCAGCTATTGCTTTAAGTTTTCTATTCTGATTGGGGCACAATCAGCGTCTTTTATATGCCTTCTGCCTGCGAGAAAAACTGCTTTGATTAGATAAGAAAACCGTGTGCAATGCGTGCGCAAAATATTTAACTGTATTTCGCTGATAAGACGCAGTTTTGCGCACGCTTTGATAAGGCCACAAATCGAGTAAAATATTCAACTGTTTTGCAAAATCCATATGTGCTGCATGGTGTGCAAAATCTGCACTGTTCCGATATCTATAAAATGTGAACGCCAGCCGAGGGGAATACAGATTCAATCGTAACACAACAAGCGAATCAGTTGTAACTGCTCAACTTGCTCTCTCTTTACTGAACACAGTATTCACCACAATAAAACTAGACATGGGTTGCAAGGCTTGCGGACAGAGTGAGTATACAAATTCTACATCTATAAGGATTATTATTTATTCACTTTCTCCGTACAGACTGCCAGTGCTCGGCTACTAAGTGCGGCGATAACTGCGCCTGCAGCCAGCAGTGCCAATGCGCCTGCAAGAACGGACCCAAGGACAAGTGCTGTGCCAATAAAAATTAACTGAAATGTAAACAAAATCAGTCAAATATGAAGTAATAAAGCGCCAAGTAGTTGACTATTTGGACAGTGCATCAATAAAATAGGCTTTACTTTATTTTGAATGCGGTCAATACATCGAGCCCTCGAATTTCTTGATAATATTCCGAATTTAACGTTTTATAGTTTAGTGTCAGACCATCTTCCTATAACAGGAAAAACATCCTAGTAAGTTTTTCTTGGACAGTTATAATTGACCGACAGTTTCGTAAAAAATTTTATATAAATCGCAAACTAAATTTCTGCAGTTATTTATGATCCCAGTTTTAACTTAATTCATCCTTTTAAACTAAATTAAGCAACTGTTTAGGCTTAAGCGGCCCATCAACGGCACATTTGTTTGGCAATCCGTGTTTGATTTGACGAAAATTTTCTCGTGGATGGCGTTGCTCACAAACAAATTTCGTGAATGACACTTTGTTTGCAGAAGATAGAAACGTTTCTAAGTATCTTGCGCGTGTTTGAACACAAAATTTGACGGTGGATAGTGGAGTTCAGTCAAACATCATTTGTAAAAAGTTGCGCTAGCGTAAACATGTGGTGAAAATGGCAAAAAAAAAGTGCTCCTTAAAATTATAACTGGCCTGGAAAATGAGCCGGCGCTATGGAATATCAAAATTGATGATTTTTGCTCTAGTTTTTTCTTGAAAATAAAAAATTAAGGCAATCACAGCGTCATTATCCGCTGACATGTTGACTCGCTGAAAAATTTTTTCAAATGATGATTGAAAGAATGTTTGCCCTCGTGGGTGGAAAACTGTCTTTTTTGGAATCAATCACGGATTGCCAAACAAATGTGACGTGGATGGGCCGATTTACTTACTTACATCCACATTTACCTATTATTCGGGTAATAATAATAACTGTTTGAGTTAACCATAGTTAATCGACTGAGAATATCGTCATCCTTGTCACTCCGTCTTATTATTTCTCATTGTGCAGGGATTTCGCTTTGGAGTAACGCTTTTATCGAAGTTCTTTAAATTGTAACCTAAAGATTTAGTAACACAATCTTAAGTGCTTATATTTCGAAAACTACTAACTTCTCCTTACATTAACCCTTTCTGCACTAATTATAATCGTTTCTGCCCATCTATTAGTTTCGTCTTTTAAAATATCCAACACAACCTAACTCTGCATATTACTATGGTATTATTAACCCATTATTCCCAATCCGTGAAGCAAATGCTGGAGCTCCTGTTTTATCTTCCGGTGATTGAAATATTACATTAATTTAATTATGAATCTAATTTTGTATTCCTTAATATTCATTTCCTTCAATTTTATTCTACATTAAATAAACACATGATGCTTTCGGCAGATAATTTCAGACGAAAACTTATTAATTCATAAAATAGAAGAATATGTAAATCTCAAGCTCTTTTAAGGCTATTTACAATATTTACCCGGATTTCCATTAGATACAAATAATACGTAGTATATTCTGATCTTATACTTACTAGTATAACTTGAAGTACAGTTGCATAATAACGTTTAACTTCCGAATAAAAATAGAGAAATGGCGAGTTAAAATACATTTTTAATTCAAATCTTTATTGGCCATTTTGACAAGAATAGTTCTTTAGTTCCTTTCAATGCATATTTATGGTATGGCTTAACATTAAAAACACCATTTAAATCGATCGATGTGCACATTTTAATATGCCTTCCAATATCATTCAGCATTAGTATCGTTTGGTAGTATACATATATAGCATATAGATCATATATCGTTGCATGTGTGGGAATGTGTGCTTGTGTTTTACATAGATAAACATTGAAATATTGTAAACTTGATGCTCAACACGAACGAATACGCACACATGCATATGTTCAATCAATCAATCAATCAATCAATTGTTGTCGTTCTTCAAATTGAATTTGCTTTTGACAGCTGCACAAAAACCGTTTATAACATTGTATAATAGTATATATGATTTAAGTATGGTATATATATATTTATTTTTATTTAATTGATTAATTTGGGGGGTACTTAAATATTACAAAAATTCTTACAGTTCGCGTTAAAAGCTTAGACGCTTAGACCCAAAAAAAAGTAATATTTTTTTGCAGTTTTATAAGGGGTTTTAGCTTAGTTTGTATCCTTGTGGGGGATTACAGAAGGGCACACACTTTCGAAAGCATTTGTAATGCAATGCACACGGTGTTCTATTGCAAAACGAAGGTATCGTATTATTATATTGGTACATTTAATTTAGTTGCATTATTGCAGCATGGAAGCCAATTAAAGGGTATTTGTTTCGTTTTTGTTTTTTTTTTTTGTGTTTTTGTGTTTTGTTTTTCATTTTCTTTACATAAAGCAGTTGATATACATATAAAATATATAATACGTACATATTTAAAGTACAACTAACGAAAATGAGTACAATTAAACTAAATCAACAACAAATTGTGTGTCAATTGTGACTCATCGCATCGTAACTAAGTCTAATTACAAAGTAAAATAAAACTGACGAAATTTAGATTCAACAAAAATAAAATTACATAATAGTTAAAGTTATAATAATAATAATAGTTTTATGATATAAACTAACTACGTTTATCATAATCCACTCAAATGTTATAAGTAGGCAAAACATAACATTATTGTCGTCATGCGAAAAAAATGTTTACAAATTTAAATCAAATACAATGGTTTATGTTTTATTTTTTAAGATATACGGGATCGTTGTAGGTGTGTGTATAGAGCTGTGTATCTGTGTGTGTTGAAGTGCTGCAATTTGCATGCATTGCATCTTGTCGTTTGATTGTTTTCGGGGTTTTTGGCGTTTCACAAATGCTGCAAGAATAAATCAAATGGAAGTTTAGTAATATTATATATGTATATTATAAATATAATAGACATTTATAGTGTAATTTCAATCGTATCTCATTTTTATATAGTATTTATAAATTCGTATACATTCGTATTTCCTTCAGTACTCTTTATATTGAAACCAACATTTTCTTGCTCAAGCAATTTATCAATTAAATAGTTGTATATATTATAAGACATTTAACGTTTAAAACTTGTCTAACAATAAATTCGTTAATTACGCGTTGAACATTTAATAATTTGTTTATTTGAATAAAATTCCCAAAAATATTAAATATATATGTAAACATTACGATTATTTGTATATTGTTTGAACATGCTACAACTTGAAGATCACAACCAGAATACATAATAAATAGGTAGCAGGTAGCAGTTGTATGGACATTTATGCTGTATATAATATTGATATATCATTCTTTATATGCCTCTATTAGAGTTTTATCTGTTTGAAACTAGAATAGCGGGTAAAACTAAAATCAAACTCAATACATACCAAGAAAATAAAACGCATGCCATAATGTTACATTCCAAATGTGTATTAAAAATGACAATCGTTGCAAGTTTTGTGTTAAAACTGGCGATAAAAAATCGAGTTTCCCATAGGATGATTGAAGTGGTTATAGTTGATGATACAAAGTTAAAACATCTAATGGACGTCGATATTAGCGGCAACTTTTGCAAATATTTTTTGTAGTTTCATACAGTTTGTTTTTTCGTTACATTCCTATGTGTAGATATATATATATATCTCTAATATATATATATAGGTTCCTTACATTTTATATACATCAAAGTTCGGCATCGAATCAAAGTCCGCCATTGTAAAATCACTACCACTAAAACATTTGGGAAGAAAAACAAAGGTAAAAATCATAAATTAATGAAAATCAAAGTAAGTTCGTAGTTGGTATTTGTAGTAATCGAATGAGGCCAATGATTGTTAGTAGAGAGATACCAGATGGAAACTGATAAATGGGGTGGAAATCTGTGGTATGCGTGAAACATAAATGATAAATTCGTTTGGGAGAATACCCTGTATTTTATGGGGCAATATTCGCTGTGTTTGTAACATTCAAATTGACATTAAAAGTTGTGACAACAATTAGCAACAAACAACAATATGAGCACACATATAATACTATATATTTCTATAAATGTCAAAGTGAAACTCATGCAAGAAACTTGTATAATATTTGTAACTCTTGTGTATGTCAATCAGTATTATCAGTATTATCCCAATCGAAGCACAGCTGCTAGCTTGTCTCGTGGCATAGTTCATTTATTTACAGATGCATGATGGTGCTATTCTGCAAGCTGTGATAAAATAAATATCGAGACGTTAGATACAGGCGGCAATTGGCATTTACAACTGCTGAAAAGCTTAAGACGAAGGCAATACTTTGAAGTCTAATTCAATTACAATTAAAATAATATATATACATAAAAAAAAAAAAAAATAATAAAAGAATAGTTCAAAGCAATCTGGTTAGTTTCAAATAATACGGGGATGGCAACAGCGGTGGATGGGCGCACAGATAATGGACGAGGAACGATGACGGATGTGACGGTGTGAGAGGTGAGGTGAGGTTAATAGCTTCCCGATTTGTGCTCAGACAGTGTGAAGACTGATATGGACATGGAGCTGCAGCGGATGACTGAGAGAGAGAGTCTGCTGTATTTGCTGACTAAAGATGAATTTGATGCGTTTTTTTGTTGATGTTGGCGATACATAAATATAGACTTTATATTTATAGCTAGCTATCAAAACAATACCTTTCGGTAAGCCCAAAATCGAACGCACCTGCCCCACTAATTTCAGTATGGGATGGTCTGATTATAGGACGTTGGCACTGGGGACATCCACTGATCAGTTTGCTGATTGGACCAGCCATGATTTGATTGCTCTGTGGGCCACTCATTGAATATGGTATGGCTTATTTGATTTATTATGGGATCATCGGGCGATGTATTGTTGACATAATTGGCTAGCTCGCGCGCCACAGTGCTATCATCTGAATCAGAATCGTCTCTATAGATGGGTACGTGACGAGGTGGCGAATAACTGCAGGCAAATCGACACACACCCAACAAATTATAAAACGCACAAAAGTAGAATATGAAAGTAAAACATAGAGTAGAGTAAGTAAGAGAGTTTTTACCACTGTTGCAGAAGTAGCATAAGAGTTTCTATATATTTTATTACAGTTACAACTAAAGTTAGTACTAACACTACCAGATTAAAAGAAAAAATAAACAACGACAAATAAATAATAATTTTATTAAACAAGAGTTAACCGATTTGGTTCTTTTTGGTAATGCTGTTAATTTCTCGATATAAGTATCTTTCGAATTCAAAGTATTGCAATCAAATTAAACTTTTTAAAACGTTGTTACAAACCAAATAAAGCCAAATAAAAAACAAATTGATAAACAGTTTCCAATCACTAGAGGCGGACGGATTGCGACCTCGGGAGTATTCATTTGGGTCAGGGCAGAGTTAACAAAATAGCAACTGTCCGCCGCTCCGCTTGGCGTAAACAGGCGCACAGAATTAAAAACAAACAATACAGAGCATGTCCTGGGGGCAGGCCTCGTGCCAAGAGCGGCCGTGAAAAACTTACTTTCCCATTGACATGCTGTCCTGCGGCGACGACTGCATGGGATGGTGCGGAGTGCCACTGATGGAGCCGGTGTCCCCGCTGGTGCGCACCTGGACGCGTATCGTGCTGGGCACATAGCCATCGACGCGGGGCGTGGGTTCTAAATGGAAAACAAATCAAACGTTAATTCCTTTGTCAGACTTTCAATTTCTTAAATCAAATACAGTAGAATCCGGTTATAGCGACATTCAAGAGACCGACGATTTTACGTCGTTATATCCGGAAGACGCATTATCCGAAAGGAGCAAAACAAATTTTTTTGTTTATTTTATGGATGCCATGTTCGTAATAGGTTTTAAAATAAAACTAATTCATTTTTTAATCAAAACAAAAAATTTAATACAGTAGAGTCCGGTTATAACGACTTTCAAGGGACCGACGATTTTACGCCGTTATATCCGGAAGACAAAATCCATGATTTTGTTTCTTTTTCGTATTGAAAAAACACAAAATCCATGATTTTGTTTGTTTCTTTTAGCATTGTTAAAGAAAGCAAATTTTCCTCTTTAAAGTTTTTTTTTGTTCGGCACGTCGCAATATCCGGTTGAATTGTGAAAAATCTCGGCGGTATAAGCGGTTTGACGCTAAAAGCGGAGACGTTCTAAGCGGAGGCCCTTTCATATAAGTTTGTATGGGGACCAACCAAGCCATCGAGTTTTTGTCGCAATAACCGGACGGACGCTATAAGCGGCGTCGTTATAACCGGATTCTACTGTATGTGGAAAGGATGAAAGTGCGATTATCATACCGGGACGCTGTGTATAAAAGTCACCAAAGGCGAGATCACGATCCAGCGGCTGCACATTGATGTCGGTGGGATGCAGGCAACGCAGCATTTCCAAATCCCTTATGCGATCGGCTAGATTGAGTATCTGAAAATCGCGTGCCGTCCACGGCGAGAGCATTATCACTGAGCCACCTTCATCCACATAGGCAATGGTAACGCCGCCTAACAAGAACAGACAATTATTATTACACAATGATCCACGCATGATCTTGACAACAGTTGCGTACCCAATTCACTGTCGGAGAAGCGCAACAAGAAGGTGCCAATGCCGGTGGTGGCACGCATGAGATCGTCGTGCGCCTTGGCTTTGTTGATGAAGCCCGTAATGCGTCCAGCTTTCCACATGGAGAGCAAATGGTCTTTGGTCAGTTTCATAATGGCAAAGAACCATTCCCAGAAGGTGAATGTGCGATCGGGCAGCGGTTCCTTGCAGAATTGATTCCACGAGATGTATTCGTTACGCTCGCCGGAAAGACTATCACGCTGAAGCTTCTCATCTGTAAATAGGCACAGTTACATTAATTCTATCATCTGCTGCTTCAAGTCAAGCTATACTCACATAAGAATTCCAAATTCTCTGCGGTCAGAGCGCGCTGTGTGCAGGAACCAAATTTGGTATTAAGGGCGACAGATAGCTGGCACCAAGTCACGCGATCGGTGACCACAAACGGATCGCGCACAATATCAGCGAACGCATTGTCCCAAGTGATGGTTGCCCAAGATTGTGGCTCCTGGTTGCCGTGCACAATGACCACCACGGGCAGCGACAGTGTCCAAACGCGTATCTGATAATCATTGACTGTCGTTGTGGCATAGAAGAACAGGGCAAACTTCTCGTCCATGACGCTCTCGGTGCCCTTCTTTTCGGCACGCTTGATCTTCTTCAGCTGCATATTCCGAAAGCTGGCCGAGAAGACCTGATTGCTCTGTTGGTACTCCATGGTGCTGGAGCAGTTCTGTATTTCGCCCGATGTCTGCCCGGCGAGGCTGGCATTGGTCACATCGCTGTGTGTGCCACGAGTCACAAAGCGTTGCGCTTGCAGTTCTACAAAGATTAGGGAGCATATTAGTTATGGAATAGAGAAAGAGAGAGAGATATGTAGGTATACCTGACATGATGATGCAGTCGACTGTCGGCGGATTATTATGTATGCCCAGCTGTGAGCCCAGCAGCCAACGCACTGAGGCCGCGAAACGCGTATTTGTCTTCATCACTTGGGGCGGCTGCTTGTCGACAATGAAGGCCGAGCACACCAGATTCTTTTGCGCCATTTGGACCTGTTCGATCAGATAGCTCAGGTCCTGATCGTCTTTCATGAGGCGCACCATCAGCGCCTCCTTGACGGCGACCAGCAGATGGATAACAAACGATTCCAAAAGCTCATAGCAACGTTGTATATCGTCCAGCGTATTCTCGCTAAAGTGTGCTCCATTGCCGGCAAGCGCCTGTTGGCGTCGCCAGTTCTTCAGCTCGTTGATCACCATGTCCTGCAGCGCTTCGTAGTACATGAAGCTGCGTCTAAGCCTGTTCACAATGTCGGCCTTCTCCTCGATCAGACGCTTGAAGACCGTCTCTGCATCGGGCGTGTTGCCCACA
The DNA here is from genome assembly GCA_035045125.1 of Hypselothyrea guttata. Lineage (NCBI taxonomy): Eukaryota > Metazoa > Arthropoda > Insecta > Diptera > Drosophilidae > Hypselothyrea > Hypselothyrea guttata. The sequence goes on from JAWNNJ010001579.1 coordinate 502,383, forward strand.
TTCACCATATAGCGATAGCTCTGCACCAGCATCTTGATGGATTCGGCGCATGTGGAGAAATCATTCAAGCTCTGCACAATCTGGCGATGCACGTCGTACAACTCCAACTTGGGCGTCATCATGCCCATCGAGGCGGGCGTGGCGTTGCCAGCAGCGTGTTGCATAATGCCAGTGGACATGCCACCAGCCACCGGCGATGTGCCCGGGCCACCAGCAGCGGCGGCTGCCACAAACAGCTCATTGGCATCCACATAGCCGCCGTTCATGCCGGCAGCCACAGCTGCCGCATTGTTCATGTTGTAGTGATTCAGTGGCATCGATTGATTGGTGGCCGCGGCAACGGCAACACTCTTCTCCGTGGCTAACTGCAGCTCCCTTTGCAGGCCGCTGCGCAGATGCGTGTAGAGATCAAGGGGGGGAATGCGTTGAACCAACGCACAGAGCTCGACCAGACGATGCTTCAGCACCTGATCGCTGGAGCGTGTCGATAGAAGCTTCTGCTGCAGATCCTCCGTGAATCTGTGTGCCACCTGCTCCAATTGGGTCTTTGAATTCGGTGTTGTCTGCTCCGACCTGTGCGACAATGAAAGACAAAGAGGCTTTTGTTAGTTGCCAGAATATCAACAATAGAAGCTTGTCTAAATCAAAGAACTAAAACATTATAGAGTTTCTTTTCAATTTTGTTTGTTTTGAATATCAAAATATCAAAAAAGACCAACGCCCTAAAAACGCGCGCATAGAGAGCCAAAGGAGCCAGTTCGAAATGTAATTTTGTTAGTTATGATGCTGATAACGTGTAAGCCCAATATCGTCGGCTACTCACAGTATTCGCTCTTCGATCCATGGCGCCAAGCAGAGGCGCAATTCGTACAGACCCTTCCTATTGTAGTAAGCCGCCATGCGCTGCTCACAGTCGGCATGGCTCACGATGCGCTTCCACAGGCTCATGTTGCACAAAATGTTTTTGTATGGGATGCTATATATATAAATATATATATATATATATGTGTGTGTGTATATATGTATATGGGATGTGGCTGCAACAGGCTTTCACTCTTGGCTTTAACAAGGAATTATTGTGTGTGCTTTGGGCCAAGATCCGCTAGCGAATTGCAAAGGTTTGATTCGTTGGGTATGAATGTGTATTGATTGAAAACTATAAATAAAATATGTATATATGTACATCAGCATAGGCATATATAGTAAGTACGCAATGGAAGTGGAAAATGGAAAATGGAAAATGATACATGGAAAATGTGTTTTTTTGTTTTTGTTTTGTGATATGTAACATGTATTTGGGGTGCAGACGATGTACGAATACGACATGAAAACTCCCATGTAATAAATAAACCCAAATGTGAATTACGCATGTACCGTTATTAATTGCAAGCGGGAAATGAGCTAAATGTTAACTAATACTACAAACAAACATACATATATGGACGTAAAACTGAAGGGTTATTACCGCTCATGATTTTTGTGGTTTATGCTCTACAGAATTCCCACTAGGATAATATAAAATTCTTTAAAAAATGTCGTCATATAGAGTTATTAATATGCATGATTCGTTCACAAACATTCAATCCAACTTAATAGAGTCTGTTACACTTCCTTGCGGCTGCTTTTTACGCAGTTTACACCTAAACATAACAAATTGATATGCAGACAATTCGATGCAAATTGAATGACATTCATTGAATATGCAACGGATACGAGGAGTCTAGTGTGTGCTTAGCTAACGATGGGGTCTATCAATAGATAAACAATGAACAATAAACAAACAACAGGGCCCAACTTGCCACAAGAGGCGCCATTGTGTGTGTGTTTTTCTGGGTGTTCTCTGTGCCTCTTCCTCTCACTGAGCCCGATATACATACAGATATCTGTATGTATGTAGAGTCGGTCGTGTGCTGACAAAACACAACTATAATTACCATAACAAAAATAATGTCGAATGGCAAACAAAACAAGTCGCACAACAGTGAGAAAATAAACAGCATTATGCAGGTAACATTTTAGCGTTTTTCCCTCCGCAGGTGCGAAAATCAATTGCACTGCGAATAACTAGAATTAAGACTAAACGATCATCATCGGAGCAGAGCTCATAAGCCGTATTTACCTGTGTTTATAAACGTGATTTGAGCCTGAGTCTATGTATGAGGAACAATACCCAACACACACACACACATAGGCACAACAGACACATAGATACAACCTGAGCACGGCAGCAACCTGAACAGCTCAGCTCGACGCAACCTAAAACTCCAGTCAACTCGACTGGATGTTGGGCCAGACATTTGTTTGCTTTTGTGGTCGATACGCTAATTTTCGTAGTTCCCGGGAAAAAGGGACAACGACGAGAACGTAGCGCACGTAGCAAATATGAATGGAGAAACAAGCCAAACCAGTCAGACCAGGCTCGAAATAAATGCTATAAAAGGGAGCACGCCACAAACGACAACACAAAAATTAGATAAAAATCGAAAGAGAAGAAAGAAGCAAGAAAAAACATATACTATACAATGTTACGGGGCCAGGCCAGCACAGAAAATATAAAGATTGTGCTCGTGTCACGGTATTTGACGATATTTTAATAAAACATAAACAAAAATTGAATAAAAAATAAAAAAAAATTAAAGAAAATAAAATTAATTTAAAAACAAAACAAAAATAAAATGTTATAAGGAACTATAAGTCAAAATAAAAATTATATTATAATAACAAAGAAAATACAAGTAAACTACAACATTAAGTATTACAGAATGAAATAAACAAAAAAATTGCAAAATACAAAAAAATTATAGAATAAAAATGCAAAAAACTAATTTTTAAATATTTAAAACAAAACAGATAACATTTAAAACTAAGTAAAATAAAATTTAAACAATATAAAATCAAATTTGAAACAAAACATAATACAATAAAAACAAGTAAATTGCAAAATAAAATAAAATACAATACAAAATAAAATAAAATACAATACAAAATTAAATAAAATACAATACAAAATAAAATAAAATACAATACAAAATAAAATAAAATACAATACAAAATTAAATAAAATACAATAAAAAAAGTAAAACGTAAAATAAAATAAAATACAATACAAAATTAAATAAAATACAATAAAAAAAGTAAAATGTAAAATAAAATAAAATACAACACAAAATAAAGTAAGATACCCTATAAAGCCAAATACAATTTAAAGTAAAAAACAAAATATAAAATATAATTAAAGGAGCATTGAATTGAACTTTACAAGTATAACTTTACAAGTATAACCTATGACACATTTTTAGGAACACATCTAGCATCCCGAACTGAATTCTACATTTAAAATTTATCCAAATACACAAATTATCGCAACAACTGCTCCTCTCTAGAGGCAGCGAAAAAGGGACAACAGCCAAAACAGGTCAAACCCGTGGCATGTGTGTGTGTTTTACCTGTTGTAGCCCAAAAGCAAAATGCCACAAAACAAAAACAAAAACCTATGACGATCCCGATCCCAATCCGATCGGATGTGCGGCTCACTAGCAGCGACACAAGATCGCGTCGTAGGTAGACAGAAGTCAAAGGTTTTCCGCTGGTCTCGACTACACACAACACAACACAACACAACACAAACTACACACTATTCATGACTTCTTTCATTGCTCTTGGTCGCTGTGGAGCAGTAAGTAGTTCAAGGCTGAGAGCAAACGCTCATTCAGTAGAAAGAAATTGGCATTTGCATTTGCTGTATTGCAAAAGCTACAACGACATTGAAAAGCGCTTGAAATGCAACCTGTAACAGATCAGTTTTTTTAGACCCTTTACTTTAAAAAAGTGAAAAGGGTCTATTAGTTTAGTGCAAAGAGGAAATGTGTGTAACACCCAGAAGGAGGCGTGGCAGACACCACAAAGTATATATATTCTTGATCAGGACGACAAGTCGAGTCGATATAGCCATGTCCGTCTGTCCGTCTGTCCGTCTGTCTGTCTGTCTGTCTGTCTGTCCGTCTGTATGTCTGTCCGTCCGTCTGTATGAACACCTAGATCTCAGCAACTATAAGAGCTAGAGACACCATTATCGGAATTAAGATTCTCCTAATCAGTAAGCAGTACGAGTTTGTTTTAGATTTTGGATACCTCCCGCCTTTCCCCCGCAAACCGCAAAAAGCTACTGCAGGCACAGCTTTAAAGTTATTGTTATAAGTTATTATTATTTGTATGTACATATGCTCAAAGTAAAGGGTCTCCTACTGTCGGTTACGTCCGACTGTAGCCTCCGTCCCACTGATCTGCCCCGTTCCTATATTTTGTTTACTTGCATTGATGGCACGATTGTGTTTCAGCGTTGAAGTCTACCGCAATCGGTTTGTTTATGTTTATAAGTACTCCCCAGTACTGCCTGGTGCTAGACTATTCATATTTATAAGAATTTCCAGACGTTTTACAAGTAAACTGCGTACCGTGCGACATATGTCTGTGGTATAATACGTACTTCAGGAATCAATATCAAATCCAGTGTTTTTAACGCAAAATATGAAACGCAACTGAACTGCCTGGGGATCGGGACGTAGGCTTTTATAGAGTTCTCATCGAACGCGATCGATAAGCGGGCGCCACAATTTGTTTAATTGCAATTCAAGTACATTTTAAAAGAAAGCGAATTATGTAGTTACTGTGAATTGCAAATTAGCAAGAAAACCCATGATAATAAGTTTGGGTTTTCATTGCTCAAAATAAGGTTAGTATGTGGTATTGATGAATCAATCGCTATGAAAGATTACAGTTTGATAAGCCTTACTACAGCTGTTGGAGACGATACAAAGAAAACCCTTATCAAAATCAGTTGATAAGTTAACTATTGTGGGGTAGCTCGATTCAAGTTCCAAGCTCTATTTCCATGTAAGCCAGAAATGGGAATTTTATGTAAATTTATTTACTCAGCAAATCTGGGTTAAAAAACCACACAAAAAATAAAACAAAACTCGGCCAGCTCAACGAATCTTCGACATGTTATTAACAAACTGCAAATTGTAATTAAATGTGCATATTAATAATCTTTTTAGACATTGTTTGGCAACCTTGATAAAGCTGCTTTATGCTTTTAGCACACGGCTTATAAATATTATAAAGAACAAGCCAAGCGTGAGAGCTGCGGCCTTTTTGTTGTTTACCTGCCATAAAAACTCATCCGAAAGCGGCAACAAAGTTGCAAGGGGCGGAGGGCATGGCATGCGACTCCGGCATAACATATTGACGATCTAACTAAGCCGATGATAATGAAAAGAAATACCGCAAAAGCTGAAATAAACGAATTTTATATACACCTATTTTTGGCTGCTGAATAAAGCCGCCCGCATATCTTAAACAAATTTTAAAATAAATAACAGAATGTGTCAGAAAGGTTTGGGAGAGAGTACAATGGGGTTTATCGGTTTGCATTGCCCCAGAGACTGTAACAAATATTGACGATAATCATTAGTGCAAGGCCAAAGTACGTATACGATTTATCTACATTATTATTTATAAGGAAAACTACACGTAAACAGCAAAGAATGAATGCAAAAAAAACCCAAGAGCTGCCGCTGGCGTCAATGGGTTAAAAACGTGTCTTCAGTCTCGATTCCACAAAAAGCAACAACAACAACAACAACAATAAATATTATATTTGAATCGAACTCTTGTCCACAACAAAACTTGTGGCTATATATTTTTTAACAACAATTCAGCATTGACGTCCAATAAACGGTTTCCAAGAATTACATTTCTCTCTGTCTCTCACCCGTCTATGCAAATTTTTAAATAACATTTTATACTACGGCCACTGATTTTAATTATGCAAACTTGTACGCCTATTAAATAGATATACATTTGTATCTCTAGCTATACTAGAAATGTATGTATTTCAGTGCCCCTATAGAATTATTAACAGGGTATCTCGTGGCAAATTCAACTGTTGATCAGACCACTTTAACCAACTTTGAGTTTTATAAAGCTTTTTCAGTGAATTTGATAAGGAAATAACCTAATTTTATCAGCAAATTTATTTATTTATACAAGGCTTTGACATCTTTTCAAGGAAACTAACTAAAGCAGCTGAAGTTGAAATACATTTTTGGCATATGATAAGATTTTATGATGTGTATCTCGTGCTTAAGCGTGGGCGTGTGCATAGATATTGTATCAAATTATACATTAAAATATATTACATTTTATTGCTCTTTTTTGACAATTATATTCCATAATGATATTTAGTAGAACTACCACAACCATCGATATTTTAAGCAATCATTCTTGTCTATATATAAAATAGGGGAATCAAAAAATAAACGTTGGTAAAACATAAGCATTTTATAAAATATAATAGACTTTATGCACTCTACAATAATGAATATTAAATCAAATTGCATAAATGTACGAAATGCAGCAATATTTCCAACAGCAAAAATTTATAATATATAAATTATAATATTTAAATACAGTAGAATCCGGTTATAGCGACTTTCAAGGGACCGACGATTTTACGTCGTTATATCCGGAAGACGCACTATCCGAAAGGAGCAAAAAAAAATTATTTTTTTTTAATTTTATGGATGCCATGTTCGTAATAGGTTTTAAAATAAAACAAATTAATTTTTTAATCAAAACAAAAAATTTAATACAGTAGAATCCGGTTATAGCGACTTTCAAGGAACCGACGATTTTACGTCGTTATATCCGGTAGATAAAATCCATGATTTTGTTTCTTTTTCGTATTGAAAAAAAACACAAAATCCATGATTTTGTTTGTTTCTTTTAGCATTGTTAAGGAAATCAAATTTTCCTCTTTAAAGTTTTTTTTTTGTTCGGCACGTCGCAATATCCGGTTGAATTGTGAAAAATCTCGTCGGTATAAGCGGTTTGACGCTAAAAGCGGAGACGTTCTAAGCGGAGGCCCTTTCATATAAGTTTGTATGGGGACCAACCAAGCCATCGAGTTTTCGACGCAATAACCGGACGGACGCTATAAGCGGCGTCGTTATAACCGGATCTACTGTATAATAAGTTTCTTTCGGTATTTTAATCATCTTTTAATGGTACAAAAACTTCCACTGTGACGTAGGTTGAATAATACCTGAGCAATAGCAGCAACTCTTTGAAGAAACTTTGTCTTTCCCCTTTGAAATTGTTATCAAGCGCTCATTATCTAACTGTTTTCCTCTATTTACTGTGAATATTTTCTTCGCCGTGACCTTGAGCAGTAATTTCTTGTGCTCAGGAAATCTAGTGCAGTGTTCAACCTTGAAGTGCAAGCCAAAGAAAGTTGTTGTTGTTGTGGTTGACGTTAGAGTGAAAATTGTATAACTGGTTAAGCAGCTTTTGTTGTTTTTTTGCGGTGCAATTGACGTTGGTGCGCACTATGGAAAACCCAAAGAGCAATTTGAATGGCATTCAATTAAATACTACTGGCAGTTAAAATATATACATATATGCATCTCTATGTACCTACATGTGAATAGATAAATATATAGCAAGTAGCACGTATAGATATTTTTTGTATTTGTAGCTCAAGCTAAATAAAAACAAAAACAAAAACAAAAATATTTGGACGGGGCAGATCAGTCGGACAGGCCCGACTGTAGAATACCCTGTACCCTATATTTTAAATGCCATACAAAACGTAGCAGCAATTCTTCTTCTTCTAACTTTGTTATGTGCGCCAGCTTTAACGGGCACGCTGCTAGAGGCGGCGAGTTGCCGTCTGCAATATTGTTTCGCTAATAACTCCTGTGTTTATCAACCGATTTCAATGCGCTTTTCAGGATAGTTAAATATAATGAAAGAGAGTATATATTCCAAATAACAACATTCTATGTTTAATATTACGCTTGTTATTCGTTTTTTTTTTTCGATTGTGGCATCCAAGATTTGAAATAAACTTGATCTGCGTACGTTATTTATCTACCTACATGTCAAAATTGGCAGCTCTAGCTTTTGTAGTTTCCGAAATCGACGCGTTCATACAAACGGACATACGGACAGACAGACAGACAGACAGACAGACAGACAGACGGACATGGCTATATCGACTCAGCTTGTCTCCCTGATCAAGAATATATATACTTTTTGGGGTCTGCCACGCCTCCTTCTGCCTGTTACATACATTCTGACAAAGTTATTAACCCTGTTTTTCCCATTTTTCAAATGGGCACAGGGTATAAAAAAACAGCACAAATCGCGATATATAAATCAACAGCTGCGCTGTTGCAAACAAACAAACAGCAACAAAAATGATTCGAACGCGAAATATGAATACTCAATTGCATTTTTAGATTATGAATAATGCCGGGCGAGCAAAAGCAGCGGCTCTGATAAGCTCTTAATTCCACACACACTCAGAGAAGGGAAAACGCCAATGCGTGGAATGGGAAGGTATCGCCAAGATACACTTGTAAATATATGGACGGGGCAGAGGCTACAGTCGTGCGTAACCGACAATAGAAGACCCTTTACTTTACTACTACTACTACTATATGTACATACAAACACAATTTGAGGCACTCACACTAAGTTACCCGCGTATGTAAGGCACACCACCCCCCCTCTGCCAAGTACGGCAAATTGTCCGTTCCATATTTTCGCTGTTTCTTATCCGATCGAAACGGAATTCACAGGGTCAATAGATAATCTCATAAGCTAGTTACGTACCTAATTACAAGTCAATAACTTTAAAGCTGTGGCTGCAGTAGCTTTTTGCGGTTTGCGGGGGAAGGGGGGAGGTATTCAAAATCTAAAACAAACTCGTACTGCTCGCGAAATAGGAGAACCTAAATCCCGAATATGGTGTCTCTAGCTCTTATAGTTGCTGAGATCTAGGTGTTCATACAGACGGACAGACAGACGGACAGACAGACGGACGGACGGACATGGCTATATCGACTCGGCTTGTGGTCCTGATCAAGAATATATATACTTTATGGGGCGTGGCGCGCCTCCTTCTGGGTGTTACACACATTTCCTCTTTGCACTAAGTTAATGGACCCTTTTTACTTATTTTAAAGTAAGGGTCTAAAAAATATTTATTATTTTAATATCTTCCGTTTGCTGTTTGCTGAATTGTCATTTAATATGCTGAGGATCAACTACACAACAACTGGGCTTCAAGATACCTATTTGTTTAGCTTTGCCATTTGTGCTTTGATTCACCATAATAATAACAATAATAATAATCTGTAAAGTACCGCAACTTTAGCTAGATAAACAAATTTCAGCATTGTGCCTAATACAAAAACCTACATCATGCCAGATGTGGACTTAGTTAAGCAAACAGATCCGCTTGCTAAACAAATAATGCCCATGGCACGATATGGCGCAAAGATAAACAAATTTTCCAGATATACACATGTACATAGATATACACATGTACATAGCCAAGATCTAGCTAAGCTAGAGCAATAGCAACATCAGCATTTTCGGGAAATGAGCGCAAACAATTAATTGCAAACTAATTTAGCAACCTAAACGAATGCAAACAGACTGAGACTCCGACTTGGCAACAATTAAAAGCTTTCAATTTCTCAATTGTCGTCTATTGTCAGCTGGCAGATCGCAAAAAGGCGATATATCTATGCATCTATATCTATATCTATATCTATATCTATATCTATATAGCAGCGTTTTAACAGCCATCGTTAAATGTATGTAAACACGTCAGCGAGACAAACACACAAACACACACATACTATACACACACGTATAGTGAAAAATATCTGTACCCACATAGAAACATGCCTATCAGTGTTGCCAATCATTTAAAAAAAAAGCTGTTTTTGACGGCAAACACGCTCAAATAAAACTGAAGAATTGAGAAACATTTCAAAAAATATTTAGGTTACTCTTAAGTTTTTACATGATTTTCAACAATAATTTTATAAACCTCGCAGGTTATTTCCGAAAATTGACTACAATGCATGTTAGACCATAAAATTTTTTATTACCAGACACGGAAACACGGAGATTTTCAATTCAACTGCTTAAACAGAAGCAAAAATATCGAATGCCAACAAAAGATACAGCCACTTTATGAATTTTCACACAGCAGATGATATTGTGCTTTAAATAAAAGGTGGTTTGGGCAAATATCGATAAAAATAACGAAAAAAAAACATTTTTTGCATAAAGTTTGTAAAATTTAAGAAAAAACTCCACAAAATTTTGTAATTATTTTGGTTAAAAGGCAGAATTCCCGCTCATTGCACTTTTAACATATTTCTAGCAAAATTGCTCTTTAAAAATAGCCACATTTGATAAAGGAAAAAAGCGAACTTGGCAACTCTGATACTTATACACGCTTATGCAGTAAGTTTCTGTACTCTTCCCTTCTCTGCTCGGCGCTCTTCTGTTATGTTGTTGCTCTTTAGGTTTGTACTCATTTCTGCTACTTCGACATTTGTGTTTCGTTTTCCTGTCTGATTGCAAATTCTGTTGTTCTTTTATTCGCTGACTACAAAACCAATGTTGCTATAAATAAACTCAAAAGTTTGCTATAAAATGTATAACGCTTAGTTTGCATCCAAATACATTCATATATGCTGTTATTAGCAGCTAAGCTGTAAAGGAGTCTGTACTGTAAGAGAATGCTGTTGGTAAACATTACATAACATAATCATGTTGTTAGCAGTGATCAGTGGCAGCAGTGTTAAAAAGCGAATATTGAATGTTACTCATGAATGCTTAAAAAATCGAAACAGCTTAGATGTTTGTCGAATTTGAAGCACAACCCGCTGACGTCACAGAACAACGTGATTTGCGTGCAACCAATAACAGACTAATATAACAGAAAAACAGAACAACAGCTCTGTAATGCAACAGGATTACAATGTGCTTTAACAGCGCCAATCACATAACAAGCGCATGTTATTAACAGTCAAGAAGTGTATGAAAAGCTTCGTTATGGAAAAGTGGTTATTTTACTCTGACGTTTTTAATTTCTTATGAACAATACACACACACACAACGCCGCTTACTTGGTCCCGTTGTGTGTGTTTTGTTATTGGCGCTCATAAAAGTAGAATAATAAATAATAATGAGCGTGTGCGTCCTACTGAAGTATTGTTGTAGCTGTTAAAATGTCAGTGCCAGAGTGTTAAAGGTCCAACATGAAATAATCAATTGAAGCTCTGTAGATTGTTGAGTGTGTGTATAGTATAAGAAATCAAATAAACTAAAGAAATTTCAAAGCTTTATCAGATGAAAATTTCAAATGTTAAATACATGCATACATACATACATACATATGTTGAATTTAACATTTATACTTTTACGCTTTATCAAAGCAGCCAGACCACACACACACACACACACACACATTCGTATATATATGCTGTCAAACATCTGGCAACTCTGTTATTTCAAGTGTTTTTTACAGCAGCAGCAAAAACACTGATTGATTCGAGTATGTATGTATGTATGTATTTATGTATGTATGTATGCATGTATTCTGCACTTATACATGCATACAGTTACCGTTGGAACCTGATAAGCCTGCAGCCCCCTGCCCCACCCCTTGGCGACAATTGCGTTGCAGTTTAGCTTTAAAGAGCTGTAATGGCAATAGTAATGAATCTTAAGGTAAGGAGAGACGGCTAGACAAGGACAGCAGATAAACAGAGATAGAGATAAAGATAGAGCTAGTCTTATCGCTGCTTATCGGTGGAAGCTTCCATAGACGCGATTAAACAGCCAAGAGGCGAGACAAAAGCAACGACTGCGACGCCGACTGCGACTGCGACTGCGACGTCATTGACACGCCGACGAGGCAAAGTAATTTGTCCAAAATGGTAAAAGGCAGGCAGTCCAAGGCAGAGCAGTCCATATTGATGGCATGAGCAACTGAGCGACTGAGCAACTGAGCAACTGAGCGACTAAGCGAAGAGCCAGAGCAGAGGAAGAAGACAGAAGCAGCGAAGATAAAGTGTTGAGCAGGCCAGCGAGGGAGCGAGACGGCGCGCTAGGCATTGCCAAAGGGCAGACAGTGATAGACAGAGCAGAGAGCGCGAGGGAGCGTGAGAGGGGGAAAGGGGGCAGCTGGGGGCAAGGGAGCTAATATATGCGCTGTTGCCGCTGCTGTTGTCGTTGTTGTTCCTTTTCTTCTTCTTCTTCTTCTTATGGTTGTTGTTCTTGTTGTTGTTGTTGCTATTGCACTCGAAAATTCTTTTGCTTTTGTTTTTATGATTTTTCCAGGAATTAACAACGAAAGACGATGGCCGCAGCGGCAGCGAAAACAACAACAACAACGGCCGCTGCAACTGCAACCAGTGTTGCCAGTGTTGAAATAGCCAGATTTTAATTATAAAAAAAAAACAACAAAAAACAAAAAAAATTAAATCAAATCAAAATGTATTATAAAAGTTAAGTATTTATGTTTATAATCGAATTTTGGAAAAACAAAAGCCACTGAAATTGCACCAGTGTTGTAAGAAATAGCCAGATTTCAATTACAACAACTAAGCTAAAACAAATATTTAAAATAGATCAAATTTAAGCAATATAGAATAATAAATATTTAGTTGTAATATTATTTAATTAAACAGCCTCTGCAACAGCGACCGGTTTTCAGAAATAGCCAGATTTACATTACAAAATACAAAAAAATTAATTTAAAAAAATATTTAAAATACATCAAAACAAAATTATATAAAAACAATATTTTTTAAGATTAAGATTTTTTTAAATTTCAAAAGTAGCTAAATTGGCAACGCTGACTGCAACTGCGACATGCGCAGCCAGCAAGAAAACGAATGAAACAAACACAAAAACAACAATAAGAAACAGGAGCGCAAGAGCAAATACTGCAGCAACAACAGCAGCGAAAAGAAAAGTAGGAGGGGGAGGAGGAGGAGGAAGAACAGCAACAACAACAACAACAACAACCACATAAAGTACAATAAACTTCGACCAAGTGGCAACACATGATTTTGCATGGTCAGAGGCACACACACGGCACACACGTGTGTCAATATGTACGAAACACACATACACACACATGTTCATAAATATGCATACATAAATAAATATATATACATATGTATGTTTATGAAAATATTATGTTATTTAAAAAGTCGAGTTAAAAACTAGCTGGCAAAAGTTTAGCAACTATAAAATGAAAATATTTTCGAGTTAATTCTCAGAATTTGCCACAACAAATCCCAAAAGAGAGGGGGGGGAAAAGTGCAGCAACAGCAGCAACAGCGTCGTCGGCGTTGGCGTCGGCGTCGCTATCGGCTGCGACGTCAGCGTTTGCAGCCCGCCCACGCACAACCCCCGCCGACATTTTGTTGTTGCTGTTGTTGTGCCCGTGTTTTGCTCTTTTGCTCTCTATGTATATTCTATTTACCTTTAACACACAAACAGCTCAGAAGGTGTAAACACGTACGGAACGCATGTAGAATGAATTGATGTATTGGTATTAGTGTCGGTATTGGTATCGCTATTGGTATTGGTATTGGTATTGGTACGCACGAGCTCTCATGCAATATACCGACACACGCACACACACGCACACAGCACACGAGCCGAGAGACCTTTTGCTTTTTGCTTGCTTTTAATATTTTGATATGTATTTGCCGTTTTATTTTTAAATCGTACAAACACACACATACATAGACGCGCGCGCCGCACACGAATACAAACACACACACACACACACACTATCACTGAAAAAACTCCTCTCTGCTCTCTGTCGCTTTGCGCTGCTCTTTAAGCCATTAAAAACGTGCTAAATGTTTATACTTCTCACTTTTCTCACAATTTATACGTATGTATATCGTGTATTTGCATAAACTATTTGAATTTTAATTTAAATTTTCTCAGTTTTACGCTACCCGCAATGCAACACTACCAACTCGTTCGAAAGCACGAACATCAATGTTAAGAGCGCGTCTGTTAGCCAGCAAAGTGTTACAGGTTGACTCAAAATGGCACTGTTAGCGCAACGCAGCTCGGCCAGACCATCGTAATTCAATGCGCAGTGAGCACTGCTGTTATTAGAGTTGCCAGAAATAGTCAGATTTAAATTACAATTTATAAATATAAACCAATAATTACAAAAAAATTGTTTTACAAATTATGAAAAAAATAATAATACAAATTAAATCACTATAGAATAATTAAAATAAATAAATATTTTCAAATTGATTCATGATAAGATAAATATAATTAAAAAAATAGGTAAATTGGCTAAACTGTCTTTTATCCAAAGTTTTTCAAATCCCACCTGTTGCCAATTTAACGAATTTCAGCATTATATTTATGCTTAGTACAAATCTACTTGAAATTTTTTAAATATTTTGAAAATAGTATATTGATTATATATTTATCATTACTTTTTATATATTTTCTGTTTATATAAAGCAATTTTTTGATGCAGTTTATATTAAAAATCTAGCTAATCTAGCCATTTCATTCAACACAGCATTTGGTACAGCTTTATTAACATACATTTGCAAAATGTTAACGAATAACATAAAATGTAAAGACAACCCGCTAAGTTATTATCTATGTTTATTGCATTTAAATATGGGAAGCCCCCATTTGCGAGTCTATAATGCAATGGAAATCAATTTGGATTTAATATATCATTTAATAGGATTTACTGGACAAACACAACTCTACTTCACGTATCTACCTACAGGCATAGTTTAATTTGAAAACAAAAACATTTCACTAAACATTTATTACCAAATAATAATAATTTAGGGGCAAGCAATTGGACTTAAATTGATTTTTCCCCAATTAATTTAGCCGAAGGACAAAGCCGACCGTCTGGCAACCCCGTTCACCTGTTGTGCGCCAGCCCCCGCCCCTAGCCCACAAGGGAGCGGTCCGAGCAACAACAAATCAATAGTCCGCAGGTGCAGGGTATTCACTTGGATTTCGTTCCTGGGTTGGGGTATTCACACACACTCACCTGATATTCGCCTGCTATTCAAAAATGTTCATTTATTGAGTCTTTATAGGTACGTGACTACACACGCACACATGCATATATGCACATATACATGCGCGACGTACATAGGTGTGCACTGTACAGTGCCCGAGCGAACTAAAGCAGGAAATGCGTAATGCCGGTATTGCAATCAAACACTTGCACCGTTTTTAACAGTTTTCACGAGCGGTTTTCGTTTGGGAAAATTAAGTTTTGTAGCAGAAGGAAAATTTGTTTTTGCGCACTATTTTTGCACGGCTGAACGCGACTAGAGATGGCAAATAAAAACTCAGCCTGCAATGTTGGGCAAAGTTATCGAATGGCGAACTATCGTTGGCGTTGCCACCCACGAACCTGTTGACAAATGCGATAACAAGTTGTAAACGGCGCGCAGTTCAAAACGATTATATTGAAAACAATAGTATACATTTATTTGTACGCATAAAAACATTAATACACAATACATTTGTATAATAGTAGTGAGGCGCTGAGCGTAAATAGATCGGCAACTTTATACAATTTTATACTCACAGTAACCTATAAGCAGAATCCTAAATACATACATAATTTATTTGACAATACAAAGAGCTACAAAAACTGCAACTACTCAATATTAGTTAGTTTTATACATGAAATAGTTATTGTCCAGGTAATGGCGTTAGCGTAACAAATAAGCAACAATGATGCCGACAGTAATAGGAGCATTGCATTTTAGAAACTTTACAAAGATGCGTTTTATTGTATTGCATGTAGTACGTTTTACTTTCAGCTTAAGAGTAAATAATAAATCAATTACATTGAATAACAAAAGTAAGCGCTTGTGTATTCATCATTTCTAACCCACAATTAACAACTAAAAATATCAATGTAACAATTCTGATGATGCACTAAATCCTTACATGCTCTCTAGCCTGCTTCCGTTTATTTGGTGTCTCTCCCCCTCTGCCCGCTGCCCGTCTCGGCCGCCAGATACTACTTATTTGACCGACCACGCTTCAGGTGAGACAACTCCCTAAGCCAGGCCTTGATCAGATCGTATGTGGAGAAACTTATGCCCACGGCAATGGGACCCTTGATCCAGTTCATGCTCAGACCCTTGTAGAACCCATTCTTGATGCCTTCCTCGCTGTGCAAAAAGATAAGCGTTATCAATCAAGCAATGGATCAAGCCAATCAATCATCAGCATACCGATATATTTTGATTAACGTCTCCAGTATCGTAGGACAGCGCTGCTGTCCATTTGGATTAACCCGCGTTGTCTGCATTCTCCTTCGCACAATATCCAGCGGATAACTTGCCGTTTGCCCCGCCGCCCCCGCCGCTGCCCCGAATGCCAGTGAAATCAGCGCATTTGGCTTTGTGTTGCCAATAATTTCTACAACGAATCAACTTTCGTTAGCCAAGCTTAAATGCGAGGTTGGCGCACACTTACCGTGGTACTCCCGTTTAAGCGTCTCGTAGGTGAAGAACGAGGTGCCCGCATAGGGTATAACACCCAAAACCGTTGCCCAATAGCCACGAAACAACGTTCTGGGCCCCTCCTCCACCCAGATCTTGGCGAACACCTGTCTCAGCGTACGATACCCTGTATATCTGTCTGTAACGGCCATGCGAGCACGCGCCAAATCCAGCGGATACGTCAGCGTTTGCGATGTAATGCCAGCCAATGAACCCGCTATAAAACGACGTCCCTTGGTGCTATAAAAGATTGAAAAATTCGATAAACACTTCTGAGGGGATTGCCTCAATTGAATCGGGAATTACTTGGTTCCGTTGTGGTCCACCTGGAGTATGCGTCTCCACTGTTCGTGCGATGTGAACTGTATGGCGGCATAAGGTATGATGCGGGCCATGGTAGCCGAGTTGCCACGCCACAAAGCCAATACGCCCTCTTTGGCATACGTGCCACGCAGATAGTCGAGGGATGCCCTGAAGGAGAATGCCACATCGTTGCGTATTTGAAAATTGATTTTCGTACGATCCAGCGGAGCAATTATGGTCTTCGCCAGGGCTCCAGCTGCTGCTCCGGCTATCAGGCTAATGGCCACATCGTCCAGTTTGTGCACTGCAAAATACATAAAATATATATAGATAAGTACAGGGTATGGATAGCACCAAGCTTTTCTTACCTACGCGGATTAAAGTACATTCTAGCGTTAAATTTAGCAAGTCAAAGTATCTATCTTGAGTTTATAATATAGCTATTGGCACTATCGCTAATAGCTACATTAAGTTTAATTAGTACTCTGTGAGTTCTACAAGTATCTTAATTTAAATCTAAATCATGATATTACACAGCAGTGCAAGCCAAAAACCAGAATGGGCAGAGCAGATCAGTCGGACGGGCCCGACTGTCTTATACCCTGTGCCCTATATTTTTTATAAAATTTTATAAAACTGTCATAGTTTCCTATATGTGCCGTTTCCTATATGTGCCGCTTAATTGGCCGCGCTGCTAGTGAGCGAGAGTGCAACGCCTGCAATATTGCTTTGCCTATAACTCCTGTATTTATTGATCGATTTTAATGCGCTTCTCAGGAAAGTTTAATATAATAGAAGAGAGTATATATACCGAATAACAACGTTCTATGTTCAATATTACGCTTGTTATTCAGTTTTTATGAATTAGGGCGTAAAAGGGGCGTGGCAACTAAAATTTGAATCTGCGCCTGATATAGACCTACAAACAACTGAAAACAGAATTTATATAACTCGATTTGTGTCTCTTAAATTGGCGAATGAATTCTTTTTATGCTCGTTGTGGGCGGAAGGGGAGTGGCATCCAAGATTTAAAGTGAACTTGTTCTGCGTATGGTATACACCTTTTAGAAATGACCAAAACGGCTTTTCTAGCTCTTATAGTTGCTGAGATCGACGCGTTCAAACAGACGGACAGACGGACAGACAGACGGACATGACTATATCGACTCAGCTCTTCACCCTGATCAAGAATATATATAGTTTGAGGGGTCTGCCACGCCTCCTTCTGGCTGTTACATACATTCGCACAAAGTTATTAACCTTGTTTTCCCATTTTTCAAATGGGCACAGGGTATAAAAATTGTCTGGGATAACCGAAGTCTAAGCACGCTTTATAAACGATCTCAGTTCGGATGTGGTTAAACAACTCCAAATCTTTGTTTTGCCTATGGAACTGGTTCGCCTAAATATTTTAAAAATTTATCTAAACAAATAAAAAACATTTGTCTTAATAACCCAAAATAAACCCTTTCATATTTGAAATTGTAAGCGATATTGGAACAAATATACTATAATTTAATGAAAAACCCGAAAACCTTGTTAGTTATATTGTGGATTATTTTAAGGCAATTTTGAAAGGTTTTTCTCAACTCTTTGACTCAACTCTTAGTCCTCATCAATAATATATATATTTTATGGGGTCTGCCACGCCTCCTTCCGCCTATTACATACATTTGTACAAAGTTATTAACTGTGTTTGTACCCATTGTCAATGGGTATACAAAAAATTAAGTTTTCGGTGCAAAATTTAATACATTTAATTTATTTAGATTTGATGATTTGTTTATAATAACAAATTTTATGAAATTTAAGCATTATAAATTTAATCAACTTTTATATTCATTTTTAGTTTGCATTTATTGCACTACAGAATTCGTTTAGTTTTAAACATTATAACTAAGAGCGAACATTGCAGACTGTGCAATCGCCGTTGATGACCACATCGGGTGACATTGGCGCAGCTGAAGATAGAAACATATATTATAGAACTATATGTATACAGATTTGACTCTATTAACTTACCACTAGCCAGTGCCAAGAGACCCAGCACAAAGACGGTAACAACTGAGAAGAATTTCATATTGCTGGTGCTACTTAGGTTGCAATTCAACTGATGCACTTCTAGAGATTGTCGTCGAATTTATATGGATCGTGGCGGTGTGTAATTAGCTTTACACATGTAAATGGAAATTCCTGGCTTATCTGAGCTAGGGTAAACCCAGCAAAACATGTTTTGTCTATCCGTGTGTTTTCAATAAATTTTTAGAATTTTGCATACGCTCAATTTTTGATCGGGAATTACTCCGAATTGATTATATTTATTGTTTCATAGACATCGTTTCTATTGTATATACTATTCTTGATCGGAACGACGAGCTTAGTCGATTTAGTAGTGTATGCCTGAAAGTTTGAGCACCCATTTTTGGACCAGCTTTCGCTGCCTAACTATTGCTGGCTGGACTTTCGTTGGCCGAACTCTCGCTGGCCGAACTTGGCGGTACTCTCATTTGCCGAACTCTCGTTGTCCACAATCTCGCTGCCAAACTCTTGCTGTCCGAACTTTTGTTGGCCAAACTCTCATTGGTCGAAAAATTCCTGGCCGAACTCTCTTAGACCGAACTCTCTTAGGCTAACTCTGGCTGGTCAACTCTCACTGACCAAACTGTTTCTGGCCGAAAATCTTGTTAGCCAAACTTTTGTCCCCCAATAATTAGACCCTTTACTTTAAAAAAGTAAAAAGGGTCTATTAGTTTAGTGCAAAGAGGAAATGTGTGTAACACCCATAATGAGGCGTGGCAGACCCCACAAAGTATATATATTCTTGATCAGGACGACAAGCCGAGTCGATATAGCCATGTCCGTCTGTCCGTCTGTCTGTCTGTCTGTCCGTCTGTCTGTCTGTATGAACACCTAGATCTCAGCAACTATAAGAGCTAGAGACACCATATTCGGGATTCAGGTTCCCCTATTCAGTAAGCAGCACGAGTTTGTTTTAGATTTTGGATACCTCTCTCCCTTCCCCCGCAAACCGCAAAAAGCTGCTGTAGCCACAGTTTTAAAGCTATTGATTTGTAATTTGGTATTTAGTTTATGACATTCTCTATCGACGCTGTGGTTAATAACTTTGTGCGAATGTATGTAACAGGCAGAAGGAGGCGTGGCAGACCCCACAAAGTATATATATTCTTGATCAGGGAGACGAGCTGAGTCGATTGAGCCCTGTCTGTCTGTCTGTCCGTCCGTCCGTATGAACGCGTCGATTTCGGAAACTGCAAAAGCTAGAGAAGCCATTTTGGTTGCTATCGGTAGGTGTATTCAATACGCAGATCAAGTTTATTTCAAATCGTTGATGCCCCGCCCCCTTTACGCCCAAAAATCAATAAAACCCAAACAACCTCGTGTTTTTTAACATAAAAAGTTCAATAACAAGCGTAATATTAAACATAGAAAGTTGTTATTCGGAACATAAGTTCTCTTATATTATATTTAACTATCCTGAAACACGCATTGAAATCGGTTAAGAAACAAAGGAGATATAAGCTTCACAATATTTGAACTTAAAAGTTCAAAAACAAGCATAATATTAAACATAGAATGTTGTTATTTGGTATATACACTCTCTTCTATTATAATTAACTATTCTGAAAAGCTAATTGAAATCGGTTAATAAACAAACTAGATATAAGCTACGCAATTGGCAGCGTAGCCCAGCAGCGCAGCAGCAGCAGCAGCGCAGCGCAGCTGGCGCACGTAATATGGAAGAAGAAGAAGCACTGCTGATACGCTTAGTGTGACAGTTTTATAAAATTGTATATAAAATAAAAGGCACAGGGTATTCTACAGTCGGGCCCGTCCGACTGATCTGCCCCGTCCGACTGGTCTGCCCTGTCCAAATTTTTAAAATTATATTTAAACAGTTTGAATTATAAAATTCTTTATAAAATCTAAGCATAGCTGAATTTGGTTTAGAATGTAGGATGGAAATGCTTAATACGTATTAGTTACAATTGCAAGGGTTTAGGGTTATATTTTGACCTTAGCGATTTAATTAAAGACCAATTTAAACATGTTTTTGCTCAAGCTTTTTGTTGCTCTCCGACGATTTATTTTCTTAAACTTTATGTGTCCCTTACCATCTTTAGTGTTTGCGCCTTGATTGTGACTGCCATCGGTGGAGACCTTGGTCACCTGGGATGCGATCTTGTGCTTATCCTCATCCTCCGTTGCAGCAGCAGCGGCAGCAGGTGTGTCGCCCGTTGTGACCGTGTTGTTGGCCGTGGCAATGCCAACTGTGCTGGATGATAATTGACTACCTGAGGTTGTGATGGACATGGCAATGTTGGGCTTTTCGATAAGGCGGCTCATGGCAGACTACAAAGAGGCATAAGAACAGATGCATGAATACGAAATATGCATGGGTTTTATTGAATTCTAATCCTGCCAGCAATACTATGCTTATAAGCTGATACGCACTGATAAGCCCCGCAATACCTTCCTTATCAGAATTGGTAAGAAATTGAGCATTTGCGATTCCGCTTATCAGTTCGAGGCGTGTTTAGCTGCGTCAGCATAACAACAATGCTGATAACACTGAGCGAGGGCAACATTTCTTATAAACAGAGAGGCAGAGACGGGCATCACTAGAAGTTTCGCATTTGTTTCATAATTGAAAAATATATTTATAAATTTCACGTGTTATTTTTGGCAGCCTTTCAAAAACTTTATTATATAATAAATCTGCCGTGATTTAGTTTTTCAGCCATTAGCGCATCTTTGGCAACTCAATAGCAGGCCATAAAGCGCCGTTAACTTATTATCTATGAATGAGATATGGAATTGTACTTTGATACAATGGGTTTACCGATAAGTTTTTTGTATCAATTATGCGAGCACTCAAAAGACTATGGTTAGACCCAATTAGCAGCCTACTGAGTAAATTGCGAAGCCAACAAATATCTTAATAACTATAACAAATATAAATATGTGTAAACAAACATACGCCTAGTATATAGACGTTGTATTCTTTGAACAACGACAAACCGGTTTCAGATATTGTGCTAAAATAACAATCAGCCATCAAAACTTTTTTTAAGTATAACAAGGTGTCTATTTCGTGTGTAGTTGTGCACATTATGCGAGCACACACCTCCTATAGCATATATTTATCCATGTATACCCAAATAAATAATTCTATATATTGCGCATACGACACGTGCGCCGCTCTAGCTAAATTTCCGCATGTGCGATTCTGTGCTGTTTTCAATTGATGTTGGCAAGTGAACCGCTGATTTCACCTTGAATTGTGTTTATTTTAAGTCGCAGATTTATAGTTATAAGCTGTGATAAAAACTATCTCTGGCCGATAAGAGATAACAGTGTGAGCAGCTATGCGAGATAAGGTTTTATGCAGCCAGAGATGAGCAACATTTTTAAATTCTCTGCAATATCAATTTGAATATGTTTTTGAACAGTTTAGTAATATCGATAGTTTGAATTTGTTTATAAACAAATTAATTCTAATTAAGTAATTACCGGATATTAAATGATCAAACAAATATGAGAAATTTATTGTTTATTTGTTTAAAAACAAATGTATTAATATAATTGATGTAAGCAAAATTTAGATTATTTTAATTGCCATAAATTAAATTTACAATTGCATATTGCATTTGCGTTTGATTTCTTTTATTTCCTAATATTGTAAACGTAGCTTGATTGATAATTCCTGTTTATAGCATTTAAAGTATTTATAGCAACTGATTCTCAGAAGTTTTCGAGCTAGAATTATATTATCTCTACCATCGAATAGTTGGATTATCAAAACTTATCAATATTTGGGCTTGGGATATCGATTTAGATTTGACTTGAAATTGTTCAAATAGGTATATATTTATATTAATTGTAAAATTTTAAATTTAAACAATAGGAATGTAATTAAATTCGCATTAAGATTAAATTAAAAATTAAAATTTTCAAATAAAAACGGAGTAATATTTTTTAATTATAATAAATTATTTTAATTTTTAGCTATACAAATTTGTAAACAATAACAAACAAATTTATTGAACGTTCCCCAATTTGATAAGCACAAAAACCTTGTCGATAATTTCGATGCCTGCTTCTTATCGATAATACCGATATTATTCCACAACTTCTACCAACGCTATCGAGCTAGGAGCTGAAACTGTTAGCGAATCACCGGAATATTTGTTTTGTAGAAACTGCGAAACAGATTGCAAATCAAGCGCGCCCCACTGTAAATTTGAGGCTGTGAGGCTGATAAGTGCTGCGGGGGGCGGGGCGTCATAATTGCAGCCGGCAAAGCGAATGTAAACAAGTTCGTTAAGCTCTGTTTGTTGTAATATTTTTGCACACAGTCAAGGTTGTTTGTTGCACACGCACACACACATACAAAGAGACACACACACACACATTGATTGAGCATGTCTATAAATAAATTCACTCAAAGTTTTGGACTTTGCACTAGGCCTCTATTTTGCCCATGTTGGCATATAAATGTATGAATATTTATTAATTATACACTAAGGGGCATAATTATTGTAACACAAAATTTCATGTATTCAATTGCGTTTATTTCAGAATCAATGTGAAAACAGTTGGTTTTTTTTAATTTTTATAGATAGATATATCGTATTTGTATATAAAAATCACAATTTGAAAATTTTCGTAACATTTATTCTTTTTATTTTTTTTTAGTATGGCTTTTTTAATGTGGCACAAGTATTGTAACCAAAACATTAATTGAAAATTTCAATGAGAAATTGTATTTGCTTTATGCAATTTATGCCTGAAATTAATGAATTTTATATTTTTCTTTGCATTTAAGCTATTTTGGAATAGATTTGGAACTCTATCACCCAAGGATATGACCAAATCCTTTGAAATCCTGTTCCAGGCAGATTTTATCAAATATTTCGTCCAATTCTTTGTCCTTGTCGAATCTAAGGATTGTATTCGCTTTATAAGTGCCTTACAATATTAAAAACATAAAATTCTGGAATTTTGGGTTGATTAATTTAGTTTTCGAACGACAATTGCACCCAAAAACGGAAGAAAATTGTTATATTGGCTTGCAAGAATCGTCCTGGAGCGTTATCCTGATGAAAAACGAATCCTGCTCCGATCAATATTTCAGCACAGGGATCTGCTCAATCGTTTAGGAAACTAAAATATTAATTTTAATGCGTTAAAAACTTGTCAGGTACGAAGATTGCCACTGTATTTCGGCAGGCATAGCCTTGCATAGGCTGGCATAGCCTGGGTAGCTGCATCAGTCACTACAGTGGCAATATTCGTACCTGACAAGTTTTTAACGCATTAAAATTAATATTTTAGTTTCCTAAACGATTGAGCAGATCCCTGTGCTGAAATATTGATCGGAGCAGGATTCGTTTTTCATCAGGATAACGCTCCAGGACGATTCTTGCAAGCCAATATAACAATTTTCTTCCGTTTTTGGGTGCAATTGTCGTTCGAAAACTAAATTAATCAACCCAAAATTCCAGAATTTTATGTTTGTAATATTGTAAGGCACTTATAAAGCGAATACAATCCTTAGATTCGACAAGGACAAAGAATTGGACGAAATATTTGATAAAATCTGCCTGGAACAGGATTTCAAAGGATTTGGTCATATCCTTGGGTGATAGAGTTCCAAATCTATTCCAAAATAGCTTAAATGCAAAGAAGAATATAAAATTCATTAATTTCAGGCATAAATTGCATAAAGCAAATACAATTTCCCATTGAAATTTCCAATTAATGTTTTGGTTACAATACTTGTGCCACATTAAAAAAGCCATACTAAAAAAAAATAAAAAGAATAAATGTTACGAAAATTTTCAAATTGTGATTTTTATATACAAATACGATATATCTATCTATAAAAATTAAAAAAACCAACTGTTTTCACATTGATTCTGAAATAAACGCAATTGAATACATGAAAATTTGTGTTACAATAATTATGCCCCTTAGTGTAGTATGGCGTTGTAGTCGCAATCAAGATTGTTGTTGCTTTCTTTTTTGATATTGTTGTTGTTTGTTGTTTACGAATTTGCGCGTCGAGCGTTTAATTAATGCCACAAAATCTAGTATTTTTGCCCATAGTGCAATGTGACGGAATTCTGATTGGAAGCGCACAAAGAACAGCTGTTGCTGCTTATTGTGATTATTATTATTTGCATTAAAATTAATATTACTATTATAATTACATTTTATTGTTTCATTTATTTGATTTATTTTTTATTGTAAAATTCTTTGTTTATAGCAAAGAATTCATGCTGAGTTTGGTTTTTAATTTGGCACGTTTTTGGCCCTTTAGCGCACACAAACAAACAATCATTATATAATTAGCCAAATCGGAGCAACATTAAAATATGCTGCTAACGCACCTTTGTTGTTGCTGTTGTTGTTATATTATTCCAAAGCAACAATAACAACAACAATTAAATGTTGCTGAACTGCAGCGCAGGCTGGAGCACTCGCGAGCTGTGGCAGGTAATTGTGTGCCGCTCTCTCTCTTTCATTTATTTGCAAACTATTCAACAGCACGCAATTATTATTATTCAATGCATAATAAACATTCGCCCCGCGTCTTGCCCTTTGCGTCTTTTCTGAGCAACAAAAACATCGAGAACTGTGTGGTCCAGGGCTGGAGCGTTGTTGAGTGCAGCGGCGTTGCCATACCGTTTAAGTTGCTGTGTGCTGTCTGGCATCAGTGCTGCCAGATTTTTAAACTCAAAAGTGGCTAAAATGTAAAGAAAAAATGTCTGAAAATGGCTAAAAATTATCTGCAAGTGGCTAAAAAAAATAGCTAAGCAGTAATCCCTTCGTTTTTGGTCATTTTTGAAAGGTGTATACCAAACGCAGATCAAGATTATTTTAAATTTTCAATGATACGCCCCCTTTATACCCAAAAATCAATAAAACCCACATAACCTCGTGTTTTGTAACATATAAAGTTAAATAACAAGCGTAATATTGAGCATAGAATGTTGTTATTAGGCATACATACCTTCTTCTATTATATTTAACTATTCTGAGAAGTGCATTGAAATCGGTCAACAAATACAGGAGTTATTAACGAACCAAATTTGAACATAAAAGTTGACTAACTAGCGTAATATTAAACATAGAATGTTGTTATTTGGAATAAATATCCTTTTCTATTGTATTCAACCATACTTAGAAGCGAATTGAAATCGGTAAATAAACACAGGAGATATAATTTTCGCAATATTGCATGCGTTGCAACGCACTCGCCTTTGCAGCGCAGCCGTTAAAGCACGGCAACAACAAAAAGAGAAGAAGTAGAAGTAGTAGAAGTTTTCTAAAAAATTTAATTAAAATAAAGACTACAGACTTCGGGTCCGTCCGACTGATCTACCATGTCCGAATTTCTTAACATAAATTTTATAAATACATATTATTTGATCGTTAATCATATTTTTATAATATTTGTGTTGTGCATAACTGGAATTTTGTTTTTGCACTAATGTTACATTTTGTCGTGGAAGTTAGATGTGGCTCATTTTATATACATACATAGAAACATACAAAAAGTATATAATACAATTGTGTGTATGCAATCTATTACTTGACTTAATAACAAACCGACCTAAACTTGCCAACCAGATTCAAGGAAAGAATCCTGTGTATGTCACGACCAAAAAGAGCGCGAAAGCAAAAATTCGAAACATCGATTGAAAATATCGATATATCGCTGCCTTATCGAACTCCTGAGAACATCGGTAAACATCGATACTAGAGTTGTTCATCGTAGTTCAATTTAAGGGTTTTTTTTTTGGTTCATTTCTTGATTATACTTTTAAATATATAAAATTATTTATTTTATTTGTTATGGCTTACTGTTATTATCTGTAGTAACTTTTACCATATATAGCAATATATATATAGAAATGTAAATATTTAGTCCTTAGTATAGGGTTAAAATATCTTGATGTTCCTCGGAAATTCACTGTTCAATGAACTGTAATGAGGAACACAATTTTTTAGTTCCGTTTGAGGAGCCGTTTAAGTGAACTGTGTCTGAACTTCAAGCTACAACTCTAATCGATACATCGACCTAAAACCATCGTCGATGTTCGATGCACCGATTGTTTTTCACATCCCTACAAATATTTTGCTTCAGCAATAAGACTAAAATGGGCGAAGTGAAATCCGTAAAAGTTGATGCCTGGACCGCAGGAGACGCCTCTACCTTATTTGCCGATGGTGAGTGCATATTCCCGACCAGCTATATATAAATTATTGATTGTGTCTCCTCCGCAGGGGAGCGGGTGTTGTGCTTTCACGGCCCGCTGATCTACGAGGCCAAGGTGCTGAAGACAAAGCCGGAGGCGACGCCGGTTGAATACTACATACACTATGCGGGCTGGAGTAAAAAGTGAGTTAAATAAATAACTAAGAAATTGATAATGATAACAATTCTGCAGCTGGGACGAGTGGGTGCCGGAGGAGCGGGTGCAGAAGTACAACGACGACAACGTGAAGCGGCAGAAGGATTTGGCGCGACAGTACGGCGAACGGAAGAAGGAGAACAAGAAGGGTGAGCTTGCAACATGCGCGTGCAACGTGTGGCATGATCTCCATATGCATACTCTAAACCGTTGCAGGTAGCGCCAAGTCTAAGAAAATGGAAAACGCTGGCGGTGAATCTCGCGCATCGACGCCCTCCAAGGATGCCAACACATCGCTGCCCCCCAACAGCGGCGGCTCCAGCAGCAACAGCAGCACGCCCGTTGCACTTGCCACAGCAGCAGCCAAGGCCGACAGCAGCAGCAACAGCGGCAGCAGCAGCGCCGCCAATGCCAGCAGCACCGCTCCCAATCCCCCCAGCCGCAGCAATCGCAAGTCCACACAATCTGCCACAGCCAGGCCAAGCACGCCCAGCGGCAGCGGGGACAGAAAGGAAGACGCTGCAGCTGCCACAGACGGGGCGGACGAAGAGCTTGTTGCAGCAGCAAAGAGCAAGCGCAGCGAGCAACAGCGTGCATCCGTAAATGGCAACAGCACGGAGGCAGCCACGACAGCTGCGGCAGCAACGCAACAGCCACAAGCGACGGCAGCAGCAGCAGCAGCGACAACGGAGGCGCCCTGCGTGGAGAGCGAGGAGACCTACATAGCCAGATTGGAGGTGAAGATCAAGCTGCCGGATGAGCTGAAGCATTATCTGACCGACGACTGGTACGCGATATCCAAGGAGCACAAGCTCGTCGAGCTGCCCGCCAAGGTGACGGTGCTGCAGATAACCGAACAATACCTGGCCCACAAGAAGTTGGTCAAGTCGACCAGCGCCAGCAAGGAGCTGGCCATCAACGATGTGCTGAACGGCATCATTGAGTACTTCAATGTCATGCTGGGCTCGCAGCTGCTTTACAAATTTGAGCGCACGCAGTACGTGGACATGATGGAGAAGCATCCGGATACGCCGTTGTCGGAGCTCTACGGCGCATTTCATCTGCTGCGGCTGTTCGTGAAGCTGGGACCCATGCTCAGCTACTCGGCGCTGGATCAGGCCGCGATGCAGACTCTCCTGGTGCATCTGCATGATTTTCTCAAGTTTCTGGTCAAGAACAGCGCCATGTACTTCAGCATGACGAACTTCATCAATGTCGACCCGGAATACGTTCGCAATGCACAGTAATTTATAGACTTTCAAGCACTTTGTCCTGACGGCACTGTAAAATATATATACAATAATAATCTGTAATGGATGTCTGCTTAATATTACGCGTAGTCGTCAAAAATATTTGAATAGCAAATCTTTGCGCGCCCGATGTAATACAGAAATCGCACACCTTCGGATGTTGATTTACCGACAGATTAACACTTTTTACCTGGTTGCTTTTTTCGGCAAAATGGGTTTTTAGACCCTGTACTTTAAAAAAGTAAAAGGGTCTATTAATTTAGTGCAAATGACAAATGTATGTAACAGGCAGAAGGAAGCGTGGTAGACCCCACAAAGTATATATATTCTAACTCAGGACGGCGAGCTGAGTTGATATAGCCATGTCCGTCTATCCGTCCGTCCGTCTGTGTGTCTGTCCGTATGAACACCTAGATCTCAGCAACTATAAGAGATAAAGACACAACCTTTCCGGATTTAGGTAGTCAGCTAATGCAAGCAGATCAAGTTTGTTTCAAACTTTTGATATCTCGCCTCCTTTATCCGCGAATAATCAAAAATCTACACTTACCCCAAAAATCTCGAAAACTATAAACGCCACAGCAGCCACAATAATAGCGCTACAAACTTGTAATTTGGCATGTACGTAGCCCAAGGTATTCTCCACCGATGCTATTAATTTATTTGTGATTTGAATTGGAAATAGCGAAGATATGCAATAGACAATTTTTTTCAAAATGCATGGATGTGAAACTGCAGCCACAATAATAAAGCTACAGACTTGTAATTTGAAATGTACGTAGCCTATTGAATTATCCATCGATGCTGTGAATTACATTACAAACGGACAAGAAACAGCGAAGTTATGTAACAGACAATTTTCTTATAAATGTTTGTTAGTGCCACTACAGCCACAGTTTAAAAGCTATAGACTTGGGATTTGACATGTACCCAGCCTATAGCATTATCCATCAATGCTGTGAATTATTTTACCAACGGAAAAGAAAAAGCGAAGATAGCGCAGACAGGGCAGCCACCTAGATCTTGCAAACTATAAGAGCTAGAAATACCATTTTTTGGTATTTATGTTCTCCTATGCAGCCATCAGATCAAGTTAGTTTGGGTTTTTTGATAACTCCGCTTATTCCTCCGCTAACCGAAAAACAAATTAAGCAACAGTTTGCAGTTTAAAAGCTAAAGATTTGGAATGTGGCATGTACGTAGTCTATGACAATCCCCATCGATGCTATGAATTACATTACGATCGAATAAGAAACAGCAAAGAAAACGGAAAGTACAGGGTCTCCTACAGTCGGTTGCGTCCGACTGTAGCTCCGTCCTTACTGGTTTATCTGAGCTTCATCTGTGAATCATTTTTTAAAATTTAATGGGATGAATGGATTGATTTCCTTTCCTCCCATTAAATGTTCAAAAATGATTCACAGATGGTAAAACTCATATCAATTGACTCACAATATCTTTATTACCCTGCCCATTTAAGTAGTTTTGGAAAACAATATTTTCAAACCGAAAAAGATGGGCCAGTGAAAGTACGTCCAGCGAGAGTTGGGCCACCAAGAGTTTGGCTATCGGTAGTTCGTCCAACGAGAGTTCGGGCAACGAGTGTTCGGCCATTAAGAATTTGTCAAGCGCGAGTTCGTCCAACGAGAGGTCGGTCAGGAAGAGTTCAGCAAGCGCGAGTTCGTCCATTGCGAGTTCGGCCAGCAAGAGTTAGGCAGCGAGAGTTTCACATTAATAAACCCGCCCCCTAGTAGTGTTTTAAAACAAACCGAACTAATATTTACTCCCAATATACAACCTCTAATAGATGTCTGGTTAGGCGGAGTTGGTTGTTTTTTATTGCTATAAATTAAATAGTGCTATTTCTGCTCCTGCTCGTCCTCTTCCTCGCTACTGCTGCTGCTTGTCGGGTAGAACTCCTTTAGATCCCTTGGTTTATTGCGCTCCTTCTGCTCCGCTTCGAGGTATTCGTTTTGCACCTTCAGGATTTCGTCGCTGCCTTTGCACTGGGCGTACGCATCGAGCAGCTTCTGGTTGAGCTCGAGGAAGGCATGGCCCCAGGAGAATTTGCCCATGAACCAACGCGCCTCTTCCGCAAATCCGCAGATATATAAGGTGGCGGCAATCGCCTCGACGCAGCTGAGCTTGCAGGGTTTGCCGTAGTTGATGGGATTGGCGGCCACCATGAAGGGCAAGAGACGCGGATGGGGGCTGCGCATGCGATTGAATGGGGTTTCGTCTAGTTTAGCCCAGGAGCAGTCTATGACCGCTACTCCGGAGGCGCTTACTATATCCCGATCCTGCGGGCTGACACACAATTCTCCTACGGGCGAGAGCACGAGGCCGGGAAACTTCTGGCCCAGCCGCAGATTTGATATGAGGCCAAGGCGCGCCAGTTTGCGGCCGGAGCACTTTTTGGGATCACAGTGATTCAGGTCCCACATGGCCACGGCAAAGTCTGGGGCATGCCCCAGTCCCTCTGCCTTGCTGTCGGAACCTGCAGAATCCGAGTCGGAACTGTCGCTATCTGTAGATTTGGACTGGGACAACTCATTGGCTTGCTGAGCGAAATTCCTTTCGCAGTTGTGGTTTGATTTCACATTTCGGTAGCCAGCAGCGCCCGCACCTCGTTTGGACTTTCCCCTATATCTTGCGCTCATTTCCCTTGTTATATTCGAAATTCAAATTTCCCAAATTTATTTTATGCCGTTTAACAAAATGATGTTGTCGCTTTCGATAGGCACAGCGCGTGCTGTTGTTGGCGCCATGCACAATTTTAAAAATAAATTCAAATCACTTAAGAAGCTGTTTAATTGGGTTGCATTTATTTTATTAAGCAGATTAGTTAAATTGTTCTACATTACAGCAGTAAATTATTAATTTAAACGCAGTTTTCGGTTAAAATTACAAGCAAGCATCTACATCGATTACATACAAGTTTATCGATAGTGTTACCGTGCTTGGCATGGAATTGTGGATTTTCATGCGGTCACTCCGACGCCATCTTTTTTGTTTCACAGAAAAAAATTTAAGAATTGTGCGGTAAAAACAGTGTGAAATTAATAATAAATGTATGTTCTAAGCTGCAAAATGTACAAAAATCTATGTAAAATCTGTGCTAATGTATTGCAGTGTTGCATATAAAGTCCGCTTTGCATAACCGCATCATGTTAGCAACAGCAGGGGGGTGATAACGATTGTGTGTGAAAAAACTGCCGCCAATTTATTA
Organism: Hypselothyrea guttata; assembly: GCA_035045125.1. Lineage (NCBI taxonomy): Eukaryota > Metazoa > Arthropoda > Insecta > Diptera > Drosophilidae > Hypselothyrea > Hypselothyrea guttata. Next base: position 534,022 of record JAWNNJ010001579.1, read on the forward strand.
ATTGTTATTATCAATAAGCAAAACGCAGTTATTACTAACAAATGTGTAATTAATTGTGCAGCCTTATGAAATAAACAAATTTACCCAATAAGCGTAGTATATGTACATATATATGTGGCATACGTGCTAGGGTTGTCAGCGTGACACGATATGCGATATATGTATATGCGTAGGGAAATATTATGAATAAAACTTGAATATTAAATAATAATGAATTAATTGAAATGAATGTAATAATTTAATTTGCTTATTCAAAACATAATTTTATATATTCAAGCTGTAGGGAATTTATTTTGTTTTTTATATATTCATGTCTTTCGATATGTGAAGCAAGTGCCATCTCTAGCATTCACACACACACGCACGCTAGCAGTTGCATTGCCGCCATCGGCAGTTGAAAATCAATGGACGCCCGTGAAAGGCGTCAGCGTTGCGTATATTAATGAAATAAACGAATTAATAAATATTTGTTGCATTTAATGCTGTGTTTGTTCTTTTCATGTGCCTGTGCATGCGTTTGCGCTGCAATCTTGTGCTAAACTACAATTTCCCGCCCCCCCTCAAACGGAGTACAGTTGCGCCAGTCGCAGAGTAGGAAAATAAAAAAAAGCCTAAACAACGACAACATTGCGACGGGGAGGCCGCATTTTGAAACGGAAAAGGAAAATATTGCAAGTAAATTGAGAAGTGAGAATATTCGGCAACAAAAATGGGCGAAGTGAAGTCCGTTAAGGTGGACAACTGGGGCGTGTTCTTTCTGCAGAAGCTGCAGAATTTCTTCAACAAAACGGACTATTGCGACCTGACGCTGCAGTTTCGCGACAATTCACAGCTAAAGGTGCATCGTCTGGTGCTCAGCGCCTGCACGGATTACTTCAATGTGCTGGAGCAGACATGCGACATTATCGACGATGCCCTCATCATGCCGGCCGAGTTCCAGGCGGACGTCGTTGTGCCCATTGTCAACTTCATGTACACGGGCACCCTGGAGTTCGAGCTCAAAATGTACGGCAAACTGTTGCGCACCGCCAAAGAGATGAACATGACCGTACTCCTCAAGCTGCTCGAGGCGCACCGTCGCACCATGGAGAATGTCAATCGACAGCAGAGAGTAAGTCGACTACAAATTCATATTCATATTTTCTGCTTTATATTAACCTGTGCTCTTCTCGTCCCCCCCTTAGCCGCCCAGTCCCAAGGGCATTCGACGACGGCCCTTGCCCAGCGGCAACACAACGCCGCAGCGTGCGCCCGTCACCACGCCTACGAGTCGGGTTGTGGGCTCGGCCGGAGTGCGCCCGAATGTTCAGCAGCAGCAGCAGCAGCCACGGAACATTGGCTCGACCACAATACTGCGCGCGGGTGGCATCAACAATCGCACACAGCATGCGGAAACGTCGCCCACGTATGCGAAGCAGGAGACAACCTCGCCCTTCGAGCAGCTGCGCAAGGGCTATAACAACAACAAGCGGCCGGCACAGCAGAGCCTGCTGTCGCCGCCGTCCAAGAAGCCCAGCCTGGAGGAGGTCAAGGAGTACGCGGAGCAGCAGCGCATGCGAAAGCAGATAGCCGCCGAGTATGGCGATCAGGGAGATCCGGAATATGATCACATGATGCTCTACGATGACGTGCACGCCGGCGATGATGACGATGATGATATGCCTCCACAGCCATCGACATCGAAACAGCAGCAGCAGCAACAACAACAGCAGCAGCAACAGGTTCAATCGGGCACGCAGACTCAACTGGAGCATGGCACGACAACAATCATACTCAAGCAGGATTCGCCCAGTCAGACGCCAACGATAATTGTCAAGGATTCGTCCAATACGAAACTAAATCATACCAAGATCATAGCCGAAGTGTTGCGCCAGTATCCACACATTGTCAAGGGCCACAAGAACATCAAGTTGAAAATCATGCCCAACAGTCCCGTGGACAAGAGCGTCAAACGTGGCTCACCAGCACCGGCTGCTTCAGCAGCTGCAACGGCAGCATCAGGAGCATCTGCCTCCTCCCATAAAAAACTTCACGTTTCCTTCAAGCCGGACAAGCCGATGATAACCACGCAACATCAGCAGAAATCCCCACAGAAGCAAACGTCCGCCATGGATGCGTCGTCTTCAACTGCAGGAACTGCAGCTACAACGGCTGCCGCTGCTGCAGCTACAACAGCTGCCACAGCAGCTCAGAAGCGACGCATCGACAGCAAAACGATGCACGCACTTATTGCGCTCGGCGCGGAAAATACCACAGGTAAAATGCACAGAGAAATATTTATTAGCATTTTGAAAACTCTAAATTCTCTTTTCCTCTGCAGGACCTTGGCTATGTCTGCGTTGTGGTGTCAGCGGGCGCCCGATCAGCATTCCATCTTACCGTGGATTCCGTCGCCATTTGATCAACACGCACAAGGAGACAATTGATCCGGCGCTGTGCGAGCACTGCGGCTGGCGTTCGGTGAACAATCGAGAGCTGCATTTCCACATGTACACGGAGCATCAGATCAAGTCGCTGCTGTACAACTTCGCCGAGTGTGCGCTGTGCAATCAAACGTATCTGAGCAAGGCGGAGCTGGAGCAGCACATCAATGACGCGCATACGGATGAGAACAAGCAACAGTGCATTTATTGCAACAAGATGTTTGCCCAGGAGCTGCAGCTGTACAGGCACATGAAGAGCTATCACAAGGCCCAGGCGCTCGAGGATGGCATCATCGATGAGACAGATGAGGAGTATATGGGCTCGCAGGATGAAGAGGAGCCCATGGAGGAGGGCGATGAGGATGAGCAAGATGAGGTGGCAGAGGAGCAACAGCAGGAAGACAAAGTACGCATTTTGTCCGACATCAGCTTGCCAGCTACAAGTGGAGGTGCTGCACTGCAGCCGCAGCAGGAGACGCAAGAGCAGGAGGTGAAATTCGTCGGTGCTGATGGCAACGAGGTGGAGCTGACCGATGAACAGCGCAAGGAGATTTTGTCGCAGCTCAATCAACAGCAAGCCGGAGCACCCAGCGGTGGTGTTGTCATGGTTCTCAGCGAACCGGAAGGTGAGATGAAAACCGAAGGCGAAGCCGATGCCGATGTCAAGTCCACAACGGGCACCGAGGAGGAGTACGACGACAGTCAAATCTACAGTGAGCTTGGAGCAGAAACGAAGAAAATCGAAAACGCTGATGAGAGCAAAGAGTCCATGGATAACCTGGAATGGGCCGAGAACCTTATATCCAAGCATGACCTCGATGCCGAACAGAATAGCAAAGAAGTAAGTTGTATTTTCAGCAAGGGAACAAACTTTAATGCCTATCGTTTCTTAGCCAAAGGCAGACAAGCGTCGGGATGACATCAGTGAAAAGTTGAAGGAGCTGACGGGCGATTGGACGGAGGATGAGAACGAGGACGATGAGGAGCTTGATGAGAAGCCCGTGAGCACAGAGTCTACCACCGCAATGGATCAATCCGAAGCGAAAGCTAGCACAGAAATCGTCAAGGCCACCAGCGAGGAACAAGCAGAGCCCGAAGACGACATAGATCTCGCATTGCAAAGTTTGCACAAGGGCCAAGTGGAGGCGGAGGCGGAGGCTGCACAGGACACGGCCGAGACAACCGAGGCGGCAGTTGCCAGTTCCAGCACAGCGGACGAGCCAGCGGACGGAAACAAAGACGCGCCGTCAGTTGCAGCTATTAAGGAGGAAATAAAGTCGGAGCAAGGGGCGGACAACAAGGAGAAGGAAAACGTAATCGATGAAGCAGAATTCATCAAGGAGAGTGCGCCCCAGACAACAAACCTCGAAGACGCCGCAATAGCAACTGAAGCAGAAGCAGAAGGCGATGAGAATGCGGTTCACACATCTGCTGGGAGTGCAGATGATGTCAATCTGGAAACTGAAAACATCAGAAAAGTTTTAATCGATGAGCTTATAGCAGAAGCAAACGAAGAGGCGCCTGAGGTCGAGGAGGAGGCCGAAGCAGAGCCAGCTCAGGCTGAAGAGTCGCCGGTGGCAGAGGAAGCCGAGCAGATGCCCAAAGCAGAAGCGATAAGCAGCGAGATTAAATCAGATGCGGCAGCCGTAGCAGAACCGCAAGAAACCGCAGCGGACGATGATGAAGAGGGGGCAGACAGCAGCGAGAAGAAAACGGAATCGGAATCGGAAGAAGCGAAGCCGCTTACCGGCACACAGGAGAAATTGAAGAGTCTTATGAGCGAATGGGTGGACGATGATGATGATGAAGCTGAAGCTGACGCCGAGCCTGACAATGCCAACGATGATGAGAACGGAGTCAGTGCGGCAGCAAAGGAGCAGCTCTAATTACTAGATTTATTTTTAAATTAAGTTATGTTTCACGATGGCAAGAGTTTTCGGTTTCTGTTGTAAATGAAAATGCTAAATGCAATTTAATCGTATTTACAAAACATATACATATATAAACCCTTGCGAGATCTGACCAACAACAAGAACCATTTTCGCAATTTTATGTGGATTAAATTATTAATTATTCATTGAGTTCTGGCTACATTTTACCACCAACAAAACAATTCAACCTTAAGCAAACACACGCGTATATATATTTATATGAAGATATACATATGTATAATTTACCCATGTATGTATGAAGCATAATGCATATGTAATTGAATATGTAGTTAAAATAGATGTTGTTTTATTGGTTTAAAACGCAAATGCAAATTATTATTGATATACAAACACACACACCTAGTAATAAATAAATTGTCTGAAAATCCAAATTAAAACGTTTTTCGGCCAACCTTTAAATTTTAAGACAAAAAGCGAAAAACATTAGATACTTTGGAGAAAGCGAACAGGAAATTAAATGTAGATATAAAGAATCAAATGTGCATTTTTATTTAGACTTTGAGATGGATTACTTTGAGCAGAAGGACTTGCAATTCGACTTCAAGTTGATCCTGTCTATCAATTCTTAGTTTGTTTGCAGTATTTTGAAGGTTTGCCCAATAAATGTAGCAATAATTTAATTTGTTTAATCATTGGATCCTTTTTAGACCCTGTACTTCAAAAAAGTAAAAGGGTCTATTAATTTAGTGCAAATGACAGCTGTGTGTAACATGCAGAAGGAAGCGTGGTAGACCCCACAAAGTATATATATTCTGACTAAGGACGGCGAGCTGAGTTGATATAGCCATGTCCGTCTATCCGTCCGTCCGTCTGTCTGTCTGTGTGTCTGTCCATATGAACATCTAGATCTCAGCAACTGTAAGAGATAAAGACACAACCTTTCCGGATTTAGGTAGTCAGCTAATGCAAGCAGATCAAGTTTGTTTCAAACTTTTGATATCTCGCCTCCTTCATCCGCGAATCATCAAAAATCTACACCTACCTCAAAAATCTCGAAAACTATAAACGCCAACAGCAGCCAAAATAATACAGCTACAGACTTACAATTCGGCATGTACGTAGTCTATGGCATTCTCCACCGATGCTTATAATTTATTTATGATTTGAATTGGAAATAGCGAAGATATGCAAGGGACAATTTTTTTCAAAATGCATGTATGTGCCACTGCAGCCACAATAATAGAGCCACAGACTTGTAATTTGAAATGTACGTAGCCTATTGAATTATCCATCGATGCTGTAAATTACATTACAAACGGAGAAGAAACAGCGAAGTTATGCAGCAGTAAATTGTTTTATAAATATATGTAAGCGCCACTACAGCCACAGTTTAAAAGCTATAGACTTGGGATTTGGCATGTACGCAGCCTATAGCGTTATCCATCAATGCTGTGAATTACATTACGAACGGAAAAGAAACAGCGAAGATAGATCAGACAAAGAAGCCACCTAGATTTTGCTGACTATAAGAGCTAAAAATACCATTTTTTGGTATTTATGTTCTCCTATGCAACCATCAGGCCAAGTTAGTTTGGGTTTTTTGCTAACTCCTCTGATTCCTCCGCTAACCGAAAAACCAATTTAGCAACAGTTTGCAATTTGAAAGCTTCAGTTTTAAAGCTAAAGATTTGGGATGTGGCATGTAAGTAGTCTATGACAATTCCCATCGATCCAGTCAGGATAAAGAACTTTAAATATGTATACATATAGATTTTTAAATCCAGTATTGCCCAATTCGAGTTTTCGTTCAATGATATATGTATGTTTACCAGTATATTTATAACAGTTATTATACCCTAGTTTTATTAATTTTTAATAGTATAACAATTATATAAAATTCCACATTTCATGACTTAAACTAGCATCCGTTGCATTTAGCGATAATCACATTATTACACGATATATGTACTGTAGTATTACAAAGTTAAAAAACCACTCTGACTTAAACACAATACACAGTAAAAAATGGGCAGTACATGCAATATAAAAACAACAAAGACGTGCGAGATTCTTAGTCATCATCTAGAATAATAGGGAAATTAGTGTTAGACTGGGAAATAGGCATATATGTATTTCTAGGTCAATGCTAGATAGATAGATAATGAGAGCGTACCAGCGAGATAATAGTTGATTAGAGACATTGTCGCAAAGCCCACAACGACAGTCGCGAACTGCGCAAATCCCGCCCAGCGACGCTCCCGATTGCTATGCCAGCGCGCCTTCTCGCGGGGAATCACCTCACAGACGGTCACATAGAAGAGCGTGCCGCCGGCCAGGGCCTGTATGAGGGGCAGGGCGGTTGATGAGATCACATCTGGCATGTCCACGATAAGCATGCCCAGGCCGATGCCAGCGACGGCGCCCAGAGCAAACACGGAGATGCCGACGAGCTGGGAGCGGAGGCTGGCACGTGGATTGGAGCGAAACTCGAGGCCCAGACAAAAGCCCATCACAAACTTGTGACACGCAACGGCGCCGAGCAGAAAGAGCACCTGAAAGCGCAAGTGAGACAATGCTGATTTGCTTATCTAAACTACAATTGTGTAAATATTTGTGGCCAGATTAGAGGCGCTAAACGCTACAGCTAAATGGTGCCAAGGCACGCCAACCTTTGTGGCCGAGTTCTGTACGCCAATGGCCAGACCCTCGATGGCCGAGTGCAGCGACAATGCCACAAACAGGCCCAATGTGCCGGTCATCGCCTGGACGCAGGGCTCCGTGTGGCTGGTGTGGCAGATGCGGGCATTGGCATCCTCGACGCTGGCAGCATCGCATCCGGAAGCGGCGTCGTGATTATTATGATCATGACCGCTGCGAGAGAAGCCAATGAATTTGATTAAATTGCAAATGGAAAATAAATTTAAATGGCAATTTGATTGATTTACCTTGCCTGTGCATGATGATGATGATGATGATGCGTGTCAGGGGCCAGCAGGGGGGCACGTTCACTTGTGGATCCATAGCCATTGCCATTACCGTTATGCTCCACCTGCCCACCTGTTGCAGCGCCTGGCTCTGGGTGCGTGTGTTGTATGGCCTCTCCGAAAAAGAAGTGTATAAACTCGTCTATAAAGTATATTATAAAGAATCCGCCGCACATTGCAACCTCAGCAAATTTCATCTTTTCCCGCACCTGCAACAACAAGCGATCGAAATTCAATAAAATAGCTTAGCTTTTTTATAGGGGCCTGTACCCATGAAATAGTTAAAACCGGTCTTAATAACTTTGTGTAAATGTGACAGTTGGAAGGACCTCATAAAATATATATATATATATATATATATATATATATATATATTCTTGATCAGGACGATGAATTGAGTCGATATATTCTTGTTCATCTGCATAAATGCTGAGATGTCGCAAATTATAAGATCTATATCAGCTATTTTCGGAATGTAGATAGATGCATAACATGTCCATATCGAATTGTTTTTAAATTCCACAACCCCTTTTTGAGCTAGTTCATAAAAACCGAATAACAAGCGTAATATTGAATATAGAAGCTTGTTATACAGAATATGCACAATCTACCATAATATTTATATATTCTGAAAAGCGAATCGATATCGGTTAATAAATACAGAAGTTATTGACGAAACAACAAATGAACATAGTACAAAAGAAAGAATGTAAGAAGAAGCATTGCACCCTGCATAATGAAGTGCGGGGTACTTTACAGTCGGGCGCCTCCGACTGATCCGATTAATTTTGTTGTTGTTGTGGCTCACCTCTGGCAGTATGTGGACTAATGCTGTGGCCAGCAAAATGCCTGCACCGAAGCACAGCAGCAGGGAGGTGGTGAGGGGGAAGCGCTGGCGATTGCGTTCGGATATTACGGCGGGCAGCATGCCGGAGAGCAGGCTGCCAAGGCCCAGAACTAGCATTGCCAAGAGCTTTTGCAGGTCGCCACGATCCTCGGCGCTTGGCTGCCAGCTTAAAGTTGTGTTTGTGGCCATATTGCATGTATAAATAAATTGGGTCTGGTGCTTGAAATTACGCGCAACTCGCTGAAGTTCGTTGGCTCGATTGGGCGCAAACAAAAGAACGGCGAAATTAAAAATTAAAAACAAACAATCCGCATCAAGTGAACCGCGGACAACGACTACAAAATAAACTAAACGGCGCGATGACAAATCGTTATTTCACTTATTTCGTAGAGCGATAATTATCGATGAAAACAAGGTGTTTATCATGGCTTGGCAACTCTGCTGCATGCTGTTAAACGACTATTGTGAATAAGGCGCTCAATTTGAATACAAAATAGATTGTTAATCAAATGTACGTTTCATTTAAATTCAAAGTCAAACACGCGCCCTTATAAACTTCATCTTTTGTTCGGATTGTAATGGGTCGTCGCTGCATCGCTTGTGGCCGTGTGCCTGAATCTAACTTTACCTATCCCACCTCCATGGCCGAAGCTTTTAAATGGCAAGAACTACTTAATATTCATGTGGATGTTGACATACTGCGACATCATTGCTGCGTATGCAATAAGCACATTACAAACATGGAGCAGCTGGATAAAATTAAGCCAGAAAGCTCTTCCAAAGGCGTTCAACTAGATTCGAATGCAAGACCCCTAAATGTGACCTTTGGTGCCGAATGTATACTGTATTTGCCGGATAAATTACTGCCAAATTCTACATCAACGGAGTCGCTCTTATTGCTGAGCAGAAAAAATGGTTCTTTGTGGATTCCACACACTAACAAAATTAGACGAAAAACTGAACCCTGCGAAAAACCATTCTCCCAGCATAATTACAACCTGACTACAAAACAGCAACAAGTAAGCCACTCTAGATTTACTTCTGGTAGTGATATTTTTGCTGGTTCAAGCCAACCTGGCACTTCATGGAAACCTCCTGTAGTAATGAACCAAGGGCAGCAAAGAGAACAACCAATAAATCCTGAAATACATCATAGACGACCAGACTCCAATGCTATTCCTCCGAAGATCTGCAACAAAACGATATGTCACAAGTTTAATATTGATGGAGCTCAACGACCTAAAGCCGTATATGCTCCTTATCCTTATGAGTTGAATTATTCTACGGTTAACAGAGTTTCGAATAAATCCAACAATTTGCAGGCCCCTCAAGGAGTTAATGCTGTTGCTTCTTATAATATGAACAACATTTCACAATATAATCCGCCTAACCCAAGCCCAATACAAAACAGAAACTTATCCAAGCAGTGCCCGAGATGTAGAAATAAATCCAACGATTCGCAGTCAACTCCAGGAATTTATGCAGCTGCTCCTTATGAGTTGAGTGGCAACATTTGTAATCCACCCAATTCATACCAGAACCAAAGCAGAAACTCTTCCAGTCAAAACTCTGCAGGTAACAGACAATATAGGAATAGCTCCAACAATTCGGCGCCAACTCCAGAAGATAATGCAGCTGCTCCTTATGACTTGAGTAGTACCATTTTATATCCATCTAATAACAACTCCAAAAACTTGCAGTCACCTCGAGTTGCTTCTACTGATTCTTATGCTGCTGCTCCTCATTCAAATCCATGCGAAATCAAAAATCGAATCTCATTTAATGCGAACTGTACGGATAATAGAAAGCGTGCGAATCAATCCAACAACCTGCAGCCACCTCCTGTGAATGTCCTGGTCATGGGAGGTTCCATGGTGCCCACATACTATAATGATAAGAGCTTCACTCCGGACTTTACGGAAATCTGTGTGCTGGAGACTGATTTGGCACATGAAAATATTGTATTCCCGGATATCGACGTGCCCAAATATACAGTCTGTCGCACTGGAACAGAAGAGCCAAAACCTACGGGATACAAAGCTGACAAGGTTTCACAGGATAGCTCTACAGAAGTATTGTTAATGGGGTTTGCCGAGAGTAAAACTTGCAATTGCGGGCCCAGTACAACAACTCCAGAAGAAACTAAGACAAACTACGGAACAAAAACTCCACAAGAATCTAAAAGAAACAGCAATCAACCTATAAAAGACCAGAAAACGTATATTTATGAGCTGGAAAATCTATTGACACAACAACAGCGGATACAGAAGTCTATACAGGCCAAGTTGGATGAAATGCAAGGAAAACCCATTCATACATAACCGGCTTCAAGATCTAGAATCCTTTTTAGAACCTGTAACAAATAGATGAACTGTATAAGGGCGCAATTAATTGTGTACTTAGTGCAATCTAAGCACATAAAGCAACTACCCCTTTTACTTGATTAATAAAATGTACAAATAAACTCTTTTATACCCTGTACTGGAGCAAATGTATGTAATAGGCATTGGCAGACCCAATAAATTGTTTGAACGAAGAGCTTTTGAAAACTATTAGAGTTAGAGCATCCATTTTCGGAATATAGTTAAATCGTTTATTATAAACTCCCCCTTACATCAACGCTTCGCTCGGAAGATAACCCCCGGAGAGTTAATTAATGTTGCCTAATTCTTGCTGACTCTTGTTGGTTCAATTCTCGCTGGCCCAACTCTCGTAGGCCGAACTCTCACTGGGCCAACTCCTCTCTCTGGCACATTTTCCGCTAGCCCAACTCTAGTTGGTTCAACGCTCGCTGGCCCAACTCTCGTAGACCAAACTCTCGTTGGACGATCTCTCGCTGGCCGAACTCGCGCTTGCCGAACTCTCGCTGGTCGAGCACTTTTGGGTTGAATTCTCGCTGATCCAACTCTCGTTGGACGACTCGTTTGTATACATTTATCGATATATTATATCTTAAGAGCCGTCTGTTAATTTTAAACTTATCACGTAGCCTACAAATATTGTTTCAAAATTTGCTATTCACTAAAAATAATAAAATAATATAAATTTCACCGTTAAAATGAACCGTCGTTGTGTAGTCTGCGGAAATACATCAAATGGGCGATGTCCCGACACTTACCACTATCCAAAAACCCGAAAGGAGGCGCTTATTTGGCAGCAAAGCATGAGGGCGAACGAAGTGCCCGTTAAGGATATACAGGCGAAATGCTGTGTTTGCATAAAGCACATACCACAATTTGTGCAGCTTGTGCAACAGCAAGTGTTCCAAAAGCCAACGTTACAGAAACCGACATTCCAGAAACCAATCTACCCCAAACCGACATTTCAGAAATGCCAAGAAAGTCAGACATGCGATACGCAGCAGGTGGAGAAACCGGAATGCCTTCCGGTACGGCGGCCTTCGCTCAATGTGCTACTCTTGCCGGGCGCTGCGTTGCCTCCATGTGGTGACAACAAAGCGGAGAATGAGGAGAAAGAGGACGACTTGGATGCAGATATCGTTGTGTGCAGATCGAATATTCAAGATTGTGGCGCTAGCTTCCAGAACATAGACCAGACCGAACTCACAGTCCTGTGCACAAGTCTGTCTGGCGATCAGGATTCGTCGGGCAACAACGAGCAAGTAAAGCAATCTGGTGACAGTGAGAGTTTGGAAGTCCTGCTGCTGGGCCGCAGCGAAAGCCTTCAATCCTGTCACTGTGACCATTGTGCCAAGCTCAACAGTGCTCCTGTCGACAATCCCTCTTGCCCGATTAGCTCCAATGATTTTGAAGTCATGGCTCGCCAGGAATTATGTGAACTCATCCAGCAGCAACAGCAGCGAATCTGCGAATTGGAACAGCTTCTGTGCCGTCAAACCGTTTGGCATCCGGGAATAGAATTAGGTCGCCCCTCACATAACAGCCTGAATGTTAATTGTGATCGGGAGCAGAGGTCGATGCAATGGCAGGATGAGATGAGCGTCGAAAGCAACTCGAGGGCAAATCTACGCAATGAGTTTCCACATCACTGAAATATAAACCAAATATAAACAGTGAATAAAATAGAGCCATCCCTATAGGCAGGATACGTTAGAAGGTGTTTATTCACTATAAGACGACAATTCGCAAAATCAACAGATACACGTCCTCAGGCTTAGGCAGCAGACTGAATAACATCTGTGTAGAGCTTAACCTTGGTGGCAATGCTCATGTCGACGTATTTGTCGCCAATGGAGACAATCAAACCACCAATAATGCTGGGATCCACGCGAGAGGTGATCTTCAGCGACTGGTTGCCCTTGAGGAAAGCCTGCAAATCAAATAGAATTATTAAATCATGAACAAAAAACAGATATATAGATTAAAGCTGGATTTCAATTCGATAACGATTTGTTTTAATAAATTCTTTCTTTTTTTCAACGATTATAACCGCCGATTATAACCGTCCGTATTACCATCCAGATCTAGCATACTTTACGAGCTAGAAATGTCATTTTTGGTATGTAGCTTTTCCTATTTAGATCAGTTATGAATTGCAATAGGATAAGAAACATCGAAGATATATAACGGACAATTGGGGAGAAGGGAGTAAGTGTAAGTAAGTTTAATCGTTAGCGATTAAACGTAGATTACGTTCGACTGGTTTTTGTTCGTTTCGATTAATCGATGAAATCAATTTTTTAACGTGATCGAAAAGATCGATTCTAGATCTAGATCTAGATCGAATCCAGCTCTAATATAGATAGATGTATGTACCTTGAGGGCGCCTTCCAGCTGCTTGCTCTGAGCAGCATCCAGGGGCTTAGCGGTAACCACCTCGCAGACAACCTCGCCCCGATGGGCGGCCATAATTGTCTTGTAGGCATTGATAATGTTATCCAGCTTCTTCAAGCGTCCGTTATCGGCCAGAAGACCCAACAAGTTGGCGGTGGCCGGTGCGAAACGCACCTTGCCAGAGGCCTCCTTCAGGGCAGTGGACATGACCTTCTTGTTGATAATGGGGCTGATCACGTATTCGCGCAGCTTCTTATCGCCCTTGAGGGTGGACTGCAAGGCGGTCAAATCCTTCTCCACCTGATCCAATTGGCTCAGTTTGGAGGCAGCCGAGAACAGAGCTGTGGCATAACGTCCCTCTAGGCCGAACACCTGCACTGGCGGCTTCACCATCGGCCCTGCAGCAGCAGAGCTAAGCGAACGGCTCTGAAATCCACAAATACTTTAATAAAATACGCCAAAATTCTATTTACTTGTGGTTCGTTGGTTAACATTGCAGAATTACATAACCAACAAAACCGTATTAGATAATTCAGTTTCCAGCGCAAGTACATGTCCAGTTTATACACTTCTGCACTTTCGGCGTCTTCATGAATGTCATAACTACGATTTTAATGCAACAATTAATATAAACCTACCAAAAGAGCTAATTTGTTAACGGAGGCCATTGCTTATTACTTGCGTACGATTTTTCACCTACGGAGGAGCAGCTGAGACACACAGGGTTGTTTGCTATAATCGAAAATCAATGATGAATTCTCACTGATATATCGATAGTTTTCAGAGTTGCTACCCGGCGCCAACGCCGATAGCATTGCAAACGCAACGCCTTCGTATTTCGAAAATCCATATCTATCGGCCCCTAACTGCCTTTAGGTTTATCCGATTTAATGCATTTATTTTTTAATTTCTTATAGCAGGTGAAAACAAATTTATTAAATATGACTTTTTAAATATTTTAATTCTTACTTTGACTCAAATTTCTAATAATGAAACACAAATGCAATAGATTCGCCGTCATTTTATTTGAAAAATCTGTGTTTAGATGGGTTCCACGGAAAACGAATAGTTTACTTAAAAAATAACTGTCTAAAAAGTGGTTGTGATGCAACATTAGACATCATGTTGCCGGGTATAATAACTCCCAATTCCCGTACATAACTATTTCAAAAGTTATAGTATATGTAGTTAGCACATCGGGGAATCAGTAAAATTAAAAATACGCTCGTAATGTAGATTAAGGGATTTACTTGTCATCTGTAAACAAAAACCATTGTTAAGTTATTGGGTTTTATATAGAATGGTATGATAGCTAACTTACCTTCATCTTCGAGGTCTTCATCGCCCTCGTCTTCTCCGTCCTCGTCATCAAATATTTCCTCATCGTTGTCTTCGTTGTCCTCTTCGTCCTCGGGCTCCACCTCAATATCAGGTACGAGATAATACTGCAGTGGATTTGGCCAAAGATCATCCTTAATCAATTCAGCAATCTCGTCGTTCACTGGATCGGCGTTGTCCGAGAACCAGTCGAAGAAGGTCTTGTAATCGGAATTACGCTTCTTCTTGTTGCCATATGGTTTCGTTAGTAGCTGTTTAAGTAAGTTTTTGCCCTCCTTCCATTCGATGGGCGTGCTAATAGAGGCTGGCCAATCACCGTTCTCAGATGCAGCTATATATAAATAAAATAAAATAAATAAATACATTAATTGTAAACCTCGCCGATTGTTAATATGAATGTAATTACCAGCTGAATTCAAGTGGAACTCCTTAGTGAGCACCTTGTTCTCAAAATACGGATTTTCATCAAAATGGAAATTGATGCGGTAACCCGACTTGATATCCTCAAACTCCTCGACCTCCAGTTTATTAAGCGAGTGCAGGCATTCTTCCTCTTCCTCGTCCAAAATGCCAGACACTTGCGGGTGGTTGATGAACTAAAACAAAAAAGACGAAATGAAATTCAAATCATTAGCTTTTCGATGAATTTGCATATCGATAAACCTCCAATAAACACCACGTTTTTTTATTCCACAATCAAAACATATGTATGTATTTATAAAAATAAATAAATAAAAAAAATTACTTTGAACATTATTGCATTTATACCGCTAAATATTTAAGCAACTTAAAAATAATTGTGAACGCCAGCGCAAATTTTTGCAGACATTTATCGATATGTTGTTAGTCACACACACACATGCACACACACACAGTCAAAATTAGCTGTAAGAATATGAAGAACAAACGCAAAAAAAAAACTTCCTCGAATAGAGAAATTTTTTTTTGCACATGTAGTAGATACAAAATCAATTAGGGCCGACGCGGCAGACGCAGCAGCGTCGCCAGGCTTTAATTTTACCTGTGTTCACATTTCGAACAGGCTAAAATGCAAATCATGGCAGCAGATGAAGATGCCGCCATCTCCCTTTATACCAATGTTGCCAAATCCATTTTTCCCCGCCAGATCTGGCTGGAAAAAATTGTGGCATGGCGGGAAGCGGCAATTTTCGCATTTTTTTTTAATAGACCATAGGCCTGTTGCCGTTCATATTGAACACTTGGCTGTTATCTAGCGTTTTTGTGTACATCTCAATTTTGCATTTTTTTTCTGTGCTCCTCCCGCCAAAAGCAGCTTTTTCACGCAACATAATTGGCAGCACTGCTAAATACACACACATTTATCTATCCACACACACATGCATACATGCAAACGTGCGCACATTAAAAGTACTTACAGAAGTCACCCAGAAGTTGGGAATCCGCTTGACCAGCTCGCTGCGCTTCTCGTAGCTCGGCTTGCGCAGTTTATTATACTTTTGCTCCACTTTCAATATCTCCTCGCTGGCCTTCTCGTTCAGCGCGTCTATATCATTCTGACAGGCATCGATTAATTCCAGCGCCTCGGACTCCTCCTCGTTGGGGCTGGTTGCTGTGCTCCCATCGGCGACACCATCCAGTTTCTGTCGTTTCGGCACGCTCGACATGCTGCTCCGCTCTACTTTTTTTCTATTAAAATTCGAGTTAGTAGTTGTACTGCAAATCGCTTTAGTACAGTTGAGCTGATGCCGATTTTTATTTCACTATGCGCACCGCTAGATGCTTTGCGAGTTCTGTGCAGAGTGTGACCGGCGACGGCAAGGGAAATATGCAGCACAACAGGGTCATAGTTCGATCACTTTCTATTCGATTGTAATTGGGCGCAAGCACGGTTGCCACAACGAGCACATTTGTCATAAAAATCGGTTTTTGGTGATGGAATGGTTCTTTTTTTCTCTCGTTTGCTACCACTTTGCCTATTTCGGTACTTCCTGAATAAAAATATTACATGATTCGTTGACGTTACTGTCTCTTTCACTTTTTTAAGTGGCGTTATCATATTGTTGCGAATCCAAAACAATAATAAACAATCAATTTAAATATAATACTCAAATATTATAAAAAACAATGATTTCAAATATCAAATAAGTCTGCCGCTCAGAGCACAATTGTGATAAAAGTGGTTATTATTATTTGTATATTTATTTAATAGGCGTTTTATTGGTTTTCCTTTGCAATTTTGGTTTTGTATTGAAATTAGCACATATTGTATGGAGTTTTGGTGTTTTATTTTTGTTTTAAGTGCCAACCGTGGTTAAATGTATACATCGGTTAATGGTTCGATAACATCAACAAATTGAGTTCGCAATCTGAACCAGTTGGTGTACCAAAAGCTGTTTGGCAACACTTGACAATGTTGCATACGATTTTCGGTCCTTTACAACACGCGCGTACAATATTTAATGTCGAGGTGTAAACCAGCTTGAGAATTAATTTGTTAATTTCACATAGCAAGCGTTGTTTTAAACATTGAAAACATGGCCACGGCTGAAGCTCAAGTCAGTGCGAACACAAATTTGCACAAGCAGGACCTTAGCAATTTGGTAAGCATACCAGTGAATCAACAAATTTCGACAACGCGTCATACGGACGCTGGACGCTAAAACCCAAAAAAACAACGCCAAAATCCAAATTAAAACATGCATTTATGATATTAAAGATATCTGTTGCTCGTCTCAGAGTTTGGTAAACAAATTAGATGCTGCTGTTGTTGGCATTTGCTGCCACCAAAGAATGCAGCACGTGGCGTTGTTACATTTTGTGCCACATTATTTGAGGGGTTTTCCCCTTTGCGCACGCATTTCGCATATGTTGCACAGATTGTTTATTGCATTGTTGCTGAAATGCAGCGGCAAATACAGTTGCAACTGTTGCTACACAAATCTGATGCAATGCACAATTCATTCTAACCTTAAAGTATACGGCTTTTTCTACGCACACACACACATGCGCACACATTCTGTATGTACATGTGTACGCATGTGTGTGTGTGTGTATGTGTGTTCGTTTGATTACTATGGCGGGCTGGGCGTGTTTTCAGTATATTCCTCAAATAAACACAAAATAGCAATATTTTTGTTAGATAAAATAGTTAGTGCAAATGGGGAATGTAACACCCAGCAGTAGGCGTGGCAGAACCGAAAAAATATATATATATTCCTGATCAGCCGACTCAATATAGGCATGTCCGTCCGTATGGTCACAGAGATTTATTTATTTATTAATTAAAAACCAAAAATGTTAAAATTAAAATTAAGCTTTAAAAAGGATCTCGCAAACTATAAAAGTTAGAAGCGCCATTTTTGGTATTTAACTTCTCCTATGCAGCAAGCAAATAAAGTTTGTTTTCGATTTTTTTAAATAACCCTGTTTAATAGGACTAAATATATACACTTGTTTATATATAATGAAATTATTATAATTTATTGCAGAAATTACTACATTATAGTAATAGTATACCATAAAATTAAATAAAAACTATTTTAAATTTTTACAAAAAAAAAATACCTTCCTTCCACTAACCACAAAAATCCCAAGCAACCACAATTTGAAAGCTTTATACTTGTAATTTAAAATGTATGTAGCTTTTGGCTTTCTTCATCGATGTGAATTGCTTTACGATCGGATAAAAACAGCGACAGACAATTAGTTCGATTAAGAATTGATTTTGGGGGAGGGAGGCTGATCGATTTAGCCCTGTCTCTTCGTCTGTATGAACGCTGGGATCTTGGATACTATAAAAGCTATAACAGCCATTTTTTTTTATGTAGGTAGGTGAATACAATACGCAGATCAAGTTTATTTGTCACGCTCCTTTAGGCCCAAAATTAAGGAAGTCCACATAACTAGCGTATTATTCAACATAAAAGACCGAATAACAATCGTATTATTGCACATAGAAGTTCGTTATTCGGAATATATACTCTCTACTAATAAATTTAACTATCCTTAAAATCGCATTAAAAACTGTTTATAAACACAGAAGATATTAAAGAAACAAAATTGCCGACTCTTAAATTATTCGTTGTAATTTGTTTACTTGCAGGAAGTTAACAATTTGACGCCTCTGTCGCCAGAGGTTATATCGCGTCAGGCCACAATCAACATAGGCACCATCGGCCATGTAGCGCACGGCAAATCGACCGTAGTTAAAGCCATCTCCGGGGTGCAGACGGTTCGTTTTAAGAATGAATTGGAACGCAATATTACAATTAAGCTTGGTAAGTGATTTGATTAACTAAACGTAACTTAACTTAGAAATAATAATTATTAAGGTTTTAAGGTACCTTCGTATATTGATGCTAAGTATGGTTGCATGCAATTTAAAGTGTGGCGCTTTTGAAATTGGCTTAGCTTTAAGAATATTAGCATATTGAACGCTCTGTATCCCAAATGACAATCGTATTTATTTTAGTTATCAAACATATTTGAACCATATACTCTGGCGACGACACAACGCGCGTAAAGAAATTGCCAGAATCAAGCATAGAAATTAAATTTTATGATATTTACGTTATTATTTATTATTATTATTATTCCATCTGTGCCCCAACCAGGGGCGATATATTATTATATCATGGAAATTAATAATAATGCGGTATAAATTGTGTTTTATTCGGTGGCTTTAAACATATTTAGTATAAGATCAAAGAATGATGAAAGCGTACCCTGAAATCATAAAATGGGTTAAAGCAGAGTTAATAACTTTGTATGTAACAGGCAGAAGAAGGCGTGGCAGACCTCAGATTTCATATGTTGAGTGCCACGCTGAATTTACATTCTAACCGATAAGAACCGAATAACACGCGTTATATTGACCGTTTAACGTTGTTATTCAGAATATATACTCTCTACCATTATATTTATACATATATCCTGAACATCGCATTGAAATCGGTTAATAAACACAAGTTATAAAAGAAATAATATTACAGACATTAAATTTTCTCCCGTTTAGTAGGCGTAAATCAAAAGTGAAAAATTGTAACCGATTGTGTAAATTAAATATATATTCCGGTACGTGTTAAAAAATAAATATAAATTTTAATTTTAATTGATGTATTATTTAAATTGCTGGATTTATCACCAACAGCAACAAATAAACGCACGCTTTGTGTCGTCGCTTCAGGTTTGAACTAGAAATAAAACAAACAATAGTAGAAAGCGAAGCTTGCTTCTCAATCTGTGACTTTCTATTAATAATTTTTTTTATAGAATTTGTTAGTATTTGAAACAAACTTTAATTTGTTGTTTTCTGTTGATAATCCAGCAATTTAATTAATTAAGAAACATCTTTCTTCTTTTTTTGGTTTTTCGTTTGCCCACGACGCGTGTTTAAAACAAAACAATAAAAACAAAAACAACACAAAAAACAAAAACAAAAAACTAACATTTGCAGAACGCTTGAGCGAAAGGAAAATTAAGCAAATCTTGAACTCGAGGAAAGAACGCCAGAAATATGAACAGAAGCAGGCGAAGATCGTAAAAGATCTATCCATGCGACGGCGACGTCAAAGGCTAAGCAAAACATCGGCAGATGTCACACCGGATAGCTATAACTTGAGGCGTAGTCTTAGCCAGTCTTCAGTCGGACACAGCAGCGGCTACGGCAGCGTCTTGGGCTCCGATGAACGGGCCACCTCCTCCTCGTCCTCCTCTTTGAAGGCGTTCAAGAGACGCCGCAGTAGCACGAGTGCCTCGCCAGCGCTGAAACGTAGCAAGAACAATTCAGGAGAAGCACAGCCGACGCATCGCAAGGGAGAGTACACGGTGGAGTACATTAAATATGTCGAAGTGGTGCACTTTGAACCCGTCTTCTTTGTCAAATGGCTGGGCTACGGCGACAATCACAACACCTGGGAGACATACGCCAATCTGGCGGACTGCGCTCAGCTGGAGCACTTTGTGGAGCAGCAGAAGCTGCAGTTCGAGAGCTACATCGAACAGATCACCGGCGAACTGGAGGCGCAATTGAGCACATTCGATGCGACTCGCATGGACTTCAGCATGCAGGAGGTGGACAGCTACGACTCGCTGTCGCTGCATGTGGACTTGATACTGCTGGCACAGTATCGCGCTGCCGGCAGTCGCTGTCAACGCGAGCCACAACGGATTGCCGAGCGGGCGCTGAAGCGGATGAAGCTGCAACGTTGCTATCACGAGCGTCGCAAGCAGCTGACGGTGCTGGCTGAGTTTGAATCCCACATCAATCAAGTGGAGCAGCCGGCGCCGCTCATCCGCGTAAGGAACGATGTGGACTTCGATACGATAGACGTCAGCTTCAACTACATCAAGAAGAACATCTTAAGCGATGCAGTGCCCCGTCCAGAAGACGCACAGGTTGGTTGCCAGTGCTACCACGAAGGCAACCAGACGTCCTGCACCGCCCTGTCACGTTGCTGTGCTCGTCTTGCTGGCGAGCTGTATCCCTATGACCGGCATACGCGGCGCCTGCGACTGCAGCCAGGTGCTGCCATATACGAGTGCAACAGACGTTGCAGCTGCGACGCCAGCTGCCCGAACCGACGGGTGCAGCATGGTCGCAAACATGCGCTAGAGCTGTTCAAGACCAGCAACCGCAGTGGGTGGGGCGTGCGCACACCGCAAGCCCTGTGGAAGGGCGAGTACATCTGCGAGTATGTCGGCGAGATTCTGTCCAACGACGAGGCCAACGAGCGTGGCAAGATCTACGATGCCAAGGGACGTACCTATCTCTTCGACCTGGACTACAACACGGCGGCCGAAAGCGAGTTCACCATTGATGCCGCCAACTATGGCAACATTTCGCACTTCATCAATCACTCGTGTGAGCCCAATCTGGCGGTATTTCCCTGTTGGGTGGAGCACCTCAATCTGTCAATGCCCCACCTGGTCTTCTTCACGTTGCGCCAGATCAAGGCCGGCGAAGAACTGACCTTCGATTATATACGTGCCGACTGCGACAATGTGCCCTACGAGAACATGTCCACAGCGGATCGGGTCGAATGCCGTTGCGGTGCTGCCACGTGCCGCAAGTACCTCTTCTAGAAGGGTCCTTCACCATGAGATCAAGCACAGATAATTTGCTAAACATACATACATTACTAATATGACTATTGATTTATGAACACACAATCGCTTAATTGAACATAAATATATATACAAGAACGTTTATTGTAATTACAAATAATACTTTTTTTTTACCCTTACCTTAAATATCTAAGGCCGAGTGAGTTAACTTCCTTAAAGACAAAAACATCATGAATCAAATGTTTTTTAATTTACTGTTTAAATGATAAGGCCCTTCCAAGCTGTTCACTAAATCGGTAAAGTCTTTGCCGCTGTAAGTCAAACAATTGTAATATAATATTTATGAGATTTGTTATTTCCTTAACGACATGAAGATACATTGTATTATTTTACCTTAAACAATCACAAATATTTAATAAATATTTTTTTCATTTAACATTAAAAGACTTCTGTCCTGGTGTGGGTTTATTTGATTACCATCTATATCTGTATATCCAGTTGCGCTTTTTTATGGAGTAAGCATGCTCGCATGTGTGAGAGCTTTTCCTCGTACGCAAAGCAAATTAGAAGAACAATTTCGTGTATTTTTTCCCAGTCCGCTCATTTGATGCCCATGTCGCGACACATCGTCGGTGCTCTTGAGCTCGCGAGTTTGTTTTATTGCAATTATATGCGGATTGGATTTTTCGGTTATCTTATTGAAAATATGCACTTAAATTTTTTTCAGTGCATTGGTGCTTGATCTGTCTATAAGCAGCGTTTAGGCACAACTGATCTAGAGTTAATATTTCTCTTTGTTTCCCAATTTTGATGGCTGAATTTCTATCCATTAGGCTACGCCAATGCAAAGATTTACAAGTGCGACAATCCCAAATGCCCACGTCCAGCTAGCTTTGTCTCGGATGGCTCCAGCAAGGACGACAGCATGCCGTGTGCCCGGCCCGCCTGCTCCGGCCGCTTCAGATTGGTGCGCCACGTGAGCTTTGTGGATTGCCCTGGTCACGACATTCTCATGGCCACCATGTTGAACGGCGCCGCTGTGATGGATGCAGCTCTTCTGCTCATTGCTGGTAAGTATTCTGGAATTGGATCTTGACAAGAGTCGTTCTAATATGGTTTTTCTTGGATCGCTTTTAATAGGCAACGAGTCATGCCCACAGCCACAAACTTCAGAGCATTTGGCTGCTATTGAGATCATGAAACTCAAACAGATATTGATACTGCAGAACAAGATTGATTTGGTCAAGGAAAGCCAGGCCAAGGAACAGTACGAGGAGATCACAAAGTTCGTGCAGGGCACCGTTGCCGAGGGTGCTCCGATAATACCAATATCGGCCCAGCTCAAGTACAATATCGATGTGCTCTGCGAGTATATTGTGAACAAGATTCCTGTGCCGCAACGTGACTTCAACGCGCCGCCCCGTCTAATTGTCATCCGATCGTTCGATGTGAACAAACCGGGCTGTGAGGTGCAGGATCTCAAGGGTGGCGTCGCCGGCGGTTCCATCTTGAGTGGCGTCCTTAAGGTCGGCCAGGAGATCGAGGTGCGTCCTGGTGTCGTCACCAAGGACAGCGACGGCAACATCACTTGCCGCCCCATCTTTTCGCGCATCGTTTCGCTGTTTGCCGAACAAAATGAGCTCCAATATGCGGTGCCCGGCGGCCTGATCGGTGTGGGCACCAAAATCGATCCGACCCTCTGCCGTGCGGATCGATTGGTGGGCCAGGTGCTTGGCGCCGTTGGCAATCTGCCCGATATTTATATTGAGCTGGAAATTTCGTATTACCTCCTGCGCCGCCTGCTGGGCGTGCGCACCGATGGAGACAAGAAGGGGGCGCGTGTGGAGAAGCTAGTGCGAAATGAGATTTTGCTGGTCAACATCGGATCGCTCAGCACTGGCGGACGCATCTCGGCAACGAAGGGCGATCTGGCCAAGATTGTGCTCACAACGCCCGTGTGTACAGAGAAGGGCGAAAAGATTGCGCTCAGCAGACGTGTCGAGAACCATTGGCGGTAAGTTGAGATTGCCGAATTTAACAATTCAAATCAAGTCTTATCGATCGATTACGTGTTATCAACTTGTCGTTGATCGATTACATAAAGGTTGAAGATTGGCGCCTATCGATTGCATAAATATCGATAAGTATTTAACGTGGCTGATAGGCTGTTGATCGTAGCCATTTATGTACTATCGAAACAATTAAATAACTTATCTTACCGAATGTAATCGATATGTAAGCAGCTTCGATTCTCATCGAATTGAGCATTAGGTTTTTTTAAATTCTACTAACATTTGCTAATTTCTCTTTGCAGTTTGATTGGCTGGGGTCAAATCTTTGGCGGCAAGACAATTAATCCCGTACTGGATAGTCAACCATCGAAGAAGTAAGGGAAGCATGGACGTGGAAATCAGCTAAACTACCAGACCCGCTCCGAATTCACCCATTTTTCCATCTGTGTATGTGTGTGTGTGCACGTGAATACGAAATATTGGAATTCTAGTGACCAGCAGCAACCCAACCCAAACATCAACTTATTTCTTCTACAAATTCAGCTCGTCGTTGTCCCTCTTTCCAAACGTTTGTTGATAGCAAAAACTACAGAAACAAAATAGAACATAACATAACAGAACAGAACAGAACAGAACAGAAAACAGTAATAAGAATGATAATAAATATTGAAAATTGATTCGTACATACGCTAAATTATTGTAATTTTGTATGTATATAAACAATTCATTGTTGCTGACGAAATGTTATCAAATAGAAAATAGCAAATCGGAGCAAGCGAAGAAACTAATAGGTTATACCTTATACCATAATATAAAATTGTTTTATGATTTAAATACAAAGGTAATAAGTAAAACGTAAAAAGAACATATAAAATGGTATGCATTTTTACAATTAAAAACAAAAAACCAACAAAATCATAGCATTTGTTTTTATGGGCAAAAGGGGAATATACATATTGATGGGATTCAATATTTCATTATAGATTGTGTTTATTTGTTTAAGCATTATTATTACAAATTGTTCACATGATCGGCTTTTGAAACATGACATCATAATCGTTTGAATCGTTTATTTTATAGTTCTTTAACATATTTTGAAACATTGTTTTGTTTTGTTTGGTTTTTGTCGGGGTTTGGTTTTAGTTCTGGTATCATATTTAATTTATTACTATCGCATTCTAATTTCGTTTGTAAACTACGCTCTTTAGCATGGGTTTTAATTAAATTTGGTTTTGTTTGTTTACACCTTACTGAAATGAATTCAATTAGTTAATTAGCTTAATTAATAAAAATTCGTAATTAGTTGTGTTGTGTTTAGTTTGCTGTTAGTTAATTGCTGAAAATGTTTAATACTATTGAGTTGCTGATTATTCTGTTTAATAATACCTTTTGCAATACATCTATTATAACCCCCCTATTCCGTTCTTTTTGTTTTTTAGTTGCGTTGTGGTCAGTACGCTTTGAGCTTTATCATTCTGTATTTGGTTTCATAAACAGATCAAGGTTTCAGTTTCGTTGAACACACAAAGTAATTAAATTCAAGTATTTAATTCCTTTTAATTCCATACATTTTGATAACTATATAAAAACATTGAGCGATTTGCTGAACACAGTCGAAGTTTTGAGCTGGTTTTAAAGAGGAAACTTATTTCTGTATGAGATTCAATGCGTTTACAACTGAGTTTGAAGTAAGTCTTAACGGAAATGCAAATAATTCGTTCTAAATTGAAGTATCAACTATTTACTATACTTCTTATACATACATATTTATCTTTGGCTGCTCTATATCTATGTTCAAAACTTTCGTTAGTTTATTATAGTTAATATATGTTTAAAGCGCAACGAGTGCTTAAAAGTTATGTTCTAGCACATTGTCGCGCCCTTTTTTTGTCGATTTAGAATATAATTTAATAGCTACTTAAGATTTAAGTACATAATTGTAATATGTCGCCTTACAAATGCAGATATCTCACTGAAAAATCAAATACAACTCTCTATATATGCCTTAGTAAACAATGTTCAAATTGATATTCATTAAACACGTTTTATTTTTGAATACATTCAACATATATATATATATTGAATTGGCTTTCGAACAAGGAAAGATTCTATGCGTGATATATGTACATTTATCTGCAGCAGGCAAGTAACAGAGTGGCAAAACCAAGGCTTGAACCTAGCAAATAATTGTGTTAACTATTTAAATGCATAATTGAGATTGGCATTAAACTTGAGCTCGATTTGCCGCACTGTTGCCTGGACACCTGTAAGTGCTGTGGGTTATCCTTGCCTAGACTTCTTAATAAATACATATATGTTATAAGTTGTTAAATACATTTACTATTTCTGCCATTAACACTTACATTTAAACAGTGTCTGCAGTGTGAATGTGAGCATGGGCATTGTTGTTTAATTCGTACAGTAATTCACAATTTATTGACATTTAACATTGGCAAAATTGGAGTTAAACTTTTCATGTATCGTATTAAAATCGCATACGCATTGAATATCAACTGTCTACTAACATCTATATATATATATGTATATATGTATATTGTATCTAACAATTTTTGGGCGTTAGAGCGTATCTGTGCAATTATTATACAATTTGCATGCATATGTAGATTCATTTACAATTGAAATTGCAATTACAGCATCACTATTTGCGCGAAATATTACAATGCCAATCCTGGCGCCTAGCATATTTACAATTCAATTCAATTACAGACAATTGTATATGTTTAAATGTATATCTTTTACGATTAGAGCTAATACAGTATTCGATCGAAAAAACATTTCAATTGTCAAATCAAATAGTATTTGGGTTTTTTGTTATTAATACATCTAAAACAAGAAAATACAGTTTCAACGAATACTGCGGTTTTTACAAGCAAAATCCGTTTTTGTCTTTTCTTTTTTTTACAATATACACATATGCTTATGCTTAGGTTTAGCCAGGACTAAAGCTAGTTTTTGTTTTGGTTTTTTTGTGTTTTGGGATTAAGTGAGAAGCCTACGTTTTCTTTAGGATGCACTGTTCGTATTCCATGTCCTTTTATCGCGTGTCATCTTAAAGAAAATGGCTCAAATCTCATTCGTTGACGTCCTCATCGGATGAGCTTGCAGCGGGTATCGTTGAGAACTGCCAGGCCTCGCGATTGTTGTTTTTGCTAACTCTGAGAGGGTATCAGACATAGATTAGGGCGTATTCAGACATATTTAAACTATAGTCCTTACCCATGCTTCTTGGCATTGCTTGGCAGCGTGTGGGAGCTGCGATAGTAGCTGTCGTGTGGCTCCTCCTTGGTCTCCTCCAGCGATTTGCGTTGCAACGTCATCGTTTCCTGCGGCGTGTTGCAGGCAGCGCCTCCGCCACTCATCTCCGCATCCAAGTAGTATTTGGCACTCTGGGCAATCTTGCAGTTCTCACATTCGCTGAGATAATCGTCGTCCAGGCTGGTGTCATTGGGCAGAAAGTGCTCACTGGGATTCAGGCAATTCTTCGAGGTGGTGCACACGGGCAGCTGCTTATGTGGTGTACCAGCACCACCGCGTGCACTCTGCGGATAGCTGGGCATCTTGCACTGAGCAACTGTTGCTGCTGCTGTTGTTGCTGCTGTTGCTGTTTTGGTGTCGTTGTCGCGCTTTACACGCAGTATTTTTGGCAGTGTAGTGCTCTTGGAGCTCGTTGTGGCTGCCTTTTCGTTGTTGTTCTCCAGCGGCGGAATGCTAACCACCGAGGGCACCTTGCTGACCACGCTGTTGATGGTGCTGTTGAGCGACATCTTGCCACCGATGTGCTTGGGCAGCGTGTAGGTCACATGGTGGTTGGCCAGCGGATAGAATGTGCTGGAGTTGATCTTGCTCTGGCTGGACTTGTCGCTGCAGCTGGGCGCGGGGCTGGCCGGTGGCAAGGTTAACGTTGGCGCCTGCTCCTTCTTGCTGGCGGATTTGCTGAGCGTGTAAATGGTGGACACCGCGATGTTGTTGTTGGCGGCAATTGTGCTGGCTGTGCTGGCTGTGGTGCCTGTGGTGCCTGTGGTGGTTGCTGTTGTGGTGCCGCATGCGCTGCTTGCGGCTGTGCCAGTGGCTGACTTTAAATTCGTTAGACTTTTGTAGAGTTTCGGTGGTAATGTTGGATTGTTCTGCTCCTGCTGTTGTCCCAGTTCCTTATCCCGTTCCCGCTGCTGCTGCTGGTTATAGAAATGTTGCTGCTGTTTCTGGGTCAAACTCAAGTAGGCATCAACCTGTAGGGATTGCTTTAGGTCATTAGCAAATGCACTCAACGAAACGCATGTGTTGTCATGGAAAATCAAACCAATTAGCTCTGCTTTGGTTTCACTTTCCACTTAGATTGTATCGTGTTTGATGGTTTAACTAATTGCAATTTCTATGCCGTTTCCCAATTAAAGTTTTGAACTATTTTACGGTTGTCTATCAAACGTTAGAGGCTCGCAATGGGATTACTTACATTTCAAACTCACCTTTCGATTCAAATACGCGCTGGAGAGCACATCGACTCCGGTGGATGCAGTGCGTCCAGTGCTGCTGCCGCTGCTGGTGCTGCGCACGCGATCCGCCGAGGATGACGAACGTTTCTGCACGCGTCCGAGCACAATGGGCGGCGTGCTGACATCCTCGTGATGCTGCAGCGGCGGTGGCGGGGGAATCATCGTTGTAACATTGCTGGCGCTGTGCGTCGGATGCGGCTGCAGCTCATCGCCCACTTGCTTCGAAATTGTGGCTATTTTGGGCTCGTGCGCACAGGGATTACGCTGATGCAGCAGCAACTCTTGGCTGTGCGATGCCGGCGGCGGCGGCAACTGTTGCAGATTTGTGCTGGACTTGGCCCGCTGACCGTAGGCCAAGGTGGCAGCATGCCTGCCACTCGGAGACAGAGCGCAGCTGTTGGCCCCGGCCAGCAGTTTGCCAGCGCCACTAAGAAAGGCGTTCGCATTGGCATTGGCGTTGCTGCCCATGTACGACATGGGCACATGCTGCACGGGGCACTGGCACATCGGCTTCTTGCTGGAGCTGGTGTTGGAGCTGGAGCTGGTGTTGGAGGCGGCAGCGGAACTGGCGCTCGACTTGGGCTTCACCTGCACCATCTGCAGTGGATCGGCAACGGCAAAGTAGCGCGGAATGGTGCGATGATAGCGACGCGAGGAAGAGGGAGTTTTATTCACATGCTGCTGCTGCTGTTGCTGCTGCTGTAGATGCTGTTGTTGCTGTAACGGCTGCTGCTGCTGGGATTTCAGCAACAAGGGCAGCGACGTTTGGGTAACTGAATCCGTCGTGCTGCATGTGCTGGCCTGGGCGATGGTTGCTATTTCCAACGGCGGCAGCATGTCCATTGCTGGCGTAGATAAGGCAGCTGCCAGCAACTGTTGCTGCTGCTGCTGGTGTTGTTGCTGCAGCTCTGCCGTCGCTGGCAGCGAGTGATAGCTGGCAGCAGTGGACGTGGCATTAATTTCCACATCAGCCACGGTCAAATACTGCTGCTGCTGCAGTTGCTGATGCTGTTGTTGCTGCTGTGGCTGATGCAGCAACTCCTGGGAGCCACGCGGCGTACGACGCGCAGCGGCAACAGCCGCCGCCGCAGCCGCAGCTGCTGCTGTGGTAACGCTGGCGCTAATGTTCAAATGGCAATTCTTGTAGCTGCATTCGCTGGTCATAGTGGGCTTGGTTTGCACACAGATCGAATTGCTGCTGTTGGGCAGTTGCTGTTGCTGCTGATGCTGTAGTTGCTGCTGCTGCTGCTGCTGCTCTAGGCTGTGTTGCTGCTGCTGTTGCTGCTCGCTTTGCAGACTGTACGGCGGCTGGTGATTCTCGCCGGTGGCAATTGTAGTCACGCCGCCGCTGTTGATGTTGATGTTGATCAGATTCGTGGTGCTCTGCGTGAACTGATTGGATTGAGCAGCAGCTGCCGTCAGCGGATGGCCGTGGGCGGTGGCCACTGGCATCAGCTGCTGCGTGTAGGCATGCGGATGCGGATGTTGCTGAGGCTGTGTGTGCAGCTGCAGCGTGTGCTGCTGCAAGTGTTGCTGTTGCAGCTGCTGCTGCTGTTGCTGATGCAGCTGCTGCTGCTGCTGTTGTTGCTGCAACTGTTGCTGCTGCTGCTGACTCACGCTGGCCACCGCTTGCCGCTGCACGTGACTCGGCAAAGTTACGGTGCACTGTGCGCTCAATGCTTCGGCCTGCGATATGGCCACGGCTTCCTCATACGGTGGAGGCGCCTCGCCGCGTGGAAAGTAGCCGCTGGGTGGCTTCCAGAGTGGATAGTGCGTCGTGGCGCCGCCATACGAGTAATCAATGGCGCTCAGATTGCCCTCCATATAACCCATGTTGCCAGCAATATAACTGTAAAGCCGAATAGATGAATACATTATATTAATCAACAACAATTTCCTCGCTCTTTATCTCTAGCTCACCCAATGCTGCCCACAATGCTGCGCTGATCCTCCGCATTCTGGCGGTTCTCGCGTGCTCGCATCTTGCGCTGCCTCAGCCGATTCACCAGAAAGAAAAGCAGCGATAGGGACAGCGTGGCCGTAATGCCACTGGCCACCAGTCAAATGCCGAAATCGGTGCTGCCATCGTTAAACTGATCGTCCAGGCAAATGACCTCGCAGCAGTTGTTGCCGCTGCCCACCGTCTGAAAGGACTTGCACTTGCTGAACGCCTCGCAGAGCACCATCTTGCAGGCCTTGGGCAGCCCGCTGTCGCACGTGCACAGCCGACACGAGTCCGGTCCGGGCATGTAGTGCATGCCGGTCTCGTACAGCTTCCCGTTGTAATCCCGGCAGTGCCCGCCCTGGATAAGGCTGGAGCTGACGGCATTGGTATCTGAAAGTAATTTAGAAATTACAAATCACTCGGATTATTTCTAATTATTATGAGGGCAAGAATGAAAGAAACAAAGAAGACACTCTGAGCTCCACTAGGAAAAGGACACTACACTACATCAACTGTAGAATTCTATAAGACTCTCGTGGGCCGAACTATCATTGGCCCAACTCTTCCTCTCTCTCTCTCTCTTTCTCTCTTTCTCTCTCTCTGGCCAACTCTGGGTGGGCCAACTCTTGCTCTCGTACGACGAACTCTAGTCGACCAAACTCTTGCTGGCCGAACACTTGCTGATCAAACTCTTGCAGGTCCAGCTCTCGGTGGCCAACTCTCGCGCTTGCCGAACTCTCATTGGCCGCAATCTCGCTGAGCCAACTCTCGTAGGCCGACCTCTTGCTGGCCGAACTCTCACCTCTAGACGCAACTTAGGACAGCTGATAGAAGACTGTTTTCTACGACTACTGATACACAATTGCTCGGTACGGTAAGTCAACAGTATTACCGATCAGATCAATACTTATTGTATAAAAAAATAAAAAATTAAAATAAGTATTACTTGACTTATTTATTGATTTGTACACGTATGGAATATAAAATAGTATTTTATAAAATATTATCAATAATATGTAATAAGTATAACGAGTTTTAGTTCGCAAGTTTGTGCTTCAGCATTCTCCACGTTTGACTTAGGCCTCTGTTCCAGTTCGCCAAAGTATTGTTTTATTCATTGAAATCGATCAAGAATTAGAATACAATGAAGAATCTAACATTTTAAGTTTTCGGTAACCAAATAAATGACTAAATAAAAGTCTAAAATTATTATTATTGGGGGGACTAGTGTACCGCGACCTGAAAGATCTATTGTACTCCCTGCTAAGTCCAATGTCCCGTACAAAGTGAAATTAAAAAAATATATGAAAATAAATATTGTACTTTTGACCACCATTTATTAAAAAGAAAAGTCTAGTAGCAAGATCTTTTAATAAATGCTGGTCAAAGGTACAATATTTATTTTAATAATTCAAAAAATTTTATTTAATTTGCCAATTATATTTTAGAACTATTATTTGAAATATACCTTATATAAATTTAATTTAATTAATTGGTTATTCGGAATATATATGTACATATTATTTTATCTTCTACTATAATATTTTTCTATGCTATCCATTGGCATCGGTTGATGAACACAGAAGTAAGCCTGGTAGTGCAGTCATTACAGCATGATACAAATAAAAAAATAAGAAGCATTGTTGCTGCGGTTTTTAGACCCTTTACTTTAAAAAAGTAAAAAGGGTCTATTAACTTAGTGCAAAGAGGAAATGTATGTAACAGGCAGAAGGAGGCGTGGCAGACCCCATAAAGTTTATATATTCTTGATCAGCACGACAAGTCGAGTCGATATAGCCATGTCCGTCTGTCTGTATGTCCGTCTGTATGAACACCTAGATCTCAGCAACTATAAGAGCTAGAAACACCATATTCGGTATTTAGGTTCCCCTATTCAGTAAGCAGCACGAGTTTGTTTTAGATTTTGAATACCTCCCCCCTTCCAACGTAAACCGC
Source organism: Hypselothyrea guttata (assembly GCA_035045125.1). Classification (NCBI taxonomy): domain Eukaryota; kingdom Metazoa; phylum Arthropoda; class Insecta; order Diptera; family Drosophilidae; genus Hypselothyrea; species Hypselothyrea guttata. The sequence continues at coordinate 565,731 of JAWNNJ010001579.1, forward strand.
AAAAAGCTGCTGTAGCCACAGTTTTAAAGTTATTGATTTGTAATTTGGGATTTAACTAGTTTACGACATTCTCTATCGACGCTGTGAATTTTGTTTCGATCGGATAAGAAACAGCGAACATATGCCACAGACAATTTGCCGCACTAGGCAGAGGGGGGGTGTGCCTTGCATATGCGGGTAGCTTAGTGTGTGTGCCTCTTATATTTATGTACATATACTCAAAGTGAAGGGTCTCCTACTGTCGGTTACGTCCGACTGTAGCCTCCGTCCCACTGATCTGCCCCGTCCCTATATTTTAAATTACATTTGCAATTACATACATTTAAAATACAGGGCTCAGGTTATTGTACAGTCGGGCGCGTCCGACTGAACTGGCCCAAACTGGTTTTCACTAGAGCTTCTTGTTCTGTCTGTCGTATGTAGTAAATGCAATAAGTAATTAAAATGCAACTAACTTTTTCTGTGCATACATATGTATGTATTATCTATTACTGTTTGAGACTTATTATTTTAACACACTTGACCAACTTTCGGTTTTGCTGCTGACTTAACAGTTACCTTTTTGGGAGAAGTGCCAACATTGCCATATATGTACATACATACATATTTATCAGGCACACACACTTGCACACAAAATGCAGCAGGTGCTGTACCACACACACACATGCATACATTGGGGCCGTCACATTTATCACTTGAATGAAATTAAATGCAAACGCATAACGTTTTCAACATAATTTAAATGCTAAACAGCAAAGGGAAATTCAAATTAAAAACAAATATATCCAGCATACGCTGTGCGGCAAGGCAAACAAGCGAGGGGAGTGGGGCGCCTGCAACAACATGCAATGGGGCAGCACGACGAACGACAAGACACGAACACCAACACGAGCACGAAGAGGAACAGGAAACACACGAGTTAAAATGGCAAACAGCGCCCCCGTAACAGCAAGAAGAAGAAATGAATGATGCCTTTCATGCGAGTTTCCAAGTGAAATTTTTGCGATACTCACACACACCCAAATTCAGCCCCACACACACACACACACACACACACACACACACAAGCAATGTATACATACATACATGCAAAAACAAACAGCATACAGCCCCAACAACTACACACACATACACAGAAGAGAGATTGAGAGCAAGCAAGAAAGAGAAACAGCGAGCGAGCAAGTGGGCAGAGAGGGGAGATTTTGCACGCCACTTCCTTTGCATTGGCCAGCCGAGAACCGTTACGCCTCTCCCATCCCACCCACAATTTTTCGCAGGAGTTGGCTGAGCAAAAGAGCGCAGCGCAGCGCACATATGTATGTGTGTGCGTGTGTTTTTGTGCGTGTAGGTGTATGTGTGTATGTGAGCCCTGTGTCCCATAAATTGTGAAACTCTGCTGTGGCCATGGACCATATTCCATTTATTGTCGAAAAGAGAACAGCAATTGAAATTGATTTTGCTTGCATTGGAAAAAATGCTGCATTGTTCGTTTACAAATTAAATCAATATGCGATTTTATATTAATTCTGTGCCAAATTGGAGCAATAACTGACATAAAATATACATTTTATGCAGCGTTTCTCTTTTTAGCACAGCAAGGATTATACTCTTAGCTGCTCTCTGCATGTGTGTGTGTGTGTGTGTGTGTGTATATAACATTTTTTTCAGTTCTCACAGCATCGCTTTACCTTTGGCATTTCCAATAAACGCAAGCACTGCCAAAAAATACATTTTGCTGGCGTTCCAATGTACTTTTCACTGCACTGAATTTCAAGTTTTTTTTATGGCACACAGCTTTGATTGAATACAATATTATTTGATATTTTTTCAACGGTTATTAACGAACGTTCGAGCAATACCAACTAGTGCTAAAATGTAACTGGTGTGACCGTTTGCAGTGAGCGCCAAAAAGTAGGCTATATGCCTTTTGAAAACAATCCTTAAATACCAAACGAAAAATACCACAAACACGTAAGTGAAGATATACGTTACGTTACGTTACGTTGCGTAACAGAGCAATAGCAAAATTATGCTGAAATATATTATTTTTTTTAATTAATTGTCATTTTCAAAACAATTATTGATAGCTATTCAACGCAGCACTTCATTTACTATGTGTTACCGAAAGGTAACCTCATATTAAAGTTATACAAGACTCACGTAAGCTTAGGCGCCACAATTTAAACTAAATTTAGAAAGAGTTAACTTCTGGTAATTGAATTTAATGCGAAATGCCTTTTGTTCATTAAATTTACAAAGCGCTTGAGACATGCAATAGCCACAATACAACAACATTAGCCTAATAACAATGTCAAGTTCATAGAGCTAAATATTCCATCAAAAGTATACAACGAGCGCATACCCTGTGTTTCAAAGATTCAATTCAATGTTCAATCAAATAATTATAATCTTAAGTTTTTTGCATTATGTAATTACAACATTATTGACCAGCTCAGTACTCTGAGCTGTGTGTAAAGCTACACCCTAGCAATACATTTGCCGAATTACAGGGTATAAATAGTTGTTTTCGTTGTCAACAACACGCACATTCGAATGCAACTAAATAATTAAGGCTCTGATGTGATTTAAAATGATTATCTGCGATTTAAATAAAATTTCAGCTCATTTGAAACTTGGCAAACTCGTTCATTCACTTTTTGCTTAGCTCGAGTGTAGAAAAGATGTAAGACGGAACCAAACCAAACGCATATAAGGATTTTCAAAAAATACCCTTCATACGATAAATATAAAGCTGCAAAACAATGTCTTTAAAAATGGATAATACGACAGCGTCGCCTCTAAAGGGCGTCATACGGAACGGCAGTTATGTTATCCCCGGATTATACGATCTGTCCATTGAGGATACTAACTGGGTGCTGACCTCGTCCTTCATCATCTTTACGATGCAAACGGGCTTTGGCATGTTGGAGTCGGGCTGTGTTTCGATTAAGAACGAAGTCAATATCATGATGAAGAACGTAATTGATGTTGTGCTTGGCGGTTTCACCTATTGGATCTTTGGCTATGGCATGAGCTTCGGTCGGGGTCCGCTCTCGAACCCCTTTATGGCCATTGGTGACTTTCTCCTGGACCCGCCCGTGGGAGACGAGCTAATGGGGCAGATATTTGCCGCGTTTCTCTTTCAACTCTCCTTCGCCACGACATCGACAACGATTGTGAGCGGTGCCATGGCTGAGCGGTAAGATCACAAAGAGAACATCGTCAAGATCACATTCCGCTCAAATTTCAACCTTCCTCTCAGCTGCAACTTCAAGGCCTACTGCCTGTTTTCGCTGCTTAACACGATTGTCTACTGTTTACCCGCCGGTTGGGTGTGGGGAGAGCACGGATTCCTCAACAACCTGGGCGCGGTAGACATAGCGGGAAGTGGTCCCGTCCACCTAATTGGTGGGGCAGCCTCCTTTGCATCGGCTGCCATGCTAGGACCTCGGCTGGGACGCTACGCCGACGGCTATGATCCGCTGCCCTTGGGGAATCCGGTTAACGCCTGCATGGGTCTCTTTGTGCTGTGGTGGGGCTGGTTGGCGTTCAACTCGGGCAGCACGTACGGGGTGAGCGGCGCCAAGTGGCAGTATGCCGCTCGGGCGGCTGTCATGACCATGATGGGTTCATTTGGTGGCGGATTGGTTAGCTCCGTGTAAGTTTGAAGTTTGCAGCGTGGAATGTGTGCGGTTTAGTGCAATCTTGCATCTGTTGCAGCTACTCCTTCTGGCGTCACGATGGTCGCATGGACATCATAGATCTCATTAATGGCATTTTGGCCTCTCTGGTGTCCATCACCGCTGGCTGCTTTCTGTATCGCGCCTGGGAGGCTCTCCTCATCGGCGCCGTGGGTTCGTTGCTCTGTGTGGTGGCCATGCCGCTATTTGACCGTCTGGGTGTGGATGATCCCGTGGGCGCCAGCTCTGTGCACGGTGTGTGTGGCATTTGGGGTGTCATTGCAGTTGGTCTGTTTGCCGATAATCCTATTCCCATGGACACCACGAACGGACGCAGCGGTCTCTTCAAGGGCGGCGGCTGGTATCTTCTGGGCATTCAGTGTATGTCCGCGCTCTGTCTGCTGTGCTGGGGGCTTTGCTCCACTTTCCTACTGCTCTACGTTGTCAATAAGATTATTCCAATACGCATGGATCCGCACGAGGAACTGCTAGGCGCCGATCTAACCGAGCATCGCATACGCCACACCCAGATTGGACTATCCCGTGCCATTTCGGCTCTGGCCCCCATCAAGATCGATCTGCACGAGGTCGTCGGCATACAGCCCATTGGCATGAATCCCGGACACGAACGCAGCATTCAGCAGCTTCGCGCCGCCGAAGATAAATTGCAACAGTGGCAACTGTATCTGGAGCAGATCTCGGGCAAAGCCAAGAAACCAGTTACAGCCAAGAAAACCCTAGATGAGCTGCAGTTCCAAACGGACCTCCCGTTTCATCTCAAGCCAGCTGACTCTCAGCATCCGGACATGTTCGATGGCAAAGTTAGCAAGACATTGACAGCCAGACGTGTTAACTGGATTCACTCCGAGGGACAGGGCACCTATAAGCCGAAAGCCAACAACGATCTGCCAGTGCCCAAGCTGGACAAGGATGGGAACTTTGCTTGGGTGGATTAGGCAGCTCCTGACTGCTTGAAGGCGTTGTTGTACTCTTTGTAATACATAAATAAAATTCAATTGATCTATAAAAATAAGCATGAAAAAAATATCTCATTTCATCTATTTTATTTACAGCAGTTCAAACTAGTTTTGATATATTGATTGCAGAATCTACCGAATCTGGGGATTATTTGCTTTCTAAGCCGAACTTAGTTTGCGTAAATACTCTAGATTTTAGATTAAAAATAACTACAGCATAACTTTTAATACCCTGTGTCCTGGTAAAACAGAAGGGTAACATAACTATGTGCCAAAGTATGCAACAGGCAGATTGAGGCATTTAATTATTGATCCGTCTGTTTAGGTAGGTCAAATGTTGGATGCCACGCCTACGTCAGCTACAAATTGGTGAAAAACCAAGCTGCACTCTCCATTTAAATGCCCGACACTTGCACGCTTCGTCAGTTTGTGCGCTGCGTTCAAACCCAAACCCAGTCAAGTGTCTTCCGCAGACGATCGATTTCGATCGATTTTCGATTTCGCACCCGAATTCAGAATGTGAATAGCTGTATACCTATGGCGTTATTATCCAGTAATTCTGTGTACAGGTCGAACTCAGCAACTATTAGAACGAGCTTATATATTTTTAATGTTGTATGCCACGCCCCATTATAGATATTTTTAATATAGGTATGTATACTCTTTAGCAGATTTATCTATCCTGAAAAGCGCATTGAAATTCGTTCATAAACACAGCAATTATTAAAGAAACCATATGGGAAAATATAAGAGCGAGAGCAGGTAAATTCTGAATGTTATAATAATTTTAAATATGCTGTAGTATATTGCAAGTCCGTAGAATTAGAAAACTTTCAATAGTTTTTAAAAAATAATAATAATCTTATTAAAAATGCTGTATATTGCAAGTCCGTAGAATTTTTTCAATGATTTTTAAAAAATAATAATAATCGATGGTATTTGGATGTAGTACCATCCACATCCCTAAATTCATTATCCATTTTATCAATATATTAAATTAATGCCCTATATAAAGTTCCCCATGCCAACTACAATGTTTATAATCATAAATAACGGCCCATATTGGGTACAAAATATTCCTGCTGATGGCGAACAATATGCAGGGTGATACAACCCTTCTATTGACTGGCAATCTACATTAATTCCCATACTTTCGATATGCATATAGTAGTATGTATAGTTCCTATGCCAACTCCACTGTAATCTAAATATTATGCCAATACACGATATTTATGGCTTCAAGTACAGCTGGCTATCAAATAAGCAACTAATAAACATTCAGGGCTCTGATGATTATACAAGAAACTGAAATAGTTCCAAGTAATTATTGCAGTTGGATAATTAAAACTATTTACAGAGGAAATAAAAAGAATTTATTTTGCAATTCTCAAATCTGTTTTTATTTAATTCAAGTACAAGCAAATATTGTTTTGGATGATCGATCGATGATTACATGATAACAATATAATATATATGTATTATCCGCATTATTAGAGCAGTGTGATTGATTTTCTTTGTTTATGTTTGCAGTTGTATTATTATAATATAATTTACCCTCAAGAGCAGATGTTGTTGATCTTGAAGATGTGTTTATTTAGTTGCTGCTGTTTGTATTGTTTTTCTAATTTAGAATCCAAGTTAAGTATATTTTATTTAGGTGTTGATAGTATTCTGTTCTGATGAGGTCTCTCGAATTGCTTAATCGACCTCCTCGATGGTGGGGCCAGCACCGCCGGCACCACCAGCGCCAGCAGCTCCAGCAGCGCCTGGCATACCGCCGGGCATGCCACCAGGCATACCACCAGGAGCACCACCAGCGCTCTGGTAGAGCTTGGTGATGATTGGGTTGCAGACACCCTCGAGCTCCTTCTGGCGGTGCTCGTATTCCTCCTTGTCAGCCAGTTGGTTGGCATCGAGCCACTTGATGGTGTCGTTGCACTTGTCCATAATGGTGGTGCGGTCCGTGTCCGAGATCTTGGTCTTCAGATTCTCCTCATCGAGGGTAGCCTTCATGTTGAAGCAGTACGACTCGAGGCCGTTCTTGGCCGAGATGGTCTCCTTCTGCTTCTCGTCCTCGTTGCGGTACTTCTCAGCCTCGTTGACCATGCGCTCAATGTCCTCCTTGGACAGACGACCCTTGTCGTTGGTGATGGTGATCTTGTTCTCCTTGTTGGTCGAACGCTCCAGAGCAGTCACATTCAAGATGCCGTTGGCGTCGATATCGAACGTCACCTCAATCTGGGGCACGCCGCGGGGTGCGGGTGGGATGCCCGACAGCTCGAACTTGCCCAAGAGATTGTTGTCCTTGGTCATCGCACGCTCACCCTCGTACACCTGGATCAGCACACCAGGCTGATTATCAGAGTAGGTAGTGAAGGTCTGAGTCTGCTTGGTTGGAATGGTGGTGTTACGCTTGATGAGCACGCTCATCACTCCGCCAGCGGTCTCAATACCCAGCGACAGTGGGGTAACATCGAGCAGCAGCAGATCTTGCACCTCCTGCGACTTGTCGCCATGCAGGATGGCGGCCTGAACGGCAGCACCGTAGGCAACGGCCTCATCGGGGTTGATGGACTTGTTCAGCTCCTTGCCGTTGAACAGATCCTGCAGCAGGCGCTGCACCTTGGGGATACGGGTGGAACCACCGACCAAAACGATATCGTGAATGGCCGACTTGTCCAGCTTGGCATCACGCAGAGCCTTCTCCACGGGATCCATGGTGCTGCGGAACAGATCAGCGTTCAGCTCCTCGAAACGGGCACGGGTGATCGAGGTATAGAAATCGGTACCCTCGAACAACGAATCGATTTCGATGCTAGCCTGGGTGGAGGAGGAAAGGGTGCGCTTTGCACGCTCACAGGCGGTGCGCAGACGGCGCAGAGCACGCTTGTTGGTGGTCAGATCCTTCTTGTGCTTGCGCTTGAACTCCTGTACAAAGTGGGTGACCAGACGATTGTCGAAATCCTCACCACCCAAATGGGTGTCACCGGCCGTAGATTTGACCTCGAAGATGCCGTCATCAATCGACAGAATGGAGACATCGAAGGTACCACCGCCCAAATCGAAAATCAGCACATTGCGCTCACCGACGGCCTTCTTATCCAGGCCATAGGCAATAGCAGCGGCTGTTGGCTCGTTAATGATACGGAGCACATTCAAACCGGAAATGGTACCAGCGTCCTTGGTCGCCTGACGCTGTGAATCGTTGAAATAGGCGGGCACAGTGATGACGGCATTGGTCACGGTCTTGCCCAGGTACGCCTCGGCGGTCTCCTTCATTTTGGTCAACACCATGGAGGAGATCTCCTCGGGGAAGAAGGTCTTCTTCTCGTCCTTGTACGTGACCTCAATCTTGGGCTTGCCATCAACATTCACCACATCGAAGGGCCAGTGCTTCATATCAGACTGCACGGCCGAATCCTCGAATTTGCGACCAATCAAACGCTTGGCATCGAAGATCGTCTGGGTTGGGTTCATCGCCACCTGGTTCTTGGCAGCATCACCAATCAGACGCTCAGTCTCCGTGAAGGCAACATAGGATGGAGTCGTACGATTACCCTGGTCGTTGGCAATGATCTCAACCTTGCCATGCTGGAACACACCCACGCAAGAGTAGGTGGTGCCCAAATCAATACCGACAGCTGGAGCTTTAGACATCTGCAAAGATTGAGAGAAGAAAAGTTTTTAATATTCGATTTTCAAAATGTTTAACTTGTGTCTAAATATCGAAATCTGGCTAATCTCAACTCAAATTGACATTGGAATGTGTACTCATTACGTACATTATAGAAAATTGTAGGAGCGTAAAGTTTGCATCGATTCAATTTTCATTCGAAGGTTGCGGCTATAGCCTTAAAACAACAATAAAATAAAATATAGTAAATATACAGAGCAAGAGCATTAGAAGCTTCAGTTTGTGTTCCTGCTATATTTCATGCCATTTACGGGGAATTTCTCAGCGAAACTTGAAACAATGACTAATTTCATATAGCCAAGTCACGTATGTACATACGTATATAATGATGAATGTATATGCATATGTATGTATAAGCAAGATAAATTTAGAGATAACCTGGTATGGTTGAGTCCAAAGTAACTGTTTTTTTTTTGTTGGTTATCTTGCGATTGCACAAAGAAAATTCTACAATGATTCAAACAACTCACAAAATTGCGAGTAAAATCCCCCAGACATGCGGGTCTACATGTGCATGCACATACATACACACGCGTATGTACGTATATACACATGTATGTATGTATACATCACTTTCAAGCCAAAGCCACGCCGTGAACATCTGTATTGATTTGCACCTTTTGCAGGGTGCAAGACAGAGACAACCATAGTGTGCAAACACGCGCGCGCGGCAATTCCACGCTGTATGTATGTATGTGTTTTATATACCAAACACGCGTGCACGCACACACTAACAACCCGGTTGGCAACGCATGTTTAAATATAGCAAATGTATATTAAAATGTAATTAAAATGTTTGACCAACGAGTTCATGTTCAAATTCTTAATATTTCAAAACTAGCATATAAATAAATGCAAATATAAATTTAGACGTCAGCGGCCAGACGTCACTGTGACTCATACGTGAGTAGGCAGTTTGGCATTGGTGTGCGTGTGTGTGTATATGTATGTATGTGTGTGATGCGGCATTATTTTTTCTATGGAATATTCCAGACCAACACACACACACACATGCAAAAAAAGAAAATTTTAGCAAATTAACATAAATGAACTTTATATAAAAGTTTGATTAATCACTATAAAATCGGACAAGATAATGCTAAAAAGATAATGACGCAATATTGTGTGCTTGTACATTGTATATTGGTTCAAACTCTAAAGTTCAAGAAACTTCGGTCATGCCACTTTCCATGCGGTTCAAAATTCGAGAAATTACTGTGCAAATTTCGGTAGTAAATATGTAAATGCAAACGTTTATTGGAAAAACTTATTGATCGAGAACGTAGTCTCAGTGGAAATATTTTCTAGGCCAACACACGCGGTCATGGCACACGTGCCAATTTATGGCAGAGCCGACAGAGAAATATTTGTTGATATTTAATAAAAAAACATTGCGACTTACCTTTGTGTTTTTTTTGCTTTTAATATAAATGTACTAAATAATAGATAATCGTGTGATTGCTGCTTCACTTCTTTGTCCCACTTAAATTTTTCTGCCGAGTCGACACTCAGACGTTCGATCAAACTGGCACTTGTAATAGGAATAATGATGGCGTGCTCGTGCACCTTTATTTATAAGCAGTCGGCTTGCTCTGGAAAATTCTAAAATTCTCGTTTGCCTGATGTGGCAAGGCTGCCTCACAGCGTTGCCGTTTTATCCGAAATTTCTAGTTTCTCTTCGAACATGTTTGACAGCGTATGCCGGCCTGATGAGCGAGACGGCTTATTGCGCAGCTGTGCGAGAGACGCGCACAAATGCATGTTCGATGCAAGCATTGCCAACATGCATGAATATTTGCGCGCGAACTCAAAACTAGATTTAAACTGCTGCAATAAATCAATAGAGCCATAAAAACGCCTATCAAGGCAGAAAGTTACGTCAAGTAGCAAGCGGTTTTCGCTATCAGTAAATACCAGAACAGCGATACTGATGCAGGATTAGAATAATAATTGGTTTTTTCATAGGAATACTTGCGCTTATCAGCAGATTATCGGTTAACTGCACTCGTTATAAATATATTTGCGGTAATGGTAGGCAAATAGCACTGTATCGAAGGCCATTACCAAATGGCTTATAAAATGATTAAAACAAACAATACGCAGCTCTTGTAATCAATATTTTGTATGCTTAGTTATGGGAATTTGTATTTATTTCAGTCTTTTTTGTTAGTTTCGAGTTTACAATCTGGCTCCACGCCCTCAAAAATGGGGCTGCTTTCGCCGCCCTCTCCGCCCCCACCACCACCAATGGATCCAAGAATTCCGGATATTTTGCTATTGATAAACTGAAAAGATTACGAAATTTTGATAAACACCAATTACATTTAATACTCAAATCATGTTACCTCTTCGACAAACTCGACTACTGAACCATGTCCGAAGTCCCAAACGTCACCAAGCAATTCTACTCCCAATTCATTAACCAGATTATGAACGAAATCGTTAATGCGTTCCTCCTCCACGAGATTATCGAAATTCACTTTCAGATCTCCCAAATGCAATTCAATTTGTAGCGCTGTGATTTGTATGCTAAGTGCCGCCTTTATTCTCCATGAAATCAAGAATGTAAAGTCCTTTACCTCAACCCTGAAATCAAATACAATTTTCACTCAATGGATGTAGTTACGTGATAATCGTAGAGCTTACTCTCCATTTCCATCGCCAGCTAAATTCAGTATATAAGCTATTGAACCTTTTGCAGAATAGAGGGTCTTCAACAAGGTGTACGGAAAGGTTACACTAACCGTACTACGTGTAATTCCAGGCACAATATTAATTTTAAGGTCATTCAAAACAAAATCTGAAAGACCAGTCAATTTCAATTTATCCGCCGTACCAGTAAAGCTATAAAATACGAATGAGAAAAGTTCATAATCATTATATTATGTAAAGATGATCTGCATAAAGCCTTAAAACACGAACGAAATTAGTTTAATTTCATTATAAAAAGTATTCAATTTGAAATGCAACTTACTCTATAAGGTATTTATTGTTCAAAGCCAATTCAGAGTGCTCCAGCTGCAGTGGATCCAATGCGGGTAGTCCCAGGTTGGGAATCGGATGGCACATGCGCATGCGAAACTCTTCCAGAAATGAGCGAATTTTCTCCTCATAGATACACGCCGCGGGAGAGAGGCAACTGAAAATTGTGGCTGTGGCAAGCAGCAGCTGCAATAGATGAACTCCCTGCATATTGAGTTGAATCCTCCTCGGTTCTGTATCCGTTTAATTGGAGCTTTAGCCCGCGACTGAAGTGCTATAACAAGAGTGTTGGCTTTTTGTCAAGTGCTACCCTTTCTAGTTAACATTCTGAGTGCCAAGATACGAGCCAGTGGCAAGAAGGGTCCATTAGCTATGCCAGAGTTTGACGATAATGGTGATGTGCTATGAATTAGATAAGAAATAACTGACGGTAACAAACCTTGTAGTTTTCGTTTAGATATTAAAATTCTAAAATAAACTGGATCTTCATAGGATTACTGTATAGGAGCACCTATATACAAAAAATTGTGTCTCTAGCTTTTATAGTATCCGAGATTGAAGTGTTAATACGGCTGGACAATTTTGCTCGCAAGTTTTGTTAACGACCAACGACTATAGGGTATATTCATATATTACTAATTCTGCCATTGCCAAATAAAATACTAGTGCTGAAACTTATCTCTATAAACCTGGTGGGGCCCAAAATCATAAAGCCAATCGCAATACCCAAGCAATAACAAGTGATTCCTTATCAATGTAGCTACTCTTTTTTTACGCTTTTTCGATTAGCTTATAGCGTTTATTGGTTCTGTACCGGAGTTATAATCCGGGCTATTCTTGAATGGTAATAACAGCTTATAAATATGTGGGATAACCGTTTTAATCTAATCTAATGCTAAACTTGTTCAGGAGGCTGTCGCAAATGTTCGGGTATTTGCTGTAGCTCCGTTTTGGATGCCTCTAACGCTACGCCCTCGGGCAAATTTCGCTCAATGTATTCCAGAAATGTATCCAACGTGGACCCGGTGAGCTTGTGAAAGTTCATATATCGGAAATGCGTACGAATCTCATATTGAACGCGATGTTTCTTATAGATATGAACCGACTTCAGCAAGGTCATGCGCTCGTGGTGTGCCTTACGGGGAGACCAACTGTAAATTAAATAATAATAATAAACATTAATAACTCTGAACAAATTAAAATATATCTTTGGAGGTAATTATTTCCTATACAGAACGTCAAAATAATTTAATTTTTGGATCGATTCTTTGCATCGCTACGTTGAGAATAGCCAAAAACCCAATTAACTTGTGTTCAATTGCTCTGACCCAAAAACCTTTTAAGCACACTCAAAAGCGTGAAAAAGTATTGCTGCCAATATTGCCAATTTTAGACTCTTTACTTTACAAACGGGTCTATTAAGTTAGTGGAAAGGGGAAATGTGTGTAACACCTAGAAAGAGACAAAGTATATATATCCTTGATCAGGACGACGAGCTGAGTCGATATTGCCGTCCGTCTGTCTGTCCGTCCGTATGAACACATAGTTCTCAGCAATTATAAGAGCTAGAGACACCATGTTCAATATTTAGGTTTTCCTAATCAGTAAGCAGAACGAGTGTTTTCGATTTTGGATACTTCCAGTGAAAGTGAAAAGTTTAACGCAAATTTGAAAATATCCAGAAAACGGCCCAATTATTTCTTAGTAGGTGCTTTACATTAAAGGAGTTTTGGGTTAATATCGGCACAAAATAACAACAAAAGGCCTATAAACTTCCGCTTTCCGCTGTTGCCTAAGTTTTCTGGAAAATACTCTTAAAAAAACTGCCAGATCTGGTGGGAAAAGGCGGACTTAGCTACAGTGATTGGTGCAGCGCTTTGTCGACTATTTCAGAGTATAGTACAGGGTATTCTGTAGTCGAGCAAGCACATGTTTAGTGCCTGAGGTATAGTTTAGTGTTGAGGCTCTGCTGCCACTTACCATTTGCCTAGCTCAATGCCCAAGTGCTCGGCGGCAGTTGTGGCAAACCAGGTGTAACTTTTGAGCACGGCGGGATCAATTCCCCGTAGTTCGATCTCCAGTTTGCTATAAAGCTTGTCCGGTTGGGCCGCATCGGATGAGGGAATTTCTGACGCTGCTGTTGCGGGCGCTGTGCTGCTTAGAGCGGAGCTAAACCTAACGGGCTGTGCCAGGCGCAGGGTGCGCATAAGCTGAAACATTCAATCAATATTAAGTTTATTCTTGCTTTAATAGATAAATGTGGAAAAAACTCACTTGCTGCATTATGTTATTGTTTTTGGGTTATGCAAGTATAGTGTTCGAGCCGTCAAACTTGCCTGGCTGTTTCGCTCGCACACACAGTAGCGCATAGCGCCCACTCACTCTGCTGGTCGGCACACGAACTCGAACTTGTCTGTATTGCCAGGGCTGCATAAGTCGAATTGCTGCATTGCCGGGGTGTGGTGACATTGGCCACTTGGCACGTGCATACGAACTTTTTTTAAAATTCTTTGGCGAACGCAAAATTGGCTTATATCAATTTCTTAATTACTTGATCTGATTAGCAAATATGGAACCTAGTAAAACGAAAGGTGGGTAAGAGGCGCACAGCTGCCAGACGTGTTGACAAATGCATTTACTCGCTCTGCAGAAAACGAAAGCTTTGAGCTTGGCGAGAAGTTTCATGATGAAAAACTCAAGTCTGATGATGATGAAGATCTGGAGGAGGATGAAGATGCCGATGACGCAGATGATGATATGGAGGAGGACGAGGCTGCCGATGAGCCCACAAACTGCCTATTTTGCTCCCAGCATTTTAAGAACATCGAGCTAGCCATTGAGCATTTAAACAACGAGCACAAAGTGAATCTAATACAACTCAAGCAGAAGCTTAAGATGGATCAATATTCCTTTATAAAGATGATCAATTACATTCGTGCCATCCAAATGACCGCTGAGCAGCTGCTCTCCACAGAACAGCCGCCGTGGAACGATGAGAAGTACCTAAAACCCATTGCATACGAGCCTTGGCTCTGCTACGACTACGACGCGCTTGATGCCGATGAAACCGATGCAACCGATGTAATGGAGATTTCATCCCAAACTGATATGCTGAGCCAAGTCAGCGAGGATATGAGCCGCATGCGCGAAGCCTACACAAGACTGCTGGAAAAAGTCAATGCCCAAAGCGGCGAAAAGCCACAGGAAGCCGCTCCCGATTCCGTAATACGCAACACTCCGAAACTGGACAAGGAGTACTTCAACAGCTACTCCCACTTTGGCATTCACCACGAAATGCTCAGTGATAAGGTAAACATTACTACAAAACCAGTAAAGACGGGCCAGGCCGGAAGGCTACAGTCGGACGTAACCGACAGTAGAAGACCCTGTACTTTGTGTTCAATAATCTTTGCTCCACTGCTGCTGCTATTCGCGTATTTACATACCACCCCCCTCTGCCAAGTCGAGCGAATTGTTTGTTGCTGGCCCAACTCTCCCTAGGCAAACTCTTGCCGGCCCAACTCACGCTGGTCCAACTCTTGATGGCCCCCGATGGATGAGCTCTTGTTGGCCGAGCTCTCGCTGGACAAACTCTCGCTTGCCGAACTCCCGTTGGCCCAACTCTTGTTGGCCCAACTCTCGTACCTTTCTAAAGTACTCAGTCTAATTGTCATTGTCTTTCTGATAATCTTTTAGGTGCGCACCAGCAGCTACCGGAATGCCCTCATGCACAACCAGCGCTTTGTCCAGGGTAAATCCGTCCTAGATGTGGGCTGTGGCACGGGCATACTCTCTATATTTGCCTCCCAAGCGGGCGCTGGCAGCGTCGTGGGCATTGATAACTCGGAGATAGTCTATACTGCCATGGATATTGTAAGGTAGGGCTCCAGTAATTCATTTACTACTAAAACTAATGGCTGTTGCTGCGTTTAGAAAGAACAATGTGCAGAATGTGAAACTGTTGAAGGGTCGACTGGAAGATACGGAATTGCCAGAGCAAAAGTACGACATCATAATATCCGAATGGATGGGATACTTTTTGCTATATGAGGCCATGCTGGACTCAATCATTTATGCGCGGGAGCATCACCTCAACCCCAACGGAATCATTCTGCCCAATCGTTGCACTCTGCACCTGATGGCCATAAATACGGTGTTGCATGCGCAGCACGTGGAGTTTTGGACGGACGTCTATGGCGTGGACATGAGGGACTTGCGAAAGCGCAGCATTGAGGAGCCCCTGATGGAAGTGGTCAACCCGAAGCACGTTTTAACAGAGAGCGAGCAAATCGCCGATTTCGATATGATGACGGTCGATCTGAATTACGCCTCGTTCTCGCATGAATTCAAACTGAAATGCAAGCGCTCAGGGAAGCTGGGCGCATTTGTTGGGTACTTTGATACGTTCTTCGAGCTGGAGAAGAATGTCATGTTCAGCACATCGCCGCATGCCACGCCCACGCATTGGAAACAAACTATTTTCTTTGTTGATGAGCCGCAGCAGGTGGAGGAGGGAGACATAATCCAGGGCAAGATACGATCGCGACGTAATGCACGCGATGTTCGGGCATTGAGCGTGGAGATCGATGCATTTGGCAAGAAATACAACTACACTGTGGATTGATTGGGGTTTCAGACGATTTTAATATGGGAATTTCTTGTGAATGCGACAAAGTGTAACTTATGTGTAATTTTATAAATAAAAGTAAATAATTATCGCATGACCAGAGATGCTGAACACGCGGAGTTCCGCCAAAAACATGTATACTTAAAAATTGTTTGCTTAATTGGGTCCATGAGGCTGCCAGAATTGAACTGAACTTGAACTGAAGCGAATTGAAACTTTAAGCGGTATTGGTTTCCAGATCGGATGCGGGTATCTCGGGCTCGTCGTCGTTGTAGACGTTCTCGGCCATTTGCCAGACCTGCATGATGTTATCCTCGGAGACGGAGCAAATTATCCAGGGTTCGTTTGGATTCCAGGAGAAGTCACTGATTTTGGCTGTATGCCCGCCATGGATGAACAGCAATTCGGGCGGCCCATCTTCGGCATCCTCGGAGCTCTGCTCCTCGCCAATCTTTGATAAATCCCAGACATGCAGACGACGATCGGTGCCGGATGAGGCAAGGATGGTTTCGTTATGCGGCGACCACTGCACCTGGAAGATCTCATCCTTGTGCGATTCAAAGGAATGTAGTTTTAGTTTGAGATTACGCAAATCCCACAAAGCAACCGTCTTGTCCGCCGATCCTGTGGCCAATATGAACTCTGAATACGGATTAAAGCTCAAGCAGTTCACTTCGGCTGTGTGCGCGTCTACTGTATGCGATGGTTTCGACGTGTTATTGTTGCGTGTATCCCAAATCATCAGCTTCTGATCATCAGCGACCGAACCGAAAAGCGATTCGTGCAGCAGATGCCAGGCAACATCCTCCACGACGGCAGTGTGACCAGTAAATATATTCTTTGCATCGATCACCCTATGTTCCTTCGGAGTGGCATTGATATCCCACAAGCAGATGGTGTGATCATCCGATGCCGACAGCAAATAACCTGAAACAGCAAATTGCGAAGGTTATGAAGGTGAAACATTACATTAAATTGCCAAACTTACCGTTCAAATTTGGATTCCAGGAGAGACCGTAACCCTCCTTCTGGTGTCCACGCAAGCGCAAATCCGGCTGGCATTCTCCGGACGGTTCGGGTTTGCTTGGATGCTTTGTGTAGTCGAACACCAGGACATCGCTCGAAGGCGTCTTTGTGGCAATGACGCAAGCATTTTGCGGCATATAACGGGCACGGTTCACTTCACCCTCGTGATTGATTTTGATTTCAATTTCAATCTTACCGCAAACTGAGCCAAAACCACCGAACTCCCCCTTCTCATTGTCATAGTGTGAGCCATCGAACTGTGCATCCTCGCTGGGCAGCTGGACGCTGGCTATGAGTAAATGATTCTGTTCATCCGAGGTGTGTGTGCCCAGTATGAGCCTATGCACTGAATAATCCTTGCCGTCCTGCTTGGTCACATCCGGCAGCCATTGGGCCGTTAACGAAGGCCATTCCAGGGCATGCGTCATTACCAGATCGTACAGGAATGGAGTGTTTTTCTTCCAAACCTTGTACTCCTCGTTAATAACACGTTCCTCGACGGCATCGTCAAAGGATTCCGCTGCTTGCAAGAAAAGATAATTCCAAATGAATAGAATATATACGTATATTATTGTTCAGAGTTACTGTAAAGTAAGTAAGGTACTTTTAAAAATTCTAAGTTAGTGCTAAGAAAAAGGAAGGATGCGTCACAAAGTATATATTCGGATTCAGGACGACGACCTGATTTGATATAGCCATGTCCTTCTGTTTGTTGTCCGTATGAACACCTAGATCTCTCTCTCTTCTAAAAGATAGACACGATTTTTGGTATTTAAGTTCTCCTATACTGTACGTTGATCAAGTGTGTTTTAGATTTTTGATAACTCCCCTCCATTCCCCGCTAACCACAAAAACCTACAGCAGCTACAACTCATAACGATGGGATAAGAAACACCGAAGACATGGAACAGACCATTTGATTGATTCGAGAGAGGGTGGAGTGCATGCGTGTGTGGCAGTGGTGCAGTAAAGTACTGTCGCTTACGTCTGACTGTAGCTTTCCGTCCGACTGATTTTAGGCTACGAGCTGGGTACAGCCTCATCTACAACTGCCGGCTCTAGGTGTATTAGAGCTGGTCTTCGATTCGATTTAATCGATTCTTTTTATTTGGGAATTGATTTTAAAAATTCTTGAACAGGATATGTACAATGTTGTACGCTAAAGGTATAATCGGTAGCAAAAATTACAAAAATTCAAGATCGAACCCAGGTCTAATGTGTATGTATGATCATACATATTGATATATATACATAGATATATTTCAACATGGCATTCGCAGTTGCTAACAAAATACGTATTCTAGAATACTATTGTGGAGTCTACTGGACACTTCCTACAGCTCTCCCGTCAGTCCGATGTCCCAAACAAAGTCGAGTATTTTTGAGGAATAGTCTAGTATGTACATATGTATCTGAATACACATTTTATATACACCATGAACTTAACCAAAATCATCTGAAAATCTGATGAAAATTTCATTGCGATTCGCTTTCCCCACTTCGATTTGTATACAATAGATCGGGCGATGTTACGATGCTTAGCATATTATTTACCATTATCACTGCGATCCACCATTTTAATTGACTTGACAATTTTGAAGCTGGTATTATTTTCGTGCGCGTCGCAAAAAATTCAGGCGCCAAAACAACAAAGCGCAAGCGGCAAAAGCGTGTGCAGAGTCGGCAAAAAAAGTTAGCGGGTTGGCGTTCGTTGCAACTACACGCCAATGCACGTATCTTAACACTTGTGGGCACACCAGAATTGGCAATGAAATGATTTAATGTTCAGTCGCACTTGCAGCGTACGTACTGCCGCGAGAAAATTGTGAAAATTAATTTTCCTATTTTTTCCTTGTAAGCGCGTCGACTGCTGTACGTCAGAGATGTGTTCGCATCGTAATCGGTTTAACATATCGATAACTGAGCAGTGCTGAAAAACGTCTGCATAAAATTAGATAATTGAATTTTTAGCATGTTTTACGTGAAATCAACTTTTACTGGAGTTTGCGATAAGACGTTTTGAAAATTAGGCGCGCAAAAAACTCGCGGCCGGAAAAACCGGTCGTGGCACGAAGCTAGTAAGTTCAGACATTTCACATAAAAGCGACAGTCTGCATCGGGCTGTTGATTGAAGCGCAAGGCAATTTTTTTATTGTGAGTGCAGCTAAAGCACCCAACCGTTGGGTGTTAATGTAATTATTGAAACTGTGCAAATAAAGGTTTGTTAGTTTGCTAAATTTATTTTTTGTGCATTTCGTGTAAACTGCGGCAATCAAGACAAAACCAAATACCACACCGAAATACGCTAGCGCAACGCTGGCAGCATTTCTGAAATATGCGCCGAAGAAAACTTTCTCCAAATTAATGTTTACATGCGTGGTCGACCCTAACAGAGTCTTATGGATTGTTTACTCTGATTTGTGAACTTTTTTCAGCAGCTTACGGAGAAAATGCACGCAGACAAGTGTGATGACGGTGAAGACCATGAAGCTCACGCTGAAAAGTATTTGGAACACCTTTTAAACGATGGTGGCCAGGAAGGGGACAGCGGGTCAGAATTGGAGCTACCTTCGTGGTATGATGAACAGCTATTCAAGCGGTAAGTGCATTACGATTATAAACGCTTTAAATAATAAAAGCATAATTATTATACGGTCGGAGCTTGCCTAACAGCATGTTTAATTATTCAATTAGTATGTTTTCAATAGAATGAGCATTATTATATTATACTAAGCAAAAATCAATATATCCAACATAAACTGAAGTGAAGTTTTCCAATAAAAATTGTTCTGTAAATATTTTAAGCATGAGCACTTGAATACATATTGAACACGCATGTGTTTTATTAGTTCACTCTTTCGATCGTGTAGTGAATATTAATTTATTGATAAATTAAAACTAAGGCTTTACCGAACCCAAAATGTATAGAGCGTGTGTCAGAGCTATAAATAATCTGGCAATTTGGTATTTTAATGAGTTGAAATGAAACTTAGCAATTGCAAATTAATTTACATTTTCTCATCTTAAAAACACATGTTTTCCCATCGAAATTCTAATTGCAGTTATCATAAAATTAGGTATTTAAATGAGTTTAAATAAGACTCAATTGATGATCGCATTAAATTTGCTCCTCATAAAAACAACTGTTTTCTAATAGAAATTATAAAAACGGTATTTTATATTTAAATGACTTAGGATACAAACATAGTGCGCGCTGGAAGCGAAGACGAAGATGAAGGCGAAGCTGAAGACGAATTGCTTGCGTTGCGAGTAAGCGAATTGAATGCATAGTGCAAGACGAATTCGTTGCGTTTTGTTTATGCTAGTTGCAATGGATTTTTCATCAGATGATAACTGTTTTTGCACAAAAATTCATTTTTTAAATAAAAATGTTAAAGAAATGTGTTTTAAAAAATGCACCCCATTAATTTACGAAGAAAAACACTCAGCGAATTTTAGCACTTGTTTGATGAGCTGCGCCAAATTGAAAAAATGTGTTTTTCATACACAAGAATAAAAATAGAGAACATTTGATTATATGTTGACACAAAATTAACCTTGCATTATAAAAAAGTTGACTACTGCTGCTACTACTACTACCAGCTGAAAAGCTAAATCTGACGTAAATGCAAAAACTATTTAACATAAACGGCTGAAAAGCAAGCGATTCGTCTTCAAATTCAGTACTGCACCGTTTCTAGATTATCGCTTGCGTTTCGTCTTGATCTTCGTCTTCGTCTCAGCACGCACTATGTTTACGAACGAGCGAATTCATACAAATCGTTCGTGCACAGTTTTTCGTCTTTAGCTTCGTCTTCGTCCCAGCGCGCACTATGTTTTAGGCCCTATGAATTTCAGATTAACTTACACTAGCATATCTTAAAAACATCTGTTTTCTAGTCGAAATTATAATTACAGTATCCATTAAATTCTGAATTTCAATGAGTTTACAAAAAAACAACTATGAAATTACAGATCAAATTACAACTAATCGTCTTTAAACAACTGTTTTCTAATTAAAAATTATATACCATATTACAGTAATTGTAAACCAACTACTTTTGTTGCAGGGGACAGCAATATTTTAGCAAATATCGCTTTGTGATGAACTCCGGAATGCTGGCAGGTTTAATAGCCGTACTGGCAATACCCTCAATACTCCGCGTTCTCGTCTGCACCAGGCAATCCTCTACATCACTGACAGCGTATCGTCGTTATGTGCGTACCATACTGCATACGCAAGCCTGGTACTTCCATTCGATAGAGGACAGGAAGAGTAAGTTCTGGACGAGCATTGCGGCCGTACGTAAGGCGCACTCACGATCTAGTCATGCCAGTGCACGCCAGGGAGCCGGACAGATAACCCAGAAGGATTTGGCGTTAACACAATTTGGATTTATAGGGTTTATAACACTAGGAGCACATCGTATCGACCTATATGACGATGATTTTCTGGAGGCTACAGTGCATATGTGGCGTGTTCTTGGCTATTTGCTAGGCATCAAGGATGAGTACAACCTCTGTGGACGGAATTGGGCAGAGTCCAAGCAACGCTTAGATATTGTCATGCGGAAAGTATATACGCCAGCTCTATCAAATACAAACGATGAGTTCTATCGCATGACAGAGGCGCTCATTCATGGGCTGTGGCACATCAACGTGATGTTCACGGTCAGGTCGCACATATTTTTTACAAAACGGTTGGCTTACGTAAAGGGTTACGAGTACTATAGCTTTGATTATCGTGCAGGGGAGCAGCGGGATGCACAGCACAAATTGCATTATTATGACCTTAATTGGTGGGATCGTTTCATTGTTAGCTACGGGCTATTTATTGTGACGTACTTGCATAAATATGCAATTGTTCGCTGGTACTTTAACTTTCGAGTATGGCTCATCGATGTTCTTATGTATTACTTGCCCTCAATGGCCATTTTTAATTTTGGCATTAAATCGGCGTATGTCCGCATCTTCCGTTCCGGAGGTGGGGCACGCGAATTGCAATTTAAAGAAGATTAGTTTTTAGTTGTTTATTATCCTGATGTACCCTTATTGTGATGGTAATTAATTAGTAAACTGTAGCGTATAAAAATTAGTTTAAAAATGCCGCTTTCTTACTCTTGTGACAATTTTTAACACTGCTCACTTGCTTATATATATCAATATCAATAACCCTTCCTGTTTTATTTGTAATTATTTGTTGATTTACTGTTATTTGGTGAATTTATTTATGTTTTTGATAGTCATCTAAACAGAAGAGCTTTAAATAAAAAATATGTTACATTGCAGAAACTTGTATCATTTTTATTTTGTTTAAAGTGAAGCCGTTAATCGGACCAAAATATATCCGCAATCAAATGACGAAATTACCCTTTTTACATTTGAAACATATTTAATGTAAAAATGTGTGTTTCGACGAAGTTTTCACGCCTGTAACTACATTTCTTTGACAATACAAAAATCTAATTTTGATCTAAATTTATATATTTATAATGTATATCAAAAAAATATCCATAGAAAAGCAAAGATGAGTGTTTTTGGTTGAAATATGTAAATTAAATGCTAAATGTTTTGAGATTTTTCACGCCAGAAAACGTATTATTTTGACCATCAAAAATGTTGACAGTTGTATTTGGATCTAAAGTAATTTGCTTTGCAAAATGGAACTCCTAATAAAATGGAACTCCTCATTTTAAATCGTATGATTTTAATTTGTTAGTTTTGTATAACCTATTTTTGTTTTTTTTTGTAACCGGTACATACCGGTATACCAATATAATAATATAGCTCTGTACTAATATTAGAGTTCATACCTATTGGAACTAGAACCGGAACCGAAAAACAATCAGCTTGACACCCTGATATAAACCAAAGAAGTATAACTTTTACAACACTGCGTCGGCACGTCTATCGATAGCCGATAACCATTTGTGTATTTTTGCTTGCGCGTTTTTTGTGTTTGCTTGGCAAATTTGTTATATTTTAGCGGATAAAACTGCATTGCTGAGCGGAAACATGTTTTATCACGTAAATAAGCTTGTATTGCAGCTGTTGCATCAATTATTAAACCCTATGTTACGCAGATTTCACTCGAACACGAAATTCTGCTGCATCCGCGCTACTTCGGACCCCAACTGCTGGAGACGGTGAAGCAGAAACTCTATTCGGAGGTGGAGGGCACGTGTACCGGCAAATACGGATTCGTTATAGCCGTGACGACTATAGACCAAATCGGATCGGGTGTGATACAGCCGGGTCAGGGCTTCGTGGTGTACCCAGTGAAGTACAAGGCGATTGTATTTCGGCCGTTCAAGGGAGAAGTGCTGGACGCTGTGGTCAAGCAGATCAACAAAGTCGGAATGTTCGCCGAAATCGGACCTCTCTCATGCTTTATATCGCATCATGTGAGTTTTTTGAACTGAGCGTGTGTGTTTTATACCTTGTACCCATTGAAAAAGTCTAACAACATGGCTAATGTAACAACCAAAAGGAGGCGTCGCAAGTATAGTATATCGCTCATTTACTTTAAGAGTGTCATAGCTCAAAAAACTAGATTTTTGAGTTAATGTTGCAGAAATGTTCGTTGGTTTATTATTCTATGTTGTGTAAAAATTTCATTATCCTATCTTCAATACAGCGCGCTTGAAAACTCTAAACACGATTATCTCGCAACGTACTTTTTTGAGTTATGACACTCTTCAAGTAAAAGAGCGATATGTATTATATTCTCGATCTAGCCATGTCCGTCTGTCTGACCGTATATAGGTAGGTAGGCGTAATATTAAACATAGAAGGCTGTTATGAAGAATATATATTCTTGGTCATTATATCGACCTATGCTAAAAAGCACATTTAAATCGGTCAGTTAATACAAAAGATATCAATGAAACAATATGGCAAAAATTTGTTTGTTCAAAAATTATGTTTCAAATATAGGGTGCAGGGTATTCTACAGTCGGGCGCGACCGACAGATCTGCTCCGTCCATTATGCTTAGTTATAAAACATTGCTTAATGCTTGCAGTCCATTCCCGCTGACATGCAATTCTGCCCGAACGGCAATCCACCCTGCTACAAGTCGAAGGATGAGGATGTGGTAATATCTGGAGAGGATAAAATACGCCTGAAGATTGTCGGCACACGTGTGGACGCGACTGGCATTGTAAGTACAGATATTAAAAAACCTTAAAAATAAATAAAATGTATGCTTTGCAGTTTGCTATTGGCACTTTGATGGACGATTACCTGGGATTGGTCTGCAATTGAGAAGTCCAGCGTTTAATATACATATATATATTTAAACTTTAATGAAATGCATTATAGAGCGTCGTACATATGTCTAGGTGTATATATATATATTTATAAATATACTTTATAAGATTTGATTTAAATTCAAAGGTACGTTACTTTTTGTAAATTACTTGGAATAGCTACCAAATGGATGGACAACAATAGATAAATTAGCAAAAGCTTAAGCTAATGGGCTTAAATTAAACATAAAACAAGCTAAATTAACATCTGTGGAACTAGCAAATATGGAAGATTAAAACTTACAAATGTATTGTGTGTATGTTTGTTAAATATGAATCAATTATAGGTACTTAGAAAAAGATTGCACAAGAAACGAAAGGAGATATATTAAAGCATAATTCGTGCGTGGGATTTTGTTCAGAATTAAATACTTTAGGCGCTGGCGATGATTGTACATATTATCGATCGATTACAAATCAGAATGTGTGTTCATAGATCCCAGGAGAAGAGATGATGCTTGACTAGCATGTCACGCACACCATCCTTAAGCGGCTGCGATTCCTTGCCCCGTTTCGGCGGCAGCTCCCAATCCGGATTCAGGTTAAAGGCAAACTGTGAGAGTATACGCAATTCGCATTTGATCTGCACCCAGCCAGGTGAGTCGATGAAGCTCCAGGTATGATACCACTTCTGGACAACCTCCTGGCAGGCGCAGAGCACCTCAAGCCACAGATGCAGCACCTGTTCGTTTAGTCCAAGGCATATCAGCGAGCGCAGCTTGACATCCATTTGAGCATGGGCATTGTCGTGCGTCTGATTGATGGCCTGCACGCAGCGATAAAGCAGTTCCTCCGGCGTCAACACCTTGCCATCCTCATCCAGGCGGTACGTTTTGCAGAGCACCAAACGACTGTACACCGATTTGAAGTCCTTCTCCACCTCCAACGAGGAGACCTCCTCAATGAACAGCCAGGGATGTATGGGCCCGCCCAGAAAGGAGGGCCGCTTCATGCCGTGCTCCAGGAACGCCTTGATAGCGGGCGCCAGCGTGCCACGCACAAGATCTGTCACCGTCTCGGAGATGGCATCGTCTCCAGCCGAGGTGTACAGTTTGCTGCGCTCGTCCAACAGCTGCACAAACTTTGCCGGGAACCAGCCCCGCAGCCCGTTGAGCTCGCCCACCCAGCAGTGCTCGTCCTTCTGGCTGATGATTGTAATGATATCGTTGCGCCTGAAGCCCAGCTCATCGTCGTCGTGGCGCTCGAAGTCGTGCAGCGCCTTGGCGCGCCGTTTCCTCGTTCTAGCCACATTGATAAAGTTCTCATGGTCCTTTGCGTGCGATTCGCTGCTGTAGTTGGCCGTCAGCTGTATGTGCCCGGCAAGCTTTGGTTCGATGGTAATGAAGTGGCGTCCCACTTTTAGTATGGCCTCGCGCAGATCTACAAGTATCTCAGTTTGCCGGATGTTCTTGTTTTTCAGGTGCTCCGATTCGGGATCGCTGCGGAAGAGGAATGCCTCCAGGATGGATTTGCTTTTGCGCACCTGGCGCCTGGCTAGCTGCTGCTTGGGAAGATTTGCGGCAGCCTCTGGATTGCCAATCTGATGGCCCTGATCCGCCATAAGGTAGGCTAAATGACGCCGTCGATGTGTATCGATCACCGTTTGACTAAGTGAGCCGCCCACCTCGAGTGCTTGATGGAAGAGCACCTCAACGTCGTCCACTTCACAGCACATGGACAGCGAGTTGAATATTTGTGCGGAGTTCTCTAGGTGCTTTAAGTCCTGCTCCTTCACCTTGAGCATGCCCAGCGTTAGCTGAAACAGCACTATGGATCCCTCGTAGAAAAACCAATCCCAGATTCTCACCAATATCTTCATGTGCACCACATTGGCGAAGAGCGTTAGGAACCAGTGCAGTGTTATAAGCGATAAGTCAATGTCGTGGCGCTTTAGGGATTCGTCCACGCTGGTCAGGTAATTCGCTATCAGCGTCTGCATCACGCGCTGATCCGCTTGGATGCCTAGCAGCGTTGAGCTGTAGTAGGAGGCGGGCAGCAGGTCCTCCACAATGGTGACCATCATCCAAAAGGCATTTTCCTCCTCCATAAAGAGCAGCAGACAGGCCACAATCACGCCGGTGCCCTGGCAGTAGCCAATGTCGGGAAACAGCCACGCGATGCCACGGAGAATGCGACGCAAACGTGGTATGCCTGTGCCATTAGGATGGCTGAAGCAGGCATTAGTGGGCAAAATGCGGAGCAGATCCTTCTCAATTTGTTTGGATGTCATTAGCTGATCATTGCTGGAAGCTGCAAAAGAGGAAATTTAGTTTTTTTTGATAATGTTATAGCGATGGCCATACCTTTGACAATGTCCTGGTAGCTCGTTTCGCTCTTCTGCTTTTTCGACAGAGCTCCTGAGAGTCGCATCCACATTTGCGGCCGCAGACTATGTGGTATGCCATTCTGAACCATTTTTCGTAGTTTCTCGGTACGCTGCAGCAGCGGCTCCACATGCTCCCAGCTCAGTTCGGTGGCCTCCTTGTTGTGCGCGAATTCCAGATGAGCTATCCACTGCAAGCGTTGCTGATCATCCTCCACGAACGGTATGCTGAGCAGTTTATTTGAGCTCTGTTCTGGTCCATCCTCCTCCTCCACCCGAAAGCCAAACTCATCGAAACGGTAGTCGGGCTGGTCGTTGGGCCCGGCCGCAGTCAGTTCCGATTCACCGCCCAGTTTGGCCAGTATCTCCTGCGGCCACATGGAGGGAGTTAGCGCTGAGAAGGGTCCTCCAGGATTTGGACGGAGCGCGCCGTCTGCAACGCTCAATTCCTCCATCATCGGCGGCAGTTCGCCAATATCGTCTTCCGAGCACAAGGTCTGTAATTTTCGCTGTGTTGGCAGCATTCAAAATACCACAATAATTATTTTAATTACTCCGATAAGCAATCGCATTGTTTATAATTAATTTGCTACCGTATGTTCTTCACGGCCCACGTAACCCTCGTGGTCGCGTCCGAATATGCTTCTTGCCATGTCCATATTCCGAAACAGTTAACCGCCTTTGTGAATTTACATTAATACAAATATTCTGTTATTGTTTCTTTTTTAGTCACTTTCTTTGTTGTTTCTTTTTTTAGGTTTTTACTTCCACGGCATTGTTGCTAATATTTTTTCAGCTTTCGCCTGCGGTCAGCTGTTCGATAAGCATATTAATCGTATATCGATGAGTTTGTATAAGCACGGTTGCCACCATTGCAGTTTCGGCACCAAATCTGGTGTTTTACAGTGGTTGTTTTTGTTGCATTGGTGAATTTTTGTATTTTGGAGTGACAATTGGGAGTCAAGTGGGCTCTTTTGTGGCGCCACCTAGCGCGAATTTAGTTGTTTGGGAGAACAGCTGACTCAACTTTTTGTTGATTGTGAAAAACGCACAAGAAATAACTTCAATGAAATAAATGATACAAAATGCAAATCAAACCAATTATTACATGTAAGCAGTTGAGTGATATGTGCTGTAACAGGAATTTACTGTAATTTCCGTTAGATTCTGGTTGCTGTCCACTGTTCCGTTCGCTCGAGGCTCAGATCCTAAATGCCATCCCCCTGGACACCTGCGAGTGGCGACGAACGCTTCAAAGACCCACAAAACACGTTCGCTTGGAGGCGCAGACACAACAATTCAATGTAGCCCCGCTGGAGAAGTACAAGCAGGGCGATTGGAGCATCTTGGAGCATCCCATACTGCACCTCTTTGTCACGGACTGCAATGTAGGCACAGTGGGCAAATTGCTTGTTCAAATAAAACGTAACCAATGTGATTTTGTTTGTTTTTAGGATGTGGATACGTATAAGTCGACGATCCGAGAGGAGATTGATACGTGGTTGAAGCTGCTCGCCAGCTATGGCATTACGGACTGGATGATTCTATTAGTGGAGACGCTGGACATGCGTAAAACCAAGAATCTGTTGCCTCGAACCACTGTGCTGGACAAAATACGTTTGGACTTTGGCAGCAAGAACGACGATCGCTGCATTTCCGTACTCAATCCCGCCAAGTTTGAGCAGAAATCAACGGAATCATTTCGCTGCCTGGTGCAACGCATTCGTTTCCTGATGCTGACCAGCTACAACAGGAATATTGCCAAGTATGAGGAGCTTATTAGGAGCAAGCGTGACAAGCGTAACCACGATGACTGGGACTTTCGGCAATATTTCTTTATGCAAGAGGATTTGGCGCTGATTTTCGAGAAACTGGAGCTGCCCACAGAAGCGCTCATTCAGTATGATGAGCTGGATGCCATGTTCTCGCAGTTCATCACGCACACGGGCTTCAATGAGAAGCAACAGTGGCTGGCCTACTTCAAGCGGCCGTTAAGCGCCTTTCATGGCATTTGCCTTAGTCGTGCAGATAAGTTTGAGTTTCGACAGAAGATACGGAATGAAGCTGTCTCATTGCTGGAGTTTCGCAACTATCTGTTCGAGCGCCAAGCCTATCTGCTGCTTAGTTGCAACGAGATCCCAGAGATAGCCAAACGTTTGCTGGGTTTCCTCTTCTCCACGCTGCGTGAGGTGGAGTACATTAAGCTGGATTACCAGGAGGGTGCCCTCTGTTGCTGGGAATTCGTGTGTGCGCTGGAGGTACTGCAGCTCTGCGAACAGGCCATGGAACCCAATGAGGTCACCTGCTTTCAGCATTGTGCGCCCATTTGGAATTTGGCCAAGGATAAGCTCTACGAGCTGGGCAAGCTCTGTGGCCTGCTGCCAGGCTGTACGCCCAGCTCGGAGCAGCTGCACATTGTGGTGCAGCTCTCCTCGGGCATTGGGGATGCGCCGCTGGCGCCACAGCAATTTCTACAAGCCATGCCCCAGCTGCGGGAACGTTCGCCGAATCGCAAACCCAAACTGTCCGCAGCGCAGCAGCTGAAGGAAGCGCTCGGCTCCAATCAGGCCTTCCAGAAACTGTATCTTGAGTTGGCTGAGCTGGCCATCAGCACGTACAAGCACGTGACGCGTCTGCGTTCGGCACGGCTTGTTGGTTTGGATTTGGGCAAGTTCTACTGTGCCATGAATGAGCCCCATAAGGCCGTGGGTTTCTTTACGGATCTGCTGCGAGAATTGAAGTCAGAAAACTGGCATACGCTAAGCTCACAAACGCTGCTCGAGTTGGCCAATTGCTACCGGAAAATGGGCGATTCACTGGCCTACACCAAGACCTGCAGCTCCATCTCCTGCTGCGCTGAGTTGGAAACACTTGTGCGCACTTTTTACTTTGACGAGTTCCTCAAATCCCTGAAGGGCCTGGCCACCACGCTATCCGCCCAGCCATCGCTGGAGAACGCCAACTACTGTGTGCTCGAGGATCATTTTCGGCTGGTGGAACTGGAGCTGCTAAACACACATCCCATCATACAGGATGATCATCTGCTTGTGCAGCTTAAGCTAGAGAGCCTATATCCGCGTGAAATTGTTGTGGAGTCCATCAAACTGTGCTACGAGCTGCAGGCAGATGCCGCACTGCAGCAGGATGCACACACCGGCAAGCACAGAGAGCACAAAGTGTCGCTGCAGCTTTTCTTCAAGCAGGACAACACGCTCAACTGCGCCTCCGTGGTCTGTGACACACCCAAGACCAAGCAGCCTGTGCGACGCACGAGCAGCACCAAGCGCAAGCTATCGCCCAGCGTTCAGGCGGACTTCAGCAACATTGTGCAGGCGGAGAATCTGGCACTGCAGCCAGGAGTCAACGTGCTTGAGCTGAGGGGCAAGGCGACGCGTGTGGGGCAATGGCAGTTTAGGCAGCTTTGCCTGAGCATGTCCAGCTTGGAGTTCCTCTCGGATCATCTGCAGCCAGTTGGCTTCGAGATCTGCACCAAGCCGGCGAGTGCATCGCTGCAGTTCAAGACGCTCATTGCGGGCATTGTGCAGCCCATCAGCCTGCATGTGGCCGGCGGTAGTTTTATCTTTTCGCCGGATGCGAAAATTACACTGCGTTGTTCCAAGAATCTACGCATACGCCAGACGCTGGATGCCCAGGATGCCCTGGATGCCGACCAGAATAATGATGCCACATTTGAGTCGGTGCTGCAGGTGCCACTGCTGCAGTTCAAATCCTTTGAGGAGCGCAACATACCACTGGAAGTGCTCACCGATATGCCCGGCCGTAAGGTGGCCAAGCATCATGAGCACCACATTGTACTAAGCTGCCCCTGGTCACGCAACGAGCTGCAGATACCCATTGAGTTTCTGCCTGCCATGGAGGCTACTTGCCGCCTGCACACCTGCGGCACACAGAAATTCCTGCAGGTCATCATGAAGGGCTTGGACGGAGAGCTGCTGCTCCACCAGGCCAAGGTCAAGTGCGATGTGCCCGGCGTAAAGCTGCTCGATCTCAACCCGGATCCACAACAGCCAATCGTAAGCAAATGATGAATTTATTCTAGAGCCTCTGCTAATCCTCGTTATGTTTTGATCCGCAGCAAATCCACAAGTCGCTGACCGTAACGTATCTATATGAAATACAAGTGGAGCCATTGAAGGCGGAACACGAACTGCCCATTGTCAAGGTGCATTTTGTGGTCAAATACAGCACCTTGGGGCAGCCTCAGGTGTGGCGCAACTACGGCTGTGCCTTTGATTTGGTCGACTACTCGACGCTCTTCAAGATTCAGGCGCAACTGGAGCCCAACGAGCTCTGCCGCCTGCGCACAGTGTGCAATTTGCATTTGAAGATCACCAAGGTTAATGAGAATCCCTACGTGGATCTCATGTATGAAGTGCTCAATGATCAAAATCTTTGGGCTGTCTGCGGTCGCTCTGCGGGTAAGTTGCTTCCTTAATGCTGTGCAATGTTGTTGTACTCTCTATTTTGTTCTATTTTGACTACTTTCAATTATTTATTTTGATACTGTCGACACACACGTTTACACTCTTTATAATGCATTTCTCAGAAATGGGTAAGTCCTTGGTTCACACACAGCACTGCAACTTAAGCCCAATTTCACTTTAGATTTAAATCCCTTTGGTTGTTTGTAGAAATGCATTTAATTTGTCTCATTTATATTTTAAATAATTAATATTCACACTCTATCATTTCCGCTTTTGTATGCAGTTGCTCTTCTATTGATTCATTTTGAAATCTGCTCTCATTTTAAACTGTTTGCAAAAAACATATCTTTAATGTTTCTCAACATTTTACAGGCGTTGTTTCCATGAAGGATGTCGATTGCCATTCTATTTCGCTGGATGTGATGCCACTGAGCACCGGATTCTTGCCTATGCCTAGCATACGCCTCTCTAAATATACCGCCGGAGGCAAAAGTAAAACGGATGCGCACTCCAAGGTGCATCCATTTCCGCCTGGACAAGTTTACAACTCAACGAAGAGCATGCAGATACACGTCATAGCCAGCGTGAGCGCTGAATAATAAAGTAAAGCAGACCTATAGAACTGAGTATAAATATAAATCTATATATAAATATTATAGTTCAATACATGTATTGTAAATACTTGTTTGGCAAGTATTATTGATTACACTAATGCATTATTACGATAAATAGCTGAATATTGTACAACTACTCGTTATGTTTCAATTCCCCTGCCAACTTGCCCAATTGCTCCTGATTCACCCGATAAAAATGCCATTCCTCGCTCTCCGTTAAACTGGTGGCGCCTAGGCGATCGTAGAACGCTCTGGCCGGATTCCAGCTGAGCACATGGAAATCGAGTCGCCGGCAACCCAGCTCGACAGCCTTGGCGGCCACTTCACGAAACATGCGTGTTCCTGCCCCATGCTTGCGGTGGGCAGGTCGCACATAGAGATCCTCCAGAAAGTAGGACCGTCCCTGCCAAGTGGAGTACGAGTTGAAGCAAATGGCATAGCCAATGATGGAGCTGCGAGAAAAATACATAATAAAACCAGTAACCAGTGCAGTGTAGTATACCCTCCACCCTATATTTTAAATTTAATTTGATAATATCATACGAGCGGAGCAGCAATGCTTCTTCTTACTTTATGTCTCTACCATGTTTAATGCCCACGTTGATAGAGGGTGAGAGGGGCAAAGCCTACAATATTTTTTCCTTACGGCCAGCGAGTGTTCGGTCAGCGAGAGTTCGGCCCGCGATACTTTGGCCAGCGAGAATTGGGCAGCTAGAGATGGCCAGCGAGAGTTGGGCCAGCCAGTTCGCAATAGTTTCACATTAATTAACCCCTCGGGGGTTTGCGACCGAGCGAAACGAGAACGCAGAGGGCGGAGCCCCCTAGTATGTACATATATACAGTAGAATCCGGTTATAACGACGCCGCTTATAGCGTCCGTCCGGTTATTGCGACGAAAACTCGATGGTTTGGTTGGTCCCCATACAAACTTATATGAAACGGCCTCCGCTTATAACGTCTCCGCTTTTAGCGACAAACCGCTTATAACGACGAGATTTTTCACAATTCAACCGGATATTGCGACGTGGCGAACAAAAAAAAAAACTTTAAAGAGGAAAATTTGATTTCTTTAACAATGCTAAAAGAAGCAAACAAAATCATGGATTTTGTGTTTTTTCAATACGAAAAAGAAACAAAATTATGGATTTTGTATATAACGACGTAAAATCGTCGGCCCCTTGAAAGTCGCTATAACCGGATTCTACTGTATTAAATTTTTTGTTTTGATTAAAAAATTAATTTGTTTTATTTTAAAACCTATTACGAACATGGCATCCATAAAATAAAAAAAAATTTTTTTTTGCTCCTTTCGGATAGTGCGTCTGCCGGATATAACGACGTAAAATCGTCGGTCCCTTGAATGTCGCTATAACCGGATTCTACTGTACTTTCTGGAGTCTGTCACGCCTTCTTCTGCTTGTTAATATGTAGAGGGTATTATTCTTAAGCTAGATTTGGTGTATATAATTAATTTCAAACTTTTAGCCATTTGTTAAATTCTATATTTTCAAACACATTTTGTTGTATTTATTATTGCACTGCCTTTGCATTGTTTTGTCCCGGTTTTTCTTTTCTTTATGATTTTGAGCAAATGTTTGCTTAAAGATGCCCTTAAATTGACGCATACGATCAGTCTTATCAGCGTGCACTGATAAGCGATGGCTGCTGCTGCTGGCGTTGTGAATGTTTGCCAAACAGATTTACTATTTGAATGTGGCAAACATTTGCTCAGTGTCTTTACTATTTGACGCTTAGATTTTGGTCTTATCAACTTACTTTGTGGCATTCTCGACGAGCACATAAATCTGACAATATTCTTGACCGCCATTTAGACCCGAATCGCGTATTAGATCTACGCACATATTTTGTTTGCATGCGTCGAGTGGAAATATGGAAAATAGAGAAATTTATTTATATACATATTTAATAACAATTTAATAATCAAGGTAATACTTGTTCTGCTTACCCTGCTCGCTCAGCTCGGGTCCTTCGCTCATGCGCTCAAAGTCAGCCAGTTCCTACAGTTGGAAATATTTATATTTGGTTTATCTTATGTTTTGCATAATATTTCCCACCTGTATCATCTCTTGCACGGCTTTAATGTCCGCTTTTTGTGCTCGTCGAAAGGTATATAGATCGTTTTCCGACATTTTATAATATTTAGCTCAGACTTGTCCT
Organism: Hypselothyrea guttata; assembly: GCA_035045125.1. Taxonomy (NCBI): domain Eukaryota; kingdom Metazoa; phylum Arthropoda; class Insecta; order Diptera; family Drosophilidae; genus Hypselothyrea; species Hypselothyrea guttata. Next base: position 599,586 of record JAWNNJ010001579.1, read on the forward strand.
ATTCGAATTGTTGCTAGAGACGCACTGATCTGCTGTGCGTTGCGCATTATCTAAATTTCTGTAGGTACTAATCTTATCGCATTTAGGAACATATGATTAAAGATTACGCACAGGGTTGTCATTCGAATGCACTCGGAACTAGTTCTATTTTAGAAGAACGTTATATTCTAAAATATCAATATGTATTTAATAATTAATTAATTTAGTCCACGATATTGTGTTGGAATCAGACACATAGTAATTCTCAATTATATTTTAAATTCATATTTAATTTTTGATATTTTAAATTAAATTATTGTTTATCCAATTTGCTTCAATACAAAAAGTGATGAATAAAAGTATAAATAAATATGGCTTAATTCATTGTTTCCTTATTTTAAGATCCAAAATAAAAACCCTATTCTTTAGGAGTAAATATATACAATTGTATATATAAATTGAAATATTACACATCACTATGGTGCAAATTACTACACATAACAGTAATAGTATACCATAAAATATAGTATAATAAAAATTTTTATATTTTCACAAAAAAAAAAAAAAAAAAAAGATCCTAAAAAAATTATTTTAATATAGTAGACAGGAAAAAACATTTTGAATTTATTTTTGATTTGTTAAGTTTCAATTGAATTAAACAGAAACTGACTGCAGTTAATTTACAATGTATTCACTCGCATTAAAATTCAATTTAATGCCAGACTAGGCGTTTGTAGAGCAACATCTGGGAAGTACTTAGAAGTGTGAGGACATTGGGAGCACTACATTCCAAGTTGCTCTTATCTAGTACATACTATATGTAGTTTACGCCCAGCGACTGCAACCAGCAGTAAACACAGTTGACCCTTTACCGAACCTCTAGACGCATCATTTTTCTATTGTAAATTTTTGTATACGCTTGCATGTTATTCTAAATTTATTATACACTTTATATAAAATATGTATATGACATACTATATAAAGCAGCGTTTAAAAATTAAGTGAGTGTTGATGAAATTTGAAATTAATTCCCATTCAAAACTCTGTTGATACAGTCTTCATTATTTATTCAATAACTATTGCTAATTCAGCAATAAAAATTAAGTTCTCAGATGAATAAAAGTATTGCAAGAGTATGCATAATTCGGAGTTCTATCTAGGTTTTTTTTTTTTTTTTAATTTTGTTTAGCATTAATATATGTATGTATCTATATGTACATATGTATGTTTCTAGTAAGAACAATTCGATTTGGTTGATTTTTTAAACTCTCATGTAAATTCTTGCTTATCTTCCATGCGACTTAGACGATGCTTAGCCACGATGATGCCGCTAAAGATCCGTTGTATATAAATCTGTGTATATGTACGTAAATATGTATGCTTGAATTAATAGCTTTCATTATTTATGCTGTCTTAAACTCAGCTGAGCGCATTTTATATTTAATATTCCTCTTTCAATTTGTAATATTTCTTGAGGTTCTTATCAGTTATGCATTGTTGTTGTGGTTGTTGATGGTATTGTAATTCTTTTTAAACGGCCATTATTATTTTTTTATATTTATATTTAAATTATAATTATCGGCTGTGGCACGTTCAAGCAGCAACAATGCAAAACAATAGTCAAAGCAAAATGAAAAAGAAAATAAATGAAAAACAAAAGCAAAGCAAACGCTGTTAACTGATAAGTTCAGTTGCTGGTTGCCTTTGAGTATGTAGTATGTGCGTACATACATACATACATCATACTATATGTATGTACATCATGCATATATATGTACTTATGTATGACGTTTATGCTGCTCGAGAAGTCTGAAGTCTGTCTTTTTCTGTATTTTTGCTACGAGTTTTTATCTTTTGACCGCCATGCGTCGTCGTCTTCCGGGCTTTTTCTGTTGTTACTGTTATTTTTGTTGTTGATAGGGCTGGGCACACCCACTCACACACAGATACACATACAAGCGTACCATACTCGTATCATTATCGGCTTAGGATCCGGGCCCTTTCTTTTTCAGGCGTCGGCGCCTGCTTAAAGTTTCTCCTACTCCGCCTCCTCCTACTTATTTCTCGCTGTTTCTCTTGTTTTGTTTTGCATGCAGGTTGTTTACCTTCTTATCTGACTTTTTCTAGTAGCATTGTTTGAGAGCCGCTTCGCTTTGTCCTCTTATCATAAAGAGAACGCAAAGAGCGAGTTTGCAATGTGTGCTCTTATACCCTGCACTGATAAGAGGTTTAAGGGCGTGCATGCAGATTCAAATTTAATTTTTACATTAAATTTAAGTAAACAAATTTGTTTTTCTTTATTTAAAATTTTAGCTGATTTACAAGATATACTTTAATCACAAATTTTTTAAAATAAATTATAATTATAAATTCATTTATACACATTTATGTATATTTTTTGTGGAAATATTAAAATATCCTATGTTAAAAGTTATTATAAATAGTAACAAAAACCATAAAAAATTAAAAACATTAAAATAAAAAATGTTTAAATACATGCATGTATATTCTTAAGGATTCTTTTTGCGTCTAACAATATAAGCTAAAAATAATTGTTAAGGTATCTGTGAGTGCGTCCTTAGCCTACTACAATCTTATCTCCAGCTGTGACGTCATACCGCTCGTAGGTTCGCTGCATAGAAAAATGCCTTAGAAATAATACTGACGTTTATCTTTGTCCATTTTTGTTATCGTTTCTTTTTTTTATTTTATTATATTCTTATTTTTGACTGTAAACAATTTGCTAGACATTCTGGCGTTCTGTTTTATTGATTTGTGATTTTGATTTGTGTGATCCTAGTATTAGAGGTATTCCTTGTTATTATTATAATAAAATTGGGCTTAAGTTGTTTGCGATAATTAAACTCACTAAATTTATTTTTTGTTTGTTTCTGCTATTTACATAATTCACTATTTTTTAAACTGTTTTGGACTGTTGATATTTGCTTTTAAATTGCTTATTTGATTGTACAATTTTAAATTGTATACCCTGGAGATTAATTGCAAATTTTCTTATTTTTATACTTCAATTTATACCTTAACAATTGTTGTTGTCACTATTTTTGTAATAATTTTTTTTAAATATTTTAAACTTATAATATAAAGCTCTCCATGACAACTGCAGATATTGCGTATTTTAACAAAACAAAACATTTTAATTTAAAATCACAAATATTAATTTTACAATTAATAATTTAATGATTAAACCAGTTAAGCTTTTTCTGTGATTACTATATAAAGAATTATCATTAATTTTATATTATTTAAAAATTTCCTACATAGACTGTGTTTCCAGATAGTGCTTAATCAGTTGAGCGTTTTGTGTGTTGGCGGTGTTTCCCGAAGTCGTGACAAAAACCTTTTCAAACGTATAGCAAATATTGATAAGGATATATGAGAGAGAACCCATACAAACGAGAGAGGGGGCAGTAAGGCGGGAGAGACATACAAGTGGGTCCGATAAGTATAGTCGCGCGACCGACGCGTGATGCAACTTAATCAAATCGGTTTTGCTATTCCCTCTCCCCCTCCCTCTGCTTCACCATTTCTCTCTCTCTCGCTCTTGTACTCTCTCGGTGTGGCGTCTGTGGGGCTGGTGGTTGAGCTCAGATAGCCATATCTTGCGGTCGTCCAATAGCAAAGTCAGCCAAACTACACACACACACCGGGCCAGGGGATAGGAGAGTGGGACAGGAAAGATGAAATCTTGGCAGGGGTGAGGGGAACGAGTTCCCCGATAAGTAAAGTGGCTACCGAGCTTCGACGAATGTTTTACTCATTGAGCCCTGGTTATTTACTGTTGCTGTTGTTGGTGTTGCGTTTTTGAAAAGGTGATATGAAATTGTGCTCTGATAAGTTTTAATCAAGAATATTATTTGTAGCCGCGGGAATCGGGATCGCGACCGGAGCTCGGCTCTCTCAGTCTCACGAGTAGCATTTGAAAAGTTGTAGTAACAAGTCCGTCGCACGGATCGCACGGTAGAGAAACCTATAACAGACATACCGGGAGAGATACCGAGAGAGAGAGAGAGAGAGAGATAGTTAGAGATCGAAAGCGCGGGAGAACTGAGGCTGATTGTGATTGTGAAGGAAGTGATTATATAAGCGAGTTCCAGTTCTCCCACTCTCCGAGTTACGAACTTCCGGATATTTATTTGCGCTTCCGACTTTCGGGTGGATATTTCGTATACTACGTTTAATTTCGTATATCCAGTTTAATATTCCTAGTTGCGAGCTTCCCATTTCACACTTCCTATTCCTAAGTTGACGATTCGGTGTGGGCTGTTCCCAGTGATAATCACCGCCTTTTTACCAAAGGGCGTATTACAGAATTTTACCCACAAGTATGAAGGGTATGAAGCATGAAATAGTCTGTTGCGTCGGCATGCAGAGAATCAAAAAACCTTTAAATATGCTTGGACAAAAATATTTGACCACAAACCCTGGAGGGGCGCTGGCGGAAACTCCTGGAATACTGAAGAAAAAATGCCAAAATAGAAAAGAGTTTGGGCTGTGACAGATTTCCATGCGCCTGGCATAAACAACGTTTACGCCTACGAAATAAAGATGCGGATACAGATACACACACACTCATTCATAGCCAGCAAACTACAAATTTAACGAGTGAGACCAGATGCCTCTTCCACGGTACTCATGAGTACGGGTTTCGGTGTCATTTTCGAGCATGTCTACGATTCTCTATGACTCTATGAGTTACCCAGCTCATCATCATCGATTCCGGGCACATGTGTCAGCGGCAAACGCCCCTCATAATGTGCGTAACCATGCCAGAGGTGCGGATTACTAAACCAATGATCTCATGATCTATCGAACAACGGATTGATCGAGTTATAACCGTACCTGGACTTTTGTACGTATGCATCATGCACTGACAATGTGACGCTCTCTGCTTGTACTGTAAGTATTTATTATAGATATGGTATATAATATAGATTTGTTGCAATTATTAACTATAATAAACTTCGATCTAAATGCGACCATTCTTCCTTCCCTGAATATTTCTTGACAAGACTTTTAAAAGTAACCGATTGTTGTGTTCATTTCTAATAACTTGCAGTCCAAAATAATTTCAAAAATTAGAATAAAAATTACAATATGCACTTTATAAAATATACCATATACATACGTGTTATATAGAAACATATAAAGTAGAAGGAAAATAAGAATTATGGCGATCACATGAAGCTAGCATGACGAACAACGAACCCAAAAGCCCCGGATCAGAGTCTCGATCGAGTCGTACAGCTCGTAGGGTACTGCCGGAGGCGTTTTTTCATTCTTTGAAATGGAATAGGGACGGTATGGGTAGGGGAATAGGGCGGGATGGGTAGGGGCATTTAAATGGGGGTAGGGGTATGCGTACACTGTCACATACACCAAGTGCTCCACAAGTGTATGTATGTAATAAATATGTATATGTATATGTATAACGACATGTATACACCGAGTGTACGACCACAAAAAAAATTAACTTGTGGTCCCTCGGCTTGTATTATATATTATATATGTATGAATGTTTGTGTGCATATAATATATATATATATGCGTGTGTGTCTATGTGTGTGTGCATGCGGTCGACGGGCAATGACGGCCTTATCAATAGGCCCCTACAGTAATAGCAACAACAGTATAAATTATATACGAAACAAACAGAGAAAATGAAAAACAAAAATTTGTTTATATGTATGTGAACTGAGAAAAATAAAATGATGCTGTGCAGCGTCGAAAGAATTTCAAAACAAAAGAAATATATACATAACATATATTTTAATATGTATATACTTTGATATATATTAAATAGTATGTACATAGAGGCAACTTGCCTCTATGGTTCTGGCTCCGGCTCCAGCTAGACTTCCTGCCAAAGTTTTGTATTAAAGGCCACATTTAATATCGACAACTATTTTGTTTATATAAGTATTTTATACTATAACATAGTATCCAAGGGCTTACAAACTGCGCTAGTTGTTAATTATTTAAGTAATTTGTGGTATACCTTATTGCAAAATAATATAATAAATACCCAATTTTATTAATACGTCTTCAAAATATTCTAATTTTTGAAAATATATAATTATAAAGGAAGAGATTCGGCTATACCTACTATACCTATACATTAAAGTAATTAAATTAATTAATTAATTAAAATTAATAGAATGTTTTATTATTTTAAATACAAAGTTTAAAAACCTTTGTTAGGGGGAATTGGAAAAACAGTAATATTTTTTTCAAATTCTCCTCGTAATAACTCTAAACAAATAGCAACACGTGCAGCTGAAGGTGGAGGATGACATCGTCGTCTTCTTCTTCGTCTTCTTGTAAAATGCATAACAAACAGAACTAAATTCGTTTGTTTAAGAGCCATCGAAGGAAACCGCGACAACAAATACCGCAAAAAGACACAGAAACAATGCAACAAAATGAAGAAGAATAACCAAATCACGGAAACACAATTTACAGACAACACACAACACATATGTTCCGTGTACTTAAATTAAATATCAGAAAAAAGAAAAAATTGTAACGTAGTATAAAAGGAATTTATACGAAATTCCGAAAGACAAATAACGTAAGCAGAGCAAGAAAAAACAGCAAGCAAACAGAGACAGACAGCAAAACAACAGATACAAAGATACAAGATACATGTTACTAGAGAGCACTTAATAAGCGCACATAAAGTGAGCCAATATCTAGGATCCATCCATAAAGACAGGCCGCGCTACACTGAGAATGCAGTCTCATTATTTTGGGCTGTTTAGATACTCTATCTTTAAGTGGGAATTTACCAAGTTCTATTTTCCATTTTATTTAATTTACTTCTTTAATTAAATTTCAAACTTCATCTTAATTTACATTTTAATTTTCTTTTATGACTGGTTTTTTATAATTTATGGCTAATTATATGTATAGCCGTTGCCATTAAATGGGTAAAACCAGGATTTAAACTGAAACAAATGTATTATTATGTGTATTACAAGTATCTATAGAAATATCATACATTATTATTTTAAAGTGCAAATCAATTATGAATATACTTATAACAATACTTGAAAAAAAATTGTTTCCATTTTCAAATACACAAAATTTAGATACTATCTTAATTTAGTTTAATATCTAATGTACAACAGAAAAAAATAGGTTAACAATAAATGGATCTTAATTAAATAATTATGCCAATTTTCTTGATAATTAAGGTTAATGTCAAAATTTCCAACGATTTTACATTAATTGAATATGATGACTTAAAATTCAGTACATTAAAATAAAATATTAATTGTATTATTATTTATTATTTATTTATTTATATAATAGCTTATTTTTGAGGTTGTTTTGGTTTTTTTTAAGTGTAGGAGTTACTTACTCTGTAGACCGCACCTATTGGTCTATTTGGAGACGCGTGTCTTTTTTCGCTTCAAGTACCTGTTGGACTCTACCTGTAGTGTTGCCGTTTTCGCTTCGATTTGATTTTCGGTTTCTGTTTCGTTCTTGTAATGTGTTTAACAGGATATGACGTGTCGAGACTTATAGCTAGAGAGACACAGACATCATCCAAGCATAATTACCCAAGCCAAGTTCAACCTTTGTTTTCGGTTTTACTTTCACTGCATCCCATAAAAATTAATGAGTTATTTGAGGACTCAGTGGCATTTTCATTCATAAAAACGCTCGGAAAATCCAGGATATTGATGAATGAATCACACTTACACTCGAAATATTCACATGCAAATACCCACACGTTCTCTAAAACTAATTGTTTTTTAAGCTGGAAATTTTATATACGAGATTCCTTCAGATATACTATAGTACAAATCTAAAAAAAAAAACAAAAATAATTTAAAAAATAAAATTCAGAACAAAATTAAATAATATTGAAATCAGCTAAAACCTCTAACCATATTAACGAATAATTCGAATTCATTCATTTCTTTACGATTCTATACAAACTGTTATATCTTCTACTAAATCAAAGCATATTTGAAAGATTTTAGACTTTGCTAATTATAGTTTTTTATTTTAATGCAGTCCGCCTCCAGCCCATTCAGTTTGGTTGTTAGAATATCATCAAAAAAACATTTAGCTAAAAAACCACATAATATTTGACTGCGCATAAAGAAGACGCCCTAATTAGACAGCGCCAGGTATAACTGTAGAGAAAACCTACGTGAAAATGATATAACCCAAGGGAAAACAAAGGGAAAATACATATTTTGCTTGACGCTGTCAGCGAAAACAAATTTATGAGCATTTTTATTGTTGTTTGTTTACTTTTGGCACGCTGCAGAGGTTGACCATCGATGGCTAGACCAATAGATACCTAAAACCATGAGCTCGACCTTTTTTTATAAAACCCGAACACACTCGGGCACGTACCGATCAATTTTGATCCTGTCGGCGCGTGTTTACCTTTTACAAATTGTTCGGGTTACCTGCTCGATCATTTCTACCTGACCTATATGCCGTATACTTCAATATATTGATCTCGTGGCATATGTCCAGCATTCGATTCGTGTCGATCAGATTTCAGTAATGATTTGACCTTTCGTTAGTTTTGATTATGATTCCTATTTAAATAGGTTGAGGCGCTGTTTACACTCTTCAATTTTCCATGTGGGAAAAATGTGCTACGAATATGTAAGTAATATTGCATAAAATTTAATCCCTAAAGTCAAGGTATGTTTATTTGCTTTAGCGCTTGAGTGTTTGGATTAGAAATTAGTCAAAAATTCATTGGGTAATTCGTAGATTTACCTATAGTTTGTTTTCAACACATTTATTTAGGTGACAGAAAAAATGGAATATATGAAAAACATAAATAAAAGACTTATTTTATTAAAAAACAATCAAGAGCTAAAAATTGAAAAAATTGTTTGTAGTAACAAAAAATTTGTACAGGGCAGATCAGTCGGACGGGACAGATCAGTCGGACGGGCCCGACTGTAGAATACCCTGTACATTTTATTTTATATACAATTTTATAAAACTGTCACTCTAAGCGTATCAAAAGTATTTCTTCTTCTTCCCTTTTTACGTGCGCCAGCTGCACTGCGCTGCGCTGCTGCTGCTGCGCTGCTGGGCTGCGCTACCAATTGCGTAGCTTATATCTACTTTGTTTATTAACCGATTTTAATGCGCTTTTCAGCATAGTTAAATATAATAGAATAAAGTATATGTACCAAATATCAACATTCTATGTTTAATATTACGACAGACAGACAGACAGACAGGGCTAAATCGACTCAACTCGTCTCCCTGATCAGGAATATATATAGTTTGTGGGGTCTGCCACGCCTCCTTCTGCCTGTTACATACATTCGCACAAAGTTATTAACCCTGTTTTTCCCATTTTTCAAATGGGCACAGGGTATAGAAAGATAAGATATTGTAAATATTTTCTACATATCATACAAATTAAAAATGACTCAAAATTTTATAAAATAAAAATTAAAAATGGTTTTTTAGATTCTGTACCTTAACAATGTAAAAGGGTATATTAATTTAGCGCTACCAACCTCAAAGATCTCGAAAACTATAAACGGCACAGCAGCCACAATAATATATATATATAGTATGTATATTTGCTATAAGTTTCATTACGATCTGAAACGGCGAAGAAAGTAGCTCCGTCCTTACTGATTTTAATACATATTAGTTTAAGAAAAATTTGAAATATAATTAAAATGTTGGGTAAACTTTTCAACAGAAAAATCCGCTTATCAAAAGCAATGTCACAGACCAAAAAGAGCAACAATGAAATCAATTAAAAGTGTGTTAAAGAGTGTTAAGAGGGTCGTCAAGTGTTCCAGATAAGAAATTCCTTTTTGGAGTACTCAGATCATAGGCACAGCATCCGCAGTTTGTAGCAACCGCAGAGCACTTGACTCTCTGCTTCTCTCTAAGTCGGAATGGCTTTAATTGATATTATCAAAGAACATAAACCAGTAGAAGTTGAATAGTTCTGATGATGGCTCATATGGCCTTCTAGATAAGAAGATTTAAAGATCCAAGTGCGAAATACTTGAATAGTTTAATAATTTTATTATGTTTTGTGGTATATACGATAACCCGGTAAAAGGATAATAATAAATTTATGCTCGAAATATTAAAAATGCATAAATACATCAACGACAAAGAGCGTGTGATATCTGAGATGGTTTCTTGTGGGTTCTCTATGGATGACACTTGTTAGTTGTCCCGAGTCCGAACCCATTTCTCGGAGCACCATAAATATGTCAAAATAATGTACTCAAGTGTATGTACATACCTAATCGTATATTTTGGAAGTACGGTCATACACATGTACATATAACATACATCTATGCGTGAGTGTTTCTCTCGTGTATTGGTGGGTCTCGTGGGATATACAAATAAATATATTGACTGTGAGGTTTAATTTGGGACTCTTTATATGCAGCTTATTATAACTCATTATATATCTTTGGGTTTTCGGGTATTTTTTGTCATTAACATTTGAGATGTTTTTTAAAGATGAACTGTACTGCGCTACGCCTCATTGGCAATTTGAAATCAAGTGTGAAACACAGCACCTACCCATAAAAACACAAGTATTTTATCCTTTAGGGATACTACGTTTAACTATAATAAATCACATCATTAGCAACTCGTAGTTGTTGCTACGCTATGTCACATTTTTCCAAATTTCAATAGTTTTTGGAATGATTTATGCCCCAGTTTTGTTTTGTTGACACGCACTCCTTTCAAAACCTGCCACAAACCATGCTGAATTCAAGTGTACCTCCGTTCATATAACTGGGCTTTAACCCTGACAATTAGCATATGTTTAGAATTTCTTTCTAGTTTATTTTGAGGTCACTTACTGTTATTTGCATGTGTGCCCATTGCATTTTGTACTACTGAATTCGTCTGTTATTCCTTATCGGACCTAACTAAGCATAACGCACCCCATGTAAAATTGTGCATAGGTCCAACCTCTGTCCGTGAGAACTTCATGTTTAGACTCTATATGTGGGTGCCGTTAAGTAAACTGTGGGATAACTGTTTCTTGCAAACCTACGCCTTGAATTAAAGAGCGAGTTTCAAAATATAAATTAACCTTTTTTGTTATATTGGTTGTTTTCACCAAGTTACCGCTCAATGGATCCATCACCCGATACCCTATAAATGCAACCTTTCGTTCTACATATGTAACCTGGTGAATGCGTTTGATACATTTTGCAACTTGCAACAGTCTTTTATGCAGAAAGTCTTCAAAAATTAATTTTTAAAATGCTAACAGATATATTTGTTTACATTTTGAATTAAAATGAGCGGAAAAAACAGTAATGGATCAGAAATTTTTTATGATACATGCAGGGTTATATTTTATCGGTTATCGGGTGATCGATACATGGAGCGGTAACCTGGTGAATACAACCATTATTAAGTATAGGATTTGTTTACCATTATATTAAAGAACATCGATGAATCTGGAATAAAGATGACATCGTCGATAGGTCTAACTCAATGTATCGAAATTTTCCGATGCTTTAGAACAGGCGATGTTTTCATTCGATGACTCCGCTGCACACAAGCGCTGATAGAGTTGTATAGAGTTGCATTCAAAAGTATCGATGCCCAACATAATATATCGATAAATGAAATGCTTTTCTGAAATTCTGGCCGTCACAAAGTTTTCCACATTTGTATTTCATCTAAAGTCGTGATTTGCATTATTTTGCATCGTAATCAAAATGCCGTCCATCAAGTTGCAAACATCTGATGAAGAGGTGTTCGAAATTAATTTGAATGTGGCCAAGCTGTCTGGGAAAATTTGCCACGTGCTGGGAGATTGCGATGAGAATGACTACCAAAACGTCATTATCCCATTGCCCGATGTGAATGCGTATACCTTGCGAAAGGTGCTAATCTGGGCAGATTATCATAAGGACGACAATATGGAACTATTGGAGGAAAACGATCCAGAAATGTCTTGTGATGATATCTCACCGTGGGATGCTGAATTTGTCCAAGTCGATCAGGCTACACTCTTTGGTCTGATGCTGGCTGCTAATTACTTGGACATCAAGGGATTGATGCTGCTAACTTGCAAGACTGTGGCCAACATGATAAAAAACAAGTCAACCGACACCATACGCAAGATTTTCAACATTGGGGATGACTTCGCTGACAAGGACGAAGATGCTGAAGAAATCTAGAAGTAGGAAAAGCAAATAAGTTGTACTTAAAAAACGAATAAACAAACTAAAATGGTAAAAACTTACAAGAAACGGCATTATATAAAGTGAGGATGTTACATTACAGTACTTATTGTATAGAATGATTTAATTTTTGTATACTACGAGAAAAAAAGGAAAAACATGGAATGCCACATGCATGAAACGCGTGTTAAATAATATAGTATAAGTGACGTCCATGCAGGTTTTTAAGGTCAAAGTTCCCCATATAAATCACAAACACATGCAACCTACGAGCCTGTATTGAGATGAGAATATAAATAATAATTCTGTATACAATTTTTTTGCTTTTAAATTAAATTGAAAATTTGTTAATGAGACGGAACGTTGGGGCAACAGTTTCAAAAGCAAATGAAAAAATGAACATAAATATATTTATAAATTATTATATTCGTATGTATTCGGATTGTAAGCATGTGCTTGAGCTATTCCAAAGTGTAAACAAAAATCGTACGTCGGCCTCTGGCTTCTGTCAGTCCGACGTCTATCCGGCTGTTTGTCTGTGCCGTAGGCAGCAATAGTCTCCCTCGGACAACTTTGCGATCTGTCCAGTTTATTTTGTTTCTATTGCTTATCAGTATTGAAACGGTTTTTTTTTTTTTTTAATATTTTCATATATTTTTTGTGACTTTTCAAAATTGCCACAGAGGTTAAACTGAAATCAGAGAGAAGCGTCGACCCACTTGAGGAGTCGCCTACATTATGAATTCATTGGCATACTATACCCTATGTTTTCAGTCATAAAAACCTTGTCGAAATGTCCAAACAGATCGTTTGCTGCTGCCTATTCAAATAACGATAAAAATCCCATAAAAATGTATATACATTCGAAATCGTTTTATGACTTTCTCTTGACTTTCGTCCTGGTTCAAATCTAACAAGTATTTAATCAGCCATTAGACTGGCACTTCAGCCTCTCTAAGTAGTACTTGTCATACCAAAATTTTACGACTTTTCAACATTTTTTTTTTTGCGTTTTGCCTAGGGAATTGGCAAAAGACTCGAATATATCTTTCTCTCTGCGTTTTTCGTTCTCCGTGTGAAGTGTGCGCCATACCCAACCATTATTTTCTCACGGCGCCTGCAATCCTGTCTCTCCCCAGCTCCCGAACTAGGATACTTGGCGCGGCTTATGAAATTCTATACGCCTCTCGATTGCATGCATATATTTTATGTTTGGTCCTTACTTCTACACTCTCTCTCCCTTTACCCCAATTCACCATGATGTGTGTAATAGTGTAGCAAGTACGCGTGTTTTTCTGAAATTTGTGGAGAATTTTAATTTCAATTTACAGTTCTCGCGCTTGTTCCACACATTAGAATTACACGCTCAATTTGAATGCGATGATGTGAAATTCTCATACAAATTAGAAAATCACATGCTTTGAGATTGCATATTTCAGAACGCATGTTTGAGTTTGATACAAATTTTAAAAACTTTAATTAAACCCTTAAAAAAATAAAAATTTGAAACAAGACTGTTGAAGGCGCTGTACCCAATATTGTAAATATATTTCTATAAAACTGTCACACGAAGCGTAGCAGCCAAGCTTCTCCTTCCTTTTTATTATATTTAATGGTTGCACTACCAAGGGGCGAGCGTTGCAACGACTGCAATATTGTTTAGATAAAATCGCGTGTTTTTATTAACCGATTTAAATAAGATTTTCAGGATAGATCAATATAATGAAAGAGAGTATATATTCCGAATAACAACCTATTATGTTCTCTATTACGCTTGTTATTTGGTTTTTTCGATTAGGGCGTTAAGGGGGCGTGGCATTCAACCATTGAAAAAAAACTCCATCTGCGTCTGATATAGACCTATTAACAACTGAATACAACATTTTTGTAATTATATTTGTGTCTCTTAAATTGTTGAATGTACTCTTTTTATGTTCATTGTGGGCGGAAGGGGTGTGGCATCCAAGATTTCAAATAAACCTGATCTACGAATGGTATACACCTTTTAAAAATAACCAAAACGGGTTCTCCAGCTTTTAAAGTTTAGGAAATCGACGCGTTTATCCAGACAGACAGACTGACAGACATGGCTGAATTGACTCAGCTCGGCATCCTGATCAAGAATATATACGCCTTCCGCCTGTTGAATATATTCATTCAAAATTAATAACCCTGTATTTCCAAATTTTCAATGGGTACATGGTATACAAATTAGTATACAATTGAAACAACAAAAAATAACAAGAATTGGTTTTCATTTTAAGTCGAAATTTAAGGATTATTTTAAAATGTGTATGTAAAAAATTCTAAGAGGCTTAAAATCTTTTCTTGGACAAAATATGTCCATGACTGGTTTGTTATGGGTAATTTGTTATCTAGATCTAAAATTCTACAAAGTCTTTTAAATAAATAAATACCAGAAATGTCGCATACTTTTATACGAATTGTTCGCCTTTAAAACTTTTGATATTTTCAGTGATGGTTTTTAGATGTTCGGAGCCATTAATACTAAATAATATATTCCATGGAATCCAATTCTATTATCTATACGATGCTCGCTTCAACTTTGGCTGGCACATTAGCTTTAATTGTTGTTAAATTTTAAACACTAAGCTTATACAAAGCACGCATACATACAAATAAATACACATACGCATGCACATGCACACATTTATTTATGTACATACATACATATGCAGAAGCGTATGTACGCTGGCAACAGCCAACCACAACAACGACAATAACAACACCCATAGGGCAACAACAACTTAACCTCAACACAGGCCCGGCTTGGCCTGCCCACCTCCCGTCTGCCGACTGCCGTCTATCGTCTGCTGCCTGCTGCGTTTTGAGAGGCGTTGCTTAAATCGGCGCGAGCGAGAGCGCAAATGCCACGAGTGGCTAGGCATACGCGGCATATGTGCGATAAGGTCCGTTGCTGAACGGCGCGACAAGCGATGAAGGAATGAAGAGAGTGAGAAATACGCGAAGAGAGCGCAAAGCAAAACATTGAGAGAGTGTCAAGTGAGAGCGCCAATTGTTGTTGGATGCTGGCTGGCGTTAGAAGCTTGGAAGAAAAGAAACATGCACAATGATTATGAGTTATATTATAACGGCGCATTGAGCAGAGAGCCAAAGGCAAAGTGCAAAGCACAAAATGTAATTGTATGAATGAAGGGAGAGCCTAAAAGAGCGAGAGCGCGGTTTGGGATGTTGAGATTTGTTTTTGTGCTTATTCCATGCCAGCACGTATGTATGTGTGTATGTTTGTATGTAATTATTGTAGTGGGATTTTTAAAACACTTTTTTTTATGATTTTTGTTCGTTTTGAAATTAAGCGTGTGCTCGGAGCTCAGTTTGTATGAAAAACGCGACGGACGCGGACACGTACGTGGATCAGCGCGGATTATTGTTGAAAATTCACTAGGCGAGCTTGATCTAGTCGAAAGCTTAAAGCTCCTCAAGCCGCACTGCAAACATGACGAAGACGGGCAAAAGCAAAGAGAAGGATAAACACGGCATAAACACGGTATCGCGTGTGCGCACCAATTTGTTGGCCAATGCGGCCGATATGAAAATCGCCAAAGCCCTGGCCAAAAAGCCAGCACTGCCGAAAGGAGTGGGCGAAAGGGCAACAGGATCTGCCTACGATCACGCTGTGTCTGTGAAAGAGCTAGCCATAGTGTCACAGGCGAACAACGGCAACGACAACGTCGACGTCGACGTCGGCAGCGAGCAGCGCAGCAAAGCAGCGACGCCGACGTCGCCGCTTGCCACAGCGAATTTATCGTCGACATTCGAGTCGAAGGCTCAGACATCAGTTGCCAGCGAAACAGCGAAGCAAACGCAAGCAAGCGCAACAACAGTTTTACTAAGCGAAGCAGCAGCAGCAGCAGCAACAAATGCAGCAACAGCAACTGCAACAACAACAACAACCATATCGAACGCAGCAAATTATGATGAGAACGTAACTTGTGACGTCACAAGCCAAGTTGTGGGAGACGAGACGGCAAATAGCAATAATAATAACAATCAAGATAAAGTCGAGCCCAAAACAGAAAGCGAAACTAGCGATAAATATTACAAAATCGTTGATAAGTGCAAAAGTGAGCTAAGTGATGACAGCACAACAACAACAGCAGCAGCAGCAACAACAACAGCGATTTTGCCGGTTCTAGTGTTAAATCATAATCATAATAATATTCACAAAGTGCCAATCGAGGGGGACGCGAGTGACAATAGCCGCAAGCCAATCAAAAGCGAAGCAGCAACAGTTGCCACTGTGTCGGCAGCAACAGTTGCTGCCAGCGAACTGCCATTGCATTATCGCGGCATCAACAACTCCGTGATTATAGCCAACTATCAGCACCAACAGCAGCAGCAGCAACAACAGCAGCAGCAACACATCGAGCAACAACACATCTATGAGCAGCAGCAATACTTGCAACAGCAGCTACAGCAACAGCAACAGGAGCAGCAACAGCAGCAGCAGCAACACGCCAGCTGGTTGGCCTACAGCAATTGCGCCTACGATCTGACCAGCAACAGCAGTCAGAACGCAGCAGCAGCAGCAGCAGCAGTTGCTGCAGCAGCACAGGACAAAACCGAATTCTATGCCTTGGCTGCCTCTCAGCATTTGCTAGCGCATTTTCCTTATCATCCGCATTCGCATCCACATCCGCACACGCATCCGCATCTCTACGAACCGCAGCAGCAGCAACCGCAACAGCACGGCAGCAACACCAACAACAGCAACAGCACGGATCCCATAATGCGCAACAATTTTGCGCTCTATAGCGTATACGGGGGAGGCGGAGGCGGTGGCGTCGGCAGTGGGGTGGGCGTGGGCGTGGGCGTGGGCGCCGAGCATCAGCTGCAGCAACATGCTGCTGCGGCGGCAGCAGTTGCCGCCGTTGCCAACACGGTGATTGCACACACCACCCACAATGCCACGCCCAACATAGACGATGTCATCCAGGACACGCTCAAGGACGAGTGCTTCGATGACAATCACAGCTCCAGCTATCACATGCTCACTTCCGTTTCCGATCTGCAAGTGCTGAAGGAGGCCAATGCCGCCATCTATTCGATGACGCCCGATCAGCTGTTGCAGCATCAGCATCAGCAGCAGCAGCATCAGCAACAGCAGCAACATCTGCAACAGCTGCAGCATCATCATCAGCAGCAGCAGCAACTGCAGCAGCTGCATCATCATCACAACAACAACTCCGCCAGTTCCGTCGGTGGCGACTCGCCCTCCCCATCGCACACCCTCTCCGCCGCCCATGCGCATGCCAGCGATGTGGCAACCCTGCAAAATTTCACCCAGTTAACCAGCGCTACGCCCATCGGTGGACTCCATCGGGACAGCTACGGCAGCCTATCGCCGGAGCACGGCAGCTATTTTACCAACCCCCTCAGTCCCGTCCTGCAGACCAGGTGAGTTCAGTAGTCAAAAAATCCCATCAAATAAGCTCATGTTGTTGATCTGCAACCCGCTTTTTATACAACGAACAACTTCGAAATCTTAATTTAATTGAAATTTAGTTTTTTTTCAACTTTGAAAACCTAGAAAATTACTGAAACTGAATTTTCAGCTTATTGGAAATCATGATTATAAGACTATACTTACTCGTATTTTTTGTTCAAGTTATTCCATTTTCTTTAATTTTTTGGTTAGATAAAAATTAAGAACTCATGAAACTAAATCTAATTTTTGTAGACCCTGTACTTTAAAATAGTAATAAAAGTACAAATAGCATCTTTATTAAGTTAGTGCAAATGAAAAATGTGTGTAAACCCATAAATTCCATAAATTTATATAGTATTTTCGACGCTATGTCAGCTATGTGTATGTATCTCACAAACTATATGAGTAAGTAACGCAATTTTTCTTAGTTAGGTTCTCCTATGCAGTAAAGATATCAAGTTTGTTATAGATTTTTGATATCTTGTCCCTTCTTCCATAGGGTTCCTTCTCACAGTAAATAAGCCACAATTTAAAAGCTACAGACTTGTAATTTGCATACTCCATTGATGCTGAGTATTGCGTTAAGATCGGATAAGAAACTGCGAAAATATGCAGACAATTTGGTCGGCTGTGAGTGTTTTATTGAAACACAAAGTAGACTTTGTCGGATAAGTCCGAATGATCTGCTCCGTCTTTACTAGTTTGTAACTTAAAATTATATGTTCTATTTATTTAAAAACTTTCTACAAGTCACAAAAAAAAAAACAAGCTAAACTTTTTCTTTTAATTCGATTAAGTGAATAACATTCAAACAAACTCCAACTCGATTCGGAAACGAAATCAGTCTTTGGATATGTTAAGTCATACTTTTCCGAGCTGAACTCTTTTGTTATTCTATTTTCACTATATTTTTGATCTTAAGTCCATTTAATTTCAGAGTTATTAGAAATCAATGTATTGTGTATATTGTAGTAATGTAGATTATTTTCTTCGAATGCTGACATACATATACTTGGCAGGATACTTTTTACTTATTTATTGATTTGAGTTAAAGTTAAAAAAAAATATTTAGTATTCTGCATTAGTTAACCAACACCTTTTATGACCTTTCCTGTGTCCCCCTCGCCCTTCCGTAATACCGGGGCTCCCTGCCAACCATGTATCGAACCTGACGACAAAAGTGAGCTCATTGTTGCTGTTGTTGAACCCCCGCCTCGCACGTGCCTTTCAATAAAAAACGGAGCCCGCTTCGGCGATTCGCACAAGCAAAAGTCATGATCAGTAGCAACTGTTGCTCTGATGTTGTTGCTTTTGCTTTCTGATTCATGTGTTTTTTCTTTCTTTGCCGTATTTCTCTTATGTTTCTCAAGCTCGTCATAGTCATAGGTAAAAATAAAAAATAATAATAAAAATGTAAAAAACAGCACAAAATGTCACAATTGTTGCACTTGTTGTTAGACTTCGCCCCAGACTTCGGCACCCCCTTTCCCCCTTGCTAAACAGCCGAAAACGCTCTACATGCTGCTGTGGCATTCTCAGGTGGTTTTGCATTCTGTTTACTTACTTATATACTCTATATACTTTAATACCTATGTACACCTATAGAAATATGCATTCCTCAGATTGGAAAATCTGTTCATCTTTTTGGTATTTTTTATTGTTATTATTTGTTTTTATTGGTGCTGCTTGAGGAGTTTCGCCGCGCTAAGAATTTTTTTCAACATTTGTTTTTTGAATACAGTTGGTTTTATTCTTCGATACGAAGAACTCTGATAAATTTATATGAAAATATGTATGCAACCAGTGAGGCAGGTTAGAGGTTTGCATGTAAATGGAATATTCCTATGAGCAATACTTGTTGTATACGAGGGTGCGAAAAACTACTTTTCAAATTGAATTTTGAATGCTTTTATTTTTGAATATTTGCTACAGTGTTATTGTATCGAATGAAGTAGATTCAGAGCTATCTTGCTTGCATAATTCAAACCAATATCTTTTTATATAGCAAATTTTTTAAATTTGACTGATTTTTTAAACTCTTTTTACATTTTGCTGTAAATGAGTAACGTGCCCAATTTTCCTAAATTTTTGATGAAATATATTATTATATTATAAAATATGATATTTATTATATTTGCATTTTCTTATATATTATTTATTTATTTATTATTTGTTATATGAAAACAATATTAAAAACAAAATCATATTTTCAACTATATATTTCTTTTTTATAATTGTAAAAGTTAATACATAATTCTTAGTTTTTGGTTCTATAAAACTATTATTTTAATGGAATGTTTTTTTTTTTTACATATTTAATATTTATATTTGGTTAGTTTAAATATTTAATTTCGAAATATGTAGATTACATTTTTGCATTAAACTGTTGACATTTGTTTGCACTTCAGTTGTAGAATTTTTGCAAAAGAAATATTTTTGTTTATGTTAAACGACATTTGATGTGTTTTTACATATTCGCTTAAAATTTCGTCATTGTGCAGTTTGTATTTCTTTCTATTTTTTTTTTGTTTTTTTTTTTGTTTTTTTTTTTGCAATTGCAGTCATTCAGAGTTTTTAGTTCCTGCCCGAAAAAAGGCAGAGGCCAGCAAGAAAGAAATATCATAAAAATGAAGAGATCGCTCCAATTTCATAAACAAAAACAAAGCCAAACTCAAGAGATGGTATAAAGTTGGCAGAGTGTGAACTGTTTGTGTATCTATATATATTTTCAGTTTGATCGCAATGCTGAGTCATGAGTGTATTCCCAAGCTACTACTTGGATCCATGGGCCCAGCATAGGGAGTATTTCGTCTAAATAGAAGCTATCATGCTGGTGGCAAGCAACACGTGTTCAGGTGGCAAGTCGAGCACGTGCCACACTCACATGCTAATAATGCGAAAGGGGCACATGACCCGCATTAGATGTGCAGCACACAACTCGAAATACCAAAAATAAATAACGAACAAATTTTAGCCAAATGCAAATTGCAATTGTAGCGCATTTTTCTAACTTGTTCTGCAAGAGGATACCCCTTATATAGTATACACAATACCTATGAGTGTGGACTCCGTAACAAGATACGCCAAACACCACCTAACTCATGACATAGAAAACTAAAACTAAAACTGTATTGGCACTTGGAGCAGCTTCTCAGGGTAGCCGCTGAGTCAGCGGTAGTTGAGCCTCGCTAAGGTGGCTACCCTGACAATTGGAGACTTTACGACGAGCCTCCCTCCGTCTCCGGCTCTTGTAACAAAAAGCTCTCCCTGAACCCGCACAACTTCTATTTTCATTTCCATTTTGTTCTAGTTTCTCGCTCTCAATTTTAGTTAGCTTGGTTTTTATTTGTTTTTAGTGGAAACGTGTTTTGCATGGTTATGGGAAAATTGGCATAACCAAATAATATGTCTAATACAATAACCGTGGAATTGTAAGTCAATGAAATTCCTTAAATTTGTTTTCAATATATCTTAGCTAACTTAAATATTCCCAACTGTAAGTCAATGGAATTCGTCACAGTTTTCTATTCCCTGTACTTGAAAAAAGTACAAAAGGGTATATTAAGGTTTTGTAAATAAGAAATGTGTGTAACTCGCAGAAGTATGCATACATATGTATATTCGTGATCAGGGGGATATGCTGAGTCAATATAGCCAAGTCCGTCGGCCCTCTGTCCCATATCTGTCTGTCCGTAGCTGCAAATAGATCTTGCAAAATATTAAAGCCAGAGACGCTGATAAAGTTTTAATATCTCATATTAATTTGCTTCTACTTTAAAGGGTTTGTTTAGTTACAAAAATATAGATTGAATAAAATATATGTTAGTTATAAAATAATGTCTTCTGTAACTAAATATATATTTTATTAAAATGCATAATCTTCGTACAGTGCAAAAAACAACTTTATATATTTAACAAAAATACAGTTAATAATTTTTCGCACATTCGTATTTTGCACTTTTGATTCACATTATACGTACGCTATGGGGTTTCTCCGTTTAGCGCTTTGGTGCCCTAAGCGAATATAGCCGGACAGCCGGACAGCCGGACAGTTGGGGTAGAACGGACGGAGTGCGGTTGGATGACGAGCGCACGTATGTGACTTTTGGTCGGTTTTGTGCGGTGCAGAAACCAGAAGAAGATACGAGATACGAGTGGTTAGCTCACATATGGAAATATGGAAAACAAGAAGTCTGCGCGAAATACTCACCTGCAGCAAACAGCAACAAGAACTACAACAACAACAATCAGTATAATAATAATAATTAACAATGAACAACGATAAAATAATATCGTGCATTTTTATTGTCTTGACACTTCCTATATACTGCTACTCACTGCAAAAAGTAAACGAACGATGCCAAAATAGCGTGCGACATCTTGCATGCATACTATAGCTACATATAGTTTAGGTATTGGTAAAGATATGGGTATACGTAAAGAAAAAGTATAGGTATAAGTATTCCAACATTTGTCTATTTTTATGTTGTTTTTCATGTGGATAATATGCTTATCTATGCGCGTGTTCATCTTAAATTGAAAAAGCGCTTAAGGGAAAAAGATAAATTTGGATTTAAATATTTTGCAATATATATTCTGATGTGCTTTATCGTTTACATATTTAGTAATATTTTAATATATTGATTTTTATACGAAACAATTTAATATGTCTATTTTGTATATTGTTCAAATAATTATTGTAATTTTTGTACAATATGGAATGATTTATAAATTAAAATAATTGAAATAATTGGGAACTTCAAAATGAATTGTACATTATTCAAGTGTTATGGGATAATATAATTTTTTAAATTACGCATATATTATAGAAATTTTTAAATACCGATATCAATTAGGCCCTTAGCTGTTTTTTCATCTTTCTTCATAAAATTCTAAACATAATTAAAGCTAATTTCATTCATAATTTATGCATTATGAAAACATTTTCAGTTTATTGTTTGGATTTTTTGTTAGCTAAAAAATACTTTTGTGTTTCAGCTGGCAATTTGTTAAACATGTGTAATTTATTTTGTTATTTAGTTTTTAAGGTTTCGCTGTTGTTTCGAGAGCATTTTTTAGCCGTAGCCGTTGAGGTTGGGGCAGCGCAGTTGCAGTTGCAGTTGCAGTCGACGCCTCGCTGGCATCAGCTTCAGCTTCAGCATCAGCAGAGCGTCGGAGCGTCAGAGAGCGTCGACTGCATTGGCATAAAACTAAACCCGACTCAAGTCATTATGCAAACGCGCGTGCCCCGTTTCGGTTGTTGTATCGTCTGTGTTTGAGACCCGCTCTGTGCTATATGCGATTTTTGGCTCACAAATAAACGAAATAAAACAAAAATAAAAATAAAAGTATCGGAAAAAGAAACAAAAACAACGGAAAACCGAAAGCTCGCGCTGTCGTTAGGGATATACACGCGATCAGCTTTGAAAACATAAATAAATAAATAATTGTATTTGACAAAAATAAAACTAACGAAAAGGGTTGTAAGAGACAATAGAGAAATGCATAATTAGTGTGCTTAACATCCAAAGCGAATTTCTGTTAAGCTCTGTAGAATATTTTTGCCACCAGTGTAAGTGCGCATATGTGTCTGTGTGTGTGCAAGTGTGTGCGTGTGTGTGAAACCTTCCTCTGCTCCTCTCAAGAAACCGAACAACTTGTGAATTACATTTGGCAACTCTGCATATTTGTTGTGTCTCCTTTTGGCTTTCCGTTTGTTTATGCCAAAATCAGAAAAGGCATAATTGAACAAGTGTGGCAAAAATATTTGCCCAAGCTACCGTTGAGAGGCAATTCGAGTCGGGCTATAAACAAAAGCTTCAAGAAGGCCTATACTTAATACTTAATGAAATCATACACAACACACACACACTCGCACACACCCGCACACATGCGCAAGTGCCTTTGGCACGGGATGCTGGTGGTCCCAACAGCAGACGCATTACAGCGCTCTGTAATGTAAACAAAAGCGAGCACAATGTTAATTAGCAGCCATCTGTTTGCCTCTTAACAGCGTCTGCTAGCAGAACCTCACAGAAAACGCGCACAAATGTGAAGCAAGCGTTTTTAAACGCACACTATAAAATACTTGCGCCAATCAGCTAAGGAAATATTTAAAATTTTTAAAACTATATAAATAAATACAAACAAAATGTTTTTTTCAAATTACAATAATATGTATTTGAAAAATTATTGCTATAGGTAAATAATCACAAATATTATTATCATAAAAATATAATTGTTTTGAATAATTATTATTCGTAAATAAATAAATGAAGTATTTATAACATTTATTTATTTATTATTTATATTCAATAATTACCTCTATAACTATAGCATATTACTATAAATATTATTATTTATTTTAGCATACACATTAAGCAAATTATTACACAAATTGCAAATGTTATTTAAATTAAAAATATACTATATGTATTAATTTTTTACAAATATTTTAATTTTTTTTTTGTTTTTGGCATTTTTTTGTAAATTACTATTCTAGTTAAATTAGTACCAAAATATATAAAATATAATTCTTTTAAAAAAACTGTTAAAATTTTTAAATAAATTATTTGTGTTAGTTGTTTGTAAATTATTGCTATGGGTAAATTATAACCAATATAAATATTATATATGTAAATAATTGTTATTAATAACGAATCGCAGTTTACAATTTATAGATAACTTATTTACGATTTTTGTTTTTGCAGCTCCGTCTATGCAGGTCCGCTGCTTGCCTCGGCAGCCAATGGCATGCAGTATGGCATGCAAGCAATGTCCTCGCCCACCCACATGCATTCGCACCACCAGCCACAGCAACATCAGCAGCAGCAGCAGCAGCAACAGCAACCGCAGCATCACCACAACACCAGCAGCAGCAGTCCGGGTCCAGTGGGTCTGCTCCACTCGAGTGGTTCGACGATGTTGGACGACGGCTACGGGTCGCCAAAGAGCAGCCACAGCGGTGGCACGGCCGGCCCCTTGCCCGGCTTTCAACGCATTGCACCCACTGGTGGTGCAGGTGGTGCAGCGGCTGCCGCTGGCTACGGCAGCAGCGTGGCCAATGGCGCTGCCACTGGCGCTGAACGTCCTGGTTATGCATCGCTAGCTAATTACCGAACACACGTAAGTCGAAAAGACACACGCCCCTTCGCCCGTTTCCCCTCTGCCCAGTCACAAATGTTGTTAACTGTTTGTCCCATTTAAAGAGTATTCAAATTACTTAATTCAGATGGAGGCAGAAGTATATATTACCTATTTATGACAAGCGTGTCTGTTGCATGCGACTGTTCCGCTTGCATAGCATTTATTGTAGGATCTTAAATTGATTTGCCGCTTTATCTCATTTTTAAGATCAACACTTTTTAAATAAATTATAATTAGCTTTATTTAGGTTTGAACAGTTTTTATTGTAAATTTTTAAGAGTTATTTTCCACAACTAAACAAAGACAGCAGCAAAAGACAAGAAATATTTAAGTTCAGATAATTTAGGAAAATCCCCACCACAACCAAGCAGATGAGATTAAAAATTCAACACTTTTTAGACCCTCTACTTAAGAAAAAGTGGGTCTATTAAGTTAGTGCAAATGAAAAATGTATGGGACACCTAGAATGCTGTGTGGTAAACCTGTCGGTTATGTCCGACTGTAGCCTTCTGACTGGTCTTCTTCGTTCTTTCTCGTTTTATTTGTTTCAGTTGTATGATAAAATGTTTAAATGTATTTATTATTTATCCGTGCAATTGGAATAAGTACAGACCATAAATTATAGGGTATATCATAGTCGTTATTTCATACTCATGAAGTTTTTGTGTTCCTTTTATTTACAGAGCGACGCCTGGTCAAGTCATTACGACCCAATTGGCTACGCGACCAATGCGAGCAGCAGTCAGAGCCAAGTGGGCGGTGCAGGTGGTGGGGGCGGTGGAGCTGCTGTTGCTGGTGGCACCAATGTGATACGCAACGGACGAGTGGTTGCTGCCGCCGCAGCAGCAGCTGCTGCAGCTGTAGACAACGCCGCCGTTGATTCCGCCCGCTTTGCAGCTCATCTCTCCGCCTCGGCATCGTTGACAGCCAGTAAGTACAATTTCTAGCACCACACACAACCAGACACAACCACACACAAACCACACAGCAGTAGTTCAGGCCTATTGGCATACCGCTCACAGACTTTCTAGGTAGAATTTCACACCAAATAGAACGAGCGCGGTTCTGAAACTATTTGCACAACCTGAGTAAACCCTACAAAAAAGGCAAAAGCAATTGGTGCCAAATGTCTGCATTTTGCTAGCAGATCAAACAGAAATGCAGACAAATAGACGAAAATTCAATATATAGGAAAACTATTTACTTGTAATTTATAATAGTATAGAATATATACATACTATATAGAGTATATAGAATAGAATTCAAATAAACTGAAAAGCAAAAGCACACGTCTTCTAAGGATTTTCGTATATGTTGACAAAAATCGTCACAATCTTCGAATACAAAATAATCTTCACAATTTTTGACTTTCGGTTTGATTTTTTTTAATTTAATTCTTATATTTAAAACTTTTTTTTTTATTATTTGCTACAGTTTCTATCCGTGTTTTATGCCAATTAGTTTGATTAAATTGTTCACAATTGTCAACAAATTTGATTAAAGCCAGACAGCATTTTAATTTCAATTTAAACAAAGACTTACAATAACAAATTTTTTTAAATATTTAATTATTATAAAATAATTATTAGTTAATCCATTTTATATTATATTTTATTTTATACACACACACCCACCCCATACATATTTCTATATTAAACATAAAGTATAATAAATTCAATTAATTTTATATAAACTCTTGAAATAAAAACCAAACAAAACAAACATGAAATAAATATACAAAAGTTTAAATAAACAATAAAATATCTACACAACCAATAAATTATGTATACCTTAATATATACAAATAAATAAATGAAATATTTGCAATACTTCACATACACCACAGCCAAAAAACATACACACTTTTGAAGCTAAAAAACTATAAATACATATATATTTGAAAATATTACACACTATTTAAAATACCTGTATGTATTCTGATATGTATAAATCTATGTATGAATCTCCCAAAAAGCATTTCTCGATGCCGATTTTTTCACTGAGGGGCGAGAATGTGTGAATTGTGGTGCGATTTCGACTCCGTTGTGGCGCAGGGATAACACAGGACACTATTTGTGCAATGCCTGCGGATTGTATCATAAAGTGAATGGCCTGAATCGACCTCTAATCAAACAGCCTAGACGATTGGTAAAAAAAACACAAAAAAATCAACAATTTTCAATATACTAACAAACAAAAAAACTACTTTGCTTTTGTGTGGAACAAACATTGAAATAATAAGAAATATTGAAAATCATGAATATCAACTCCTTTAATGATAATGGGAGAACTTATAGAAATCCGCCAGCCAGACAGTACAGTTCTCGCTTCTTTCGTTGAACAAATCTGAATAATATATCCAAATATCTGAACAATTTGAAAAGCAAACAACTGCCAATAAATCTCAAAAAATGGAGCCAAAGAAAATGCAATTTGAAACGAGAGAAATTAATTGAATTTATTATATTATTAATTAGTCCAGTGCTAATTATTATTTAATATCAAGAAAAATGTATCAAAATTATCCCAAAAAAATCAACCAAAAACAACCAAAAAATACCAAAAATATAATGGAATACTTGTTCATTATTACAGTGGCCGCTGAATCAGGCGGGGATTTCTATAAGACCTTCCCATATAATGTGACCGCCGCCGCCTCCGCCGGTAGCCGACAAAAGGCAGCAGCTGCCGCTGCAGCAGCAGCAGCAGCAACAACAGCTACAAATGCAACTAGCTCTGCCGCTGCTGGCGTCGCGTCTGCCTCTGCCGCTGCCTCAGCATCGGCATCCACATCCGCCGTAACGTCAACGGCTCTCGAAGAGCACGTTAGTCGCACCAATTCGAGACGCTTGGTAGGTCGTCCATTACAAAATAATTACGAATAGCGCCAAACCTATAAAAACCTATGAACTCCAACCGAACCAAACCAAACCAAACCAACCAACCCAACCAAACCACCAAGTACTACCTCAACGAAACCAAAAACATCAATCCAAATTAGACAAATACTAACCTATAAATAAACTCAATACTCCAATTGCTCGCAAATTTGTCAACGAAGCACTAATATCAATACACTAGTATTAATAGTAATGCATTAGTTTGAATAAATTTGCTTAATTGCATTTTAAGCTTCTCAGTACAATTTAATTATAATCCTACATATTTATTTTAAAATAAATATATATACAATTTAATTATAGTTCTACATATTTATTTTAAAATTTTGTTTAATTTATGGATTATTATTGATTACTTATTTCTTTTATTAGAATTTGCAAATTTTAAATAATTTATTTATATTTTATACTAAAAATTTATTAATATTTATTATATAATTAATAAAATTATTTATATTTGTATGTGTTCCCTCTTTTGTTAGTTAGTTCACGCCTAAATTTATTTATATTTTCGTATCTTTCTTTTCATCTTATTTGATTAATTTTTTATTTGTTATTGTACATTACAAAACACATTTAATTAAATATTAAAATTGGACTTCGTATTTATTTATTTATTTTTAATTCACGTATATTATTATTTATAAATTGCTTTAAATTTATTAATTGTTTTATTTGACCTTGTATATCCATTTTATTATGTATTAATTGTATTAAAATTCCATGAAATGCTTGATTACTAAAGTGACTTAGATTAATTATTCATAAATATAATAGCGCTTAAAACTTGCTTGGAATTTATTAATCTAACTGTAAATGATACAATTTAATTTATATTTACTACTAAAAAATGTTTTTGGTTTCAATAAGGAGGCTAAATATTGTTCCACAACAAAAGCAAAAAGTAGAGCTAACATTTGATTTCTTTAAATTATCGAATACTTTTGTTAATTATTAATTTAATTACTTCAGAGCGCCTCTCGACGTGCCGGCATGTTCTGCTCCAACTGCCAGACCAACTACACATCCTTGTGGCGCCGCAACCAGCACGGGGAGCCTGTTTGCAACGCCTGTGGACTGTACTACAAGTTGCACAATGTGGTGCGTCCGCTGACTATGAAAAAGGATACCATACAGGTGGGTGTTCAGCTGACTATGGAATGGGAAATGGAAGTTACTAATAAGACTGTTATTTATTATAGAAACGCAAACGCAAGCCAAAGGGTACAAAGAGCGAGAAGTCGAAGAAAATGCGAGCAGCGCAGGCAGCGGAATTAGCTGGAGGCAACAGTAAAGCTTGCCACAGTGCGACCTTGCAGCAGATGGAAGAAGGTGAGAATTAACAAATAGATCCAAAATAAATTTTAAGTTTATAGCCGGGATCGTAATTATTATAATTTTGAAAATATTTGTTATAAAATTAAAGTTATTTTTTTTTATTTTAAAAATATTTGTAATCTCTGATTGAATATCTTTTATAAGATACATCACATGCCCTTCAAGGACAAATATTATGGATTATATTAGATTCTAGTTTAGCTATTATTTATTGGCAAAAAAAAATATAAAAACAAAAACAACAATATAAATATAAAATATGGTATTAGAATCCTTAATTCACGTTAATTAATTAATTAAGTTAAATTTGTATTTTTTAATAAAAATTCATTTTGGGAATTAAAAAAAATTTCAAAATAAATATTGGTATAAAAGTTTAATCCTTATCAAATTTTGCATTTAAAAATTAAAAAAAATAAGTTGTGTAATAAGTTTTTTTTGTTTATTTCTTAAACTTATATAATTATTATTTGCGATCCCTGGTTTATAGAATAATAAACTTATCATGAATGAACATTTTGTTGTGTCTTGTCACGCATGCCTAATTTGTGTTGTCTGCTTTTTCTCTCTCCCCGCTCGCTCTGTCCAGAATTAAAACCACACACATACATGTCATATGCATCGCAGCAGCAACAACTGCAACAGCAACATCAACAGCAGCAGCAGCAGCAGCAACTGTTGCAGCAGCAGCATGAGCAACATTTATCAGCGGCCAGCTCACCGCAAAGCATGGCACCTTGCTCATTGTCCCCCACCGCGGCAACAACCCAGCAGCAACAGCAGCAACTGTGCTCTGGGCTGGACATGTCGCCCACTTCATCATCGTATCAAATGTCACCCATTAACATGCAGCAGCAATCGTGCAGCATGCAGCAGCAGCAACACTCGCCAGCAACACCAACATCCGTCATGTCGCATTCCATTTACTCAACGCCATCTCCCAACAACAACAACAACAACACAATCTTTAACAACAACAACAACAACAACCACAATGATAATGAAAAACAACTTATACAGAAATATCTGCAAGCGCAGCAATTGAACAACAGCAACAGCAGCAACAGCAGCGCAGAGCAACAGCAGCAGCAACAATTACTGGCGCAGCAGCAACAACAGCTTATGCAGCAGCTGATGCCGAACTCCATTACGGCAGCAGCAGCTGTAGCAGCAGCGGCGGTGGCAGCGGCAGCCATCAACACGGCCATCAAATCGGAGGCAGCCAGCAACAGCAACACCAACAACAGCAACAGCAACAGCAACATCAAATCATTGGCTGCCATAACAACAGCAACAACACAGACAACGGCATCGAGCACACTCTCCTCGCTGAGCAACACCACCAGCAACATTATCAGCCTGCAAAATCACTATCAGCAACAGCAACAGCAGCAGCAACAGCAACAGCAACAGCAACAGCAACAGCAACAGCAGCAGCAGCAACAGGCGCTTGGTCAGACGGAGATGGACTTGTGTAAGCGCAACTACTATCTGAACCAGCTGGCCGATGAGGAGCAGCCAGCCATAATCAAGCTGGAGCACATGGAGCATCATCAAGAACATCAGCAACACCAGCACCAGCAGCAACATCAACAACAACAGCAACAGCAGCAACAGCAGCAACATGACGACATGTTGCTCAGTCGCTCCACTTCGATCGATGAGCATTACGAACTGGCAGCCTATCATCGTCAGCAGCAGCAACAGCAGCAGCAGCAACAACATCAGCTGCAGCAACATGTTGCTCTCAGCCAACACGAGCAACAGATTGCCAGCTATGCACTAAATGCAGCAGCACAACAGCAACTGCACGAATTTGGGCGGAAATACGGCGTAGAGCGCGAAGCTGTTGTCAAATTGGAATAATGTCTGCCAGAAAAAGCACTGCATAACCAAAGATATTGTTGATACATTAATCTCACAGCTCCAAAGAAACTTTAAACATAAAACGCTAAAAAAATATGAAAAAAAAAAACAAAAAACGAACCAAGTTCTCTAAGAACTAAATCCTCCAAGCACTCACACACATTCTATTTGTACATAATTCTAAGAAAACCTTTAGTTAGCTACAAAGTTGTATACAAAACTGATTCGATTGTAAAATGCGCTAAAACTACTCGAGCTTTGTTATTTAAACATTATACATTTAGTTAAATTTCTAGTAAAATGAATAGCGGCAAAATTGAATGAAATTTTTTCCTATTATTGTTGCACAATATTCAAAAATTTCTCTATATATATTATAACAAAAAACAATTTCTTGAGATTTCAGACCAACTAATTTAGAACGTCTTATGTGCAAACTATACGAATGTCTACACAAAAATTAATCTCATTTTAATTTGTAGTTAATAATTTATAATATTTAGTACCGTACATATATATTTAAAACCAAATTAAGTTTTAGTTTCGTACAACTTTTTGTATCGCTTTGCAATATTAATAATATTTTTGAACAAATAAACGACAAGTAACCAATATTTTAAAAACAATTTCATTATTTTTATAAATGAAAATATTTTGTGAGTCTTAATAAATAAATAAAGTTCGTGAATTTTTCAAACAGCAGCAAAATCGATAAACGAGCTATCGGCCGGCCACCACGAACTGTGCTAACAGCCAACACGAGCGCAGACTGCGTCTGACTGCCTGACTGTCTGAATGTCCGCGTGCCAAATATTCAAACGTCTAAAAGTATGCAATAAAATATTATATCGTAATAAAAAGCAAACACACAGCACCTTCGAAATTTCTGCACCAGCCCGAAAAGTATGCAACACTACACTGCTACAAAAAAAAAATTAAAACAAATAAAAAAAATAATTCTAATTGGAATAAGTATCGTTAATTATTACCAAAAATCCAGAAAAAAATGCTTAATATAAAATAAAAAAAATAATTGACATGTTGCATACTTTCGAGGACGTCACAAAATTAAACAAAAATAAAAAAATACTTATATATTATTATTGTTATGAAGTTTTCGCCAAAAATGCAGAAAAATAATCTGAATATGAAATAAATAAAAATGGCTGCATTATATGCGAATTCACGGAAATATTAACAAATTTAGCAAAATAAAATTTCAGCCACATGTGTGATTCAACAAAAACTTGCAACCAACTGTGGAGTAAAAAAACAGGGCAAAACCACTTGTTGATTTAAAAAACCAGCCTAAAAGTATGCTGCATTTATGTTAAGCATAAAAAAATAAAAATTAACAAAATAAAAACAAAATAAAAAAATACTTCAAGTATTATTTTATTATTATGAAATTGTCGCCAAAAATGCAGAAAAATAATCTAAATATAAAATAAAAAAAATTGGCTGACTTATATGTGAATTTACAAAAATATTAACAAATTTAGCAACTTGCAAAACCACCTATTGAGTCAAAAAACTGCGCCATATTACTTCTAGTAGAGTTATCGTTATGAAATTTTCACTATCTAGAAAAATAATCTAACTATATTACAAAAAAATTGGCAACATCGGCTGACTATATATATCCTATAACTTTATTGAAATTACAATTAATATTTATTTTATTTATTTATTTATTTTAATGTCAACCAAGAATAAATTCAATTCAATTCAAATTCAAATTAAAAGTTAAAAGATATTCAATTGAGAATAAAAATATATCAGATCATTTAATTTAAATCATCTGCAAATCCCGGAAATATAAACCAAAAAGCAGGGACAATTCGTTGATAAATAAACTATGCACATTTGTAATAAATAGGAAGTATTAAAATATGCTTATTATCGTAAAATCTTAAAAGATTATAAAAAAAACTATTAAATAAATAATCTGATTCGTATACATTCCTATCTATATTTGATCATATTAATAATCCTAAAGCGCCTATTGGTATCATTAAATCGGCAAAAAGCAGCAAGTGCTCTGATATGCCAGTTATGAATGCCCGCATTCTGTGGCGTTTATATAGAAGAGTATTGGAGACATATAGTACTTGAACAATATTTTTTATACGCCGCCATTTATGAAAACGACATTTTCTGTGTGATAAGATAAGCAGAGCTACATTTTGTTCTTCTCCTCCTCACACTCTCTCGCTCTCTTCCACAGTCGCGCTCTATATTTATATTTGATTTTGCTCTATTTTTTTGTGATTAAAGTTTCAGTACATTTGTTGCTTTTTTATTAGTATCACGCGTTAGAACAACAATAACAACAACAGCAGAAAAAATCAAAATGTCATTTTATGTGGCAAAACAGTTTTTGTTTATTGCCAGAGCTATGTTTGCCGAGTGGGGCAAGGGGCGGGCATTTACTGGGTAGGGGTAGGGTAGGGTAGACATAGAGGTTGGCTACGTGACTGTACTAAAGTGCCGCATGTCGGGGGACTTTGGGAACTGTCAGCTCGTGCAATGTTAAAGTGTGATCCATGTGAATGGGAGTGTTGCAGGCGCTGCAGGGTTTTTGATTGATAGCTGATAACACAGACACACACACACACACACACACACACATAGAAACATACATCATACTATCACCTGGCGGACTCCAGGCCCCGTCTGCAGACCCTACTTATGTTTCCCGGGGCTTCACCCGCAGAAACAAAAGCAAACATTAAAATAGTCAACTTGATAAACATATTGGCCGACTCTGCCAACTAAATACCGCACTTATCTGCTTTTAACTCTATTTTAATCGGTCAATGCAGAGATATTTTGTGCAAAAACTTTCGCTGAAATGAAATAATAACAAAACCAAACAAGAGATTGCCATGGGGAGCCCGAACTGGGGCTGGGTCATGGTTGATATCAATGTTTTGGTCTTGCAATGGCACAGATAATGGGATGATAATGCCCCTCCACATAGCACGCACTCACACACAAATCGTCTTACATGATATCATATTGTATATGCATGATAAGATATAGTTTCATTGTTTTGATTTCTGCCTTTCGCCTGATATTTATTCTGGAAAACCAATTGCTAATGCCCCCACTCTTTAGTAGCTGTTCAGCAATGGGATCAGTAAGTTGCTTCCAGCTTAAAGAGGCTGCAATAAAAGTATACACTTGAAAAAAAAAAAAACAACTTAAGAGCAAATGAAATGTGACGACAGCAACAACAACATTAACAGCAGCTTTAACAGGGGCAGTCGCTGTGAGCGCTGCAAACGGCCTTATCGTAGTCGCCATCTTGATTTCAAAATGGCGCACACGAGCGAAGCCCACAACCACAACAACAACGGCGTTGCGTGAGCGCGCACACACACACTTGCACACTCGCACACACACATACATATGCTGTACATAATGTAAACATGCGAATTTTATTTTTATATGCGCACTACATATAAACAGTTTTTTTTTGCCGCTGCCTCTTGTATTTCCACTGCTTTCAATAAAGTAGAAGGTATGCAGTAAACCAGGGTTGCCATCATTCATTTTCAATTTTAAAAATATTAATAATTGTTTTAAATTAATTAATTATAAGCATAAGTAGAATCCAGAAACACGCTAAATTGGCAACGCTGCTGTTAACATTAACATTATGTAAATATTTTTCTTATTTGAGCACAATTATAATGATATTATTTGTTTTTGTGTTATATACAAATTAGACACTTTTAAGAATTACTTAACACTGAAAGGCTTAGGGGTTTTTTTACTGGTTTTATATATTTATAGTAAGCAAATATTAGTTCTTTTTATAATATATCCATTATTGTTTATCACTATATACATTTTTATTTTGCATATCATAGTTTTGCTTGAAAAATCAATTTGGTGCTAATATTTTTGGGTAAAATCTAGCGAAGAATTTGAACTTAAGTCACTTTCAGCAACGTTACATTCAAAAACATTCGAGTTCATTTCTACTTATTAATTTTAAACAATATTTATATTTTAACTTTATTCAAACTTTTATTTACATATTTGTATTGTATTTTTTTCTTTTTAAATAACATTGTCGGCTGCATTTAGTTGAGATTAAATAAATAAATAAATATATTTTCAAATTGTCAAATTGGTGACTGTACAAAATCTCAAAAGGCAAGGTTACATTCGTCGCACATATAATTTAAAAGCTATATGGGCTTTTCTGTATTTATCTATTAAATATATTTTTTTCATGCAATACTTTTAATTTAAATTTAAATTTGCATATTATTTACTTTTTATTTTTTTTATTTTTGAAAAATACTTTGAAAAATTAAAAAGAAATATATTTATTCAAAATTATTCCAACTAACAGTTTCCATATAACAGCTGTGACAATTGTTCTGTAAACTTAATTCCCTGTAGTAACTTGAGTATTTATTAGACGCCTTTTGTTGTCAGTTTACTTGACTTAGATACACATACACATACACACACACACACACACACACACACACACACACACACACACACACAAACTATATTATGTACATATGTTTATAAGGTACACAGTTTTCGCAATTTACGATGAGTTAATTTTGCTCTTGACGTTTTTGCGTTCGTTTTTTATGACACAATTTATAATTTTTTTATTTTTATTGTTTTTTGCTTTTGCTCGAAATGAGACTTTCGGAGTCCATGCTGCTTGAGTTTATATCTTTACGGTGTTTATTATATTTTTCAAATAGTATAAAATCTGCTGAGCCGTGTGGATGCGTGTTTAAATGGAAAGTGCAAAACTTACTGTGCGCGACGAAAATGAATGAAAAATAAGCGCACGTTAAGATATAATATTTGTCGTTTTGTTGTTTTACATGCCCATTGCCATAGATAGGCAATCTGTATCTGTGGCCACGATAATGCTTATAAATAAGATAATATGATTTGATAATGGTATTTACCATATGCAGAAAGTGCAAGAAATCAACAGGCATATATCGTATATATGTATATATGCTTGTAGATATATATACATAAGTGTGGAGCGGCAAAAGTATCTGCCAGATACATGCTGGAAAATTTGTTATAGTTGAACCTGCGGTACGCCTAATTAAATGTTGATTTACTTTCCACACTCAGAATTCCTGGTAGTATATAGTAGGAAGTTGCTACAGTTCGTGTTTGTTGTTGTGCAAACATTCTGTGTTCTGATTGTTGTTGTTGCTGTTGACTGTTGCTGACGTCTTCTTCTTCTTTCTCTGTATGCCTCTCTTTGCCTTTTGCCTCGTTACGTTTTGTGCGCCTTATCGCCAACTGACGTTTGTACTTCAAAATGTGTACTTAAGATAATGAAAACCAAGTAGAAGAAGCCTAACAGCAACGGCAACAGCCACAGCTGAGGGTGCAGATAGGCCAAGGCAGCCGGAGGGGAGGAGCAGCAAATATGTAGACACGGGCTTGTCATCAACAGAAACATCTTCAACACAATTTGAACTTTCCGCAGACACTTGCAACATGCACAACACTGTAAGGCTCTTCAAATACCCTGGAATCGAAAGCTGATGGGCTGTATGCTTGCATTTGTCAACTCTAATCAAAATATAAACATGTTCTTCTATTCGAATATTGAAGCTACACTGAGAAAAAATATAGAGTTTTTATACTTGA
Source organism: Hypselothyrea guttata (assembly GCA_035045125.1). Classification (NCBI taxonomy): domain Eukaryota; kingdom Metazoa; phylum Arthropoda; class Insecta; order Diptera; family Drosophilidae; genus Hypselothyrea; species Hypselothyrea guttata. Next base: position 636,143 of record JAWNNJ010001579.1, read on the forward strand.
ATGAAGAATTTGCGGTGTCAAAAGTTTAATAGGCCAAACAAATTTTTGATCCAAAAATGAAATTCTTTAGTTAAGCGCGTTCTAAGTTTTTTTTTTATTTTTATTAATTTTTTTTTAATAAATTGGAAATAAGTTACTTGTACTTGCATTCTAGAACAAACATTTTTTTATTTTTCTGAGTGCGTGTTTGAATTAAACTTTTTTTATTATTATACTTTTATTACTCTATATAAACGTGTGAGGGTATAAGGTATACAGTCGTTCGTTTAGTATAAAATTAATAAATTAAAAATAAATAAAATTTCTATATTGGATTAGGACATTTTAAATAATTTGAAATAAACCGTCTTCTAAAGGGTATTCAATAAACGAGCAGCATGTTTAAAACCAATCAATTGTTCAATAATCGAAATGTGACAAAGCGTTTGCTATAGAGTACAGTACGGTCACTATTTGTTGAACAAATGATGAAAACCAATTTTCATCAATTTTTTATATTCTTGAAGCATTTTTATATTTACATAAAACTTGTATATATATGGTGTTTGATAGGTTTATTTTTATACGGCAGTTGAATTGTTCCTTTAAACAGTTTATTAAATAGAAACTAATTAGAAATATCGCATTATTATAAATGTGGCAAGTTCATCGTTATCGTACATTGTTCATCGTTAATCGATAAATATATATATCATTTTGTGGCGGCATTGTGGACGGTATTTTAACGACTTTGCACCTCATATGAGCACCTAACGCTCAGCACTTTTGCACATGCTAAAAACTGATTATTAATTTCTTGAAACCGTTTTAATTAATGCGAGTTTTGTTTATCTAATCTGTATACCGAAAAAAACAAAATGAAACTGCGTATAATTATTTTCGAACGATTTCAAGTGCTACTTGAAAAGTCGTAAAAATTTCTTCGAATTTGTTTGTGTAATTTGAACTGGAGTGAAAAATTAAAAAAGCAATTGCAAAATTAGCAAACAAATAAATTAAATGAAATAAATGAAACAGCGTTTAACACATCTTCGAGTTAAAAACAACATTATTATAATATAACACTAAATTAGGAGCAAGATATTTGGATATGAATCAAGTTAAAAGCCAGCACTTATTATGCAAAGTTTTCACCGAATTTATGTTATGGTTTCTTGATTTTTTCGGGAAGTTATTGTATGAAATGACACTTTGTGGATTTATGAATTTGTCACATTTATTTTTACAGATATTGCTCGTAATATTTATTGGATGTACTTTTAAAAAACGATCGCGTTGGACTCGTTATACGAATGTTTCCATGTTGAAAATCCCAGTTACACTCACCAACTGTGATTAGATTCCGTTGCTGTGGTGCCGTGGTGGTTCAAACTTAAGGAATTACTGAAAAAATTCAAATTATTATCGCTTATTATCTTGGGACATTATCAGTTCAAACACTGATATACTGATACAGAGCCAGAAAACAGAAAACAGAAAACCAGAAGCAACAAACCCCGACACAGATACCCCAAAAACATATATATAAAAGCATATATATACTGATACCGATATCCTACCTACAACAGCTGCATTGTGAACTGGAACTGGAACTAGAAAATTGATAGCAAATCTTCATTATCTTATAGCCAAAGATTAGATACTTTTATCTAGCTAGGTCAAGCTGGAAACTCGAAAACATAACAAGAAATTGGCAACGTCACAGGCAGTGGAGAAGGGGCACATTATCGGTTAAGCAAATGAAGTAGAGCCCTTAGATATGGGCAAAGTTATCGCTAGACTCCGGTTGGAGTTGGTTAAGGAAAGGAGCATACCATATCTCTCTCGCTCTTTCTCTCTCTCTCTCTATCTTTCTCTCTCTCGACTTGTCAAAGGGGGCCTGTTTCCAGCATTGTATGTGTGTGCTCGAAATCTCTGTTAAGATACGTTAACTTATCTAAGGCCACTATCTATTCTCAGATATTCGATATGTTTATACACCCATATGTATATATATATAAATATAAATATATATTGCCTGACGATAGGAAAAATCATTCGGTTGATAGGAACAATCAGTCGTCCAACCCAATACGGGAAAAGTGTGTCTAAACATAACGGCAATTCTTTTAACTTTCTTTCCAATTGAAAAGTGAAAAGCAACTTTTAAATATCACATTGATTTCACCTAGTTTATAATATAATTTATAATTATGCTATAATTTATAACAAATATTTGACTTTATCGAGTGCCCTTCAATTGCAGAAAATTAATTATTTCGAGACCTCAAGCGCCAGTAACCATTTTATTAGAAATATTATTAATGGCGTCATCAATTTTTCTGCCTTCGTTGCGATATGCGAACAGACACAATGGATTATTACGGATTGACAGTTATTATAATGACTCATGTCTGGTCGTAGGGGCAAACAAAGGTGAGTAGCACATATATATATATAGTACCACAAGAAGGGAATAAAACACAGCCAAAGAGAAGGCAGACAACTTTTTACATTGTTTTCTTCTTGTTGTTAATGCGCAAATATTTAGTTAGTTCATATTTTATTGGTGTATAAAACTATAGACTACGGATTTACTATGGTTAGCTTTCGGCTCTGGCAGCCATGAGTAAGCTATTACAGAGGTTTATTTAGGACAAACAACGTGGTTTACAGTGCGTATGAGTAATATGTACACATAGGTCAGCAGATAGTTTGTGGAATGATAAAACAATCATACATTACATTCTATGGGATGTTAATTGCCTCCCATAATAATTGAAAGATTTTGTTATTTTACTAATATTTTTAAAAACTTGTATGTACAAAATGAAAAGCCATTTCTGATTGTCTAATTTGTCAACATTAAGCTGTATGACTCTTATTCTTACAGATTACAGATTACAGATTTAATTACTTCGCAAAACTCTATAGATACTAAGATTCAACGAGTAATTTCCAAAAAAAAAAATCTAAGAATAGTTCAACAAACTACGATTTCTTGATGCTAGTAAATTTCTATTTTTAATTCCCTTACATTTTCATACACATCCCTAAAAGGAATTTCAAATGCAGGATTTGTTTGCGTATAATCTGATCAGTAATATAGCATTAATATTTACGAAACATCAATCCTCTTTTTTATGGGTAGGTTGAATATTTTAATAAATGGATCAAATTTTTTGGCGTCGGTATTTACAGTCTTTGAATGGATATTTCTTGCTCGCCAGAACTTAACTGCAAATGAATTCAGTTAATAAACTTTAACAAAATGTTATGGTTGATATTAAATTAGGCATAGTTAAATTTGTATTGAACTTTATTTAAAATTGAACCAGCTTGCAATTATATATTGTTTTCAAGATAATATTGTATTATATTACGTAATATTTAACGTATATTTATTGCACGTAGCCATATAACATCTGGGTATATATACGCTTTCCAATGACAACTCTTTTCCAATCATAAAAGAGTGTACTCATGGATACATATATATTCATAATGTATATGCATGTTTCATGGCAGCCCGTAACAGCGGGGGTTCAAGGGAAGGGCCTTGAGTCAACGGTAGCTGTTTGGAGCTGTCATGTATTGTTGTTGTTGTTGTTGAGGGGGAATTTCATTGCGTGTCATGGATGATTTATGAGCAGAGGGCGCACAGCAGGTTAATAGAAATAAGTTGAACTCAATTTGCTTTTACCCCAAACAACAACGGGAAGAAATGACGCCATTACGGTTAAAGTTTTCCATTTTAATTTGATTGAACCACGCCATTCCATATTATTGGTGGTTGAAATTGGTTTTAATGAAAAACTAGCAAGAGCGAAGCATTTGTTGCGCCCATTTTCAGTTAAAAATAATTAAAAAATGAAACACCAAAATAAACTATGCCACGCCTTTGGCTGGCGTTTAATTTACTCGACACACACTTTATCAGTCCAAGACAGACGACCGCCAAAATAAAAAAGAAATAATAATCATGAAAGAAATAACAACAAAACGAGTAGCTTTTGTTATTGTTTATGGTATTGAGAATTTATAAATTAACGGGGAACTTGAAACCGATCGGCTTGATGTAGATATAGATACTGTCAGGCCTCAAGAGAAGTGCCTGATAACAGAAAATTGTGTTCAAATTGTGTTTTATTTCAAATCTTTTGATTTTAGCCCTAGGTACTTCAGACATGCACACGAAATAAGTTGAAGAGTGGAAACAGAGTCCATGATTCCAGGAATGATATGGGCTCACTCCGTATACTATATATTCCATATAGTCCGGTTACTTATAGTATGACTGCGGCTACGAAAATCCCCATAGGGAGTTAGTAGCCATAAATTCCTTAGGTTTCTGCCGCCATTAAGTCTTGCGTCTTATGTCTATAAATTTCGTTTCGAATAAATATATTTAAGCCCCATCGGCTTGTGTCATCAACTTTATTTCTTGTTTTCGTTTTGGGGTATTATTTTCTTCACTTACCTAACCTTTTATAGACAAAGGGACGGACAACGGACAATTCACACACGGCTACTGCAGTCTGATTCAAAGCGCCACCTTGTTGTGCTGTGTGCTCAGGCTTGGCAGGGTTGCCAGACGTTGTGTCATGACAGCATATGAATGAAATCGGAAAACTATAATCGGGCATTAACCGTTTTGTGTATTTTATATTAAATTTAAATTAACATAATAAATATTTTATCTTGTGTAATAAAATAAAATCAAAAATATTTATTATTGTTATTAACCAAATAAACTTAATATATTTAAAATTATTATTTTTTGCCTAACACTCAATTCTAGGTATGTACATAAAATGATCTATCGCAAGTTAGCCTTTTCTGCTAATTTATGAAAGCAACCCTGGCAACCCTGTCACTTGAACTGCTAATCGTAATGTTGAATTCATGTAGCGCCATTTGTAACAAAGTCAGAGCTGTCATGAGGGAGTGAAATAAAAACAGATAGAGCGAGGAGAGAGAGAGAGAGAGACAGAGAGAGAGAGAGAGAGAGAGAGAGAGAGAGAAACAAATGAGGAAGGAGACGTGTAGTAGAGTTGACAGGGTTACCTGCAAGTGAGTTTCAGCTGTCAGCTTGTTTTTTCTTTTTTGATGTTGCTTTAAGAGTTACATTTCGCATATTGTTATTAATCACTTCGATGATATTTTGTGACATGTTCCATTCTCATATCTCAAATGCGACTCGAGTTGTGGCTACTTTAAACAGGCAAACTATTAGATACTTTTGTTATAGGCCATGCTGGGCTTTTAAGATTTGCACACACAGGCACACAAATGATTTATGTGTTGAACAACTCGAAACAATTAAATTTATCAGACATAAGATATACTAATAGAATCCCCCTATATTTATGCATGTTTGTTTAGTACATATGCTAAAAGAAAGTCGGAAAAGAGAGCCTCAAAATCTGTTCAGGTTATTTTTCATACACCTTGATTTATGCATCTGCCATTTGCCTTCTGTTCTCTGTCTTTTGTATGTTAATGACTGTCGTATATCTGTTTGCTTTATGGCTATAACTATACAGAATTTATGATGCCCAAAGCGACCTGCTTACGGTAAATATATGGTACTGAGTTAACTACGCTGTTCCTTGTACTTCTGCACTTATTTTGCTTGCCCTAAAGATACGGTTTTTATGCTTAAGTAAGACTTGAATAGATGTGAATCGGCTTCTTCTCATATAGAATTACAGAATAATAAAGGCTTATAAGAATATAGATATTTTTTAGCAATATTGTGTTGTGGTTTCTGTGGGTTTTATAAAATTGGTTATACTTAATAAGTTAAGTTTAAAGTTTAGAATACGTAACATACACCAGCATAGAAGGCCGAGAACCGAAATTATAGGAATTAATTGCTTGGAAACCGACACAGAACTTGAAAGCGCGAGAAAAAAGGTCACAGGTTGAGCGAAGAGCAAGAAGAACCCAAACTAGGTTTGAGATTTGTTTTTTTAGACCCTAGGCATTGTGTCAGTAAAAGAGTGTTTTTTTAAGGCCCCCCAGCACATGCGGAATCAATTTGAGCGAGCCCTGAAATAAACTTTTAAATATAATACAGTAGAATCCGGTTATAACGACGCCGCTTATAGCGTCCGTCCGGTTATTGCGTCGAAAACTCGGTGGCTTGGTTGGTCCCCATACAAACTTATATGAAAGGGCCTTCGCTTAGAACGTCTCCGCTTTTAGCGTCAAACCGCTTATACCGACGAGATTTTTCACAATTCAACCGGATATTGCGACGTGCCGAACAAAAAAAACGAACGAAAAAGAAACAAAATCATGGATTTTGTCTTCCGGATATAACGACGTAAAATCGTCGGTCCCTTGAAAGTCGCTATAACCGGAATCTGCTGTATTAAATTTTTTTGTTTTGATTAAAAAATTAATTTGTTTTATTTGTTTTATTTTAAAACCTATTACGAACATGGTATCCATAAAATAAAAAACAAAAATTATTTTTTGCTCCTTTCGGATAGTGCGTCTTCCGGATATAACGACGTAAAATCGTCGGTCCCTTGAATGTCGCTATAACCGGAATCTACTGTATTAAATTTTTTGTTTTGATTAAAAAATTAATTTGTTTTATTTTAAAACCTATTACGAACATGGTATCCATAAAATAAAAAAAAAATTATTTTTTGCTCCTTTCGGATAGTGCATCTTCCGGATATAACGACGTAAAATCGTCGGTCCCTTGAATGTCGCTATAACCGGATTCTACTGTATAAGCTTATTTCATTAAGATATAAAACTCCCATTCGAGACCGATCTAAATACTATATAATTGTGACGCTTTCATCATTGCTCGGGCATGCTTAGAGGCAGAAGTTTTGCAATATGTAAGTTTCAACATTTGTCGGATCCTCGAGCACGTGTGTGTTTGTTGTGCGACACACACTTGCTGTGGCTTGTTATAGTTGTTGTTGTCAATTTTCATTAGTTACAACACTTGAGACTTGCGCGAAGTGGAACAACGCTCTTTGGCTGCCCACATATCGAGGCCCCTTGCCATAAAAGCTGTAGACGGGGCTGTGGTCTGGCCAGACCCATTGTGAGCCAGGTATATGTGTGTGTGGAAGTGTGTGTGAAAGCGTGTCTGTGTGTGTGTTGACTAAACTGGCGCTGTTTATTAGTTTGCCAGCGAACGAAAAAAGTGTTTTATGACTGCAATTAGAAAATGCGCCCCGGCCAAATTGCACAATCGACAAATAGCGCTGAATGGGGAGAATTGAGGCGACTGCAATTGAAATAGAGAAATAGTAGACATGGCGGTGGAGGCGTGGGTGGGGCGTAGAGCAGAACTGGAGCTGTGCCTATAATTTAACTGATTTGTTTTTGTTGTAGTTGTTATATTTGGTTTTTTGGGTTGAAGTGTAGCTGAGCACGCATGCGCAATTTGTATCTAAGAGATACTTATCGCGTTGTCGCTGTCGGTGTTGCTGTCGCGGGTTCTGTCGCTGTCGCTGCCTGTTGTTGTTTGCTATGCACGCATACAAGCACACACACGTACATAGCACACACATACACACACACCTACACGCAGACAGCGCTCTTATCGCCGGCGATAAGATAACGCATACCATTGCAATCGACGCCGTATAGAAATAAATCATAACTCACGCTTGCAGGCATATACACTCACATGCACACAGCAATATATACCGATACCTATATGTGCCATATACCTGTGCATCTGTGTGAGTTTTATAATTGGGCACCGAGGCAAAAGGTGCTAAACGCGTCAGCCACAGGCACCGCAATGCGTTCCAAAGCAACATTGGTGTTGGTAACATTTTTGCTTTCGTTGTCGTTGTTCTCGCTGCTGTCGGTGCCTCGAAAAAAATAGCATTTATTATTATTATTAAATGCCGCGCGGGACACAACGAAAAACTCTCCACGGAACAAAACGATCCAAAGCAAAAAATCCAAGAAAATCCTAAAGAAAAACTCTAGTTGATATCGCAATATCGCCAATTCGGATAATACGCGCTCTTTTTGGTTCGCCTGCGGTTTGATAACAGGTGTTTAACGGCAGTTTTCCCGCTATTTTGATAATTGGGAAAGTTAAGAAATTCAAGTGATAAAAAAACATAACTTAGATAAAACGAAAGCACAACAGAAGCGGCATACGAAAGAACACGAACTCAAAATAAAACATTTTTGATGGTTTGCAAAAGTATTGCATTAGATACAATCAAGATGCAGCTGAAGGTTCGTAAAAGCTAAAGAAAACTAAACTTAATATGTTGAAATATTTTAATAATTCAAACATATTGCTTACAAAACTAATAAATTAGTTAAAAATTTTAAAACTTGCCTGAGTTTGATCAAAGTGAATACAGTTTCAGTGATAAGAAAATGTGCTTCCAATATTGAATTTATGTTTTTAAATAATTGAAATATTTTATAAGTAAAGTTATATGAGCAGATAAGAAATATACTTGAAAACAATAGTTATAGTTCGTTCAAACAAAACTTGAATATAAAATATCATATTTAGAGATAAATTTTGTTATTAAATTTGAATTTTTTGAGCTATACTTTTAAATTATTTCAATCAAAATTAATGTATAAAATACAACAACCATTTACTAAAAGAGTAGACAGTAAAAATAATTATGGGTAGTACAATAATATTTCTTCTTTGCTACCAAGAGAATTCTTGAGTGTTTGAATAAAATTAATGCTGGGTTAAGTTCGTTTCATATAAATACCCAAAACTATACATAAGCCCTAAACTAATCTATAATCTATTATGTCTGTGGTAAGACTGTTTTGCCATTTAAAATTTGAGTCAAACTGATGCGTAGCCATTAAATGTTATAAAATGTAAAAAAAGAAAATGCGATTCAAAACTTAAATGGTTAGGTTGAAGAGATTTTTAACAAGGCAGCAGTCGCTTAAGTTAGATAGATATGCATAAAATAAACAAATGTGAAGAGTCTTTTGATTTTTGGTAGTGTTTCACACCGGTTCATTAAATTGACAGGCTACAGATGAGCCACTGACAGGCAGCATCAATATAAAAGTTTAGTAACTATAAAAATGTTTATGTTTATGGCATTGTCATAAATATGTATTTTCAATTGAGTGTCTTGTTTTAAATCGAAATATTAATGAGCTGAGAATATTTTGTACGCTTTAAAGATAATTTGTATGGGTTGCTCCGGTAGCAAGTATATTAAATATTTATTTATTTGCTAATGATTAATTTCAGCCTCTCGGAAATCGAATGTCAGCCATTTTACTTTGGCCCAAAACAAGGTCAAAAACGGCAGCGCCGGTTAACTGATTTTTTTATTTTGGCATTTTATTTTTTGTCGGAGGGACAGACAGAGACAATTGTCACGGAGATAAGACAAATTGATTTATAATGAATGACTCATCAGACACCAGCTTGCCCAATAACAAAAACAACTGCGACAGTTTCTTATTCAGTTCTTTTTTAATGCATTCCGAAAAGCCGTCTAAAATGTGGAAAGATGTTTTATCTTTATGAGGCCAAGAGCGAAATTGCGGCGGTGGCGTTAAAATACCTTTAAAAACTAATACAATTGATACATAGTCCTATGAGTAGACCCACCGATGCCCTGTAGTTAGACTCAAATAAATGGAAAAATTTTTTAAAAATTGTGAGCATACACAATTTTTAGGTCACATATGTGTTAAATATATAAAAAGGTATGACTACAAAAAAAGAGCTTTACAAAATTTTATCTACACATTATTTAAGTACATAGATATTCCTATGATCTTAGATCTAGAGGCAAGCAAGTCTTTTTCAAGTATTACAGGGTATTATACTCAGCGAGCAATCCATAACGAGCCATAGTCCAGACACAGCAAGCGCAATTCCTTTATTTCATTCATGGCCAAAAAGGTCATTTTTTTTTTCTTTCGGTTTCCTTAGTATTTTTTTTACCTAATGTGTAATGTGAAATGTATGTCAATCTTATCACATTTACGGCAGGGGATGAAGATGAGCGCATAAAATGTGGAAGTGAAATGGTTTATGAATGAATTGTAAAGGCAAATGTAAGGGGGTATGAGTTGAGAAAATGTCAACCCTTAGATCTTCAGGGATGGTCCGCCGCTGTCTGTCTAATCTGTAGCGGAAGTTGCATCTGACCAATCGCGAAGCGTCAGTTAAACAGTTGGTCAATGGCGGCTGCAATTGATAGCGGTAAATGAGGGTTAACTCTGGGCTATAGATGCAGAGATAGTTTTATTAGACACGCGTCGGGTCGCCGATAAAACAGTTGCCTGGGTCAAGGGGCACTTTAATGGAGTTGTAAGTGCAGCTGCCAGCTGCTATTGTCTTATCAAAAGTCGAAACTTTACTTTTAGTGCGCTGTTTTAATTAAATTGATAAGTTTTTGAAATGAAAGCGAATGGCGCTTAAGCCTAAATATATTATTCTGCCAATATCTTTTGTTTATATAGATAAAAACAGCAAGGCATTGTACGTGAATGAGTGGGTTTTACTCCACAGATTTCATTCATAAATACGTATTCACACCTTTATGGCAGGTGGAAATCGTGTAAATATATGTCTATAATTTAAATACTTTTTGCATGACCATGTTAACCCCACTTACAGTTTAAACACTTTTATGTGTAATATGTATTTTCTTTGGGTTTCTCTTTTATATTTTATCTTCTCATTGATGACGTCGTCGATCATCTATTGCTTTCCCACATAGTCTGTCTGTCTCCTTCGCTCACTATCTGTCCCTATCTGTAGCTGTATCTGCCCAGCAGCTGATTGCGTATACTGATAGTAAAACGGATAAGATATTGTCGTTTCAGTAGCTCAGTATCTTAACTAAACTTTTCATATACAAACATATGGCACGTGCTCTAGGGTTGCCCCAATAGCATATCTTCTTGTGCCATATCATACCAATACCGTACACATCCTAGATTATAAATTATCACGTTTTGCACTTTATTATCTGACTGTAGCCAATTCATTGAACTTTGTCTCAGATAGAAGGAAATCTATTCAAGTTTTTAACCGATTAAATCAATATTATTCAATCTAAATTGACTAGAAATTGTATTAAAATTTTCAGTATGTATATATTATTTTCAATAATGTTCAAACTAAGTATTTTTTTAAACTTTCTTCATTAGTATGACAAATTTTATTTTGAGTTATTAGTGAATCATTTTATACAATAATTCGTATGACAATCGATCAAATTAACAAATTTATAGTAATTAAAATTCTAGGAAAACATCAATAACAATTTTTGATCCTAACATACGTGTTTAATGAGCCATCGCTTTACATTTGTTATACTTTACAAAGTCCTAATAAAATGTGAATGTATATTTTATTTTATTTCAATTTTTTGCAAACATAATTCTACGAATTCGTATATCATTCTTGAAAAATAGTTAAAATATTTTCAAGATCATATATGTCATACTAAAATACTGTTTATGGTATTTGCATACGCATTTTATGGGCAGTCAGCCTTGAAATTTTTAATACTCTGGTACTTGGGGCTTTCCCCTGTAGACATACTTATAAACCAAGCCCGCCGAAAAACCTTTAAAACTGTTTTTTATGGAACTCGTAAAGAGCAAAGCGAGTGCAGTAAAGCACTGCTAGGCCCTGGTAATGTCAAAGGCACGTTCATGAATCAGGTGAGGCGATGACGATCACATATTGACACGAGTACGAATACTCGTATATACGAGTGACTGCACCAGTACCAGGGCCTGTGCCACCCCCAACCAAATGAGGTCATAAAGCAGAAACGGAAAGAGAAGAGGAAACGGAGAGGAACTGACGTAGTTAACAACTATTTTAATGTTTATAGTGTTTGCATTCGTGTTTTCTCTTCTACATTTCGGTTCTTTCTGCTTGTTTAAAACTGGCGCGAAATTGTTTAATTTTATTTCCGGACCAACAAAATGTTGACGAAAATGAAACCGAAACGTTTGCCAGATCGAAAAATCGTATTACTCCGCCACAAGCTGTTGCAATTACACTCAGAGAAATTATGTGGGCTTCAGTTTAAATTTATTTAAATTGGAATATTAAATATTACGCAAGGAATATGGATTAAATAGTATATAATAGCTGAAATTTGTGTTAATTAAAAACAATTCTCTAATTTTTGAAAAATTGAAATATACCTTGATAAGTTTAAGCATAGGAAATTTGTTTAAATTATTATGTATAATAATTAATTATAAACACTAATATTACTTTTTCAGCACACCTAGAAAGTTGTTTAATTTGTGTTTAAATTTTTTCTTAGTGTAGTTGGAAAAGTGAAAAATATGTGTGGCAATGTTGGCACACGAGCAATGAGGAGGCGAACAGACAGCAAACAATGGGAGTGCGAGATGAAATCAGAGAGTAAAATAAAGAGAATCAAGGTGAAGAAAGCGAAACAGAGGAAGTACGAATGAGGAATGAGTGGTCACAAGAGGAACAGGGGGAAGCTCGAACCCAGAACTCCAACTCCAACTGGAACTCAAGTTGTATTTTTATGATTTGTAGGCGACAATTGAGTTGTGAGCCAAGTCGGAGCTAAGCCGAGTTGAGGCGGTGCCTTTGATGGCATTTTGTTGTAATTGTTTTTGTTGTAGTCAGAGGTTTGGGTTTTTGCGATTGTTGACATTTTGTGTGGCGGAAATAGAGGCGGCCTGGTTTTTTTTGGTTTGTGGGCAAGTTTGCATTGTGTGTGGCCGGAACTGAAGCCACACTTTTGACAACGAGCTGTCAATAGCACCATGAGTTCATTCATAATTTGCGTCTTGGCCATTGCAGATGGAAACGCAGGCAACGCCGCAACAGCAACAGCAGCAACAATTGCAACAGCAACAGCAACAACAGCAGCAGCAGCAGCAGCAACAAGTGTTAAGCAAACAGCAGCTGCAATTGCTGGATAAAATCAAAATTGAAACCAGCAACGGCAACGATCCCCAGGGCAACAGTGTGCTGGAGGAGCATCAACAGCAGGAGCAGCAACAGCAGCAATCGGCGGCGTCTGTTGGTGTCCTTGTCCAGGCCAATAGCCAACCAGAGGTGGATGAGCAGCAGCAGCAGCAACAGCAACAGCAGCAGACGCAGTACGTCGTTGTGCCACGTGGCCAGCAGCGTAGGATATTGACCACAGCAGGCACCCTGTAAGTAGCAACCAAAAAAATTTGGACGGGGCAGATCGGTCGGACGGGCCCGACTGTAGAATACCCTGTATCCAATATTTTAAAAATACAATTTTATAAAACTGTCATAAAAAGTCAAGCAGCAGCGCTGCTTCTTCCACCTCTATGCCGCTTTAACGGCCGCGCTGCTAAAGGGCGAGCGAGGTGGCGCCAGCAATATTGTTTCGTTAATAATTCCTGTGTTTATTAACCGATTTCAATGCGCTTTTCAGGATATCTAAATATTAAAGTAGAGAGTATATATGCTGAATACAAACTTTCTATGTGCAACATTACGCTTGTAAATCGGTTTTTATTGATTAAGGCGTAAAAGGGGCGTGGCATCCAAAAACTGAAACAAACTTCATCTGCGTATGGTATAGACCTACCAATTACTATAGACACAATTTATGTAAATATATTAGAGTTTCTTAAAGTGGTGAATGTATTTTATTTTATTCATTATAGGCGTCAGGGGCTAGGCATCCAAGATTTGAAATAAACTGGATCTGCGTACGTTATTTATCTACCTAAATGCCAAAAAGGCAGCTCTAGCTTTTGTGATTTCCGAAATCGATTCGTTCATAAAGACGGACAGACGGACAGGGCAAAATTGACTCAACTCGCCTGCATGATCAAGAATATATATACTTTGTGTTTACTAAAAATTTATTATCCTTTTTTTTATTGAATTTTAAAAATTTATTTGGGATTTGTAACATTTTTCATTAGGCTTTAATTTCTTATTTACGTTATTAATATTTAATATTAGTTAAATTGTTCATTTTTATTTTTCCTAATTTATGATGATATGGTTTTCCTTTATTGTCAATTTTCGATGAATCATAATTTATGAAAACAACAATAATATATTTAAGGCACAATAAATAATAATTACTTATTAAAATAAAAATTTAACTGACCTTTTAAAATTATTTATTATTTTCTAATAGTTTTAGTTTTTTACAAAATGATTTTATTATAATTTTTAATTAATTACATATATTTATTATTTCTTTCATTTCATTATTTTGATTCTATATCCAGCGAATTAAACGATCCACGTGAGGGCGAGCACAGCGCCAGCAACAGCAATAGCGGCAACTCCAACCCGACTCCGGATCACATCGAGTACCGAGGCGGCAACACGCATCACTCGCCGCATAATTACGTACAGATGCCGCCACGCAATGCCTCCGAAGTGGACGCACCGCCTGGCATCCTGTATGCATACGGTGGGGGTCAGATTATCAGCAGCGGCGACGATGTTACTGCGATCAAAATCGAGACGATCGACAAGAGTGAGGTGACAGGCGAGGCACATCAGCAACAGCAGCAGCAGCAGCTGCAGCAGCAACATCAGCACCAGCAGCAGCATCAGTGCCCCACGCCCAATGGCGGTCCCTACGCGGATGCCATTGTGGTCAGCAGCGAGGCTGCACTGCAGCATCATCACCAGCAACAGCAGCAGCAGCAGCAACAACAGCAGCAACATGCAGTAGCAGCAGCAGCTGCTGCAGCCGCTGCTGCCGCTTCCGCTGCCGCAGGACACAATCAGAGTCTGCGCTATGTGACGGAAGATGGACGCTTTGCCACAGTCAGTGCTAGTGGAGGGGTAGCAGCTGCTGGTGGCAACGACTCGGAGTCAGGTGGAGGCAATATCTACTATGATGCGCCGGTTGTGGATGCCAGCGTGCATGCGAACGAGTCGAAGACCTATGCGGACTTGGGCAACGCCTATGCCGCCTTTCCGCCCAACTCGGCCTTCAGCAACGGTTATGCCACAACGGCCACACTGCAGCAGGGCAACACCATCTACAGTGTGCCGGCCACAGCGCAGTTCATCACGAAAACCGATCCCAATCTCAATCCGCTGCGGCAGTCAGCAGGCACCACCTACCAAGCCATATCTTTTCTGGAAGGCAGCAATGCCAACGATGCGGCGCTGTGGACCTCTGCGGGACCGGAGTACCAGAATGTGTCCTTTGTAAGTATGCCTGAGTTTAGCCACATTGAACACTGGGACATTTTCCCTTTTCCATATTCCATTTATTTTTTGGCATAAAATAAATTAATACAGCTAGGAATATGCATTTTGTTAGGATCGATCATATTTGCAACTCAAATAAGTGGATAATTATTAAGTGCAACGGACCATGCCCATTTTCAACGCCCTTATAAGGATACATTATGATTGTAAAATTTAAAATATCGAAAAAAATTGTTGAATTTCCTATTTCCTAAATCGGTGCCTAAACATCGCCTGTAGTATCATACATATGTGCATGCAATAAAAAAATATGCCTACATTTTTCGACCCTTTACTTTAAAAAAGTAAAGGGAAATATTAATTTAGTGCGAAGAGGAAATGTATGTAACACCCAGAAGGAGGCGTGCCACGCCCCATAAAGTATATATCGCTCGTTTACCAGAAGAGTGTCATAACTCAAAAAAGTGCGTTTCGAGATAAATGCGTTTAAAGTTCTCAAGCGCCGTGTATCTCCATACAAGGTAGAGCGACATATTTTCTTCTCACGCTGTGTGTATTAAAGATAGGATAACGAAATTTTGACACAAGATATTAACTCAAAAATCGCGTTTTTTGAGTTATGACACTCTTCTGGTAAACGAGCGATATGTGATTGATCAGGACGACAAGCCGAGTCGATATAGCCATGTCCGACCGTCTGTCTGTCTGTCTACGCGGGTAGCTTAGTGTGTGTGCCTCTGATTGTGTTTGTATGTACATATACTTAAAGTAAAGGGTCTCCTAAAGTTGGTTTCGTCCGACTGTAGCCTCCGTCCCACTGATCTGCCCCGTCCATATTTATATGGGCATTTTTGTAAGGTATCTTTGATTGATATATTACTAAAAGACTATAGAAACAATATTACAATTGTTTTATCTGCTGATAAATAATGTGAAATAATTAATTCACACAAAAATTTATGTTAAAAGCTATAAAATTATATTGTTTTACAGAGATTAAATTTTAGGCGTCCCTATAAGGGCATAGGTTTTGCAAGGTTTTGGTTACTTCCATTTTGGTAGGTTTTTGGTAAGTTTTTTTTCACAATATACGAACACAACAGAGACTAGAAAGAACACAAAATAATATACTACGTTGATACAAAATCTATTTTTTTTATCGAAGTATGTATGTCCTTAGATGTTATTATGTCAAATCTAAAATATGACTAAATCTATGGACTTTATGCACAATAAGAAGGGAAAATGGCTCAGTGTGCACTGCATAAAAGAGACTACATAGTATCACTCTGATATTACGCATACGAATGTTTAGAAGTTAACTCCCTTTGGTGCATGCTTAATACCCTATCCAACCCACAGACCAACTATCATCCGCAGGTGATCGACGAGTATGCAACAGGCAACATGACCGCCGCCCATTGGCCTACGGCCACCAGCATCGGAGCCTACGATCCCAACAGCCTGGCCCCCTCCAGCGCCAGCACGCCCCCCACGCACGGCTTGGTCGAACCCAAGTGCGACACCTGCCAGACGCCATTCATGCGCAAGGGCGCCGATTGGTTCTGTCCCGCCTGCAGCAACTTTGGACGCGTCCTGCCGCCCCGTCTGCCCCAGCGCCAGAAGCCCAAGGCTGCGGCAGCGCCTAACAATCGTCGCACTGGCGTCATCTGTGCCAATTGCCACACGAACTCCACCACCCTGTGGCGTCGCAACAACGAGGGTAACCCGGTGTGCAATGCCTGCGGCCTGTACTATAAGCTGCACAACATGAACCGACCACTTTCCATGAAGAAGGAGGGCATACAGAAGCGCAAGCGGAAACCGAAGAACAATGGAGGCCCCATGCCCCATCGAGGGCTGCCAAGTAGGTGCAAGGCATAACTGTATACACAATTGCTCTAATTGCTTTGGATCCTTAGGCATGGCACAGGGTGTTAACTTAATGATCAACAGCGGCAGCCAACTGTATCCCTCGCAGGTCTCGGTGGGTCTGATGAACAGCCAACAGAATGCCAGTCCGGAGCTGCACGATATGTCGACCACAGGACCCGCTGGTGGTGGCGCACCCGGTACGCGAGTGGTGGCCATTGCCCTGAACACCCCAGTGCCCACTTCAGATGGCACTCTCAACATGTCCAGGCACCACGTGACCGGTGAGAATCATTCCCCCTACAGCCAGCAGCAGCAGCAGCAGCAACAGCAGCAGCAGCAACAATCTCCGGCACAAAGTCAATCCCCACACTTGCCCAACTCAAGCACACTCAATCGACAGATGTCGCAGTCGTAAGTTGCATTGCACCTACCTCAAGATATCGTAAATCAGTTATCTATATTTCTCGCAGTGTACCCCCAATTGAGAGCAGCCGCAGTTCCCAGAGCGAACTAACTCCGAGTGTTATAACGCGCACTGGATTGCCGGAGCGCACTTCGAATAACTGAATAATTTAGCGCTAAATTAAACTAAACGAAATGAAATGAAAATTAATTAATAATTAAATTAAATTAATTTAATTATTTTAATCTAATTAAAGTTAAACCAAATTGCCACGTTTCTATAGGTTTAAGAGAGACAAACAATACCAGTATACAAACATTTGTAAATATTATTGTATTTAATTCCAAAGAACTAGTTGCGTTTACTGTCAAATACGTATACTTAAGTTAGTTTAACATTAAAACAATTAAATAAAATGTATAGAAATATTCAATGCAATTACAAAAATAAATTACTCTTGCCAAAGAACTAGTTTCAGTACGTTCTTGAGAAAGCAATTTACAATTTGTTCCACATCAAGTTAAATTAAATCAAATTAAAACATAAATATATGAAAAGAATATTATGCCAAGAAATCAGTTACATACATGCAATAATTAAATCCCTATTAAAAAAATTGAATAACTTGTTGGATATATAGCTCTTAATAATGTTGCAGTATTTCAAATATTTTTCAAAGATTAAGAATAAGTTCTTGTAATAGAATGCTACTAGTCAACTAGTCTTGCCAGAAATAGCCTTATTTAAATTACTAAATATCTAAAAACATTATTATTTAATAACTATACAAAAATTAAATTTGAAAAAAATATTCGTCCAATATTTATGATTTATAAATTCAGTTCGGAAATTAGCAAAGCTGTTGATAGTACTGTCAAAAATATAACATACTTCGCAGTGCTTTATTAATATTTTTAGCATGCCTTAAAAGAGATAAAAATTAGGAGATTTGTTTAGTTTTTTGTTGCCATAATATAATTTAATGAATAGCTACAGGTGTAAAAAAGTACTTCTATAGCAGATACCATGGATACTATTACATATTTTATAAGACAGTCAAAAACCCTTATAGTTTTACTACTCCAATACTACAAACATTTTTCCAATATAACAGCGCCTTTCACTTTTAGTCTTGTGTAGTACAGTGCAGTTTAATATTTGTTCAGCTAAAGGTTACTCTACGAGCTATTGCAAATTCTACGGTTTCTATGCCTCAGTTTATTTTATAATAAAACAAAGTAGAAATGCAAATAAAATGAATAAGTTGTAAACTCAAGATACTTTAGACTTTGATGACTCTACCAACTCGGGCTAAAAACGCTGAACATGGAGCTGAACTGGCGGTCCCTGCCTGTTATATTTCATTGTCAACAATTTGGCAGCAAACCAAATTGATCCAAATTAATTTTAATGACCTCCACAAGCGCAGCGCAGCGCAGGCGGAGAGACCATAAAAATCTTAACAAGGCGATGACGGGCCCTTAGCGAAGCTCGAGGTATCCAAACGTCTGAGCCCAGTGTCTAAATAGCGATTTGGTGTCATCGCTTAAAAGCCTGTCCGACGCACCCGACGAAACCAAACTGCAGACCACAGCCGAACGAGTAACGAGTAACGCCACCGCCTCGTGGCGCTGCCTTTGATGTCTTGCGGAATGGAAAAAATGCCTCAGCTCCAACTACGGAGAGGAGGGAGCAGCAAGCGGAGAAGACAGGCGCAAGCTTGGTATAATATTAACGCCTGCAGTTGGCCGCAAGTTGCAGTTTTAGACTCAGTTTCGACTTGAGTTCCAGCACCAGTTCCTATACAAGTCGCTGCCTTTGGCTGCTTTGAATACCCTTTAAAAAAGTCACATAAGGGGTATTTACACTAAAAAAATATATATAATGAATTTTTTTAAAAAGAAAAAATTAAATTATTTGATAGTGACCCAAGCTTTGAATTAGTTAAAGTTTTTATTTTATATTCTTTGTTTAAAAGTAGTCGAAGTCGCGCAGCCCCGACTAGCGCCTGCCTTTTTTGCTGTTTCTTTTTTGGCGTACGCTCGATCAATTAGGCAAACTTGTTTTACGACCGCTTTTATTAGCGTTCGCTTCCCGGCGCTCCAAGCTGCCTCCATTTCGTTTCAAGGAGGTTCTGCCGTACGGTGTAAGAGCCGAAGAAGATCAGCGCAAACAGCGAGTGCTTGAATGAGTAATGGGAGAGTGCGAGCCCCAAGAACCAGTAGGAGAAGCGGTCGCTTTGGAATGTGTTTGCACAAATTATTCGCTCCATAATGTGCCGAAAGTGGAATGGAATAGGCAGTGAGAGAAATAACGAGTGATAGCGGGAGTTTCAGAGGTAAGAATAGAGTAAGACAGGGGTAAACGCAATGTGGGAGTTGCAAAGATTTCAGTTTAACAGTGCATTGTTTAATTAATTATTTAATTTATTGATTTATTATTACTAATTATACTAAAACAGCTATTTATTATAATTTAAATATTTACTACAATTGATTTTTATTTAATGTCCATTTCAAATTTATTGGTTCCAGTCAAGATATTATTATGTTAATGACAATGTTAAGCTCATGTTAATGTTAAAATAATAATCGATAACTTCTGCTATACATATGGTCAGCGTTGTCAATTTAGCGGGTTATTTGATTTATCATTTAATATCTTTAAGTAATTGCGAATTTGTTGATTTTATTTTTGATATTTTTTTGAAGTATTTTTATTTGAACCTATGTATTTGTTTATTTTAAGTTATTTGGTTTAATTATTTTATATTGTAAATCTAGCTATTTAAATATGTTTGAACGTGCTGCAGCTTGCACAATTAAAAATTTAAATCGAATTTATAAATTAAAGTTTTACGTTTATAAAAGTTAGTCTTTAGATTAGTTTCTATAATCATATCATAATAGGCAGTTCATTTCATGTTAAATTTGAGTCGCAAATTGTTAAGTAACTCATACTAGCTTAAAATCAATTTTTTCTTTGCCTCACTCTTTCTCTCTGTCTTTATATATGTATTTATATTTTCTCGTTCTTTCTGCTAAACAGAACAACAAATTAAACCATTAGCAAGTTGAGCTAATGTGGCTACTTGACACACAGTTGCAAGTCGAAAGGCTAGAGAAGTCAGGGGAATTGGCGGTCTGTCTGTGAACCTGTTCCGTTTTCCTGGGCAATTGCTATTCTGGAGCAGCTAGAAAAAAACGCGCAAGCCGACCATAAAATAATAATTCAATGTGACAAGCAACAAGATACGACAGCGGGGCGCCATTTTTCACACAACTCTGGCCACACTCCTCTAAAACCTGGCCAAAAAGCCCAAGCACTTGCGCCTGTGACATTATCGCGGGAATTATGACAGACCTACAACTGTTAGACAGCGCCCCCAGTGGGAGCAGGGAGTATACAAATATGGGAGTATGGTTAACAATACCGCTAAACTTAAGCTGAGCAGTAAGAAACTAAATTTGATTCAAAAATTATTGTAATTGGTATATTTTTCTTAAAATATATAAATGTTTATAAAGTTTTGAAAATAAATTAAATTAATATGAATTCCTTAAATTTAATTTTTTTCCCAGCGTAGACAATTGCTTCGTTAACTTTTTAGCTACACAAGTTTAAGCTCCTTTCCATTATTCTGGTTATATTTATTTAATCAAGTGCTCAGTACTTAACACAAATTTTCTAATATTTATGTTTAATTAATATTTAAATTATTATTCCATCTATATACATTTGTTTATTTGTTTTGATAGACTCCAGTTAGATATCCAGCAATGGGCAACAAAGATGCAACGGGGCATAAAAACCAACATAAAGTCTCGAGCTGCATTTAATTAGACAGTGAAAGATGTCAAGCCCATTTGAGATGTCTGATCTCCGATTGACCACCTAGCCAGGCGGCCTTTTGAACCCAAAGCGAACCACATCGAACTGCATGAACCACACGAACCAAAAAGCGGGTCTGCAGGCGCCACTTAAACAACTTCAAAGCCACAAAAGCCGCCCGAGATGACGTTTATAGAGGGAGGACTGAGAGCTTGAGACTCGAGCTTCTTCATCTGGCGGTTGCGACGAGTGCATAATGTCTTTCTCTCGATCTCTCTCTCTCTCTCTCTCTCTCTCGCTCTCTCTTTATCACTCTTTCACTAGAGACACCAACTTCATTCTCATCGTTCGCATTACAAATCGACAAACGACACGAAAATGCGCTTTAACAACGCGCAGTTAAAATAGATAAAAGCAGATAGGAAGACGCCGCCAGAGAATAAGAATGGAGAGAGAAAAATCTAGAGAGGGTGAGTAAGCTTATAGAGCGGGAAAAAGAGCAAAGCTAAAACTTAAATTTTTGCTCGATTTTTACAGCTTAAAGAATAGTTATAATTTTTGTTAACATTTAGGAAAAGATGGTAATAAATAAAAGTGTTTACAAAATAATTGTAGAATATTTAAAAAATATTAAAAAGAAGATGATCTTTACATGATAAAGTATACAGTATGTTACAAAAATATTTATGATAATGCATATTTAGATGTATACGTTATATAAATATAAAAAAAGCTTTTATATAAACTTTCTTCAACTAAATTCTTAAAAGTTTAATAAAAACAGATCATAACTTTTCGCCACAGCTTTTAATGTTAGCTTAATTATATATAGAGCTTAAGAATATATTGGAATATGGATTTACTTAAGTTTTATCTTTGATTTGCTAGCACCACGCCCACATTACCCATTCCACTAACCGAATGACGTCACACGTCGCAGAGGATTGCAGACGCTCACACACGCAATGAGTTCACGTATGAGAGTTCTAGGAAAAACTATCAAAATTCCAAGAATTCACACGAAAGACAAAATGAGATTCTCCCGGCAAGTCAGAGCCGCTCAGAAAACAGGGCACGGCAAGTCAAGGTATTCCCTTGTCTCTGCTATGTTATCACAACTCACGCGCGTCTCCCTCCATTTGGTTCTTGGGTCGTACCCAACAATATCGCATTATCTTCACGTTGCCCAATGTGATCCGTAGCAGACGACGATGGTGATGGCGATGGCGACTCGGCTAATGGACACTCTGTGGTGCAATGCGTAAAGCATATCGCTGATGATGATGATCATGATGATGATGATGATGTTGATGCTGATGGTGATGGGCTCTTTCAGCAACGGCTACGGCTATGAAATGCAAACGGCACACAGTGGATGTGCAGCAGTAAATTTTATTCAAAATTGATCTAAGCAATTTATACCGTAAATACTACATAAAATCAATTGAAAAGAAAAAAACGTATGGTATAAAAATGTGAAATAAATGAAACAACTCGAAACCACTTAAAAGAAAATTTGAATAAATACTCAAATATTAAAATTTAGTAGTCAACTGATAAAAATAACAATAAATGCAAAATGATTATTTACATACATGATTTTAATAAAAAGTGGTTATGATAGTTGATATCATATTTTAATTTTTAACTTTTAATTTTTAATAATTGAAAATATTTTCAAAATTTGCACAAATCTTCAAAAATTGAAAATTTTCCATAATTTACCAAGAACTGTTCTGAATGTGATAGGTGATAAGGTTTTTATTAAACAATTATATTAAAATACGATTTTTCCAATATAGAAATTCCATAAATATATGAATGTAATCCCACTGTGACATTGCCGTGGAAGATTGAAGATGCGGCGCTTATCGAAACAGAAATACAAAAAGCAAAAACCGAAAAACTGAAAACAAAAAACCAAAAAACAAAAGCAGTTCAACTGGCAGCAGGATAGCGCACTGGGTCTCCGCTCAGGTCTGTCCCTGGTCTGTACGATCTTTCTCTGGGGTCTTGAGGCGCATATTTCTGTGTCTCTGGCTTATCGTGCGAGGCAGAGCTGCCGCTGCGGACTTTTTGTTTGCATTTCGAAAATGGGCAAAATGATCGTGTGTGGAGTGGATTGGAAAGGGTTCCACTTCTCAGCTCAGAAATGTGGCGCCAAAGGAAGAAGCGTTGGGAATGGTACTTGATCTTGATCGAGATGCGACAGTATGTATATCTATCTATCTGTATATGTGTTTGAGTGTGTCGGTGCATGTGAATGTAATTTAGACGGCGCCTCGATCCTTGTTTCACACTAATGCACTTGCAGCTTTTAAATGTCACCTTGCTGGGGGCTTCACGGTTGAGGGGGAAGGGAGGTGGGGGTTAAGTGCTGCAGAGCAACGGGTTCGTTTGATAGGTTGGTCTGTTCCATCGGTTGCTCTGTGGGTTCTATAGATATGTCGGTGGCTAGAGCTGCCAGACGATTGTCTACTCAATTGGCATAATTAGTGCTATCTGTCACAAGATTGATCTTTATGTTGTCTGACGAAACAACAAATATATGAATGTGCAAAGCTTTTAGAAATTTAACATTATACAAATTAAATACATAACATATATTAAGTTCTTTAAGTAAGTATATAGGGGTAGTGAAATGTGTTTCACTAAATTCTTGAACATTTATATATTTATATATATCTTTTATATTGCTTCGATATTCTGGACATTGTTCTTGTTCCACTTCAAAAAAATCTATACTTACACTCTTTTAAATTACAATTTTTGATTTTAGTTAAAATTACAATATTTCTAAGAGTACGATTTGTTTTACAATTGACCTTAAACTTGACTCTAATATATTTAACTGAGTTAAACTTTTTGCGAACCAAAGCATAGAGAGACTTAACTTCATTATAATAAAACTATGTAAATTTATATACATTTTTATAGCTTGCAATTAAATCCGCCCTCTACGTCAATTTGTTCTGAGCTCGTTTATTACTTTCCACCAAACGCACTATTGATAAGTTTTATTTGAACGAAGGCAATTTGAGCTACAAAGTTGTTTATGGATAGGCGCCAATAGCACAACAACAACGTGTTGTATCACCCAATTGTCTCCTCTTCTCTTGGCTACTTTCAAGCTTGTTTACTGCTATCTGAGCACTTTAATACCACGCAAAATAGTTCTAAGAAGGAAGAGATCTATTGAGTTGGTTGCACTGCAATTAAGTGCTGATGTATCTTGTTGGGCTTTTCATTAGTTTATCGACTAACATAAATATTTCAAACAAACAAAGTTGTTAGACAGGTTGTACAGGACTTGTGTAATTAAAAGATCTTTTTCTCTACAGGATGAGAGCCGGCGCCGCAACTGCCAACTTTCCCAACTGAAATAAAATCCCTTAACGTGAGAAAATTCCAATGCAAATTATATATGCGCAAAAATGTCTTATCGAGAGTCAGTATACCAACAACAAAAAAACAACTCCAAAAGTATTTGCGTATTCGCCTCGAGATAGGCACAAAACAAAAAGCGTAAATGTCAAAATGCCAAAATTAATTGCAATGGCAGTGCCTCGGATAAACCCTGACTGCCAGGCTGCCATGCTGCACTCGCCTATGGGTCAAGAAACGACAAAATCCACGCAGATTGGAGCAGGGCTAGGGAGCGAGCAAAGAATCAGTCAGTGTCCAGTCTGCCCAGCACTGCCCATTTTCGGCCCGGGGCGCCATAAATGCCACTCCAATGCTCCAAGAGGAGGCAGGTCTCTAAGAAGAGTCACAGTGGTGTAGTTTGGCATTCAATTGAAGAGGGAAAATTACATTCAAAACTTTATTTTATGAATTTATTCCACTATAACTTAAGAAAATACTGCATAAATAGACATTATTTGTCCCTAAAGATAAAATTGAATTATTGTTGTTTTTGTAGAATAAATGTAAGAATATTGAATATAATTATTTTAATACCATTTTAATATTAAACTGATTTATACAGACTCTCTTAAAAAATTAATTTATTAAATTTGTCATATTATTTAAAACTAAACCATTTAAACTATTTTTAGTTGTGATGGATAGATGTGATGATATTAAAAATTTTATATAAATAAAATAATATTTCATATACATACTTGAATAGAAACAAGTTATTGTCATTTCTTGCACATTTCGGAAGTGTTTCTGCAAGTTTTTGGTTGTTTCTTTTCAAAAATACTGCCAATATATAAATAAATATAAATGTATAATTTTTGATATTAATATTTTAATTATATAAAAGTTTTTAAGTAAAATCTTAGTTTATTTTATGTTGAATTAATGTAATCTAAGACCCTCTTGAACGCTGCCTCTGCCCCGTGGCACAGTACTTAGTGCAGTTTATGCTTGCCACACTCTGTCCACCATTACAAATTCTACCACTATTCCCCTTTTTGCTTTGGACTGAGCTGCTTCTGGCCGCACCACTGTCACATGCCACACACCCCAGTTGCAGCTGCAGCCGGGGCAGGACAGAAGTCAAGAGAGGCAGAGCACAAGTTTGGTAACACGCGCTCGCGGCATTTATCGCGCCTGGCAATCAGGCAGGACGCCGTCCATGTCTGGCCAAAGATGTTGTTGTTGTGCTTGTTGTAGCTGCCACAAGAGTAAAAAAACACTAAGTAGACGAGGCAAAGAAACTCGTTTCGTGCCACATTCAGTGTTTCCCCATTTTTGAGGTGGAGTCTTGGCCATGCGACGCTTTCATTGGCTCGCAGCATAAATAAATGCATGCATGTGTGTGTGTTTGATTGAATGTGTGTGTGTGTGTGTGTGCATGCAACATCGTCTGACGTTTCATTAGAGTTTCGCATAAATTTTGTTGCATGTCTGTGGCATTTTATAGCGCTGCGCGTATCGCACACGCATTTCAAGTCCATTTCATTTGGAGTAGCTCGCTTTTCCACTATATATAGTTTTCCAATAAAACTAACACACAGTCAAACACACACACACACATACTTGTTTAAGCAGGTAGTCGCATTCTGTGGCGTTTTGTCTATTTTACGAAGTTGATTTTATACCATTTTATTTCTTTGCGTTTTATTATGCATGTCTCGCATTTTGGCTGCGCCTATAAATAATTACGTTTTTATCGCCACAAGCTGCTCTATGCATTTAATATATTTAATTTGTGGTAATTGTACTCGTACTTCTTCCAGTCTGACAGACCAGAGTCAGTGGCATAATAAATTCCACATTTCATTACGCATATTTCTCGACGTTGCAAAAACAATAACATTATAATTAATGCTTCTTTTAACTTATTTAAATAATTATCTATAACAACACGATTAATACAAGTCAAGCCAAATCTAAAACATATTTGCTTCCGAGATTTGGTAAAGGCGACAAACAAATTCCGACAAAAGAAATCCAACAAAAATGCAGAAAATTTTTTAATTAACTTAATGGGGTTTTCCGGAAAGTACTTGCTACAATTTCTGACAGAGACTAATTGCGCAAAAATGGTTAAATATGAAAAAATTTGAACCTTGTACATTTAAATGCAAGATAACAGATTCATTTATTCGTTATGCAGAAGAAGTATAGTAAAACATAAATACCCTTAATGGTATAGGGGAATAATTTAAACCTTCAAACTTAATTGTTTACGCACATTAACTACATTATTGATTGCAAATCAATCAATAATAATACACAATAATTCTAGAAATTCAAAGAAATAATAATATATTGCTTTACTAATTTAAAATTTCCTCATACTTGTATTTTACTTTTTACTCTGTTTAATATTTCCGAAATATGTAATTTTTTATCACATTAACCTAAAAAGAAATTCTTAATAATGTTTTTAAATAGGGCACATTGGACAATTAAATACCATTAATAACACATTAAAATTTGTTCCGTATTAAAACTTATTTACAAATAAAATGCAATTCAATATTGTTAGATTATTGTTTGGTATATGAAAATAATATTGTTAAATGTTTATGTAATTTAAATTCAGAAAATATGAATTAAATAATATCTTTTGCCAATAAAGTTAAAAAGTTCATCATATGGAATGGCTAACAAAAGCATTAAATTAATAGCTCAACATAACCTATGGTTTTGTTATAATATAAATATAGAATCTACATATCTAGACAAAGCTAATTTTTTTTACTAAACACCAAGTTTGCGAAAATAACAATTACAGTAATTCTAATATGATATCAGTTTACTAAAGTTAATTAATTTATTAAACAATTAAAATGTTTATAAACTGAAAAGCAAAATCAGTTATGTTTGTAAATCAAGCAAAGGTGCGAAAGTTATCAATTATGAATATAATAATCGTATATCGTATAACGAATGTCGTATACTGCAGTAATTAAAATGAGCTGATAAAATGGTAACTGGTAAATTAAATGCCAATTAAAGTGCACATAAAAAAAACAGAAACAAAATATTTTCTTATTTTATGCTTCATTCAAAGATTGTTTTAAATATTAAGAATTCATATGTAAATGTGTGTGCTGATAAATGTTGATTATTGTAGCAAAAGCGTGCATAATTCAAAAAGTTGCGCATACGCCATGCGAGCCATAACCAAGAAAATAAATTTGAACAGAAAACAGAAAAAATGAAAAAAGTGGGCAGTCCCCAGAGAATACGTTTGGGAGCGAGCGCAAGAGAGAGCCATGCATATGCACACACACACACACACACACATACACACGCTCACATACACAGGCATATCTAAACAGCAAATCAAGCTAACTTTAATATGGCCACAATTTCGATTACTCGCGCCAGACAGGGAAGGCAAAATGGCCGAGCGCCAGAGCGAGCGAGCCAGCGAGCGCCACAAAGGCAACACCCACTTCCACATCGCGATAGCGTGGCTCTGTGTGTGAGAGTGTGTGCGTATGTGTGAGTGCATGCGTGTGTGTGTGAGAAACTCGTTTGTTTGCCCATTGTGCCAGCCACTGGGCGCTCAGTCGCGCTCGCAGCGTACGTCCAACCGGAAGCTCAGCACGTAAAGCCCGCAAAACTCTCGCTCGTTCGCCTCGCTACGTCTGCTCTGCGTGTGTATAAGTGTGTGCGTGCGTCAGTGTGTGTGTGTGTGTGTGTGTGTGTGCTTCCCCATTCCAATCGGAATATGACAACAACAAAGCGGGTCTAATAAGAGCATTGCTATTGCCAAAACTTTGCTGCCTGTTCAGTTGACTTTTGAACGTTTGTACGCGCAAATTGCACGCGCTGCGACGCGATAAAAAACAATGCAATAAAAAGCCGTCGCTAAGTAATAATTGCCAGAAAGTAATTAAACCTAATCAAATACAAATTAATTCAAGCAAACAGTGCACGAAAATAACCAATAAATACAATTAAAATTCGAGAAAAATATGGAAATACAAATAATAAAAAAGTAAAACTGTTTTTAATTGCTAATTAAGAAAATAATCAAAACGTTTATTAGCGTGTCTATTGCTTATTGTTGTTTATTGTGTGTTTATGTGCTGTTCGTTGTGTCATTGTGTGCGTTTGTGTGTTTCATTTATGCTAATTTGTAGTTTTTTGTTCGTTGATTCGCCAACATTATGCAAATATATCTACAAGCTCTCTATCTGTATCTTTATCTACATCTCTTTAGCTGTAAGTGTCGTGTCATTTATGCCACCAGCAGCAGCAGCCGTCACAACAACAACTAATTAAATTTATGTGCACTCGAAATTCTTCTAACGCATATCGAATTTCGTTTTGTTTTGAAACAGAAATACGCTTCAAAAGCAATTAAAAATCTCTGCATTCAAAAAAGAAGCCAAGTAGCTGACTATTAAACATCGTAAACTCAACCTGCACAAATAACTTGCCTCATTTGCATACAACAACAAAGAAGAACAACTGCAGCTACGACAACCATAACCAACAACATTATTAAATCAACAAACACTTGGAACTGCTAGCAGAAAAGTAAGTAATCATTAAATTAATGCGATTCAATAATTTGGGTATTAACAACTTTTTAGTATTAAGTGTACTAAGTTTCCAATAAGCATATCAAAACCACTATAGCCGCAAGCTACAGACTTCTTATTATTCTCCGTCGATCCTGTGAATTGCAATATATTCGGATAAATAACAGCAAATATATGGAGTATGTCGGTTCTCTACTGTCGGCTACGTCTGATTGTTTAATTTTGTAATATCACAATTCCTATATTAACATTTTTAATGCAGCAATTTATATCTCAAGATATTGAATTTCATTTATTACTTTTGTGCATTGGGCATTTCATTTATAGCATTTATAAAAATAATACAAAACACGTTAGTCTACCATATTGAGTATTCAGAGATTGATTAAAATTATTTCATATTGAAAATATTCAGAACAGCGAGTTGGACCACCAAAGTTGTTTAAAAAATAAACTAGTAAATAAAATGTCATAAAATATATCATTGCTTTATATGCATATAAAACTCCAATGTTTATTATAATTGTGTAAAATAATAAAATAGTTGTAAAATTTCATAGGTTTGCCAATAAATATGTGACCTAATGAAATTCCATTCGATACATTTATGATCGGTAAATACGAACCAATCACAACAGACTAATACTTAGTTAATACGGTTAACTCTGGTTAAGTAGATTGTAAAATTAAGATCTGAAACTGCATAGATAAAGTGGTTTCAATTGTAATCACATAAGCAATAAACGCGATCATTTCAATTAGGTTCAATGGGACAACTCTCGTTTTTACAATTATCGCATAAATTTGGAGTTTTATTCGCTTACATTCATTTATAGATCTACTCAATTAGTAAAGTAAAGCAGTTGCTACTTGAAATCACACCAAATAAGGCTGTAACATTTTGTTTGTCTCTAGTAAACAATTTCAATAAGCTGTTATAAAAGTTGATTGTGATTAGCTTAAAGATACCCCGTATATTCAAACTTTGTAATAGCATTTTATAACTTCGTTTCAATACAACTACATAATGCACAAAAAGTACGAAATTTTTTTATTAACCAGAAATCACACATATGCATTTATCATACCCTATTTAAGCTACTTTCACTTTGTGTTAAAAATAAAGTGGGAAATCAATAATATCCATATCAAAATACTTGTACGCAAATAATAAAACTGCAGCTAAATCAATATCAATTATGAATTGAATTCGCAGCAGAAAATTAAACTCACGTTTTATATACATTTTTATTGCATTCGATCACAAATTAATGCAGGCTGCTGCCATTGTGCGATACTATTGTTCAGGTGTTTTGTTAAACAAATGAATTAAATACGAAAAATGCAAATAAATTTGCCATTTCGATATCGTAAGCAAGACCATAAATAAAATCATACGTATGGCTATATACAATACATATGCAATTCATTGTGTGCTCTGGAATGATAACAAAATGAGCAAAATTACATTTTCTCACCAGACATTTACCTCTTGGTTAACCGCAAAGAGAAAGGAGTTGGGGAAGTTATCTGGCGCATTAAGCCACTGCACACAGTAGTTGCATATTATTTATACATATGTATTTATTCGCACAATTTCATTACGCCAGATAGCTCTCATTTAACCCTTCTCTTCTCTATACTATCGCTTAACCCCTTTCAACTCTTCATACACCCAACGACCAAACAAAAGACTTAAGAAACATACTTGCGCTCACCAGCAAAGCGTGCAAGGCATGCATAAAGGCGACAACTTGCATTCATATGCAATGAGTACTCGTTACATTCATGATATGCACATAAATTAGGCGAAGTGTGTAATTTCGCTGATAATCCAGAACTGTGCTATAATAAGCTGCATTAGTAATACACGAAATTCTTCAAGTTTAAAACCGAATGCTTTGTTTTAATCGTATAATAGCAGCATCCATGTCTACACTACTTTATGGTACGTGCAACACATTTGAGAAACATTTTTATACGTTTAAATCAAAAGCATTTAATATATTTTCTATGTGCTCATTGAGATATGATTTGCACAGGTTCCATTAGTTTGGTCTTTGAATCAGCATTCTCTATAGGTATCATAACTTCTTTCTATTGTTTATCCTATAACTTAGAATGTATGGGAGAGTACAGCGATTAATTAAAATAAGTAACCAGATCTGCAACTTAACTTTCTTGAAAGTTGTATCATGTCTTAAAATTTTAAAAATATTATATAAGTTAAAAAAATGAATATTTTCTAAAATATCTAGACAATTGTCGAGTATAAGTGTAGGAATTCATATAGTAGCAAGTTAGTTAGGGTCATATTTTTTTACTTTTATATTGCTTGGGACTAAAAAACTGACATAATATTTAGTTATTTGATTTTTGTTTGCTTGTTAATAACACAGAATTTGCAATTTGCTTTTGCTTAGAGGTTTATAAGAAACTGTACAAAAATGAGGCTGTTCAGGAACTACGGCAAAGAGTTGGCCTTAATAGGCCAGTAAACGCAAGAGTCAATTACACGCATTCTATTTGAGCCCTTAACGCCTAACCCTTGCTACACTTTCATTCTTCTCAGAGGGTTTATATAACCTTTGGCATTGGCATTGCCAACAGCAATTAACTGCTGGCGCCACTAATAACAATAACAAAAGC
This sequence comes from Hypselothyrea guttata, assembly GCA_035045125.1. Classification (NCBI taxonomy): domain Eukaryota; kingdom Metazoa; phylum Arthropoda; class Insecta; order Diptera; family Drosophilidae; genus Hypselothyrea; species Hypselothyrea guttata. The sequence goes on from JAWNNJ010001579.1 coordinate 668,019, forward strand.
AACAAGGGACTAGAGAAGGAGCACAATGTCTCAGTAACAGCAACAGAGAGGAAGAGAGAGAGAGAAGAGAGCGACCCTATAACAATGACACAACATGACAACAGTTTCCACTCCATGTGCAATTGCAAAACGGTCCAATAAAGTCATTAGCTAGAAAATACACAAAAGTTCGAGAGTGTGCGTGTGTGTGTGTGTGTGTTTTGGCCATAAAAACGCAGCATGAACTACGCCAGACGGGCTGAGGGGCGCACACTGCGTGTGACCAGTGGCACAGGTTACATGATGTATCCGCATCCGTGTCCAGCTATAAGATACAGCTAAAAGAATCTGTATCTATGTGAGTGCGCAACTGCATGTGTATTTGTATCTGCTGCTCTTAAGCGCCTTTTAATTTATGACACTTTTATGCGACCAAAATTCCATAAAACTAAAATCGGTTTCTCAACAAAAGGCCAACACAAAAACGCAGCTACAGCAACAACAAGAATAAGAGACAGCTAGAGAGATCGAGAGCAAGGAAGAGAGAAAAAGATGTTATTAAACAATAACCTAGAGTAAATCAACAAGACCTGAATTTATGAATGTACTGCATTGAAAATCCAACAAATGCAACAACAAATGAATTGTGATTTAATCTTTAAAAAATTTTCTTTAATAAATTTCCTTAAAATTAAAATAATATCGTAATTCAATAAAAATTTAAAGTTTTGAACGAAATGAAAAATAAAATTATCTATTCAAAAATGCATTTACCGCTTTAAAATAATGTCTTTTTATATTTCGATTGATTATATTACAGTATCTTCCTTTTTTTTATGAAACTAACAGATTAGTTTGAATATATATTTAATTTGAGTTGTATGAAAATAAAATAACATACAATTGCTTTATTCGCAATTTTATAAATATTTTATTTATGAATCTATAAAAATGCATAAATATTTTATTTATGAATCTATAAAAATGCATAAATATTTTATTTATGAATCTATATCAATGCTTAAGTCTGTATGCATTTTCTAAATGTTGTTTGTATAAACTATTTCTTATCGTGTTATAAAATAACTTAATGCGGGCTACTTGGTAACCCGGCTGCGGCTTAACCCTCGGTAAAGTGCAGTGGAACGTAATTATGCAATTTTTAACACTCCTTGGCAACCTACACAAACACATACAGAACGCACAACAAATGCAGGTAGCAAATGAAATTAATAAAAACACGCAATACGAAAAATGTTCAAAACTCTATAGCAGCCAAGTGCACGGTACTTGGTATAAAGTATAAATTGCACACACTTTTAGCAGGTCAACGGGGCAGGAGCCCAATAGGAAGTCCAGCCAAACGTAACATAACACAAAGTGACCAGAAAACGACCAAGACCCATTGACCCTCTGAAAAGAGCAGGCCCATGGCTAGGAAAAGAGACAGGACAGGGACAGGAGCAGGGTCAGAAGTCATGTCGTGCGTTAGTTGCACGAAAGGCAGAACCTGCCATATTATCGGTACTATATATATATATATATATTTATATATTGGGTTGATACATACAGTACTTAAACTGGCGTCAGTTGTCTGAGTCGCTTGCTGCGTGGCAGATTTTAGAAAGTCATAAACGAATTCCACCTGCTACTAAAAATATATTGCAATATTTTTATATAAATTCCAATCGAATGCCATTAAATTTATTTTATATTTAACCTTAAATAATCTTAAGAATGTTATGCCAATCCCTTGGGCTTCCAATTGTTTACAAATTGTTAATTGACCCACATAATGTGCAATTTGTTATTAGGCAAATAAACCAGCATTATTTGTTTGGTATCCCAATCTTAGAACATTATAGCATTATATTTTTTTATAGTGAGAAAAATGTGGTTAAACTATAATTAGAAACGCATAGAAAATAAAGTTTAAGTATTTTGTATAAATCAAAATAACCTATTAATTTATTTGTATTTTGCTACCAACAATATACGTTTTATGTTCTAAATTTAAACTACTTGAGTTTCAAATTATAACAAACAACTAAAATATTTTCTACTACGATATGTGCGATTTATTTTCACTGTATGCTATATAAAGTCCATTCTGATAAGTCGAATAATGATTTCATTATAAGCAAACTTATCGGCAGTTAGCTCGATGCCGGGTGAAGTAAAACACAAACAGAATCACAGCACTTATCGTATCGTACAGAGGAAACTGGCAGCTGATATTTAAAATCGGAAATCTGCTGGCATATAAGTCCATATGAGCATAAAACAGAACGTTACTGATATGAGGGAATCTGAAAACTTGATTCTTTATTTCATAAAGCTCGATAGTTGTGCCATTGTTTAGGTTTTTTATTTCGACTTATCTCAGTGTTTCCCATGCATGGTATATTTGGAGCTGCATCTGGAACAACTGGCGCCAAGGTTCATAAAAATAAATATTCATGCAGTTACAGTAGAGCTATTTCATCTAATTCAAATGGGATTCACAGTTTTTAGTGTTACACCCGTAATTAATTAATTAAAGAGCGGTACGACAAGCTCAAATTAGGCGACATCTTTTCACAGTCTCTTTCCACAGATTTTTCAAATACTTTACGAAAAGCTATTAATTGCTGCGGCGTCTGGCAACGCTCTCACAAATGTAAATGTCGCCAAAACAGAAGAGAAAAAGCGAGACAAGCAGAAGACAAGCATACGAAGAGAGAGAGAGAGAGAGAAACGATTTAAGCCTCCAAGACGCCAAGACACTTAAAAGCTTTGGGCATGGACAGGCAGGTAGGACAGAGAGACATTTGAATTCCTGGACATGGTAGGGGAACGGGAATGGAAACGGGAATGGGAATGGGAATTTGTCTGCCCGCGTGCCGAAAACTTGTCAACTACCGCCGGTGTGGTCAAGCACAGTAAGAAAGAGAGGTGAAGAAATGCTGAAAGAGAGGAACAACTGAGTTCGTGTTGCCGGCAAAGATCAAGCATAAATGTTGCTTAATTTAGACGCCAGTAAAAGCCAGTTGATTTTGCCGCATCAAAAAGGATCTTTTAATTTTTAGGTATATAGTAAATGTCTAGTAAGGTCAACGAAAACTAGAATATATAACGCTTGAAGTTTAAATGAAGCAAAAAAAATGTAATACGTTTTACGTTAACAAGTTCGCTGCCTAAGTCTTTCGTTCTGACTGCTTTCACAAGCTTCACCAACATAAACTTCAGGTACTTGTCACTGCACTAATTAATTACAAATAACAATAAAAATTGAAGAAATAAACGAAACAGCAGTAAATAAAAACGAGCAACAAAAAAAACCAGAATAATTATCAGCAAATTACAATTTGAATTTCAAAAGAATAAACAAACAGCAACAACAACGGCAGCAACGGCAGAAGTAGCAGCGGCAAGTATAAGGCACCATTTCCGCCATCATTTCAGCAATTGATAAGAGTACTCGCACTTGTATTCAAATACACTCAAAGCACTCATGTGTACTACCAGCTCGAGTGCTCTGTTCGGTTATGGGCTGACGCGACGCTTCTCACAAAATCAACGATTGGAACAATCAGTTAAATGCTCATATCGGTCGTTAGCTGTTGCTGGCGCACTATCTGCCCAATGTTCTAGTTCCTGCTCTAGCTTTGCCATGGCTTATCAAGTGAAAAGTATGAGTGCGTACGTATTCAAATAGAGTTCTTGTTGAATTTGTAAGTAGCTGCAATTTCAATAACATTTTGTTGTTGCTGTCAAGTGCCTTTTGGAGAGTGTGTGTCTGTGTTGTCAAGTGTCACGGCGATGAGTAATTGCCTCAGCTGCAACGCTAAGAAAAAGCCCTAATTGCAATTGTGATAAGAACTTCGGATAACACTCAGTGCATACTCATTGCACACTCAATGGATATTCTGGATTCATATCAATGTAATGCCATATCAAAACAGTATAATATAAACCGCCATTAAATTTTAACACGTGGTGTAGAGTTTACTTTCTACATAATTTTGGTACAGGGTATACAAGTTTCTATATACTAGTATATAAATAAAATAAAATAAACATAATGCACAAAGTTATTAAACCTATTTATGGGTATAAAACAAACTGTCGGATATCCGAAGAACTAGTTCAAAACCCGTTTGATAAATGGTTTTTGTTTGGAAACCATCATTACTCACGTTTTGAGTTGATACAGATTCGTCTGAGTTTTATTCTTTAATTCCGTCTAATTAGAGATACAAGGGAAATGTAATATAGAACAACTTTTACTTATTAAAATAAAAACAAAAATTAAACTATAGTAATAAAATATATATTTATATATACATATTATTTTAATACTCCTTGAATGATTATTGTCAAATTTTAATTACTCTATTTAAATGTTAATAGTTTTTTTTAATATGATTTTAAATTATAACTATTGATGGCAGATATTGAAAAATGTTTAGTGCTCATACAACATCTAAAATTAGCCACATTTTAGACTTGGCCGCAGTATTCGACACATTATTTAGTCAGTTAGTGAACGTAACACTGAATATGCAAATAAACTGAAGCAGAACGAGTGTTACGCATCGTTTTGAATACACTCAGAGAACTGAACGAATGCATTTGATACATAAAAAGGCCATAATTACAAGTCGAAACTGCCTAAAACACTCAAGAAACAGTCTGCGGCATGCGATTGGGGTTCATTGGGTAGATGCTGCTCATAATTACACATAAGAAGAAATAAACATACAAATTTGAATAAAAACGATATAAGCGCAGGCTGAGCAAGAGATTGAGAATGAGAATGAGAACGAGAACGAAAATGAAGCAGAGAAAGAGAGAAAGAGAGTTGGGCAGATATGGGGGAAGGTGAAAGAGTGCAGCGGCTGGCGTACTTTGCCATTAAGAATCGAACCACAAATCCACTTAAAATCACCACAGAACCAATAACGACTTCTTTCATCTTATGCCGACCGCAGCACATGCGACAAATCAATACACATTGTAATCATATGCAATGCTCTCAGGGGCTTATAGAAAGATCTATTCGAATACTTAGGATCGAGCGGTGACGCCACTTTGAAAATCAATTTCAGTGACATTTTCTTCATTTCTTAGTTGTTTTGGGCTTGGGTTTGGCTTGGGAAAGGGTTTTACAGGATTAGTGGAGCCAGCACAATTATCATTTGTCTGTCTGTTATCAGCCAGAATAATTATCTACTACTCTCTTTCTCCCTACCAATGCCTACCACTTTCATTCAGCTTTTGCTCCGTTTCCATTGCCCTGCCTGGCAAGCGCGTGCCAGTGCATCATCGAGTTATACTAGCTTTCGTCATAAAACTTAATCAACTGAGTTTCATCTTTCAGCCTGATGCATCAGCAGTCCACGATTCCACAATTCCACAGATCGTGTGGATGATCACATTAACGGTTCGCATGATATATAAAGCTGTTCACAAATTAAGGTCCATTAGCGCAGCAGGATGTGTCAGAGCAGAGCATCCAGTTGAATTGGAATCGAATCGAGTTGAGTCGCTTGACTTGAAATATGCTCTTGTCTCCGGTGCCTTGCGGTTCTTGTTTTGACATCTTTTCGTACCCTCAACCTCAACTCCCGCCTCTCGCCCCTCATTATTCATTCTCCGTGGCTCGTTCGCTTCTCTTGCCTCCTGCTTTTTTGCATTTTAATGGAAAGAATTTGTTCAGCGAGCGATACCTTTTTTGATGCGTGAATTATGTGTGTTTCCTTTTCGAAAACTAAGGCAAATTGTTTGATTAATGATCGTACTCCTCGAAAAGGTTCTCCTTTTGTGTGGAATACTGTTGATCTGGTAGGCAAGCTATCTTAAGCTATTTGCGGTTGCCATACTGTTAGACAGCTAAATTACTTGCAAAAGAAAACTAATCAATTCGTTTAATTTATTACATTTTTTATACCCTGTACCCATTGAAAATAGGTAAGAAGAGGGTTCATATTTTAATTAATTTATTATGTTTTGCTACGAAAATATTGAACATATTTATTCAATTGCTCAAAGACATGGACATTTTCTTGATCAAGACGAGAAGTTGAGTCGATATAGCCATGTCCGCCTGTTGTCCCACCAAGAAATCTTTCTTTGTAAAATATTAAAAAGTAATGAAAAGCATTTCGGAAAAGCAATCGGAAAATACTTTGTTTCCGACCGTAAGGGTACTGTGCATAACTACATAATTAAAAAAAAGTGGTAACTTGAAAATTGTTCAATTTATATTACGACCATAATAATTATAGAAATTGTATTCTTATAATTTTTTTTCGGTATTAAATTCATATAAATTGAACTAACCCGGGTATTTTTGTGGTTCAGATGCTCTTCTTTTTTGTCAAGTATAAACTGTGTGTCAAGCAAACTAATAGGCCCCAATTAATTAAAGCTAACCTTCTGCCATCCTGCGATCCGTCGATCCTTGTCAGGCCGCAGTTTAATGAGCTGGTGACACAAGGGGCTGGCTGTTGATGCCACGCTGATTCGAATCAATCTTAGCTACTTACAGCCTTAGAGGAGGGGAACGTGAGGAGGGGATTACTTTCCCTCCAAGTCAAGTGGGCACTGCATAGAGTATACTCGTAGAGCTGAGAGCAAGTGCCCCGAACCAGTTTCAATTTGTGTTTGAATTTCCTTCGGAATTTGTTTGTTTCAAGTGCGTCGCATAATCATTTTCAAGTCTTGCATGAAATTGACTAATTTTGTTTAAGCGCCGCCGCCGTTGTCGTTGCCTTTGCTGTTGTTGTTGCTGTTGCTATTGCTGTTGCAGCTGCAGTCGCAGTTGACGTTGACGTCGCAGCCTGCACCTACAAATTTTTACCTGTCAGTAAGTGAGCGAGAGCGAGAGCTCTGCCGTCTCCGTTGCACAAGGGTTGTGTGAAGGCGACGCCTGCAAGTGACACTCGCAGAGCAGGCGGACGGACAGACAGACGGACGGACAGACAGACGGACAGGCGGACAGACAGAGCTGAGTTGCCTGCCCATTGATGAAATTGACTTTTTATGTTGTTGCCGTTGACTTCTTTTCGAATTTTGCGTGGTGCAGTCGCTGCCAACGCCAGCGTCTGCGTCAGCGTCAACGTCAGCTTCAACCTGGCATCGAAACTGGATTTTTGGGATTAAGTTTTTGTTTACTTGGAGGCGTTTTTTAGTTTGTTTGTACGCCTCAAGGAAGTCGGTTCGTTGTGCTCGCGATCTGCAAACAACAACAACAACAGCAACAAAAGCAACAATAGTAAATCAAATCTGTTAAGTGCTCGTAAATGGATTAAACGCATTCAATTTATTGCCTGATTAGCCGCTTTAAAACAAATGCTTTACAGCAAATCTTTAATGACAAATAGCAAATACTGCTCATAAGCGGTCCATATTGGGCAATTAATAATAATAAGATATATCACAATCAATAATAAATGCAAACAGTTGATACATTTTGTGTGCCGACAAAATTTAAACTTGAATTCCGCGTAAACATAAATCAAAGCAACCAAAAAAGCATAAAATTTTTAGCAATAAATCTAAAGACACAATAAATTATGGGCATTTTGCTAAGTGATGGCGATGTAAGTTTTTTAAATGATTAATAACTAAGAAAACTATAATTTATAGGCATATATTTTATATAAGCCAAAACAAACAAGCATTTCGTACTTAACGTTAAAAATATTAGAATTCTTATCTGGAATTGTCTAATATTGAAATCTTAAAAAGCCAGTTGTTTAGCTAATTAAAACACCAGTTCTTAAAAAAAATTTATTTTATAAGCCTTAAAGTCCTTTGTCACATAGTTGTATTAAATAACATTTATTCTTAAATAGGTATGACTTTCCCACTTTAAAGATACAATATCAATATGGCGATTTCTTAAGTTAAATAAGGTTAAAATTGTATAGCAATATCTCATAATGAATATATATTCATTAATTTTAATGAAATCAATGCAAAAATTATCGCGTAATATAAATCTAATACAATTTTTTGCGGAACTATGTTAAAAATTTGAACAAAACTAGCATTGTTGCTTAAAATAAATAAAACGTGATGTTTTCAAATTAAGCCGAGTTCAGTAATGTATTTATTTGTTTATTATTTTCCATAGAGACTCTCATAAATTTGTATATGAATCCAATTTTCGCTGTCTCAGAAAATGTATTAGAAATGTCTCCACGGATATCAAATTAGAAAGAGAGAGTGTGATGGTGAAAACATTCTTTATTCGTTTAAATATTCTAAGAGTTCCCGATGTCAAAAGTTCAATTAGACAGAGGAATGCCTTATCCAACAACGAAATTCGTAAAGGATTTAATCATTCTTTGCCCACACTTTAGTACAGGCTATTATAACAGTAATCCATAAGTAATTTAAATAAATAATTCAAGCTCTCAAACAAAAATTCGTAGCACTTCATTTTATCTTAATCCCGTATTTTGCCTTAATTAATCTGAATTCTATTCTGACTTGCACTTCAATTCTAGAAGCTGTAGATCGAATCATTCTTTATTTTTCTGGGTGTAGTCTAAAATTCGTATGATTAATTTTTTATATAAAACTAAAATGCACTATTATTTCAAACGTTTGCGAAGATATTACGTAGACTCATTGGTCCACATCCGCTAGAGACACAGATAGAGAGAGAGTATTGGATAAAGAAAGAGTGAAAGAAAGAGAGACAGAAAGAGAGAGCCCGCGAATTGCAATTCCCGTCGCAACGAGACATGAATGACTCAAGTACGTATGTGTGGGTATATGGCCTAAGTGGATGAGCTAAGAACAGGATCTGGGTTGGCATAGAGCTGGCGCTGCACCCGTTGCTGGGCTTGGGACGGAGCGAAAGCAGATATAAAAAAGCACTTAAGGCGCCGCTTAAGTCCTAAGTGTTCTTCTGCTCTGCTCGTTTCGGCGTTTTCACTTGTTTTTGTTTTTGTTTCTGTTGTTGTCTTTTGTTTTGTTCTCTACTCGTTTATGTACATATATACTCTCAAGTGGTTTTCTCTGTTTGTTTTTGTTCCTTCATTTGCAGTGACAAATTAATAATGTTCTACTGCAACAACAACAACAACAACCACAACAAATGTTGCTTATTTTTTTATTGAATTGATTTTTTATTGCTGTTTATTTAAACTCTGCTTCACCTGGCATTTCCACTGTTAGTCCCTCTACGCTAACTTATTGCATTTTAAGCGCCTCTGCCGTCACCTTTGCCAAATCCTTTGGCTAAAAACGCATCTTTATATATGTATATATCTTTTCCCAACCTGCCTCTTGCACTTCTTACTCTATCCCTCTCACACACTTGAGGCTGCAACATGTTGACAATTTTTCGTGTGGTCGACGCCGTCTTTGATCGGGCACCGCTTCTCTTCGGCCTCCATACACCATTGGCGATCCTCTGCTCTTGATCTGGGGACTGGGGACAGGGGACAGGGTTAGAGCCAAAACCAGAGCCGGCGCTCTCTTTGATCGACTGATCTTCTAAAGGGAGCGACATCATTATGCACGCGTGGTCAACTCTTTGATGGCTCAGAGCTCATCCCTTTCTTCACTTCTCCTTTCCATTTGCTTGCAGTTGTTCCCGTCTCCCTCTTCTTTTTTATTCTCGTTCATCTCTTGCATTGGCATTTCTGGAATTGCGTTGAGAGTTAATCTTGTAGATATTGAGAAGCATACTCAAAACACTGCTATGGCTAATTAGAAAGAGTAAATTAGAAATCGCATGAAATTACTAAATGATAAATATTACTCATACGTTTGTAGTAATTATATTTTCAAAACTGTTATTATGGGCTTTCAACTGAGCTCTTAAAAACCCGCATAATATTTTTCATTGACGTACAAATTTGATAAAGTGCGGTTTATTAAATATTTATATTTAGTTTCTCAGAAATTCTGAATCAGATTGTTGTTCACTGTTATTCTTATATTTTAGATATTAATATTGATAGAATTAAAACCTTTGCAAATAAAGTGGGAATTATAAAGTTAAAAATTGCCGACTTCCGTCGGCAGCTTTTACATAATGACTTAGCATTGCCGCCGGCTAGAAAATACTGCGGAAAATTCTACGCACTGAAATGCGATTTATAGCTAAAAAAAATATGCTAATGTCCTTATTAGACCGTATACTTTAAACAAGTACAAAAGGTCTATAAAGTTAGGGCTAACGAGAAATGTTTGTAACACCCAGAAGATTGCGCGGCAGGCCCCACAAACTATATATATTCTTGATCAAGACGGCGAGCTGAGTCAATATAACCAAGTCCGTCCGTCCGTCTGCTTTGTTTTTAAAAATTTTCAACAAATATTCAAGCAATGTCGGTTTGTTTTTCGTCCCTAATGCCATTACCTTTCAAATCCACGGGCATCTGTTAATTTTAAGGTTTAATTTCTGTTATCGTAAACCCTGCGAAATATGTACGTATGCTAAAGAATTCCCAAAACGATTGAACAGGCGGACAGAAAATTAAAAAGTTCATACATCATCGCATTAAATAAGGGATAAGATAAAGACGTCAAATGTGTATGTGTGTGTGCGTATGTGTGTGTGTGTGTCGAGTTGTTATTACAGACAGGCAGAGAGTACAGTATATATATGTTTATTCAAATTTATTTTTCAAAATAAATACAAATACAAATGTACAATTGGCGCCTTAATTGATTCAGATGTGAAACACAGATTTCACTTTAAGTTTTTTTTTTCGGTTTTTGTGGTTTTTCTCTGGCTGTTGAACTCTTCTACTACAAAAACAACGCAGGCAATCGAAAAACCACTTGAAGCCATTTCATGTGGTGCAAAAATGTTGAATGAACAACGAAAATGTTCTGTTTGTGACGAACAAAGCAAATTACGGCAACAAAAACAAAATAAAAGAAACTGTAAGAATAGGAAGTAAATTGAAATATTAAAAAATAAAAACCATTTATATTAGTAATATTCAAAGCAATTAATATTTAATGTTAAGTAATTATTAGTTAAAATTTAAAGTACATTTATTTTATTTTAAAAATATGTTTTATTTGTATTTAATTTCGTTTAATTTTTTACATTATTATTTGTTAATTTAAATATTGCCGAATGTTACAAGTAACAAATTCTTCTTCTAAATTAATGAATTAGTCACACAAGAATTTAATTTAAATCCAATACATTTTCTTAAATAAAATGATGAACCATTGATTAAATTGTCAAACTAAAATATTATAGAAATCTATTAAGAAGTGTAAATATTTTTGAAATGTTTTTTAAGTGAATTGTGTTTTAAGAAAAATTTAAAATAAAATATAAACATTTTGTAGTATGCTATAATTAAATCAATAAATATTAAATTATATTATAATAATTCTATGCAAAATACTCAAATTTCTCTGCTCGTACAGCCAGCACTTGCATACTTCTGCACACAAAGATACTTGTCTGCATATAATATATAGAATCTCCTACCCATAGGGAAAGAGCAAAGCCCACGCATGCATCCACAAGATGTAGGGGCACTGAGTGCACGAGATACAAAGATACAAACAAGTTACTCTCAGATACAACGCACCACACGCTTTAGGCTGTGCAACATGCAAAGGGCAGCGTGTGGAAAACGAGTTCTTAGCGTGAAAAGAGCATCCACTGTGCGCAGGGGAAAGAAGACTAGAGAAGCGGGGGTGGGGAGCAGCCAAAGGAATTAAGCAAGTCAAAATGGCTGCTCGCAATGGGGTGTCGTCCAATGGCAGCCCGAGAGTCAGACAGCCAAAGAGCGAAGGCGTGGCAAGTGGTTAGAGCGAAAGAAGCGAGAAATGGAAAGATGGAGTACTGTCATAAGAGAAAGAGGGGATAAAGGAAAGATTGGGCGATTGAGAGATCAAAGAATCAAGGCAGTAAATAAAACCTAGAAAACAATATAAAATATGGAAAAATATAAAATAATTTTAAATATAGAATATGAATTTTTAATTTTAATATTTTAATTAAAAAAAAAGTACAATAATACAAAATAATAGAAATTATAAATATAGTATGTACATGCATTTATAATATTTTCACCCATGTCTAAGACTTTGTATTCCCTTTTCTCTCCGTAGTCCACCTCCGATCAGCAATCCACGCCCGATTATCCACAGTTCAGTGGGGACCACTACAGCGTGCAGCTGCAGGTGGCTGCCGTCAACAGCCGCGCCGTCTCCAGCCCCAAGATGTACCACAGCAGCAGCGCTGCTGCAGCGGCAGCGTATACGGATCTGGCAGCCGCTGGTGGCGCCGGCAGCGTCTCCGGCTATCATCACCAGCAGGCGGTGAACGCGCCGGTTTATGTTCCATCCAATCGGCAGTACAACCATGTGGCAGCCCACTTCGGCAGCGCTGCTGCAGCGGCACAGGCGAACGCTTGGACAACGGACAGCTTTGGCACGGCGCACGCTCAGCTGCCAGCGCAGTTTTACACACAGAATGCCGTGATGATGGCACCGTGGCGCAGTGCGTATGATCCCACGGGATTTCAGCGCTCCTCGCCATACGAGAGCGCCATGGACTTTCAGTTCGGCGAGGGCCGCGAGTGCGTCAACTGCGGTGCCATCTCCACGCCGCTTTGGAGGCGCGACGGCACGGGGCATTACCTGTGCAACGCTTGCGGATTGTATCACAAGATGAACGGCATGAACCGGCCGCTGATCAAGCCCAGCAAGCGTCTGGTGAGTGCAGTGAGTAACCGCCTTTAAAATCTTTAGCGAATTCCATGCTCATCATTGTCTTTTTTTGCAGACGGCCATACGACGTCAGGGGCTGCTCTGCACCAACTGTGGCACCCGCACCACCACCCTCTGGAGGCGCAACAACGACGGGGAGCCCGTGTGCAACGCCTGTGGCCTGTACTTCAAGCTGCACGGCGTTAATCGGCCCCTGGCCATGCGCAAGGACGGCATCCAGACGCGCAAACGAAAGCCCAAGAAAACAGGAAGCGGGTCCTCTGCGGGCACGGGTTCAGGTTCCGGCACGAGTGCAACACTGGAGACGATTAAGGAATGCAAAGAGGAACACGGTATGCTCAAGTTTTTTCTATAATTCATCATTCTCGGTACCCAAACGAAATGTGTAAACTTTGTGCAAATGTTTGTAACAGAAAGAGGCATGTACACATATGGACAAAATAATAGGTGTGAAAATTTTACTTTTCGAAATATCCTTATAATCCGATATGCACACGAAATTTTATAATGAACTTATACTTTTTCTATATGGTCACACTGTTTCGGTTGGAATATGATCAATTTCTGCTATAAATTAGCTTGCGCAGAAGGGCTGTTAAAATTCTGCGGCATTCTGCGGCATTCCATTCTGTAACCAAAATACATGAAGCGTGATTCGGGTGTTTTTCGTTTTTCGCTTATAACTTAAAAACTAAATGACCAATATTAACGAGGGATATACCAAATAACGTGAAATTGATATATCTTATGATATTAAAAAAAAAAAAATTTTTTTTAATGGAGGTTACCAGAAAATTTGCGTCCGAAGTTGAAAAATGTTCAAGAAATCTGATTGCAAGTGCGTTAGTTTTCATGTAGGGAGGAAACTATGCGTCCAATCTTCTTATAATGTATTAAAAATATGTGGGGGCAACATTAATCTTTCATTTAAAACCAAAATAACGGTGATCGGTTTGACCGTTTCGATTTTATGGTAGTTTATAAGCACCTACCATCGACCAAATATATATCGCCCGATATCTGGAAAACGTTGAGTTAAAAAATTTTTTAATGTCGATTTTTGAAATCAGCGCTCCAAAACGCTTCGGGATCGAAAATAAAATTTTGAAGGTCTCGACTTTCGCAAAATTTGTCGACCAGTGTTATTAACACTTATTATGACCTAGACAATTAAATTGAATAAAAGTCGTTAAAAAAAACTTATTAATTCTGTTTTACCCATTTCAAGGGTAAAGGGTATAAATAAGGTATAAAATTATAAAAATTGGGAACTTGCTATGTTGCCGCACTTTGTATTAAAATTAATTATTTAAAATCAATTCTTAAGTAAAATCAATTTGTCGAATAATCAATTGTTGATTAGATTAATTTACTTCGTTTAATTGATACAAATAAATTGTTTCTTGAATTAAAATAATAGATTATTTTGTGCCATATGATTAATCGTAGCATTACTAACTTTATGTTCAGAAAAATATATGGGTCGATCTCTATTTAAACACTGCTAGCACATTTTCAAGGTGATAATTTATATAAAGACAACAGAAATTTAACAATACTTACTGAAAGAATCGGCTCGCAATCACTTAATCTATATTAATAATACTGATGCCACATTTAAAACCTAACAATTTGATTCCCAAGAAATGATATATTGCGCTTTCATATCTAACTTTATTCTTCATTTACTTGGCTTTACAGATCTCAAGCCCACATTAAGTCTGGAGCGTCACAGTCTGAGCAAGCTGCATACGGATTTGAAGAGCACGCTCGGCAGCAGCAGCAGCGCTGCCAGCAGTTTAATGAGCCAGCATCACACGCAACAGCAGCAGCAGCACCAACAGCAACAACAGCAGCAGCAGCAGCAGCAATGCTTCCCGCTCTACGCACAACAGCAGCAACAGCAGCAGCAGCAACAGCAACAGCAGCAGCACCAACAACATCAACAATCGCACAGTCACCAATCGCAGCTGAGCGCACGACAGCTGCATTCGGCGGCAGCGCAGCTTTACACTCCGGGCAGCAGCAGCGCAGCGTCTGCCTCTGCCTCTGCCTCCGCCTCTGCCTACACGACGCACAGCAGCAATGCGGCGGACACGCCCAGTTTGAGCAACGGTACGCCATCGCCGCACTACCAGCATCATCCGCATCCGCATCCGCATCTGCACGCCGGCAGCAGCAGCAGCTCCCATGGCCATCATGCCACGGCGGCAGCGGCGCATCATCATCTGCATGCGGCGGCAGCGGCTGCGGCGTACGGCGTCAAGACCGAGGCAAGCGCCACCAACTACGATTACGTGAATAACTGTTACTTCGGGGCATCGTTCGGAGCGCTCGGAGGAGCCGCCTCCTCCGCAATGGCGGGCGGTCCGGGCAGCGAACTGGCGGGTTATCATCATCAGCACAATGTCATCCAGGCGGCCAAGCTGATGGCGACGTCCTGAGCATTTGAAGCGGATGCACTGTGATCTCTGAAAGCAACGCACCAACACTAACAAACAACTTGGATTGGTATTAAAAAGACTTTTGACTTGGTTCAACAAGAAACAGTTGGTTTAAGCTGTAATTACATTTAATATTCGGATGCCCTGTAAATAAGTTTCCGCTGTGTCTGTATAAATAGAAATACTTTGTTTATCGCAATTCCAATGCTGTACCCTCTGCTGGGCTTTACGTAAGTCTGCCCCGATTAGTGACAGGTTCTAGGCTTTATCTGCAATAACTGTAAAGTGTTTTAAAATACTACTGTACTACTACCGTAATTAGCATAAATTATCGCGTACAATAAACTATATAAATATACACCCACGTCATACACGCATTAATTGTTAAGCGCACATTCGATCATAGTTCATTTAGTTCATACGAATAGTTGAATGCCTTATAAGTTCATTCATTAATATAAAGCTAAATAAATATTCATTGAAAGTATGCAAACTATTGTATTGATTTTTATTTATTTATAAATTTATAGAGACTATAGTTAGGATATTAAAACATTCGCCCAGAATTGTATACTTAATCGATTATAATATATTTAATAAATTTTTGAATATTAACTAATTAATTGATCATTAAAACTCCAAGAACATAACCTGTCCGGTCTGTGTAACACCCATTTGATTTATCGGAACCTCCTTATTCAGATTTGTATTGAACATTTTTTAATAAAACTGAAAGTTATTGTTTTATTCTGGACGACCTTATTTATCATTATTACTTTGATGCTATTAAAATAAATTATTTAATTTTCTATTCATTATTGCTTTATTTATTTAACATTTGTCTATAACAGCATGCATCCATAGCTAACAGTTGTTTGCTAAGTTTAGCAGCGGCATGTAATGTAATTAACAGCGCTATGTAATTTATGTACAAGCCCAAAAGTATGCTACAAAAAACACAAAATGCTGAAAATTTTGACATTTTTGTGAATTTTGGTAATATACGTTTTGTTGCATACTTTTAGGCCAAAAGTATGTTATGTAAGTTTTATTGATTTTTGGGCGTAAAGGGGGCGTGGGATCACCGATTTGAAATAAACTGCGTATTAAATACACCTACATATAGCAACCCAAACGGCTTCTCTAGCATATATAGTTTAGGAAATCTGAGCGTTCATCCAGACAGACAGACGGACAGACAGACAGACAGGGCTCAATCAACTCGGCTCGTCCTCCATACTAGACTATTGGATGCATTCAGTACCAATCAAACAGTCGAATTTCCTCTTGTGGAATGCAAAATTGTTTATTCAATGTTCTACATGTCATTTATATATGAATACTATAGTTTTATGTTTAATACAATTATATTTACAGAAGCCCAATCTTCCAAGCAGCACTATTTAACTTATTCATCGTCCAACTCGCATATGGCCATAGTCATCAAATTGTTCGTCCCCGCCGCGTTTGCCAAATCTCATGTGTTTAATATTCTGTTTCCTTAAATACTGCACGCCTGGTAAATAAGCAGGCACAATAAAGAATATATAAATGTAATAAGTACTTAAATAATATGAAATTTAATAATACATATTTTTCTGTAGTCTAAAAGTATGAATCATTTAGATTAATTTCTATTCATTCCCTATGCGCAGTAGGATTTTATGTTTGGAAGAGAAGACATACCGGCTATATTGCAATTCTCTGTGTACCATACTTAAGTCAAGCATTTGAAATTCCCACAATATAAAATTATAATTATCATGTGGTCGATTGGGCCCCTTTCACAATTTTCAGTTCGCTTTTTATCGGTCAATGTCGTCAAATTAAAATCCACCCACAATACACTAGCCAAACAATGGCATGTAATCGCAGCTTGGAGCATAAATTTCCGTTACACGATTTGCATATGAAATGTCCAATTAAACGGGGCCCTCCCATCTGAAGCTATTGAACTCGAAAATGAGGTATATAAATTGATTCACAAATTGCAGCTATTATTTCAATTGTATTTAATATTTAATTGTATTTTGTTCAAATTATATAGTAGTTCCTTTCCTTTATAAAAATATATACAAACTCTTTTCTTATGATTCAATTTGCTAATATTACAGCAAAAAAAAACACATCTTACTTTGCAATTGCGTCACCTGAGCAGTAAATAATTAATACTCCAAGTTATAAAACCATAAAATATTAAATTCATTTTGTTTTTTATTTTTATTTTAATTTTGAATTAATCACTTCACAGTTTACACACTTTTGGCTGGGGCAGTTGGTGAGGAAGCCACAGAGGCTGGACCGAAAATTAAAAGATAAAAGACAAAAGCCAAAAGCCAGTGATAAAGAGTAAAAAACAGCGAATAAAAAATAGTTACAACAGGCAACTAATTTGGTAATTTCCGCACGCGACGCAGCAGTAAAACAGATGCTGATATAATGGTGAATGGAGGAAAGGAGGAGAAAACGAGAAAGAGATTGCAGCTTCATTGTCGCAATAGCAAAACCTTGCCAGGGGGTCTGGGTCTTTAAAGTTCAACCCAACCATGCAACAATCCAAATGAGCCGGAACAAATTATATTTATTGCGCATTATGCATATTTAATGTACTTTTAAATGGTCAACGGCTATCTATGCCTTAGAAAAACTTCGAATCAAGTGAAAAGGCATAATTTGCGTCGACTACATAACAAACAAAGACTTGCAACGCAAGGGGGCAGCGGCAACACGTCGAGAAAAAGAGTAAAAACAACCACAGCCAACACCCATGACAATGAAGCAGCAAGCACAGTGGGGCGCCTCTCCCCCCTGGCTCTTGCTACTCCCGCCCGCCCACTACAGTGTCTGCTGGTTGTCTGCGTAATACCAGAAGTCGTCAACAGGTGAACAACTTTACCAAACTTGCCGCAGGCACCCAGAGGGGGGCATCTCACCGCGTATGGTGCAATGCGCAGACACTCGGACAGAAAACAAGTTGGTGGCGTATACGCAATGAACGAAAGTAAAATTCAAAACAAAACAAAAATCCAAATATGTTAACATCAACAACTCGCATTAAGACTGGGCCGATGTCCAATTTATGGACAGAGTATTAAGTACTCTATAAACTCAGATGGACAAAGAAATACCAATATAGCCAGAAAAGCGGAAACAGAAATGAAGATGCACATGAAGTTAACATAAGTACAGATTTATTTAATAATGTAGATTCCTATACAGCTTTGTGCTTCCAGTAAAATTTGATTGAGAAGATAAGTAAGATATTTAAAACAAACAAATTGGTGTAATTTTTAGAAAAATAATAACTTTGAAATAGTCAATTTGTTTACCTAGTTTAAAATATTTTTATAATTTATTTTATCGCATATTTTCTTAACCGTATTCAATAGATCGCACATTTGGCCTATCGATAAAAACAAAGAAAAAATTTGGAACGAAATGCAGATTGAGTTAAAAATTAAGCAAAATACATTAAATACAAATAGAATGAACAACTTCGAAAAAATATTTAGATAAAGTTATAGTTACTTAAAGCCAAAAATAGTCCAAATACCGCCTTGTAAGTAGGGTATTCATAATTTTGCGACACTTTAGTGGTTGGCATTAAAAAAGTGGGTGTAAACGGGTGAGCGAGTATTTTCGGGTTACACTTGGGAATTTGATCGAGTTGGAATTCGGATTAGGGATTGGGTTCGGCTTCGAGTTCGGGTTCGGGTTCGGGTTCCACTTTTGTTGCAGAAGCGGATTTTGGAATTTCATGTACTGCAAATGTAAACAAAAAGTGAATGAAAAGTGGTTGCAGTTGGCCACAACACAACACAACACGCAACAAACAAACACTTACCCACTCACACACACACACTCACACACATACACGCTTACACACAACTGCTCAACACAACAAAAAACAAACTTAATGTCATGGTTTCGTACAACATTTCAGATGTCTGCAGAAGCATTTGGATTTAAGACTTTGCCGCGAACGGACGTGATATTCGGAAAACTTATTCGAATAATATTAAATTAACTTATAAATATATGTATATATATTGTGTTTATAAAAAGGACTTGGTGCCGCTAGCTAAACATGTATCATACTCAAAACTGGAAGTTTCAGTACAGCCTCTGCGCTTTAAGTTTAATTTATGTAATCCACAACACTGCGGCCTACACCCGGGAAATTATTAATGATAAACCTGCTCTGCAGGAGAGACGTAAGTGATATAAACTTCATCAAAATATCGCTTTAAAAATATTCCTTAAAGGTTTCAAATAAAGCAATCCATTTAAAGTTAAAGTGCTTTAAAATTAAGTGTATCGTACCGTTATTAAAAAAATATTCGTCTTCGATTTATAAACAAAATATTCAAATATAATTTCAAACTGAATATATTGTTATTAGTTTACAAACAATTATTCAATTGCTTCAAAGTGATATAATTAATAAATATTCAATAATCAAATATTAGCTATTATTTTAAAATATAACCCATGCTTTTATTTTAGTAACATGCATTTTATTATTATGTTTGTTTTAGCATCCTGGCTACAAACCTGCAAACGCTCGAATCCCAATGAGAACAAATGCTTTCGCCAGTTGTTCGAGGGCTGTTTTCCAGCCCTGGCAGCGGGTATACCAGAGATCGGCGTAAACAGTTTCGAGCCACTTAAAATAGATCAAGTATCCGTGTCAAAGGGCAGCGGAAACTTGGTGCTCTCCGGAGGATTCCAGAATCTGATGATACGCGGACCTTCGAATGCGACTGTTAAACGTGCCAAGTCAGTATAATTTATATATAAAATCGTATAAAATTTATTTGGTTCGTATTACTTAACATCAATAGCCTGGATCTGTCGCGGCGTCTGCTGAACTTTGAGCTAGAATTGCCGCGCTTACGCATACGGGCCAAGTACAATCTGAAGGGAAACATCTTGCTGCTGCCCCTGGTCGGCAACGGAGATGTGGCAATGGCGCTGAAGAATGTGCATACAGCAGTCTACACTAAGATCTCCTTGCAGAATGAGACCCGTACGGGAGATGAGATCATTCATATTGATGAGATGAAGGTGAGCTTTCAGGTGGGCGCCATGCGCATCCACCTCAAGAATCTGTTCAATGGCAACGAAATCCTGGCTGCCTCCATCAATGCCTTCCTAAATCAAAACGGCAACGAGGTCATTGCGGAATTGCGTCCTGATCTCGAGCTGGGACTGGCCGACATCTTCCATGGCCTATGGAACAATGTGTTCTCCAAGCTACCTACCAAACTCTGGCTAATCTGAAAGCCGACGCAGCGTGCTGTTAACGAGATTTTTAATAATATAAATATAATTTATTTTTGCATAACTTTTATCATCTTGTTTTTATTTAAGTTAATATTTATAAGCTAATTTGATTGATTTGTAGTCAATGCCAGTAACTGGTTCAGACTACAACCGAATGGTCGCATTTTCTTAGATATTGTCAGTTCCGTAAAGTGATCCTCCTCTGTGTCCGCCGTTGAATTGATTGCTAGATAATTTACAATTTTTTCCTAAATTATATTAATTATAACAGTTTTTTACTTCATCATGAGGGGCAGCAGTTCATCGTAGCTGAAGGCTTCAAAGATCCTGTCAATGGAATTACGCAAAATGTCGACGAGCGCCTTGTTCATGAGCGGACGCATTTCCTCAGCCAGGGACTGCCAGTTCTCGTTGAGGAACTCATTCATCTTATCGCCCATAACCTTGTCGCCATTGAAGAGATTGTCGAGCTTGATGTGCACATTGGAGAGAGTGTATTTCACATTGACGGTTTTGATCTTGATGTAGTTGGCGCCGTTGCGCTTGTACTCCTGTCCAGTAAGCTCAGTGTTCATCGTGATGTTGGCTAAAGCATTAGAGTTAATTCAAATGAAACTTTCCATTAGCTATTCCAACTTACTTATATCCACTCTGCAGTTTCCATTGCCGACCAATGGCATCATCATTATCTTTCCTTTGATGCCATACTCCGACTCCATAATCAGCTTCGGGAAGGTCATCGAGACAAAGAACTTCAACTTACTCGGAGTGAGGGAAAGATCGTTCAACTTGTGCTTGGACAGACCGATAATCTTTAGATTTTTGTACACCGAATGCATGTATATGGCACCCGAGTCCTGATCCATCTTGATTTCTGGCACCAGCAGTGGTTCCATGGGAGGTATAAATAGCTCCGGCACGCCTTCCATAAGCCGGGGCTTCATCTTCTCAAAGGACTCCCTGGCACATGTGTTCAGATCCTGCGAGTTCCGATAACAGACCTTCAAGAAGTCAGCTGTAGATAACAGCTCGATGGATTACATTTTCGGCTGGGTTAACTTGTTCACTCACGTAAAGGCTTGCCCTTGGGCTTGGCATCGATTTGCATGCCCTGCATCAGAAACAGTGTGGCAACCACAAATAGAAAATTATTCAACCAGTTCTGCTCCATTTTCCTGCTCCACTAGCTGCCGCTATAGTTCTGTTCGATATTTCAATTGTTGCGTTGCTTTTATAGCCCCATGCAGCTTGGCGCTTTCTGGCTGCCGCCTTCATTTTCTGCCAGACTTGCAATTTCTCGTGACATTGCAATCCCAAGCACAATTTGCGAAAACCATCAAAGCCAACAACACAGATGTTTTTTCATGAATTCATATTGTTTTTAGCTACACTGGAAACCTGTATGCATCATAACTATGATTGTTTACGTATTATATAGTTGGTATACACCTAAAGTCGATTGAAATAAAATTCTATATCGTTCTAAAATGTTTCATAATCATATAATTAATTAATTGGAAATAAATTTGAATGATTTGGTGTAGCATATTGTATTGTATTTCGTTCTTAACAATCTTAATTAATTTTAATTCGCAGAACTTCTGACAAGTCAACGAGAACACAGACTTTTAATTTTCCAGTCAATAGCAATGGCTGAGTGTGCTCCATGTATCTAATTTCACAAGCAATACATAGTATATAATATAACAAATAAGTCAGATAAATTGCGTCGGTAGGTGGTATATAATGTATTTCTTGACGATTGTTAATAATTGATGTGATGTTCGACTGCAATTACATAAATACACATAAATGTACCATGCACATGGATGATTAGATGAAAATCACAAATATAACTGTAACTTAAGTTGTAAAAAATTAAAGCAAATGCGATGGGGCTGCCAGAGCCGTATAAAGCTAAATACAAGTACATAACTTCACTTCCATTAAGGTAAACAAACGTAACAAAATAAAATGCTTAAAAACAAGAATATCATGATGCCGACATCGACGAATTATTGAGCGTAGCTCTACGACACCTCCATATCCATTCCGCCTTCCATGCTGAAAATGGAGAGTTTTTAACATAATACCGATTCTAAGCTATTGCAACTTACAGGTCGTTCATGTTTAGCGCCAATGAGATTATGTTAGCTGCGGATAGGCTGTCAAAGGCATCTGGTGGATCGGATCCATTATCGAAACTTAGCTGGCTCATAGCTGTACTAATATCAAATACGGGCGGCTGCAATGTGGCTGGAGGACTGTTTATAATTTTCATCTGCAGACTCAGCAGTTGCTCACGATTATCCTTCATATTCTGGTGCGCTGTCGGCAAAGTCTTTACAATCTTGATGAAACGAGATTGCGCCTGATTGAGTGAGACGCGCAAAAATTGGATACGCTCGTCTTTGAGAATGCTATCACGGGCCATTGCATATTTTATGCCACAATCTCCCATCTCCGAGCACGACAATCTTTTTCCGTGATGCAGATAATTTTTTCTGTACTGGGCGCTGTTGAAAACCGAAAATTAAAAGTATATTAATTGATTCCAGATCAAATCGCAGTTGAATCTATACTTACAGCTTGTAGATATCTTTTTTGACAGTTTTATTGTAAATTTCTTGACTCTCGCCTATGCTTTTTGGAACACTTCGCAAAATAGATTCGTAATGGGTAATGGTGCGCTCTATGGATTTGATAGTATCTTTGGCGTTTGTCATACATTTTGTGTAATTGGATTCCCACTGTGGTGTTATGCGCTGCTAGAAATAGACAAGGTGTACACAGGAAAATGCATAGATATGATTTCGATCGAATTACCAACTGCAAATGTGGCTGCGCTTTGATTTTATCCAGGAGGGATTCAAAGTGTTCTATAGCACCGCAGCACTTATTTTTTTCCGTGTCGAGTCTTCGAATCACTTGCTGATATTGGATTATCTCGTGCTCCAACATCATTGCATGCTCCGTCAAACCGAAGAGCCACGTCTGAAGATGGGACTGCTCCTGGCTGAGCATGTAGTGCATGTCCAGCATTGTGCGATCCATTACCCAGCTTTGTGGATTGGTGGCCCCGGATTTGGTGCAGGCCGCTTGCACTAGGGGTGTCATGCAGGGATCCGAGGGACAGAACTCGCCATCGATATTAAAAATAAATACCATTACGGTGGGATTACCCGACCCTTCAGTGGTGTCCATCCAGTTTTCAACATACAAATCTATAGGTCGGGTCTGTTGATTAATCCTCTTATGAGGATGACCTGTGGGCAGTACTAATAAGAGCGATGGCACTGGAAATTGTGTGTCCTTGCGTATCAAATCTGAAAGCTGCCGCATAGTCATCTCGGGCGTCACCTCGTACTCCAAACGCTTGTAACAGTCCACGGCAAAGAGCGTGAGTACTTTCATCTCCAGCAAGCGATCGATCTCTGTGAATATAAGCGGAGTTGCATTTTGTACTTCATCAAGTGCCCCGCCTCGACGGGTGTAATCAGTATTCAGAGCGATGGGTAGCCACTTGGTGAGCTTCTCGCACCACGGCTTGCTCAGACGATGCACCCGAGGCAGCTCATTGTGGAAAATAAAACGTTTTTCCGTCGCCACGTTGTTTTCGACGTCCGTATTCTCAGTGATGGCTATACAAGCACGGGGCTTTTGCTGCAGATTCAAATGGATGTTGTACGCGTTTTCGTGTGGTATAAACGGCAACTCGCCTGTCGTTATCTCGTAGGCAATAATCCCCATCGACCAATAGTCCACCTTGTTGTTATATTTGCCCTTTTCGACAACTTCCGGTGCATAGTAATGCCGGGTGCCGACCACGCTCTGCACAATCGTCTTATCCGGTGAATTGCGTGCCAGTCCAAAGTCCGTCAACTTATACTGCTTCTGGCCATTGGGCAAGCGATTTATAACTATATTGTCAGGCTTCAGATCACGGTGACAGATGCGGCACTCTGTGTGCAGAAAGTGCACGGCAAGACGAAGGCAGCGCAGGATCTCACGCACTTCCAGCTCTGAGAGACCTGCAGAGAAATAACCGTCAGTAAATGCAAGACTGTGAGCAAACAAACTTACCGTTCGCATTCAACGGTTGCCGCAGAAGCTTGCGAACATCTCCGCCATTGCAGTACTCCAAAATAATAACTGGCAACTGACCAAAGTGACCTCGGGTTAAATGTGAAATGAATGCGGCGGACTCATCGCCCAGTTGTACGCCGGCAACAATGAAGGGCAACTTCTGGAACTCAAGAGTCCATTTGTACTCCTGCTGCCAGCGCTCTTTTAGCTTACGCTGCTGATCAGCGCCCATGTTTTCCGCATTCTTAATTTGTTTGGTTGCTGTTTCAATAAACAAAATCAAATTTCAAGCCAAATCAAATGAAACCAAAATAATAACATAAGTCGAGGCTGCAGATATGGTGCAAGTTGGGAAAAATCAAATTTTATCAACATAAAAAAAACAAAACCAATAATACAAATGCACATTTATTAGTAATACGCTAATAACATTCTTGAATAAAGATTCTTTTGTATCATTAGTTTTCTTATAATTTGGAAATGTGCTGAAGTATGGGAAATAAGTTGTATAGATTGTTTCTTAACATTGTTTCGTTCAACGACTTTTAAGGGATCGTATTTCACTGTATTGCTAGACAAACAAACAAAGCAGAAAAAAAACAGTGGGGACGGTGCAGATAGGTCAAGAGTCGGTGCAACAGTCGGACGTAACCGACAGTAGAAGACCCTGTACTAATCTCGCAACCACTGCTTCACGTACTTCCGTTGGCTGAACTCTTGCTGGCCTAAATCTTACTGGCCCATTTCTCGCTGGCCAAACTCTCTTGATCAGGAGGAAGGGGCACGTCGATTCAATTCTGTATGATTGGCTGAACTCGTCGATTTCGGCAATTTAAAGTGCCAATCGATAAAAACCGAGTCATAAAATATTTATCTGTCATGAGAAGCGCAATATTGGTTAGTAAACACAAAAGTTATCTAAAAAACAATATAGGAAAAAAAGCAATTTTTATGATCTTGAAAATTAGATCTCGGTTGTATCCGACTGAAGCCCTTCCAAATCATTACCCTTTCACCCAGATTTGTCTGCATCTAAATCTGTTTCTAAATAAGTGCAGAACCTTCTACGTTCAGTTGCTCCCGACTGTAGACTGTGCTCTGGGTTAAGCTAGTGCTGCTGATAAGCGGCGTTTTTGATGTGTTTCGCTACTGTTTCATGACAAACAAAAATCCAATCAAAACTCACAAGTGGAACAGTAAAATAATACCAAAAACAAATCTAAACAAAGCACTGCGCCTATAATCGAGATGACTCAGCGCACCCAAGTTGGGAATATTTCAGATTCATAATACATTTTAAAAATGCATAAGATTAAACATGCATCACTTCTATATAATATTGTTTTATCATGCCATTCTTGAAGTTTGTCGAATAGTTTTGCTTTGCACCCCACTGTGTCGAATAACGGATTTATAGGGCCGCTTATCGCAAAATACGTACACTTAAACAGGCAAAATATAAACAAACATTTGAATCAGCGAGAATTCTGAGAATTGCCTGCACTTTTTTAGTACTCCTAGGGCGCATGTTTTGCACACACACACACTTGCAGGTATAGAATGTTGGGTACAATAAATATATATTATATCTATCTATATATGTGTATATTTAGCTGATTTATATGGCTAGAGCACGTACGCAGAGAATTCTCTTACCAATTTCCTGCTTGGTGTTGCGGTTCCTCCAATGGGCAACTTCGCCAAACCCGCCTTGGCCTAGTTTTTGGACCAGCTCCCAGCTGCCCCCAAACACTGCATTATCCGGCATTACAGCGTTTTTTATTTATTTTATTTATTAAACTTAACGAGCAAACACGCAGCCTTAAAATTCCGGCACTCTTTATTAATAGCGACCATTGCAACAGGCTCGTATCGATAGGCTTATCGGGTATCGATAGACATGTAGTCACTACTTACCGCACCGATAGCTGCTGAACACATCGCTAGTTGAACATGTGTTTCATCTCTATTCTTGTGGCAAACAGGTTGTAAACAAAAGACGCTCTCTTATCTCAGCATTTTGTCAATAAATAAACGCAATATTTATGCACATGTTTGCGTGAAAATGCGTTTTCACATGAACGGAAGCAGCGATGACAACGAAATTGTGGCTGCTGCAGCCAGTGCAGAGCACACGCGCAAGTTTGTATTCAGCTGCGGCTCCGAGGCAACAACAACAGTCGAGCGTCTGGAAATCAAAATACCCGAAGTAAGCAAATGTTATACCCTGTAGTTTTAAAAGTAGATGGGTAAGTGCGAATGAAAAGTGTAACACGGTGTGAATCGTTTTAGACCCCCAAAGTGTCTATTCTGTCCGTATGAACAAATAGATCTTAGCAAATATTTAAGCTAGAGATACCCTTTTTTTGGATTTATGATCTCCGATGTTGCAAGCAGATTAAGTTTGTTTTAGATTTTTGATACCTCCCCCCGGCGAGAGTTTGACAAGTGCGGGTTGGGCCAGCAGGAGTTGAGCCAGCTACAGTTCGTACAGCAAGAGTTCGGCCAGCGAAAGTTTGGCCAGCGAGAGTGGGTCCAGAAAGAGTTAGGCCAGCAAGAGTTTGACCAACGTGTGTTCCACAAGCGAGAGTTGGGATAGCGAGAGTTCGGCTATCGAGAGTTCGGGCAACGAAAATTGGGCCATCTTTAGTTGTGCCAACAGGAGTTGTGCAAGCAAGAGTTGCGCCAACGAGAGCTAAACTAGCGAGAGTTGGACCAGCAAGAGTTGTTCCAGTAAGAGTTGGGCCTGCAAGAGTTTGACCAGTGAGAGGTTGGCCAGAAAGTGTTCGGCCAGTGAATGTTCGGAAAGAGGTTCAGCAAGCGAGAGTTGGGCCATCGAGAGTTCCATGATCGAGAGTTGGACCAGCGGGAGTTCGGGCAAGCTATTATAACACTAATAATAAATAAATTACTTGGTAGTAATATTAATAATCATTGAAGCATAATCACTACGATGGCTCATTAACCGGAAAAGCGCACTGCCACTGAGATGCAAAAGGGCGGTTTATGTGTTCTGCATATTACCGATATGGCTATATGGAGTGCAGATTTGGGGAATTGCAGCCAAATCAAATTACAAGCGTGTTCAAATATTGCAGAACCGTGTACTGCGACAAATTACTAACTGTCCCTGGTATGTGCGTGGCTCCACGTTACATAGAGATCTAAAAATCACCACAATTGAAGATCAGATTGGACGTCATACAAGTCGTTACAGTGACAGATTGTTGATCCACCGCAGCCGACTTGCCAGAGGGCTTTTACCTGCTCGCCCTTTAAGGCGACTCAAACGTCTAGGATTTGCCAAAACCCTTGGTTAATCTATAACAATTAAGTCCTCATGCTTTGTGATATGGGGTTTGGCTACATTTCATATACATACATGTGTTGTTATAGTACATTCTATTGCTGTACTGATTCTTCTATTAAAATACATTTAAAAAAAAAAAAAAAAAAAAAAAAATTGAAGCATAAAAGTACAGGGACCTCCGGTTACGTCCGAGCTTAGCTTCATCCTCACTGTTATAGTTAATAATTAATTGATTGATTGCAGATACTGCAAGGCGCCTACTCATTCTACACATGGCCAAGTGCCCCGGTACTGGCGCACTTTCTGTGGGAGCGTCGGCAGACGCTGGTCTGCAAGCGGATACTGGAGCTAGGAGCCGGAACCGCCCTGCCTGGAATTGTGGCTGCCAAGTGCGGGGCGCAGGTGGTGCTCACGGACAATTGCATACTCCCTAAATCTCTGGCCCACATTCGGAAATCCTGCCTAGCCAACCAACTGCAGCCAGGGGTGGACATCGATGTGGTTGGGGTCAGCTGGGGTCTCCTACTAAATAGCGTGTTTCGGCTGCCCGCATTGGACCTGATCATTGCTGCCGATTGCTTCTACGATCCCAGCGTCTTCGAGGACATTATTGTGACGGTGGCGTTTCTATTGGAGCGCAATCGGGGCGCCAAGTTCATATTCACCTACCAAGAACGCAGTGCAGACTGGTCCATTGAGGCGCTGCTCAAAAAGTGGAGGCTTCAGGCATCGAGCATTAATATGGACGAAATTGGCAAACAGTCGGGAGTGGATCTGACCGAATTTATGGGCGGGCATACGATACATCTGCTAGAAATAACGCTTGTAGAACAACACCGAGAGGGGGCCTAATAAATATAGATTACTTTTTAAACTGCGTTTTTCAAATTCATATTTTTCATTCATCCTATTATTTATGTTTATATGCATACATTTGTATATATTTTCTTGAATTAATAAACACATGGTACAAGTTATTACAAATAGTAACGGAAATTAAGAAATTAACAAAAAGGATTTTACATATTAAAACAAAAATACAAGAATTTATGTATATACTCTGTGGGGTCTACCACACCTCCTTCTGCCTGTTTCATACATTCTGACAAAGTTAGTAACCCTGTTTTTCCAATTTTTCAATTGGTACAGGGTATACAAACGAATTAGCGTTGCCAATTTACCTGCTTTCAGAATCAAACAATTATTATTATTTTTTTTTTTTGAATTGTGCAGATTGAATTTATTTTTGCAATACATTTTTAATTATTTTGTTTTTAATTTAAGTGTTTATTTAAAGAGATTACTTATTTTCAAATATTTCTGGCAACACTGCACAGTGCATAAAAACGAACCAATTTCTTGAAAAAAGAACCAAGCTTCTTTTTGCGCCAACGTCAACTGCATCGAAAAATTGCCTCGTAGCAAGGCGAAAACAAAGTCACCAGGTTTGGTGCGAAAACAGCAAGTGTGGCAACCGTGCACTCGCCATTCACAGCGACACGGCGACAAGTATTTCACAGACAGCGAGAGTTGCTGTCGCAGTTTCAAAAGTTGTGCACAGTTATATTGTTTATTTGCGAGACGCCAACTGCAGAAATATATTGGCCTAGAAAGTGGCATCGAGTCCGCTTGAATTGCGTTAGCATTTGTTATTTATTGTTGCTGCTGCGGCCGCAGATTTTGCGTTTTGTGGCTGCAAAGCGCTGTTGGTGTCAGTGCCTCAGTGTTTGTGCTGGTGTGCGCGTCTGTGTGTGTGTGTGTGTGTGTGTGTGCTCGCTTTTTGTTTGCGCCTGTGAAAAATCGAAGTTATTGCATTACGCTGCGCCAGCTGCCGCTGTTCCTTGTGCCCCT
Source organism: Hypselothyrea guttata (assembly GCA_035045125.1). Classification (NCBI taxonomy): domain Eukaryota; kingdom Metazoa; phylum Arthropoda; class Insecta; order Diptera; family Drosophilidae; genus Hypselothyrea; species Hypselothyrea guttata. The sequence goes on from JAWNNJ010001579.1 coordinate 697,686, forward strand.
CCTATGGGATTTTGGCCCACACGCTAATGGTGAGTGAGCGCGGTCTATTGGCATGTTAAAATTGTTATTCCAATCGCATAAATGCGTATTTACGGCTTTAGTTGGTTTTACTTTTAAATTAATTAAAATCACCTACGCGAGTCGTTTCAAATAGCTGCTAATCTCAATTAAAAGCGAGCGGTAAGCGACGGCATTTTGTTGACGCATGCCGCTATTTAGCAGCAGTTGCTGTTATGATTGATCCGTTATTTCGAAACAGCGAGGGAGTGAGCGCCTCTCTCAACACAAAGAGAGCGACGACAAATGGGAGAGCCGCCTAAGAGATGGCGAGCATCGTCAAAGCGACTTTCCCAATTCTCTCATACGCGCTACCTGAGAAAACAGAGTGGAATATGTCGGAATTCGCTCTTTATTTGGCTTAGTTGTGGTCAGCAGTGCTGTCAATTTTGATCGAGAAAAAAGCTGTTATTGACAAATGGCGCGCTCAAATAAAGTTAAAAAATTGAGATCTCAATGTCATACGCTATCTATGTTATACGCAAAAAACTTTCGATATCGGCTCAAACTGGTTTCAAAATCTGCCAAACAATAAAAAAAAAAGTAAAAAATTTTGGTTATTTTAATGAGTTTTAAATTTTTAAATATTTTGTTAATATAGTTAATTTTTATCAACATTTATACAGATCTTTAATTGTTTCTATTTTCCCAAAAATATTGTAAAAGTTGAGAAAAAGCGGAAAAAAAGTTTCATTATCCTTAAAAAAAAAATGTAGAATGTGCGGTTGCTGCAATTACTGCTTTTGAGAGTAACTCCTATTTGACGGGATAAAAACGGAATTGGCAACACTGGCGTTGTGGAACGTATCGCAGTCTAAATGAGTTCACAACAAGAACATTCCGCGTTCCGTCGTGTCACGCAAGCAAATCACGTCACGCGAGCAAGTCTGTTCAGGAGGTTCTTACGTTGTTAGGGGTAGAAGGGGGATAATTTACATATCGGATTTATGACTTGTCGCCGAAACAAAATGCGCGGGCAATGAGTTCATCATGGGTGCGTGCTGCAATGATTGGTTTGTGGGGTCTGTTCCAAATGCTGATATCGCATGGATTTAATTTGCGAAATGAGGAGCGTTCCTTATATTGCTTAATGCCAAATATTTAATATTTCGTTTCACTCATTAGCTAAATTACGCAAACGCAAACATTTGTTAAAAATAAAATATGTTGAAAGAAATTGAAAGCGAATTCTAATCTAAATATGGCATTGCGACCCATTTAATTTTGTCGCCTCTCGAGTTCCTTCGAGCATGTCGAAGAGAGTGAAGCAGGGGGTAATAGGTGTACACTTTGTCTTAGGTATTGCTATTATTTTTTTATACGTTATTAGGCTCAATTTAAAAAAACATTTATTTTGATTTTGCATTCGAGAAATCTATGTTCTGGTCGATTAAGTAAGATTTGCTTCAGTCTTCTTACTGGAACAACAAGGAATATTAGTCGACAAAAGTTTCTCGTACAAATATTTTGTATAAAGTTATTTACGGTGTGTATTTCTTTTGCTTACAGTCAGTCAGCAGTTGCATGAACTACTGAAGCACACGTCAAAAGCATAATCCAAATCACCGGATCAGTACTATTAGAAGATCACTATGGCTGAGGATACGGAATACAAGAAGTTGCCCATAGAAGAGCGTTGCGTTCACAAATTGTGGAAGGCTCGCGTCGATGGGTTCGAGGAGGCGGCCAAAGTCTTTCGGGACCTTGACGATGAGAAGTCACCAGAATGGTCCAAATTCGTGGGATTGATCAAGAAAATGGTCGTCGATTCGAACGCTCTTGCTCAAGAGAAGGGTCTGGAGGCGGCATTAATCTTTGTAGAAAACTGCGCCATTGCCGGAAGGACCGTAGGTGATGTTATGTCGGGCATTGTGCAGAAATGTATTGCAGCACCCAAAACGAAGACGAAGGAGCTGTCGGTGCAGGTCACTCTCATGTATGTGGAGATTGAAAAGCAGGAGGCAGTGATTGAAGAGCTCGTTAAGGGCATGGAGCACAAGAATCCCAAGATAGTCTCCGCCTGTGTGGCAGCAACAACTCAAGCGATGCGCGAATTCGGCACTAAAGTTATTGGAGTGAAGCCGTTAATCAAAAAGCTGGCTCCACTTATGTCCGATCGAGACAAGTCTGTGAGAGATGAAGCCAAACAGTTGGCCGTGGAGATGTACCGCTGGATAGGAGCTGCAATGAAGTCGCATATATCGTCATTGCCACAGGTCACCATCAAAGAGCTGGAGGACGAGTTTGACAAGCTGAAAGGCGAAAGGGCTGAGCCCTCCAGGTAGATCAGTTATTTAACTACTAATGCTGCTAATAATAACTGTGAACTGCTTTGTCAGGTATCTGAAATCCCAGCAAGAGAAGCAGGCAAAGATTGCAGATGAGGCGGCCACAGAGGATGCATATAATGGTAAAAACGCTGGTTAGATAATTGTACTTCAAGTTATTCGAGTATTTTTTTTATTAAACTGCCCTAACTATACCCAGCTATTATAACTCCTACCAAAAGAAAGAGAGAATTAAATGTCATTGATCGCTTTATGGCTTTAATGCAAAGATCACCCAAGTATACCTATCCCGTACCAGGTATAATTTCATAGTTTTTAGGTAGTTCTCATGACATGCACTCTGCAACTTCTATACTGCAGTATACACTATTGCTTTTGCTTGATAGGTTCGATTATGATATTGCTTTTAATCAATTATGTATCTCCAACGTACACATTAATTTAGACTCATTGGATTTCAATGATTTAAAACAGTTATTTGAATTGTTACATGTTGCAAATAATAGTCTACACACATATATTAAAAATAGTACAAATTTCATGTTTAAAGCTTTCTAATTTGATATTCAACTTCCCCCTAAATGCAACCAAATTAATAAAGACATTTCAAGTCAAAAATTGCTTTGCAGTAGATTCGGCTGTTCATAATGTGTAAATGTATACCGATGTGTTGTCTATATATTACGCAGATGATGATGCCGAAGCTGGCCCTGAGGCCGTGGATCCAATGGATCTGCTTGATCCTGTTGACATACTCTCCCAAATGCCTAAAAGCTTCTACGACAAGCTGGAGGAGAAGAAGTGGACGCTGCGCAAGGAGTCGCTGGAAGCTCTGGAAAAACTACTTACAGATCATCCCAAGTTGGAAAGCGGTGACTATGGCTCACTTGTCACTGCTCTGAAGAAGATCATTACAAAAGACTCCAATGTTGTGCTGGTGGCCATGGCAGGCAAATGCCTAGCTTTGCTTGCAAAAGGACTAAGCAAACGCTTCTCTACTTACTCAACGGTGGGTACAGAGATTAGTTACATAGTTTTGCATTAAATTCATTATCTCTATTTTCATTAAAAGGCCTGCGTCTCGGCGCTGCTGGAGAAATTCAAAGAGAAGAAACCTAACGTAGTCAGCGCCTTGCGGGAAGCCATGGATGCCATCTATATATCCACTAGTTTGGAGGCACAACAAGAGTCTATTGTAGAGGCCTTAGCCAACAAGAATCCCAACGTCAAATCAGAGACGGCATTGTTTCTGGCACGTGCACTCACTCGCACTCAGCCAACGGCATTAAATAAGAAACTAGTGAAGCTACTGACCACTAGCCTGGTGAAGACATTGAACGAATCGGATCCAATAGTGCGCGACAGCAGTGCCGAGGCGTTGGGCACGCTTATGAAGCTAATGGGGGAGAAGACGGTAGGGCCGCTGCTCGTAGATGTGGATGCACTGAAGATGAGCAAGATCAAGGAGTGCCACGACAAGGCTGAAATTAAAGTAAAGCTTGCTGCACCTAAGAAGGAAACGCGTCCGGCCACAGCACCAACCAGTAAACCAAGCGGCGGCGCCACAATCAAGGCGGGATCGGAGGCTAAGCCGATGGCGCGTCCGGCTACAACGGGTGCACGTAAGCCTGTAAAGAAACCCGCTACTGCAGCATCAGGTGGTGGTGTTCCTGCAACAATGGCCAAGGCAAGCAGCGGCAAAGGCGCGCCTACAGAGCGTGAAATGAGCCCCGAAGAGGTACAGGATAAAGCAGACGAGATGTTGCCAGGTGAACTGCTCAGCGGATTGGTGGACAGCAACTGGAAGAACCGTCTCGCAGCAGTGGAACAGATGCTGGCACAGATCAACACTTACGATCCCAAACAGCCTGGCCTTTCACAGATTCTAGTCCGCACTATCAGCGGTCGAAAGCCTGGCCTAAAGGAAATGAATTTCCAAGTCCTTAAGTTTAAGTTAGACATTATACGCAGCGTAGCCGAGAACTATCCGACGACCACCATCACAGTTGACCAAGTGGTCAACGAGATCACGGAGAAGCTCGCAGATGCCAAGAATGCCATCCACGCAGCTGACGTGCTTACAGCTCTGGCGCAAGCTACGAAATTAGAGCATGTGGTGGGTAAGGTGCTGACCTTTGCCCTAGAGCAGAAATCTCCCAAGGTGCAGTCCGAGGCTTTCAACTGGGTTAACAAGTCCATATTGGAATTCGGCTTTAAACTACAGCCCAAAATGCTCATCGAGGATGTGAGAAAGGGCGTTCAGAGTACGAATCCCACAGTGCGTGGCGCCGCAATTCAACTGATCGGCACCATGACCATGTACATGGGCAATGCTGTGATGATGTTCTTCGACGCTGAGAAGCCCGCACTTAAATCTCAAATTCAAGCTGAGTACAACAAGTTTATCGGTGAGAAACCACCTCGTCCTACACGCAATGTAAACAGCATTGTAAACGCCGATGCAGATGGCGGGGGAGACGAGATCGAAGAGGATGGGGACGCAGAGCCAGTGAATTTGGCAGACCTGTTGCCGCGAGTAGATATCTCAGCTCAAATCACGGAGTCGCTGCTTAAGGAGATGTCTGACAAGGACTGGAAAACGCGCAATGAGGGTCTAACCAAACTGCAGGCCATCATCACAGAGGCTAAGCTTATCAAGCCCAGTATTGGAGACCTAGCTCCAGCTCTAGCTCATCGACTTGTCGATTCCAACGCAAAGATCGCACAGACTGCTCTGTCCATCTGCGAACAACTGTCGACCGCCATGGGCGCCAGCTGTCGTACTTACGTGCGCGTGCTCTTTCCAGGATTCCTGCATGCTCTGGGGGATAGCAAGAGTTTTGTGCGTGCTGCCGGGCTAAGTTGCATGAATAGTTTCGGCGAGCAGGGTGGCTATAAGGAGTTCTTTGAAAGCGAAATGATAGCAGATGCCTTGAAGAGTGGCTCGCCAGCTCTCAAGGTTGAGCTGTGGTCCTGGCTCTCCGAGAAACTGCCGCCGCTGCCACCCAAGACGATACCGAAGGAGGAGCTTACCTCAATAATACCGCATCTGTACGCCCACATTTGCGATCGCAATGCAGATGTGCGTAAGAATGCTAATGAGGCGGTCCTAGGAATAATGATACACCTTGGCTATGATGCCATGTTCCGCGCTCTTGACAAGCAGAAGCCCGCATCCAAAAAAGACATTCTGGCTGCTCTAGAAAAGGCACGACCCAACTTGCCAATGAAACCTCTGCCCAAAGGCAAAAGCCAAGCGCCGATACCTGAAGAGCCCAAAAAGGTGGTGCGCAGCGGTGGCGCTCAAAAGCAGGCGGCAACCAAGGCCGGCGGTGGAGCAGGCGGAGAAAAGCCAGCCACAGCCGCATCTCGTAAGAAGGAGGAGGATATAGACACCTCCCCGCTGCTAGCTGTCAACAACAATAAACACCAGCGGCTGATCGATGAGCAGAAGATGCGCGTACTCAAGTGGGCGTTCACCACTCCGCGCGAGGAATTCAATGAGCTGCTGCGGGATCAGATGGCGGCAGCCAACGTCAACAAGGCGCTGATGGCCAACATGTTTCACGATGATTTTCGGTAGGCATGGGTTTTGTGTATGCATATTATTGACATCATCCCTAATGCCTTTTTATCTGTTGCAGTTATCACCTGAAAGTAATTGAACAGTTGAGCGAAGATTTGGCACTGAACAGCAAGGCGCTGATGTGTAATCTGGATTTAATACTGAAATGGTTAACACTACGTTTCTACGATACGAACCCTTCTGTGTTGATTAAGGGTCTCGAGTATCTAGCACAGGTGTTCCAGATGCTGGTCGAAATGGAGTACATGTTGGCCGAGAACGAGGGCAGCAGCTTTGTGCCTCATTTATTGCTTAAGGCAAGTATTTTTCTTTCCCTACAGTTATTTACTAATAATATTGTCCCTTGCAGATCGGCGATCCCAAGGACGCTGTGCGAAATGGTGTGCGTCGCGTGCTGCGACAGATCAATCTGCTCTACCCGTTTACCAAGGTCTTCGCCTATGTCATGGACGGTTTAAAGTCGAAGAATGCACGTCAGCGCACAGAATGTCTGGATGAGCTATCCTTCTTGATTGACCAATACGGCTTGTCCGTTTGCCAGCCGTCCCAGAATGTGGCCCTGAAGGAGATTGCACGCCAGATCTCGGATCGCGACAATTCCGTACGGAATGCGGCGCTCAACTGCATCGTAACGGTATACTTCTTGGCAGGGGAAAAGACCTACAAGCTGATAGGACAGCTGAATGAGAAGGATCTCTCAATGCTGGACGAGCGCATCAAGCGGGCCAAAAAGACACGAAAACCCGCACCGCCCGTCGCTGAACAGGCGGCAGTTGGCGGCAAGCCGGCGGGCCAAATGATGCGACAGGAGAGCATTGAGATTGAGGATGCCGCGGGGAACAGCGGTGACGAACTGCCACCACCCGACGAAGAGGGGTAAGTACGCTGCTTATGAATGAATCCTTATAAATGGAGAAAGGCGAAATGCTCTAATCACCATCCGCCAGTGCTTCATTTAATGGAAAACCGTCCACAGAACTATACGCAAACAAAGGCAATCGAAAGGTTATAGCCAATGGAAAGGCCAAGGAAAACACAATGTGATGCAATCAAACCACACCAAGAAGTGACTTAACCAAATTTAAAGTATTAGATGAATTTTTAACGTAATAACGTAACTTTTTGACCAATTTGATGCGCTGTAAATCCAAATTTTCTTTTAACCAACGACAAATTTCAATTAAAACAAAATTTTAGTCAATTGCTTTTGTTTGCGTATTCATTGTATAATTATTATAGGGATTAATAATTATATTAAGTTTATAGTTCAGCAGGGCTGTTTTCCATGTCCCTTAATAATTGCAACGTTATGTTAAGTTTATTATTTGTATCTACTTCACATTTTTGGTTTATTATTTATTGTTTATTATTATTTTATTAACCACTTAGCTGCCAGCAGCCACAGCTAAATGAGCGTGGCCGAATTAACAAACTGATGGCGGAGCTGAATGTCACAAGCGCTGAGAGCAACTTGCCTTCGCTGACTCGACAGGCGTAAAGTGGCCTTGTTTTTTATTATCTATTTATTTATTATTATTAAGTTCTCATAACTGTTTGCCCGATTTGCGTTCAAGATTTGTGGCTTTTGTGTATCGTTTAGAGCAGCCCAACATTTGCTAAAGCATTTTCAATCGTGGCTTATGTCATCTGATTCTAATCATTGCTAATACTTTGTCCTGTTTGTTGTTTATTGCCTTAGTACCATATCCCTTTGTGTTGTTTTGCTTGCCATTATGTATATTGTATTCGAGCTGTACACATTTCTTATAAATGTTTATTAAATTTTGAGTTTTTCAACGTTTAATCTAAAATCTTTTTACACTCTTGGTATAGCACCTTCGATCAGGCACCGTCGGCGCAGGTTCTGCAACTTCAGCAACAGTTGCAGCTGCAGCAACAGCAGGCGCAGCAGCAGAGATCAAGTGGGCCCTTTGGCCTCGATGCACAGGTCATGGCCGAGATTGAGAGGGACTGGGTGCGAGTGGATCAGATAGTATGCAAGGAGCTGCCGACTGTGGATATCACGCCGCTGTTTGATCCCGTCAAGGTGATTCCCACACGCGATGGCTTTCAGTATCCGCAGGATAAATTCGATCGTATTATCGCACGCTCGCGTATGCTGCAGCAAAATTTGACCACATCGCCCCCCTCGAATGCCACAATTCACATCGCCAGCGGCAGTTCACCCTATCGCAGTCCCATGCGTCCGCAACAATCCAATCACATGGACACCAGTCCCAAGTACGTTGCACTTGCATACCCATGCCTTTTATATACATTTCTACTAATTGTCAACAATTCTGCAGCTTGGCTGATGTCATTCCCAAACACGATCCGCAGCTGGTGAAGCTTATTAAGGGGATTAGCAGCACGGATACACTAAAAGCCAGAGCAGCCCTCAATGAGCTGACAACAATCATAGAATCACCAGAGAAACAGGCTGTACTACGTGATTACGAAGAACTTTTCGTGCAGAATGTGCTGGCGCAACTCAAGGTGGGTTTGCTCGAGATGTCATGGAACTGAGAATCGATATAATATATTCCTATATTCTGCAGATTCTGTCGCAACTGCCGCTCTCACAGGCTTTGGTTGTGTATCAGCCGTTGTTGTCTATAATGTACACATTCTTCAATGCAAATATTTTGGGCAAAACGCTGGACGTGACCTGCATCATGAATCTCATGTCAGCGCTGTTGCATCTGCTGGCTGAGCAGAGATTGACCAGCGGTGATAGCGATTACAATAAGGTAATCAACGGCATATGCCTGAAAATACTCGATAAAGTCAACTTTACGAATATCTACTGGTAGGTTGAAACATAAGCTACAGCATGGGCATATAACTAATTCAATGGTTCCAATTAATTCTAGCGCTTTAATACGTTTGCTGCGAGAGACTTGCCCGGAAGCAGGCCTACCCAGATTCACGGATTTGCTTATGAAATGCATTTGGCGCAATATCAAAATGTTGCCAGAGCGAACCAATGAGCTTAACTACGATGCAGTCTTACTGGAAGCGCATGAATTTATGCTGGCCTTGCCCAGCAGTTGGTGGCAGAATCGACCCTCGGATACGCCGCTACGCACTGTGAGAACCATCATCCATAACATGGCTAAGATTAAGGGCAACGCCATAATGCAGCATCTGCAACAGATACCGAAACACTCGGAGCTGCACACCTATTTGATACGTATACTGAAGGTTGGTTACAGCTCAAAATATATCATAAGTTAACTGAATCAATTCAAAACTGTTTTTAGAGTTTCCAAAAGGATGGCACGCTGCCAAGTTTGGCCATTTCGCCGCAACGTGGACAGTTTCCAGCGAAGGAGGCCGCTTCAAAACGCATGTCGCATCAGACTCACGATACGGTATCTCAGATCTTTAAATTGATATCCGACAAAGACACCAAACAGCAAGGACTGCAGAAGCTGTACGAGTTCAAAGTAAGATTATAGTTGTTTTAAATATAATGGAATTTATGACAAATTGTTTTATATTTTCGCAGAAAGAAAACCCAGAAATTGCCCTGAACCAGTTTCTTCAGGGATCCAGCGCCACTTTCCATAAATATATTGAGGAAGGCTTGGCCGAAATTGAGCGGAATCTTAATGCAGATGCCATGCAGGCTCCGGATAATCGCACAGGTTAGCAATATGTGCACCACTCACTAGCCCCCCTCATGCATGCCTACATTAATGTTTACCTAATGTGCATTTTATATACGTTAACGTATTAACCGAACGCACCCAGTCCCTACTAACATATATTCCATTTGTAATCGCAATCCAGCAGCTGCTACACGTTCTTATCTCACAGATGCCAACTATCAGAATTCGATGCATGAACCGGAGTATTGGTTTGAACGCTTGCAGAACCTGATGACTCCGCACAGTGGCTCAGAGGATGGCACCAACATGCTGGACAACAAGGTTGTCGATGAGAATCTCTGCCTGAATGCGATGAACACGCAGAAGGTATCTCTTATACGGCGAGAGGTGAGTCCACCCAGCCGGAAATTGTGAATGAATTTATTGTGAATTGTATACGTCATTGAGATTGAAAGAATTAAAGTGCACCTGTTTTAACGTACGTGTAAACGATATCTTTTTAGAAACCGGAATTGTCGCCGAATCGTCTACAACACATACAGGCAAAGCTGGCGCAGATTAAGATGGACCATCATGCGCAGTGAAACTTGTAGAGCAGGAACAACACACGAGACACTCAACACAACGTATTATATACTCTTTGGTTAGCGCTGTTCGCTGGTGTGATCTATGGATTACTATATATTATATATTACTGATCTGCCAGGTGCAGCAGCGTCTACGGCGAACAGGATTTATTATTATTTTTATTTAACGTAATAACTTATGCTTATAGACTTATCTACTTTCGCTATCTCGTTTCGTTTGAACAACAACAGTAACAATAATTAATAATAATAATAATACTAATTACAGTATACTAAGCACACTCATACACATACTATTAATTAATCCTACTAACTGAATTGTACTACAAGAATCAAGATTGAACGAGAGCAGAATTACAGTTTTGTATAATTAGTAGAGCGCATTGAAAGTCTCCTTTGTTGTTATTCAGAACACCGCGCTGTATTATCTATGTATTAGCACTAAGTTTATAATTGTTAGCATATTGGCTGAGCGATTTAAAGCTCTGTTTGATTTTATTCTGTTTCACTTTAAACCGTTTGTTAAGTTAGTTATCCGAACATCATGCAAAGCGTTTACAATTGTGTTTAAATTTTAAATTTAGTACATTAAGCCATTGAGATCATGTTAAATATTTTGTCTATTATTAAATGGCTAATGTTTTTCGAAAATGCGCAGAAGCATGTTTAAACTTTTGTTAAAGCATTATATTGGAATTAAGCTGAGAAATATTTAATCAAATAAAACGTATACTATATAATATATACTTTGCTCTATATCGTGAAATATTTATTCGTTTTGTTAAGCAACGCTCTAGTGCACTACAGACAAGCTTGTAACTAGATAAACAACAATTTGAAGCATAGTAGATACGTTTTGTTTATAACAATTAGCTTTAGTTTAACGCAAACTCACTCTTACACACACATGACAATGTCCCATTATTTATGCAAAACAGATGAAAATAAACGTTATATTTATATTTAAAACAATCTAATCCGCCACAGGCACCACGTCCTCGGTGATTTCAGTTAGCTCCTCGTCCTCGCCGTCCCCCTCACCGTTCTTGGGTTTGGCGTACCGTGAAGAGATGGTAGCCACCCGTATTGCCGCTTTAAAGCCCACACGCGCCTTCATCTTGGCCAATTTGGCCTTCCAGTTCTCATCGCGCGAAGGCAGCGCATTGAGGTACTCGATCATTTCCTCCTTCTTGGGGTCTACAATGGCCAGCACGGACATGCAGCCATCCACTGTGCCCAGCACAATGGCCCGTCCGTCTTTGCTGCTCTTGATGGCCGTCAGTTCCGCCTGCAGTCTATAGTTGGCTATCATCTCGGTATCCGATGTGCGGAAGACCCGTATGGTTTTCCGCCCGCTGTGATAGTAAGCCACGTATTCGTCGTTCTCCGTAAAGATGCAGATCACAGAGAAGACACCCTCGGCCACCTTCGGTATGAAGGTCTTCACCGTGGTGCCCTTGCGCAACTCCAGCATCTCCAGACCGCCCCTGGTCGGCGCGTACAGTCCGCATTTGCCATCTCTGGTCAGACTGCCGCCCCACTTGGCTATGGAGCGCACATGTTTCTTGGTCTTGATATCCATGATGCTGCCCTTTTCGCTGCTGATTACCGCCACCTGGTTGGCCTTGTGCGGCATCGGAACCAGTGAGAATACCTCCTGTAAATGGCAGAGTCGATCATATATTTTGTCCAGCTCTACACATTTATGCTCACCTTTATGGCACAGCCCTTGAGCAATATTTTGGTGACAAATGCACCATTTGTAGCGCTATAGACACCCAGGCAATCCTTGTTGGATTTGTCCACTGTGACCACCACGATATAGGCATTGTCTGCCGTTATCACAGACTGCCGGAAAGGCATGCCCGTTAGCATGCGTATGGGAAAATCAAAGCGGAATAGAATTGTGCCCTCTGGAAAAGGTAGAAGTAGTTAACCAAATTACAGCAGTTTCGTAATGCTTCTCACCTGGCACGGAACGCACTGTAGTTATCGCAGTGAGGCGATTTGTCTCGTCGCTTCCGCCAGCTGCAGCTGCTAAAAGATCGCGTTGATTGATGTTGGGCACGGATACAGTGAGCACCTTGTAGCCATAATCCATGAGTGTTATCTGCTGTATGCCTGGCTGATCATCTCGGTAGACAACCTGCTCAGATACGCGGTTCCAGACCAAGAACTTGCCCGTTTCTGAGGAAATGATGTAACGTCCATCGGGTGTAATCTCTGCGTGGGTTACAATCGCGCCCAGGGGGCTATCTGCTAGCTTGGCCAGCAGTCGGCCGGAGCGTGTCTCCCAGACACCCACACAGCTTCTGGTAACCGTCACAGCCATGTCCACCTCAGACAGACTGATGTCATCGATCTGCAGTTCGTGACGATCGATGACGTGTACCTTCTCGAATATGTTGTTGATGTTCCACACCTTAACAGACCGATCTATGGAGGAGGTGACCAGATTATTCCAGTTGCCAATGGTCAACGGCTCAAGTTGAATGATCCTGCCGAAATGTGCATCCAGCACCTTAGCCAGCTGACCTGTTTGGAGGTACCACACGTAAAGATTCTTGCGCACGCCGGCCACAGCATAGTCCAGCTTGGAGCTGACCATGATCGAGTTGGATTGCATGATTCTGGTTGTGATGTTCCTAACACCATGCGGCAGGGCGAAATACATGGCACCCTTGTTGATAGGTTCACGTTCGTTATCCTTTTCATCACTTCCAAAATCCCAGATGACGAAACCCTTACCCGCCGTGCCCAGCAGCATGCGATCGTTCTGGTGCTGATCGAGACGCAACTGCAGTAGCATCTCCTTGTCGTCATTCTCGTATCTGGGCAACGTCTCAACGAAACTCCAGTGTATCTCTCCAGTCTCCTCGTTCTCCGTGAAGTCGTACACGGACACCTCGAAATGATCTGCACTTGCACAGCCGTAGGCTCGAGTCCGCCCCTTATTCATAACCATGGCGCTAAAGAAGAATACCGAGTTCGAATTATTGGAGGATCGAGACGAGTCCAAGCGCAAACGTATCTCATTGATGGAGCCCGACCAAAAGATGACATTGTAATCGATGGGAGTGAAGAATTCCATGGCTGTCGAGAGTTATAATCAGAGTTTGGAGTTCAAAACCGAATTTTCTACTTACTCAGTATTTCCCAATCCGCATTGTCGCCTGGCACCTCAAAGATTTCCAATAGATTTCCGCGCATATCAAACTTGGCCCAGCGCAGCTTGCAAATCAGAAATAGACTGAGCAGAGATTAGTTTCGATTAAAGAGTTTAGGACATGAGGTTGGCACATACTTCTGGTTCAGTAAATACAAGCCACTAACAGGACCGTCTCCCTCCTCGAAGGGACTATTTATGATGACAAACTCGCTGGAGAGCATGTTGAGCAGCACGGTCTGGTTGTTGTTGGAGTAGGCGGACGCCCACTTGTTGTCCGGGCTCAGCACCAGCTGCTGCATGATGCCCTCGATGCCCGGATTTACATCACGCGTCAGATCCGATGTGGACAAGTCGAAGGTAATAAAGTGCGTCGATATGGAGACCATGTATCGCATATCACTGGTCAAGCAGAAGGCAAACACCGCAAACTGGTGACCTTCCAAAGAGTACTGTGGTGTGAAAAGTGAGGAGAGTGAGGGAAGCTATACAAATTTATTAACTGTACCTTTAGTGGCCCGCCGGGCGTATGCAAGCAATGGTTGACCGGAATGAGAGCACAGTCCTTAGGTCCGCAGCGATCACAGGCACGGAGCAGCATCTTAATGTTGGGATTTCCCCCAATCTCGGGCAGCAGACGCCCGATGAGCTGTGGGGCCAGCATATTGGGATATATGGCCAGAATGGCACCACCCAGACGCAGTGCATCGGCCACCAGCATGAGCTCACGTTTGGACTCCTTATCCTCCGTGTTGCTAGAGGCATCCTCGAAGTCAGCGAGCACCGCCTGCAGGGGACAACTCGATAGCTTCGCATGCAGCCAGTCGTAGTTGAAAAGCACATGCTCGAACAGATCCTTGAAGCGTCGCGAGCGCACAAAGTGAAACGGCAACTCACCAAACTGGGGTATGTAAGATTATATAGAACTGTGCTGAATGAGAATATATATAGAGCTCTTACCTTACGCAAGTTGTAGCGCTTGGAGAGTCCATCTTTGCTGGTAAAAACCAAGGGTTGTATGGGCACCTTTCGATCTGCGGATCCTTCCTTATCGGCCAGGCCGAAACGATGACGCTGTATCTCTGTGAACTTGAAGGGTTTGGGCACTCCGCCGCCCCAGATGCCCAAATAGTAATCTGCAATCATGGAATGAAAGTATATGGCCATGTTCATGTTCTTAAAGTAGCGCTCCTTGGCCGTGTCTTTGAATTGCCTGTGATACCTGTGGAGCATATGAAAATTTGGTTTAGTCTGATCTTTGCAATTACAAAATATGCAGGATAAGCTTGTACGTAGAACCGCTTTATACGAGCCGACTTTGCAGTATCTCCAATATTACCAGTTCATCACATTGACGCCATCAGCTTCCCGTTCGCTTAGATAGTTGGGCAGATCGTTGCGTATGCGAGTCCAGAGCAGTGGGGGAATACGACGCACTGGTGGCATATGGTATTGATAGACATCGTCCAGCACCTTGTCATCGAGTGAGATGAGATCCTCGAGTTCGCTCTCGGAGAGACCCGACTTGGAAGCGGTGATGTAGGCGAGGGCATGGAAAACGAGAATGCGACCATGCTGCTTCTCTACACGCTCGAAGAGCAGCATGATCGAGTCCATGACCGTATTGGCCAAATGAGTCTCCTGGGGACGGGTATAACTGCGCCATCGACAGATCTCGGCAAAGACCAGCTTTACAAATATGGGCAGGGAGCACTTGCTGATGGCATTGGCCACCAGGCGCCACTGATAATTATTGAGATCACGACAGGCGGTTTTCATCCACATTTTGATCACGTTCATTGCCAGCTCCTCGCCCAGCGCGGTCACCTCGATGAAGTTCTCCTTGACATCGATCATCTTGACGAGCACATGATACTCGTGCGACACCGTGGGATTAGCTGGCTCATTAGCACATGATATGATGATCTGGAATTCGTTTTCGAAAATCAAATAAAATGTGTACGCTGTGCAGACAAAGTAGAATCATATGATTCAGATCAGCCTCATGCAGAACGGCCTTTTCGTTTTGACGTGAGGGTGAATGCCGTAATTGTATTCGAAAATGTCAGTTTCGAGTGTTGCGATATTCGTGATATTGTTTAGCATGCACATGTCAAGCAATTCGAAAAACTTACACAATATTTACAATATGTATTATATATGTATATATAAATATATGTTTGTACTATACCTACGTTTGGCAGCATGCAATTTTCTTAAATTTAAATTAATATTTCTAATTTTGAAAAACAAATAAATTGCCGTAAAAATAAAATTCAAAACAGTTTTCGATAAATTTTATATTAGTCCATATTAAAGATGTTTTCATGCAGTGCTTAAGAAGAAATAGCCTAACAAAGGACAAGGAAAATCGAGTCTGATCAACAGACTTGGGCTTCTAGAGCCATTTAATACCTTAGTGTGAGTCTTTGTTACACGGTGCCAAATAAATTGTGGAAGTATTCATGCAAAATTTGTCAGTGTGATTTTGGACATGCAGCGGAATTTAGTTTATATTCACATCAATAATATAATAGGGCATAGCATATGTACATGCGAACAGGAGTCGAAATTTTGGTAGCATGCAGAAGAGGAGCCCAATTGGCTTTAAAGGGAATCCCTCAATTAGGAATGGGTATCACTGCGTTCACTCACCTTGCAGTGGGGTGGCAGACGCGTAGGTATCCATGATACCTTATTGGAGTCTTGCGTGCCCGTCAACTGATCAACGGAGTCTAAGTATAGGGTCAGCGGCTGATTGGAACTAGCGTAAGTTAGTAATTGCTTAAAATGTGCTGTTAAAGGTACAAGATCATCGGGTATATTTTCAAAGGGTAGCATATAGTTGTACGATATCTGCAGGCATTAATTTCGTATATATACAGATAATAGATATAGATAATAGATAGATTCAGATTTAGAAGGATGTTCTTATTAAATTGGAGATAATGGTGGGATATCACCTGCTGGCATATAGATATCAGGGTGGCCGTCAAGGCGCTCGAGTCCGGCGTGGTGCCAAGGAAACGGATGATATTGATGGGTCGTTTATCGGCGAACCATTCAGTAGCTACGAGTGAGGCGCTCTTGGCCAGCAATGAAGTTTTTCCACAACCTCCGTCGCCAAAAAGGACAAGTGGCTTATCTGAATCCCCCAGCATATAGCGCTTGATTCGCTCGCAACTCTCTTCGCGGCCGTAAAAGATTTTCACTGAATTGTTACAAGCGTGCAAATGCTGAAGGATCTCAGTTACTATCTGCCCCTGTGCACTGGAGTCTTCTTTGCGCATGGCCCTATCCACGAGCTTAACCACGTTCTTATAAAAGTGCGATATGAAATGATTTAAATACTCCTCATGCGTCTCAATATCCAGTCCCTCACGTCCTATCCATTCCACTGTGTATCTATAAGAACGAACTATCACATTTCATTCCATATATTTCTCTTTTAGATGTTCACCCACTTTTGTGCATTGGACGACTCGATTTTGGCCGGCAATCGCGTGTCCCTCAGATCACCCAGCAATTTCGCAGATTCCGTGTCCAAACTTCGGTTGATGATGTCCACAAAGAGGGAGGCCTTCTTCAGATTCTGCAGGTTTATGTTGTTTATATAGCGCACATAAGCCAGGCAATGGTTCTTTGTATTCTTCACATTCAACACGCCATTGATGACCTCACGCTCAGTAACTAAATGCGCAGTAAGAAAAAATTGGCAATATAAGAAGCTTTTACATTTTCTAAGTACAAATATATATAACAGAATATATGTATACTATTTTTAATAGTGTAGATCTATATAAAAATTAAATAATTAAATAGTAAGCCATTTATTGCTGTGTAAAGAGATATTCATTATTATTTATTTTATTAATCTCATCTAAAATCAGTTTCTCTTGTGTGTCAGTTGTTTCTTAAATATTATCTTACTTTATTTTTCTCTCAGTGTATGCATTTGCGTATTACATTTTCCCACTTACCAGACATGAAATAGTTGTGCACATCATCCTTGGACATTTTATTGCTGGCACCCAAGGAGGCAGCTGCCTTTCTTAGAAGCTTTTGCATTTTGTTCAGTGTATCCCACCAGACAGCCTGATCCTCCGCTTGCAGCTTGGGCACACGCTGTCAAAGACTCAATTCTGTATTGGATAAATCCATGGCCGCATTCGTTTCCTTACCTTGTTGTTAAAATTGATCAAGATGGAGGAAATTGGCTGCAGCACGGATATCGGGGGTACGGCATTGCTGTCCTTTTTGTACCACAGATCGAGCAGGGCACGGTCCACGCCCATCGAGGTGAGTTCCTCGGAGATGAGCTGTAGCTCGGAGGAGACTATGTAAGTGGGTATGGGCCGGTAGCCATACTTTTGACCCAAAAACACGATAAAGTTGGGACCCATGGACAGGCGCTGGCAATTCTTAATCTCCCGCATGCAGAGCTCTGTGGTCATATGATCATCTGTGGCCTCATCTCGAACACCCCAACGCATGTCCACCACCTGAAATTCTAAGCCATGCTTCTCCCGACAGTAATCCTTAATTCTGGGATAGCATTTTGCCATAAGCGTATTTCGTTCCATTGTGGTATCTAGTTAAACGTATACGGAAATTACATAAGCACCACAGCTCATATGAAGTTCACAATATTTGTGGAACAGGAGAAAACACACCCGTAAACGTTGAGCTGGTGAAAATACGCACGATTTTCGAGCTAACCGGTGGCAGGGACTCCAGAGAGCCCAGGAATATGGAATCTATTGTGCGGTCATCCATCTTTGCAGAACAGAATTCCACCAATAAACCCGATAACACGAGAGAGAATTCGAATACCGGGATTAATACGTTCCGCTGCGAATGAAATTCAATATATGTCTGAGCTCATCTGGGACCCAGAAAGTGCCTTAAAGTTCACATTTCTGCATAGAGTATATCAGTTGCCGCTGTTTGGTCGATACTACGGCTTTCACAGTCACTCGGATATGTCTGAGGCGCATTTGACAGTCGCCTAGTTGACGGGTTTGTTTTTAGTTCAGCTTTCCGACTGACACGCCACATACATTGTACCTTTCGACAGAGAGAGAAAAAAATGTGTCAACCTAATGACAAAACATCAGCTCAAAAACTTATCCAATTCCAACAGAATTGGGAACGTTATAAGCGCACAGTATGAGTGTCAAAAATGTTTAAGTAAGTGAGGAACTTTGCAATCAGCATTAAAAGTTTAAAAAGGCTATTGAGCCCTTAATTTACTAGAAAACAAAGAAAACAAAATTGGGAAGTAAACAATATTTCTCTAAAATTATTTAATGTAGGGCAACAGGAGATTATTCATATAAAGTGACATCTCTATTGCGCTGTTAACGCTGTTAACAGTCAATGGGATTTCTAGCAGAGTTCTGTAAAATGCTAACTAATTATAGACTTACGGATGCTATGACTGGTATATTGAATTCCGCATAAATTCAATTGCACGATGTTCGAATGTTAAAACCATAATAAACATTTATTTTATTAATATGAAATTAAAATATATTGCATATATTTATGAAAATGTTTTACACAAGTTTTTGCATTTACATATGAGAGCTTTATTTCTAACCAATTTGTTTTCCAAAGAACAAATTTACCAAAACTTGTTTAAAAGTTTTCATTTGTCTTTCTCTCTGTGTAGTTTCCTATTTGATTCTAGAGCCATGTAGCCAGGGGCAACACCTGTTGCAGTATGCAGTATGCAGTATACAGGTGTACCGGCTGCTTGTGTTTTGATCGAAAAGTCATTTCGTTTATGGTGAAACCTATTTCAAGTCGTCTGTTTGGCTGGCAGCTGCCGCTTTTCGCTGATTGATGTCAGGCACATGCTTTTGTTTTCCTTCAGTTGTATTTGGGATTTGACATACAACAAGTGTTTTCAAGTGCTTCAAAAAGCAAAAAAAGGAAAAAAGGATATAGAAGGAGTCGAGAGTTGCGTGCTTCCTTCACATTGTTGTAGGCGTTGGGCTTGTAGCAAGTTTCAAAGTCGTTTGGCTGCCACTTAATGGGTAAATATATAGTTATACTCGATTGGGAGATGCGGGTGCGATATTTCAAGCCCCATCTCACTACCGCCACGGCAAATTCTTTCGGCTCAAGTCTTTAACCATTGACCTCGACCTAGGCGCACTCTGTGTGCGTGTTTGGCACTGCATATCAAATCAATGCAACTCCAGCGAGTGCTGCAATTAGGGCACAGTTTATGGAGCTCTTAAATTATTTTGCCCGTTAGCTTAGACGTTTGGAAATACTACCTGGAGTGCTGGCTTTAGTTTTGAGGTCAAGCAATTACTGGAGCTAGTTGATAGTGTTATCATTATTGGTAGTACACGGGAACTCTAGCATCATCAGATTAAATCATAATATTAAAAGTTTAGTTAATATATATATAAGAAACTTTGTCCTAACTTATTGAACAAAACAGAATGGATTCCTATATTTATTAATTAATATTATTTATAGGGTCTTTCTGCATCAGATGTGAAGTAGAATAAGTTAAAGCCTTTTGTTTGCCGTCCATGTTTGAATTTAATAGATAATTTTGCCATACAAATCGTGTAAGATCGAAATCTAAAATGCGAATGAAAGGTTATTTTCGGAATGATTGATTTACTGTTTTTATAAGTAATATATGAATATACTATATATTCCGCTCTATGCCCTAAATAGAGCTTAATTATTGCAAAAATATGTGCATGCGTTTTCTATAAAATAGATTCCCTATTGAAACACATTGATTGGGTTTTATAACAATATATTTATTTGTCATTTCTTAAATTTTCTTGTGGATTTTCGAATATCTTAGGGAAGTACATGTTTGCACAATATTTTGAAAATGTTGTAGAGTTTTGTTTGCATCTTCCAATAGAAGTGTATACTTGTTTATAAATATATATGTATATATATGATTTACGAGAAAATTACTGTGTGAATGAATGATTATGATGGATATATATTTGAATGAGGATTGCGATTTGATTTAGTACGATGTAAATATGCTAGAGGTATAAATATTTGAATATTAGTTGTTTTAGTTGCACGTAAAAAGATTTACTTGCGTATTATGTTAAACTTGTCTATGATTTTGAAACGCGTTTTTAACTAATTTCATTAGAGTTGGCTATAGGATCGAATTTATTGATATACGTATGTAATAATAAAACATTGTTAAATCACTTTGTTTATATAGGGACTTTATGCAAATTAAATTAACTACGCTTCCACTTTGTTTATGGATTACAATAGAGATTGTGTTTATTAGATTTAATATTAATAATATTATTTATGTATATATATGTAGCTACGATTCAATAATAAATAGTTAAACATATTGAACTAAAAACACAATAAGCAAAAATTCAAATCAAAAATACAAATAAAAACAAAGAACGAATCATTGCACAAGTGCAAGAGAAATCATACCATAATAATAATAATAATAATATTCATAATAAATCAATATAGTAATTGCAATAAAAATAATAATAATAATCATAATAATAATGATAGAACAAACAGCTGGCCTAACGGTAATTCAATGCCTTTGCTTAGGGCTTTAATCCGTTCTGATGCACTTTTAAAGCTGCAGATGTGTTTTTTGTTGTTGTTGTTGCAGTTATTGCTTCCTTTGTTGTTGTTGTTGTTGTTGCAACTTTTGTTGCTGCTGTTGTTGCAGTTTTGGTTGTGTTGTTGTCCGGCTTGCCGTCCGGTATGGCTTTGGCCGCCAGCGCCAGCTTATGTATGTGTGGAGACGATGGCGACGTCACGGTGATTCTATAACAAGAAAAAGCTAATGTGGTTTTACACGCACACACACACACATGCACGCACACACACACACAGACGCACGCACAACACAATGGTTTGTGGAGGGGCGGGTGGGTGTGGTGGGGTGGATCGGAGGCAGTGGCAGAGGCGTAGGCGGGGGGCGTATGCATATGCAGAAATATACAATATTTACAAAGCATTTTATGATTTTGTTTTTTTGGGGTCAAATTTGTTGTAGTTGTTGTTGTTGTAGTTGGATGTGTGGTTGGCATGGCGGTTGTTGTTGTTGTTGTGGTTGTTGCAGCATGTATGTTGAAGCAATTGAGGTTAATTAGTTGAAGCCATCGCAACAGAGTTCCTTACGAGCTAAAGGCTAACGAAGCTGTTGTTATATCGTACATAGGCATAACTAATTGTAAGCATAGCTGTTGTATGAATTAATCAAGCTAGTATTATCGTTATCGTTTATTTTAACTAGTATTATTATTATTATTTTTATTATTATTACGTTTAAGATTATTGCGTATTGCGTGGTGCTGGCTATTGGCTTGCTTTCTGCTTGCTTTAGTGCTTGTGCTGCTTGCTGTTCGAATTAGAATTAGAATTCGAGTTCAAATTCAAATTCAAACTCGAATTCGAGTTGACTTCGTTATCAGCGTACCTAGGGCTATTATCATCCTTTTCGCAGACCAGCGTGCGCGTCGTGCTCGGCGGTATGAGGCTGCCGCCGTTCAGCGATTGCTGCGAGCTCCGCTTCACATGGACCGGACGCAGTCGCTCCTCCAGATCACTGATGGAGCCCACAGAGCTGATGCTCTCATCGCTGCAAGAAGAGAGCAAAATGCATTAGTGGATGACGGTTGAAGCAATCGCAAGTGAGCCTACCTCTCGCTTAGCTCCTCCTCGCCCTCCTCCTCCATGGCCTGCTGCAGATCCGCGATACGCTGCAGCGCCAGACGCAGATCATTCTTGAGCGCCGTACCCTCGGACTCCATCACCTCCATCTTCTTCTCGAGATCTTTGCGACGCGTGAGAGATTCTTGCTCGCGACTGGAGACTGTGTGGAATTCTTCGCGCATATCGCGCAGACTCTTTTGGGATTTCTTGAGCACTTCCTGGGATTGCATCTCGCGCATCTTCGACTGCGATAGCTCGTTCTGCAGCTTCTCCAGTGACTCCTTGTGTCGGCTCACCTGGACCTCGAGGCGCGCACGCGTGGCCTGCTCCAGCTCCAGACGGGACTCCAGCTCCTTGGTGCGCATCTCCAGCCTGCGGTATAAAATGCATAAAATTAGAGTTCGATTGTTAGAATAGCTAAGGATAGTTTCGCTTACCGCTTGGACATGACTGCCATGGAGGGATCGCCCAGATTCTCTACGTTGTCCAGGCGATGCTGCAGTTCGGCCACCTGCTCCTTCAGATTGTTGCGTTCCGCTTCGAGTTCCGTCAGCTTGAACTCCGACTCGGACACATTGATCTGCTCCGCATTCAGCTGCTTCACTGTGGCACTGTATTTCTTCATCAGCTCGCTCAGCTCCTCCTCATTCTCCTCGATCTGTGCCTGCAATTCGGCGCGATCCCGATGCGCTGCATTCGCACGCTCCTCGGCATCATTGCGTGCCCTGTGCGACTCCTCGAACATGGCCTGCACTTCGGTTAGTTCCGCCTCCGCTGTTTGGCGCGCCTTCATGGCCAGCGTGCGTGCCGACTCCGCATCCTCCAGTTGATTGCGCAACTGCCGTATGAGCGTTTTGCCGGGCGTGTCTGCTTTTAGGCGCTCCAGCTGCGTTTGGGCATCCTTGAGCAACGCCTTGTACTTGCGCAGATCGCGACGCAGTTTCTGGTTCAACGCCTCCTCGGCATCACGATCCACACGATCGCGATCCTCCATGGAGGATAGCCGGCGTTCCAGCTCATGCTTCTCGCGCAGCAACAGCGTACGCTCCTCGTGCTCCGTCTCCAGTTGGCACTCCAAGGCCTTTATCTTCTTGTAGCCATTGCCACGCACCTCCTCCAGCTCCTCGTCGCGCTGCTGTGACTCACGACGCGCCTCCTTGCGCATGGTCTCCAGCGTCATCTCCAGCCTGAGCTTGGCCTGTTCCAGCAGCTGAATCTGGCCCGCCATCTCGTCCAGCTCTTCCTCCTGCTCCTTGGCGCGCCGCTCCGTCTCGTTCTTAGAGCGTCGCAGCTGCGCAAACTCCTCCTCGGTGCCGCCGCCAAAGGTCATCTCCTCCAGCTCACGTTGCAACGACGCCAGCTTCTCCTCTTTAAGCTCCAGGTCCAAACGCGTATCCTGATAAGGAAAGTAAATGAAAGTTAGCAAACATCGCAGGCACATTAAATACGTATTTCAGTTGGTTTTCCACAGAGTTTTCCCTACTTGAATCAGCCGCGTTGCAAGTGTGGAACTGAGACTCATGGCTCTACTCCGACAACTGCCTATATCACATGGAAAGGGAACTGGGTATGGGAAAGGGGAATGGGAGTGGGAATGGGAACTGTTATGCCAAAGCCAGCGCTATCTAAATCGGGGCACAGCTCTGTCCGTCTGTCCCTCCGTCCGTCCGTGCGCCTGTCCAGTTATCACGCGGCAAGCAACAGAGTCGAAACTTCTGCTTATTATGATTACTATTTTTTTATTATTATTGTTGTTTTTTAATATCTTTTTTTTCGTGGAACCAAGATTGTTTCCACGTCTGTGTGCGTGTGTTTGATGTGTTTTGTTATGCGTTGTGTGTACTCCAGTTATCGCGTGTCAACTGTTCAGCTCTCTGCCCGGTCGCAGTCTTAGCGATCGACAACGCCGAAGAAAGCAACCGACAGAAGCGCCAGAGACAAGAGAGAGAGAGAGGAGAGAGAGAGAGAGAGAGAGCGAGCAGAGTACAACAGCCAAGACCCGGAAAAATATGAGAACTACATCAAGAACGAAAACAAACTCAAGCACAACCAAATAGAACGAAATTTCAACTCTGCTAAACTGAGTGCAACTGAGCGCAAAGAAAACCCCTCTTAAGCCCCGATGACACCAGCTAAATTAAAGCACGCTTACCACTTGAAAAAATAATGGAAAATCACAAAAAAGGCTAATAATAATAATAATAATAATAATAAAAGTTCAACAATTTGCATATTTGACTAAATCTAAAATAGTTTTTTTTCGTTTCTAACACAAAATATTAGCCACTGGCATTTCTTTTATTTTAATTTAACGAAATCAAAAATTCGATATATTATGTATGTTAATTAACAGTTGATAATTGACAGCACAATAATCTAAATCAATACTGCAAAATTGTTTTTTGCCGGTCTACAGATTTTTTTTATTTCTTCGAAAATCCGGTTTCCCGAACATGTTTGGGATGGATTCAAAAAAGCAACAAACTTTGCAAAATTTAACTTTTTTTTAATACAATTGTAAAACAATTTAATTTTTACATATTTATGTAATTAATGTTGTATCAAAAACAAAATAGAACCCACTTAAAAAAATCAACAGTTTCGGCATTTTGTGGTAAACAAGCGTAATACAAAATATCAGGGATCAAAACTGCGTTTTATTTTCAGGATACCCTTTATTACAGTTGAACAAATAATTGAGCTATTATCTCAGCTTAGTTATATATTTATGGTCTATGGCTTAAGTGACTTAACTAGTCTCAACGAGGCTTAAGAACACGCTAGATAAAAGAGAAACAGCAGCAGACACTACAACAACAGCTTGCAACATGCCGCATGCATATGGTGTGGGCAGGCAGGCAGGTAGTTTTCATTGCACACACGTTATCTACAGCCTATACACTGTCCGTCCCTCTGCCTGTTCGTCTGTCTGTCTGTCTGTCTGTCTGTTTGTCTGTTGGGCAGTCAGTCAGGCAGTAAGTCAATTGCGTGGGTAAACAAGCAGAACAAGTTTCTAGAAGCTAAGGTCTGCAGATGGTTTAGACATATCTGTATCTGTATCACAAACGCAAATGTTGCAAGTGCCACATTTGGCACAGTTGTTGTTGCCAGAGCTGATTATAGAACCGATTTGTTGTGCTGCAGAACTGGAACATGTGTCTAGCAACATGCTGCAGTCACATATGTTGCGTTCACATGTCTACCAACATGCTTGTCACATATGTTGCCATCATATGTCTGGCAACATGCTTCTGTCACGTATGTTGCGTTCATGTGTCTGGCAACATGCTGCAGTAATGTTGTTGTGATCATGTGTCCCGCAACATAGTATGCTCCCATGCTGCTGCGATATGTTTACTTTTGTTGGCAACATAAGTATAAGAGTGCAACATGCTGAGCAACTTTTATTGACAACTTGAACTCTTGGTGAAAACTGACAAATTAACTGAGATTTATTCAAGTGTATATTGTAGAAGGGAGACTGCAGTTTGCACTTACCGCCAGCGTCTGTTCGAGCGTGAATTTCTCGGCTAATAGCACATCCTTCTCTCGGCCATAACGCTCCTTGGCCTGACGCTCCTGCCGTGAGGCGTCCTGCAGTGCCTGGCACTCGGCATCGAACTTTCGCTGTTTCTTCTCGAGCAGATTGTTGCGAGCGTTTTGCTCCTCGAGCAGCATGCGCAGATCGTTCATCTCGTTGGTCATCTTCTGAGCCTTACGCTTCCATTGGCCCACAACCTGACGTTGTTCCTCAACTTCTTCGTAGGCATCGGAAAGCTGCACGAAACCAGAATTATATAAAAGATTTAATATAGAATATGAATATATATTTAACAGCATGCTATACCTTTTTCTCCAATTGCTTCTTGAGCCCGACCAGCTGCTCCAGATCATGCTCATGCTGTGTCTGCAGTCGACGTTTGGTGAACTCCAGCTCCCTGGCGACACGCTCGTACTTTAGCTTGTAGACGCCGCCACCTACGCCATCTTCGTGCTCCACGTCCTCATCCTCCGAGATGCCATTCAGATCGGACTTGGCACAGATGAGCTCCATTTCCAGTTTTTCGCTCATCTCCTGCAGATTCTTAACCTTCGACTGCTGCTCGCCCAGTTCCTTCTCCAGCTTCAACCGCTCTCCGGTCTCCGCCTCTAGACGCTCCGTAGCCACATGCGCCGTTGAACGCTCCTCGGCCAGGTCCACTGTCAACTCGGATAACTGCAAGACATAGATAAAAGTAGTTAAAGAATTTGCCAGATATTATTGGCCGATTTCTTGCGGAACGTCGGTTGTTAACTTCACTAACATCATTAAAAATTCCCATTAAAATTCTGTTTTGTTTCAGTTTTGTTCTGGATTATTTATTATAAACACAACCGAGAGATATTTATTTATCTTATCGGCATGCTAAGTTTAGCAGACGGTCCAATTGTCTCTATGGCCTCAACCCAAAAATATACACATGAAATACAACCAAAAAAATCTAGAATACATTTTAAATGTTTAATAAATTAAATGTATATTATTGTAAATAGAATTTAATTTAATAATAACTTACAAACAAATCAAAATATTGAAATTCTCTGGTTTTATACATTTGCTATAACTAAATAGTTCTAAATTGTTCATCATATTAAAAATGTGTATCCTATATTCTAATTACTTTTATTAACTTGATTAGCTGGAGACTTAGAAGGCATACCCAAAATATCATTTCTATTTTTTTTAGATTTTTTTTATAAATTTACAAAATCTACAAATAGCTCTTAGGCCTATTCTCAAAGGGTATTATTCAAAAAAATTTAAATGGTCTATAATTGTGGGATATATCTATTTTTATTGCCTTTGTTTTTTATTTGACAAACATACGACATATGAATTTTGGCAACAAATAGTATTTTTAATACTTTGACTGATTAAATTTAAAAAGAAATTACTTGTATACCTACATACATATATGCCACGCGCAAAATACATTTAGCTATATCTATAGAATAATCTGTATAAGCATAAAATAAAAAAAATAATCTAATTTTATATGGTAATTATTTTTTATATATTTTCTGATATAATTTTCTATAGAATAACTTTAACTGAATTTATTTAAGCAAAATAAATATATCGAAACACTATTCAAATAAGATAAATTATCAAACTATAATGAAATAACTCAAACTAAACTAATAAATACTATGATATTTATTAGCTTATATATTTATTAACTACTTCTGTGCCCATTTTGTATCTCTTTAGCACCTCTTAGTGATGCCAGACACATAATTTTCACACTCATCTGGTACTCAACATGCCGACAAGTGCTTAAGCATCTTTTAAAGCACATTAAATCATCCTTTCAATATGAATAAACAGTCTTTGAAATCGAAAATATAATTCCCTGTGTGTCAGAGCGAGTCCTACGCAAAGAATTCAAACATGATTCACGCATTTTTTGTGTTTCTTCGATTCCAAAAATAAATGCGAACAATCCATGTGAACCTAGCTAACTTTGGCGAGACGTTGCGACGTCAGAGGATGTCAATGTCGGCAGAGACGCAGGCAGCATGGAATATTTTTCTTATGTTTATCTTTTGATATTTATATGTCAAAGATACAGAAAATTATGTCAACTGCCCACGCTCAAGCAGCAGATCGAATGGAAACCAAATAAAAGTGAGACGCTCAGGTGAAAGTAAGCGACTAGCAGATGCCCTGCATTAAAGAAATTTAAGATAATTTCATATTATTCTAAATTAAAAATTCAATAAACGCAGGCTCTGATAATACTATCAAATTTAAATTTCCATTTTGGGATGGAAAGTAGACTAGTTTTTTAGTATTTGACAAATTTTTCACAATTAAATTTTAAAACAACATTTTTAATTTGCCCTATAGTTTTTTTTATAAGTAATTTCCACACAAATTTAAGTTTATTATTTTTTTAATACATAGTGGTTTTACTTGAGAATGTCCCACAAAGAATTGAAGCCTAGTTCCAACGATGAACACCGAAGACTTATGTGCAATTATTTGCTAGAAAGAGAGAAGCTCACACGATTGTCCGCTATGCGGGTAAGTCTTTAATTTTAAAATATTTTTAATTGCCTTCTCTATTTTATTTTATTTTATTTAAAATATGTTGCATTATTTAACTGCCTTTTTCTAAAGGTAACTCAAGCAGGCCAACGCTGCCCAATGTGCTTCAAGCTCAAGCCGAAGACGGAGTTAAAGTCAAGAGACAGGCCCAAGCCAAAGCTACGTGGCAAATCTAAGTCAAATAAGGTGTTTCACAAAGTAAAAAACTCCACAAAGTACAAAACACACTCGATAAAAAGAGCCTATGCCAAAGCACCAAAGATAAGTACTAAACAGAATATTCAAGCTTCGTGTTACATATCGGAGGAGAAGAGGTATAAATATATCAAAGAGTTTTACCGATTTTGGCAAGATTATTTAGTTTAACTAATGCCTTGCAAAGCTGGCGATAATAACTGCATAACTATATCAAAATTTATAGGTATATAAAAATATTGTGTTGAGCACAAATAAAAGCTCTTTGGTTAATGATTTGGAAATGTTTTGTTTTTTTTTTTGTGCTCCGAAGAATTTTCGAAATATTACACCTGCTCACACTCACACCTTTTTACAGGGTATGCAGCGCATTAGCCTTGAACACCTATAAACACTACACACCTCATCTAGTTCATTGTCATCCTCCTCGCGTATGGTGCGATCATCATCTTCGTCCGCATTCACAGCCGACACCGAACTGGCCACCGATGCCGCCTCCCTGGCCTGCGAGTTGGAGCGCGAAGTGGGTGTGTGTGGCAGCTGTTTGGAGAGCTGGAAGGCCTTGGTTAGAATATTCTGGGAGGAGCGGGTACGGCCCACGGAACCACAACGCTCCATGCTGTTTCGCTCCCGCTGACGTTCGATCAGTGAGATCGTGTCGAGTTCATCATAGGCGGAGTAGGTGCTGCCACAGGGCGTGCTGCAGCGACTGTTGGTGGCACTGGCACTGGTGGCATGGCTGTTGTGGCGACGCGTGCGCCTGCCCATGGCAGACCATTCCTCCTGCACGTGATCTGTGCGCTTCAGGAAGTTCTGTATCTTCTCGCTCAGATACGCCGAGGAGGTGCGCGGATCCTCGAAGGAGGGCGAGGCGCGCAGCGACTGATGCACCGGCTGACGCTTACAGCCGAGCACAAAGGACAGGTTGGCATCGAGCACCACGGGAGAGCTTTCCAGCTGACGCATTTCATACGGATCCAGACCGCTCCCTCGCGTATAGCTCTGCGGGAAGACGCGACGCGGCGGCGTTTCGAGGCGCGAGGAGCGCGACACGCTCGACTGTGTGGAGCAGCGCGAGGATATGGAGTAGGCCGGACTCGGGGAGCGGGTCAGCAGACGCAGGCGATCCTCAGCAGCAGTGGAAGAGCTGCCAATAGCTCCAGTTGATCCTGTCGAGAGAGGCAGTTTCAGCGAGATGTCGTAGTGGCTTTCAGCTTGCTCCTCACCCAGAGCTGAACGCAACTGCGAGCTGCTGCTACCGCTGCGTGTAATGTGTGTGCCGTTGTGATTGCTGTATGTGTTGTGGTTTCGGGTGGTGCTTGTGGTGCCAGTGGTGGTGCCATGGCCATTGCTCAACACTGGGCTCTGCTCCCGCTGCTTGGGCAGCAGACGCAGCTGTTTACGCGCCTGTTGACTAGTCGGTGGTTTTGGTGGTTTCTGCAGACTGGCGCCCAGTGATGAGCCACTGCCAGAGCCTAAGCTGGCACCGCTACCACCGCTGCCACCACTGCTATTGTGGTTCCTGCTCAATCCGTTCATGGCTGCCACTACGCGCGCCATAAACGTGGCCTGATCTGTATCCGTATCCGTATCCGTTACCTTTACGGAGCTCAATTTGGATACATTGCCAGGTACAGTTGCTACTGCTGCTGCTGTAATTTCAACACTGTCAGCCAGGGCTGCATCACTCACTGGCGCCAGGGGTGCCATATGTGAAGTTCAAGGTGGAGCGGGAGCAGTTTTAGGGATTAGTATAACAATTCTTGAGGCGAATTCGGTTAGTTGGGATATGTTTCGGATATGTTTCGGTTTACGGGTTTCGTTTTGGTTTTGTGCAAATCTTCGTTATCGCCAATTTAAGAATAATTTTAAGAGCCAAATTGCAATCATTAAATTTATTTTAATACAATTTTGTTATTTATTTTAAGTTTAAGCAGCCAATATATTTATTTTACTTAGTTATTTACTTATTTTGAATTTTATATTTTCATAAATTTATTTTAATTTCGTTGAGTTTTGTTTATTTAGTTTTAGTTCAGTTATTTATTATTTATTTATTTTTCATTTTGTTCAAATGAGCCAAATGTATACAAATATTGTATTCAATTTTAAGCTAAAATTTTACGTATTTATAAATTTCACATTCTTTAGCTTCCAAATTTCTTTTGTTTTTAACAATTTACATATTTTAATAATTAGACTTTTAACATTTTATTTCAAAATATTATAGTAATAGCAATGGGGCTTTTAATATTTAATGTAAATTTTGGCAACATTCAATTATTTGTGATAATTCGTAACTAGATTTTTTCATAAATCTTTCGAGTATTTTTTTCAAAATGTCGTTTCGTGGTTTGGTTTGGTTTCGTTTTCCTTTGGTTTGCTTGTGTGTGAGTGTGTGTGTTATTTGAGTGGTGTCAAAATATCTGAGATGCTTGCTTGCGAAATAACTTTCAATATATATTTAAATATAACACAAAAGAACAGCAAAAATCATTTGCTATTTATTTTGGCTTAAAGCATCAAATTGCCAATATGCTGTCCAACATTTGCCGTTTGCTTGCAGCTTTTCATTTGGTTTTCCTCTTCCACGTATTTTTATTTGCTGCTATTTTTTTTCTAGTTCTGCTTTTTGGCACCGTTGCTCATTCGCACACGCAAACGTATCGGATTCGTATACGAATACAAGAGTTTCAATACAAATTCGCGATACGGATCCCGCGACGCGACACGGCACGGATATCGGCACGGATAACGGCACGGATAACAGCACACGGATACGGCGCCTCAGGCGTTTGGCTCGCAACTAAGTGTATCGAAACGCTTTTCGCCGGCCACTTGCGATGCGTGAGCAGAGAATCAGCCAAAGAAAAAGCTCGTACAGCCGCCAGTGTTGGCGAATTTGGCTGCTTTCTAGCTAAATTATTTAGCACAAGAGCGTAGGTAAAATTATGCATATAATATACTAAATAATAATCAATCGCGTGTACTCGGAAAGGAGCTTTTACGAACCAAACTTTCTATATTCCATTTCCCATCATAAATTATATATAACAATTGTTTTCAACAACATAATTTAATTTCTGTTCGGTGCAAAATTTATTTTATATAGCTATTTTTAGCCATTGATATTTGCCAACACTATGACGCAGCTAGCGGATTTATTTGGCAAATAGCGCGTAATGAGAGTGAGAGCAGAAAACGAAAAAGAGTAATAGAAAGAGCGAGAGTGAGACTATTGTGAGTGAGAATATGATCAAGAAGTATTGCAACATATTCAGCCTCGATATTGACATAATCTCGGCCAACAACTGAACAGTCTTTACTAGATACACATAGTACGTATGTGGTTCCAAATGTATGTAATAAGTAGAGACAACTGTTGATCTTATGTAAATTAACATGCAACAGCTTGTTGCAACACAATACGAGGCACGCACAGAGAGAATGGAAGAATGAAAGAAAGAGAGAGAGAGAGAGAGAGAGAGACGTCGCGAGAGTTATCGCAATATCGAATAAAGTATTATTAATGATCTTTTGTGGCGCATTTTAAAAATATACATACAACTTGCTATTCTTAAGTGCACAACGGATACATTTTGTATCTGTAGCTGAATCGCTAAATGTATCTGTGTGCACAGTCAGTGTTCAATGGACTCACGCATTGCCCAGCAGCTATTTATATTTATTTGATTTTACAATAAAGCCAAACACCAAAGCGGAAACATCGCCAGATCAGCAGCTAAGCATCAAGTATCTAATGAAATTTAAAAAAATATGCAGAAACAACGATGCAAAAATGTTCTAGAAACTTATGGCAAACACTGTAGTATCGGTTTTCAATGCATTCAGAGGCAAAAGCCGAATAAAAACCCAAAATTTCTATACGCTGGCCCCACTGTGCAGATACATACATAATTGAAAGACAAACACATGCAATAATTTATACAAATCTGTTTTATCATTTTGATGTAGCAATAAGCAAACATAAAGCATCTTTCTACTTTATCTTTGGCTGTATTTTGATGAAAAGTGAAATGTATATATACCATATAATACCCATATTAATACGACATACAACTGTTTCAATCTTGTCGCCCCAGATACTTCATAGTCTCAAGATACACAGCGACAGCAGCGTATGTCTTGACGACCATGTGTCGCAATTTTAAATAAGAATTTAATGCAGATATAATGCCAAGTAATATACTATATTATAAATACCGTAAATTTAAATGACATTTTAATTGCCACTAAACTGAAACTAAACTACATTTCACTTTTAATTCGTTAAGAACTTGTAGGGTTCCTTCCCAGTCCAAAATCTAGCCCAAACTCGAGGTTTATTTAATTTAATTTCACTTACCTTTGCTTCCAACTTCTGATTCTCGTTCTTGACTTCACTGCGATCGAATTCGATCTTCTCGAGCTTGGCTCGCAGCATCAGCAGCTCCTCATTGGCGATCTTCAGTTGCTCCTCGGTGCGATGGACATTAAGAAGAGGCGTCACTCGAACCAGTAATCGCCACCAGGGCCAATCACGTACCGCCAGAAAGGCCTTCACATTGCGTTGTATACAGCGTACAGCCAATTCCTATAAAACAAAAACACGCAAAACATAAATATTTAGCCTTCAACTACATATTACATCTCCAAATTTACCTGTATGCGACGTTGTGACATCTTTTTACGTGCCAAATAGCCACGACAGAACGCCTGCAGCTGGATAATACGATCTGAGAGCAGAACATCTCGCTTAGCCTCCAGTTCATTGAGCACACCCGAACGGAACAGTATCTGCAAGTAAGGGGAATTAGTTAAGTTAGACTTCGTTAAACTTTTAATGCAGGTATAAAGTTTTATCTATAAGTTATATCATATAAAGAGTTGTATTAATATTATAAACTGCTCTGTCAATCGTGAAATCTAACTTCATTAAGTTTGAGTTGCCGCACACATACTTAATTCACTCCATTATATTTCAGACTAATTGTTATAAGTACTGTGTTAAATCATTTGAACTGTAGCCATAAATTGCCAAAAAAAAAAAAAAAACAAATAAGTTTCTTGTTTTATATAAAATCTGAAAAAACGTGCTATTCGTACCAATTGCTTTTTCCAGCCGAAAAAAGCGTGTTATAAATATTAAGTTCAAAATTTAAATAACGTACCAAATATGACCAAAAGTTCAAGCACATGAAAGGGCCTAAGTGCACTTAATGGCCATTAGTTAAATGGGTTGTATTTATTAGTTAGTTCAAGGTATTCTAAAACCTTGTCTTACAGTGGGGTAAAAATATAAAATAATTTTTATGTGAAATGAAACAATTATTATTTATTGTTCATAATTTTTGTTCATAATTAACTTTTTTTACTGCAGGATTATATTTTATTTTGTTGTTAATGTTTGACTTAGTTTGTGTGTGAAATGTCAGAAATTGAGATTACTTAAAAAACCGATATTCAGAAAAAATGAAATTAATATTTAAGTAAAGAGGTCAAATAAATTGTTGTATACTCATAAAATAAGAAAATACAAAAAAATTAAACGTACAAAAATTAAAAAAAAAATACATTAAATTGTGTTCAAATAAATCTTTAAATTAAAAGTTGATTGTATGTATTTTGAAGGAGTTGCTAGCTTCAAAAACTCAGGTAAGTGCAATTATTTAATAATATTTCCTCTCAATCATACCATATATACAGCCTGCACTTAAATCCCAGAAGGGCGTCTTAATTTAAAATTAAGATGAAATTCACTTTGCAGCTGTGGTACATAATAAAATCGTAATCAATTCAAGGAAGTGAAGGTCAAGGTGGGCAGTTCAGAGCTGTGCAAAATACAATTTGCACACCTGTGTTAGCTGGGAAAGTGGAGCACAAAAAGAGAGAATGAAAACACGATCGTAACGCCAAATGAAAATTGTAGGTAAATAAAAAATCAAAACAAAGACGAACACAAATCTCTATGAGGTCTGACATTAGCCGACTTGCCATAAATTAAAAACCAAAATGCAACGAGTCAGCGAGGCATAGAGCCAGAGTCAGGCCCTACATAAACCCTACAAATTAGTGTGCGTCTTGAGCGCTAGATGACAATGTTGAGAGGCCAGGGAGGAGGTAGAGGCGTTGGCTTTGGCTTTGGCTCTGGGGACGCACCTTTCGCAGTTGCCAAAGGTGTGGCACAGAGTTCAGAGACGCAACGCGACGTCTGTTTAAAATTTGCGACGTTTTCAAAATGGTTTTTAATTATGCAGCGCACGTAGATCAAAAATGAAAGTAAACCCAATGTGAAATTGTCTTACGACTAACTGAAAAAATATTCCAAATTGTGTATGCGTGTGTGCTAGTGTTTTTAGGGCGTGGCAGGGCAGGGCAAACCAGGTAAAGATCTAAGCCAGGCAATAGCCAAAACCAAAGTGTTAAGTGTGCATATAACACAGAGAAGATAGAATGAAAGGAAACAGTTTTTGGATTTTTTTTAGTTTTTTCAAAGACATTTTATTCCAGTTAATAGTTTAGAAATAGATTATAAATAATAAACATAGCCATAGGTATTATATATAAATAAATAAATATTAGAGTAAGTTGCTTGTGCTACAGAAAACGCTACAAATATACATACTATACAAGACATATATAGAAAGTTTGCAAAAAATATAAAAATGATAATGATCATGGAAATTATAAAAATGGTACTATACCGTAAATTCTTTAAGAATGTATAGCTTCCAGATTTTTTATAATGATGTGACAATGTTATGACTTCTCTGAAAACTTGATTAGAATTTAGTTTTTGTGTTTAATTAAATAAATACAATTTATTTCCAATTAAGTAAACTGAATACCCTACAAATTGAATAGTTTCCCAATTGAATTCAATTTTAAAGCGTTTTCTGTGACCAGCGATTTCAAAAGTCATAATGCGAAATTGTGGAGAAAGCATTTTCTAAAACACCCGGGCAAAACGTTGGATAGAGAAAGAAAGCACTCTCTTTGACGGTTTGAAGAGAGTCTAGTGCAGCCGCATAGTTACCTCTTTCGTGTAGGTAGGGTATATCTCCACCTGTGTCTGTATGCAGCGCACCGCCTGCACCTGCGCCACTTTGGTGGCAATGAGTGGTGCCACTGGCTGCACCACTGTGGCCTGTGCCTTGGCCTCGAATTTCTGCAAAAGTTGCGCGATTTTATTATGCGATTTGCAAGAGGTTTTCGCCTCATTCGGTGGCTCCTCCTCGGATTCGCTGCAGTTGCTCATGGAGTGGGAGAGCGTGGAGGCGACGGATGAATTTTCTCGCTCGGTGGTGCTAATGTGTCCCGAATCGTCCGAATCCGAGTTCAGCGGTGAGCTATGCTCCAACAGCTTCTGCTGCTGTTGCACTACCTTGACCAGCAGCTCGTGATTTTTGTCCGAGGTTTCACCCAGCTTGGGTGGTATGATCTTGCAGGATTCCATGGCGGGTTTGCCCACTTTCTCCTCATTGGCATACTGCAACTGCGGCGGCTTCTTTTTGTGATTAACGCGCGTTACACGTGGCTTGGCTTTGGCTGCATTCAGCGTCTCCGCCTGGCGCAGCAGCTGATGCCCCTTGGCCAGACACTTGACCAGCAGCTCATCCGTTCTGTTGTTGGCCTTCAGCGTGGAATTGGCACGCCGAGGCGGCTGTGTTTTGGCCAACAATTGTCGTCTGTCCAAAGTGGAGTTGGCGCGCTTTGGCGGAGGCTGCGCTGCGCTCTTCGCCTTGCTGGGATTGGAATTGCCATTGGGCGTGGGCTTAGAAGAATGGCTCAGCGTCAGCATGGAACGTGTGCGTTGAGGCTGCGCATGCGGCTGTGTCGGCTGCTTCTTGGCAATGGGAATGCGGCTGCCCGCCGAGAGCTGGCTCAGCTCACAGAGCGAGCTGTATCTGGACTGGGCTGTGGAGCTGGAGCGTCGCAGCAGCCTGGAGCTGGCCAATTCCGGCGTCTGGTAGAGTTGCCTTCGACCTTTGGTCAGGCTGAGTGCGCTGTGGGATTTGCAGAGCAACTGACGCTGATCGCTGAACTGGGCGGGAGGCGGCGGCAGATGCATGACCACCGGATGCACCACAATGGGCACCACCGGTTCCGGCTGTGGATAATCCTGTAGTATCTGATCGAAGCTCTGCAGCACCTCGTTCAGCTTGCTCTCATCGTGCGCCACCTTCTCCAGCTCCGCAAAGATCTCATCCTCCAGCGACTGCTGGGCAAGACTTAGGTTCAGGCTCAGCTGATTCTCCTCATCGCTGTCCACATAGCTACAGCTGCTGGCGCTCATGATGCTCGGCACAACGGGACTTGCTGCAACTGTGAGCACTGTCGTGGTGGGCGTGTACTTGCCGCCCACACAGCCTCCGCTGTCGACCAGGCTGAGAGCGCTCATGGAGCGCGTATGTTTGCTGCCCTTGCAGTAGAGCTTGCCGCTCAGTTTGGGGCTGAGATTATCCTCGATTTTGTGCCGTATGTGTGAGAAAAATTTCCTGCCTGCGCCCAGGGGCGTGGCAACTGCTGAAGATGCCGTTGATGTGGCTGCATTAGCCGGAGGCGAACTGCGCGCCTGCAACAGCTTCGATTTGACTGTGTGTTTATACATAACGAAACAATGATGGATTCGTGATGATGATTATGTTAACGATAACGATGATAAGGCTGATGATGATGTAAAGTTCCGCAGCAAGTAAAAGTGCATTTAGTATTCCGTTTTTTCTGCTTCTTCTCTCTCCTTTCTCAACACTTTCACAGCGGCTCTTTGGGGAGCTTTATGAGCTGCGCGTAATTCGTCGTCGTCGTCGTCGTTGTCGGCTGCTGCCGTTGCTTCTTCTTCTTCGGCTTTGTGGTGCGTTGTTTTCTCTTTGAGCTCAGCGGCGCAACTGAATTTCTTGCCATGACCAAACCGCCTAAGCAGCCAAATAGCCAAATGGCCAAAGCAGCAGCAGCAGCAGCACCGACAGCGACACCGACAGCAACAACAACAGCAACAGCAACAAAAGCGAGTGCGCTGTATGCATTCGAAAGTGGCTTATCAACAACACAACAACAACATCAACAACAAAACGTGTAAGTAAACTGCAGTCGACTGTGCTCGACGAGCAGATATCCCACAGTAACAGCTGCAATAGTTATTATGCAGAAGCTTCAATGCAAAACAAGCATTACAATATATGCTTAGATTAATATCCCTCAAGCAGTGTATTTTCTTAGATTGGATTTTTCATAACCAGCACAATCAAAATTGCAATTCTGCTGTAAGTATGTCTAACACAAAAGGTGCTGTTTTCCACCAACCTCAACATCCGAGTAAGATTAATTCTTGACGATCCTTTGTATTTATACAAAACAACTACAGTAGAATCCGGTTATAACGACGCCGCTTATAGCGTCCGTCCGGTTATTGCGTCGAAAACTCGATGGCTTGGTTGGTCCCCATACAAACTTATACAGTGGCTCCATCGACTAATCGGACAGCCATCTACTCGGGGAATGAAGGCTTGTAACTAAGCCAAAATTAACTCAATTTAAATTTTTTTTGCATTTATTAGTTCTTTGGAATATTATCTAACTGATTATTTCACAAAAAATTAATATTTTATTCGGTAAACAAATTTTTTTAATTAAATACTAAAATAAATCAATTTTTGGTGCGCAACGAATAATCGGACAGCGCAAACCAACACCAGAAAAGTTCCGTTATTTTGCTGGTTTTTTCTTGGAAATGGATTTCGTCTGTCATAATCAACTTTGTTAAACGTTAGGAGCACTAAATGGTAAAAAATTTATCAAAATGGCTCCAAAAGGAAAGCCAACTACGGTTGAATCCCGACAACGAGTAGTAAAGTTGCATTTAAAAGGAAAATCTGTCCGGGAAATAGCCGAATTGGAAAATATTAGTAAATTGACTGTTCACGACATTATTAAGAGATTCCGTGATGAGTGTAGAATTGAAAACAAGAGTCGTGAAGGTCAAGGCACCCATATTAAATGAGCGAGAAGGGCTATCGGTATTGCGAGAAATTAAGCATGATCCTTTTAAAACTGCAAAAAAATTGAAGATATCCTTAGCCGATCGCACTGGAAAGGATGTATTCTTAAATACGATTCGCAATACTTTGCATAAGTATGAATATTATGGAAGAGTACCCAGAAAAAACCATTTATAAGCCCTAGAAATAAAAATGGTCGAGTACGATTTGCCAAAGAGTACGGGTTAAAAACACCAGATTTTTGGAATCAGGTAATTGAATGGTAAATGCTTAAAAAATCAATTTTTTTTTATATACTAAATTTCTTAAAGGTTTTATTTACTGATTAAAGCAAAAAAAATTAATTTTATAAGCATTTACCATTCAATTAACTGATTCCAAAAATCTGGTGTTTTTAACCAGTACTCTTTGGCAAATCGTACTCGACCATTTTTATTTCTAGGGCTTATAAATGGTTTTTTCTGGGTACTCTTCCATAATATTCATACTTATGCAAAGTATTGCGAATCGTATTTAAGAAACATCCTTTCCAGTGCGATCGGCTAAGGATATCTTCAATTTTTTTGCAGTTTTAAAAGGATCATGCTTAATTTCTCGCAATACCGATAGCCCTTCTCGCTCATTCAATATAGTGCCTTGACCTTCACGACTCTTGTTTTCAATTCTACACTCATCACGGAATCTCTTAATAATGTCGTGAACAGTCAATTTACTAATATTTTCCAATTCGGCTATTTCCCGGACAGATTTCCCTTTTAAATGCAACTTTACTACTCGTTGTCGGGATTCAACCGTAGTTGGCTTTCCTTTTGGAGCCATTTTGATAAATTTTTTACCATTTAGTGCTCCTAACGTTTAACAAAGTTGATTATGACAGACGAAATCCATTTCCAAGAAAAAAACCAGCAAAATAACGGAACTTTTCTGGTGTTGGTTTGCGCTGTCCGATTATTCGTTGCGCACCAAAAATTGATTTATTTTAGTATTTAATTAAAAAAATTTGTTTACCGAATAAAATATTAATTTTTTGTTAAATAATCAGTTAGATAATATTCCAAAGAACTAATAAATGCAAAAAAAATTTAAATTGAGTTAATTTTGGCTTAGTTACAAGCCTTCATTCCCCGAGTAGATGGCTGTCCGATTAGTCGATGGAGCCACTGTATGAAAGGGCCTCCGCTTAGAACGTCTCCGCTTTTAGCGTCAAACCGCTTATACCGACGAGATTTTTCACAATTCAACCGGATATTGCGACGTGCCGAACAAAAAAAAAACTTTAAAGAGGAAAATTTGATTTATTTAACAATGCTAAAAGAAGCAAACAAAATCATGGAATTTGTGTTTTTTCAATACGAAAAAGAAACAAAATCATGGATTTTGTCTTCCGGATATAACGACGTAAAATCGTCGGTCCCTTGAATGTCGCTATAACCGGATTCTACTGTACATGAATATGTAAATATGGCAAATCAAATTAAAACGCAGGTTTTAATAAGGAAACTATATGACCTAAAGATATTCCGAGTTAAAGCTACGAAATAAGGTTTAAACTTAAAATTCCTAAAAACTCATGCACATCTATGGGAAGTACTATCAAATATAACCAATCAATCAGTATATTTCTCATATGAAGTGATAACAATTTGAAGATAATATTTACAGAGAGCTCAGTCAAATAAGATAAAAAGAATTTTAGGGAAATCCTGACTTGTTAATTTTAATTGTATAAAGTAGTATAAATTTGCAGATTTGTCATAACATGCAACTAATTATACCCTGCGCACCCAATACAAATGGGTAGAAACAGGGTTAATAACTTTGATTTTCTTATTATAGTTGCTGGAGTAAAAATCACAATCGTACTTTGTAATTTGTACTACACCCTAGCTACATATACACCATATTTACAGGGTATGCACGAACTAAGAGTGCCGTGGACATGGCCGCTCAGCTTACCGTAATTGGCTGGCGGTCATGGGTAACCAATACAGTCGAGTGAGAGACAGCAATAACAAAATTAGGTGCTGGGGGGCAAAGTGAAAAGGAGAATGCGAGACAGAGAGAAAGAAAGAAAAAGATGGAGAGAGAGAGAGAAGAGGTCAGCTAAAAAAACAGTCGAACTTATTGCAGCTGCAGCTGCAAGTTCGGTGCTAATTATCAACGCCAATAAAACAGTTTTGTCTGCGATATATGCTCCATACACTAAGAGAAACAAAATTAATGCACAAATTTTAAAACTTGTTTAAATTGGTTTTGTATTGCAGTCAAACAAGTCTTAATTTGCATGCAATTTTGCATTGACCCTATTTGATATTTTACAATTTTGTAACAATGGAGTTCATCAACATTTTCTCTCAGTGCATTTACTTAGTTAACTAGCCTCATTAGCGCGGCATTATAACAATCCCATCACACATCTTCGTCATCGTCAGCATCATTATCGCTTTGAAAAGTGAAAAATGCATTGTTGTTGCCGCTCTGCTTGTGTGTTATTGCTATTATCATTTCCATTTCCATTTCCATTTCCATTTTCCATTTCGATTTGAACTTTTCATTGTCAGCAATTGCACGGCACAGTGGCCATTCATATGGGTTCATGTGCAATGGATTCCAAGCATGACAATGACAAATATTGATATACATAAGTCTACAAATGTTATATCTGGATAATATGCTGGGCGGTGTAAGTGCTTTTATAAGGTCAGTGCCCTAACACAAGAATGGTAAGAAGTGCTATAACAAATATAATTTTATGCTCAGACAACATTTGAAATATTGAGAGTGGTCCGGTATTTAAAAAATATATTAAAGCAAATATGAAACAGCCGATTACCGAAACCGAAATAATATCAAAAATATTCCAAAAATTTTAATTAATAAACTTTTCAAACCAATATTACAAAATACTATCATGTCATTTTATTAACAAAGTACATTTCAAAATACTTGCATATTAAAGTTTCTGTCTATAAAGTAATATGCATTTCCTTCATTTTACAAATTAAATAAAGATATAAATCTTATAAATTAACTAAACTAATAACTCAAAGTCGTAACCCATATACGATAACAGTTTATAAATTGATCGTACAATTGGAACGCCTCTTCCTTATTGCTGTTACTCGATTTTCCATATTTATCACATTAACAAATTGGCATTGCCCTTATCAGATTACGAACACCTCGAAGAGCAGAGGAAGAGAAGAGTCGGGGCCTATCACACTTCTGGCGTACTTATTATGCACTCGCAGCAGGAACCTCTTCTGGTGATTTCCAATTAGGCAAGAAAAAACTTGCATTTTGTAACTAATTAACTGACTTACAAGTCGAGTCGAGAAAGAAGAAGAAAGATGCAGCTCGCAGCGTAGCTTGCAGTTTCCTGGTTATTGTTTCATAATTAAGCTTGGAAACTAGTTTACATAGAGCTGGCCCCAAACTAAGTAGGCCCTGTCTTCGGCTTTAGATTAATGCGTAAATTAATTATACTGCCACGCCCTGCGCAGCCTGAGGCGCCCTAAAGCGCTGGACGGCGCTAATGAAGTTTTCGTGTTTCTCATGAGCCACAACAACAACAACAACAACAACAGCAAAAAGATAAACCACCGATTTCAAACCGTTGACAGAACCCACCTTAAATCATATATTATGCAACTGGAAAGCTGCCCCCAGGTTATATAGTAGCCGATGCCCAGACCTGTGGACCTCAAGACTCTGTGCAACTGGAGACAACGGCTTCGATTCATTTCTAATGAAAGCGAAATGCGGGAAAAATTTCACTTTAAATGTTTGCATGGAAAAAATGTTAATGTGCAGTGGACAAATATGTCTGCTGCTGTTGTTGTGCTTGTAATTGTTATTGGTATTGGCTGTGTGTGTGTGTATGTGCGTGTGCGTGTGTGTGTCTCTTGTGTGTGGTTGTGGTTGTGCGGTTGTGTGTCTGTGGTGTGTGTGCAGGTTGCAGCGGGTCGCGTACAGCTCGACAAACGCAACGTCATTTTTTGGAGAAAGTCAAACGGCGCATGCTTTGAGCTCTGAGCGCACAGTGGAACATATTTGCAAATAATCGAAAAACAATTATGATAGACTTTAACATGGACTTGTGTTTCATCTAATATTTTGAAACTTTTCAAATTATTTCGTGTTGCATAATAAATATTGTCGTAATCTTCAACAATTTTAATATTTTTAAATTACTTTGTTTTTAATTTCAAAAGAATAAATGTTAAATGATTTCTCCCATTTCGTTTTAATCTACTTTGCCTCAATATTTCGGTATATTGATTTTTCATTTGTAAATTATTTATTTGTTTTTTTGTTTAACAATATTTAATTTTATTTACTTTATTATATATATTATTATATATTATTTCCCATATTCAGTTATCAAATTATACGTCGCTTTACAATTGTAAAAAATTCAAAAACATAAAAAATTATAAACGGACAGCACGCCGATTTATTCTAGATTTCCTCTAGTTAAAACCCGCCTTCATAAAGATTAAACCGTTGAGTTTAAAATGAAAGCACCAAAAATGATCAATAGATGGAGACGGTAAAAAGCTTGGGGGTAAACAGCTAGTCTTAGAAATAGTCAGATGAAGATCTCTTGATGAATGCAGTTAAGCGGCGGCTGGGCTCGGACAGGACTGGCGTTCTGGTTAAGGCATTCGCCTCACTAACCACAGGTTCAAGGTTCGAACCCGACTTACGACTTACTCACATATACAGACAAGTTTGACATTTTTCGCTTCTAAGGTCACTGAAGAGAATAGTTGGCACTATTCGAAATAGTACTATCTGACCACTGCCATAAATTTTTCCATTAAAAATCTCCCATTGCTCGACGTCGAGCCCGAATTTCCCATATTCAGTTATATATTATGTATATTATTATTATATCTTTGTTTTCTTTATTTTAATTGTCATTTTATTAAATATACTATTTCAATATCTTGTTAAATTGACTTGACAAAATTATTTTCTTGGTTTTTTTGTATTTTTATCAATTTACCAGATATTACATTTATTTATTAGCGAATAATTCATTTGGTTAAAATCTCCATAAACTAATTTGTGTGGCTTATGGCCCACTGTGCTGCATTTCGCTTGCATTGAAATTGGGTTGGTCTTCACACATGAGAGTTGGCATTTAAATTTGAATTTATATTGAAATTGAAATTGGTTTTTCTTGGATTATTTTTTGTTGATTTGATTTGATTTGGATTTGAATACAAATCCCACCACAAACATACATACACTGCGTCCACGTCTGCGTTTGTATCTGCTGCGAGCGATGAGCCACAAGTAGATACCACTTCCCAGTCCATAGATTAGCAAAAGCAGACGGCAAATCTCATATGCCGCACTGCGTTGTCCCCCAAAGATGTTTACAAAATAATCCATGTTTTGAAACCAGCTGTTATGGCTGGTATAACTGTCACTGCTATTGGCACTCGATAAGCAGACGGAGAATTTGTGCTTTTGCCACATTTTGTTGCAGCGTTTCCCATTCGTAGAAACCAACTGCGGGCCAGCAAGACACAGACACAATCCACAATCTCAGACACAAAGAGACAGAAAGAGGCTGGACCTCGTCGCTGCCCATTACAAAATCAACACAGATCTTGGAATTCTATACAATACAATGGAGACAAGCAGCAGTCGTCAGCTCTGCTCAGCTCTGCTCAGCACACGAAATGAACTTGACCGTGAAAGTTG
Organism: Hypselothyrea guttata; assembly: GCA_035045125.1. NCBI lineage: Eukaryota > Metazoa > Arthropoda > Insecta > Diptera > Drosophilidae > Hypselothyrea > Hypselothyrea guttata. Next base: position 741,683 of record JAWNNJ010001579.1, read on the forward strand.
TCAGCGTCATCAGCAAAGCGAGAGATGCATAAAAAAGTCGACTTGCCACAAGTGACGTCAAAAGTTAACTTATTACGATCTGCTTATATGTTATATTGTAGGGATTCTCAGCTGCCGCATGAGAACAGGAAATAAAAAACCCAAGCGAACAGTCGAGCAGCCAAGCGAGCACATGCCAGAGACATTCTTTTTGTTGCCGTTCTTGCAATGAGTCTAGTAAGTAATACTTAAATAAGTTCCAGTTGTAATGCGAGACAACACTCGTGTTTAATTCACTAGAAGCTCTTGGGAATTGCTTAAACAAGAACAAACATTATTCAACAAGTGCATAAATCATGCAAGATAGGTTTCTTTAAAATAGATGAAAGAATACTTTCATCAAAAGACAAGTTCTTTAAAAAGTGAAAGCTATATTTCCTACAATCCTTAAACCCAAGAACTAACTTTAAGCAAATAATCAACGCAAAATAATTTCAAGAAATTAGTGAATAAAGTTGTTAGCAAATGTGTATTTTTTGACGTGAATTAAACGAAAATATCGATTCAAGAAAATTAAATAGCATAATAAACCCTTCCACAAAATATCTAATTCAAGAAATCTTTCATAACAAAATAGTATCTTAAATGCTGATGTAAATATGAATAAACAATAGTAACGTCAGATTTGTCAACACGTGCGAAATTGCTATGCTTATTTAAACAAGTTCAAAAACCAAAATTATGCATATGATTCAGTAGGCCCGGCATAAAATTATTATACAAATATATGGACGGGGCAGATCAGTGGGACGGAGGCTACAGTCGGACGTAACCGACTGTAGCAGACCCTTTACTTTACTACTACTACTACTATATGTACATACAAACACAATCAGATGCATGCACACTAAGCTACCCGCGTATGCAAGGCACACCACCCCCCCCTCTGCCTAGTGCGGCAAATTGTCTGTGCCATATGTTCGCTGTTTCTTATCCGATCGAAACAAAATTCACAGCGTGGATAGAGAATGTCATAAGCTAGTTACGTACCAAATTACAAATCAATATCTTTAAAGCTGTGGCTGCAGTAGATTTATGCGGTTTGCTGGGAAAGGGGGGGAGGTATCCAAAAGCTAAAACAAACTCGTGCTGCTTACTGATTAGGAGAACCTAAATCCCAAATATGGTGTCTCTAGCTCTTATAGTTGCTGAGATCTAGGTGTTCATACAGACGGACGGACAGACAGACAGACAGACAGACAGACAGACGGACAGACGGACATGGCTATATCGACTCGGCTTGTCGTCCTGATCAAGAATATATATACTTTATGGGGTCTGCCACGCCTCCTTCTGGGTGTTACACACATTTCCTGTTTGCACTAAACTAATAGACCCTTTTTACTTTTTTAAAGTAAAGGGTCTAAAAATGAATAAATGCGAGAAGCAATCTCATGCTTAGTCTATTAAAATCAAATATTCGAGTGATTGAACTTTGATACGCAACAGATGTGTGAATAAAAAAGAAACAAATAATTTCTTAAACTGATGTTGATATCAAATATCTCTAATTGTGCTAAGTATACCAGTTTGTTATGAAATTAGAAATGAATAACGTTATGCTGATGCGCATGAATATTTCCAGAATAAATTGATTAAAAGTAAAAGTTGCATAATCTACCTAAAATCACAAATCACTTTTGTTTTCATTCTTAACACTATCAGACGCTAATTTATGCTGGAATAGCAGATCAATTTATACTTATGCCAAATACCGACTAGATTTACATACAGAATGATCTATTGTATATCAATCAGTTGTAGGCTTTGGTTTTAACAAGTTTTTCAAGTTTTGGCACACTAAAAAGTTATTTCATTAGAATGTTTTGCTTGGTAACTCTGAGTGAATAAAACGTATCCAGAGGAAGACCTGTTCCTTTAAAGAAATCCAGTTTCCCTAAACATGTGAGTCGTGCTGTTTAACAAAAATTTCAAATTGATTTTGATCTTTAAATTGCCCGTTAATTTTATTAAAATTGCAGGGTAAATTTTTCTTAAACATGGGAAAAGGAATTGAATGCCTTCTGTTACAGACATTGCATTTACCTAGATAGGGTTATCGATATACGATTAATACACAAAATCGCAGAAATTATTTTATATAGGGATGTTTAAATACCCTATAAATTTATCGATAGCTGTAAAACCGCGAATATGTTCTGCTGCAAGCTGCATTTACATTAGCAAATGTCAATACGTACTCTTAGAATTAACGTGTATTGATGTTATCCACAGAACACAGATCAAAAGCAATGTGATTTTATTGACAGATCTTTATACTTTGCAAAAAAACGAATTTCGTCGTACTTATACAGAATATTTCCTCATTACGTAACAGCATTAAACGGTACATAAAAATTAGTTAACTGTCAGCTGATGGTACACAAGACACCCTGTAATTTTTGTATTTTCTTAGCAGAATTTACTGCATATAGAAATTCAATTACTTGATAAGATATATAAATAAGCTTTTTAAATGCTAACCTGTGCCAAAACACCCGTTAGCTGGTAAAGTACAGGGTATTTTAACACAATGCTTTATGATGAATGGAGTATAATCTTGCGTTAATTATTTATTTACGCTTAAAACGTAAATCCTGTCAATAAACTTTGTAACAAGTCTCTGAAATAACTGAATGATTGTCTGCCTCATTTCAAGACATACATATGTACACAAGTTGAACGATCTGTTAAATTTCGAATACACGAAAGTGTGTGTAAGTGTGTTCCAGGCAAAATGTACAAAAAGTCACACTTTTACGATAAAACCTGCTAAATGTTTTGGCAAATAGAACGAACAACATGGTATTACTACTGGACCCGAACTGAGAAGCGTTATACAGGTTATGTTAAACGATCTGACAAATTTCGTTCGTCTTCCTAATTTCTATTTTTATACGTGCAGGAGACAAATACCAGAAAATTTAACGACGCTACTAACGTTTTATTTGTGTTTTGGTAAACAAATTCCCAGTGGGAATCAAGTATGAAATTTGACACAGTTTTATTTTAAATATTCCATACAAAAAAGTAAGCAAGAAAAAACTGTAAATCAACAGTTAAAAAGTAATGGTATTCCCCATTCCATAAATGTGTCTGTTAATATATTATTAAATACGATTTTATTTAATTGCTCTGCTACAAATTAGTAATTATGAGAAGATTGAAAAACTAATAATAACATAAATTAACTTTTAAACCCCTGAGTAAGTCAACTGGAATTCAAACCTTTCATTTAGAGCGCAAAAGTAAACAAAGAGATCTGCAAGACAATTGTGTTCTTGTTATAATAAATTGGTTTTAAGCCAGTTGCCAAATTCCATAAATAATTAAGCAATTATAATTAAGAAAGAGCTTGAGGCGCTTACATAAGCGAGACCCAAATCAAACACGAATCAATCTGTTTTAAAGTTTTTGAATAAATATGAATGGCTAATCACTTGACACAGAAATGCATGGGTTACTCAACATTTTAGCTTGGCTGTAGGCAGTGAAAGTCCGATATATCAATCAAAACTGAGCAATATATTTGGGATTAAGGTGGCATCACTAATCCATAGGGTGGCAACGCTGCTCTTTGCACTACAAATATTTAACGCATGCTACAAAATATTTTCACAATTTCCCAATAGGAAAAGATTGAAAATTATTTGCCTTATGCAACGGTAGCTAATTGAAGTGCAACAAGTGCCTGAACGCCAGCTAAATTTAGCAGGTTTCCCACCTGTTAGCCCAAATACTCGTCATGATATTTGCCTGCACTTAGCGGTAGCTTCGATTGTTGTCAATTGACAACAGTGTTGCTACTGTTGCAGCAGCAGCAGCATCAGCATCAGCAGCTGGCTCAGCAACGGCAACAACAGCAACATCAACAACGACAGCTTTAAGTCGACTGTGAAACGAGTGCCAACCACAAAATACCCTGTATAAAGCTAGATTTATTATTATTTATTGAAAGGCAGTCCGATAGGAAATTCAAATTCAGTATGAGAACAAATTATAAGCACCCAATAAGATATTTTCATTATTTTAATAAAATAAAAATATAATGGTAGAGTATATATATTTGAAAAACAACTCTTACGTTCAATATTACGCAAATTGTTCAGTTTTTCAGGGCTTAAAGCACGTGTGACATACACTGAAATAAATTTCCTTGGAAATAAATTTAATCTGCATATTTTATATATCTAAATTCAGAAAATGGTTGGTCTACTTCTTATAGTTTTAGCGTTTATACAGGCGGACGGACATGGCCAGATCGACTCAGCTCATCGTCCTGTTCTGTTACATACGTTCGCATAAAGTTATCAACCCTATTTCTACCCAGTTCATGGCTATAGGGTATTATGATAAATAAATAAATATAAAATCTAGTACAATAATTGAGAAATATTATAAAAATGAAATATTACATTCAAATTTAAAATAAGTATTTTTAAAATTAATGAATATAATAAAAAAATAAATATAAAGTTCGAGAATAACCAAAAATGAACATAAAATAAATTAGAAGCATAAGCCACTGAGTAAGTAATGTTTCAATATTTTGGATTTGTTTTGGTAAACGTGCTACCCTTTCAACGTGCCTTCACTCGCACGGGGTATAACAAGTTTGCCCATGACAGTGATTGGGCTGGAAGTAGAAATTGCTACTGACAGGAGAACGGGAAATCGAGCGAAGCCCGGCATGCTCAGATCATAGCTCATGGGGCAGAGCAGCATCGAGAGATTCTTTTGCTTGTCCTCAGTAGAAGCTGTTCGGCATATTAAGCTTTATACTAAGTTGTAGTATTTAACGCGGCGTCCGTTTAGAATTTAGCTCAGAACTTGTAACGCGTCGGAGCTGTCTCTGTCTCTGGTTCAGTCGCCACTCGGCTCAGAAATTGTGTGTTAAAATCGTTTTTTAGTGAGCTTCGACTGAATTTAAGTGTTGAAATTAATTTTGGATTTTATTTCGTGCATTAAAACCCCAAATTAAACAAAATCAAAGCGTTTTTTAATTGACGGATTTCGAGTTGATTTTATAAACTTATTTTTAACTCGCGAACATGCAATTACCGTTAAATGACATTGCCAAATATTTGCTGTTGTTATTGTTGTTGTTACACCCAGCGGGAAGTGAGTGTGCCAATGATCTTTATTCAAGTAATCAGCAGCTATAATCTCTCGTTGTGCTTGTTTTTGCTTCTGCTTTATTTTTTTTTATTTGTCGTGGGGCAGTTACCGCTAATCGACGTCTGTTTGCTTACGAGAGCGGCAAGTGCGAAACATCCATATCGGAGGTGATTGAAGGCGTGGTTAAGACGGGTCTCGGTAGCATTATCAATCCCCCCACGGCCGTTACCCAGGCCAGTCTATTGCAATATGATCTCTATACCCCGCTGAATCCGCAGGAACGCCAAATTCTACGTCCTGGCGACGTCAATAATCTGAAGAGATCCAATTTTAATGGCAAATGGCCAGTAAGGTGAGTTCAAACATATTAAACAATCAATGAAAGATTAAAAGATCCAAAACACCGACATAATTAATTAATTAAGTTGTTTGATGATTAAAAAAACCGAATTCAATAATGTGAAAATACAACAGGAATGTTTAAATAAAATAGTATTTAACTAAATAAATATTTAAATTGGAACGTTTCTAATTAAAAATTGGCTAGCCAAAATAATTTGCATATAACAAAGGTTATTAAAAAAAAATTGTTTTCAAAATAAGCAAATTTTAATTAAAATAATTTATTGAAACGCAATGTTTTTTTGATGGTATTCGCAATAACTACACAACAATTGAACCACTGTGCTTTAAGAGTGATGCTGCAAGGCAAATGCCACAACTTGACCATAACGGGACTACTTCTATACAATAAACCGTAGAAAAAATATGCATAATATTTAATAAAAAGCCTACTTTCTTTTTCCACTCTTTATCGTCTTCTACGCGTATCTATTCTACTAAGTATCGTATGTTTTGTCTGCAAATAATAAATGCTTTCTCTCTTCCACAGAGTCGCCATTCACGGCTGGACTGGCAAGAGCAGGGCCTGCTATAATGCTGCCATCAAGGATGCATATTTGGCGCGTGGCAATTACAATGTAATCATCATGGACTGGAGTCGACAGGCGCTAGATCTTAGCTACTATAGGGTGTCCAAGCAGCTGAAGTCCATCGCCCTGAGTCTATCCAAGTTTTTACGCTTCCTTCATGATAATACGGGTGTGCCGTATGAGCGTATCTATCTGGTGGGACACAGTGCTGGCAGCCATATATCTGGTTTAACTGGAAAATTGCTGAAACCCCAGACATTGGGCGCCATTTTTGCGCTAGATCCGGCGGGCTTAACACAGCTTGGCTTGGGACCCACGGAGCGACTGGCACCAACGGATGCGCATTACGTGGAGTCGATACACTCTGACCTGGAGCTGTTGGGAAATCCGCAGGGCAATCAATTGAGTCATGTCGCCTTCTTTGTCAACTGGGGGCGTGGCCAGCCGCAGTGCCCCAATGCAACGGCCACGGAATTCGATTTCGCTTGCGATCATTTTTCGGCTATTTATTATTTCGCTGAATCCGTGCGTCGCCCCAAGCTATTTGCTGCGCTGCGCTGCGATACACTGAAGAGCGTGCTAAACGCCTCATGTGGCTGCCACAGTCGTGCCCAGACATGCCAGGCCGATGCCTACATGGGCGGAGAACCTGCCGTGCATAAAAAGGGCGGCGTCTACTACCTCAGCACACGACGCGTCCCCCCCTTTGGCACCGCCGACGGTCTGGTACACATAAAACCCCCGATTCCCTCAACCATACGCAAGACAACCGCTAAAAGGCGCATGAGATTGTGAGAAGTACAACCCAAAAAGTGATGCATTAACTTAATTCAAGACTAGCCTAGTTAGTAATTATCATAGTATTTATTATAATAGGTATACGCGAGATCAAAAGAAAATACTCAGAGCCAGCAGACTACATTAAATTAAGTCATAAATAAAATTTGAATTAATTGTATGTTGGTAAAAGAGCTTAATTAAATAGTGTGCTAAGCGAGTTAGCTCGCCTCGCTGAATCAAATATAACAGAGGTTGAAATTTAATTATTAGCAACTCTGTCATGATGGATTATTTGCTCTAATTGCAAAGAAGAGTTACGACTTTAATTAAATTTATGAAATAATAAAAGAATATCAGTATAAGTAATAAACATTGAAAATAACAAAACGGTTTCTATTACTAAATTATTAATACCAATTTACAATACCTTTTTTTTAAATTTAAAATAAATGTTCAATTCATATGTCATTAAAACTTTGCGAGATATATGAAGAAATGTTTAAACTATATTTATTACAAAAGCTTTAATAAATTTACTGACAGCATATTGCTGGAATTTGCTTATTACTTCGACTTTTCAATTAAATTCAAATATTTAAACCAATTTCTTGTTTTTACTTTAATATTTCATTTAAATTACATTTAAAATTGATTCACAAATTCATTTTTATTAAACTCCTAACCATTATTTGAGGAGTGCAATTATTTTCAATTTCTTTATATAAAACCAAACAGTATATTTGGGGATGTAAATTTATAACCAAATTAAATTCATTTAATACTTAAATGTGGTAATCGGAGCATATTTACACATCCGAACTAGACTTTGCGAAACAGATTCCAAATTACATGGAGAACAGCTAACAGATAAAATTATTTTTGATATGGTTAAATATGAGGATCGTATGTCCATAACGGCTGATAGCCAGACTAATTCAAATAATCCTCTTCTACAAAAAAAGTTTACGATTGTTACCTATTATTGCTGATATTGGCAACTTCCACAGAAATTCTACAATTTGTATAATTATTGCACTTTAATATTATATTGATGAACTTCCAATACAACTGAATCAAAATTTCAACTACGTGCTTGTTACTCACCTGACTGGGTCCGATACGATAGCTGGCCACGTCCAGCTCATTGACAGCAAGTATTTGCTCCACACTGACGTCCTTGCTGCTGCCCAAGTCGCCAGCCAGCAGGCCAAAGCGACGTACAAACTCCAATAATGGCACAGATTCGGGAAAACCCAAACGATGCAGCCGCGCTGCCTCAACGACTTGTGAGCCACGTAGCTGAGAGATGAATACAAGTTAGCATGAGTCAAATTCAAATGCAAGGCTATATCACTAATTTAAACACACACCTGGCTTCTTAACAGTGGCACATTGACCAGCTCCTCCTCGGTGGCTGGCGTGGATTGGCCACCCGTGGAACTGGGCGAACCATTCGCTGTGAACTTGGCGTGCTTGCCGGCATTGTGCTGCAGCAGGTAGCAGTGCACGAAGTGGGTGCCAGTTCGACGTAGGGTATCAATGATGCCGTCCACTGTGAACTTGACCTGCAGCATGATGGAATTACGCTTGACTCCGGCTGTGGTAAAGGAACGTCTGATGCTGGACACACGACGCAAGGACTGTGTACCCTCAAGGCCCGCAAAGGAGCCGCAAAAGACCATGGCACCAGAGCCACGGGTCAAGGAGCCAATGTACAAGCGATTGATTTCCTCACGGCTGCTGTCCTGCAGCAAAGACACCGCGTTCCGTATGCCAGGATGCTCTCGACTGTGCCTCACCCAGCCATCGACGGCATACAGCACGGGATTGGTGCCTTGCAGATGGTGCAGCACAAACTGACGCTGTCCGGCGCACTTGCGCAGCAGTGTGTGATGTTCCCGATCGCCGTAGTGCGAGAACAAACGCTCCAGGAATGTGTCATCATTCGAATTGGGATATATGGCCTCCTCGTCCAATAGCCTGCAACACGCAAAAAGTTTTAATCAAACGAAGTTACAGTCAAGTTGATCATGCCTTACCAGAGCAGTCCACGACGGTCATGTTCCCGCAGATCGCGCTGGGACGAGCGCACTACATGATTTTGTGGTGCTTTGTCGATCAGCGAAATCAGTGGACCCGGATGACAGTCCGAGGCGTGATCCATTTCGATCTCGACCAGCTCCTGAGCATACCGATCTCGTGGCGCAACCAGCGTGGTGTGATGGAACAACATCTGTAGACGCTCCTGCAGATAATTGTGTCGCAGATCCGCCAAAGTGGCGCCCACCTGCTGACCACAGCTGGCGGGATTCTGGAAACCAGGCGTATCGATCAGCATAATGGAGGCAATCGTATGTGCCGATGTACAGATCTGACGATTGATTAATGCCACCACAGCAGCCAGAGCCTCCGAATACAGCCCAATGACCAATGCCTCCAGGCACTCCCAAGCCCATTCCTGCCCGCCGTCCGACGTGGGCGATTTAGAGGAACTTAAGCTGCCTCCGCTAGCATTTGGCTGCGTCAAACCGAACGCAGCTGCCGACAGATCCTCCAGATTGACGCCCAGCAGGCTGGCTGCTTTGCGTGCCGCTGTCGGATTGGCAAACTGCGTGCGAGCCGTAGCCCCCGTGCCCATGCGTGTGATGCCAGCTATGCCCAGGTGATATATGGCAGCCAATATGCTCCAGATGCCACGCACGGCCTTTGCATCGATATTCAGTGTCTCAAAAGCCTGAACCGTACGCATAAAGTCATTGGCGGCACGATGACGATCCTCCAGTCGCTGCGAGAGCGATATAAACGGATGACTGTCCTCCGACGAGATGTTCTCCAAATGCAGCTCCTTCTGCAGCAACCCGGCAGCACCCGCCAACAGTCGGGTCATAATATGGAAGCTGTGCTCCTGCGCCAGTCTGCGGCCAGCTCGTTGACGCTCCGGCAGAAGTACCTTCAAGCAAAGCGGAGCAACGTTAATATATGCTAGTTATAGGTATAGCTATATCCAACTCACCTGCAGTGAAGCGGAGGCTATCTGTCCAGTTTGGTCAAAGTCCAGGCTGAGCAGCTGCGTCATGCGTGTAGCATTTGAGTTGAGGCAGGTTCTCGTATTGCCGAAAGCCTCCAGAATGGTGCAGAGTGCTCCCACCTTTTCAGCATTAATGAAGTTGTTGTAGGCCCCTAGAGAGAGTAAAAGAATATTATAATTATTAGCTTATGGCATAGATAAGAAAATAATTAAATTATTTTCACTTTAAGAACATAAGGTGATTTTTGTTTTGCGGTTTAACAGCACAAGTCTTGAAATTTCATCAATTTTTTATGTTCTACTCAACGAAATTTGCATTTCAATCGTTAGCAAGACATCATATGAATAGAATGCAGAAACCACTCAAGATTAAAATCCCTCTAAGATGGCAATTCTAATTATTTATGGAATGATTGAAGGTTTAGCTTATTTTAAAGTCCATTTGCAGTGCGGGAAGTTTTAGATTTAACAGTATAGCAAAGGACAGGATTTAAATATAAATGGCATTTTTGAAGTAAATAAAATATATTAAAATACGATTGGAAATTAATCAATCTATTTGAATAAAGCTTATAATTATATATATATTATATTTGTGAAATATGTAGTTAGAGTTAAGCTGTAATAAAGTATTGATATCGCTGACAAAATATTTGAAAAGATATCAACTTCTGACAGGTTTTCAAAAATATATATGTAAGGTAGGTTTCAATTCTTTTGATTTATTGTTATTGATATTTGTATACCCTGTACACATGAAATGGATAAAAATAGAATGAATAACATTCTGCAAATGTCTTTCCATCGATATTTAGTAATAAAATACTTTAAACTAGAAGCTTTCTGATAATTGTTATATACATAAGAAAACTGCTTGCTTATCTATTTTGCTAAATTGAGAATATCCTAATTAGAATAACCAAATAATAATCATTTTCTAATATCGTCTTTAAACAGCAATGCGCTGCTAAAACAAAGCTTTTAACTGCGTCCCACTCTGAGATCGATTTATCTCTAGCTGTAACAATTGCATCTGAACTTATATGGCCTATAAACTACGTCAAAACAAATTTTGTATGGAACTATTTATAGCAAAAGTTTTTAGAACAATAAGAAATGGCTTGGCAAATTGCAAATTGCTGGCAGCTGTAACAAATAGCTCAAGACAAAATGCAAATGAGCTAATCGAATCGACAGATTGCAAATTTTTCATTAGAGTTCTCGTTGTTTTTGTTGTTTTTCTCATTTGTATTTTTTTGGTGTGGCACAAACTGGGCCAGCCCACAGTGGTTGCAACTACAATACTAATAACAACCGTGTCTAGACATACCAGCAGCCAACGCAAGATAGTTGAGAGCGTGTTTAAAGCTTGTTGTCTTGCCAGAACCAGAACGACCCATGAATATTAGACTTTGATCGCGTCGCGTTTCAACCAAACTCCTGTAGGCGGTTTGGGCCAGCGAGTAGACATGCGGCGGCATGTCCTCCGTCTTGCAGCCCCGGAACATGGATACAACCTACAGAGGCAGAGACAGAAGGAGATAAATAACCCGAAACAAATCAAAATTAAAAGAAACCTCAAAAAACTGTAGACTGCAAACCAGTCCAGTTCCAGTTCAAGTTGCAGTTGCAGTTCCGAGGCCAGGCTTACCTTTTCCGAGTACAGAGAGAGCGGTGCCATGGGATTGACCACAAGCAGCGTGGGCCCCGCCTTGGTGTGTATCAAATTGCTGGCATATCTCTGTCGGAGGCAGTGCAGCACCGACGCCTCATTCAGATACTTCAGCTCACAGATATCCTCGGCGAGATCCAATGTGGGAATATTCTGCTTCTCAATGTCGTCCTCGTCCACCGTCAACTGTTCGCCATTGTGGAGCAGTCTCACGCTCACCTTATGCTCCTCCTGGGGCGTGCCACCGTGTGGCAGTGGCAGGCGCAATGCCGCAGTGAAGCCTCCGCGATGCACCAACCACACACGCTCCGGCTGAGTGGCATCATCGGTTGAATCCACATCAGTTTTGCCAATACCCACACCATTAGTTCCATTCTCGTGTCGACTCTGCGAAATGTAAAAAACCGAAAATGTATAAATATAAAATCGAAAGGCACAGAACAGCACAGCAAATGGGGTCAGCTGTGGGGATGTCTTCAACTGAATTGCCTTTTTTACGGCTATTTTGGGGCAGACGCATTTTCACGCGCATTTACTCCATTTATTAAGATTGTTCCTCGGTTTAGTGCAGTCTACACATGAAGAAAAGATCTGGCACGTTATGAAAATTGTATAAGCTACCTATCATACAGGAGATATTGTGCAGTTTATAGAGATTTCCTAACTTTTATATTGCAATATTTATTTATTATTTTTATTGGTATACACTTAAACACAAAATCCAAAAATGAAATAATATAGACTTAAATTAAAACAAGAAATAATTCATTATTATTTTTGGTAACTCATTCCACACATTAATAATTTAAAAATCAGTGTATATAAAATTAATTTTCATAACTGTAATTTCCTTAAAATAATAACTATTGCATCATTATTCTTAGTTAAATGTTACGATTAAATATTCTATTGTACATATAAATTCTTTGCAGTTTCTTTTCTTTTCCAAGAATTTTCCAAGTGTTCTCCTTAATTTCGCTGCGTGTATTCACCTCCACGCTTAACGATGCGTCTACAGCTTCGTTTGCGTTCTGCTTTTGGCTTTTAGTATTTTTGGCTGCGTTTTCTAAATTTGATGATGTTTTCTAAATCCTAATTAGTTGCCCAGACGCAACTGGCAGTCCATAGAAAGAGCCATTTCCCTGCCCCTCCGCACACTTTCTCCCACTATTTATAATGCCTCTTGCAAATGCTGTGCAGCAAGCAGATCTATCGCTCTCGCTCGATCTATCTCTCTATCTCTCCGTCTCTAGTGGATGCGACTGCATTATGCAACTCGACATCAACTACAACTACAACTACAACTACAACAACTACAACTACGACAACGACGTCAACACGTTCACTTCACATTTGGAGCTATAAATGGCATTTACTCACTGCCCCTGCCCCTCTTCTTCGATCGATGCAGCTGCTGCCGCTGCTCCCACCCCCACCCCCACACGCCCTCTCCTGCCCCGGCTGCTCTCACTCCCAGCGTATCTGAGAGATACAACTTTGCATTAACTTGTTGTAGTTGTTGTTGCGCCTCGTACTTTGCAGCGTAATTATGAAAATATTGTGCAAGGTTCAATAGCCCCTAATTAGAAACAATTTTGGTTAATGCACTGCTAATAGTACTTCAATAGAACTTTATATATAGAGTACCGTTTGGAGTGCCTAACGAAGACTAAAATCGCCACGAAATGTCGAGGTTCATGCACGTTTGGGCATACAACATTTTGACAGTTACAGTTTGTGAGAAAATTGCAATTCGCACAAGAAATGTTATAAATAAATTGTATGAAAAAAAATATATAAAACTTATGTGACAAGAACTTGATTTAAAAAAAAAAAATTTGACAATTGTAATAATTTATAACATAAACTGCAATCTGATTTATTATTCTGTCGATATTATCTACACATTGTGCAAATTGTATTTTCATGAGAAATATGTATGTCTATGGCGGCTGTACTTTTTGTTAAAAATTTTTTTTTAGTTCTATTTGAGTACTATTTCGAATTTATTATTGAAATAAATGAAAAGGTCCAGTTTTTTCTTGATATATACTATGTATATATTTCTTGTGGTTTGTAGATTTCTTCTGGCTGTAACATACTCTGGTTTTACCTATTTCAATTTTTAATAAGGATAAATAACTACAAACTACAAAAATATATAAGATAATTTTTATAGATACTTGAAATAAAACCTAAATGTAGTTTGAAGATCAGTAAATGTTTTTTTCAAATTAAAAAACTATAACCGCCTCTTCTATACTTGTTGAGGCTTGAAAATATTATTATGACTATAACTTACTGGGATTTTCACAATTATGAAATAAGTGAAGCCTATAAAATTATTTTACAGATTTTTATATAAATTGAGTAAAACTAATTAATGGCTTAAACAGCGAATGTTTGTAGTGTTTGAATAATTTTATACAATGTAGTGGCATGGAAAATTAATTGGAAATACGTATTTTATCAATATTCAAGCATGCCTAGAATTAAAATTGTGCAAGTCATTTGCCGTCTTCAACAAGACTTCATAGGCTGCGTTTATTTTTACACAAATCACAAATCACAAACAGGATTTGTGGCTAGTATACAAATCCATCTGTAGTATTTATGTAACTTTATAAACAAAAAGAAGAAACGGAAAAACCACGCAAAGCAGAGCTGACAACAACCGTCTGTCCACTGTCAATCAATGGCTGCAGTGGAATCGCTTTGGTTGGGTTCAATGAACCGCCGATGCAGTGCTAAGTTGATGAAACAGTACACAAATTAGATAAAGAATGCGCTGGGGCTAACTAATTAACATGGTTAGATAGAGATAGAAACTGAGACAGATAGAGCAGAGTACAGGCAAGTCAAGGTATTACAACAGCGGCAGAACAGAGGGCAAACCTTCCAATTAAGATCTATGCGAAGGCTTACCAAAAACAGAGAGAAATGTTAAGATTTCATATCTAAAACAATCGCTTACTGTATGCAGCGCTCTTACCCGCCGTTGCCCTCTCCATTCGCAGCTCTTGTAGCTCCTCCATTAACAACAACAAAGCGGGCCACATAAATGAATACTTCCGCTCGACGGCGACTGAGGCATAAAGCCATAAATGCACACGACAAAGACGACCATATCGTAGTGCCGTAAATTATGAGCCGACCATTTGCCCACGCACCAATCCCAATCCCAATCCCTATTGCCCAGTTCCCGAGTTCCCAGTCCACTCACTCTTTGCCCCCGCAGCTAAAGCGCAGTCACAGTCCGAGCGTATAATAAAATATAACTAACAACTAAATCGTACATTGGGTCACGGTTCGGCAATCTATCCATCTATCAGTCCAGCGATCGATCGATCGATCGTTGGCTGCATTCATTCATCCATCGACACTCATAAAAAAGGGCTAGAAAGTTTTTCTTTTTATGACATTTTCAACACTGGTCCACAAAATCAATATCAAGTTGTTATGATACATTTGTAGAGCATATTATGCATACGATTTGAAAATATTACTCTATTTCTGTAGTTTCATAGTGAATTTAACCACACCTGCATTTTGAATTATTCACAAATAGCTGACAAATAGTGCTCCAACTTTGTATTTTAAATATGTATGTGTATAGTCATAGTGCAAATAAGAATATGCAGGTCAGCTGATTACAATTTAAACTAATTAAGTCGCAAACAAACGCACCCTGCAGTTATGACGTGCATGCTGAATAAACAATTTCCGATTGTTCCGCAATTTTCCGCATAAATTAATAAGATCATACGCTTATGCCGAATATAAATTAGCCTATATATCGTAACCTAGAGCTAGAGATACCATTTTCAGCACATAGGTTCATCAAGGCTGTACTCTTGTAAATTTTTTGTTAGTATTTTGATAAGTACCGGATCTCTGACTACGGTTACGTCCGACTGATCTGCTCCGTACTTAAGGGTTTTTATATTATTATTATTATTATTATTATCTATTTTAACCTTTATTAAAGATGCATGAATTGGACTACAACTCTATACTACATCAATAATGCTTGGTTCGTTTCCAGGTTTTCTTTGCAGTAAAAAATGCTAATGAATTCCGGTTTTGCTCTGGTTCGGATAATTTAAGTTTCGACCTTAATATTTCTGTAGCCCAGTGTAGCAGTGATTAGTGATTTTAAGCATGTTGCAGATCAAACAGATACTAACACTAATTGCTACACTAATCGCTTACTAAGTATTTGAGGAGTTAAAATTGTTTGTAGTCTAGTGTAGTTGATAATGCGCACCTTTTGCTTGATGCTTGCATCATAGTTTTTACAGTTGCAGGCCAGAGAGTTGGCCCAGATGGCCGGCCAGTGTTGGGCAGTGTCGCGGCGACGCCGATACGAGCTGCGCAGCTGCGGCAGAGGCGATTGGGGCGCTGCTGCAGCGGCCGCAGCAGCCGCAGCGTACTTGGAGGCAGCTACTGCCGAGCTGTTCCAAGGGGGGCGGGCACATATGGCTGTTGTTGTTGTTGCAGATGTTGAAGCTGCTGCTGCTGCTGTTGCAGTTGTTGTTGCTGTTGCAGATGTTGCATGATTTCTGTGGGGCGAGCGAAAACTGAGCGTACGCTGCAACGTATTGCGAGCGTCGAGAGCTGAGGGAGGAGGCGGCGGAGACTCCTTGTGGAGCTGATTCGCAGCCAGACGGGGCGGCTTGGGCGGTGGCGGCGCTGTGGGCGTGGCAGCGGCTGGCCAACTATTCGAGTTCTCAGAGCCGCTCTCGCTGATGGTCTCCGAGCTGATGCTGTTCTTGCGCTGCGCCTTCGGCTTGGCAGCGGCGACTTTCTGGGATTTGTTGGTGCCACAGGCGTGCGCCTTGCCCGTGCAGCCGCGATGGAAGGAGGGATTGAGCCCGGAACCAGGGGCGGCGGGCACGGCGGGGGCAAGGCCGCCACGCAGTGTTTGCTCAAAGCTTTTCGGCTTGAGAAACATATTGTTGTTGTTGTGTTGTTGTTTTGTTTATTTAGTGTCTGTTATTTGTTATTTGATATGCGTTTAGTTAAACAATTGTCATGGCCAGAGCAGCGGAGCAGATCAGCTCAAGCTCAGGAAATAGACGTTACGTTGCAGCCGAGAAACTGGAGCGTGCCCAAAAGCCTTGGAATTACGCCCTCTCTTCCTCCCTCTTCCTTTCCCTCTGCCTCTCTCGCTGTGTGCTTAGGCAGTTAACGCTTTGACATTAGACAATTGCAATTGGCTGTGAGAAATGTTGCCAATCATCGTGCTGATGGCTTATTGATTGATCATTTGATCGTTTGATCGTTTGAGCGTTTGATCACTTGATTGATTGATTGAATTGCAAGACTCAAGTCACGAACGCGAATTCCACAAGTGTTATGAATTAACTTTGAATTCGTTTTTCTTTTGTTTCTTTCAACAGCAACTTGAATGACAAGAATGGTTAAAGTTGAAGTTGTCTTTGGTCTCTGCTCGTTGTTGTTGTTGTTTGTTTTTTGTTTCCGTTTTGTAATCCCCCGCTGAAGAATTGTTTTCACTGTGGGCGTCTCGCGTCTCGTGTTTCGCTTTGCCTTCTCAACGGTTTCCGTACCGAACTTGAACACAGTTTGCAGCGTACTGACGGCTTTGCTCCAACGGCAACCACAACGAAGCCAGAAACAACAACAAACACACAACGCACACAGCGCCAGACAAGCTGACAGCGCTGCAGCGCCTCGGCGTCGCAGCGTCACTGCGCAGCTGACCGCGACGTCAACCGCATGGCTATTTGTGTAGGCAGCCGGCGCAGTCGCAGTCGCAGTCAAAGCAAACACCACAACAACAACAACAACTGCAGCGACAACAACAACAACAACAACAGCACGCACAGGCTACAGTGGGTGTAGTTTTCAGCAGCAACAACAACTCTAGCGACGTCAGCGCCTCTGCCGGGCTAGCGACTGCAGTGCGCTCAGCTGCTGCACTGTGGTTGAGGCATAGACTTTTAAGGCTTGAATTTGTTTTATATGTACAGTAGAATCCGGTTAGAGCGACATTCAAGGGACCGACGATTTTACGTCGTTATATCCGGAAGACGCACTATCCGAAAGGAGCAAAACAAATTATTTTTTGTATTTTATGGATGCCATGTTCGTAATAGGTTTTAAAATTAAACAAATTAATTTTTTAATCAAAACAAACAATTTAATACAGTAGAATCCGGTTATAGCGACTTTCAAGGGACCGACGATTTTACGTCGTTATATCCGGAAGACAAAATCCATGATTTTGTTTCTTTTTCGTATTGAAAAAACAAAAAATCCATGATTTTATTTGCTTCTTTTAGCATTGTTAAATAAATCAAATTTTCCTCTTTAAAGTTTTTTTTTTGTTCGGCACGTCGAAATATCCGGTTGAATTGTGAAAATTCTCGTCGGTATAAGCGGTTTGTCGCTAAAAGCGGAGACGTTATAATCGGAGGCCGTTTCATATAAGTTAGTATGGGGACCAACCAAGCCATCGAATTTTCGTCGCAATAACCGGACGGACCGCTTATAGCGTCGTTATAACCGGATTCTACTGTATATTCACTAGTGGGCTTTGCCCTCGGGAGGCTTATCGCTAAGGTCACTATCGCTGACCGAACTCTCGCTGACCGAACTCTCGCATGCCCAGCTCTTATTATAATTTATTTCACATATTAATTTCTGAAATGCTGCGTATCTTATTACAAGAAAATTTAACATTTTGTTTTATTTATTTATTTAACGTGTAAGGGTTTCATATTCAACATTTAAATTCAATTTATTTTATTTTATCATGTTATTTTACTTATTTACTTGAAGTTTAAGAATTCAAATTGTTTCACACATTATTTATTTCAATTGAATATTTTTAATGTTTTTCAACTGCAGATAGTTGCCGTTAAATAACAAATATTTATTTTATTAAATCACAATTATCCTTTTTTTCGATTTAATGATCAAAAATAAAATTTAATTATACAATTGTTTTAAAGCATTTATTTATTTTCTTTAATTTTTAACCCATGCACTAAATCCCACTGTGCGCAGTCAAAGGCGACGGCAACGTTCGCTGCCTAACTGCGACGGCGACTGCGACTGCGACTGCGGCTCTTCGTGTGGTCGCAAGCGCGGAGTCAGCGTGACGAGGGAAAGGGAAGAGGCAGGGAGCAGTGATAAAGAGAGAGGGGGACTGAGAGGCAGCGAGAGAGGCAGAGAGACTCTGCAGCATGTTGTTGTTAATGATGTTTACTGAAATGCAGTTCGAGTTCGAGTTGTTGTTTTTGTTGCTGTCTTTGATGTTGTTGTTGCTGTCGCTCTTAGTGTTTATTTTGTTTTGTTTTGTTTTTGTTTTGTAGTGTTGTTGCTTTTCCACATGCACAGTGTTGCCAAATGGATTTATTTTTGGTCTTACTGAACACAGCGAACTGAGACCGAGCAAGGCGCTAAAAATATTATGACGCCTCTCTGTGTCCACAGAGACACAAGACAAACAGACAGACAGACAGATGGACAGACGGACAGAGAGTCAACAGTAACAACAATAATACAGTTCCAATTGGAAGTGACAACGTCTGAGCATTTGGCAAGGGTTGGGCCTGGAATTCGACGCAATTATGGGAACTAAGCGGACTGTGAGCTCAGGTGCCCGATCCAGTGCCGACGATAGTTTCACAATATTTGCCAGAGAGATAAACATTTGTGGAAAAATGTCAAACACGTTTCTAGCTCTAAGTGAAGTCAACAAGTTAATAAGAATTTCAAAAATTGCAAGCGCATGCGTGACTTAACGCATACCCTGTACCAATGCCAATGGCAACAAGAGCAATAAAAATAGCAATAATGTTAGTAGGAGCTAATAACAAGACAATATTTTGTCTTTTTGTTTCAGCTCGATCTTTTAAATACAGCAGATTGAAAATCAGAGCTCACCCACATCTAACCAACCAACAGGTTTACATTTAAGCCGGGTTGAGAGAGCATTGATTTTGGTAACACCTAATTCGTTTCTAAGTTAAAGTTTTAAAGGCTTTATTGACTTAAGACTGTAATTCAATAATGATTTTGGGTTAACCTTACATCTTTACATCTTTTATAGATCGCGATCTATTGTGCGCCCTACTGAACCATATCTCAGATAAATTCGAGTAAATTCAGACTAGGAAAGGTTTCTGAATCGGAAATTAAACTATCTTATTTGCATTTGCAGTTTCCTTAATTTCATGGGTTTTCGAAAACCGCGCAGCAAATACTGAACTAATTTATTGTAATTTTAAGTTGTAATATTATTTTAATGATTTAATCTAAGTTTTGTTATTTTTGTAATTTCTTAGTTACTAGTACTTAGTTTTCTGCTCATAATTTTAAATCTTAATTTTATTTATTTTAATTTTATTTTACCTTACACTTATTTTAATTTGTAATTTAATTTTTGGTTGACTGGTCTTAGTTAAATCTGTATGCAACAGTTAAGGTTAAAGATCGCATATCAAATATTATTTAGTCTAATACGGATCTATTACGAATTAAATACAAATTCAAATACATCTATCTCAAACCGGTTTATCTATCTAATAGATGCAGTAAAATAAGCCAGATTATTACAGAATTGTATGCGTCTAACCTCTGTTTAAGTGAAATTTGTTTGCTCAGCAACTATGCCTAGGGGAGTTCTACCTGCCGCAGTTAATTAATCATTGCAATCAAGGTAAATACCAAAATTGTAATTAATGAATTGCTAGAAAGAACTAAGAATTCGCTATAGATTGCCATCAATCATGAACTGCAAGCGATTAATGATTGAGCCGACGTAGGCTCTTGGCTGGAGGCTCACCTGACGCTTGAAGCGTTTGCTGGCGCTGCGACGCAGCGTGTTGCAGTTGCCGTTGTTAATGGAATGATCGATCTCCTCCACCGTTGCCGTGCTGGGTGCCATGCAGCGTTTGCTCAGCTCAACCAGCTCTGCAACGGGTTGCACCTAGACAGGCACAGAGCGGGGGAACAGAGAACGGAGATTAACAACATGAGAGTGTGAATTTCAGCTTTGGATACTTGCCTCTACGGTTACAGCATCGCCGCTGTTCCGTATCATTTCAATGATAATCTCTCGCGATAACTCGCCAACGGGCGTGCCGTTGACTTTGATCAAGCGATCGCCGGGCAGCAGACCCGTGGCGCCGCCTCCTGCGCCGGGCTCGGCAAAGATGACGGGCCGGAAGATGGGCGACATTAGGGACTCGGTGCGATCCAAGCAGATGGCCTTGCGCAGACTGAAGCCGAAATCCTGACGTGGCGACTTCTGGCGCCGGATGATGAGCTGCCTGGCAGGCGGCAGCTGCACCAGCTGGACAGGCGGCAGGGGCAGCTGGATGTCTTCGAAGGTGTGCACACGGGCCCAGCGATCGATGCCCTGCGATTCGCCCACGGGACTCAGCGAGAAGGGGGGCGTGGCAAACGAGGAATTTGTGGTATCTGTGAGACTGTCCGCACTCGGCGATGGCGACGTCAACACATGCAAATGAGCAGCCTGCGTGGGCGTCTGTGGTGATCCATAGCGAGCATTCGCCGGCAGCGTCATGGCACGCTGCTGGGGCGCATGATCGCCATCGCTGCGCAGGCTCTCCACGGAGGTGAAGGAGGTGCCGTGCTGGCTGGAATTGGAACCACGGCTGCCCGCCTCAAACAGCTGCTCATTCTGCATGGTGTTGCGCACGAGCATTTCGGGTGTGCCCCCGCCTCCAGTGAAGACAATCTCCTCATGCACGTTGCTCATGTTGCTGCGCGATCCCTTCAAGATGCCACGCTTGGGCGGCTTTGGCGGCACCGGTGGCAAGAACCGATTCTGCAACATCAAATATACAATGTTTAATCAATCTCGTCAAGCAATCTTGTTCCAATACCCACCTTGATGCCAGCGGAGAGCAGGGAGTGCGTGACCTCGCCATAGTTGAGGTTGACCCCCATGCCACGGCTCTCGATGTGTGTCATCACAGATGCTACAATTTCCTCATTGCCACGATCCTGCTCCGGCCCGGCCTGACCGTTACCGTTGCCATTCCCATTGCCGTTCCCGTTGCCATTCCCATTCCCATTGCCACTTGCCGCATCCGCGTTGAGCGCGGCAAAGAAGTCTGCACTGTAATCGGCTGTGATGCCGCTGGGCAGCTTTTCCTTCTCCTTGCGGCGACCGCGAATCTTCAGCGATCGACGCACCTCCTCCAGTCGGAGCAGCTCGTCGCTGCTCATGCTGCCGGTAACGCCACCGCCTCCCCCGCCACCTCCACTGGTGCCGCCCTTAGCCTCTTTGCGTAGTTTCTTTTCCCGCTTGCGACGCTCCTTCTCCTCGTCGCCGGCGCTCTTCTTCATAAAGTTAAACATTTCGGGAGGGGATTTGAGTACTTAGTAACCTAACTGCGGAAGAGAAGAGGAACGTTTGGATTACAATAATAGTGGCTCTTAATTTTTGCAAGATATAAAAATGTTAAAATATTTATAAAAAAAATTGTGATAATTTTTTTTTATTTGCTTGTTAAAATGTTGTTTTAAAAGTAATTACAATAAACTAGAAAAAAGAAACATTTGCACAAGTATTGTTTAATATACTTTCTACATATTTCCAGTTTTAAAATATTGTTTATTTTATATTATTATTATCAATTTATTATTGGTAAAGAAAAATTTACGCTCTTGTAAGCTGATTGTAGGTAAGTCTGGTAGTTACGAACAGGAATAAACAAATGAAAGAATAGACCAAGTTTTAATACGTGAATCAGTTGGCATTAAGAGTATAATGACAAATCGTAGAATAATTGTTACACGGTAATTTATTAACCAAAACAGCTGTGAGAGTAAATAGAGCAATTGTCTACCTATGAGTCAAGTTTTTTAAGTATATCATTTGAGCGAATCACTGACGAGTGTTATCACAAAATTATATAAAGTAAGATCCAAGATACAAATAGTAATGGGGAATTTTTAACTTTGATAACAACAAAATTTAGATAGCTATACAAAGACAAAGAATTTTATATAGATAGATAATTCGTGGTAATTAAAAAAAATATATTTAAAATAAATTTGTAAATCTAAATTCCACTTTTTAGCATATAAATAGAAATTCAACTATTTTAATTATTTTTTATTTTTATAAATAATTATTTATTTCAGTTTATTGTTTGCTAAATTCGATTAATGGGATATATTCCTGCTGCTGGGGGAGGCGACTAGGGGTTGCTGCGTTAAACTATCGCAAGTTCAAGGGCGTGCCCAGAAAATTTGCACCTTTTGTTGTTGTTGTTGGCTGCTAATTTGATTTGCCACGCCCCCAACCCCTGCCACAACCATGGAGAACCATTGTCATTTATGCGGTAAGTTTTACGTTTTCTTTCTTCTTTTCTTTGTTGCTTTTCTTTGCGCTGCAAAAAAAACCCTGAAACCAGTGTTGCCAAATTTGTCGTTTCCCGTCAAATCTGGCTGTTTCTGAATAGTATTTGATGAATGTGATGCCAATTGTAGGAAAAACGTGAGAATAACTTTGCTCGATTTATTTGCACATATAATATTTTACATCCTGTTCCTTACAAAAATACAAAAGGGTCTATTGAGTTAGTGCATGTTAGTTAATGCAAAAAAAATGGTATTGCAAGTGCGAAAATATTTTAGATTTAATTAATTTATTTGTTTAGCTTTTTTTCTTGAAAAAATTGGCATCACTGGCTGAGACCAATGCACCCGCACAGCAACAACAAACACAAAGCAAGAACAACCACAACCGTTAACTGTTCTTTGCAGTCTCTCCCTCTCTTTCACTCGCTGTCTCTGGCTGTGTGCGTGTGTGTGTGTGAAATTGCAAAATCACGTAAACAATGCGTCAGGCAAATGCATATTTTGTGTTAAAGTTAAAACTTGCAATTCGCAGCGGCTTCTTTTAATTTCATTGCTTCTTGTCATTGGAGCTGGCGGCTCGGCCCCATTTGTTATTATTTATTCAATTATGCGCTTTCTTTTTCCATATTGTATACAATTTTGTTTTGTTTTCACACACACACACACGCACTCACACGTACGCACACATACACGGAGGGCCCGTTGTTATTGCAGTTGCGTTTGCATCTGTATTTGTGTTGTTTTCGTATTTGTGTTTGCATCTGTATTGCTGTTGTTGTTTTTGTATTTGTGTTTGTTGTTTTTGCATTTGTATTTGTATTTGTATATTGATTGCCCCAGACTCAAATTGCATTTGAACCTCGGCTTTGTTTTTTGTTGTTAGCGCTTTAACAAATTACTTAGGCAATGCCACTTTCGGGCTGCAACAAAAACAACAAGGCCGCCTAGAACGAGAGCTGAGCAGCAAAAAAGAAAGTTTGCCAGGTAAAAAACCAACTTTGTTTTTGCAGTCTCTTTTGATAAGACACACACACACTCGCATAGATACACGCACACAGATGCGCTTGCAGAGCAGACACTGACAGCGCTTTGATTTACCTTTGTATTGTTAACTTAAGCAATTCATAGATCAATGCGCTCGTCGTAAACAAAATTGTATCGTTTAAACAAATTGTGGCGCAGATTTTTACAAATTTCACCGAACCGACCACGACCCATCGGCCAGTGTGTGCACAACTGACGAGCGCCAATCGATAAGCAGCGATAACTGCAGGCAGCAGTGTGTGCACACTTTAAACGGGAAATTGCACGCAGGGGAACTGCTATAAAAATCGAATTTGGCGCCATACAATCGAGTTGCTATAAAATTTAAATTTATCACTCACTTTAATACAAAAATAAATTATCTATTAAAACTTCAATGTGTCAATTTGTTAATCTATTATAACAATGGTTTATGACGCCATAGCATGCAGTTGCTATAAAATTTAAATTTGTTACTCAATTTAATAAAAATATCAAAATATTTTTGAAACAAAAAGCTGTAAATTTCATCTTGGAGTATGTTTTGTTTGGGGAACTCTGATGGATTATGGCGCCATAATATGCAATTGCTATAAATTAAATTTGTGCATTGTCCATGTTTGTGTTATTGAATAAAATAAAAATAAATATCAAGTAAATTTTGTATTAAGGCATAAAACTTAATTTTATTTATAATTAGGATTTTGAATAACGTGATATATATAATTTCTCAACGTTAGACTACAAAATATTTAATATTTTTAATACATTTAATATTTTTGCTTCAGATTTAATTAATTGGGAAGCGGCAGTTTATTAATAATAATGATTTATAAAAACTATATTTGCTGTGCAGGGCATTCCGTAAGCGATAAATATCGACATGTTTCATGCAATGTCATTCTAGCATAATCGAGTACGGCAGGGATGCTCGCATAGCAATCGACAAACCGCCACAATATATAGACCGTCGGCTATCGTCTATCGCAGACCAAAAAAAGTGAAGCGTAGAAACCAAACGGTAAATGTACATGGAAAAATAATAAGTGTGAGTGCGTGTGCGTAAATTGTAAATTAATTTGCAAAATAATTACATATTTGGCGTATTATGCGCACGGGCACAACAACAAAGCAACGAAGAGTACAACAATTGTGGGGCAAGGGGCGATTTAATTGTAAATTGTGTGTGGCCTGCTGGTGTCTGCACCAACACACACAAACACGCAACACACACACACACACACACACAGACAACAGAGAAACACTCACAACAACACACAGACAGACACACACACTGACACAGACACACGCATACGCTTCACACACAACAGCAACAAAAACAACATACATACATACATACGTGACTTGTCGCCGTCGCCGTCGCTGTCGCTGCCGTCACCATTCAGCAGCAGCAGCAGCAGCAGCAGCAGAGTCTGCTGCCTTTTACATTTTTTGCGAAAAAGCGAAAACTGCCAACTGAAAACTGAAAAGCAAAAGAAAATCAAAACGGCGAAAATCCAAAGCAAACATTCGATACGAAGGTAGGCGCGTTTTTTGCGAGTGCATTTTGTTTTTTATGCGTTTTCGCTGGATTTGCAGCATTTTTTATGCCAAATTCCAATAAACAGCCGTGGCCTTTGTTATTGTTGCTCTCGCGCCTTCGTTAACAGCGCGTCACCAGCAGCGTCGGCGTCGGCAGCGGCGTCGACGTCGTTGTCTGCCCCCGATGGTAATCTGCCTTTGTGTGCGTGCGCGTGAGTGTGTAGTGTGTGTGTGTGTGTGCGCTGTGATAACTGTGTTAGTGTTGGTGTCTAGACATGTTGCTGACAAGGCTGCAAAAAACTCTTGAAACTTTTGCTTGCGGTTCGGTTCGCCGGTGCGCTCCCGCTCCCCTTCCCCTCTCCAGTACTCTTTCTCACGCTTTTTATATATATTATAAAAAGTCAATCCAAGCCGCCTGTAAATATACATGTGTATATACTAAAATGTGTGTGTGTGTGTGTGTGTGTTATTTCCAGTGTTGGTTAACGCTATACTGCTAATTGCATTGTTTTGGTTCGCAGCGGTTCCGAACCGGTTTCTGATCACTTGCGACACTCAACGCATACATACATACATACACACAAGCGCAGACATTTTCTTTCTTTCTCTCTGTGTGTGTGTGTGTATGTGTGTTTTGTCTGACAGACAGCGACACCTTGCCCTGCGCCTCGCCCCCTCCCCTGCGCCCACACACTTTGGCCTCGCCAGACAGGCAAACATATGTATGCATGTGCGTGTGTGTGTGTGTGCGTATGTTTGTATTTTGTCGATTTTATTTTATGTACATTTGTTTATAGTTTTAGATAGCGAAATTTGTACAGCCGGCAGCAGACAGCAGGCAGAGGCAGCGGCAGAGGCAGAGGCCGCCGCCACGGCACGTCGTTGACATTTTCGCAAATTGCAAATGAATATGTTGTTTTGTTTTTGTTTTTGTTTTTCATTTTGTTTTTTTTTTTTCTTTTTTTGCGATCAGCGCACACACACACACATGCATGCATGCACATGCACATGCACACGTGCCCCTCGCACCTTTATCGCTTGGTGCGATCACGCTCAGCCAGCGCTGTCCATTTAGCGGGTTTTAAACCTACCTACCTACCTACCTACCTAAATCTATTTAAAATGTATGCAATTATATTTTTTTTTTTTTTTTTTTTTGTGAAAATATAAAAATTTTTATTATACTATATTTTATGGTATACTATTACTGTTATGTGTAGTAATTTGCACCATAGTGATGTGTAATATTTCAATTTATATATACAATTGTATATATTTACTCCTAAAGAATAGGGGCAATTTGTTCAATTTTTTTAAGCATTTATTTTGTTATTATTTTACTGCAAATCTAGATATTTCTGACAACAATGCTCTCAGCCTGCGCTGTCCATTTAGCGGGTTTTAGAACTCTATTTCAATCTTTTTAAAATATATTCAATTATTGGGAAATTTTATTTTATTTTAAGCCATTTTTGTTGATTATATTTTGTTGCAAATCTAGATATTTCTGGCAACAATGCTCTCAGCCTGCGCTGTCCATTTAGCGGGTTTTATAATTCCACTTATGTTTTTCATTAATCTATTCAAAACATGAAATAATAGTTTGTTTTGAGGTTTTTTTAAATATATTTTTTCAATGTATTGTTTGTTTTTTAGATAATAATTTCTGTAGTATTTTAATTTCTTATTTTTTTGTTTTGTTTTTTATTATGTTATTGTTTTATTAATTTGATTCAATACACCGTTATTCGAAACACAATAATCGAATATGGTGTATTATCAATCGTGCCATCACTGAGCATAGCTATGTGTGTGTGCGTGAGTGCATATAAGTTCATGAACAGTAGCGGTCGGTCGACTTGTTTTGATTCGATTTCGCGGTAAATGCAATCGCGAAATATTCGTTGTCTTTGCCTTTGCTTGTTTTTTGCTCGTCGGGGAATTTTGTTTGAAGCTAAAAACACCAACAGCAACAACAACAAATGCCCCGATGCTTGGCTGTGGCGCCTCTGCATGTGGGGCACGCGGTGACTAACTGAATGAATGAGCCAACGGGAGGGTGCCGTTGCTTGAGGGGGAGCGCGGGGGTGAGGGTGGGAGGGAGAGCAGCGTCTCTCATTTGGTTTATGCGCTGCACAATTGACGAATTAGTTTCCCCATTTCATGCATTCGACAACACACGAAAGTTCCGTTGTATTTCACGATATTTATTTTGTTTTCACATACTCGGAACTTCGTGTATGCAATGCATCGCATAAACTTCGTAGCTGTTGACGCATCCGCCCTTCTATGCGTTCAACGGAAATGCCGTAAATGCCGTAAATGCTCGCCTTTTCATTATTTTTTAAGCACATTCGTACGATCGAACCTATTTTCAAAATAATGTAAAAAAAAAGCTAAAAACTTATGCAGCTGCTGACGCAAGCGCCAGCAAAAACAACAACTACAACAACAGCAACAACAACTCCAAAGGGCTGCCTGTGTGCAATTTGCCATAAACACGCCAAAAGACAATAACAAAATAGATGCAAATACATACATACATATGTAATGGTGCAAGTGTGCGTGCGTATGTGTTTATGCAGTTGCTTTTTAGAGATGGCACCGGCACCGTGACACGAAATTTATTGAATACATAATCAAATATTACATTATTCAATATTTATATTAAATATTAACAAACAAACGGAACCGCTGCGAACCGGTACGGAACCCAAATTCTGGAAGTTAGCTTACTTCGAATCAAACCTTGAACCGAACCGAACATTAACCAAATTACTCAGCCCGATTAAATTTCTAGAACTACATAATTTCAAACCGAAAGTTTGCAGATGCGGTTCCATATATTTTCCAACTGAAACTACAGTAGAATCCGGTTATAGCGACATTCAAGGGACCGACGATTTTACGTCGTTATATCAGGAAGACGCACTATCCGAAAGGAGCAAAAAAAATTTTTTTTTTTATTTTATGGATGCCATGTTTGTAATAGGTTTTAAAATAAAACAAATTAATTATTTAATCAAAACAAAAAATGTAATACAGTAGAATCCGGTTATAGCGACTTTCAAGGCACCGACGATTTTACGTCGTTATATCCGGAAGACAAAATCCATGATTTTGTTTCTTTTTCGTATTGAAAAAACACAAATTCCATGATTTTGTTTGCTTCTTTTAGCATTGTTAAATAAATCAAATTTTCCTCTTTAAAGTTTTTTTTTTGTTCGGCACGTCGCAATATCCGGGTGAATTGTGAAAAATCTCGTCGTTATAAGCGGTTTGTCGCTAAAAGCGGAGACGTTATAATCGGAGGCCGTTTCATATAAGTTTGTATGGGGACCAACCAAGCCATCGAGTTTTCGTCGCAATAACCGGACGGACGCTATAAGCGGCGTCGTTATAACCGGATTCTACTGTATTTTTAACTAGTAATTCGAATCTTGTTTTTTTATTAGCAGCCCTGATAAGTTATTTAATATTAAAGTACACCTAAACACTTTGTACAAATTTTTGTTTACGAACTGAATTAATTAATACAATTCTTGATGTGATTTTCGCATTAATTTATTTATTAATTAATTTATTTTTTACTTATTTATCTATTTCTATTTCTGCACTTGGTTAAGCAATTCATCGCATCGCAATCACGTCATGTGTGCGTGTCACGTGTTGCGCCCTAAGTGCGATATCTGCTTAGAGTTATAAAAAATAAATTTACATTATGCACTTGCTGAAATGCTAAAGAAACCGTCTCATTTGGATTCTTTCAGTCAAGCGGCCTCATTTGGACTGACTCGAGACTTGAAGAGTGCGGATTAAGTGGATTCGCGTGGAATCGGAATCGGAGTCGGCTTTTGACTTTTGGGGTGTTTCTGGGCTCTGGGTATTTGGGAACAGCCTCAACACGAATTACCTACCATTCGTTGCGCTGCAGAGGAGATCGACAGGATCTGCCTCCATCACGCCAAACGCGACTGCCACGTCCCTTGGCCAACGTTTGCTCTTCAATTATAGCCAGGGCAACAGCAACAACAACAACAGCAGCAACAGCAACAATAACAATTTCTACAGTGCGACGCTGCTGGGCGACGCAAGAAACAACAACAACAAGCAGACGCAGGAGGCGGAAGCAGAAGAGGAACAGCATCTGGCCACAGAAGCAATCATGTCCATGTCAGCAGCCAGCACATCGCCCACCACCAGCGGCCCCATGGAATCGTTTGTCACCGGCCGCCCCATCGTCAAGGAGGGCTGGCTGATGAAGCGGGGGGAACACATCAAGACCTGGCGCCAGCGCTACTTCATCCTGCGCACCGATGGCACACTGATGGGCTATCGCAGCAAGCCGGCGGAGAACACACAGGCGGAGCAGCTGCTCAACAATTTCACTGTACGTGGCTGCCAGATAATGACCGTGGATC
Source organism: Hypselothyrea guttata (assembly GCA_035045125.1). Lineage (NCBI taxonomy): Eukaryota > Metazoa > Arthropoda > Insecta > Diptera > Drosophilidae > Hypselothyrea > Hypselothyrea guttata. The sequence continues at coordinate 771,605 of JAWNNJ010001579.1, forward strand.
GGCCCAAGCCCTTCACATTCATCATACGGGGCCTGCAGTGGACGCAGGTCATCGAGCGCACATTTGCCGTCGACACGGAGGCGGAACGCCAGCTCTGGACCGAGGCCATACGCAATGTGGCCACAAGGCTCTGTGAGATGGGCGAAACGGCGATGTCGCCATCGGCGCCCACAGACATGGCCGATGTCGACATGGCGGGCATCGCTGAGGTGGAGCTATCCGAACAGTTCTCCGTGCAGGGAACCACACGCAACAGCAGCGGTGTCAAGAAAGTTGTAAGTACTATATCATACGATTCATGGAGATAATCCCGCCAATAATTCTCTCGTTTCTCTGCAGACACTGGAGAACTTTGAGTTCCTCAAGGTGCTCGGCAAGGGCACCTTTGGCAAGGTGATTCTGTGCCGCGAGAAGGCCACAGCCAAACTGTACGCAATTAAAATTCTCAAAAAGGAGGTCATCATACAGAAGGATGAGGTGGCGCATACGCTAACCGAAAGTCGTGTGCTCAAATCGACAAATCATCCGTTCCTCATTGTAAGTGCAGAAATCGTTTATCGTGCTCAAACTAGTCATAGTTGTGATTGAGTATTTGCAGCCAATTGTTTTTATCAGTCGCTTACGGGGAATTCCCTTCACAGTTTTTCAAGTGTTTATTTTTAGCTGGTATTTCCGTTCGGCTCCATTCTCAATTACGCTGAATTGCAAAACTTTGCACATCAAGTGCAAACTGAATGCAGGCTTTCGACAATAGTATAAATAATCAAGCATAAATATTTATTTATAATTCGATATGCCAAGCACCCGCATAAGCGTGGAAATTTCTTCGAAATCATTAACAAAACAAACAACGCTTTGAGCCCATAAAAAACATGTTATTGTGATAGCAAAACCAAGATATATTGTTTCCAATTAATAGTTGGAAATGTAGAAATTGTAGGGGTATAAAACAAACAGTAAAAGTAGTTGTTAAAATTTCTTTAAATTTATTTAAAGTTGACCAAACAGAGATTTTTTAATTCACTATAGAAACAAATTGCCAAAATTATGTAACAAATGCAACAGCATATGCCCTAAGATGATTTAAAAATAGGGATAATTTGTTCATTTAGAAATAACCAGAATGGGCGGAGCAGATCAGTCGGACGTGCCCGACTGTCTTATACCCTGTGCCCTATATATTTTATAACATTTTATAAAACTGTCATAGGCAGCGTAGCTGCAATGCTTTCTCTGCTACGTTTTCTATATGTGCCGCTTAATTGGCCGCGCTGCTAGTGAGCGAGCGTGCAACGCCTGCAATATTGTTTCGCCTATAACTCCTGTGTTTATTGATCGATTTTAATGCGCTTCTCAGGAAAGTTAAATATAGTAGAAGAGAGTATATATACCGAATAACAACGTTCTATGTTCAATATTACGCTTGTTATTCAGTTTTTATGAATTAGGGCGTAAAAGGGGCGTGGCAACCAAAATTTGAAAAAAGCCCTATCTGCGCCTGATATAGACTAAAGAACAACTGAAAACAGAATTTATATAACTCGATTTGTGTCTCTTAAATTGGCGAATGAATTCTTTTTATGCTCGTTGTGGGCGGAAGGGGAGTGGCATCCAAGATTTGAAGTAAACGTATGGTATACACCTTTCAGAAATGACCAAAACGGCTTTTCTAGCTCTTATAGTTGCTGAGATAGACGCGTTCAAACAGACGGACAGACGCACAGACGGACAGACAGACGGACAGACAGACGGACATGGCTATATCGACTCAGCTTGTCATCCTGATCAAGAATATATATACTTTGTGGGGTCTGCCACGCCTCCTTCTGGCTGTTACATACATTCGCACAAAGTTATTAACCCTGTTTTACCATTTTTCAAATGGGCACAGGGTATAAAAAGTATTTTGGGATGAATCTGCTGAAAAAAAGAGAATATGCCATATATTATTATTTTGGAAGGTCTTTTGCCTTTTTGATGGCGAAATCTCAGATTGGACTCGCTGTTTCTTTTATATAATTCTTTTATAGACTGGCTGTAGATAAGAGCTCTTGAGCTTTTGAGTTGGCTAAAATTCTTTAGCATAGGTAGAAATAATAGATCTGTCAATTAGCAGGGACATGTCTCTTCTGTTATCAATAAATATGATATATAATTCAATGTAAATGGTAAAATAAATAATCGAACTGCCCATTTTCTCTTGCAGTCACTGAAATATTCATTTCAAACGAACGATCGCCTGTGCTTCGTCATGCAGTATGTGAATGGCGGGGAGCTGTTTTGGCATTTGAGTCACGAGCGCATCTTTACGGAGGAGCGGACACGGTTCTATGGTGCTGAGATAATATCGGCGCTGGGTTATCTGCATTCGCAGGGCATTATTTATCGTGACTTGAAGCTGGAAAATCTATTGCTGGACAAAGATGGTCACATCAAGGTAGCCGATTTTGGGCTGTGCAAAGAGGATATTACGTACGGGCGTACGACAAAAACGTTTTGTGGCACACCGGAATATCTGGCGCCGGAAGTATTAGAGGATACTGATTACGGACGAGCGGTGGATTGGTGGGGCACCGGTGTGGTTATGTATGAGATGGTGAGCCCCAGCGGATATAGATATTTTACGTATTTCTTACCTAATCGAAATTATATTCAATTGTGTTTAGATCTGTGGTCGTTTACCATTTTATAATCGTGATCACGATGTGTTATTCACGCTCATATTGGGCAAGGATGTCACGTTTCCACGCAATATTACGGATGAGGCAAAGAGTCTGCTCTCTGGCTTTTTGGCTAAGGATCCAAAAACACGCCTAGGCGGCGGACAGGATGATGTCAAGGAAATACAAGCGCATCCGTTCTTTGCGAGTATTAACTGGACAGATCTGGTGCTGAAGAAGGCAAGTTAATTATATATTATTTTGGATATTTATCAAAATGCATTAAACATTTATTTGTAAATATATTTATTTATTTATTTTATTAGATACTTATACAATATTAGATAATTGTTCCATATATAACATATTATTACATGTATTTCATTGTTATTATAAATTAATAATGTTGAATATTGCAGATAACGCCGCCCTTTAAGCCTCAAGTAACATCAGATACAGATACCAGATATTTCGATGAAGAGTTTACAGGCGAGAGCGTGGAGCTGACGCCGCCAGATCCTGCCGGTCCCCTGGGCTCCATAGCTGAAGAGCCGCTCTTCCCGCAGGTAAGCGTCGATAATCATATATCTATTCGAATATATTAATCATGTGCTATTCAAATTTACAGTTCAGCTATCAGGGAGACATGGCCTGCACATTGGGCACCTCATCGCACATTAGTACTTCCACAAGTCTCACATCGATGCAATAGAACTGGCAACGTCGGGACGGAGAAGGAGAAGTAAGGGACAGAGCAGGCGGAGGACGAGCGAAGGCGGCAACCACACATCATGTTCTGCTTCATCACCTATATACTACCCATTATAATGATATACCTAGTTATATACGCATACTATATAGAGCAGATGGGAGATAAATTGCGAGCAAAACAGAGAGGAGAAAAATACAATACAATACAATACACAATACAACAACAATTATATATTTGTAATGCTAAGTTTATACAACAAACAAACCAACCAACAAAACAAAACAAATCAAATAACAACAACATAAACTGCAATTGATATGGTAACTTATTTTTTCATTAATCAACAGCAGCAGCAACAGCAGCCGCAGTTGAAAGAGCGTTAAATATAGTTTACTACATATGATAATTCAGATATATATCTATATATGTACGTATACATTTAATTCTATATACATACATATAGAACATTTAGTTAATTTTTAAACAAATGCAAGTAAAATGATTAAGCGAATGACTAAATGAGACATACACACACACATATATACTCACACCAAACACACACACATATACACACCACACACACACACAGCACTCTTATACCCCCTTAGTTCGTAGGCAAAAGATACAAAAATCATGAGCAGCAGTCGAAATACATACATATAAACATGCATTATTTATACTCCAAAGAAGCAGCAGCAGCAAAGGCAACAACAATAAATTAAAGGGCAACAACAACTAATAACAACCGCATTCAGGCAAACTAAATAATTTACTAATTACAAAAGAAAAAATCAAACATTTTGCAAAACTAAATAAGAATTATACAAAATTTATATAAGGCAAATGCTTTTTTTACACAACATATTTGTACATATTTATAAAAATAAAATAAAACAAAGATACATGAAAACCATTTCAATCAATTTGAAATCGAAAAAAAAAGGGAAATTAAAATATCTAAAATAAAAATCCGAAAATGTCTTTTGTTATTTAAGTTTTGCGATCTGCCAGAGAAAAAATATACATACTTAAAAATGAGTACGAAACATTTTGATATTTTTATAAATTAAAGTAACAGAAAATAAAAAAAAATATTGTACATAAAGCAATGCTATAATAAAAGTCATTTCGACACATTTGTTCCGGCATTTCAAAATACACAATAAATACAATTTAAACAAACAAAAACACTTCAAGTCTCTCTTCTACTAATGGAAAACCGGCAAAAATCTTATAGATTGAAAAAAAAATAATAAAAACTATTTTCGTAAAACAAGAAATAAATTCAAATGAAATCGAAAAACTAAAATGATAAATTCAAATTGCCAAAGAAACACAGGTGAGTTTAAAGAAAATAGTGTGTAGAAAGTTGGAATAAATTCTATAATTAGGAGTGGGTTGATTGATAGCGCTTGATTGATTGATTGGTAGTTGTATCAATACGGTTGCCTGATAATGCACATGATTGCTTGTGGTTATAATTGAAATTAAACTAGTATTTTGGCAGAAGTAGCAGTTAGAGCAGAGCATATAGAGTATAGGAAAACTTTAGAATAACTTGGTTTTTTAAAGAAACCATAAAGGTTAAGGCCGAAAGACAGTTTTGAAAAAAGGTTACTACAATCAAAATCATTAGTCTTTACAGCTGTCTAAAATAAACAGGCTCAAAGCAACTAAACAACGATTTGCCTTAGCAAACTTAACACTACAGACAAAAATTAACCCTGCTTGTCCCATTTTTCAATGGGTACAGGGTATAATTACTTTGAAAAGCTGACCAAACAATCACACAAAATCTGCAATTGCTAGCGACAACTATAACCCTAATCTAAATAAAAATTCAAATTCAATAAAAAGCTAAATTGATAGATTGAAATTGGGAGAGTTCGAGGGGAAATATTTATTATCAGTACTTCACAGAAATCAACTCTCAGCGAAGCATTTTCCTTTCTTAATACAATAATATTATACAAACATACAAACTTACAATACATACAATTAGAGTATAAAATATAATTAACAACAAACATACTACATAAATCCCAAATGTACTGCAACCTAACTACAATGTGTTCTAAACTGAAAGTATGTATATCTTGTCCGATCAAGGATCAGAAGCTGAGCAACTTGTAAAAAGTGGAAAACAAACACAAAATTTAGCTGTAATTTTTGATAAGCGCAAAACTTGGCAGTTTTTCGCACAGTTTTAATAAGAATTTTGTTTGTATATTACGCCGATTTCGATCGATGTACATACATATATAAATAGTATATGTATGTACGTTGAAATCAACCACAACTGAACAGGAACTTGTAGATAATACATATTATATTCGATCTACATATGCCCTCACCTAAATAATATGTACATTATTATTTTATAAATGAAAAATAAAAAACACGCTCACGCATAACAACAAAAAGCATAATGATAATTCACACACACGCATGCAAGTATACATATACCACATATATAACAAATGTGTATGTACATATGAACAACAATAAAACAGAAATATTTATAAATGAAATATTCATTAAATAAAATTTACATACAACAAAAGTTTCATACAAAACAGAAAACTATATGAATGATTTTCACTGTGAATTTGAGATTTAGACATAAAGTTAATCGCTTTAAAGTAGTACTAGAGTGTCTATTAAGTCTATTAAGGATATGAAGACCTCACGAAGTAGTATATATATTCTTGATCAGGACGACGAACTGAGTCGATATGGCCTTGTCCGTTTCTTCGTCTCCACATCTTTAAAACTATAAACAACATTTTTGGAATAAAGGTTTTCCTTTGCTGCACGATGATCCAGTTTGTTTAAGATTTTTGATATATTATAAATACCATTTCGATATTTCCCAATGCTGCATACTTCTAGGAGCTATCTCGTATGCATATTTCATTAAGACCTCCAATAAAACTTCTTATGATTGTTTGAAACCTGGCCAAGCATGAACCTGTTATGCGACTGTTGAATAACTCTTAAGATCCGCTAGACACACCCATAAGCCTGCAGTTGGCCTATGGCAAATTGGGTCAAGAGAAGACGAAGCAACAACTGAGATGAAATGAAATGAATTGGCCAACGTGACCGGCTTGAATATGCAATATATTCGGGAGCAGTCGACGAGCTGAGCGGTGCGAATGCGTGACAGCCTCGCCATAAAGGTGTCCGCACTGCAGAGTATCCAGTTGTATTCATAGTATTCACGTAGTACTCATAGTATTCACACTGGGCAGGCGAACAATGCGTTTTGTCTGATGATTAATTGCAACGCAATCTTGGGAGGCCAATGAGTTGGCCGTTGTCGCTTTCTCCAAAAGTGTAGACACACATGCCGCATGCACTGCTCAAAATTCTCCAGCAATTGTCCAAAATAGGTGCTCGAATAATTGCAATAGTTTCTATATATTTATTATAAATTCTTAATCTCTAAATTTGTGAATATTGTGCATAGCTTACTCGATTCTGGTGCATATAAATGCGGTTTTAATTTAACATTATTAGAATATTTTTCATTTTCTTGCAGTGTATTTGCATAACTATTAATGTACAAATATGTGCCATGAGGATATATTATCTGTGACATGAAGTTATTAATTTTCGAAATTAAAGAAAATATTCAAAATATAAGAAATTACTTTTATGAACCCTCGGCACACAGAACCGTGGTTCAAAACTCAACCTCATATGCCATTGATCTAAATCCGTGTTGCTCTCCGCATATTTAATTTGCGAATTATAAAAAATTAAAATAATATCTGTTGCTTTACCGAATATCGGTGTGAATGAGGCTAAGAAAATGTATATCTAATTATATTTGATAAATCCAAATATTGAAACATAATTGATATTATATATTGATCTCAGTTATATTATTTTATTTTTTATAATTCTATTCAAATCGTTATTCCCAGCATGATTTGCGCTAATATATGTATGTACACTGTATTTAATTTAAATATTAATTCATTTATTATAATATCGAATTATAATAGAAAGAGATCGAACTCACTTTCCTTAGTCTTATTTATTACACTATCTTGTTCCTTTTTCAATGTAGTATTACATGATCTTGAAAATTAAAACATAATACGAGCGGAACGAAAGCGAACGTAAAATATAATTAAAGTGGGCTTGGGATTGGGTTGTATTTTAAAATGGGAACGAAGCTTGCGAATGGGATTTGGGTTGGGTCCAGTGAGTGCAGCATCCTGAAGTCAAGCTCAAGCCAAGCCCTGTATCTGAGCCGCTTGGAAAACTGCGATTAGTGTGCTTTCCCTTTTTATTTTTCCTTTTAATGCAGCCGCAGCTTTTGACGACTGCTGCAGCAGCGACAACTGCAATAACAAATGCAATAAATAAACGCAGTATAGGAAGAATTGTGTATACACTACTATTTATATTTTAGTTTGTGAATTCAAGTTTTAATTTAATTTAATTATATATTTTTAAATGCAATTGCCATCAACTTGTAGGTAGGAACTTTCTTTTTCTTTAATATTCTACGTATAGCAGAAGCAAGGTACTACTCTCCGTTGACTTGGCTAACAGTCGCAGCAAAAAGTCGTTGTACCATTTAACGAGTGTATTTCCAAGAGATGGTTAGAAGGGAACAAGAGAGCGTCAGTGAGGAGGGTGAAGCGTAAACGCATTTCATTTTCTTTGTTCGCTACGCGTTTTTCGCGCTTTTCATTTGCGAAACGATTTTTCTATTTTCACCTTGCGCTGTGTTTGCTTTAATAGCAATGTGAAAATTGTCCGGAAAACTAGAAAATGGCCAGCGATAGCGGCCGCGACTGGAACTGGGCAGCCATCACATGAGTATTTACTGCCACTTAACAGTGTACCTCCCGATATTCAGCACCTTCACCTCCCCCACCCACAAGCCGCATTCACTGCTCTCAGTCGTCTCCATGGCTGACTGAAAAGTGAAATACATCAAAGCACGTCACATCCATCAGACATTATGAGCAGCCCGAGAGCACGCCCCGCTCTCAGCACTAGTCTCAGTCTCAGTCTCCGTCTCAATCTCAATCTCTCAGTCCCACTCCTAGTCTACGTTAAAGAGCCAAAAGCCATCTCTGTCTCCGACTCTGTCCAAGACTAGATCGGGCCGAAGCCGAGGTTGTGGCCAAGCCTGAGCTCAAGTCCGTCGGTATGTTTGACAACCAGGCCCAAAAGCGTCGCTAATGAATTGGAATTGTTCGGAGAGTGCGACGAGAAGCTAAAACTGCTCTAGCTACACTTGCAGAAAAGCTTATAACAAAAATCAAAACAAAAGCCTATACAGTATTTTGGGTTTGGCATTTTAAAATTGTATTTCAATCTTTAATTAATTAATTAATTAAAATTTTTTAACTATATTTTACATAATAATATTTACAATCAAATAAAAGTTAAAAACGAGTAGGACGGGCTATAGCTGGGCGCAATCGACAGTAGAACTGCTCCCTATTTTTTAATATCCTACGAAGTGCTGCAGCATTGACTAAATTGATTCAACAGATTTGTTTGAATATTTCAGAACAGATAAATTGATTCTATTGATTATACATTTTTTTATACATTTATATATTCGAATAGCAACTTTTTGGTTACGCATTGTAACAATACTGCGTATTTTTATTCGACTTATATTCTTATAATAATGTTTTATCCGAGTAAATTTATTTTTCCTTTTTGCATTTATAAGCAATATATTTCTTTAAAATTGTTGCTTTATAATTTCAATATTTTTAATCCCAAAAGAACCTGGCGCTACAAAAATTAAGATAGGTTGGATGTTTACGCACTTAATTTGCCAACGCCCTTTTTTTCTAAGTGTAAAAGTGAGCTATGATCTCAGTGTCATCTCTTGCAGTGCCGTTGCAATCGAAATTAATGAAAACTTTCGTTTATTTAATTGCACAGCGGCCAGACAGAGACCAAAATAGTAGTGTAAGTAAGAGAGAGGATGGGATTTGAGAGTGCGAACTCTGAGCATGAACCTGGGTACAGCTGACGACCGTCTGCTCTCTTCTGTCTCTCATTCGCAGTGTTTGTGGGTTATGGTTATGACCATAATGAAATCTATAGGGCAGACAGACATCGACATCGACAGCTTCGGCATCGGCATCGGCATCTGAGTGAAAATGATTGATTGATTGATCGCTGCGCTGCGCTGTGTTTGTGATCGTCACTGCTCTAAACGTTGCTGTTGTTATTGCTGTTTATCTGTCTGTATGTCCGTCTGTCCGTCAGTCCGTCTGCCTGTCTATTGTTTGTTTGTTTTGTTGTCTGTGATTGCAGCGTTACTCCTTTTCGGTGTACTGAGATTTGTTGACTTTAACTTCCAGGCAATTATTATTTATTTTTTGTAGTTTTTTTGTTCATTTGCTTTTTGAGGTATTTAGTTGCCCGCAGATTTCGCTGCAATTTTTGTTTATGGCTAAAAACACGATGTTGATTGAGTTGTTTAACGTCACTGCCAATTGCCAATCAATTTTTTTTTTAGTAATATATACAAACAATTTTCACAGACAAGAGGGAAAGTTATACGATTCAGTTAGGAAGATCCTTAGATGTTGATATTTACCTAGCCAAGTGGCTTAGTGGCATTAAAATATTCGTTTTTAAATGCCTTTCAATGGTTGTCTAATTCTAATTATCTATCTTCAACTTCTGAGAAATATGAAAAAGGGATATTTGTAAGCAAAATATAAATAAGAACACAATTTTTTCTAAAAATTTAAATTCAGTTTGTTAGAATTGCGAACCCCGTGATTTAGAGTGAAAATTCTGTTCCGGTTCCAATTATTAAAGGGATAATTTCGGTGCCGGTTCATTTCGGTTTGATTTCCTGTTGCAACTAAATGTATTGATTGCTTTATTAAGCAATCTCGTAGTGCTGTTAGCCAAAATGTGGTAGCTGTGTTCTAACTTATCTTAAAAGCATTCTCCACGGCTTCAACTTTGACCAGAGTTGCCACAAATTACAATTTGGATATGAGCTACAACGAGTCGGATAAGCCGCTGCGCTCTGCACATGTCAGCGGCAACACTGCGAAATTTGACTTGGACACTGGTCTAATTCGGTTAAAAAAGAAAGGGGTCAACTTGTTGGCACAACTTGCGGTGCGACTCTCATTTGGGCCTGGCCTGTTTGACCAAGAACAAGCGGACTGAGCCAAATATAGAGTTGTTGAACACAATATTCTGAGCATGGAATGGAACGCCTTTATTATAAGTATGACAAAAAGTGAACCATGTAGGAGTTACATATAGATATCTATGTATTTATGTGTCTATCTATGGATATGTCTGTGCTCGGGCTATACAAGTCTGCTCTAAGCGATAACCTACAAAAAACAAGGAGACAAAAAATGTTTCTTCATTTCAGTTGCATACCCTGTACACGTACAATTGCCTCCACGGAGGTGTATTAGCTGCAATAAAAGGAAAGCACAAAATTCGTATGGTGTGCACTGCAGTCGCGACTGCAGTCCACTCACCTGGCAAAGAAAACATTTTTCCCCAACAATGCGCGGCAATGGGTTAGTATGAGCTGGGATGCGGTGCCACGGAATGGAATTGGGTTTGCACACTTGGTTGCAGTTGCAAGAGGTTGGGGAAGAGGCACGAACATAAGCGGCAAACACACCTTAAAAATGTCGAAAAGTGTGCGGCGATAACGGCAGAGTAGGAGCCGTGGAGCTGTGGAGCTGTGGAGCAGGGAGGGAGGGGCAAAACACTTGCCAGGTTGTCTAATTGCAGACTGGACAACGTTAAGAGCCGAAGCGGCCTGTGACGAATTTTTTGGGCAACTGGCAAACGGTACAGGAACCGGGAGGCATAGCATGTCTGGCCGTGACCATGGTCAATATACATAGACACGCATACGAGTATATATATATATCTATGTTTATATTCAGCTGCCCACGGTTAAGCGGCCACTAGCTACCAGACGGCATAGATCCGTTAGACAAAAAGAATCAATTTTGCTGAGAGACAAGCTAAAGTTGAAGCTGGAATTAAGACTGAAGCCGAGCCAAGAGCCGATCTGGCCATGTAGTTTAGGTGTGGTTCTGGCTGCCTGATATATACGCCACCTTTGACTGACAATCAGACGAGAGACTGCGGCGCCTTGCATGTGCATGTATGTGTATATCTATACATATATATGTATATAAATGTCCAAACTGTCCATTTGTCCGTTCATCCACTTGCAGCGTCCATTATGCAATGTCACGATTTGCGGGCGCGTATAATGAACTTTTGATGTTGTTACTGCCACATGGGCAGACAAGGCTGAGCCCATACACCCAGGCAGCCATCTATCCGCACACACCAATCGGTCAGCCACAGTCATGGTCATACATATAGCTCATTTGTGAGCAGCAACAACAAAAATGCCACTTGGCCTCACACAGGTAGCCCAACCGCGCTAGAGATGAGCTGATCTTGTGCCTAAAACAAATAACAGTGAAAACACGAGATTTGAACACTAAATTACTAATTCCTGCTTTATTATCATTTAGTGATCTTTACATAAATATCTGAAGTAACTTATTAATAACAAATATTAAAATTTATTGTGTTATAATACCATGTTCAATATGGGCATCCAGCGTTTGAAATAAATCCGGAAATGGCTGCTCCAGCTTTTATGGTTATAGATCCACTCACTTCGTTGTCCTGATGAGGAATATGTATGTACGAGGTCTGCCACGCCTCCTATGTTTAAATAATCTATTATTCTCAAAACAAATCTTAAATCAGAGCTACTACAATAAATGATTTTGCATCTAAATTATGGTATTTTAAATATACATAATATTTTAAAAATGTTGTTTGATATTATTTGAAGAATATAATTGGTAAAACTCCACACGTTTATTGTGCTCTGACATCGGACAAACTTCTTCGAATATTGCCAAAGTCTGTGAATAATCTGCCATCCCTAGCTTGGCTTACACTCCGAAAGCTGGCTTTAAAACACGAGCAGTGTTGGTAATTGCTTTATAAACGTTTTTTGCGTTGCTTTGTGGGTTTTTTTTTTTGGTTTTTGTTTTATTATTATAAATTTGGTAGTTTGTTTTTACTGCACATCGCATTGGGTGGCATTGAACCTGACACTGAACCTTTAGCTGAACCTAAACCTGTAAATGAACCCGGCTCTTGGCTGTTGGCACTAGCCGTTAATGCGCCAAAAAGCCCCAAAAGGGTTGGCCACTTGGTCAAGCAGGGCGGGGGGATTATGGAGTGCAGCCAGCGTAATCACAAGCATCTGACTCTTATTTAAGGGCCTGTTCTTTGCTTTCACATATTTCTTTTGCCTCATTCCCCATTTTTTCTGTTGGCTCTTTTTTTTTTTTTTGGCAATTGCGTGGAAACCTCTGATTAAGCCGAACACCGCAACAATCGAAAACGTGCCACATTTGCCAAGTTGCCGGCACTGATCTCGTCCTGCCCCGTTCCAGAGATACCCATATTACCATCCTGATTGTCTCCATCGTGTTGTTACTTTTTGATTGGCGTTTGCTGATTTCCTTTCGGTTCTGTTTTTTGTTTCTTTTGTGTTTTTTTTATCTGACAACATAATATTAAAGCCAATTAAGGCTAAATTTATGCGTACAGCATTCGGCAACGCAATTATTGGTCACTTTTCGGCCTCCTACTGCCCTCGCTTTTGCCTTGGCTGCCCCCAGCTCCAGCTCCAGCTCCATCTCCATCTCCAGCTGCATCCCAATCTCTGGGGCACGTTAAGTGCCCAAAGTAAACATTTCCTTGTTCTTGGCATATTTTCTGAATGCATTTCTCAAATGTGTTGTGTCCGACGCGCTCTCTTCTGCACTCCTTATCTCACTCTCTCCATCTGGTTTCTTGGCAGTTGTTGTCGGGTTTGTTGGGTTGTTCCAGGGCATAACTGCAGTTTTGTGGCAACATGTTAATTTCTTCATTCCAAACAAAACTCTGCACGCTTATTTCATACATGATTATCGTCCATTTCCCTTGGCAAACTGCTTTCTTTTTGCCAAGTTGTGTGTGAACATTTTTCAGACGAATTTCGATAATCAGTTAAGGAAGAATTATTTACTTGCTTGACATTATCAATAGGTATCTTTCTATGCGTAAAAAATCTTTTATTTTTTATTTTTTAACTTACATAAATTGAATTCGTAAATGTCCTGCGCCGCTGCGAGTACATCCAATCACAACAATCTGACAACGACGTCAACGATAAGCATCATAAAAAAAGACTTGACAACGTTCTTGGCACCTTTAGATCTGGTTAACTAATTTCCCTTGGCCTGTAACTTGTTGAAAAAATTTGGACGGAGCGGAGAATACTCTCTAGTTTATATTTTAAATATAATTTTATAAAACTGCTCCGAGTGAGGCAACGGCTTCGTTATTGTTACATTAATATCTGCTGTGTTTATTATACGATTCCAATGCGCTTTTCGGATTAGTTAAATATGATCGAGGAGAGTATATATTTCGAATAACAACATTCTATGTTCAATTTTACGCTTGTTGCGTGGATTTATTAATTTTCGGGCGTAAAGGGCGAAACAAACTTGATCTGCGAATAGTATGTACCTACCTGTTATAAGTAGCTTTTATAGTTTCCGAAATCGTCGCGTTCATACAGCCCGACGGAAAGACAGGCGGACGGACAGACAGACATATAGGGTTAAATCGACTCAGATTGACTCCCTGATCAAAAATATATATAATTTGTGGGGTCTGCCACGCCTCCTTCTGTCTGTTACGTCTCCCAAAGTTATTAACCCTGTTGATACCCATTGATCAATGGGCACAGGGTATAAAAATTAATTGATTATACAGATAATAAAATATAATTGTAATTGGGGTTAGTTGAACAAATAAAATAACAAAACTGTAAATGGATAAGCCATTTACAGGTGTTTGGTGTTTTTAAATTTGGTTTTTTAATTCAAGTAATTTAATATTTTATTATGCATATAAGTAAATATTATGTAGAAGGCGATAAAGTAGATTTGTATTATTCACACATATCGTGTTAAGCTCAACTGGCAGCATACTAATTAGAGTTCATTTAATTAATTGGCTAATTATGCATTAACTCAACTAAAAGAGCAAATGATTTTCAACTGCAACGAGCCATAAAGCGCTCCGGCAGCATACTCGTATATCGCTCTGTTGCAGTTAGCTGATAGTGCGAATAATTCCCGATTCCCAGGCGCGTATATAGGCCAAAGCATATTGCAATTGCAGGCGGGACAGTCTAGACACAAGGCAGAAAATAGTACGATGGGCATTACCACCCGTGAGTTGAATGGAAAAAATAATAAAAAAAACGATAGAAGTGTGGATGCCCCATGAGGCGAGGCCAGTGCCACCGTTAAAATAAAAAACCAACAATAGTGCATTGAGCATAGAGCAGGTGAGGTGTCTACTCATGCAACATTGCAATTAATTAAAAATTGTATTTTTAAATAATTGTATTTAATTAAATTTTAAGACAAATTCATGCAAGCCACTGCTAGATGAATCAGCTGCTGATCAGCTGCTTGGGCAACGGGAAAATCCATGCGAATAGTTATGCGAACCTACACTTGAAAAAATTCGAAATAGAAAACTACAAATTTATCAGCAACATATAAATAAATACATAAAAATAGGTGATAATAAATGATTACAACATTTTAAAAAATACAAAATAGAAAACTAAATATTTATTAGCGTAATATAAATAAATGCAAGCATAATATAAATAAATGCAAATAAATAAGTAATAATAAATGTTTACAAAATTTGAAAATATCGGTAACGTCCGATTTCAGCATTTCCAACTGGTTCTATTATGATTTCTATAACTATATATATATTTATGTTGCATTATGTTTTAAAGTTGTAATTAATTGATTTATAAATAAATAGCAACACATTGATAAACGAGTGATAAAACTTTTGTAATTCTTTTCATAATTAATAAATAAAAATTTGTTTACAAACGGTTTTAAATCTAGTATTCAAACACTTTAAACATATTTCTTCAGGTGTAGAAGTGTGCCTTATACTCATGCAATCGTTCAATCTTTCAATCATCTCAACCGAATGCAACATTATGATGCAGTTAATTTCCACAGAGTTTCGTGAATTTATTCAACTCAGAGTTGCATTCAGTTAAGAAGAGGCGAGGAGAATGGACCAGAGTTGCCACTACCTAATGAACATTGCAATGCTTTGGGGTGCATTCAACCCAGTATGGTCGAATGATATAACCGATGCAATGACAGGACTGCCCAAAAAGCAAATAATTGGAGCATGCCACTGCCAGTCAGCGGGGCACTGCACCGTTGCACCACCCCATTGCAAGTCCAAGACAGAGGCAGACTCCGGGCCAAAGCCTTCCAGCTAACTGTTTGTACTCATTTATTTGTGTTTTTGTTGTTTCGTTGGCCCAAAATGTGAGTTAAAGTCTCATACATAAACATTAACATTGCCCCGTGTCCAACTTTGGACTGGAACATCTCTGGCTTTGGCTACGAGCATTTTACTGTTTTATAGCTAAAGCTTAAGCATTTTTTAGTTGTTTTGTTTTTTGACTGTTGGCTTGCGTGCAAAGTGCGATGATCTTGCGGTGAAATTTTGTGCTCAAGCGGTTAAATTGGTCAGTGAGTAAAAATGCACAAGGCAAATGCAAAAGGCAGCACTAACAACAACAACAAAAACAACAACAACAACTACATAATGAATTGAATGAAATAAAATCACTTGCCCGAAATGCGCTTGATTAAAAGGCGAGTTGCTAAGATCAACTTCATTCGCCCCGAAATTTAATGTGTATTCGTATTAATACACTTTTTTAATACACATGCCAGCCTTAAAACAGTGAACACTAGCTAAATAGAACAGTGGTGAAAATTATAACCCATTCCTCCTCATGCAAATGCCGAACCACAAAACAGCTAACTCCAACGTCATTTAATGATGAACGTCCTTCGCTATTGCTTGTAGAAACCCCAAATGAGCATCATCCAAAATGACTCCAAATGAGCTCTTATTTCTCTCTTATCGTAAGGATTGACTATAACTTATTTATAGTTGTATACTACATACATATTTTATGTACTTAATCGGTCTCTTTATAAAATTGCTGAATTGTACAATTATTGATCTGGAAACTCTATGAATGTATACACAATTTGGAACACAGTGAAAAGCGACAAGAATCGTAGTTGAAGTGTAAATAGTATATAATATTTGTAATCTATGATGAATCTATACATATATTCGGTCATTTCTTTATCAAGAAGATAAGCCCAAATTCGCATTTGATTAATGCTTACATACTATTTCAGTGAATTAACAATATAAAAGTTTTACAATGTTGCCAAAACTACCGCTTTCATTCAATTATGTATATATGCACTTAATTTGTCGTTCCATTCTAGAGTTTACTGTATTAAACTGTATGCACATTTGATGTTTATGGGCATGTACAGCGCCGACGTGTCCGCTTTTGTGGCTCTTTCGGGAGAAAGGTTGATGTGAAATATCACTTAAGATTTGAGTATCACCAGCAACCAGATTCCGCTTTACCACCACATAGGCTTAGGCTGGCTATCCCTTGTGCACTTTCTTTATTACTTCTTCGTCTTCTTGATGCTGTCTTCTCTTCTGCCTTGATCATTTGGTCAGCTTAAAGTGGCAGCAATTATTGCGAACCCATCCATTAACTGACCAGTTATCCCTCATTTTACGATCGCTTATCGCAGTCCACAAATCCACATGTACACATCCTCATCCTCGTTCTCATCCTCATTGTCACCCTCCTCTCACTCTTTCCCATCATTTTTGGCATTTTTGCCCTTTTGCAGACTTGTCCCACTTTTCGTTTAGTTAGTCTCTCTTTTCCTACGCCCAATTGGGGTCACGCATGCGAGAGGAGGCCTCGAGCATAAGGCATAAGGAGGCAACCATCTCTGATATATCAGCTGCAACACATAATTAGTTGGTGACTGAATACCGCAAAGAGTAAAAGATGAAACTGAAAACAAACAAGCGTAGGTCAGTCGGGAGTACTGCAACGTAGTATTCTAGTGATTGTAAGATTCTTTAGAAAAGAGTGATGATGGATCTAGTATGGTATGCTCGTTTTCATGAAATAAATCAAGCAAACCAGCAAATTATACAAATATCCTAAATGTTCACTGAACTTTAATGTAACTTAATTAAAATTGAGGATGTAATATTACAAACTTTTATTATCACTCTGCCGTTATAAAAATAATTTCCCTAGAAGTTATTAAAGGAACAGCGAAAATCTGCATAATTATTAATTGAAAACTCCAGAATTAATGGTGATGTTGATTTCCAATTTAATCAATGAAGATTTCTAGATTGGTTTTGATTGAGCCATAATTTATTTATATTCCTTTCAGGTTCCTCTTGCCTTTCAACTCAAACTGCAAGTTCATAAATCTTTTGTGAGCGTGAAATCGAATCTACATCTGAAATGCCAACGACTGCAACATGCGACAAAATTATTTTGATTGTTGCAGCCAACAGAGGCACATTGGCGGTACGGGATGCCAATACTAAGGCCACCCAACTACGCAGATTGGATTAGATTATGGTCTATGCTCCACAATTGCTTTTTGTTGTTTTTATTTTGTTTTGGGCAGATTTGTTGGATGATAGAGAAAATTTATTGTGTTGACTGTGGCTTGAATTTGCTTTCCGTTTCTTCTGTTGGTTAGCCTACCTCTCTTTTAAGTAAGATCAATGTAAATTTTCCACCTAATAATAGAAATGGTTACAAATAATACAAATTTTAAATAAATTCTTATATTTATTAGTTTACCTTTGCAGTTCCGTCTACCCCTGGTATTCTACAGTTATTCTGGTTATTAATTTCAAAATGTAATTTCCAAGATCAACATGAAAAACGAATTGAACTCCACTTTTTCGTTTCCACTTATGTAAATCGTGGCTCGTCTTTTAATTGAAGAGTTAAGCCAATAACGATTGATATATCCTCAGGCCGATAACTAGTGCCAAATTTATATTTGTCACAACAACTTCAAGCGAAATCAATGCATATTTTCTAAATGAACCTATGCCTAGTATACATATCAGCTATTGTTGTTATTGTAAAATTTGTGATGCGACCTTTAACGAGATTTTTCACTTGGCGCTTCAACACGCAACTTTCGAGCGTGTTGCCGACGCTGCAAGTCAGTCGCATCGATTTGTACCAACACATGTTGAGTCTCAGCACAAATAACAGCCACGACAAAAACATAAACAACAACAACACTTACAACAACTATAAACAAACATTTGTTGGGGAATTAGCAAGCGACAGCGTTGCAAGACGAGGATCTGTCGCTTCATTTACTTGTCTGGAGGTGCGATACACAGAACGAAATTATGCACAAGTTTGAGCTTGAAATTAGAGAAAAACGGCATACTTCAATAATCAATACGAGACGCTTTTCTACAATGAACATTTAGTATTTTACATATTTGAACACATATTTGAAACTAAACTACGAATTTGTTAAATTGAAGATTCAATTTATTTATTAACTTACTTATTCAAAATATTATATATATATTAAATTCTAGAATATAGTAGTATAATACCCAAAAATATTTATAGGTCTTATAAAATCTTGATTTATTTGAATAATCCATTTTGTAATTTTAAAGTCTTATTCATTTACAAAATTTCAAAATAGATTCATTTTTTCCTGATTTTGTTGCGACCTTTCTTTGGCGTTAGATAGCCAATTACTGAGTATGGTAGACATGGCTAGTTCTACTGGTATACAAGGAAATACCATTCTTACGAATATTTTATTCTGACTAGAATAATGTAATAATCGCATAAACATTAGATTTATTTTAATTTCTTCTATATTGGTTATCTACTATTAGTATTAATACTATTTCAAATTTTTCTATTAACAAACTTCTTGAACTTTAATGGTATCCAAAGGGGCTAGGAGCATGCTAGCATTTTAAAAATTATTTATTTATTATTACATGTCTTTAGTTTCAATCTAAAAATTTGTATATACAAATATTGTAAATACTGCTTTATACGTTCGTTTTTATGACTACTATGGCAAAGTGTAAAATATTTCTCGCAGTGTGTTAACATCTTGGCCAACTTGATTATGATTATTACCTAGGTAATGATGAGCATAAAGATTGCAGCTGGAACAGAGAAGCATCCACAGCGTACGAACCTCATTTGTGGCTTCTACTTCTCTCTCTGCCGCTGTCGCTGCCTCTGTCTCTGCCTCTGCCGCTGTCGCTGTCGCTGTTACCGGCATTGCATGCACATTGAATTCCAATTGGGTTTGGCAGTGTGGCGCAAACTTAATTGTCAAGGTTCGTTAGTTTGTTTTTTTTTTTATGTATTTTTATTTATTCTTTTCGTTCGTCTCTTTCGTCGTCTCCTTCTGTTAATGTTTGCTTCTAATGTTCGCTTTTGAGTAAGTCTTCGTGTCGCAGTTTCAATCCCTATCTCAAGCCAAGGAATTCTCAATATTTCCATTAGTTTGTGGTCTACTACATCGGGGATTTCTTGCGTTCTCCAGTTTCTCTCTGTCGCCTCTCTTTTGGCCAACTATTTAATTCACATTGGTGCAAACTTGATTGTACTGTTGCTTCATCCATGCACAAAATGAGATGCAGCTAAACTAGCTGAACACTTCACCCTGACGTCAACGTCGACTGCGCTGTCCATGCCGCACAAAATGAATTTTGCACAATTGCAATGCGCTACATAGTTAAAGCCTAAAGAGACGTTCAGGCACTATAAAATTCGTATAAAATAAATTTGGATTGTAATTGTATAGTATGTTATTTTGTAAAGATTTTAAATGAACTTACGGGTAATACCCAATGTTAAATTTAAAAGCTAAAATAATGGTTGGAGGGAGTTTTTAAAACTTATTTATATGAAGTCTAATTTTCAATTTAAAGAACCTTCAAGAACCTTAACTGTTATTTGATTTAATAAGATATCTTTTGGATTGTACAGTAGAATCCGGTTATAACGACGCCGCTTATAGCGTCCGTCCGGTTATTGCGACGAAAACTCGAAGGTTTGGTTGGTCCCCATACAAACTTATATGAAACGGCCTCCGCTTATAACGACTCCCGCTTTTAGCGACAAACCGCTTATAACGACGAGATTTTTCAATTTCAATTCAATTTTTCATTTCAATTCAACCGGATATTGCGACGTGCCGAACAAAAAAAAAAATTTTAAAGAGGAAAATTTGATTTCTTTAACAATGCTAAAAGAAGCAAACAAAATCATGGAATTTGTGTTTTTTCAATACGAAAAAGAAACAAAATCATGGATTTTGTCTTCCGGATATAACGACGTCGGTCCCTTGAAAGTCGCTATAACCGGATTCTACTGTATTAAATTTTTTGTTTTGATTAAAAAATTAATTTGTTTTATTTTAAAACCTATTACGAACATGGCATCCATAATATACAAAAAAAAATTTTTTTTTGCTCCTTTCGGATAGTGCGTCTGCCGGATATAACGACGTAAAATCGTCGGTCCCTTGAATGTCGCTATAACCGGATTCTACTGTAATTGTTTAATATTATATTGTAAAGATTTTTAAATAATTTAACAGAAGAACTATTACGCTTTACGTTAAAAGTTAAATTGAAAAGCCAAAATGGAGCTGCAAAATATTTTAAAATGTTCATTTAATTTAATTACATTTTTAAATTGGGTATAAAAATATATTGTAATATTTGCTTGTAATGACAGCAACTTTAGAGAGGATTTTATATAATAAATTGCATATCAGATTTTTTTCGTATTGTTACAATATCAATTAGTAAATAGTATTGATTAAATTACTGTAATTTTCAATTTGAATTTTTCAAGCAGATTGGGTAATTTGTAATTGATGCTGTTTAACAACAAATTTCCCACATTCATTTTCAGCTCATTAACGAAAGTAATCTTCAGGCTCCCACCCAAAACGAAAGAAGTGAAAAAAAGTGTGCGACTTTCTTTTGCCATTACTGATTGATCTGTGGCCAAAAAATGTAGAAAGAAACCACTTAGCATTTTGTGCTCGGGTCGGGTATCGGCCCAAATGGGACGTCTACAAATGGGGCTTTCTATTCATTAGCAGACCCAAAAGAAAAACAAAATAAATATATTTTGTCTGTGTAGCGCATTACCTGCTGCGGCTAGGCCATAAATTTCTGCACTCGCCGTTGCAGTTGCAGTTGCAGTTGGTATCGCTGCTGCGGGCGTCGGCGTCGGCGTTGGCGTTGGCATCAGCTGCAGTTGTAGTTGCAGTTGCAGATGCAGTTGAAATGTGTTTGATCAATGCTGATCGAGTTAGTTTTGTCAAGATCTCGTGCAATCCGGTGCTAAATGTGTGTGCTGCGAGCAGCGTACAGGTAAAGGATTACCCCCAACAGGATACCTGTGCCACTGTGCCACCTTTCGCGGCATGCTAACGGTGTTTAACGGAAGTGTGCCTAGACGTAATGTGATTAAGCCAACTAAACTGGCCGCATTACCAGTCGCCACCTGCGACACGGCAACGGACAACTTGCAACGCGCTGCGGCAACAGTTGCTGACAACTTGCAACAAGCAGACGGCAACATCGTCAACAGTTCCATGGCATGCATATACACACTCAGCTTTATGGTCAACTTATGGTATCTAAGTGTACCTCGGGGGGTTTGAGGATTCAGGTCTTGACGTCTTGCTCTACGCATATTTTAAGTTTGATATCAATCTCCAGCCGCAGATGAGCAATGACACTTAATGGTATTTCAGTGTGCCCAAAGTATACCGCTTTCTGCCTCCTCTAGTTTACGGCGATTTTATAACCACATCCCCTTGCTCTAGAGTAAATGTTAAGTGCCTTCTGTCAGTTACTCAATTCTCAATTCCAAATTTTAATCTTCCCTTATTCCAATTCGACTAGATGCTAAAAAATTCAAATAAATAATTCCACAAAATGCCAGCCAATAATAATTGTGGTTTAATAAAAGGGAAACAATTGGATTCTTGCTTTCGAACAAATTATACAACATATACACACGCTTATTATTTGAGCCCCCTCTTGCATTCTACGCCTCTGCGCTGCGAGAAGATTTTGTTGTGTAAGTCTGTCTGGACTCACCGTCTGATCTGCTCGGAGTCTGTGAGTCTCTTGGTCCATTATCACACGCGACATTAAGTGCAGCCATAATGTAATCGAGCATTTTCTTTAATTTACAGTTAATTGAGTCTCATAGGGTAATTATGTGAACGGCGACGAAGATGAAGCCGAAGACGAAGACAAGAAGTCAGGCACATAGTCACTTCTGTTGATCTGCCAAGGTCTCAGCCTGAAGCTTTGCATGTTTCGCTTAATTGTTAAATCCATAAAACTCCACAGGCGAAATAACTGAGGTAATCCGGGAACTAGAGAATATCATACTAAGAGCAAACAGAGTCTGGTGTGTGTTTTGCCATGCCATGGCCATGTGGCGTGTATGTAAATCAATCAAAGTGCTTTAGTTTCAGCCTTAATTAAGGCGCGAGAGTCATTAAGTGGCCTAGCTTGGCGTCAAGTTTAAGAGCGTGCTCAGATCCATCCTTAGCAGTTCCAGCTATGAAATGTGCCTGTCTACCTGATCTGCTCTCTCACTTCCTTATATAGGCTGGGTACGGCCTGTGGTTGAACTTGCTAACAAATTGCAATTGATGTGATAAGCTCAATCTCTGACAGTAAACGAAATGCACAATCAATCAGACAGACTATCGATGCAGCCACAACCACTGTACGTTTAAGTACAGTGGTAAAAATCCAAAACAATCCTATGCTTTCTGCATAGGAGAACCTATATACCAAGAGCAGTGTCTTTAGGTCATATAGTTTGAGAGATCGAGATCTAGTTCTTTTTAAGTCAGGGCCTTAAATAACCTAATTTCAAGCAGATATTGTTCAAAACTTTCATGCTAACTTTACCTACACAAACTACCAATCGTTTCCACTGTGCCATGTAAAGCAAATCGGTCCACAGATAAATCAACAACAACAAATACAATTACAGCAACAGCGGGTACTGGGGTAGAAGTACAAGTACATGAACTAGCCTAGCCTAGCCCAGCCAAGCTAAGCAGCCTAACTAACTGAGCAGGCTCACTAACTACAGACAGCCCGTGCGTTAATATAAAGTTGGTCCAACTATGATGCCAGCTTCGAGCTGTGGCTGCAACCTGGTGTTGCACCTGTAGCCGCAGCCAGTGTTATCTGAGAAGCTGAGAATCGGGCGTTGCTTGGTAACCACTGATTTCCGCAGCTGAGGCAAGTGTCTGAGAAACCGTTAGCAGTCATTAGCAATGAAATCAATTGGCCCATATCGAAATAGCTACACAGATGATTGAGTGTCTTTGTGTGTATGTGTGTGTGTGTGTGTGGCAAACACCACTTCACAGGAAGTTCAACAAGTTAAGATCTCTCTGTTTTGCCAACTAATCAGCCAAGCACAAGCTACACCACATACTTACACAGTATATTTATATAGGACTAGGCCGATGCAAATGCAATCATGTGTGAGATCTTAAAAATGATCTGATAAGAATCCACAAATTATATAGATCTTGACAAATCTTGAAAAACGGAAACAAAGCACATAACATACAATAGCATTATCCATTTAAAAACAAAGTTCATGTTCAAAGTTCAATAGCTCAGAGCAAACTAGATCTTAAACACTTATGAACTCATTTCAGACTTCTGAGACAATCTTAAAAAGCTTCTCGAGTTATATTAAAGATTCTTGAGTTGTATTAAAGAATGCTAAATATTTAATGGGGATTAGTTAGATTTGTTTATTTTATTCAATTACTTGTAGTTGAAATTTCCAAGAACCCACACCCAGTACTTCTTTCGAAGTATTCTTTCTTTAATAACTTCTGTGGTTATTAACTAATTTCTTCGCTCATTTAAGGATAGCCAAATGTAATAATAAAGAGTTTATATTATTCATATTTAATTAAACCTAAATAAAACGTATATTTATATAAAATAATTTATTAAAATAAGTGACAAATACCTGAATAAATTGCCTAATTCAAGATGGTAGAAAGCGGAATATTAATCACTAATAGGTGAACTGACAGATTTGGTTCAACTAGTTGGTGAAAACTTTAGCCTACTCGACATCAAAATAATCTAAAATCCTTATAAGACAGATATTCGCCAACTTAATCTCAAACGTTGAGCTTATCAACGTTAACGAATTAATAAGAATTATGTGCAATTGTTTGTCAGTTTAAAATGTTTTGCAAATATGCGCATCTAAACGGATTTCGATATAAATTTCGACGTAGTTTTGATTAGAATAATTGCATGCCATTTGCAAGAGTCTGATTAGCTAAACAAATATAGCCAAGTTTGGCTACTATTTGGCCTATGGACAGGTGCGAGATTTGCATTTGGCCAACGCCAATGGCGATGGCAATGCCAATGCCAATGCTAATGCGAATGTGGTAGCTTGTTTTGGTAGCAGCAACTTGGTTGGTGGTTGCCACAGTGGTAACTGCTGCTGCTGGGGCTGCTGGGGCTGCTGGCTAACCACTGGCCTACCCATTGATTATCTGGAGAAGCGTTTGCCAGACACACAATGTGTACCGCCAGCAGAATTGATATTGCAGAACGAATTGTTGGGGTTCGGCAGTTAGGAAATTGCGTGCAATAAAAGATAGATATGTTTTCTGCTTTTTCTATTTCTTTTTTGTGGCTTAGCTATCAACGCGTTGATCATTAGAGAGAAATATTTTCGACAGGCTGCACGAAGAGTGGCATAAATATTGGCAGATGCCGCCTGCTCTTGCTGCTTCCCGCTTTCCGCTTCCTGCTTCGCGTTTGCTTATCTTGGCCAATTTATTGCTGCTTTTGACCAAATGACTCAATAGCTTTATAGCTATGATGCAGCCAGGTTTGCGGCATCTGCGAACTAGAACTAGTTCTGCACGCACGCACTTGCCACAGAATTAATGTAATTCTCAATTACGAAACAAGTTATGCCGCAAATTAAAATTATGCAAAAGATAAAGACAACATCAGCACGTGAGTGAGCGAGACTGAGAGATAGCCACTGTCTCTAACTGCACTTTTTGGCTAACAAGCTGCGGCTTCAATGTTAACTGCATCCGCAACTGCCGCTGCAACACCTTGGCATAAGGGATATAGATACAAAGATACGAATAAAAGGGCGTCCACGTTGGGCGCCACCCCAAATTAAGAAACTTTTTCATTTTATTACACCAAGAGAAGCGGTCTTAAGGAACTTTGATAATTTTAACGAAAATAATATAATATGAATAATTTGTGAATGTAGATAAACAAAGAAATTAGCTACGGCCGAAAATTAATTATAAAAAATATTTTTTTTGTCATATCAGTGTTGTGAAGAAATCTACTATATTTTATTTTTATTCTACAAGGAATTTGGTTATTTATTTAATTTAAACCTACGCCGAATAAATCAGTATTGCGTTTGCTCTCATTTCTAAAGTGCGTCCGACTGATTGACAGCATTCTTACTTATCCACTTGTTGTTCAAGAATATCATTTAGAAATACTTCCTGTAAATAGTCAGATTTCCGTTTTGTTTGAAGTCTGGATGTTTGTTACGGTTAGGCTTTTGAAATTACGCTTCCGGTTATATAATCGGTTATATTCGGTTAGCAGTTACGTTTATGATAGCGCCGGAAAGATCTGCCTAAGGCATAGAAGTATGTTCTTCATGAACTTTTTCTCTGAGTGCATGCCTTCTGCTTTTTGTGGGAACAACTAAAGGTGTTTCATTTATATTAATTAACGACAATTCGATTTGTGGCCGCAATTTGGTGGGCTGGTTAGTTATGGCACCTGCTCTGCACACGTACGCTTACAATGTAGGCTTGTGTGTGAGTGTGTGTGAGTGTATGTGAGTGAGTCTGCTTTGGTAATCATATTCACAAGCGTTTGGCAAGTACAAGTGGCAGCGCTGGCAGTGGCAGGTCGCCTGTTCACCTGGTCGCAACCAGTCGTTTGTATGTTGGTCTTTTTTCTCCTGTTGCTTCTTCTTAGACTGCTTTTCTATTTGTTGTTGTGTCTTTTTTTCGGAGGCAAATGGCAAACACGTTTGGTGGAACAAGTTCAGGTGGTGCTGGACTCGGACTCGAACTCGGACATGGACATGAAGTTAGACTTGGTCTTCGACTTGGTCTTGGACCGCCGTTTGGCAGAGTATGGAGTAACATGTCTCAAGACTTGTTCCACCCTTTTGTTCTGGCGCAGAAAAAGACAACGAAAACCGCAGTAGCAACAACGACAACGACAACGACAACGACAACTACGATCCGTCCGTTAAACAGCTCTGGGCCATTGTCCAAGTTATAGCCAAGTTAGCATTGGGTCAACTCAACTTGTTAGATTTGGAGCGAGAAATTGGACCACGCACAGCAGACAGCAGATCTTTGCACAAAAGTAAATACTAAAGGCAGCAACAACCTATATTTAATTAAAGAATTAAGCTTTTGCTGAATTCTTAATTCGCTTGAATTCATTTTATTCGTTCTAAATTCGCGCGAATATCTGGAAGAAACTTTAGAATGTGGTGTACATTATTTAGAAAATCGTAAAGCTGTACATATTTTCTATTTCAGGATGGCAAAATAAGTAAACTTATTTTAAGTTCTTTACACTTAAATTAAGGTTGCACTTAAATTGAGTAAGAGAGAAGTCTTTGTTTAATTAAGCAGAATACGAGCTACTTGCAGACACTTCCCACTCACTTGTTCAGGCCTCCAAGCACTAATTACTTTGATAGTAATATGAGTTGAGGCTGAGAAGTTAAAAGCTCTTGGGGTTTAATTACTTTAATTATATTAGTTCTGGCAAGTGTTAAGAGCATGCATTAAGCTGTGGTTGCTTTCTGAGTACTCGCTTCACAAGATCATAAAATAGAACGGCCCTTTCTTAACTTTGGTGTGTTGTCTTTTGCTAGATTCTCACAGTTTTCATTAGATATTGCGAGGAAAAGTGAAAGAATCAGATTCTGTTTTATTGAGCGGAAACCATTGTGCTAAAGTTGCGATAATTATTGCAATATAAACTGGACTCTCACCAAATATATGTTCAACCATTTTAGTTGGTATTTCTTTACAAACAAAAATTTGCACAAATCTGCCAGATTGTTTTTTATATGATCACGCAGAGTTTTTATAGATCTGCGTGCATTAAAAAGTTAAGAAAAACATATAAACATTTGTAATTGACTTTGATTATGAGAAGAAAAGCGAAACTAATGAAATACTAATGAACTGAAAACTCCTTGGAGACTTGCTAGATCCCAGAGTAGAAACTTTTTCTGTAGTAATGCAGGCGCTGACCAACTGTGCCGCCAAAGCGCCGAAGATTGCTCCATTTGGACAATGGACCCACCAGGCTAGTGTTGAATTTCACTCGGCTAATTGCTTGGACGGCTGATGAGACTAACATGGATGGCATGGATATAACATATACATAAATAAAGATATATAACGTTTATTTTATATAGATGTTCATGCGGCGGCGCCACATGAAACGAGCAGGTTAGATGACCAACAGACAGTAGTAAAAGATGGCAGTAATGGGCAGGCGGGGAGCCTGGGAATTGGGAATAAATCGGGAGTCAAGCTGTAAACTTGCATATGGCCAGCACGTAATTTGGTCTAATGGAATGAAAGCTTAAGTTACCCAGAAACAACTAGTAGGCAGCGGAGGCAGGAGCTACAGTAGTCACTCTCTGTGGAGTGCCTTTGACCATAAATTCTGTAAATTCAAAGCGCGAAGGAATGCCACTTGCCAATTATTAGAGAATGTCAGCTTGTCGCTGATATCTTTGCCATGTTTGTATTGACAATCTCAGCTGCTGCTGCTGCTGATGCTGCTGTTGCTGCTCTTTCTAGAAATCTTCGCACAACTTTGTAAAGGCATCACAGCTCCGCTCCACTTATCGTTGCTTCATATCTAATATAGACAACTTAAACAGGTTCCAACGCACTGCGGTCGGTCGCAGTTGGCCTGGTCGCCTGTTTACAAAGTGCAGTTCAATCACAGCATCAATCCCCACAGTCTCACTCACAGTCCGCGTCTCTATCTCTGTATCAGTTAGAGTATCAGTCCCCGAAGCTCTATTCCCAGCTGCAGAGATCCAGGGCCACGCACCGACACGAGACTCTCTTTTTAATTGCTGCATAGCGTCAGTTATTCAGGGCAGGCTGGTGGGGTCAGGTGGGAAGAAAGCGTTTGACAAATGCAATGCCGACAATTACAAGTTTTGGCATTCCTCTTCGATCAGCTGCTTCCCCACTGGTTTCGGCTGAAACTAGAACTCATTATTGTGTCATCATCATCATCATCATCTGTGCCATCATCAGCGATATAATCATTACAGGCATTGGCATCCCGACTGCATATACGCATTAGCAAATATTTTCAGCTACACATAAAACAATTTGTAAGACTTTCCTATCGCTGAAATGTTTAAAGAAAACTATAGTGTTTTATTTAATGAATTAGCATACTTCAATAATAAATGAGATACAATAAACCGTCTCATATCAATTTAAAAACATTAACTTTCAAAACAAAAATTATCCTTGAAAATCTTTAAATGATTGTTAGGCTTATTAAGTTTATTGTGATATTATATATATAACACAAATTATACTCAAATTTTAATTATTTTTTACAACACATTTTTTTATAATTTAAATATTTATAAATATTTTATTCTATGCATCACTTGAGTTTTCGTTTATCTTTAAAAGTTCTGTCATGTTGACTGTCAAGTTTGTTTTCATAATGGATTTAAAACTAAACTTTTTTTTTTAAATTGATATCGAAGCTTGATTTTAGCCTAATTCAAGATTACTTTTTACCAAGTTGTACACATAATTTATTTTAGATCTAAGCTAATTAAAGTCTAGCTTTTGAACTTGTTGCTTTCGCACTGTGCAGTGCATTCCGACTCAATAGATTTTTGTGTCTCGCATAAAACAGGTTCACAGCGTCTTCTCGTCGCATTTTTTTTCTTGGCTGCCACAAAAAACAAACTAAACCGTTAAAAGCAGGAAATCGTGGTCTCTAAATAGGATTACTATATCAAGTTTAAAATAAATTCTCTGCTGCACGTGTTGCATGTGAATTGCATAATTCGCTTTCTAAGTCGGACAACACAGACGACGATGGCGAAGGCGAAGGCAAAGCCGAAGTCGAAGTCGAAGGCAAAGAAGAAGGCAAAAACAGCTTAATCAGAGTGCCCAGAGAGTCCATGACACCACTGACCTTGTGCCACTTGGCAGTCGACCCAGACAGAAGACAGAAGTGAAAACAAAATCCCTATTCAAATGCTGTAAGCCTTGGCATTGGGCCTGGATGCCCCGTTCCTGTGGCATGTCTCGAGATGAACTTGAAGTGCGGAACCAGATGTAACTAAGTAACGGTCCTGCGGTGGCTGCCTCGTGAGAAATCAAACTGTAAAGTGTGGCTGTATGTGGCTATAGTTACAGCTATAGCTATAGTTGTAGCTGTAGCTGTAGCTGAAGCTGGAGCCAAAGCTGTAGTTGCAGTTGTAGCTGGATGTGGGATGGGGATGAGGTTGGAGTTAAGGCTTAAACAGGTTGCGGTACTCGTATACCATTTTTAGTTTAGTTGGCACGTCTGGTGGCATGCACACGCACACACACATAGATCAGAGTATGAGCGATGTATATACGTGTGTGTGCGATTCTTAGGCAAATAAAGATGAAGAGAGAGAGCTATGGTTTTTTTCCGAGTATTAGCCAAAACCAATTGCACAATTTGTAACAGCTTTTTGTGGCGACTTGCCACTGCCATGGCTGATATTGCAACTGACTGTGGGGCAACGCCTTTCCATAAGCATTTCGAAGGTACCTGAAGCCATAGTATCTCATACGTGGTCTGTGCCTCAAATTCTCTTGCTGCTGTGTCACCTCTGGGCTAGTGGGTGTGCGCACTTCAAACTCCCTGCCACATACCATCTGCTGGTGGGGCTGGTGGTGCAGCTTTGCTTGATTGAAGCAATCGCAGCAAAAGGTTAACTACAACAACAACAACTATACACTTTGCTAACGAATTACAAGTGTTGCCACTTTAGGCAAAACTATAAATAAGCAAAGGTATCAAAAATAAAAAATTACAAGTCAGCTGAAATTAAAAATTCTGATTGAATTCTGAAAAACTAAAGTTATCAAATCATTCGTAAGGTAAAAACAGTTTCATACAACAAATTGGTGAAATTTTCCAATTAAAATATTTTCTTATTATTCAATTCGTCAAGCGTTTTGAATTAAACAATTTTTACAATGTTTTATGGCAGAAAATGATATCAATATTAATTATAATATTACATATTTTAATTAATTTCTTACATTTAATTAGTTTTCCTTTATTCGATTGCAAATTATTATTATTATCATTAAAAATGCAAACAAATATATCCAACAAGGCGTCTTTCGATTATTTCAAATTAAAATATTTTTATTTCTTAGAGCTTGCTGTTAAATATTTAACATGACATATACAAACAAATATATACAATTTATTCAAACCTTGGCAACAGGATGAGTTGGCAAATAAAGCCAAGTACAAGATATGCCTATAGAAACTTTCAAATTGAGATTTTTAGTAGAATTGGCAGGGTATATCTGTGTTGGCATGTCATTGATAGATTTATGCTTCCTTTGCGTTAATTTTGTTGCAATGAGTTCAATTAATTTGCTCATTTCCACATAACTCTTGGAACTTGCACAACTTATCATCAAGCTGCGTGTGTATGGGTGTGCAAGTGTTGGTAAGAGTGTGTAAAGTTAGTTGCACTTTAGGAAATCAACAGCCTTCAGCAATTTAGATGCAGTGCCAATGCTATCACACCTCGGAGATCTTTTGCAGCCTTCAGTCACATACACCTGTAATTTACGCTAGCCACCTTTAGTGGTGCTGGTGGTGCAGCTACAGCAACAACAGCAACAACAACAACCACAACAAAAACGAGCATTAGCTGCCAAAAGAGGCCCAAGACAATTTGTAGAGAACCTTCAAGACAAGAGAACGACAGCTCCAACTGCAGCTCCGACTCCGGCTCCAGCTCCACCACCAGGAAGGAACTGCTGTGGTTAAGATTGTGGTTAAGGTTGTGGTTACGTCGTCTATATGTGTGTGTAGTTATAGTTGTTGTTATAGTTGGTAGATGCAACTGATTGCAATTTCTAACTGCAACGTTGCAATAATTTTGTAATTTCTCACTCACTTAATTTAACACAATTAATCTCAATTTTAGCTGTCAACTGGCGCACAGGCCACAAAACTCAGGCCAAAAACTTATTGCCACGCATGTCTAGCTAAAAGTTCCAGCTACAGCTAAAATAAAAGCTAGAGCTAGCGCTGGAGGTACAGCCTCAGTTCAGGTAGTGGGAATCTTCACATAAATATCGGACTGCCGTTATGTTTTCATGTATAATTTGTCACTTGAAAATTAATCTGCAAAAGACTTCAACTTCAGTAACAGTTTGGTTTTGGTGTTTGGCTCATTTTTCATTTATACCCAGTACAAATATTATGTAGGCTATGCATGGTTTGCAATAAGCGACACTGACTGTAGATAGTCAGTTTGGGAAATGTTTCTTTAATTCACAGAAATTTCCAGCCCACACACCCGACTGCAGCATGCGTTTTATTTTAGCTTTAAATGTCGCTCGCATGCCAAAGCCCTGAGTTGGTCTAGCCACATGACCGGGCTTGATCTGTTGTCTGTTTGTCTGTCTGGCCGTCTTTCTGTCATTCTGTGACTTTTCGTTAGCATTGTTTATTATATCATACATCATAATGCCAACTGACTGTGACCGTTCGTAACAAAAAGACAAAAAGGTGTCGATGCCCCCGCTACACTTTGTTACTTCTAGGTCCAAAAAGAATTTAAATTTAGAACTTCAACTGGAAGTCAAATCTGGAGCTGGATCTGAATCTGGATTGTGGGCCATTAAGCGCTGTTAGGGGTTACATTTAACTATTGTTTTAATTCAGCGAGCGTTGGATAGAGACAGGCAGACATTTTGCGGTTTTCATGTTTGCAACATTTTCCTTTTGTGTTTTTTTTTTATTATGATTTTGTTTTGCGGTTTTACAAATTTCCTAAGTGATCTTCTTCAGCGAGTCTTGTCTGGTCTTGTCTTTCATATTCAGGTTCAGGTTCTCGTCTCGTTGTTGACGTAGATTGAGATATGGATGGATGAAACGTTAGTAAATACAGACAAACATACGCATACACACACACACACACACACAGACACACACACACACACACACACAGACACACACATTGAGGGGGTCGGTCCAAGTCCAAGTCCATGTCGATGCTTCGTTGGTCGCCCAGTCCATGTCCAAGTCCAAGTCCAAGTCGAAGACGAAGTCTCTGTCTCAGTTGCAGTCGCCTGGTCGGTTTAGTTTCTAACTGAGTTTAGTTCTACTGCTGCTCATTCTTCTACTTCTTTTCGCTCATCGTTTGCTCCATTCCGTCCACATTTATGGCAGTTGGCGCAGTTGGCAGTTGGCAGTTGGCGGCAGCAAGGTGTTATTTTCATTTCTAGGTTACTGACCCATGTCATATGTGTGTGGAAAATTCAATATTGCTGTGAAAAGTAACTACACCGCAATTTAAATTAAGTTCATATTTTAGTTGCAATTTAAATATTTTTTAGCTTTATTTCACCAAAGTAATTTTATTTATTTTCTCTATACTTTAATTTATTCACATAAAATATGTGAACCAGAACCAGATAAATTTTGACTTACTTGCAATTTAGTTAAATCTTTGAATAATTGGTTGCAAAGAAAATATTCAAACAGGTGTTTAAAATAACATTACACATTTGGTTTCGTTTATCTAATAAATTGAAAAGTTAAATATTCATACAGTAATGTAATTTTAAACCATTTTTTCCTATATTTTCCACAACTGATAAATGCATACGAATGTCGCGTTCTTAATCGAGAAAAATTTCATATTTATTAATATAACTTACTTATTTCATGAGTCTAAATTATACCGCAAGTATTTAAGTGTTTCTCACAGTGTACTCAACTATTAAATAATGGCCCCTTTTCTGTCGCCCTACCTCTGCAGCTACACCTCTCTGCTTCGCAGTCTCTCTTTACTTTCGTACTTAATAATTATGCTCATTTCATGCATGCAATGTTTGGATTCCAGAGAATCGCTATAGCCATAGCTTTAGCTAAAGACAACCACCCGCAACCCCCTGAGCAACAGTGGCAAGCTTCTTGTTCTCTCTGCGGCTCTCTCAATATAGATTTTCCAGCTACTGTGTGCGGTAACCTTCGAGTTAACATGGAACAAATGAAAAAATTCTTCGACAGCTGCCGCGCTGCTGCTGCTGTTGCTCTTTTCCTTGGCTTAATTAATTACCACATTCCTTAGGTTTTAGCTTCTTGTGTATATGTGTGTGCGTGTGTGTGTGTGTGTGTGAGTGTGAGTGTACTAGCTGTATGCCTGTGTTAGTCGTTGTCAGATTTCCGCTTGTGCTTTGCGCCAAGTGCGGAACCAAATACGAAAGACTTAAGACACAAACTCGACTTAACGCGCTGCGCTTTTCTCCCATTGCAAATGTTGTTTCTTTTTTTCTTTTTTCGATTTTGTTTTTGTTTTTTGCACTCTTCCTACTCGAAATGTTAATCGATTGAGTTCGCACATGTCATTTGACGCGCTTTTGTGGCATTGTTGACAGCCGACGATTACAATGAATGAAAATGACATGACGTGAAGAAGAAGAAGATGAAGAAGAAGAGGAGGAGGAAGCAGCAGCTGCAGCAGTAGAAGAAGAAGCAGCAGCAGCAAAAGAAGAGCCGCGTGACAAATTGCGACCTATTAATCTATACGCCTTGAGACTTTCACTTTGCCTAGGCCCAACTGGGTCCATCTCTCTTTCTATATCTTATTCGTTCTCTATCTGTCTCGCTGTCTGATATTATGCAAATGTCAATCACATTGACAACAGGATCGGACCCTAGTTAATGCCCGTGGGCCATGGCTAATCAGCCGCAACATAATTGCCAATATACTTCAGCATTTTTTCTTTCTTGATCTGCAATTTGAATTAACTTCTTGTTCGTCTCTCAGTTTGCTGTCTGTTGTCTGATGTCTGCTGTCTACTTCTTCTTCTTCGTTGGATTGGATTCACGTGTAAACGATTAATCAAGTTTCAAGCAGCGACTTGGTTTTTCTCGCCTTTACATGGCATTTGCCTGAAGCTTTATGTTGTTGGGGGATTTTTATAGGTCAGTAAGGTGGAATTTTTCGGGGCTAAGCCAAGAACTTAATTTGGGTTTGAAAGTTGTATGCCAAATTGATTGGTGCGAATATAAAAACAACTCTCATGCCGAGCGTTTAATGAGCATATTTATGGGTTTGTATTTCATCTTCCACGCTCCCAGGCTTCTTATCTACTAAATAAAACATACGGAGTTTATAACAAAATTATTAAAGATTTATGCTTATAGATTTATCATGGCTCCTTCATAGACTGAACGTAAAATATGTTATGTTTTTATTACTACCCGTAATCTGACATTAATTTAATATAATTTTTCTAAATTCATATTTATCATATTTTCTATAATTAATGTAGATCTATAACTAGAACGTTGAAACTGGCATCAAAATAAATTATGAGTGGAATTATTTAACAAAAATTGTCGTTTTCTTATATACAAAATTATTTTTAATTTAATTAAAACAGATGTTTTAAAGTGGGCCTTTTTTATATGAAATTTTTCAATAAATTAAAATAATTATCTGATTAGAAATATTTTTTCTTGAAATTGTAACATATACATAACTTTTGATATAGCACTCTAATAAGCTAAATTTACAAGTTGTGAAACTACACCAATGAAATTATTTGCCTCTTTTAATATCAAAATTTAGCTTTCAATAGGCAACAAAGTAGCAAAAATTAGCACATAATTTAAGACTCAAAAACGACTGAAACAGTTCGATTATTAGTTTGTGGAGAATGAAAGATAATACACATGAATTACTGATCGATAAAACACTCGCAAAACGTTCAGTCAGAAGCCGAAATTTTGATAGTGTTTGAGGATCTTTCACACACTTTCATTTTCAACGGCGAAACAAGCCCATTAGCCGCTCCCCGTTCCCTTCTTTCTTCTTCTTCGAAATTATATAGACACTTTGAATGCAAAAATCGTGCACGTGTTTTGTGAATGTTTTTGTCAGTTTCGGTATTCAGCTGCTTTCAAATTTCAACAATGTTTATGCAATTACAAGCCATAACGATTCAAGCCAAAACTGAAGCGATCTGAGTTTAGTGTAACTCTATCTGATTTATGATCTGTGTCAGATGACAGTGTTAAATGATGATTGTCAGGATAAATGCCAGAGTAATACAGCAGTTATCAGAGCGATCAGTGTTGAGCATTCTGCCAATGAACTGATCAGAGCAGCGATATCATTTAGAATATGCTCCAAAGGTTCGTTGAACTGCTGCCCAACTAATCATTATTCAATATCTTTATCTATAAACAAATTGATCCATGAAGCGTCTGAACGTCATTCGACCACTTTACTAATGTCATCTTAATTCTATGAACTATCAATTGTGCGATTAATCGCGAGAAAGAGAGTATCATCATCCGGAGATCGTTTATTACAAAACTCAAAGCTGTTGGAGATGCGTTCGCTTTCTGAACGAAACATTTTCTCTGATATTATGATGCAGATGATGCTGATGCAGTAATCCCTAGGTGACAACAATTTCTGATTCATGGGCGCAGACAATAGACTGCACTCAATGTTATATAACCGTTACACTGATAACTCATAAAAAACCCCAGACAGATGCGAGTAAAATATAATATAAATCTTTAACACTGACCCACTTTCAAAGTCACAAAAATTGAGTGAGTCAATAAAGAAACCGCACACAGAGACCAAATACGGCTTTGCGTTAATATGGAGATTAAATAATCTTGGCCACAGACGTGAATCACCCACACGACTTGCAAAATAACTTGGTAACTTGCCAAGTGACCATGCAAGTGACAACAACAACAACAACAACAACCACAACAACATCGAGATGGAAAAGAAAAAGACTTTAAAGAAAAGTTGTTAAAATTTATATACATAGATATCACACGCCTGGGGGGTCGAGGTCGCCAAACCGTAAACATTTATACACAAACACTAACACATGCACATAAACACAAACATTCGAACACCCGTAGACTTATCAGAGCTAAAAGCAGGCTCTATGCCTGCTTCCAATCAGCTGTTTCTACAAAAGACTTAAGGCACAAACTTGTCCATCATAAATCTCTCTTTGACTTAGTCAGTGGCTCTTGCTCTTGCTCTGCCTCACTCTCTCTCTCTCTCTCTTTCTCTCTCTTTCTCTTTTAGTTGCTCGCTCTGGCTTGCTCTCTCTTCTGACTTTAACTCTGTCTCTTTTGACTCATCTGGCAAGTGGCAAGTGTGGCTTTTATGCGCTGGCTGCTGCTTTGCCGGCCGCAGTTTGGTTTATGCAGCGCACGAGTGCGGTTCGGATACGAATACGGATACGGATACGATTCGAGATAAAGTTTACGGCTACTGATACGCATACCGTTACGTTCACGCTTACGTTTCCCGTTTACGGATTTTAATTGTGCACTCAACGAGCCTGCAGTTCCAACTGGATTTCATTGACTCCAATCTAAAATAAAGGTGCATAAAACTTAAACCTAAATTGTCTCAAAAATTGTACAAATAACTTATTTCTTCGAAAATAAAACAAAAATAATTGAAATTTTTAGGAATAAAACAAACATACATGAAAAATAATAAACTCAAAAAAGTAAAAAAAAAAACAAATTCAAAATAAATAAATAAAATAAGTTAAACAGTTTTAAAAATAAATTTAAAACAAAGTAAAAATATTGAAATTCATTATTAAATAAAAAAATTACTTTGATTTAGAGTCATATGCACAAATTTAACATGAAATATCTTTTCAATATTAAAATATTTTAAATATAAATAATAAAATAATAAATAAAGTGTAATGCCAACTTTAAATTTATAAAAAATAAATGTTTTAGAAAATCTTCAAAATCTTATATTCAAACTTTGACTTGCAAATTCAAATTGAAGTAAACTAAAACATAAATATAAACATAAATATACGATAAGATTTTAGAAAATTATTAATAATCAAAAAATTTAATCAATTCAAATTATGCCTAATATCTAATAGTTTTGACTAATTTGTGAAAATATTTAATATTAGAGTAGCTGGCGGCAATAGACAAATTACGGACGGACGGAGCGACAATCAATCAAAGCCACGCATTAATTTAGAAAATTTAATCGATTGAGCAGAGTTAATAGGAAAATATATCAAAATTTGTGTTTGAGATAAAAACGAGTCAAAATATCAACAGAAAAAAACAAGAAATAAAATTAACAAAATGTGTTGAGTAAAAAGTGAGAGTTTTCCACGCTTTTTAGGTAATTTTGCTGTTATCTATCAGTACGTTATGTTATTATTGTTGCTTTTCTGTCTTCTGCCTTGTGCCTTTTGCCTTGTGCCTTTTGCTTTTGCGTTCGGTTTAAACAAACTTGCGACTCAATCACGACTAATTGCGCATGCGCCACCGCTTGATGCGTATTTAAAGTGCCGCCTCGTATTACAAAACCGGAGCCAGCTGCAGGTACCTGGTACCGGGTATCGGGTATCGGGGCAGATAGTACGCAGTACGCAGTACTCAGTACTCAATGCCCGCCCCACAAACACTGGCTTTGAGGCTGTTTCTGCCACAGTTTGTGTCTGCTTAATATGCGTGTCACGTAGACGACCATCAAGTTCAAATTGCATACGCTGTCAACGCATTGCAACATGGGGCACTCTATGTGCAGCAAGCAGCACGCGTTGAAATTTCAAAATTAGCACTAGACGGCGCAACTGCATCCAACTGAAGCAACTGTTAATTAAGAAATAAAAATTGATCAGGCTTCAGCTCTGCTTCTTCTGCTTGTGCGTGAAAGCTGACAGCAAGGATAACCAGCCTGTCCGTCTCCCAGTCTCCCAGTCTCCCAGTCTCCCTGTCTCCCTGTCTCTGTGTGTCTCTGTCTTGCGGCTTGTCCAGGCGAATGACCTGCTTGAACGATAACTCTCTGTCAGCGACATGCACACTAATTAGTTCACATTTGTGGCATACAGCTGCGCCTGTTGCACTTAGCTTGCCACTTGCAAGCATTAGGCGATGCCGAAAAAATAAACAACAGCAACAACACTTGAGCTACACTGCTGCAACGGAAAGTTTCGCAAATTTGTAAAATGTGAGATATGATTTATTAAGTTTTCACTTTACTTAATATGAAATAAAAAGATTAAATAAATAATTAATATTTGCATATCGAAAAACGATCTGATAAATTTGATATATATTTTCGCAAATTTTTAAAAGAGTTTAAAATGTTTGATCTTTAAATGAAATACAAGCAATTATAAAACTCGAATTTATTATTTTATTTTTATTTTATATTCTTAATGCAACCAAAAGCAACAAATTAATATGGAATAAAAATTAAATTAAACACAAATTGTGCACATATCTATTCGCTAAACTTGTAATATAGCTTTGCAAATATTAGGTTGTTTGGTAATGACGTACCGGTTTCTTTATTGATTTTTGACGACTATTTTAATATAGTTAGCATTGTCCGATTTAAGTGATATATGTATGTACTGTTGTTTTCGATGATTTTCTGCCATTTTGATGGTAACTTGTATATGCCTCTCCTAAAGAAGTCCTTGTCGCTACTGGCAAAAAACTCGGCGATTCGATTTACACAATCCTCCCTTGAACTCAATTTTTGTCCATCGAGAAAATTTTGCATGGCCAAAAACAGATGGTAATCGCTTGGGGCAATGTCCGGACTATAAGGTGGATGCATTAACACTTCCCAACCAAGCTCCCGTAGCTTGTTACGCGTCACCAAAGATGTATGGGGTTTTTTGTTTTTTTTTGTTTTTTTTTTCGAGCTATTGTTAAATTTCTCGACATTAAATGCCTATGGACGGTTTCCGTGCTTAGTTGTTCACAGTAGAGGTCAGAATTGATGGTTTGGCCATAGGGCATCACTTCATAATGGATAATTCCTTTGATATCCCACCATACACTCAGCAACACCTTCCGAGCCGTCAGTCCTGGCTTTGCCACCGTTTGAGACGACTCACCGTGCTTCGACCAGGATCTTTTACGCTTTATGTTGTCATATGTGATCTATTTTTCATCACCAGTGACTAACCGATCCAGAAATGAGTCGAGTTTATTACGGTGCAACAAAGATTTTTTAAATTTCTAAACTTTAAATGCCTATGGACGGTTTCCGTGCTTAGTTGCAGCTCTTCTGCGATGGTTCTAATAGTCACATGACGATCTCGATCCACTATTTCCATGATTTTATCCGTATCAACGGTCACTGGTCGTCCGGAAGGCTTGGGTGGTTCGGTATCAAAATTGCCACTTCGGAATTGCCTAAACCAC
Organism: Hypselothyrea guttata; assembly: GCA_035045125.1. NCBI lineage: Eukaryota > Metazoa > Arthropoda > Insecta > Diptera > Drosophilidae > Hypselothyrea > Hypselothyrea guttata. The sequence goes on from JAWNNJ010001579.1 coordinate 811,640, forward strand.
TGTTCGGCATTTTTTATCGAAAGTTTGTTATCTCCTAAGACAGCAATAATCTGTCTGCGAGATTCCGCAGCAGTTTTTCCTTGTGCGAAATAAAATTTAAAAATTGCCCGAATTTCTGTGTTTGTGAACTCTATTTCAATCAATTGTAATTTTTTAACGTGAAAGCTCATGTAAACAAACTATATGTCATTTTAAAGGTGTTGCCAATACCTTTCAAATGATATACAGCATTGTCAGATACCATTATATTTGACTTCACAAGCGAAGCGTGAAATTTGAATGTAAAAACCGGTATGTCATTCCCAAACAACCTAATATTTTAAAATGATATAGAATGTTTTATTTGTTTTTATTATGTGTCTTTAATAATATTAATAATAATAAAATAATAGTACATTAACAACTAAAGTTATATGAATTCATTTTTAAATTTCTTTAAAATTGCATTGCATTGGTTAGTGTATAAAATAAAAATAACACAAAAACTGTAGGATCTAGGCAAAAGTGAGTTAATACTCGTTTTCCAGCTGTGTGCATGTGCATGGATGCGCTAGTGTATGTGTATGGATGGGTGTGTATGTGTGTATAGTGCAACTTGCAACTGCCACTGGCTGACTGGCAACTGCAACTGCTCCTGACTGTCAAATGCAAACTCTGGCTTCGACTTGCAACTAAGACTGGCTCTTTGGCTCTTTTTTGCTGCTGCGGTCAGTTGTTGATGCTGCTGCTGCTCTTGCTGCTGCGGCTGCTGCTGCAAAGTTACTCGTAAAGCATTTAACTGCAAAGCTAATGCACTCACACACAAACACTCACTTACACTCACATGAAGTGCATGCTAACACCCATACAAGTGCAGTTAATTAATTTCATTGTTGTTTTCTACGGTAAATCATACAACATGTGAGTGTCGGCACACTCAGAGAAATATTCTAAAATTCTTAACTTGCATGAAATTGAAACTAAACGAAAGCTTTATTAAAATCAATGTGATTTGAGTTGAGTTTTATTATAAGTTTAGTATTATTATAAGTTGAAAAATTAAAATATTTAAAAAGTATATATTTAAAAAAAAATGTATTATAAAATAAATATTTAAATCCGAAAGCATCACAACTAAAACTACTTTTGAAAGTACGAATTTGTAAAAGACAGACAGATAAAGCAAGATTTAGATTTAGAATGAGTTTTAGTAGTAGCTCTAAAGTTATTGTAGTCTCTGGTTGTGTTTATTGAATGCTTACTGTAGGTGTGCACGTTGCACACACAAAAACAAAAAGAAGACGATCCAGAGAAGTCTCTTTTGTTGCCTCAGCAGCAGCAGCAGCAGCAGCAGCAGCAGCAGCTACTTGAACTGCATTTTCATATAAATTAGTTTTGATAGCACTCGACGGGTGAAACAAAAGCTGAACCTTTAGCTGAAAACTAAGGCGAAAAACAAAAGATAAGAACTAGAAGAAATAGAAGAATAGCACGGGGAGGAAGTGGAGGTGGAGGTGGAGTGCTGGCAGCCACTAACTGTTTGATGTTTGTTCTTTGAATGCGTTGCCTGTCTAACGGTACTCATTAAGTGAAGTACAACAAACACCAGCGACAGCCTCAGCCACAGCCACAACCACAATAACAGTTTCAGCATTCAGTGAGAACAGCCACCACACACGACACCACACCATACCACATAAATGCGAGTAGCGCCACTGCACCACCCAACCATCAAACGACACAGCGTGACAGAGATAGACGCTAAAAGACACAGACGGGATAAAGCGATAAGTTGGCAATAAAAATTGGCAGCACTTTGGCAGACAGAACTAACAAAAGACTTAGGCAACGAACCCGCTGCCTGCCACCACTAACAGTAAAAGTAACTATTGCGACAACAAACAAGTACTGGAAGTGGAGCTGAACTGAACTAAACTAAACTGAACTGAAACCGAGCCAGTTAATTGTTAATTGTTGACAAGTACTCGCCATATGCAAAGCAAAAGAAGTGCAAATGTACGTTTAATGAGCACCACTGCAACCACTGTGCTGCCACTGTGGTGTCTGCCTGTCTTCCTGCGGTGTTTGCGGTTTTGTTGCTTCCCTGGGAATTTATTTTATACTGCTGGCAAAGTCAATCAACATGAAGAGAAGAAGCTATAAAATGTAATTTCGATATTAACACACTTTTTGTTACATTTTTATTATGCGGTATGCAAAAAACTAATTGTTTTAAGCACACGAGGAAAAAATTAATGAATGTAAGCCCTGCATATTGATATGCATTAAATAATGGTTAGCTAAAGTAAATTTAAACATATTTAACAGGTAAAAAAAATCTCGCGCGCTCAGGCGCGCACGACCTGACAGTCGGGCAAGCCCGACTGTCTTATACCCTGTACCACAGCTCGCGCTGCGCGCTCGCCCGTACTATATCTAATGTAAAATATTCTCTTAATATTATTTATTGAAAGTACCTTCAAATGTACTAATTATAGTTTTTAATAGTTCAGCGCCAAAATGCGCGAACGAACACACACACACACACACACACACACATAAACAAGAGTCCTATTAAATAAATAATTAAACGCACGAATTGCACGCAACGGATCACGCCTAATTCACTAACTTAACGGTCGCAATGATAATCGCGCTTTAAACTATTTATAATAGTACGAATATTATAAATATTTTAAATATTTTAAAAATTACACAACGTATTAGGCAGCAATTGAACGAACGCACAAAACGATTCTGACGATGTGGCAACGCTACCGCCAATACTCAATTTGGCACGATGAAGGTGGCGCTCAAACACTTGTCGCTTGCTTTTTTTGCGTAATCTTATTTTGGCACCTTGCAATTGGTGTTGTTTACATGCGTACATGCACACATGCATATATGGTATTCGTCTATTCTACATGTATGTGTGTTTCTGTTTATACATACACACATACACTTGCTGGGCTGCAGGGCCCGTGCGAAGCAATACATGCAGTATTGAGTAGCTTATATCTCCTATGTTTATTAACCGATTTTAATGCGCTTTTCAGGATAGTTAAATATAATAGAAGAGAGTATATATACCAAATAATAACATTCTATGATTAATATTACGCTTGTTTTTGAACTTTTAAGTTCAACTATTGTGAAGCTTATATCTCCTGTGTTTCTTAACCGATTTCACTGCGCTTTTCAGGATAGTTAAATATAATACAAGAGAGCTTAAGTTCCAAATAACAACCTTCTATGTTTAATATTACGCTTGTTATTCAACTTTTTATGGTAAAAAACACGAGGTTGTGTGAGAGTTTTATTGATTTTTGGGCGTAAAGGGGGCGTGGCATCAACAATTTGAAATAAACTTGATCTGCGTATGGTATGTACCTACCTATAGCAACCAAAACGGCTTCTCTAGCTTTTGTAGTTTCCGAAATCGACGCGTTCATACAGACAGACGGACAGACAGACAGACAGACGGACGGACGGACAGACAGACAGACAGGGCTAAATCGACTCAGCTCGTCTTCCTGATCAAGAATATATATAGTTTGTGGGGTCTGCCACGCCTCCTTCTGGCTGTTACATACATTCGCACAAAGTTATTAACCCTGTTTTTCCCATTTTTCAAATGGGCACAGGGTATAAAAATAAATAAGTAAATAATCATAAAATTAATAATTTATGTATTTTATGTATTTTAAAAATTTGTTTTGAAAATTAATTACTTCAATTTGACATTTAATTTTTAAAAATTCAAATAATTTAATTATATATGAAATTTTTATAATTTTACCTATCAATGAATATGTTTATTTCATTCGTAAGCTATTCTTAATCAATATATTGGTTGTACTTATTCAGTAAGAGTATTAAATAAACATAACTTTTCACTTTTTATAATATCATTATAAAAATGTTTAATTTTTTATAAATATTGATTATTAAATAATACAATTAATAATAATTAAATGCACAAAATTACTGTTATAAGCGTCGTTTGTCACTTTCTTATCAAGGGTCTATCGATAGTTTTACTATTGCCGCCTCGAGCCATTTCTCTTCGTTTTTACGCAAATGCTAATGACCATAACGTTTCGTATATCAAGATAAAATATCTGTGGATCTAACCATCTGTATACATATGATTATTGCCTCCAGATTCTTTTATTATTTTTTTTTTGTGGTTTTTTTTTGGGTAGTTTGCCAGTTAATTTGAATTTTAGTTTAAGATAGTATGTGGGTTTTTATTTTGGCTAAGCGATTCGGCTACCAGCATGTCGAATGAAAAGTATCTTGAAATACAAATAGGGTCAGCGAGTTATATATTTCAGCTGAAACTTGTCTTATTATACCCTGTGCCCATTTGAAAAATGGGAAAAACAGGGTTAATAACTTTGTGCGAATGTATGTAACCAGCCAGAAGGAGGCGTGGCAGACCCCACAAACTATATATATTCTTGATCAGGAAGACGAGCTGAGTCGATTTAGCCCTGTCTGTCTGTCTGTCCGTCCGTCCGTCTGTCTGTCTGTCTGTCCGTCTGTCTGTATGAACGCGTCGATTTCGGAAACTACAAAAGCTAGAGAAGCCGTTTTGGTTGCTATAGGTAGGTACATACCATACGCAGATCAAGTTTATTTCAAATTGTTGATGCCACGCCCCCTTTACGCCCAAAAATCAATAAAACTCACACAACCTCGTGTTTTTTACCATAAAAAGTTGAATAACAAGCGTAATATTAAACATAGAAGGTTGTTATTTGGAACTTAAGCTCTCTTGTATTATATTTAACTATCCTGAAAAGCGCAGTGAAATCGGTTAAGAAACACAGGAGATATAAGCTTCACAATAGTTGAACTTAAAAGTTCAAAAACAAGCGTAATATTAATCATAGAATGTTATTATTTGGTATATATACTCTCTTCTATTATATTTAACTATCCTGAAAAGCGCATTAAAATCGGTTAATAAACATAGGAGATATAAGCTACTCAATACTGCATGTATTGCTTCGCACGGGCCCTGCAGCCCAGCAAGTGTATGTGTGTATGTATAAACAGAAACACACATACATGTAGAATAGACGAATACCATATATGCATGTGTGCATGTACGCATGTAAACAACACCAATTGCAAGGTGCCAAAATAAGATTACGCAAAAAAAGCAAGCGACAAGTGTTTGAGCGCCACCTTCATCGTGCCAAATTGAGTATTGGCGGTAGCGTTGCCACATCGTCAGATCGTTTTGTGCGTTCGTTCAATTGCTGCCTAATACGTTGTGTAATTTTTAAAATATTTAAAATATTTATAATATTCGTACTATTATAAATAGTTTAAAGCGCGATTATCATTGCGACCGTTAAGTTAGTGAATTAGGCGTGATCCGTTGCGTGCAATTCGTGCGTTTAATTATTTATTTAATAGGACTCTTGTTTATGTGTGTGTGTGTGTGTGTGTGTGTTCGTTCGCGCATTTTGGCGCTGAACTATTAAAAACTATAATTAGTACATTTGAAGGTACTTTCAATAAATAATATTAAGAGAATATTTTACATTAGATATAGTACGGGCGAGCGCGCAGCGCGAGCTGTGGTACAGGGTATAAGACAGTCGGGCTTGCCCGACTGTCAGGTCGTGCGCGCCTGAGCGCGCGAGATTTTTTTGCATAAATTTATACTATTTTATTTTTGCTCGATCGCTTATAAAGTCTGCTATAATTATAACTTAATTTTATTTTTGTTTCTCTATATTTTTTAGAAATGCGACAGAGAAAGACTTGGCCTAAGATGGAAAAGTGAAAAACAGTCAAAATTTAAAAATCAACAAAGATTTGTGCAATAAAATTAATGAATAACAAAACCAAGAGATCTACAAATAAAATTCTTTTCGGAGAAAGAAGTTAATTAAGACAAAAAGACAAAAAGTGTTGGTGGTTAAAAGTTTTATTGAATTTCTTGCTGTGTGGCTGTTGTTGCTGTGTTGTGTTGTTGTTTTTTTGATTTTTGCTGTTGTTGTTGATGGGGAGCGTGCAGTTATTGCCCCACATAAACTCGCCCACAAAGTTAAAGTTTTTATTGCATTTTGTAAGTGAAAACCGAAAAATAGAAATGTAATATAAATATGATATTTGATTGCCATTACTCTGTTGATCTTCGCCGTTATTGGTCGACCATGAAAATGTTTTAAAAGAAAAGTAAAGAAACCAAACGAAATTAATTAACGTGTGCAAGTGCGTGTTTAAATAGAGAAAAATTCGTGGCCAAACAGCAAAATGCCAAGCAGTGTAAATCAAATTTGATAAGCAACTCGTAAAAAACCAACAACGGGTCATTGTTCTATGCACACATTAAATGAAAACCCAGTGAAAACCAGATCACGTTACAGTAGTTCCCCAAAATTGAAGGAGAGAGAGTGAGATATTCTAAGACACTCAAGCCGAACTGAACTGGTCAACATCTGAACCTCTGTGCAGCGATCCAATTACCGCCATTTATGGCTGGCAGTATTACAGTTAATTGAGAGTCTAGTAAGTTAACAATTCAATTTATATGCTAGCCTCAAAAAATAGAAAATACTTCAAGTGCTTATCAATTTTTAAGGAACTTTTAATAAGCATAATAGCATAATATGCTTAATTACTAAAATAAATTTAACTTTTAAATTTAAAACATCATATTATATTATTTTGTTAATTTCTAAATTATGTCGTCAATGAAATTCAGTTTCTTTTATTTCCAAATCCAATTTGTTGACAATAATTTCTTCAACTTTATTTGACAAAGCCTGACTTAATAGTTAATTATGCTAAGCTGATTATGTGCGTAAAAACGAAAAACGTTTTCAAAACGTATTTCCATTTAAGTCTGGCGCATTCTAAAACCAATTCACTTAATTTAAATTTAATTTGAAAATGGGATTACGTTGCGTATACGCAACGCGACATTCTAATTTGCAAATAACTTTGTAGCGCACGATAAAAAATTGTGCAATAAAATTGTTAAAAAACTATTACATACACCACAGTATGCCAGTCTGCCAGACACTGGAACAACCCGACAGACATATGTATGCCGCGATTAACTGAGTATTACGATAATAAAAACCCGAAGCCATCTCTCTCTCTCTCTTACTCGCGAATCGTCGGCGAGTCACAGTGTCGCAGAGTCAACTTCTGCCATTTGCTTTGTGTGTGTCTCTGTCGTTTTATTAGCGAAAGTCATCGAGCAGAATAATTGTTGCAATGTGATTTGCGTCTCTCACCGCTCTGCCATTACCCTCCCCCACTGTCCATCAATTGCAGTGCAATCAAGGTGCGGGCTGCTTGTAAGAAATCGTAAAAAACACAATTCCAATTCCAATTCACTTGCGCGTAAAATAAAATTTAGTCTGGGGGGGATCGGAAATTTTGAGTTGAGTTTGGCGAATCTCATTGCAACAGGCAACAACTGTGACCATCTTTGGCTTATTATATAATTTTTGAACCCATTATTCCATTTGTCAAAAAGTTTGTTTGTTATTTTCCTAACTATACCCGAGCCCAAAAAATTATTTAAATGCGTCAACATTTTCGTTCGAGATAATTTGAAATTACTTAAGCGAGAGACCTTGGCTATAATCAGGTACAGTTATATAACAAAAGCTTTTGCTGTTGTTGCCACAGGTACCGAGAAATAAAAAATACGAATACTTGCTGCGAATGCCACAATAAATTGTGTGGGTTTTCATCAAGATTAGGCAGCATTAATGGAGTATTCCATTCAAATGAATAGCCCATAAATTTGTATAAATTTTGATGAAAAGTAAAAGTGATTAAATATTAAAAAATATATATGTTTCAAAAGCGAATCATTTTTGTTTCATTTTAAAAATTTAATTACTACGGAAAACAGCAAAGCTATTTATGGCGCTAATAATTTTATTTATTTTTATACCCTGTGCCCATTGAAAAATGGGAAAACAGGGTTAATAACTTTGTCAGAATGTATGTAACAGGCAGAAGGAGGCGTGGCAGACCCCACAAAGTATATATATTCTTAATCAGGGAGACGAGCTGAGTCGATTTAGCGATGTCCGTCTGTCTGTCCGTCTGTCCGTCTGTCTGTCTGTCTGTCTGTCTGTATGAACGCGTCGTTCTCAGCAACTACAAAAGCTAGAGATGCCGTTTTGGTTGCTATAGATAGGTAGTTATCTTACGCAGATCAAGTTTATTTCGAAAATTGGACGCCACGCCCCCTTGACGCCCAAAAATCAATAAAACCCAAACAACCTCGTGTTTTTTAACATAAAAAGTTGAATAACAAGCGTAATATTAAACATAGAAGGTTGTTATTTGGAACATAAACTCTCTTGTATGATATTTAACTATCATGAAAAGCGCATTGAAATCGGTTAAGAAACACAGGAGATATAAGCTTCACAATAGTTGAACTTAAAAGTTCAAAAACAAGCGTAATATTAATCATAGAATGTTGTTATTGTTAAATATATATTCTCTTATATTATATTTAACTGTCCTGAAAAGCGCATTGAAATCGGTTAATAAACAAAGGAGATACTATAAGCGACGGAATACTGCATGCACACGCCGTTGCAGCTCAGCAACCTTACGCTTGGAAATAGTGTGCGAGCGAGATGGCGATACCATGCACGCTGCTGGGCAATTGTGCGATTGTGAGAACATTTGAACATACAAAGTTAAACAGCAAGCGTAATATTGAACATAGAATGTTGTTATTTGGAACAAAAGCTCTCTTCTATTATATTTAACTATCTTGAAAAGCGCATTGAAATTGGATAATAAACACAAAAGATATAAACGAAACGATGGGCGCCGAATATTTTATTAAATTATATACTGTATTTGCGAGCGCGCAGCGCGAGCTTTGGCACAGGGTATAAGACAGTCGGGCCCGTCCGACTGATCTGCTCCGCCCATTCTGGTTCTTTTATGAAACGCATTGTTTTTTATTCGGCATAGATTTCTTTCAACATTAAAAATTGCAACACTTTTTTTTTGCAAACTGTCAGCTACTTTTCTATAATTATTTTATTCATAGAACTTAGGATTTCATTTGCCGACTGAGAATAAAAGTAATTTCAAGGGGCAGTATTAAAAAATGTCCAAGAATTATAACCAACAACTCTATACATTAAAGTCAACTTTCTTCTTGCCATTGTTGTTTTTATTATAATAGTTGTTGTTATTATTCTTGTTGTTGTTGTTACTGTGCTGCTGTGTCATTACATAGACCAGGCCATTGACATGGAATGACATCACATTTCAACTGGCGAGTACAACTAGAAATTATAATTAATATGACAGCAGACTGTCTACACTTAACTCTTATGCTGTATGACTGAATAAAACGAATGCATGAATGAATAAACGATCACAGACATGCACTACCCATACTCATGAGTATGTGCAATTATCAAATGACAAACAAATAACAAGCTTCTAATAGTCGCACTAGTTCAGTGAATGGATGTGAACCAATAGGACTATTATATATAAGAGATTTTAATTAAATAAATATAGTAAATAATTAAAAATATATTTTCATTTTTTTTAATTTTTGTAGTTTTGTTTTATTTTTGAACAAATTTATTCTAGCCTTATTGAAAATTTATGTTTTTTTTCTTTATTTTTAATTTATTTACTTTCTGTTCATGTGGTATTTTTTATTAAAGCTACAAATTTGGTTGAATTTATGTATTATAAATAAAAGCTTAATAAACCTTTGTAAAATGTATTCTGGTCTTCACTGTCTGTCTCAATAAATTAAATAAACAAAATTAATTTAATGGCAGTTATAAACTACTCAACAGCTAGTAAAGCCCGGACGGATCCACTCACTTCTTTGCCTGATCTATCCCATACCCTTTTGCTATGACTGACGGGCAGACTGACTGTAAAACTGACTGACTGGATGAAATGAGACAAGTGAATGCTGATTGACCCACTGAAACTGGAGCTGAAGCAGAAACGGAAAAACAGTAACAGATACTGCTCCGGGGAGTGCTTCACTCGGGATGGCGGACTGTGGGCATGATGGGCAACGTGCATTTCATGCAAATTAACGACAGTATATTTACCAGCATTAAGGCGGCTTTGGGCAACATTCATTACAAGCATTTAACGTTTATATATTTTACTTTATTTGGAAAGATTTTCACTTTCAATCTGTCAAATTGTCACACTCACGAATGGAGATCGAAACTCATTGTTCGATATTCGTTTTTCGAATTTCGTTTTTGTTTATGGAGCATTCAATAACGAAAAGTGATTGCCGCACGATTTTTATTTTTATTTAACTTCAACTTGTGCTCTTTTATGTTGTACCTCTATTGACTGTCAAGTGGCGGGCACGTCAGATCTACTCAATGGAGTCGTTTACTGGGTTCCCATTATACTATGGAGTATTTCTTCTTCTGCGTTTTCTTCTTCTTCTTTGGTTCGCACGTGTTGCCCACTTCCGCAGCGTTCCCCTACTACGCCCATGGATGAGATTGAATATTTGGCTTTGTGTTCCCATATTTCCTATGGAAATGAGCCTCATCATTTCTTTAAAGGGATCTTAATTTTCACTCTATTGAAACAGGTGCGATTCCGTTATGATACTAGGTGAGAGTAAAACAGAGAGGAGGAGAAATGAAAATTACTTTATTTAGAATACTCGAAGAAACAGTTTGGGCCTCAGTAAATCCAAATTAATTATGTTGCCTAGAGTTTGAGGGCACAAATGAAATTATAAGAAGCCCAGCTCCGGCCTATCATAGAATAGAATACAACTGAAAAGAACTGAATAAAGATCGACCTTAAAAGCAGCAGCGTCATGCTGCTCTGGGCACAGGCACATGGAAAAAAGTAAATATTTGGACAATGGGAACAAGGCAAAAGGTTCCGACGGGGTCGCTCTAAATGAGGAAAAACGTTGAAAACTACACATAAACAAACACAGACTGACGGAAGGACGGATGGACGGACAAACAGACAACAACAAACATAACAACAACAACTTGGCTGTGGGCATTGGCTATGGGTCTGAAGAGGTATGAGACTGGTCCAGTCAAAGGTTCAAGTGCAGCACGGGCCTAGCCATTAGCTCAGCCAAAGCCAAGTTAATAAAGCAAAGACCTACGAAAGCGAGATGGAGAGACAGAGAGATAGAGAGACAGAGAGTGTGTGAGTGAACACCAGCTACACACAGGCTCTGAAGTGATTTATGTTTGTGGCCCAGACTGTGACACCTAACAGCTTGAAAACGTGTTGCTTTTATTTTTATTCAGTTTCAAAGAGCTCTCATCAGTTTCCCCACTTTGTGGCACATGCAAAGCGTTCGCTTTTCCTACTTTTTTCCATCATTCCTCATTCTTCATTATGCATTCTGCATTCTGCATTCGTACGTTCACATTTCATGACAGTCCACAGTGCGTATGTGTGATGTGTGCTTATGTTGACGTATCGTATAATTGATTAATGTGTCGCTTCTAAAGTTGTTTAGCTCAACCGCAATCAGGCGCCAGCTGTTAGAACACAGTCAAGCTATGAAGTTAATGGCTCACACTTTGTTAATAAATTATAGTCAAATATATAGCTATTTTTATGTATGTTTTAATACCTTACAGTTAAGAGAGCCTAATGAGATAATACTATAATACCCGTCTTTAAATTAGTTCTGTATTATCTTACCTACTTGCAACGAGTTCTACGTGGCCCATGCTCCACTGTTTCTTCCTAATTTATTATCTAAACGTTTGCATAATGATCAGCATAATTATGTTTTCCCAGCTTAGCACCGTTGTTGACTTTCAGGTACAATGACTTCCATTGCGCACTGTAGTCGCATCTATCTGGAGGGCAATGTATGTAGTGTGTTTCACATAGACAAAGCACTCAAAATTTGTGTTTACGTTACGCGCTGTGATTATAACAAGCGATCGGGGTCTCAAAAGACGCCGACTTCGGGTTGGCCTTAGACCGGGACTTTTAGATGGACATGTGCTATCTAACTTATGCGATAGTATTCAGCTCACCCTGAGGCAACGACTTGCGTGTTTGGCTGTAGTTGTTGTAGTTCCTATTGCTGGACGTGTCGATCCAGTTGTTTATCTTATTCATTAGCCTGGGCGGCCTGTCATCTGTGCCGTCGCCTGTCGATCGATTCTCGATTCTTGATTCTCCATTCCGGGGCTCTCGTTTGCCGATACTTGTTTCTGTATGCTCTGGGCTGGCAATTGACAAAACGCCTCTCGGCTAGATGGGCTGATGCCAGCCTAAACATTTTCCATTTTTCCTATTAGCTGTGAGTTTTCCGCACTTTACCACACGCCAAACAGTGCCAACTGTACACTGAAAAAAAAAACAGTTCGGTACTTAAACAGAGGTTTATACTATACTACTATACTACTTTATACTATACTGTTCAGAAATATTTTGTTTATATTGATGTACTCGTTTAATATATTTCATTTAAGTTTGGTATTTATTTATTATCGTATTTATTTTGCTCAGTGTAGCACTTAGTTGTTAAGTGACTGACGCAAATTGCGCAATTGTTATTACAATTACTCTTCAAGTGGCTGTTGCAACTAGTCTTTTAGCTTGCAACTGGCAACTGGCAACTGCAACTGGGCAACTTACCACATTCAGTGGACTCTGCTTGCATCAGTTCGTCAATTTCTCAATTTACCAAATTACCAATTTCCCAATTGTTGCATTTTTCTAATACTTTGCAGTTGAACAAAATGATTTGGCCTTTGGCTTTATCTCAGGCTTAGACTTTGACTTTGACTTTGAACTGAGCCTAGAACTGGGACTGTGACTTCAAACTGGTGGCTGAATTGTTATTGGATTCTGTCTGATCGTTTGTCAGTCTGCGGCTACCAGTCTTTTCTTTTTTGTTTAGGTCTTCTCTAAAAGATAGTCATTAGCACAACAGATTGCTTTTACTGCTTCTGTTCTCAGAGCGTATAAACGGGGTAATTACCTTTTGGGTAGGCAAAAAACTGGGAAAAACAACTACTAAAAGTGTGCCAGTCGCTCAACTAACAGATACTATAACACTTACAGGTATTCTTCTCAAACAATTCTCTTACTTAAAATTGGTCGGATCTGATCGGAGTTTTGGGCTATGATTAATTTACATTGAATACCAAAAATATTTTCTCATTATCTAACTTCTTGTTTCTAATTTTGTAAAATTTGGAAAGATTCTAAAGAATAATGTCTAAATGTTTTCTCGCCATCATACATAGCTTCACAAATTTTGTTGTACAGGGTATGTGAAAACTAAAGCGAAAACAATGGCAACAAAACGCTTTGTGAAGGAAATGAAAACGTAACAAAATGAATTTGCAACGGTTCAGGCCCTCAATAGTCCAATAGTATGTGGCGTGTGGCAGTTATCCGTTGCCAGTTACCTATTGCCACTTGCCACTTGCCAGTTTTTGTGAGCGAACCTAACCGAACCACAGCGCCCTAAAATAAAGTTATTAGATTGAAAATTACAGTTTGTTTTTTATATTTTATTTCAATTCCAGTTGAAATCCATTGGGTAGTTGTAATGAACGTGGCAGGTCAATTTGTCAGTCAATTGATTCACTAAATAGCATCATCACAAACCGATAAACGAAAATTGTGCTTGAATTAATGTCATACCCGTTGAAATTCGATCACAATCTTAAGTTTAAATTTCAATCAGCCATTTTTCCTCTTTGCTAGATGACGTGCAGAAAACATTTCGTATCCAGTTCAAAGAGTTTTATAATTGCCAACGACTTAAATGATGGACATTTAGTTGATGAGGACTAAGAGTTTTAAGTGCTTTAAACGGGTTTTACACTCCACCATTTTGGCTAAGCACTCTACCGTTCCACTCCTAGTATCCAAATCATTTGCAATAATTGTTATGTATCGATCATATCCATTGCAACTCATAACTGTACCAGTTATGGACTCGCATGTTGTTAACTGTTATGGCACTGGCTAGCAGTCAATAGAGCAAATTTAGGATGACATGAAGAAATAAATTTATGGTCACAATATAATTAATTTATGTGTTGATTTATTGCGCTATTTAGGATATTGTTTATTGTAAAGACAATTATCCAGCACTGGTAAATTCAATAAAATTATTTTTTAGCTTAGTATGCCATCCCTCTCTCGCACGCATATGAAAATGCAAAAGTTCGATAACTGTCTTAATCATGAACCGATTTTAATAAACTTCACAGAATCGGAGATATGTATGCATCATCTCTACAGTTCGCAGTATTTATGTAAACAGATTTATATCTCTTATATTATTGGACAATGTAGGCTTTGAACATAAAAACCAATATTTAAACTTAACTTTGGATTGTTTTTACGGATAGCTCTAAAAATATATTCATTGAATAAAATTATATTATATTATATAAAATAAACACAGAAGATATTAACGAAACACAATTGCTTTGGCAGTGCGGCCATTAAATTAGGGCCCACATGCTGCTGCGATTCGTATTTAACATCTGCACCGTGCAGTCTGCTTAAATATTTGAAATTTGTATTCTTGTATACTGTGCTTACTGTGGCTATTTAATTACTATTTTATTCTGACTATATAGACCATTATACCATATTAGTTTTGAATTTTAATGGGATATAATACCCAAGTACTTAACGGGTTTCTATTAGCTTAATATATATGGCTTAAAGACCTGCAATTGAGCCGGTTCGCATAAGATGCGTTAGTTGATTCACTTGCCTCTTTTGCTTCCCTTGGCTGTATAATTTTTACTTATGGTTATCCTCACTAATTATAGTAGCTCTGCAACATTCCAAGAACCCACCATACTCCCAGCTCAAAACTAACAACAACAAACTCTTCTGATTCTTCTCTTTCCATTCGCTTCTATGGTCAATTCTGCAGACATGCGCCCGGCACGTTACCGATGAAGCAAACAACTTTAATCAGACACAGACACAGGTAAGTTGTCAACCAGGGCAACCTGGGAGGGGGCATTGGATGGAGTCGGTTGCAATATGAGCTAGGCTTGTAATCATTTGTTGTTGCCTCTCTTGTGGGTGTTTTTTGTATGGCATTAAGTAAACTTTAATTAAATTTCAAAATGATTCCGCTTTGATGAGCCCATGTAGGCAGCCTGCATGGCTTGTTGTCTGCGGCGTGTGGCATGTGGCATGTGGCATGTGGCTTAAGGCACACTTGCTTTGGGACATGCCACACACACAACCACTCACACACACACACATAAGTACATGCTTATTATTAATTGTAGCATATGTTGTCTGCTTGCCTTAAAAACATATTCGTGCGATCACATATATTTTTTTCAGCTAACAGCAAAAAGACAAAAAACTGATTATGAGGCAAAAGTGAAAAGTTGTAATTAAACCAGTCACTGACTGGCTCTGCACTGCTCTAAGAAAAACTGCAACAACTGTGACTGCAACAACGACAACAGCAACAACAACTACAACAATAAGCACAACAGCAACGACAAGTCATAAAGAGTAGAAATCGCTGAGGCGACGTGCCCGTTTCTTCTTCTCCTGCTTCTCTTTTTTTGGAGGCAACAAAACATGCGACAAGTGCACTTAATTAGCAGGGAGCATATTGTAGAACCTAGGGGTGTGGGAGAAATGCTAAGAGGGAACAGGAGTTAAGAATGGTAGCAGTTCCGGCAGACAACAAGTTTAATTTTCATGTTTTTTTTATACGCTTTTTTCTATGGTAAAAATTACATGTTTCAGATGGAGAATTTCCAGTTTTATTATCTAATGATATTGTGTTCAGGTGTCTTCTTTAACGTACCGCTTGAAGTGGGCGGCATTGTTTACATTTATGCAAACATGCACGGTTGCCCAATGGAACTAAGAAATATCACCTCATATTAATATAAAATCATTGTTTTGCTGCAACTAGAATTTTAATAGATTAAACAAATTTTTTTCATAAAAAAAATTGTTTTTGTGTCTAAACCCCGTATGAAAAATGTATTGACCGTTTTGTACAAGCTCTGTATAATGGCGAATAGTGTACTATATTTTCAATAACAGTTTATTCACAATTTGCTTACAGAAATTTAAGGAACGGAAGAGTACAATTTCAGTTTATTTTGAACTTGAATCGATAAATTATTAAAACTTATAGTCTGCATTTTAGCCGGAAGCGTGGCTCATCTTTCAACTTCAGGACAACGTTATTAACTATAAATATATTATCAGGACGATAACTACTGCAAATCTCATAGTTACTTATTATTTTTATCAATGTCAATTTCAATGAGATCATAGCATATTTTGTACCTGAAAATAAATTATACAATTCAAACCTATAATAAATGGTTATTAGTTTTAGAATTACCCAAACAGTTCCGCTTGCCCTTCATAAATAGAATAAAAGCGTAAGGATGCTTTTCTTATAAATATTCAGTTAAAAAGTTTTTCGGGTTAAATATATCTGCATTGGGTCCCCAAATATCTTTGTTTCGTTGGGTCCCAAACATGTTGAAAACGGAACTTAAACCATTAGGTAAAACAGCACCCTTCTTCAGTTTCAAATTTTGGGTCAATACTCGTGGGGAAATTGGTAGTGGCGGAAGCAATCGAAGACTCTCATTTAATATTAAATCTATATAGTTTAATTTCTGTAAGTCCTCATGCGATATATCGAAATTTCCAACCAATCCAATTCGGGATACATGGCCAGGTAAACCAAAGTGTTCCGAATAATGAGTGCGCTTGTTTCATATGCAGCAGCCACTATTGTAAATGCTTCGTCTTCTATATCCTTATAATTGAATTTGCCATTTTTGTATTGTTTTTCCGCTATGCTCAAAAATTAGTTATTATTTTGTCCGGAGTTTGCCTCTAGTCCTTTCCTAACCATCTGGAGAAAGAATTGGATTTTAATGAACACCAAAACATGTTTTCATACCAAACTTTTTAATAAACTCCTACTCCCGTTAAATAAAGTATCAATTTATTATTAAGCCACGGGGAGACACTCAAATTTGCTCAGGTTTCGAGTACACTTTTAATATACATATAAACATAAGAATCCGTGGATTTCGGGTTAGTTTAGAAACTTACTACTTAAGGCTATTTATAATGGTTTTATTCTGGTAAAGAGGATCGCTTTTAATGTCTGTTTTAAAAAGTGTATCTGAAATTCGAAAACATTATTTAATTTTTGTATACCCTGTACCCATTAAAAATGGGTACACTCTGATCAAGAATATACATATGTATATACTTTGTGGGGTTTGCCCCGCCTCCTTCAACCTGGATACAGTTTCTCAAACGGCATCTCTTGTTCTGTTTTTTTTTTTATCATTTTTTCTGTATGTATTATTTGTAAATCTGTGGGCATTAATATTAAATACAGTTTGAGTTTGCTGTAATAATGGAGTGATCTTTAAACGGCGTATCGCTGTATCGTCGAGTAAGGCATGTTTAGGCTCTAGTTCCAACAGACAAGTTGCTAAGTGTATTTTTGGGAGACTAAACCGTTTGTATTTTGTATCTCATAATTATATATCCTGTCTTACGTAGATCCGCAGCGTCGAAGATGTGGCCCAAGCAGCGTTGGCTAGTCAACAGAGCAACTGCAGCGATAGCAGCAGCCGAAGGAAGCAAAATCAGCAGAAGAAACCAAATAGTAGAAGTATTACTAGCCTTAATCTTAGTCAGCAAATGCCTTGTCTCAGGCGCAACAGCGGCGCTTATAACACCTGCAGATGGAACAGGGGAAGCTGCAGGGGAAATCTTCGAGTACGAGCCGATATCCTCGAACGAGGATGAGGGCAGCGTATCGTTGCCAAATTTCTATCGTAGTCCACATCGCCTGGATGGCTACTATACACCAGCTGATCTACAGCGGAGCCACAACTACAAGATCAGTCCGAAGCCATGCTCGTTCGGGCGCGTCGAAGGCACCTGCATGTTCGTCTGGGAGTGCATCAAGTCCGAGGGCCAGCACGTGGGAATGTGCGTTGATTCGTTCATGTTCGGCTCCTGCTGTGCCCACAACTACACGGACAACATTGTGCTGCCCCAGACACCGTTTGCCTACACGCGACCCACCAAGCCGCTGTCGCTCAGGCCGCGCCCACCGCCGCCGCCACACAAGCCGCTCATCAGGTGGGTCAACATTACATTTAAGCACTTAAGCGAAATATATATATATATAAAAATCATAAAAAATAACAACTAATTTGATGTGTTGCTGCTTCGTGCTTTCTTCGCTGCTCATGCCTTCTAAATAACTTTCCATTTCCGTTGGGTCTGCAGTGGCATGACAACTATAGAGCGTCCACATGGCGCTGGCACACTTGTCATCCGTCCATCGGGTCCCCATCATCAGGGTCCGCTGTCGAGGCCCCATCCGAGGCCCACGTCCCCGCCAAGCGATCTGCTCAGCTCGGCCAGCCAGGCCACAGTCGGTTCCAGTGAGTAGTACTAAATATACTATATTAAATGGCGCCAATTCCATTGTTATGTCTTGCACACAAACACACAGACAGTATTTGGCATACATCAACGCAGCAGCAGCATCAGCAGGCAGAGCATCATCATTGGCAGATGTCGACGGAGCCAAGCTTTATTACCAAGCCGCGACCCACCGGCTGGACCAAGCCCGGCATCATGCACCAGCCCCCCGTCAAGCCGCCAAAGCCCACAAAGAAGCCGATTGTCTACGAGCGGCCACCGCCAACGCCAACTACAACAACAAGAGCAACAACAACAACAACAACAACAACGACGACGACAACAACGACAATGAAACCGAAACCGAAACCCAAACCCAAGCCCAAACCCACCAGGCCTCAGGTATGTAAATAATTCTAAGCCTTTCTCCCCATGCTTCTTCCTTCGCCATTCTTCATTCCTCCGCTTTGCGTCTCGAGTCTTTTGAGTCTTCAATCTTCACTCTGCTGTGTTGTGATGCATTGATGTCGAAAGCGAAACAAACAAGCGACGAGGTCATTTACTCCTCAACTGGACTCCTAGGGACTCTCGATTTCCCCTCCACAGATTCCGCTGATCCGGCAGGCTGGCCACAGCCTTGGGGGACATTTTATTGTTTGCACAAAGTCAGAGCACTACCCAAAGAGCTGATGTAAGATTTCCTTACAAGAGCTGCAGCTCTGGGGTGTGTTGTTTCGCAGGGTATACCATGGGCATAGGGTATATGCACTATAACAAATCAGTAAGAACGAAGCAGTTCAGCCGGACGGAGAACTACATCTAACCGACAGTAGGAGATCCTGTACTATGTGCTTTAATAATACGCATAGAGTCGCGCAAATTGTCTTTTGCATATCTTTGCTGTTTCCTATCCGATCGTAATACCGGAGCTTTACAATTGCGTTTAATAGCTTTTGAGAATTAGAAAAACCAACATACCAAAAATGTACAGGATACAGTAGAGAGTCTAAAAACATTTCTATTTGTTGATCTAAATCAAAACTCGCAGGGTATACGCTAGTCGGTCAGTCCAAGTGTTGTGGCTTGTGCCTCCACTGAGATTTCGCAGTAGAATGAAAAATTGATTCTTTGCATGTGAAATATTTTATTGTTGTTGTTGCTTGGGGAGCTGCTTGAGCAACTATTAGCATAATGTTTACCACTTTTGGCTACCTTCCAGCTGTCGCCGGGCACATCATTAGCCAGCACATCCTCCTCATCAGCAACTACAGCACACTCAACCACAAAGGGTTCGACCTCAACCACATCAACCACAACAACAACAACCACAACAAGAAAACCCACTAAGCCCTATCAGCGACCCACCACAGGAGGCACCCCGACCAGCGCATCAACAGGGGGAACATCCTCGGCCAGGCCACAGCCAAGTGTCGGCGGTTCCAGCCAGAGACCGATGCCACAGCAGCCACAGCAGCCACAGTTGCCCACACGGCAGCCAGGTGCCACATCGGGCATCGAGTCCAATGAGATAACGGGCTCATCCACACACGACGACGCCGGATTGGGTTCAGGCCTGCTGCTGCCCAATGTGAAAACCATTTCGGCTGCACGAAGCGGTGAGTACTGCCAAGAGATACAGCCACGCCCACTCTGGGACATTGCGACACAATGCCATTTGTTCTGATACACAGTGCAAAATAACCTATCAAATTGTTAAACAATTGATAGGAAAAACTCTCATTTAATCAACTATGTATATATTTATTATCGAAATTGAAGCTTTTATTGAATATAGAATAATACACATACATATTTAATTTCATTTTTGATTGATTTTCATTTATTCTATTTGAAATCTTAGTAAAAAAAAATGAATATAAATTTCCTTTGAACCTATAGTAAATATGCGAATTTATTTTGTTTAATTAAACAATCTTTCAAATTAAGACAATTTATTAATGATAATATTACACCCAGAGAAAAAAATGTAGTAAATTTAACAATTCTGTATTTAAATTGAAAATTTATGGATATATTTCAAAAGGAGAAATGAGGAATATAAATAAGTATCCACTGTATTCCGCATTTAAAATTTGTATTATTTAACATATGTATATCTGAAAATTAACTTGTTTAAATAATGCTAAAAAAAAGACAATTGTAAGTACACACCAATACTAAAACTAGATTAGAATAGAACTAGAATAATTTACTATTATTATTAAAGGCATATAACATTAATCTGTTTATTTCGCTTACCCATTTATATCACTCAAATTGCTCACTTGCCGATCAGAATATTTAGGATTTCCCATATTTTATTCATGTATGCAATGTGCAATTTACTAATTAAGCAAATTTCTCCCTGTGCTTCGTGTGGTGTGCAGAATGCGGTCTGCCGATGCTGACGCGTCCGGAGACTCGCATTGTGGGCGGCAAGAGCGCGGCATTCGGTCGTTGGCCCTGGCAGGTGTCTGTGCGACGCACCTCGTTCTTCGGCTTCTCCAGCACCCATCGCTGCGGTGGCGCTTTGATCAACGAGAACTGGATAGCCACGGCGGGGCACTGTGTGGATGAGTGAGTACCAGTGTATGGACGGTGTGCACCGCACCACTCCGCACCACAAACAAGACTATATTTATTTCTCCCCGTTCCGTCTCCCTCCCAGTTTGCTTATCTCTCAGATACGCATACGCGTGGGCGAGTACGACTTCTCGCATGTGCAGGAGCAGCTGCCATATATAGAGCGTGGTGTGGCCAAGAAGGTGGTGCATCCCAAGTACAACTTCTTCACCTACGAGTATGATCTGGCTCTGGTCAAGCTGGAGCAGCCGCTCGAGTTTGCGCCCCATGTCAGTCCCATTTGCCTGCCCGAAACGGAGAGTCTGCTGATTGGCATGAATGCCACGGTCACTGGCTGGGGTCGCCTCAGCGAGGGCGGAACCCTGCCCTCGGTGCTGCAGGAGGTGAGTTTTAAAGAAGATTTTCGTGCTGTACTTAAAAAAGGTACAAACGGGTCTATTAAGTTGGTGCAAATGAGAAATGTGTGTAGACCCCCCAAAGTATATAATCTTTATCAGGATAATGAGCTGAGCCGATATAGCCATCCGTCCGTCTGTCTCTCCGTCCGTCCGTCTGTCCGTATGAACACCTAGATCTCGAAAACTGTAAGAGCTATAAACAACATTTATGATGCTTAGGTTCTCCACATCAAGTTCGGTTCCGATTTTTTGATACCTCCCCCCTCACCAAAGAACCTCAAAAAACACCGGCTGACTAATAGATCTCGCAAAATTAACGCACAATTTAAAAGGCATAGACTTGTAATTTGGAACGTACGTAGCTCATGGCATTCTTCATCGATGTTGTGAATTGAATTACGATTTGATAAAAAGCATCGAAGATATTCAAAAGACAATTTGCTCGACTGTTATTGAAGCACAAAGTGCAGGGTCTGCTACTGTCGGTTTCGTCCGACTGTAGCCTTTCGCAGAAGGCTTTTTCTTATATAGTATATTGTTGTTGTTGTTGCACACACCCAATCAACGTTCCACACCCTCTCGTCTCTTGTGCCAGGTCTCGGTGCCCATTGTGAGTAACGACAATTGCAAGTCCATGTTTCTTCGCGCCGGTCGCCAGGAATTTATACCGGATATATTTCTATGCGCTGGCTATGAAACAGGAGGCCAGGATTCCTGCCAGGGCGACTCAGGTGGTCCGCTGCAGGTAAGCCTCACCCGTTTGTCTCCATAATATCGCTGAATTATGCATTCCCATTGCAGGCCAAGGCGCCCGATGGTCGCTTCTTTCTGGCGGGGATCATTTCCTGGGGCATTGGCTGTGCCGAGGCGAATCTTCCCGGTGTCTGTACGCGCATCTCGAAGTTTGTGCCCTGGATACTGGAACACGTCAGATGATGAACAAAAGCGGCTAGGGGAAAGTGTGTGTGGAGTGGAGGGAGAAGGGGACGCTCCACACTTTGTTATTTGTTTTAATTTATTTAGTTAATACTCGTAAGTTTGTGTGATTTTATGTATTAAACGAATCTTAAGCTTAGTTAGCTACAATTTTAACAATTTCCGATTTGACGAACAGTTGGCAGTGCGAAATTGCCACGCCCCCAACTCATGCAACGCCCACATAGTCAAGAGCCCCGTCCATTAATTTAATTTAGCGAAAATTGTAGGCTGATCTTAAGTTAACAAAAGAAAACAAAACAAAACATATAATACTATCTGTATATAATCTTACAAAATCAGAAATTAGAAAGTTGATAAAGTCATTTTTATTGTGCAGTTGTTGGAATTTTAGTCTAGGCGTATTTAACAATTAACTAAAGCTATATAATTTATGAAAAACAAAAATGCATACACACATCGTAATGTTGTATCTTGCCCAAAGAACAAGTTTATTTATAATGAATAATAATGATAAAAATACAATACAATTTTTAACAATCTCTTTACTCACAAAGTTTGATTCGGGGAGGACAAAATAAACTGAACTACAATTTAATTGTATTACTTTTCCGTTGTGTTTTTGGTCAGAAGAAACTTTAGACCGCAAAGCATTGAATTTCATTTAATTTATTTAATTTTCTGTCTTATTTTCATTGACCATGGAGTTGAAAGCACTTCAGTTGCGCATTTATTTCGGTTCCCATGGCACATTACGCCAACTTCTCGTATTGCCCTCGCTTGGAGTGTAATTATGCATTATCATTATAACAATCTACCACTGAATTCATTCAAGTTGGACTTCCAGCTATTGCCGCAGCTTCATCTTCAGCTTGAGGTTTCATGTCAAGTGCGTAAATGATGTACACAACAATTGCAGCCGGCTAACGGCGTCGATTTTCGATCGATTCACTCGATTCATTCATTCATTAAGTCTTTCAGTCTACGAGGCTTTCAGTCAGCACCATGTCTGGCCTGGGGGCTAGGGCAATGATGATTGGCACAATCCATTTGGCTTGGCTAAGCGAGCCTCGAGCCCCAGTCGCGAGTGTGGAATGAAATCGAGTTATAATGGCAAATTTCACTTTTCAGCAAATGACATTTGACACCAGTGCGAACAATTAATCAAAAGAAATCAAACAAAAAGGTTGATTTGAAGTGGCGTCACTTTGAAGATTCTCCTGGCCAAATAAAGGTGTAATGCCAGATTTCACTTTTGATACGCGACTAGAGCTTTATTGGGGGCAGCCGACATGTGCCAAGAACCTTATCAGATCGAGTAACATCGAACATATAGTAGAGTAACAGATGCTGTCTACAAAATCAAACTAGCGCATATCACGGGGGTTCGGGTATCGATTGCATTGGGTGTCGTTGTTAGTCAGGCTGCTACTTCTTCTTGGGGAAGAGCGTTTCCTTCGCCTCGTCGTACATGTCCAGGGCGAAATACTTGAGATCCTGCACCGAAGTGGGGAAGTTCTTGAACGGCTCCAGCGGCACCTCGTCGCCCGGCTTGACGCCCTTCACAAAATTGTACGCGACGGCGAAGATCTTGCGCCCCTCGTGGAGCACCAGACGCGCGTTCTCCTCCGCTTGCCGCGGGTAGCACAGCGAGGCAACGGTGCCCGCACCTATGGTCGTGTAGAATGCTTTCTTGATGACGCCGCCACGTGCGGCAAATATGAAACCCGCCAAACCGCCCATCACAATTGCCCCGCTGCGGTGCATCGAGTTCTGAGGCTCGTTGAGGAAGTCGATGGAGCGCTGCGTATGGTCCTTGGCGGTTCTGTAGTAGTCCCCGACCACAGAGGCCCTCTCGGCCACCACATTGTAGCCGCTCTTCACCTCCATGCGCACCGCCCGTATGCCCCGCTCCAGCTCCGCGTAGACGGGACTCTCCCGCTGCACCGCATGCCGCTTGGGCCTGCAACAAGAGGTTAATAGCATATATCCAGGCATATATCGCATATAGCTTACTCGGACTTTCGTAGGGAGGCGTAGATGGGCAGCTCGCTGGGCCGGCAGATCATGGAGTCCGCGGGGGGCGAAGCGGAAGCCTGTTCCTTTTGTGGGGTCGCGTGGACAGCGACCGCTGCGGCTAAGAGCGTTGTGCGCATCATTTCTGGACTGCCGCTGAGATTGATATTGTCACAATTGTATCACTAGAATTTCAGTGTAATTTAAATCGGTTTGGATCGGAAAATCAAAATGCTGCGAATTTTACCTCAGCTGGCTGTTAACATTGCATAATGTGCTGCACGATACGACTGAATGATGAGGGCCCCGTTAACAGCTGTACAGCTAACAGTGTAGTCTGGCAACTGTCTCACTTGAACAAAAAATACAATTTAATTTGAACGCTTACTGAAGGTTGTAGTGTAAAATTCTGAATTTATTAAACATTTTGGCATATTTATCAGTGCAACTGCAACTGTTAGCTTATCCAACCATTTAAATAACGGAAAATGTTTGCTGTTATTAACAGCGCATGTCGATGTTTTAGAGTGACCATCACCATCAAAATGCAGTGGCGCGCAAACAGTTTTTAAACACTTAACATTTGAACTTACAACTGCCTATTTGAGTGCTTAGCCGAAGCAAATTTATTATTCAATTAGCCTAGCAGAGTTTTATAAGTTTCAGATGCAACGAAATTGGCTGAGCTCTCAGTTTGGCCTTGTTCAACAATCGTAGGTTCGCGCGCTGTTAATCGAACACCCTGTGCCAAGGAATGCCCTAAAAAATACCGAAAAACTGCGCGCATTGGGTTTGCAGCTGACAGCCCCGTACATAGATATCGCGAGAAACACAAAATTGGCAAATAATGAAATAATACAATTAAACTAGGCTTAAAACATGGCAGCTAAACCAGTAACGAGGCTAAACTAATGCCAACAGGTGAGTGCCAAGTGCCAGCAACAGTGTTTATTACAAAATTCAGCTGTTGGGCAACAACTCGACCTAACATTGCCTTAACATTTGCCAATGAAAAATGCAAATCGAAGAGAAATAGAACGCGAAATATTTGTGAAATCAAATCAACATTTGACACACGCATTTAGCTCCAATTATAGTGTATTAAGTAATAGTGGCAAGAAAATTAGCGCGTGAATGATAATGCATCATTTCCTTAACACCTGCCCGTGCTCCACACACCTGCTGGGCCTGTTATCAGTAACAGCAACAACACCAACAACAACAACAAGCACCACAGCAACAATAACAACAAAAATAATAACAACAACGACAACAGCCAAAGGCCTGTGAATTCTCAAGGACACGACGTAAAGTAGGTGATGCGCACACTTATAAATATCTTCGATTTGCCCAATCTTTTTTTTTAATTCAATTTAAGTATATTTAAAAATCTCTCCATTTCTCCCTCTCCCTTTCTCCTCCCCTCTCTCTGAAGCATGGAGTTGGCGCAACGCAGCGGAAACAGCTAAACGTGTGCACAATACTAAAAAGTAATAATAAAAAGTAATTAATGGGGGCCATGAACCAACAACAGCAGCACCAACAACAACAGCAACAACAAACAGCAATAGCAACAGCAACAGCAACAACAACAGTTACAACAGTTACAACAGCAAACTCTGACGAATAGGAGGCCACCAAACATTAACTTCAACTGAGCAATCAAGACTAGTCATAAGTTCATATGGAAGCGACCGCAAGATCCAAGTTTAGGTAGGTGCATATAGCATAAGGTCACAACTACCACATAAGGATTAAATATGTACTACATATATCTAATACACTTACAGAAAACTTTGCTATAATCTTACAAATTTCGTATAAATTATTTTATTTACTTGAGATAATACTTCAAAAACAGAAGAAAATAAGCATACATTTACATTAACAAATATATAATACACTTACCGAAAACTTTAGGTTATACCCTTACTAATGTCATCATAATTTATTTAATTACTTAAGATAAGTATTTCCATAGTTGCAAGTATTAAAATTTATAAATTAAATAGTTAAATGAATTAAATAAATAACAGACATAGATTTCAGTATCAAATATACCTTCAATACATAATATAATAATAGTGCAGCCAACTTATAATCTTAGTAATTTCCGACAATTTGTTTTTATTTACTTGTAAAAAGTATGGAAACTAATACATCATTATTTATAAAAAATCATTATTTATTAGGGTTTCGAATATAAGTTGGATTTAAAAATGTCTAATATGCTTACAGAAAACTTTAGGTTACAATCTTATTCAATTAATTTCATATTAATAAGAATTATTAAGAAGTGATTACGTTACTTATTTCATATGCTACAAGTAAATATTCTCATAAATTAATGCATTGGTCACGAAGAACTATAAAAATTATTTACTAGGATAACGAATGTAAATTTGCACTAACAAATATCAAATACACTATCAGAAATCTTTTTACAATTTTGCTAATTTTATATAAATTAATTTCGAAGTATAACATAAATTAGTATATCATTATAAATTAAATTATATTAGGCTTACGATTAATTCCAAGTTAAAGTTAGTAAAACCATTTGTTCAAGTAGCAGTAGTAAATTGAAGCATCGCTTATAAATATGTCGGTTCTTATATACTGTATCGCTATCCCCTATTGTTTGAAAGAGTATTGCTTCAATTGTGAAACATATTGAGTTGCGTTGCCTGTATATAACCGGGTGAGCAACGCCCCTATGTTTTGTTATTTATAACTAATATTATTTTTGTTTTTGTACTCTACATTATAAATTACGATGACACGCAGCGATGTGGACGAGTACGGCTTTAGACGGGGCGATAAGTTCGACTACCAGTACTACGGCGATTTTATGGATAGTTACTTAAAGATCTTGACACGTCGTCGCATTAAGTGGGAGGCTCTGCTGCAACAAAATGTGATTTTCGATGTGCGCAATCCAAAGATCAAGCGTTATATACGCAAGGGCATACCGGGGCCATATCGCACGGATGTTTGGATGAAAATTACTGGAGCGGAGAGGGAGATGCTAGCGAATCCCAATTTATATCATAGTCTATTGAATATCGAGCATTTCAACAAGGAAATATGCGATTCCATATCAATTGATCTACCTCGTACTTTCCCCGACAATATCCACTTTGATTCCAAGAAGGACCGTCTCTACAACATACTCTGCGCCTATGCACATCACAATCGGGACGTGGGCTACTGCCAGGGCCTCAATTATATAGCCGGACTGCTGCTCATTGTCACCGACAATGAGGAGAAATCGTTTTGGCTGCTCAAACACATCGTGGAGAACATTGTGCCCCAATACCACTCGCATAATATGGCCAATCTCTTGCGTGATCTGGCGGTGTTTAAGCAGCTGGTCATCAGGCGGGCGCCAGCTCTGCACAGACGCGTAGAGAGTCTTGGTAAGTTAATCAGAGTTCTGACCAAGACATCCATCCATTTGTCATAACACCACGTCTTTGCAGGTTTGCCCTATGCGGTTATAGCTAGCAAATGGTTCATTTGCATATTCGCCGAGGTTCTGCCGGTGGAGACGGTGCTACGCATCTGGGATTGTGTTTTCGCCGAGGGCTACAAGGCAAGTGGTCGGCATAAAGTCAAGAATTGGGCGTATTAATTACACTCCTCAAACTGCACTCTTACAGATTGTTTTCCGCACCGCATTGGCCATGTTTATAACGCACAAGAACGCAATTATGGCCTGCGAGGATATTGCGGCGCTGGCGAATCTGTTCCGAGATACCATGATACAGGACGGCATTGTAACTAACTGTCATAAGTTTATTGAGGCTATTTTTGCGTTGCGCTTGAAACGCAGTGAGCTGGAGAACCTACGAAAAACCGCCGTACTGAATGAAAACTAAAAACAAAGCAAAAATGCAAATGAATCAAAACAGAACAAACAGCAAAAGACCCACAGAAAGTAGAAACTGAACAGAATACAGAATATAAGCAATCGTAAAATTCAATTATTAGCAACGTAGCTTAAATGTGTCCAATGCGTATATATATATATTTATATATGTATATTAGTTTATTTATTTGTATATTTAACACTTGTAATATTTAAAATTTGTTGTATGTGTATTTGTGTATAGACTCATTTTAGCCAATGCATTTTTGATTATTATTCAAAATGAGAACATAGCGAGATCTTTAACTAAACACGATACCAAAGTCAAATTCCAAATCGAAAAACATATTCACTTATTGTATGTGTGTGTGCAGTAGTTGTAACTGTAG
Organism: Hypselothyrea guttata; assembly: GCA_035045125.1. Lineage (NCBI taxonomy): Eukaryota > Metazoa > Arthropoda > Insecta > Diptera > Drosophilidae > Hypselothyrea > Hypselothyrea guttata. The sequence goes on from JAWNNJ010001579.1 coordinate 840,253, forward strand.
TTGTTGCCAAAAGTAAAATCGCGTAGATACCATATAGACATGTAGGGGACATCTTCCGCTATCCATAAGAATTATGATTGAATTTCATCTGTATCTGGCTTTGTATTGCTCTCTTTGTGTTCTGAATTCACATGTTGATCCATGAAGTATTTATATATTATTTTATATTTAGCCAATGCCGCTGAGTGTGTCTAGATTAAATATATACTACATAGATATATATGTATTTTTTAAAGCTTTTTTAAATTGTTATATTGTTGCAAATTACCTAACTGTTATTTGCTAAACGCTATGTACAAAACTTAAATATCAAAACAACAAGAACAAAACGAAAACAAAAACTCACTGAGAACTATACGAGTACTACAAGTATCTGTATTTATTAACTATTTATACTGTTTATTGTTTTGCCAATGAACGTAGCAAATACTCAAAGTTGACATGGAACATACTAGAGATATAGACGTACGAGTTCATGCGATATCTGCACGTTGTCTATATATATCCTGAAATATAATTTGAGGAATTGATTTGTTACTTACATACATATTGTATTTATTTCTAAACAGAACACGAAACAGAAACTTAAACAAATGCTACAAAATGTCTCGTTGTTGGTTTAGTGCAACAAAAGAATAAGCTTTTTAAATAAATATTAATTAAAAATTTTGCGTATTATTTATATATTTGAAAACAGTAAGTATATGCATATGAAGTATGTATAATTAAACATTCATGTATTAGCATTCTCGCACAAATGCCAAGCCTCCAGAGAGAACTACGGGGATTTTGTATTTGGTTTGATCAGAATTACATTATTTTTATTTATAATAAATATTATATCGACATTTTTATGTTTTATGTTCTTTCGAAAGTATGCAACAAGATAGTTATTTTTTTTATTTTATATTTAGAATTTTTTTCTGGATTTTTGGTAATAATTAACAATAATTATAATAGAAGTATTTTTTTATTTTGTTTTTATTTATTATAATTTTTTATGCCTAGCATTGAAAACGGACAACAGCGCATGGGACGGAGAACACGAATAAGTCCGTGCTCTCAGTTCAAATGTCGGCAGTCGACTGACGTGCGTTTGAAGCGCGTTCGTAGCGAGCTCGCTTGCAACCATTTCTATACATTTTCAAGGCGGCTGTTCGGTTGCGTGTTCGACTCGCACAGGTTGCATGTTGCCGGGACATAAATGCAGCATACTTTTAAGCTGGTCTTTAAATCAACAAGTGGTTTTGCCCTGTTTTTTGACTCCACAGGTGGTTGCAAGTTTTTGAATCACACATGTGGCTGAAATTTTATTTTGCTAAATTTGTTAATATTTCCGTGAATTCGCATATAATGCAGCCAATTTTATTTATTTCATGTTCAGATTATTTTTCTGCATTTTTGGTGAACATTGCATAACAATAATAATAACAGAAGTATTTTTTTATTTTGTTTTAATTTTTTGACAACAACAACAATCCGTCGAAAGTATGCAACAAGTCAATTATTTTTTTTATTTTATATTAAGAATTTTTTTCTGGATTTTTGGTAGTAATTAACGATAATTAATTCTAATTAGAAGTATTTTTTTTATTTGTTTTAATTTTTTTTGGTAGCATACTTTTCGGGCTGTTGCAGAAAATCCACTTTTTTATGAACTAAGAGCGCAGAAATCACTTTAGTACAGTTTAAATTGCACCAGCCGAAAAGAGTGCCACAGATATTGCAGCGAAAGAGGCACTTAGAGCAGCCAGCTCCTGTCATGCTGCCTTTTCAACAAAAAGCTAGATTCCTGTATGGCTTTTTTTACATCTTTTTTTTTCAAAGAGGAAATTGTGTGTAACACCCAGAAGGAGGCGTGGCAGACCCCACTACATGCTATTCTGTCATGCTTTTCCTGTCATTCCCCAAATCACACATATATATTGTAGAACACAACATTAGTTCCGGAGCTTAACTGAACAACATCACAATAAATACTAAGTTAATCGGGTATACGTAGTTATTATATCTATTATAATCCAGGTCGCACATATATTTGGGGGCTCGACCTAAGCCAAAGTAAGAAGTTAAACCCAGTTGAGTTTTGAGGACACACGATAAAGGGACTTAAATGAAGAATAGGAGCTTGAGTTAAGACCCGCACGATTTTAAGGGCACAATGAATGAAGCTAGAGGAAAACCAAACGTGAAGCTAGAGGTAAAACCGAACGAAGAGTTAAAGAAGAATTAGAGAAAATGGCACAACTAGATGAATTGCCAGAAATTAAGGATCTGCTCCTTACATCTAATAAGAGTGATATTATGCTTTTGCATAAATTTGGCTTTTTATCGGAAGACGGAACAGATGGAGCTAGACTGCGTTTAAGGAAGTTTCAAGGATCAAATATATGAAGGAAACCATATCCTCCGCGGAATTGACAATAATCGCTGGCATACTTAGATTACAGTTTGAAACACCCGATCTGGCAGAGTATATTTATAAATGGATGCAACTTTCCGTCGTCTACACTCTATTCTCGTTTTGTATATTGACTATCTGTTTCGCATTTTTTAGTAAATCATATCAATATCACCTACTATTAACTCAAACGGCGTAGTTTTTATGCTTCGACAATAGGTTGCATTAATAATCTGCTGCACCTTGTCCGTAAACAAATGCCAGGGATGGATCTTCAATGGAAAGCTTAGATATTACTGACATAATTGTAGAATTAAATCTTTCTATCTGTCCATTCGCTCTTGGTAAGCCTGACCGAACTCTCGCTGCCTAAGTCCTGCTGACCGAATGCTCGATGGCCAAAATCTAGCAGGCCCAACTCTCAATAACTAAATTACCTTTTGTAATATTTACCTTGTATTTTTTATTGGGTACAAACCAGTTCTAGAAAAATTTAGTACACAAATGTATTCGATTAAATCTGTTTAATTTTAAAGAAAGTTGAAATGAATATATGATCCCAAATTACATATAATTAATTGTTATTATCATATATCATAAATTGATTATTATATTTATTTGGATTACCTTAATATTTATTCACTTAAAGGGAAGACAATTTGAGATAAGTGCAAGTCTAAAAGTAACTTGAATAAACTAACTAAAATGTAATATAATTAGAAATCGCTTTTGGATACAGTTTCTTATGTGATGAGATATATATTGTTTATATAGAACTACTCAGCTGAGCTGTTTATGAATAGGTTCTACTGAAATTTCTTATGGCATGCCACAATGTGCACCACACATGGGCTCCGAGGACAGCGCCAACGAGGTGAGGAGCGTGCGTCGTCCTGGATGCACGCCAAGGTTCTCCCAATTGATCCAGGAGAGACGGGCAGTGAGATCGCTGGTATTCCAGTTGGCGCGATCGGCCTTGATTTCGCCTCGCAAGCACTTCTCCACATAGGTGAGTGGATCGTAATCCGTCTGCAGAACCTCGCGCAGCAGTGATATATAGGCTATAGCCAGGCGGAGTGTGTCGATCTTGCTCAGACGCTTCTCATAGGGAAATGTGGGCACATGCACACGCAGCTCATCGAAGGCTGAATTGATGCTACTGTAGGGCGCAAGGAGAATAAAAGAGGAGAGAATAGGGAATGCTCATTAGTTTGCTGTTCTGGATGTATAGCCGACAACTAAGTGTGAAATGGAAAAGACCATTTAGTGTACCCAGTTGGTGCGGACCTCTGGATGCGTTTCCTTTCCCGCACATTCGCCTGCTGTCGCTGGATCTTGTAGCTCGATGCAGCAGCAGCTCCATAGCTGCCATTGTTGGTAGCTACACTGGGTCCAGGACCTCCCACTCCTGGTCCACCTCCAGTACTCCCACTGGCATTAGTGCCAACTAAATTAGAGCCTCCACCGCTGCTGCTTGCGCTGGGACTGTTGCACATCATGGGCGTAGCGGTATTCGAGTTGAGACCCACCAGCCTATTGACATTGGTAGAGGAGTCCAGCAAGTTCTCTGGGAATAGCATAGAAATTCAAATTGGTGTTGGGGTTGGATTCCTGGCAGAACTCACCATTATTATGCTGCAAGTAATGCTGTTGTATGTGCCGCAAGTTGTTGGAGCTGAGACGCAGTCCAGAGCTGCCGCCGGAGGAGATGCCACCAGCTGCACCGCCGGCACCCCCTACACCCGCTTGATGCTGACCCGCATAGATGCAGGAGGGCAACTCGTTAATCAGATCATCGTCAAAGTTATGATACGATATGTGGCTAGTGTTGTAAATTTTAGGTAAGGTATATTTAAATTAAAAAAATGTATAAACTTTAATACGTTTAGAGAATTTATAAAACGATTTTATAATTGTAAGTTGATAATAAAAAAATTTGGACTGGGCAGATCAGTCGGACGGGCCCGACTGTAGAATACCCTGTACCCTATATTTTAAATATAATTTTATAAAACTATCACACGGAGCGTAACAGCAATTCTTCTTCTTCCATTTTGTGTATGCCATGCATTACAGGCCGCGCTGCTAAAGAGCGAGCGGCGTAACGCCTGTAATATTGTTTCGTTCATATCTCTTGTGTTTATTGGCCGATTTAAATGCGCTTTTCAGGATAGGTAACTACTATAAATAAGAGTATATATTCCGAGTTTCAACGTTCTATGTTCAATATTACTAAGGCGTGAAGGGGGCGTGGCATCCAAAATTTGAAAAAAGCCTCATCTGTGTATGATATAGACCTACCAATTACTGAAGAGAGAATTCATGTAAATAGCTTGATGTCTTTTAAATTGGCGAATGTATTTTATTTCATTCGTTGTAGGCGGCAGGGGCGTGGCATTCAAGATTTGAAATAAACTTGATCTGCGTATGGTACACACCTTTCAAAAGAGACCAAAACGGCTTCTCTAGCTTCTATAGTTTAGAAAATCTCAGCGTTCATACAGACAGACAGACAGACAGACAGACAGACAGACAGACAGACAGACAGACAGACAGACAGACGGACAGACAGACAGACAGGGCTAAATCGACTCAGCTCGTCTCCCTGATCAAGAATTTGTGGGGTCTGCCACGCCTCCTTCTGCCTGTTACATACATTCGCACAAAGTTATTAACCCTGTTTTTCCCATTTTTCAAATGGGCACAGGGTATAAAAAAACTTTGTGTATACTATTTGCCGTCGGGAAGCATGACTTGGCTTCACATACGTATTTATACTTATTTTAAAATAAAAAAATGTATGTATAATTATTTTATAAATATTTTGCAAAACGGCATATATGAATAAACGGCATTAATGAATAATATATTATGCAGATATTTCACTATATTATATTCTATTTTTTCCAATTTTAATTAAGTTTTTAATATACTTTGTAAACGCATGTAATGTAGTTTTAAAACAGATATTTAAATTACGAAATTAAATGTGTCTTTTTCCCTTGATTTATGAAAATGCGCTATTGTAAAATTTGTTTCGTTTTAATTTAACTTTCAAATTTATAAATGTGTTTTATGTTTATATATTATTTAATTACATATAATTGATTTTCATTTTGACAGATTTATTTATTTGTAAAAGAGTTCTTTTACTAGTATACATATTTTGTTTTATTTTTTAAACACGTTTGGCTTATTTTACACACACTTTCTTCTTCTTTCACAGACTTTTCTGTCCACACACTCCTTCTCACCTTATGGGCGGCGAGGAGGACGAATCTGGCAACTGATTACGTGACATAATATTGCTTTAGTTTAAAAAAAAACACTCTTTCAATAGTTAAATTTAATATAATTTCACTCAATGTACTGATTATATTAGCTGTGTATTGGGCACTTCCGTATTCCAATAAGTTTAAATATCTAATGAGCACATCTCCTGGGAATTCACTGCCTTTTATGCCAATTGGAAATATCTCAGTTTCGTTGGCCCAAACAACCCCTAAACATCCTTGCAACTATTCGCCTGGATTCAATGGGCGGAGCTTGTCAAGTGCCACAGGGTGTTTCGCCCTGACGGAAGCTGTGAGAAAATTACAGGGCATATGCGTTCGAGAACCACCCACTTTAAAGGATAGCAGTTAATTCAGATGATAAATTGTAATATACTTGGTATGTTTGAACATTTTAAAAAAGTTTATAAAGTTAATAAAAATTTAAATTAAAGTGAGCTTGTTCATTATTCCATTAATACTTAACTTTAAATATATTTAAATTATTAAAGTAATTAGAAAATTAGAAAATCTATCCGTCGAATTTTTATAATGAATAAGTTCTAAGTAACCATACTGAAAATAATTTGACTTTTTTATTTTAATTTATTTGTTTTTAAGAAAATGTGAAAGGGTTTCATGTTTCGATGTTCATTGTTGGCATTAAATAAATAAATAAATAACATAGCATTCGTTGTAGCCTAGAATTATTAGACCTCTATATTTATTTTATGTATTTATAAGCTCATTCTTTTCAACTGCTTTGTAGGGCATTATTTTAAACCTTCTAGCCGGACATTCTGTGCGCATGTTTCACCTGTTTTTGACATTTTGCCATTATATTTCGCACAGCAGGCGACCGCCATGTTGCTGGATGTGCATAGGGGAGTCGAAAGGGGGGACCAGAGAGGTCGAAAGAGAGCGAGTATCGTCACTCCTCCCACTTTTCCTCTACATTTGAAAGCTCTGCCCCCATCCGATGCATATGGCAGCGTTGAGCAGGAATCGGTTCAGTCTGTTGGTAATTTGAACCTTAGCTGCTGGCGCTGATCGTCTTGAAACCTGTTGCATTCGAGTACCCAAGTGGTAGGGTTGCCAGGGTTGCTTTAGCTAATAGTAATATTCCCACGAGACAAATAAAACTGCGGATAACTGCGACAATTACCACAGACAGACCATGGCGTTACAGTTTTACAGCTCATTAAACAAATGCTGCGCTATCTGTAGAGTCAGAGTCAGCGAGAGGAAACTGGAGGGGGAGGGAGTAGGTTGACATAGGGATGGAACCACTTGAAACCGCAGCATTGTCAGCGGCAATTGTTCAAATTGAATTATGTTTATTTGATGTTTTGGTTTGCGCTCAAATTAGCCACGTCAGATTCCTGCTTGGGCAATGTCCCGCCCCGCCCAGTCAGCCGACCAGGTCGCGTGTCGCAGACCCTGAGGCGCGAAAAACCCCAAGGTACAAAGGGCGAGACAATATGTTACGGCGGATGCGCAAACCTTTTCATTACCCGTCAAATTGCTTGCCACACGCGCCGGCGCACACTCCACACACATACACACATTCAGCTGATGACAGTAATCAGTTTTGATAAGGGGTAACCCTCTCTTGGTGCCGGTACCAAGCGCCGACGTCCTTAAGTGAAATCTTGTTACAAACCAATGTAAACACGATTGTTAATTTAACTTTTGCACAGTCCACCCCTCCCTAACACAACATACAACATGAGTATACCCTGTAGTACTGTTGTTGCTGTGTTTTATTTTATTTTTTTTCAACGGATATGTCATCGCACCACAATTAAATTATCGCATTTCAAACGGAGCCAGGCCAGAGGCGATAATCGCCCAGGGCACACTTCCACTTGGACTTGACCGACTGTGGGAATAAAAACGCAAATAAATAAATAAATACAATCGCATAGAATTAGCATAAAGCAAGGTCACATTGTAGGTGTTCGATGTACTGCTTTATTAATTGGGCATATCAAATATAAAGTTGAAAATTGCTTTTATTGGATTTACTTCAGCTGATTGGAAGTTCAATAACATAAAAAAATTAATATTTCAATTTTTATAAAAATAATGTTCTTTGTCTATCATATTTTAGGTCAAAATAAATTTAGCTAAGCAGTTATTAAATGCCAGCTGATAGTCCTAAAGCATATAGTTGTTTTTGATCTATGAGAATTGCAAAATACATTTAATTTTAATGAGGATTTTATAAAATATATACATATCTATCAGCTATAGAACCCAGATCTAATAGCTTTTCTTTACCCATTTGATATTTTGTACATTATACTTTTATCTATATTGTACAAATTGTAATATAGAAACTTAAGATGTTTAAAAAAATATATGCGGATTAAATTTAATAATCTAATCAAATTAATATAGCTTAAATTAATAAGTCTTTTAATACATTTTTGAGTAATTCGTTTGCTAAGCATTGCAACTCATGAAACACCTATCTAAAATTATATTATCTTTTTTTGTAGATCTCACTTTGTTTTACTTGAATATATTCCCATGTTTTTAACATAATTGTTAATCCCAAATCTAAACTCGTGCCAGTCATCTACAAATAATTTTCATTCAAGGGTTGGCAAACAGCCAAGGGAAATCCGAAAACAGATTGATAGTGTCAAGAAGTTTAACGTAAATGCACTCAACTGGAGCAACAGCCATCAAACACACACTCCTCATACATACCCCTAAGGTCTAGCCTGGAGCTGTGGTCGGCGTTAAGGACTTGCGTCTGGAACATATCGATTAGCGTTTTTGCATCCACACCAGAAAAATATAGTCAGAGGCACACGACCACTTTTCCGTTGAGGATAATCCCACCCCACCCCCTGTATTGTTGTAGCTGCCACACCCCAACCCCTGCTCAAACCTCGACGGTCGACCACAATTGGTTGCGGCTGCTTTTGCACTGCTTCAAGCAATTGTCTGTGAAATTCTGTTTATTTTGATGTTGCCTAATGCGTGCTAAATCTCAGTCAATTCATGCGGTTACGCTACGCTTCAAATATCCTGGGAAATGTAAACAATCCACAGCTTTGGCGCCACACGGACAGTTAGCTTTCGGTGGGATATTTCTTTAACTTGTACCTAAATGCAGCTTTGCCTTGAGAGCTTTATTCTGGGGTTCGAAACTCATCTTTGCATGAGCTTTTCACAATTGGATTTTTGTTGAACAGTTCTTGGCTCGAACATATTCTTATTCAAATTATAAGCTAAGCAAATTTATTAAAGAAATTTCTTTAATGTTTTATATTTAAAGTCAGTTTATTATTTAATATGTTGTTGATTTTCAATGGTTTTTGAATTGGTTTTGTTTTCATATTTGCTCTCTTCATAATCAAACACTAACCGTGGTATTATACATTCTTTGTTGAACAAATTAGCAGTCAATTTACAGTTACATCAAGCCAGTGAAGTTTGAGCAGAGCTTTCATCCAACAACAGTCAACTACATGTCTCTTTTTAATTATTGACATAAGTAAATTAGATTACAATTTTTATTTATTATAAATACTGTGTATTGATTATATTTTTGTTTCTATTGATTTTGTTTTCTATTGTAAGCTTTCAACATATACTTTTAACATGAATCTAGGTCAAGAAAAGAAGTACAACAAAAATTAAATAGATTCTAGTTACTTCTTAATGGTCCCAAAGTTGTTGGTTAAAATTGTTAATTATTATGAATATTGTGTATTGATTATATTTTTGTTTTCGATTGTGATGTATTTTATTTTTTTTATGTTTATTTGAAGATATTTTGTATAAATTTTATATTGCAAATCTAAGCAAATTCTGCAACACTGCTGTCGATTATAATGCGTTATAAAGTTGCTATTTTAAATATAATTAACAATAATATATATAAGCACAAGACATATTTTATTTTAATTATTTTTTATGCTTTTTAATGTGTGTTTTTAATCATTTGGTTAATTCTGAAATTGGGGTCATTGTTTTCTGAATATTTATATAGTCCCTCTTACAAGTTCAATAGGTGATTTTTTCAAGTCTTGAGTATTTGAACAAGTACACAACAAGTGGGTAAAAGTATGGTTATGACTAAATTTTATTAATTAGTATGCCATCATAATTATTAATGTGATTTCAAAAGGCTTGACGAGTTATTTAAGTTGGACTAGCTGATTCGCTGACGACGCTGTCACTCAGCTGTCAATTACAACAAATTCAAGCCATGTTTTGCAGTGTTTTATTTGTATTCTTGCTTTTGTTTACTTTCGTTTTATGATAAACAAATGAGAATGCTTTAAATACGACAATAAATGAACGTGTAAATACATTTTAATGGGCCAATCCCATACGCATAGCTAGAGTCCATTCCTACACCCAATCTCATTTCCATTTCCATGTTCACTCTTATTGCCATAGAGCTCTTAACTTAGCCCCCACTCGTAATTATAAAAAAATGAGACCAAAACAAACACGACAAAAAATGTAAAGAAAAACAAAAAACAAAGGAGAAAAAACCGGCAGCCAACATAGCGAATTTTTTGTTTTATCATTATATTTTGGGTTTTCTTTCTTGTTTTGTTTTTATACGCTTTTTTCGGTAGGGGCTACTAATGTAGTTGTTGTAGTTGTATTGCGAGGCTCAATGAACGGAGACAGAGACGGAGGGAGGGGCCGGACAGACTGAAACAGAAACTAAAGCGACGTTTAAGGCTGAGCAGAAAAGCATTTGTCGATTTAGTTGGCCGCAGTCCGTTGAACAGTTCGCACGTTGCTCGCAAAAAGTGTACAAAGAAATATAGAAAAAATATTGAATAAATTAAAAAATTAGCAGCAGCTGCAGTTACACCAACAGTACTCCAAATCGATTCATATATGAATCCAGAAACTAAAACCCGATACCCCACACTGAAATGCCAGCACGTTTATACAATTCAAAATATTTTCGCTTGTAATTTGAAACGTGAGATTTTGTGGGGCCAAACGGCAATAAAATATACACAAAAATTAATGCATAATTAAATTTAATAGTGTGCCAGTGCAACTAATACCAGCTACTAGTACTAAAAGTCACAGTATTAAGTGTTTAGCCTAGCATGGTCAAGTGCTGCCCTCTCCAATGCCGGTGATAAGCGGGCTGCTGATAAGGCCAGAGGCAGGCGCCAAGTCGTAAATAATATAACAAAGCGGAAAACGCAAATCAAATCAAAAGAACAAAATTCGCAAATTGCCATAATAACAATTAAAATTACTGTAGTTCATGTCAAGAGCTGAGCGTATAAAATATGTCAAAACAATATCAACAACCGCATGACATGGGCAGGAAAGGGCAGCGGGAACCAGAGAGCGAACTGGAACTGGAACTGGAACTAGAGCTACCGTTACTGTCGCCAAAGGAGCAGACCAAATGTAAGTATGAAGTGTGTAAAACATGCGCTATTCTTGGCGCCCATTAAACCAGTTAAGTTGGTCAAACAAACGAAAAAGCCAACTGGCACACACACACACACACATGCACTGGTCTTGGCCATAAATCAGTGACACTTGCAAGCACACACACATACGCAGACAGGCTGCAAGTTGAGCCTGGCCAACTGAGAGGGGGTTTCTGGTCAAACGGTTTGACTTTGTTATTGTTTTCTATCTAATCAAATGCGAACTGCGAATGCGAAGTATTTCTTGACATTTAATTTATGAAAATCGTGTACGCGAACAAATCTAATTAGAATGCAAATCTACGTACGTACGTATATACTATATATAAGACACAAGTATGAAGGTATTTATGGCAACAGCAACATGCTCTTTGGGGAATCTTAAACAACTTTGCCGCAATCTCCATCTCTAGCCCCGATCTCATTTTCTATCTCCGGTGACGCTTTTCATATATATGTAGGTATATTTCATTGATAAAGAATAAATAAATTGTACGTATAGCTATTTATTTCATTGCTTATTCCAAATAAACAATATGCAAATGACACATTTCGTTTAACATGAGCAAACACACGCTGAATGTCGTACTACAATGAGATGTACGTACTATTTATCGCATGCGATATGTGTAACATGCGAGAAAAGAGTGTACGCAGAAATACTCGCATGAGTTTTGATTTGAGTGCAGTGTCTAAAAATATATTTAATCAAATAAATATTAATATAAAAAACACAAACAATTTTTAGATGTTAAATAAATTTAAAAAAATAAAAAAAATTCATTACAAAACAAAAAATAATAATAATAAATAAATAAACAATATTCAGCTGCTAAATAGAATAAATAATTAAATAAATATTTTATAATATACAAGTTAAATCTACACAATTTAATTGGAGACTTCATTTTAGATTTGTTCTTGTTAAAAAAATTCTCTCATGCTATATTTCTTCTTCTAACAACAAAGTTTAACTTTGACTGTTTTCTTGAAATGCAAAATAATACTATATTTTTCACCGATCACTTTATCGATTTCAACAAATAAGCAAGCTAGTTTGAGTATAATCCCCACAAAGGAAAGTGTGAACCTTCACATATTACTCATACGCCAGGGTGCCTAATATTTATTATTTTCGCCGGAACTTTTTGAGCGTGCGAATAACAGGATGTGAGTATACGAATGTGAGTAATGATGGTTTAAAGATATTCGTTGCGATAATTATATTATTGACTTATTTTAAGGTACTTGACAAATTGACATATAATCTATTTGTTGTCTTTTACTTCTCTCTATCTTTGTGGCTGTTTGACTTAACAATTAGAGTTATCAGCGACCAGACATATCTTTATTGACCAACTTATTAGATAGTTATTGAAAACGAGTTTACGCAATTTTAACACACTTGACTCTCTTCTCAATTAGCGGCTTAATTTAGCAACTGAACAAAGATTTCTATTGTGTTTAGATCTCTCAATGTTAACAATAATAAACAAATAAAAGTTAAGCTTACAATATGATCTTTTGTTGCATTTCAACTTAATTTTTGCTAGTAAGTTTCACTCTAGTAAATTTGTTGAATTTGGTTGGTTTGGTTTTTGTCAATGCAAAATTTTTTTTGGTCACTTAAGCTATTGACAAGAAAATTCGAAAATTGAGTAGAATACGCAAAAGTTTTATAAAGTAAATTGAACGTATAAACTTAAACTTACACTTAGAGAAATCCTATTCAACTATGGTTACTATTCACTACATTATTAGCGTTTGTTAGATAAGTATATTCATCACTTAAATATTTTTTCTGTTTTATTATGATAATTGAACATATCGAAGGCTAACAAAAAATGTAGTATTTAATGTTGCTTTTTATAAAATGGCAACAACAAAAACAAAGCAAGTAGCAATAGGCGCAAATTGTCATTAAGCAATCATCCTCAAACATGATCATCACCCAAACCAAAAACATAAACAACAACTAGAGAGCATATAAAGATAGAAATGTGTCAGCAAATTGTCCGAATTTTTTTGATGTGATCTATCAAGCAAAATTACCGTTGACAGTTGTCGGCCAACGATCTGTCTCTGGCCACGTGTCGACATAAACATAGAATATGACTATATATACATATATAAGATGAAAACAACAGCTGATTAGCTATTTCTATTAATATAATCCATGTACTATAAGTTATTGCAACTACTTATATATAAGTGTTGGATATTATCGCAACTGTAGTTAAAGGAGTTCCATAAAAACATTACGAATATTAATATATATATTAAAATATATATTAAAATAAACTTGATCTGCTATGGTATACCTTACTGTATTCCAAATATAGCTGCTTTAGCTTGATTGACTCAAAAATATATGTATATACTTTGTGAAGATTGTTTTCTGCCTGATACATTCATTTGCCCAAAGTTATTAACCCTATTGAACCCATTTAATAGGTACAGGGTATAATTACGGACGCTGCATTAAACATTAACTTTATGCACAGCCATAGAACGAAATTGTATTAAATATCACGAGAAAAATATGAAAATTGTAGTGTAATAGTATCGTGATGCACCTATCTACAGATGTTCAAGTCGCAGCAACAACAAATGACAGGAAAAGCGAGGAAAGCGTTGCCGGCGATTAAATAACAAACGGAAAACAGCAACAGTTTTGCGCGCCAAACGAACAAAGCGAAGAGAGCGTCGTGTGCACAAAGAGAACTTTTACAGCTAAAGAGAGCGCGCGCAATTGGTGCAGTAATGGTAGTAACAGCAACAGCAACAGCAACAGCAACAGCAACAGCAACAGCAACAGCAACAGCAACAGCAACAGCAACAGCAACAGCAACCGCAACAGCAACAGCAACAGCAAAAAATACTATCTGCTGTTAGCGCAGTGACGTTGACGTCGGCGTCGACGCAAGCAGCGAAAGAATGGTCTTAGCGCAGCAGCCTCACAGCGGCCCCAAGAGCATTTGGCGCTGCTGGCAGCGCTGCCGGCGTAGCACAGTGGGATCAATTGAATACAACAACTTATGGTTATTTTAATAATAATAATGAGAAATTTGTACAACAGTCAAAGGCAACGCATAAAATATAAAAAAATAAATAAAACAAAATTTTTTTATTAATATATTTAATTTTTATTTATTTATTTTTTCGTATATTATTTTATTAAGTACGGCTAAAAATTGTACCTTAACACATGGATGTACATACATGTATATAAAAGCAAAAAAGGAGAAAAATTAAAAGTTTTTATAAATTTTAATAAAAGCAAGTATATAGCAAAGTGGGCAATAATTAACTTATATAATAGGACTTTAGTAGATTGTGATTTTGCACACAATTTGTTGCAAATTGTTTCCCCAATTACTAAATTTTTTAAAAAGGAAATAGATAGGAAAAGTAGGCAGTAATTAACTTATTTGAATAGGGCTTTTCTTTCAGTAAATTATGATTACTAAATTGTTTCCCTACATATTACAATTTTGTTTACAAATACTTAGAAAAAAAAATACATAGAAAAAGTACACAATAGTTAATTAATTCGAATACGGATTTTTTAATTCAATATCATTTGGCAATCAATTAGTTACAAATTGTTTCGCTAAATAAACAATAAACAATTTTTTTTTACAAATATTTAATAATGAGGAAATACTATGTAATAAATGACTAATTTAAATAGGACTTTTTTAGTAAGTTATGATTAGTGCTCAAATGGTTGCAAATTGTTTGCCTAGAAATGGGGTTTGGACCACCGTAGGCGTTGGCGTTGCGTGCAGGAGGCAAATGTTATAAAAGTTCTTCGCAGTTCGCACGAGCGCTCAGTTGCTCTCGGTCATTCGTTGTGCTTGTGTGAAACTTGTGCCGCGACAGCATCAGCAGCAGCAGTAGTAGCACTAACGGTAGCACCTACAACAACCACAACAACCACAACAACAACAACAACACTAATAGCAAAAAGAACAGTAATAAGAACAAGCAGAGAGACACGGAGACACACGACTTTGTCGCCATCACATTATTATCGTTCGTCGCCATTGAGAACAGAGAACACAGAACACAGAACAGAGAACAGAGAACAGCGAACTGAGAATAGAGCATCAGAACATAGAATCTCATCTGAGCAGCAACATTAGCAGGAAGAGTTTTGGCCTTTTGTAGTTGGTTGTCGCAAGACAAAATGTTTTGTGGGTGCGTGAGTGCGCATAGTATAGAATTAAATAAATAAATTGAAGAGCAGCGGAAAAAGAAAATAATATAGTGTTTATAGCATATGCAATACATATAGATAGATATACAGTTATGTGCCAACATGTATAGATATGATTATAGCTATAGCTCTTGTTTGAAATGCTTAAGTTAGAGCCGCGGCAATGTTTGGACAACTATGACGAGACGTTTGCTTAAATAGAGCATATCGCTTATTAGACGGCCCACACAACAACCGCAACAACAACAATATCAACAATCGACAAATATTTATTTCCACATTTTTCGTCTTTTTGTTTTCAAAAACATTTACTGCTGTTTCGGCCTCTTAATAAGTTTATTATGGCATATGTTTTAAGCGAATTGTTGTTGTTTTTATTTGTTTGTTATTGTTATTGTAATGAGTAAAATATGCTATGATTGTTATTGTTGCTGTTGTTAAATATTGCAAATTGCTGTCAGTTGAGCGCGTTGCGCGCGCGAAATAATAAAACAAAATTCTCTGGTCAGTCAGGCCACGCGGCGTATGAGTAACAAATGCAAACTCAGACGAAATACAGAAAACAAAAAATATATAAAATACATTATAAATATATTTCACGGTCTTTCTTTTTGCTCTCGCTCTTTCCCGCGTCATCGCTCTTAAATAGTAAAATTATTAACTGAACAGCAATTGTCTATTTCAGTCAGCGTAACGCCTAAAACTTATAGTACGAAATGCAAAAAAAAACTACTTGAAATAAGTGCTAAACTAATTATTTTTGAGTTACACAGCGAATATTGAAATTACCTGTTGAAGGTTAGGTTTAAAATCCATAAAAAGTTCCAGTAAAATCAAGTCAATTTAATTATATCTATTTTGTTCAGTTTTGCAACTTGATGTAATTTAATTCTTAAATTTTATATAATATATACTTAAATTTTTCTCTATTACTGTTAAAAGTATAAACCTTATTTTGTCTAAAATAATTTTGAAAGCAGCGCTTGTAGCTGCAGTTGCACATCAGACACATGATATACGAAATTGCAACGTGACGTATGCGCAACGCGTTAAACTTGCTAAGTGAAGCGACAATAAAAATAAAAGCAATATAAATGATACAGTTGGAATCGCATACGTAGCAAACGCTTAAATGTATCAGCTTCCGTTTGGTGCGCTTTTTAAAAATTGATCAAAAAACACAGTGAAACGTGGCAAAGCGTACAACGGATTTCCGCGCCAAGGCATCAAAAACAACACGGCAGCAACAGGAAACGGGCCAAGGAAATCAGGCAGTAGCAGTAACAGCAGCAGCAGCAGTAACAGCAGCAGTAACAGCAGCAGCAGCATCCTTGCGTTGAGGGTGCCAATTGTGCAGCGGAACGCGCCTCAGGATTAGCCCACATCTAGGAGCAACAGCAGCATCAACAGCATCAGCAGCAGCAGCAGCAACAGCTCGTATTGTATCCAGAAGGTAAGCTCATTACGGCCAACAACTGCGAGCCAAGAGCAGCAAAGCGTGTGTGTGTCCTGTTCCCATGTTGCATAAAAGGATGGGACGTGAAGGGAGTTGGGTGGAAGAGAGGAGCCAGCTGCATGCCCTGCGGATGTGCCGCCTGAAGCGGTGTTTGCTTTTGCTTTTTGCTTTTGTTTATTTGTTTGCCTGTTCGTCTGTCGCTCTGTCTATTTGTGTGTGCTTCAGAGCAAATAGCTGCAACAACAAACAGGATAATAACGACAACAACAACTACAACAACAATGCCTTTATCTTGACAGATTGCAAAAAGCAGCTCAACTTAACACAACAAAACACATCAGAACTCTACTCAACTCGTACATCTTTTATTTACTCTATTTTCTATTTGCTCTTCGAAAAGCACATAAAACACTCAACTTCAAAAAATTCTTTAGAGTAATTGGAGCTCTTTAAACTCTTGTATTCGCTGTATGTAAATATATATTTAAATGTCAATAAACATATTAATTTATGCCGTCACAGCAAATATCTTAAATTTTTTGGGCAAATAATAATCTTATTACATTCAAAGTCATGCAACATAAAGGCTCGTTTCATTATTACGATCATAAGCATACAAATTCATAGAAGTGAAACATTTTTAACGAGTAAGGATGGCTACAATCGGACATAACCGACATTAGAAAACCCAGTACATTTGTGTTAAATCTTTTTATTATGTACATACTTTTGTATGCTACATATACTATTCGCTGTTTCTTATCCGATCCTAATGAAATTCGCATCATCGATGGAGATTGCAAAATTACAAGCTTTAAAATTTTGGCTGCTGTGGCGCTTTTTCTTAGTTCTGATATCTATGAGGTTGCTGTTCTTTTATAGACATATCTGAAACAAACTTAATCAGCGTACATAATAGAGAAACATAGTACATGCCAAAAATTGTGTCTAAGTTTTGCTTGTATCTAACACGCCTTTGTTTGCCTGTATCACACATTTCTAATTTGCCCTAACTTAATATACCTTTTTGTATTTTTTTTAAGAACAGGGTCTTTAAATTATAATTAAATTTTAGGTTTTATTTTAATATTTGGTTTATATTCTTTTTGAAATGAAAGCTAATTTATAAACGTTTTTAACAAATAGAGTTTTCGTTATCTTCGAGAGATTTTTCGATAATGTCAAATTCTCTGGCAGAGTTTCAGACTAAGCTTACTTAAAGAATTTAGGCCTTACGTGTATTATACTTAATACTTTCGTTAATTGCTTAAATATGAAAAACAATCTACAAATTACAGACAAATAAAATACATATTTTAAAGAACAAACTTTTTATATAAATTAAACTAAAAGAGAATGTCGGTGTATCAAGACAAACAGAAGTTTGTAGACATGATATATTCTTTTTGCCAATGTAACTTTATAAATTTAAAAAAGTTGAATAAGCAAACATTGAAATCTTAAAGTTATAGTTAATCTGTTTTATATACATATGTACATATACATATATCTTCTGCTGTTGGTTGCGTCCCACTGTAGATTTTGCAGTGCATGTAAAAAACAATTGAAGGGAAAAAATAAATCAAACGGAGAGACAAATATTGCTGGCAATCACCTGACGCCGGTTAGAAGTGCCTCACACACATCCATGCTAATGACGGAAGCAGTTCCTGCCCCTGCTCTTCTCATTACCATAATCCTTCTGCTTCTGGTCTCGCCTCGTCGTTTTGCAAGTCCTTTGCGAATGCTGCTGGCATGACGACTGATTGGAAGCGCATAAAAGTAGCAAATCAGTGCGCACTTTGAAATTGAAATTGTAATCAAAGACTAACTGACAATGTGTATGTTGTAGGGAATGTGTGCAGAGCGGGGGGCGGGGATTATGCGCTGCTTAACTGGCTAAATTCGAAATTGCCAAACGATTTGCCATTCGATTAAGAAAACAACAGCTTCCAGCGCAATATGCCAACATGAAGAACCATTAACAACTGAGAGCAACACCCACACCCATAGAGATAAATCGAAATGGAAATAGACCTGCAAATTCATGTTCTACAACAATGGATTTTCAAACATGTTCTAAAAAGATTTGTGTGGTACATTGCACCCAACGAACACATACCCTGTATACAGTCTAAAGCATTCAAAATTCATTGTATGAATTCAATTAAAGCCTAAACAGAGTAGACAAGGAGTATAGGGGGAAATCTTAATGCAAAAACTTCATCGTGTAAATGTAAACCTACACATAAAAGGCTGTTCAACTAGTTAAAAACAGGGACAAGCAATACTTCTTTTGAAATAAGTAAGAGGAACAACGGATATGACCTCGGCATTTCAGCTAAAGATCGTTTCTAGAGGCTATTAAATTCAGCATATGACAGAATGAAATGAATGGATAGCCTGATGACCTACATTTTTAACAACAACAGAGGCAAATAAAGTAAGCCAAATAGAAAATGTATATATTCCATCCAAGCAGCTAGGATCTGTGGCAGCAGGCGAATCCTGTTTGGATAGTCCGGCTGTATCTGTTAGTTTGTTTACAACTCGTCAGATTGGAGCAGTTGGAATGGGTAAAAGGATGTCTGTAAGGACCCTTCAATTTACATTGGCTGCTGACAATGGAAATGCAAAAACCACATAACGGTACTGTCAATATTGTGCAATGTGCTCCCAGAGATACTCCTGCTCCGCCCTTCCTTTCATTTTGGCCCATTTGCCACTTTTATTGTTGTGGAGAATTTAATATTTGCTAAATAAAAGATATACATTATTTTTCTGAGGTAGCACAAACAAGTTTCGGGCAGCTGAAGATTCACAAAGGAAAACATTTGCATAATATTACCACACATACACGCACACACACACATACACACACACAACACACATACATAGAATAACGCCCTCCTCATTAAAACTGCGAAAATGTAAATCTTTGTAAATGTCGCAACAATTGATTTGATTTCATTTGATTTCTGACTAAACACACACATGCTTACATACACACATACACACACACACACACGCAACTTTTCTTCAATCATTTTGGGATTTTAGCATTCGTTTTGTGCTCATTTTATGAGAATTGTCGTATAAATTGTCAAAAACGGATTTCAATTTGTGGTAATCAGATGATTTGATTCCCATACGAGTTCAATACTCATATGGTTAGGAGTTCAGTTCCGTTGGGTTAAAAGCCATCTACATTGGGCATATAACAATTGACATATAATACGAAATTTGATACATCTTGAGGTATGCTTAAGTCAAATAAAAAACCCACCACAAATGTTCTTTTTTATCGGCTGTAGATGACAATGGGGCCATTAGCTTTTAAGATATTCTTAATGTTCAGAGTACTTTTGGCATGTCTCTTTAAAGATGATATAAAGGCATTTTACTATTATATACATATATTGTTATTTATTAAATAATATTTCAGAATATAGGAAAACTAATTTGGGTTATTAAAATT
This sequence comes from Hypselothyrea guttata, assembly GCA_035045125.1. Lineage (NCBI taxonomy): Eukaryota > Metazoa > Arthropoda > Insecta > Diptera > Drosophilidae > Hypselothyrea > Hypselothyrea guttata. The sequence goes on from JAWNNJ010001579.1 coordinate 860,520, forward strand.
TAGAAATATAATGTAATATCATTATTTAAATTTACTCTTACTATTTTATTTTAAATGTTCTATTAAAACATTATTGATGTTTACTATAAAAAAATTTGTTTCTTTTTTATGAGACAAAATTTACAGGAATACTTGAATGCATTGAATACTTCTTTATTACTTTATTTTTTTGTGCTAAACTTATACTTTGTACTGAGCTACTAAAACTAATACATGTTTAGTATAGAAGTAATAAAGCATAGATTTAAACAAAAGATTTGTATACATTGCCTTACTTTGAAGTCGATTTTATTGATGTTTGTATACAGATCTAAAATTATCCCTAGACAAATTGCAAAATCTACCTACCTCTACCTATGTTTTTAAATGATTGCAGTAAATCGAACCGAAAATTCTGTATGGTTTTTTGTGGATTCCCAATTTATAATCCGAGGTGAAATGGGTAAATCGCGTGATTTACTGACCGATTAGTCGCAATAGTTTGGCATAAATCTTTAGCAATATATAGCTCAGACTATGTAGCGATCTGGCTGTGTTATGTTTGTTTTTCTGCTCTGTTTATAGCAGTATTTATGAGCTCAAAAGCCAAAATCAATATCGTTAATTACCAATGGCGTGAAAAAATATGCCAAACAGCACGTACACTTGCAAAAATAGCGAAAATTATACAGCATTTCCAATTGTTTATAAGGCGTAAAACGAAGAAAATTGAAAATTGCATATAAATTTACTACTTACGGGCTTATGATTATTAAGTTAAATGAACTGTAGATCCGCCATTAAGCTGTTCAGCTTGTCATGTACGGAAAAAATGCGAATAATTTATTTTCAAAAACTTTTCAAACGCAAAAATTGTTTACTTATCCGAAACTGTCACCTTGCGGCGTTACGGGATTTTGTTGCAATTAGACTGACAAGTGATGAGTTGTGCCAGACAGCCGGACAGCCGGACAGACCGACAGACAGATGGCAGTGCGAGTGATGGGCTGTCATCCGGCTAAATGTCGGCATCTCAGCCGGTGAGCCGCCTGCTAAGTTTACTGTGAAACAACCGGAAGTTGTTGCCGTTGAAGAGCAACTACTGCAGCAAATACACTGCGCGAAATATGTACAATAAAGAGCACAGCAAGCTCATTATAATATTGAAAATCCAGATAGTTTAGCGCTTGAATTTGACTGAAATAATATATATAAAATATTTGCAAAATATTTGCGACAGTGTAATGTGGCATCGTTGTTGCGTAGTAAGTGTAAAAATTACGATTACGTTTACGATTACTACTACTATTACCCACTTGCCAGACATTCTACAATTCATCTCCACGTACTCTAGAAGATAGAAGATAGATAAAGGCAGAGGGGGAATGGCACGGGGAAACTGGCTGTTTGAATGCATAATAAACAAATCCTATAAATGTGCCAATTGCCTGGCGACGTCATTGAGTTTCCGCTCTTAAGCAACATCATCATCAGCATCTGTATTATAATCTTTATCATCATCTCTATTGTAATTATCACCGTGGCCATAGCATGAAAGTGAATGCACTTTTATATGCATGGCCGCTAATTACAGCGACAGCTTGTCTATCCCACAGTCAGATCCCCTCTCTTGTTTGGCACTATGGGCTCCCCAAACCTGCTCCAACCGTTGTCATAGTTTTCCCAAGAGTCCACAGAGCTCTAAACGCTTTTCTTTCTGCATGCATTAAAATTATTTAGCACATTTAGCGCTGAATGTGGCGCTTATAATTTCTGTGTAATATTTACACTTTTTTGTTTCGAAAGAGTGAAAAGGTATCTATAGAATAGCGGTTGAATGTAAAGGGAGAAGACGGGGAAATTTATATTTGGCGAGATTTTTACTGTGGAAATGATTTCAATGGGAATTGATAATGTGGAAATTTTTTACTACTTTAACAGATATTGAGAAATGTAAGATAGTGAATTAATATTATTAGAGTGCCTTCATATAAGTAAAATCTACGTTAAAAATGCTATATAATATATATTGAATTTCTGAAAGAAAATTAAAATAGATATAGTTTGCGCTTTATCTGCATATGTATATATCTCCCAGCACATTTGTAACTGCTATTTGATAATTATCAATCATAATTCAACTATGCAAATTAAAGCGAAGAAATTCCATTCATAAAGAACTCAAAATTAATATGTTTATGGGCCATTGTGATAGTTTCCCAGCGCCCCTTCAGCTTGTTAGCTGTACATACACATATTTTTAATTAATCAGACACATGAAAACCAGCTAGACAATGATGCTGTCGGCGCCGTCTATCGACTTGCACTTGGACTTGAGACATGGGCTCTCGAGTAACTGGCATTGACTTGTTCAATTGAAACAAATCATTATTCGAGCATCTTTCTCAATTGAGCACACGATGAGCTCAAGCTCCCAGCAATATGAAGCTCAGCCTGTTGAGGCGTGTCAAAAGATCACACCCAAAGCGCATCCGCATCGGATAACGTACTATATGCATATTTCTCACTCTGCTTAGCTTCCTATGCATGCATTTTTATGATAGATTAATTAATTTTTTACTGTGTGAAAATAATTAGGAATCTGTCATGCTACGTTAGAGCTTAATTTGCATAGCTTTTGAAATATGGTGATATAAACTGAATGAACTTAGATACATCTATAGCATATTTATTTTATGTAGATTTCTATTTTATTCTATGCAAATGTATGGACTATCAAATAGAAATAACGGTTTCTTTGATTTATTAAAAACTACTTCAAGTTATGTTTTTTAAGTGATAGTTAACCAAATATTTTGAAAGAATGATACTATATGATATAATCAATAATTATCATATTTTTTATCTGTTTACTTTTATATTAATTTTATAATATTAAACAGAATGGACGGTCACACCTGTATAGTCGGCTCCTCGTCCTCTATATTTTAAATATTATTTTAAAACATAATTTTTTCCCACAATTTATATTTTATAATTCAATAATAATTTATTCAATAATAAATCATAGTAGCAAGTGTATGACTACATGGATACTTGTATGTGTTTTTTTGGATAGCATAAATACAAATATTACGCACAAAGTATCGATAACCAAATAAGCATAATTTTGATGCATCATATTTCTCTTAATTATGTATCAATTTTGATTCAATTATTATGATTATTGTGGGCATACATTTGCACATGTTTTTATCCATTTCAAAGAATATTACTCGTGTTTATTATTTTCAAAATTCGCTTTATTTTGGCGAATAATTTTTTTTATTTGTATTTCAATTTGAATTTCTTAAGCATTTCCTGCTTGGGTTATTTGACCAATTATTTATAATATTCTAAATTAAGAACAACCTGTGGATGATAGGCTATATGCATACTCATGATTACCACATGACACGAATGTCTATGGCATGTCTATGGCAGCTTCCAATGCAGTTAGTTGGATGACAGCTGCAAAATGCAATTAGCGTTATTCACAGTGTGTGACAGAAGATTGCGCATACGCCATGTGTGCCAGCAGCCAAGCGCTGAAGAAGGGAAATGGGAAACATGTAAGAGTTGAAGGTAAAACTGTTGATGGCGATGCTGATGGCGATTTGCAGACGTAGTTTATAGCATTGAGATTGAGTTGGCACACATCGACCCCACCCCACCCCTACCCCTACACCTGCCCATACCCCTGTCCAGCTCTCTTGCCCATTGCAGCGTGCGACGACCTTCAGTGGGCAAAGGGCGCCTAACTGCGCTGTCTGTGAAAAACAAACATTTCAAGCACTTTCTGTAGTTGTCGATGTTGTTGTTGCATGCAACTCCACAGACAGCGCCTGGTAGATGGATGTGAGTGTTGCAGCTTCCGCATAGTGTGTGGCGTTTATAAAATTGATAATTAATTATCCTGCCAGCCCGCCTCGGCTCCTTTAAACACAATCCCCCCCCCCCCGCCCCCGCACTTGCCCGTGCAGCTTACGGCTTTTCCCGGACACGCTTCGTTAATTGTGTTTACAAGTGCGTGAAAATTGTGCGCTTAAATGCTTATCACGTGCGGCGTGTGGCGTGAATTTTACTACAGCGGCCACTGACCACATATGGCAAATAGACATACAGACACACACAAACACACACACACATATCCTCACACACACACTACCGTAGAGAGACTGTGAGCAAATGCTAATTTAAGCCCAGCTGAATACGGCTGTAAAAGCTATGTGCATAATTATTTCCCCATAGTGTTGGCAGATTTATATTTTATGAATAATTTTCCATTTTCTCAGTTGCACGTAAATGTCGCTTTATCTTCAAACTGCAGACAATTTAAACAATGCTTAGAATAAGTGGCAACTTAATGAGCTTAACGAGTCAAATTTAGTTTTAATTTCAAAACAAAACAAAATTTAGTGCTAGAATCTGAAATTAAATCCTTTAAGTATGCAACAGTTAGCAAAGTTCTTAGATAAAAAGAAACTTTTTGTAGAATTTATTATATGTAAAAAGTTTACAGTATATGAAACTCACCTGAATTGATAACTCTAATGTGAATCCAGTCAATTCTCCTAAATTACACTAATTAAGTCAACTTTAATGAACACATCATGCATAATACACAAGCAGCAAATATTACTCTATAAACACACGAATATAGAATGTTGGGTAGGAGCCAAACCACTTCCGCCCCCACATACGCATCCGGTTCCGCCTTCTTGCTGTGGCAACTAAATAAATAAATACTTAATGATATTGAGGGATTCTGAAATTAATTCCATTTGACGTGCAGTAAAGTGTTTAATTACACATAAGACTGAGGAAAACAAGAGCAAACAAAATAAGAAACAAAAGGAGGAAGTTTACGTAAAGGATTAACCATTTAATTCAGGAAACAGCTCAAATGTGGTTTAAGCTCAACTTTATTGATGAGGCCAAGGGCAGAAGAGGGGTGCAGAGGGGGCAGGCGGGGTATTGATATTGTTACCTATGGGTTTTGTGCAAGCAGTCAGTCAATCGAGAGGCAGACGGAGGTGGAGACAAAGACGGAAACGAAGGCTGAGCTGGCAAATCCTGAACAAAAGCCAAGCATGCCACAAAAGGCTCAGCGCTGGCCGCATTCAAAGCAAGAAGACAAAGTAGGGCATGCTCTAGTCGAGTATGAAAAGAAAGAAACAGATATTGTGCCTGACTAGGAGATAACCTACTATAAAAATGTGTATACAGTTGTTTTAATAACAATACATAATTGAAAAGTTAATCGACCATTTTACTTTTTTAAAGTACAGTATCTAATTATTCCTAACAATCTGTTAACATATACTGAACTTCCGTAAGAAACATGCCCAATAATTTCGATGTAAACGAATAATCTGGCAACGTCAGAAAAACTAAAATTCGATGTCAATAATCTGGTAATACCGACAAAAATAAATAAAGAGACGCAGAAGAAAGAGCTGCTTTCTCAAACACAATTAAAATATGCATATAATTATCATATATAATTAAAATATTAGTGTTAGAAAGCTTTACAAATTCACTAGATTCACGTGGGTAACATCTAAAACAAATTCTAATGTTTATTATTAATCTGGCAACGCCAGAGAAACTTAATTTCGATGCAAATCAACAATCTGGTAACACATACAAAATTAACAAAGAGAAACAGAAGTAAGCGAAACATTTTAGAATAGATAGATTAAGTGCCAATTATTTAATATACTTAAATAAAATAATATTTTACTGACTGCACTCCACTTACATAAATTTAAAATTGTTTATTAAAAATAAAATACCCAACAACAGCCACTTGGCACTGGGAATACAAAAAAGAAAGTTGAACTGGCCAACTGAGAAAAGGACATGAACATGACGACCGACGACCGGCGACTGCCGCTTCCCCTCCCCATGCAATTACATTAAATCTTAGCTATTATTCTTTTACTTTGTGTGTATATCTGGGTGTGCACAACTTTTGCTTGAATCGGACTTTGGTCAGCTGAAGTTAATCGCCCACGAAGTGATTGAATTCCATCGAACGCAGGTTGTTTGCTGTGTGGAGAGCAAGGGGAACTGTTAGAGTTGGCATCGCTCGAGGGCTGAGGGCTGGGGGCGGGGGCAGAGGTAGGAGAAACGCGTAATAAATGAAATAGAGTCGAATTGGCATTGCAGTTGGATTTTGTGCTTTTGGCCTGTTTCTGAGAGGCTAACTTTGGTTTATGGTCCCAAAGTCTCTGTTATATTTCTCTCAATCACCCTGTGATTTCCCAGTGTGTTTACTCTCCGGTCACTTAACTAATTGCGCCTTTGTGTGCGCCTGACACGCGCCATAAAATTAATTTGAATGTACTTCCAACATGGAGTATAATGACCTTCGCATGCAATTTGACAAAAGTAAAAAGATCCTTTCATTCCCTCCACAAAACTCTTAACAATTCAATGAAATTACTTATTTACGAGAGGTCTTTGTAGTCCATTGTGTGCTCGATGGCTTTCGGTTGTTTCTATTACAATATATTTAGTAGCTGCGATTAATTTGCTTTGTGCAGTTGAAATTCATTTTCTGCACATTGCAAAATATCTCTTAAGTTTCATATGCTAACAAATGTGACAAGAAATAAAACTATACAATTCCTTCTTCTTAGGTCAAGAATAAATTAAGATTCCCTATATTTAAGTAAAGCTATTTAGGCCAACTTTTCTCTGGATGAATATGAATAAGTAGCTTTTTAGCCTTATGAATGCTTGATTATATTCTACATCTAATTCGCATCCTTTGTTTTTCTTTGCAGTTCCTTTGTGCGCCATGCACGACACAGCCACAGTGAAACCGTCCCCTATAACCACGCCCACACAGTCGCCCATGGCAGTGGCAACAGACCCAGGCGCCGGTTCAGCTGACGATGAGGATGAGACCGATGTAATTGGAGATCTGATGGGCCACTACGGCAAGTGGCAGTTGCTGATGACGGTGCTGTTGTCGCTGTTCCAAGTGCCGAATACCTTTCACATAGCCTCCTCAGTTTACCAGGCAGCCAATAAAGAGTTCTGGTGCCAGCGTCCGGCTCACTTACAACACCTGCCCGTGGACGTGTGGCGAAATGTCAGCCTGTCCAAGGACAATTGCCATCGACGGGCGAACATCGATTGGAGTCAATTGAGCAACGAGACACTACCAGCCCAGCTACAAGTAAATTCCAATAGCATAAACGCACAATTCTCCCTGAATAACACCCTGCCCCATCTGTTTTAGCAACAGGCCGCAGCAGCCGGAAAAGCGGATGAAAAGCTAATCGCTTGCACCAGCTGGGAGTACGAGATAAACGATAATGTGGGCAACACTTGGACGTCGCAGTGGGACCTTGTGTGCGAGAAGGAGCATCTGAAGAACGTGGCAGAAATGTTCTTTCTGCTGGGCGTTGCAACAGGTGGCATCATTTCTGGTTACCTCTCCGACAAATTCGGCCGTAAAACTATGCTCTTTATCTCGGCCGTACTGCAAACCATCTTCGGTAAGTGGCACATTCCACCCCCAACCCCCACCTGCGCCATCCGCCACTGCTCTTGTGTGACCTTTGCTGTCAATGCTCACACACACAGTCAGCGTCACCTAAAGCGACACGGAAGTGACCGTCAGTGCACCCTTTTGACTTTGAACTTGGCATTGGGCCACCCCCTTGTAAGGCTGTAGGTGGGGCCACATCGAGTGGCAATAGCAAGCAGAACATGCAGCAAGTGTAGCTGCAGCTGCATCTGCAGTTGCCTCGTTGTCCTTGTTGATTAAATCACGTTCAGTGTAATTGGAATTTGCATTCAAAACGCCATTACTAGTCAGAAGAGCAGAGGGCAAGTGGCTGCGCTGCCGTAAGTGGCATGTGTGTGCGCTTTTTGTTTTTGGTGGCAAGTCGATAATTCTCTCAGACTATGACTTTAAAAGTCAAATTAAACACATCATCTTAAAGCTTGTTTCTAAAATTTAGGCATTTTAAGAATATGCTTAGTAATATTATTCAAATTAAAATAAATAATAAAATTAATGTAATTCAATATGCAGATTTGCCTTTCACTTCTTGTAACTTTTTTATATTTTATGACTAGCGATTGAACATTGAATTTAAATTTTGAAAAACATTGATACCTATTGATATATGAATATACATTTTTTTTATGAAAGTCATATAAAAATAATCAAAAATACATCGTAAAATTCAATTTCCTTAAAAATAGATCAATGTTTGATATATGTATGTATTTTATGTAATTTAACAATTTTTTTTTACTTAAATCAACAATTTTGTATTGATAAATGTAATGTACGTTTGATTAGGAAAATAAGCATATTCAAAATCACTCAATGGTATAATATATTAACAAATAAATAATATATAAATATTAAGATTGCTCTGCGACCTTTCCATTTGATGTGTTTCGACGTTAGCTATGTAGCTATAGGTCCAGTTGTTGACAATTTTGTAAATAAAAACCAGGAAAAAAAAAACAACTGGACCTATAGCTAGCTAACGTCGAAACACATAATATATAAATAAATAAAATAACAAAAAACATAACACCTATTTTATCAAACATTAAAAAAATTCAAAAATAATCAGCAAATTAGTTTTAGTAGTATATTTACATTTGCAACATTTTCCACAGGTCTCTGGCTATATTTCTGCAGTTCCTTTGAGCTATATCTAACCCTGCGTGCTCTATTGGGCCTTGTCTCCGTTTCGGTCACGTATTCCGGTCTTATTCTGGCCATAGAGTATGTGGATGGCAAATGGAGGACTATAGCCGGCATGTACAATCTGTTTCCACTGCCCATATCGTATATGATAATCTCCGGATTGGCCTATTGGACGCAGGACTATCAACGTCTGCAGCTATGCATTGGAGTTCCGGGAATATTTCTATGTTTTCTCTGGTAAGCGTGTGAAAAGTTTGTGCAAATTATAATAAACAATTTTTGTGGCTACACGTGTGTAGCTGTATCTGTATCTGTAGCTGAGTATCTGTATCGGCAGTCGGCTGAGCAATAAATGGCAAATAAATAACAAACTGTGCGTGGGCGTCCCGAATTATAAACACCAGACAGCCAGACAGCCAGACAAGGAGGTGGCTAATTTACGATCATGCTAACTGACTCTTCGCTTATATTACCTACCTCCCCCTTATCGTTCCACTGTCTAATTTGGTTTTTTATTTCAATTATCAGGTTCGTCGTGCCAGAATCGCCGCGCTGGCTCTTGGTCAAAGGTCGCATTGAGGAAGTAAAACGCATTGTGGAGGCGGCAGCGAGTTTTAATGGGCGCCAATTGCCACCGGATTATCAGTTGACGCCGCCCACACAGGAGAGCTCACAGGACGTTACCTATCTGTTTAGATCGAGCTACTTGAGGCGTATTTCCATCTGTTTCCTCTGCATATGGTTCACCATGAATCTCGTCTATTATGGCATTATCTTGAACATGAGCTCATTCGGTGGCAATGTCTACCTGAATTCGGTAAGTTCGCATATTTTCATTTTACATATGATTTTAATGGGTAGTGGATTTTGGGCATACATATAAATAAAAGTACTTGAATGTAAATAAAGCTAGCCGAAGCTAAAATTGAGCTTTCATACTTAAAATTTAAATTTTCATTTGTTGTGACAGTTTTTTTTAAGTGTATTTGACTTTCGAAAAGCATTAGCAAGCAATTCAGCCTGTAATCTCAACTTGTATCCATCAAACATCAAGCATCAAGCATTGGGCATTGAGCATTGAGTGACAAGTACCACACTGCGTATACGCAATTTAACATTTAACAAGTGCTAAGTGCCCGCCCAGTCGACAACTGCCCGCTAATTGGATTTGTCATTCTCCCTCCATGTATTTCTCTTCTGTTTTCATTGTGTGTGCGTGTGCTTGTCTGTTGATGGACAGACAGCAAAATGTGTTTACTATCGAATTATGATGCTACCTACTACAAGTGATGCTTTCGCCGTCTTTCCCTGAAGCTTCCACTTCGCATGTGGAATTTGGCTAAATGCCAATGGCAAATGCTGCAGCACCAGCAGAACAGGACAAAAAAACGAATTTTTTGCTAGGCAGATAGTTCTTTGTGGCATAAAGAAATTAATTATAATTATTTCGAATAAAATCGTCCACTACAAAATATAATAAATTTAGATATCTGTACGTATTCAAAAGTTATGAGGTGGGAAACGATTTCTAGAATGTATTACCTCATAATATTTACGATGCGAATAAAAACTGATACCCGAAATATGTGCGCATAATTCTGAAGTATATAAAGCAAAATCAAACATAAAATCCCAGAATGACTTTTTGATTTATGATTGAGATATATTCGAAATATAAAAGCAAACACACAAATCTGTTATTTGGAATTGGTTGCTTATGAATGGAAAACAATTGCAAAATAAATGACAAGACAAAGCATTTCGTATTTTTTAAATGTTAAAAAACATTTGTTAAATACTTTTTTGTTATTATGACAATTTTAAGGCATATTTCTGGGAATATTCTGTTGTGAGACGTTAAACATAAAGCATTCGATAACATTTTGCGAAATGTAGTAAAATACTTGTTTATGAGAAATTTAATTTTTAATAAAATGGCTTAATATTCATATAATATTAATGATTAATTATCCATTTTATGGCGTAAACAATTTGATATTGCAATTGTTGATAGTAAAAATTAATGTAATAATAAATGAATTTATTACTTTTTTATGGCCCAATTTATTGAGTTGTTGATTTTAGCATTATTAGTTTATATGCTTAAAAAATACAGAAGGTTTATAGTGCCAAAACGGCTGAATGCTCATCTCTGTCCGTTGAAAACAATGGCTAAAGCGCTTTTCAGCGTAATTTATTGCATAATTTATTTTGACATCGCATGGCGCACCTTTGATGCCAAGTTGATTTACCGCTCCCCGCCGACAGTTCGTGTATCTCGGCCTCTACATCTCAATTCCTAATTGTATCTGATCTTTTTCCTTCCGTTGCAGGCGCTAGCTGGCCTAGTCGAAATACCTGCCATTGCGGTGGCCATGTACATAATCACCAAGGTGGGCAAGAAGTGGCTCTTCTGCGCCACTTTGATCTGTGCCGGCGTCGCCTGTTGCTGCGCTGCCGTCACCGAGGGGCGGGAGGATTTGCTCTGGCTAAAGATCACATTCCTGATGATGGGCAAATTTACGATCAGCGCCGGGAATACCATAATGCCTGTCTATACGGCGGAACTCTATCCCACAGCCATACGCAATGTGGGCGTGGGCGCCTGCAACGTGGCCGCCGGCCTGGCGCTCATACTGACGCCTTACATATCGCTATTGGTAAGCAGCATAAAAAAGCATTAGAACTAATAACCATACTAATATCTCTGCATTTTTAATTAGAACAAAATTGAGGGACATTTGCTGATGACGTTGCTCACAGCCTGGAGCATTTTTGGCGGCGTCGTTGTGCTCTTTCTGCCAGAGACAGCCGTGAGAAAAACCCCATCCAGTCGCCAGAACGCAGCTAAGCAGGTGTAATAGGCCCCTTCCCGCCCTTGTCCTATTTCCAACATACTCTTGAATAAATAGAATACATTTTGGCTGGTCCAAAATAAGCAGTTAGAAAACTAACCCACAGCAAGGTAAAACCACAAATGCAACCCACAAAACTAATCGTTGTCCAGGCACGGTTTGACATATCCACCGCCTCAGCCACCGCCAGCTTCTTCTTCATCAACTTCTATATATGTATCTAACTGCTTTATTAACTATTCTACCGACTGTAGTCTAACAGAGAATCGAGTAAATAGCGCTATTTATCGAATGTCCATTCAATGCCATAAAGCGATTGAGTCAGGCAGGACCTTGTGTGTGTAGTAAGTATTTAATAATAACAATAATACAAAGAAAACAAATTTAAACAAATTATTAAGATATTGTAGTACTCGAATAGTACTCAATGGCTTTTAGCTTATACTAGCCTAGGAACAGAAACGTGCAATAAGTAAATACATATTAAAAACGAAGTCACAATTTTGAACCAAGAACATAAATTTGGAAGAATGCGAATTTTAAGTTATATGAAAATCTATGAAATAAGGAATTTATAGCAGATATAAATAATTATAAATAAAAATCGGAAGAAAACTGTTTTAAATACTTTCATCTGACAGAAGCTTATATTATTTTCTGTTTTATCTCTAGCCCGATTAGCCAAAATTGAAAATTAAATATAAATTCATCTAATCGGATTTTCTTCCCTAGACCTTAATGAGATGAATATCTTGTTAATCATATGCTAAATTGTAGCTAACTATAAATCTGCTGTCAACAACGTACAGAATCAAAATGAAAATGGAAACCAAATGTTCTTGTCAATATAGCTTGTCAATATATCTTGTCAATATATCTTGTCAATATGTCAACTCATACCAATAACTCGTTGTTGTTGTCGTGTTCGTAGTGCTCGGTTATTACCAACCAATTGAAAGATAACTTTATTTGGAATTCGCGTCAAGAAATTATAATCTCCGGTAAATGTAGTCAATTAATATTTATAATATTAAATATATATACTTTACAATATAGTAAATATCGATTGTCAATTATGCACGCATGTATGCCTAGTCTGTGTATATATGCGTCTGTATGTATTTGTATATAAGTATATGCAGCCATACTTGTATTGAGAGCAGCCATCATTAAGTAATTTCTCGCTTAACACGAAATGATCATAATTTGTTTTGGAAATTTCCCAATAACTAGTGCATTTAGTATGTATATGTATATGTGTGTAATTTGTATGTAGTTCAACGAAATATTCATGTATTTGATCGGCTTATACGTTGGCTTCAACGTGTAAACCATTGTTGCCAAATGTTGTACTTATGCTTATCAAAATTATATTATTGTTCGTTACTGTAAGTGAAGAAAGTCTTTATTTGTATATGTTACGATTGTATGCTTTATCAATTGTTTGTACTTATTATTATAACTATTTAATACAAGAGAGAACGCGGTTCAATTGAATATTTTTGCAATTTGTACAATATTCACTTGTAGCTAATAGAACAAAATAATTTAAATGCAATCAATGTATAATGATAAAATTGAAATTGAAAATGTGTGTAAACTCTTAGATACACGTACATATTTTAACTTGAAGAAGCAATCTGAAAATGTGTTTTAATGCTCATATTATTAATGTAATATGCTCAACGTTCAAACTGTGGATCTTAGGAACAAGTAAAATAAAGTTAAAGAACATCAATAAATTGTTGTATATCAAAATTACCAAAGCAAAATTTTATGCCATTATAGTGTCAAAAGATAAATCTATATATATGATAATAATAAATATATGAATAAATATGTGCAAATGAATATTTCTCTCTTTCTCTCTCGCTCTCTCTTAACTTTCGGTCTGTCTACTGAAGCTTTAAAGCTTCCAAACCTACGACAACTTTCAAGACGTTGACTCAGTCGAAGCTTGCACGATTGCTTCGTACTGCTTCGTATTGCTTTTTCTTGCAGTTGGCAACGCTGAAGAATTGCAGAGCTTAAGAGCTTAGCGAGCTTTGAGCTTTAGCGTTTAACCATTTATAACAGCTTGGCGGAACTTTTAACGGATTTAGATCGCCACTAAAAGCGAACCCCAACAATCCACAACGCGAATGCGAGCAATGCAATCGATCGGACACAAATAAATATAAATCGTATCTACAAACTAAACATCAAAGTGATATATAATTAAAACAATATCGATATGAGTGGAGTGCTACGACGCGGTTCCCTGAATTTCGATTGTGTGGGCAGTTCACGGGGCAGCCTTGATACAAACCTCTATGGAGGCTATCGCGAGACAAAGCCCGCGCCAGGTACTCCGGAAATAAGTGTTATTGCATTGGATTTTCGCCGTCATTCGGATGACTTAAAGAAGGCTAAATCAATGCCCACAACTGTAGCTGTTCCCGCATCGCCCGTCAAGGATCTTAGCCAGGAGGAGGACAGTGATGTGCTTTCAAATTTCCTGGGCCATTATCGCAAATGGAGTTTCCTGTGGACATTTTTATTGTGCATGTTCCAGTTGCCCACAACTTTTCATTTATTTATGTTTGTGTTTCAGGTGAGTTTATTGTTCAAGTTTTGGTTTATGGATTGGCAAATATTTGCACAGTTGATTGCGTCGCACTTTCAAAGCCAAAAATATATTTTTCTTATGAGCAAACAAAATAGCAACAGTTCGAGGGCAGTTTACCTTGCAACAGTTTGATTAATTGTTCGAATCGGTAATTGGCCATAAATTATCAGCAGAGAAAGTTACACGCATTATTGTCAGTATTATTTATTCGATAAAATTATAAACTAAATAGATTATTTAATACTCACAACTTGTTAGCGATATTTTCCGAGCTACAATATTTACTTAACAATTAAAACGTATTATTTCTCTGTGCTGTACTTGGTGCCATTTTTAATTCGACAAAAGCTACACTTAACAACAAAGTTTTATTTTGGTCAAAATCGCAAAACATTTGGTTAACAATAGTTTCGGGGCGACATTTCCAAAAAAATGTGCAAGTCTGTTGTTTTGTTTATATGCTAATCGTATGATTATAGCATAGCAAAAGCTATTTCTTTAATTGATTTTTAAATAGATAGACTATTTGCACTACGTCATTGAAGACCCAGATAAGAAATATAAATTCAACAAATTCACAAATAGTGGATGAACGTAAACAAGCTGATCAAATTGTAGAATACAGAAAGTTGTTAAGTGAGAATTTTAAATTTATATACATTATTATATTAATTGACAACAAAAATATAAGCAAACCGACAAAATTAAACTGTTTTCATTAACGTTAATATTTCTTTAATATAATACAAATGTCAATTTTTTTCATATTTTAAAATTTTTATCAACTACTGTTCAGGAGTTTTACCAGTCTTACATTTATTAATTTTCACTAAATATTATCGTATTTTGTGAATTTATCTCAACGAATACTTTGCATACCTGATTATTAACATAAAACACGTAGTAAATACTCTATAAGTTATAAATTTCAAAGATCTAATAATACAATACATTTAATATTTTAATAAAATGGTTAAATAAATAAATGTATAAGGAGAATAATATGTGCTTGAGCATTTATTCTATATTATTATTTATTACAAATTACGATGAAACAGCTAACAAGCTGTAATTTTATAAAAAAAAAATCTTGTATTACAAAATGGCGTATCGTAACTACGTTTCAATGATCTAAATTTAGAACTTTCAATAATTAATAAAACCTAACTGTACTTGAAAAACATTTCCATATATTTTTGTTAGGTAATGTCAAAAATATCAAAACCCCTCAGCACGTGTTATCTCGAGGGAGAGCAATTTGATAACATGAAAGCCCTGGGGCTTAGTTGTTGACGCCACTTAAAACAGTTTGCTGTTATTATTGTTATTATTTTTTATTTTTTTCGAATAATTCAAAACAACCAAAAAATCATGAGCAATAAATCGACACCCAATTAAATTATCTCGAATTTGGCATAATTATTAAGTACGTACTTTAAATCGATTGCATGAGATGTCGCGTGTAACCTTCAGATAATTTGCATAGCCATCGGAACCGACATCGGCATCGGCGTCTATATCGTATTCCATACGCACCTAATGGACCTTAGCGAATCTGGCATCATTTGTCACTGCGAGTTTAGTTACTCATGTATCTGACAGATACTTTTGCGTGCTAGCATCGATTTAACCACTTCGATGCATGATAATCACGATAATCGTTATAATCATGATAATCAAGAAGCGTGCTAATATGCAGTTGCAAAGGTAACCGAAAAACATTAAATTGATCAACAACTAAAACCACACGATACCTTGACATCTTGCGTTTATCTATGGTATATGACAAGTTGCCAAATGCTGCAGACAATTGCCACAACTTTGAACTTATGAATAGCCCAAGTACTGTTTTTATTCCAATGGATAATTGTATGTCTTACTTAGACTTGTAGTAGCATTATAATGACCAGTTACTATGTAAACTGTTAAGTCATATGATGTAAGAAGAGAATAATTGAAATGGGGTTGGAAATTAGCAAAAGATCGATATCAGGACTCATTAGTCATAAAACTTTAAAATCAAGTTGAATAAATTAATTGGTATTGAAACCACCGAGTTTCACTTAAATTATATCGGCATCAGGTCGTCAGCACAACAATTTGCTTTGATATCAGTTCGAGATAAAATTCTTACATTATGAATGTAAGTGTTAACATTGCATTCTCTCTGTTCCCACTTCCCGCTTCCTCTACAGCTTCAATATATTTAGGTAAATCTCCGATGTAATTTATGCCTAAAATTCGACACGTTTTGAACTTTATCTCTGTGCCCCTGCTCGGAGATCTTTGGGCATGGTGCCGCACCTGTGCATGCAACCGTATGACTGGCTGGCTTCCACACATCATTTTCCACACCTACCCGACACCTGTACGATTGAGTAGTAAGAGCAAAGTGCGAGACTCGTGTCGCTGCTACTTACTACTATGAGTTGTAGTTCGTCCGAAACTCTCGGCAATTAAACATGTAAATTATGAAAAATACGCACTAAATATTCAGAGTTTTGCATACGATTAAAACCAAATTTCGAATTCGAGTTTGAGATTCAGTTCGGTTTCAGTTTCGGTGTTTTAACTAAAACACATATTTTCGCAAACGTTCAAAATCAGTTTATTTGCGTCTCAAGTAGCAGTCAGTTGACTTTTATTTATCTCATCGCGCTCAAATTATATACCGAATATGCAATCCACGTTAGACAGCGGCCCGGGCGAATTATCGCCCATGCTGCCACGCCCCGCTGCGCCGCTAAGCAGCGAGCAATTCGAGCAACTGCAGTCGAAGACCCTGGAACAACTTCTGGGATCTATGGGACTTTGGCAGTGCTTCTGGTGTCCCTTGCTCTCCTTTCTCCAGGCCATTTGCACCTTCCACATATTCGTCTATGTGTTTCAGGTGAGTGATCGCGTGGCAAGTACTGTAACGTGGCCATACCGGTAACCAGATCAACCTGTGTGGCAACTCTTGCTGTTAAAAATACAAGTGGGAGCACTGCAGTCGAGTGTGCTTACTGCGCCACCCCGATTGAACCAATTCCTACGAAGTACATGAAACATTTTACGATGTTCACCTGCCATAAAACGCTGTCTGAAAAAATCGGAAATAATTTAAGAGCTTATCAGAGCACTGATAACCAGAAATGATGTTTGTGCTGAAGGTCTGCGATAGCAATTAATTGGTTTGTTTTTTTTTTCATTTGCGTTTCTTGCAAGAATGAAATCATTTATTACGTCCCATTTTGCCTTGTCTTTGGTGGTTTGTTTTTTTTTTTTTTGCTCTCACTGTCTAAATTAGTTCAAAGACCGACTAAAATTCATTTTAATACGTGAATAAATTTTATTCAAATTATTTGATTATTTCTCAATTAAAACTAAACACGTTTGCTAAACCCCCTAAAAACTCTCCCTCCCCACACACCAATTTTTGTTTACGTTCATTCCAGTCAGACCAGATATAAGCGTAGTATTTGTATTTTTTCTTGTTTTTGCGAGAGGCGGCGATTCTGGCTATTGGTCTATGGTTTATGAGGTGTAAATTACCTTTAACCTAGTTTCATGAAGTATCTTACTTCTTCTCCATAGAACAGCATGGATTGCATTTTTCAATTAGCTTCCACTCCCACTGTCTCGTATCTCAGGTGTCGCGACTTGATCGAAGGTTAACTTCGAAAGGTTACACTCATGCCGCTGGCCAATTGTGACCGCTAAAATATCTAAATATATTAATTAAGCAACCGATAATATTAAACAACAATAGTAGAAATAAATTAAAAATATTTCTAACCACATAAACCAAATACAGTGCACACTGGGTCTATCCATGCCTAATCTATATGAATATGATTTTTATTGCCATTTAACTATCAATAAATATAGTATCGACATCTAGCTATTCATTTACTGACCCAACACAAGTAAGTTAATAATAAGCTATGACTTATATTTAAACAACAGGTTTTTGGATGTACCTATTGCAGTTTCTATAATTGAAATAGAATTCCATAATGAAAACGGTTAATTTAATGCCACGACATTACTTTAGAAACTTGGAAATTTTAAATTGAATTTACCCGGAAAGTTAGTTTTTATACTTTTATATATGCATAAATATGCTATTGACCGTTTATAAAACAGTTAACTAATAATAATGGTAATACAATTTACTATCAATTTTATAATAATCAATGTATGAAATATTATGATGAAAATAAAATATATAATTATAATTAGTTTATTTTATACAACACTTATAATCTTAAACAGAAATTATGCAGGATTTGTGCAGTAAATATTTCATTTTATAAACTACACGGAAATACCATAACCGATCTTGCAAATGAAAATACGTAGTAACTAATAATAAATAGTTGTTTATTTAAAGCTTTACAATTTAAAAATAGTATAACAAAGTTACTTTAAAATGCTAACAGATTTAAAGTTCTGTGAACAGTTGCAAGACTGCTAACATTTTAAATACTGGGAATATTTATTTAAATGTGGCATGATGAGGCAATTTGGAATAATTGGGCTGTTAACTAGTGTAAATATAAAATGAGTTTATTGCAAAATATTTGAATATTACTTGCTACGAAGTGAGTTGGTTTATTCCAGAATTTAAGCGTAATTACATTGCGTAAAATATTGTCAGCAATTAAGAATTGTTGTGAGACTTAATGAGAATATAAAAAATGAATCCGTAGCTTAAACTGGATTCATTGTGTTTTGCACTTATCTCTTACCAATGTGGCTGGATAACGTCATTAGAAAAAATGCCAAACAGGTGCCAACACGAGCAACTTTATCGAAACTTCGAAACAACTCTAAAAGATCAAGGGAATGGTTGAGGGGTGGTACTAGCGATGCTGGTGTTTCTCTGGTGGTTTCATGTTGATCATGTGGCTAAAACCCACGCTGCAAAGTTTCATTGTTGGATATTTATGCAAATGACTGAAACGTGACAAGTCAACGCCGCAAAACACTCGACAAAAACGGACAGGGGACATTTTATGGCTACAGAGCACGACGACAGACCAACAAATGCCCACATATCGTTAATCAAGGAAAAAGCTGGTCGGCATTTTTAGGTTTTCTTTTTGAAGAACTTTTTTACTTTTACTTGTTACGTTTATTATTTTGCGCTTGTTTCGCTTTCTGCTCGAGTTTCAACTTGAACTTGAAACCATTTAGACACGCACAAGTCGCACACGCACACGCACGCACACAGCTACAATTTATTGTGGCACGTAGCAAACGAACGAAAATCAACCTGTTGAAGGCTGAACTGTCGACCGCATAACGTATACGCCCCGTGTGCCCCACTCGGTGAATAACCGCTCTCTCCCTCTTTCTTGCTCCTGTCTTATTTCTGCTCTCACCGTTATTAATGACTACTTGTAACGACTGCAGCTGAAGACGCCATCAATCAGTTCAGCTGTCAATCAAAAGTGCAGGTAGCCAGACAGACAGACAGACAGACAAACAGACAAACAGTTAATCGAACAGCTAAGAGTTTTGCGAATTCCCGTAGCCGATGAAAAATCATTGGCCTGCGCACTACATATATCGAATACTATCAAATCCCAACTAGCATTCATTTGCCTTTTGCCATTGAGAAAAAGTACCTGATAAAAAGGTAGCATAAAACGTACGACAACAACACGCAGCGTTAATTAATCGCTTCTGTCATAAACTGCAATTAGCTTTTGACTAATTGCAGGGGGAATCATCATCAGTTTATCGCTTTATCGGTTTATCGACTTGCTCAACATAAACAGGCATAGTTTATAAGTCTCACACTGCCGGCTATAAAGTTTAGCTAGTCCATTTAAGACTAGTTTGTAGTTATTCAATAGAATCGTAAAAAAATGAATATGAATGTTAATAACAATTTCATTTTGATGCACTTCCAGATATTAAATTTAAATTGCATTCTTGCCAGACACAAATTTAGATTTATTGTTATTAATCCAATGACATTTTGAGCTTTGACACAATCTCTATCTTATCAGCTTAAAAGCTTTTTAAATAAACAATATGAGCTGGCGGAACTTTTGTATAGCAATTATCAGTTAATTGCCGTAAACTTAACAACGTTTACAGTTAAAATATGCCACTTAAAAGATGAATTAGAAATATAATAAACTAATCAGACTACCTTGAGCCGCAGTCTAGTTATTGCATAATAATACTTATCTTGAATATTACCTGTTCGTTTAAGATTTAATGAGCTAATTTTGACTGCAATTATCTGGAAATTAACTGCAGTTTAATGATAATTTTGAAGGCATCTAATGTAGCATATTTAACTAAATTTCAATTGCATTATAAACTTAAATTAAAGCTTTATATTAAAACTATGTAAACTTTTTCTTTCACAGACTGCTCCAAAGGAGTTTTGGTGCGCTAGACCAGAACATTTACTGGAACTCCCCATTGCAGATTGGCGTAATCTTAGCCAGAGTCCTAACGGTTGCAAGTTGCTTGACATAGACTACAGTCAGGTAATCTATGATAATGGACAGCTGATAAATTGGCCCAGCGATACGACTAATCTGAGCTATAGACAATGCGATCAATTCGAGTTCTCTGACATTGAAGGCGATGCCAAGACTTTGATTGAAGAATTTGGCCTGGTCTGCAGCAATGATATTACCAATGTGGTGGAAATGTGCTTCCTGATGGGCGCAGCAGCAGGGGCGGTGCTCTCTGGTTGGATATCGGATCGCTTTGGACGCCGACATACGCTGATGGCATTTGTCAGCATTCAAACAATTTTCGGTAGGTTTGAAATGCTATTCAAAGTGCAATTATCACGCCACAAATTGCCATAATCCCAAAAAAATATATCAAAAGCCAAATTGCTCTTGGCTGTTTGAACGCATTTTAATTTCTTTCTAATTGTCATTTATAGTATATGCAACTTTGGCAGACGAGAATGAAGAGTGAAATGAAATGAAAGCATTTCGACACTTTTAAAAATATCTTACTAATCTTATAAACATTTATTTTATTATTACAACTAAATTGCGCTCAAGATATCATAAAACGTTTTCTTTACATGTTCAATTAAAACATGTTTTTAATTTCAACCAAATTAAATTTCTAATCAAGTTTTAATTCTCTTTTTTCACATGCGCAACTTTTAAAAAACATTTCAAGAACGAATCTTAGAATTTAAATAAATCACATCTCACTTCAACAAGTCATTCAATATATGAGAATTTAAATCAAACCAAAATTCGAATTTGATTGTTAGAAAAACAAGAGGAAAATATGTCTCTTAATAGCTCTCGTTATTTTGCCAAGTGTACGTAGTACTCATGTGTGTAAAAAGGATTTTCCATTTGTTCACAGCCGGGATTTTAATTGACTTTACATTCTTATTTACGTGGCACATTTGGCCTTGCACCTGGCCCGGCCTGACCCTCTCCCGCACCCAAATCACAGTCTGTGTAATGCATGCTATCTCCCTCTCCGCATAGGTGGCATTCTGGCCTTCTCGACATCGGTGGCCATGTTCATGTCGCTACGTGTTATAATTGGATTCGCATCAATGACCGTGACTGTTGTAAGCTTCGTGCTGGTCGTCGAGTTGGTCTCCGGCAAATGGCGCACAATAATCGGCATACTAAACATTCTGCCAGTCGCCATCTCCTACGTCCTCTCGGCCGGCATCGCTTATCTCATACGCGACTGGCGCACGCTGCAACTGGTCATATCCTGGCCATGGCTAATTATGCTGACCATTTGGTAAGTTGCAATAGCAATCAATTCAATCTAAATTAACCACTTTTAGATAGTCTGCACTTAAAGAAAATAGTCCACAATTTCATTTTCATTTTTTTTAATGTAATTTAGAAATAGAAACAAAATGATATAGAAATTATATTCTTTATATAGGTTAAAAAATATTATTATACCCTGTGCCCATTTGAAAAATGGGAAAAACAGGGTTAATAACTTTGTGCGAATGTATGTAACAGCCAGAAGGAGGCGTGGCAGACCCCACAAACTATATATATTCTTGATCAGGATAACGAGCTGAGTCGATATAGCCATGTCCGTCTGTCTGTCCGTCTGTCCGTCTGTCCGTCTGTGCGTCTGTCCGTCTGTCCGTCTGTTTGAACGCGTCGATCTCAGCAACTATAAGAGCTAGAAAAGCCGTTTTGGTCATTTCTGAAAGGTGTTTACAATACGCAGATCAAGTTTAGTTCAAATCTTGGATGCCACTCCCCTTCCGCCCACAACGAGCATAAAAAGAATTCATTCGCCAATTTAAGAGACACAGATCGAGTTATATAAATTCTGTTTTCAGTTATTTGTAAGGTCTATATTAGGCGCAGATAGGGTTTTTTCAAATTTTGGATGCCACGCCCCTTTTACGCCCTAATTCATAAAAACTGAATAACAAGCGTAATATTGAACATAGAACGTTGTTATTCGGTATATATACTATCTTCTATTATATAAAACTTTCCTGAGAAGCGCATTAAAATCGATCAATAAACACAGGAGTTATAGGCGAAACAATATTGCAGGCGTTGCACGCTCGCTCACTAGCAGCGCGGCCAATTAAGCGGCACATATAGGGAACGTAGCAGAGAAAGCATTGCTGCTACGCTGCGTAAGACAGTTTTATAAAACTTTATAAAAAATATAGGGCACAGGGTATAAGACAGTCGGGCCCGTCCGACTGATCTTTTTTATATGAGACTGATTTAAGTATACAAGAGCTATAAAAACTTTTATGCGGAAGAAATTTAAATTTAAAGTAAATGAAAAAAAAATATGGACGTGGCAGATCAGTCGGACGGATGGCTGCAGTCGGACGTAACCGACAGTAGGAGTATCCTCACTGTTTCTTATCTGATCGCAACGAAATTCATAGCGTCGATTAAGAATGTTCATAAGCTAGTCACATAGCAAATTACAATCAATTAATCAATAGCTTTAAAACTGTGGCTACAGTAAATTTTTGCGATTTGCGGGGAAAGGCGGGGAGGGTATCCAAAATCTAAAACAAACTAGTGCTGCTTACGAAATAGAAGAACTTAAATCCCGAATATGGTGTCTCTAGCTGTTATGGTTGCTGAGATCTAGGTGTTTATACAGACGGACAGACAAACGGACAGACGGACATGGCTATACCGACTTGGCTTGTCGTCCTGATCAAGAATATATATACTTTATGGGGCGTGGCCCTAAGTTAATAGACCCTTTTTACTTTTTTAAAATAAAAATACATTAAAGTAAACATGACAAAATAGTTTATTTCATGTTTAAATAATGTGATTGTTCGGAACAAAAAATGAAAAATTTTAAAAAATGTTAATTTGCCCTAAGATTGATTTTGAGACTAACTGTTACGTATGTTTGTTACGTATTCTATTAAAATTCCGTCGGTATTCTTTTCTCCACGTAACTATTTTATTTAACGTAGTAAATACACATTTAGCAAGTCACGTTTTAGTTCGCCTCAGTTAAAACAGTTGAAATTTAAAATTTTTACAAAATTTCAAAATATTTTACAATTGTAAAGTATGTGACCATAACTAGGAAATACAAAAAATTTGAACTATTGTTGATTATACCTTGTACTCATCGAAAATAGGTTAACAACTTTGGGCGAATGTATGTAGCAGGCAGTAGAAGGCGTGGCAGGCCCCATAAAGTATATATATTCTTATTTTCTGCTGTTGTTTTTTACGTAACATCAAAGTGAAAATAAAAAGTGTTCAAGGAATTCCTGAGAGGCAACTGAGCAATGAAACGCAGAGAAATGCAAGGCGTAGGATTGACAACAATTGGAATCAATTAGGATTCCGATACGCACAAAGCAAAAGTTCCTTTACAAAATTCCAACGTGTTTACGAACCCTTCGAATTAGCTCAGAAATCAATTGAAAAATTCCACAGCTAACCAATGCAGGACATTTACTTAGCCCCTTTCCGTTCTGCCCCTGCTCCTTCTTAACCAGGTACTGGCTGCCGGAATCACCACGTTGGCTGCTCGCTCAGGGTCGATTGGAGGAACTTTCACGCCTAGTCGAGCGTGCAGCCAAGATGAATGGCACGACGCTGCCAAGCAATTATCAGAAGACTTTGGAAGCAGCCGTCCCAATGCGTGCGCAATCCCAGCCAGAAGCAAACAGCAACCAGGAGCAGGAGACCAAGTTGGCCCAAGGTGTGAATGTGGAGCAGGCCAAGGGACCGGAAGAGCATGAGCTGCATGTGAATCCCATATTGGTTGTCTTCGGTCGTCGCTACTGGCGCACCACAGTGCTCACTCTAATCATCTGGTTCACCCTGATTATCATTTACTTCGGGCTCACGTTGCACCTGAGCAACCTGGGTGGCAATGTCTACATAAACAGCGCTGTGGCCGGCAGTGTGGAGGCCATTTCCATCTGCATTAGCATCTTTGTGGTGCTCAAGGTGGGCATACGGCGTAGTCTGCTCGGATACATGCTGCTGCCCGGCATCTGCTGCCTGGCCACCAATCTGGTGCCCCATGGAGCGGACAACCAGACCGGTGTCATAGCCTTGGGCATTGTGGGTGAGTGAGATATACGTAAACCGCAGTTAGTATTACATACTAACCTGATGCTATTCTCTTTTCTCTGCACAGCCAAGTGTCTGATTGGTGCCAATAATGCCATTATTCCGACCTACACGGCCATGCAATACCCTACAATTGTGCGTAACTTTGGCGTCGGCATGGGCAACTTGGCATCGGGCATTGCGCTCATTCTGGTGCCCTTTCTATGGCAACTGGTAAGATATATACATATATTACTACTAGGCCCTGATCTAATGCATATCTAATTTACTAGGAACATTATGATGCTCTGCTGCCGCTCAATATTATGGGAGTCTGTGGCATCATTGGAGCTGCCGCAATTGCACTGATGAAGGATGTTGAATAGTATCTCTCAGCTAGCCCGCTCGTATACACTCGATTTTACATGTCTAACTGTGATATATTGGAAATATCGGTCGATTGGCCTGCACAAAATCATTCTTCTCAGCCTCTCCGCTTAGTTTAGTATTATTATACTGCTAATTATTATATTTATATTTGATACTTGCAATAAATATGCATTCTGAATAGTATTTCAAATCACAGAGTTCTTGCATTGTGATCATATTTAACTACTAAAATTATATACATTTCTTATACTTTTATCTAATACTTGAACCATCACTCATACGCCCTGTTGAACATTCAAAAACGACTGTTAAACTGTGCACCGATAAAGAAATTTCCGTTGCAAGCTTTTAGTGCGTACACGAACCCATCGCTTCAAAGCTCTGCGCTGCAGCGTTGCCACCTGTTTGAATTTTCGTAAAAGTCGTTTAAAAATTAAAGCACGTGCCTGCAGAGCCAAGACTCAATTCTCGATTAAAATAACTGAAAAGCGTTAAAAGATTTGCAAATATCAACGCATTCACTTTCATTTTCGAGATGCGTTGGGACAGTTTTAAATGGACTTAAGCCGTTCACCATGCAAATCACACGCCTCACATAAATTTCGAGTCGATTGTTGGAACTACGAGAGCTGCAAAAGCTGCGTTGCCTGAGACGTGGCTATAAAACCGACTGCAGACCTGGGGCGCCCAGCATTTCGACGTTTAACGGCTGGGCTAAAGTAACAAAACTAAACTACAGTGTTCCCAAGAAGAAATTCAATAAAAATATATTTAAAAAAAAATAATAAAAGCACTTCACTGTGTACTTGAAGGCTTAAGGTTTTTGGGTGTAATCATTAAGCTGAAGAGTTTTACAAAAGCCTTTGCGGAAGTATTGCACAAAAAAAACACATAAAGAAAAGAAATTAATATGAAACTGCAACTAATTGCGGTAAGTTTCAAAATTCAGTGTGTGAAAAATATAATCTGTACTTTGAAAAATATCTTGAAAATACTATACTCTTATACGACGTATGAGAGTGACAAGGCCGTTCAGTTTAGAGCTTAAGTTCTTGAGCTAAGCATAAATTGAGTCATTTCTGTGTCGTTCACATTTGCATTTTATAGAAAGTCGTACGCAATGCAATTAGCAGTTAAATACGAGCAACTGACATTTGGAATCCATTGGTTTATAATAACACAAATATGCGATTTAATAATGAACAATGCGCAGTCAGAAGAATTTCAATTGAACAATTTGAAATTGGCTAACCAAGCCCTCGGGTCACACCGATTTAACGAGCATTTCTTGGCTTTGTCTACGCCCCTTTCTGAAATTAAAAACACAAAAAAAAAGAAACTTAAAATGATTTTTTAAGCTGAACTATACAAACTCATATCTGGGCTTTATCTGAGGAATTTGCTACTGAGCTAAGCTATATAGTGCAGTTGTTAACAAGGCTTAAAAGCTTTGAAGAAAATATCAAAAAATATATATAGATAATCTGTATTAAATTGCAGTTAGTTAAATATTCAAACATTAATGTTGTATTATATAAATCTTGAATTTAAAAGTTAAAATCAAAGCCTAATAGCTTTATAATTCTCCTAACATTTCTTTGTAAATTTTGACTTCAAAAAATCTCTAAATAAACTACGAACAGCCATTACTAATAGGATTTAAATTATTATTGTTGATTGATTGCTTTGATTTGCGGGGATTGTTTTGGAATATATTCAAAGATTTCTTTGGCCTAATGAGTTTGCAAAAATAAACATAATAAATAATAATAAAATTAGAGCAAAGCAAGCGCCGGTGGTCAATTAGTTAAGCATTTAAAGCGCATTCAGAGTTAAACTAAAACAAATTGGTCACGGCAAGTTATTGTACTCGACTTACGCACCAATAACCCAAGGTCGTTGGGGCCGGCGCAGATACAATCCACAAGCCAACCAACTCTGGGATACACTCAAAAAAAACTCTAAAAATAAAACACATACGCACCCAAAAAATTAATACAAATTCTCGAGGCAGTCGCAGTTGCAATTGCAGCTGTAGTTGCATTTTGAAGTGAGACACCAACACAGCTGTGAGTGTATTTTGTATCTTTGAGATACAGATACACTGGCACACAACGCAATTGGGCGTAGGCATTACGTAATGTACGAGTAGATACATACCTGTATAAACATAAATAAAGCGTTACATATTTGCGCTCTGAAAGTGCACTGACAACTATTTCCACTCGCTGGCAGGGAGAGAGAGAGAGAGAGAGAGGGGAGAATCTGGGTAAGAGGCATTACGAACAGGGATCAGTTGCAGTTGCAGTTGCAGTTGCAGCCTAAAAACCATTTAAGCTGATGTGGATGTGGAGATAACTTTGCGTGCGCTCCACATTTTTCATGCAGTCAATAACCAGTCAAGTTTAGCTCAAGGCCAAGAGTCCTTAGTCAAGTTATTGTTACTAATGAGTTATCATCAACATCAACATCAACATCAACCACAAGATGATCAGCTCACAGTTGGAACTGCACCCACGTCGATGTCTCAAGACTGCTCCTTAGTCTAGGGCTTGGCTCAGACGCACACACTCGCTGCCACTCATAACTGGAATTTGTATGGTAGAAATTGGTTTCGGTTTCCTTGAACCACGTCAACCAAGCCAGGCGCAGTCATTAAAAAACAAAAAAAAAAACAAAAAAGAGCCAGAAACTAATTAAATCAAATCAAGTTCCAACAAAAAAAAACTGTTGTAAGTGCTCGCCAAAGCGTGCCAGCTTCGATTATGTTTTTCCATCTCTTTCAACGAATTTTCTATCATATTGCAATGGCTTTTGGCGAAGTAGTTCACTTGACCAGGTAGTCCCAGAGCTACCCAGTTTGGGCAGCCAGCCAAGTCGCTGACTCTGACACGCCTGGCTGTGGCCAATGGTATGCCTGGCTCCAATGGCCACAACTTGCAAATCGTCGGCAAAGAAATTGGGCTAACGAAAAGCTACAAATTCATGTAAACAATAAATGCTTCAAAAGGTGTATAAACGGTTTATCAGTGAATATAAACAAAATATACTTTACAGGCGGAAAATAATTAATTTTAATTTGAGGAAACTCATGGTTAATACTCAAAATCCTATTGTGTTATAGATTAAATATAAATTTATTTATATATTTGATAACAATTATATATTTCCCATTTCTAAATCGGCAAGAAAATCATCCGGAATCTCTGGAATTTTTAGGCAATCTGTTTCGGTCCGCTTTGAATTATGTCTTAGGATTGCTAACATCACTATTGCAATAATACTAGCCAGTTATGGATAAACCTAACGTGTCAATGTCTCTTATTCAATTTGTCGTTAGATTGACCCAAAAATAAAAACATAATTATCTCCATAAGACCACACGGAAAGCAAAAGTATTGCAGCTGCAAATACGAGTATAGACAGACGTAGTTTTGGGCGGACTGAGCTGTATCGCAATTAAATCGGCGCCTAATTAAAAGAAAATAAAATGAACACATAAAATTGACATCTGGTATGTTTCGAAAGTACTTCGAGTGCAAATACGAGTCAAAACACGTCTCGCCTCATGTTGCAAATGATTTGAATTGGATTCAATTGTCGGCTACTTGTCCTAGACACTGACTTCTTTTTTTTTCAAACTGAACCGGAAACATAGCGAGCTTGAGCTCGAAAAGAGCAACAAAAAAAAAACAAACGGTTTTCCACATGCCACGGAAAATTTCGCATAACTAACTGAATAGGTGTTTTTAGTTTTTCTTCTTTTTCTTGGCTGTGTTGTGCTTGGTACGTTGCCAACTGCTGAGGCATGCAAATTATGCAATCCAGGCCAGTACTGCGATAGCAACAACAACCACTTTAAAAGCCCACATTTTTATTGTTGTTGTTGTCTGTGGCGGCGGTGGTGCTGGTGGTGGTGCTGTTGGTGCGGTGGCTGTTATGATCGATCACCAAGCGGGGCAGGCGAGCAATTTCTGCGATTTGCTTTATGTTCCACATTTATTGCTATTGCATTTACCTCACTCTCATTGTAGTTGTTGTGCTTGTTGTTATTTAATGTTACACAGTGTTACAATTACAGATGTTGTTGTTGTAATACTTAAGCGGCGCGTATAAATTTAAACCTGTTTGTTTTTAAGGCAGCCAACCAAAATGCCTAAGAAGTCCAAAAGTGACCTAACCTTACAATTTGTTTTGTCTTTTGTGGAACGTAACTGCAAGTGTTCCACAACGCTAGAGTTCAATCGGCCAATTAAAAATTCGCCGCTAATTAACCGTGTATAAAGCATGATTGCCACAAATTAAATATTCACTAAAAACACAAAAATAGCATCATTTTTTAAGGAAATAAAGCAACGCATTTATTTGTCAAAAAACATCCATTGCAGAAACTGTGGCACGAAATATCCCAAAAGCGGCCACGTGCTACAAACCAAGCCAACAGTTCCACAACTGTTGCAACATACACCCAATGGCAAATTGCATCAAATTACGTAGTTTATGCCTTTTATAGCCGCATAAACGGTTCAAAATACGTTTAAAAACAAGCGGTAGATGTCAAACAAGTCTGAATTCTTCCTTAAATTAAGATTTTTTATCTATAAGGCAAACGTTTGCTTAATCCTCAGTAGCTAAACGAATTTTATTGTCATTGGTCAATTATACAATCCACAAAAAAAATTGTTATCAAGTAAATTTATCTCAACTGGGTAAAGTTATTTTATTAAACTGTTAGATAATTTAATTTTGGGAATAAAATGAGCGATCCATCGAAGAAGATATTTAAATAAACAGCACTTATAAGCAAAATACATTCAAAAATATTTAAAATATTTATAAAATACTTTCCATGCTTCAATGGCCAAACAACAGAGGAATTCTGGAAAATGCCACGCCTCCTTCTGACTGTTAAATGCATTCCTATAAAGTAATTAACCTGGTTTTTAACGATTTTCAATGGGTGCAGGGTGTAAATATATTTAATTACTATTGACTATGACAATGACTATGACTCTTAGACATTAAAATAGCTATAAATTAATTTTTAATATGTTACAAAAATTTTAAACGGTTATAACTAATTATGTATGGCTTGTCAACTTTAAAAATTTATCGAAGGCAGCCCAACATGTGTTTTTTTATTAAATTTAATAGAGTTCTAAAAATAAAATGTGCGATCCATCGAAGTATATATTTTACAAAAAGTGCAATTATCAAATACTAAATCCATTAAATAATGACAAATGTATAAATATAATATAATATACAAATTTGTCAGCATTCAAATTACTTTTAAATATTTTGAAATACATATTCATTATATAAGTTGGTTAATTACCAAAATAATTTGTAATCAAAAACTGTACATCGGGAAGCAAATCCACAATTTTACAGTTCTGTAGGGTTTATAATTACATAATTCAAGCGTTTATCAAGTCGTGGATGTTCGCAGATTCATAATTGTGATTCCCCCTATTTGCAGCTGTTATGCAGCGTTGTCATTGCCACAGTGCAGGCCCAGAACTATCCGCCACGGCTCAGCATACCCGGCGCAGTGTCCGTGCCGATTGCAGGGGGAATACCCCAACGACAGCCCGTGCTCCGGGTGCGACGTCCCGGGACACCAGTGCGCCAGCAGAACGCGATTGTGCCAGCGGTGACGCCGCGCATTACGATCGAGGAGCCGCGTCCCGTGACGGAGCCCGCGGAGGATGATCAGCCGGATGCGTTCCTGCCAAGTCTGCTGAGGGAGCAGCAACTGGCGCAGGCGCAACAGTCGCAGTTCCAGCAGGCAGCCGCTGCCTTCCTCAACGGCCAGCAGTCGATTGAGCCCGCCTCTCCCGTGCCACATCTGCTGCAGCATGAGGACAGTCAACCCACAGCCATACTGCCAGCGCCACCTCGCTTTGCCGAGCGTCCCGCTGCCACGCCCATCAACCGACCGGCCTTCAATGACTTTGGCATCGGACGGTTTGAGAACTCGCAACGATTCGGACTGGAGCAGCGTCCGCTTCCAACTGCTGCGCCCGCACCACCACCGCCACCACCACCACCACAGCCCCAACGCGTAACCGTGGTGCGCACCCGTCCAGCGGCACCACTGCGTCCGGAGCCACCAGCACCACAGCCACAGGCGCGTCCCAGACCCAAGCCCATACAGTCGCGTCCCATCATCGATCAGAACCAGCTGCAGGAGGATCAGGGACAGCACCACCAGCAGCAGCAACGCCGCCAGCGTCCAGTGGCCCAGACCATTCGCAAGTGGCGCGACGAGAACGAGGACGGCAGCATCACCTGGGGCTACGAGAACGACGACGGCTCCTTCAAGGAGGAGCTCATTGGCACTGACTGCATAACCAAGTGAGTGCATCTAATAGGGAATGCTGTCCAAAAGTCTATTAATCCACCTTGTTTTAGGGGCACCTACGGCTACATTGATCCCGATGGCAACAAACGGGAGTACAACTATGAGACGGGCATCAAGTGCGATCCCAATGCCCGCGAAACCGACGAGGAGCTGCAGGAGAACGGCTTCGTCAACTACGAGGAGAACCGCGCCGTCCTGCCCAATGGTCTAGAGATCGACATGACGCAGCTGGGCAAAAAGAAATCCAAGCGCCCCAACAGTATATACAGAAACTAAACTGCAGCACAATGCAACATAAACATAAACATAAACATACTATACATACCATACATCCATATACACAAGCCTATATCCATTAGAAGTTAAGTCGGGCGACTTCAAGGAGGAGCAACAAATCTGTCTCAGCTGTGCTGGACTTTTGCTCAAGTTCAGAGTTCAGCTAAGTTCGTGTCTTGAATTTCCACATTTCAAATATCTCGATATGGGATTTAAAATAGAATCCCGTAGGTCTTATAATCCTAATATAAATATTTCGTTTGCTGCAAATGAATTCCTCACAGAAACATTTCAGCATTCGCTTTTTTGTAGGGAGTTTAGCTTGATCTGATCAATATGCCGTTGTATATTTCCCGATTAAGCCTTGAACCATGCACTGAGCACTTCTTCCTGCAGGATAACAACTCCATCTCCATCGGAAGTTGCGCTCAGTACTCTTCTTTTCTCAGCTTCCTCTGTCTGCCCAAATGCATGCGCATTATTTTTTACTAATCTGTAATTATGTCTGTACTTTATTGTGTATTTTGAGAGCGTAATAAATGATACGATTTATGAGAATAGTCTGTAAACGCCCAGCTGTCTTCCATCAATAGGGGCGTTGGCGTCTGGCGGGGGGCATGCGGTTCGGCGGGGTTATGGAGATGTCGAGAAAGTCGCCAATGCTGAACTTGGCCTGGGCCAGCGTCTTGTTGTCGTCGATGCCCTTCTGGCCCGTGCAGGTGACTCCGATTTCGCGCATCTGGAAGTGATTGTTGCGGAAGTTGGGAAACACGATGGCGAAGTCGAAGTAGGTGCCCTTCTTGCGGGTGTCCGGATTCACGTCCCGCACCAGCGACGTCAGCTCGTGCAGCGTGGCGTCCTGCCAGGTGTAGATCTGCAGCTCGTTCGTCGGCGCATTGCCGTACATGTATTCCGATACGGAATGGTGCCGACCCGTCGAACAAAACACGCGCAGCAACAGCGGACAGGTCTGAAAGAAGAAAATATATTAATATAACAGTAGAAAGTGTTTATTCCTAATAACGTTCCATGTGAAATGTAGATTTGTTCTTCTATCTTTTATCTATCTATATATATAAAGTTCTTTGTCCTGACTCAGAAAAGTTGTCATCTAAAAATTGTTGTAATCATGTCGATCTGCGTATTAAATACACCTACCTAAATACCAAAAATGGCTGCTCTAGCTCTAATATTTTCCGAGACCTCAGCGTTCAACGGACGGACAGACAGACAGACAGACATGGCTATATCGACTCAGTTCGTCGTCCAGATAAAGCATATATATGATTTGTGAG
This sequence comes from Hypselothyrea guttata, assembly GCA_035045125.1. Lineage (NCBI taxonomy): Eukaryota > Metazoa > Arthropoda > Insecta > Diptera > Drosophilidae > Hypselothyrea > Hypselothyrea guttata. Next base: position 893,511 of record JAWNNJ010001579.1, read on the forward strand.
GTCTGCCACGCCTTCTTCCGCCTGTTACATACATTCCTTCCAAAGCTATTAACCCTGTTTATTCCATTTTCATGTGTACAGGGTATAAAAACTTCGACTGGCTGCCGGCATGATTTGGTGTGTCTTACCTTCTCGCGATCAACTTGCTTCACTTGCGCCTTCTCTTCCACAATCATTGACTCCACATTAGCCATGTTTATCGTTGTCTAGCAATACAATTCGTCTAAAATATTGCTTAAAATGCAAATAGCAAACGCACGCACCACCAAATAACAACAACTAGAGATGTGCGCGGCCGGCGATAACCAGTAACGAGAAAGAGTCACGATGCGATTGTCACAGTAGAAGTGACACATTTCGATACGCTAAAAAATATCATTTCGACAAACTGCGCGATGTTATCGAGATTCAAATTTTCTTCGCACATTTGGAATGGAAATTTATTATTTAAATGCTGGTTATTTTGAAATTAATATAATATTTTATTTATTTATTTATTTATTTTATTTATTTAAGTGTCGACTAAGACCAGTCGGCCAAGAAAAATTAAATTACAAATTAATATTAATACTAAAAAAATTGAAATTAAAAATAAATAAAATTTAATTTAAAAATATAAAAAATAAGAAAATCTGGGGAAAAGAATAAGATTAAAATATTAAATCAAATTTAAAGAAAAAAGAAAATAAAGGTCCAGCATTCGCTGCAAGGATATGGGAAAACCCAGAAAAACCCAATCAGACCAAGATTAGTGGTTAGTTGAGTTAAACAAATATATAATCTACATTGGTTAAGATGAAATGTTAGATTGAGTTAGATATTGTAGGATAGCGAATTTAATAGAAGGTAGAGAGAGTTCAGAAGAAATTAATTTATAATGTGCGTTGTAAATAGAGCATAACACCCGAAAATTATTGTGCATAGCATAATCAGAGGTGCATACAGGAAGAAAAATAGGCTGAAAGTTCCTAGTTGGTCTACGAGGAATTGAAAAACTAATTTGATTCAAAAGGGCAGGGGAGTCAACTTCACCTAGAATCAACTTATGAAGGAATAAAACACCTAGAACAGTCCTACGATTAGATAAAGACGGGAGATTAATAAGAAGTAATCTAGCAGAATAAGGTGGTAAGCGAAGATTAGGATCCCAATTTAGTCCTCGAAGAGCAAATAAAAGGAATTGTTTCTGAACTGATTCTATCCTATCTTGATGCACTCTATGCTGGGGAGACCAAACACATGAGCAGTATTCAAGAATGGGACGTACTAGAGAGGTAAACAAAAGTTTGGTAAAATAAGGGTCATTAAATTCTTTAGACCAGCGTTTAATGAATCCAAGTACACCCTTAGCTTTGCTTATAATAGCAGAAATATGTAGCGTGAAGCTTAATTTAGGATCATTAAACTGTAATATTTTTGCGATTATTCTGATCGATAGCATTATCGTTGCAGCGCAGACTTGTTATCGTCATTCAGCATGCAACGCGCACACGCGCTGCAGAATTCAAACGAACGGCATTTTATTTTCACATCGATCGCCGATCGCAGGCTGCCTAAAATTTATAGTCTGCTTAGTTTTCAGTTTCAGCTTGATTTTCAGCGCCTTGTAACACAGCAGAAGATTTGAATAGCTTGTATTTGTGTTTGGCTAATCGAAAATGTCGCACAAGCCGAACAATGTGTTGCGCGCCAAGGAAAATGCATTGATCAAGCCGGGAAATGGAAACGAAACTGGCGCCTCTGCCGCCTCAATGGCCATACAATTGCTGGGCAAAAAGGTGAGTGCGAATAACAATTGATTTACTACAATTAACCCATTGTGAGCACAGCCAGCAAATGCTGAGAATGTTGCGCCCAAGACAAGCTCGATGAGCGACAAGCTACAAATGCCCCCTCCAGCCCTGCCGACTGCAGCTGCTGCTCCTGCTGCCAAGAAGCTTGAGGCTGCCAAGCCCAGCTCCAGCGCCTGCGCTGCATCCTCCAGCAGCGCCAACGATAAGCAGAAGACAGGTGAGTAAATGCGTTTGCTGTGTTAACTCGCCTTCTGCAACTCGCATCTTCGCAGAGCCGACAGCAGCCAAGCCCAAGAAGACCTGGGCCCTGAGCAACTTTGATATTGGCCGCCAGCTGGGACGCGGCAAATTCGGCAACGTGTATTTGGCGCGCGAGAAGGAATCCCAGTTTGTGGTGGCCCTCAAGGTGCTCTTCAAGCGCCAGATTGGCGAGACGAACGTGGAGCATCAGGTGCGCAGGGAGATCGAGATCCAGTCGCATCTGCGCCACCCGCACATTCTGCGTCTTTACGCCTACTTCCATGACGAGGCGCGCATCTACCTGATACTGGAGTACGCACCCCAGGGCACGCTCTTTAATGCGCTGCAGCTGCAGCCGCTGAAACGCTTCGACGACCGCCAGTCGGCGACGTACATCAAATCGCTTTGCTCGGCGCTGCTGTATCTGCATGAGCGCGACATAATCCATCGGGACATCAAACCCGAGAACCTGCTGCTGGGGCACAAGGGCATCCTGAAGATCGCAGACTTTGGCTGGTCGGTGCACGAGCCGAACTCGATGCGCATGACGCTATGCGGCACAGTGGACTACTTGCCACCCGAGATGGTGCTGAACAAGCCGCACACGAAGAACGTGGATCTGTGGAGCCTGGGCGTGCTCTGCTTTGAGCTCTTGGTGGGCCATGCTCCGTTCTTCTCCAAGAACTACGACGAGACCTACAAGAAGATACTCAAGGTCGACTACAAGCTGCCGGAGCACGTCTCCAAGGCGGCGGCCCACTTGATATCGAAGCTGCTGGTGCTGAATCCGCAGCACAGAATGTCCCTGGATCAGATCATGGTGCATCCATGGATCACGACACATGCTCAGTGAATTTGAATATGTCCTAGTTTCGTAGTTGTTAGTTGTATCGAGTTTTAAATTTGTACCATGTTGCAGTTTGTCTGCGTTGTGTTTAAGAAAACAAGAAAATTATTGTGTTAAGATTCAATTGATTCAATTATTAACATTAATGCAATTCTGTTTATTATGCTTCAAATAAAATTTGTGTGTTCTATACACGTTGTTCGTTTATTGCAGGACGCGCTTATAGTCTAAGTAACCAACCAATGCAGGGTATCTGTCGACCGACCGACTCATCTTTGTATATATATTATATTAATTAATACAAATGAATATAGACAATTGTTTAACGCAACCAAAAAATGCAGCTCAGCATGTTTTTTATCACAGAAAACAAAGTGTTTACTTATTAACCTCGAAGAAACTTGGAAATCATGGGAACTACGCCAATTGAACAGAAGTCTAAGATTTGTTTGCGTAAAATTAAGCTATTGGCAATTGAATTAAATATGTAATTAAAACTGCAAAACTGCAATTGAAAAATGGTTGAGAACTAAGCGATTTGAGCTGTTTGCACTTAAGTCTTATATCTTATGTATCATTTTGAGTATGAAAATTAGAAAAGTTCTCTTTTGATCCGCGATTAAGCAAAATAATTTATATAGTATTGCGTTAAAAATAGGATGAAAACTTACAAACTAGCTGGCTGGAGTTTGATCAATCAGGACTAATCGAATGTGCCAGGAGAGATGCGATTATAAATTTCTAATGTGACAAATTGATAGGATTACAACTACGGTGAGGTCTCTAATCTCTAATTTCTAACAGCTGCATCTGCGCCAGGCTTGCGTTGGGGTACGTTATAGTCATCCTCTGAAAGTATTCCGATTAGTACTAGCATGTCAGACAACCATCACTCAATTACCGTCCTGATCCTCGTCCATGCCATCTTCCAGATGCACTGCATCAGGGAATTCCTTGCCTTGATCCGCGGCAATCTCATTGTTTAGGTTATCGCCATCCAGCAGGTGCTGAGGCTGCTTCACGGCCACATCTCCCAGCATAACATCATCGTCATCATCGCCGCCACCGGCCATTGCCACGCCCCCCACAACCCCGGCATCGCCGCCGAGCTTGTCTGTCTCCGGAGCATGGGCCACGCCCAGTTCGCCGTCGAATAGATTGTGGTTGGGCCCCGGCAAGTTGAAGTTCTGCTCGTTTAGCGCATCCTTCACCTCGCGGGCATCGGATTCGCCAGCATTCTTGTTGGACTCCAGGTCATTGACGGCATTGGCGTAACGGTTGTTCTCGTTCTTGGGCAGCTCCTCGGCTGCGGTGTCCGCATCAGCCGTCAGCTCAGCCTTGCCATCGAAGTTCTCCGGTATGGGCGCCACATTCTCGGGCAGCTTGCGCTCCAGCTTCCTGAGCTCCGCTGAGGGTTTGGCCGGCGGCATGGCCAATGGTGGCTGCCCAGTGCTGCTGCTGCTGGGCAGCTTGGGTGCCACGGAGGCGTTGGGCGCAGCCTCTGCCTTCGGAGTGCTGGAGCCGGATTTGCGCGGCGGACTCAGGGGGGAGACGGGCGCAGCGGCAGCAGCGAGCAACGGCTGCTCCTGCTGCTTCTGCTGCTTATCAGCGTCGTCGGCTGTTTTGAGAGACTTTTGCACAATCTGAAAGTTTTCAACGGAATTGATTATGAGACTGTGATTGTTGCGGGTGTCAAAGGGTTGCATAGGTTGCAAAGGTTGCAAGGGTTGCTGCTGTTGCTGTTCCACGCCACCGAGAGGTTTAGTTGTTGCGTTAGTAGTTGCCACGCCCATTCTATAGAGGCCTTCACTCACTTGCACTTGCTCATTGAAGGACTTCTCATTGCGCGGCTTCTCGATGCTGTGCCCCCTGCGAGCCGGCGTTGTCTCCGACGAGATGAGGTCGGCGGGCTTGTTCAGCTGCTGCTGATGCTGGCCATGTGGCACGTAGGTGCAGTGCGCCTTGTACTCCTCCAGCTGGGCGGTGAGGCTCTGCGACCTTTGCTCCGACTGCTGCAGCAATGTCTCGTACTTGGCCTTAACGGGGGATTAACAGAGTTAGACTTTTGTGGGTTGTGTTCTCAGCTTGCCTACCTTCCAGTCGGACGCATCCTGCTGCTTGTTGTGCTGCAGCTTCTCCACCTGCGCCAGCAGCGCGTTCTTCTCCTCCAGCTGCTGCCGCTTGCTCCTCGCGTACTCCGCCTGCAGCTGGCTCAGCTTCAGCTCCAGCTGCTTGAAGTTCACCGACTGCTCGCTGCCCTTCTCCCGCAGAGTGCGCTCCACGCTCTGCTGCTTGGCATAGTCGTCCCGTATTCTCTGCTTCTCGCTGCGCATCTCCTCCAGCTTCTTGTCCGTCGCCAGTTTGTCCTCCGAAAGCGCTGCAGCGACAGAGGTTGAATTATATATTAAAGATTAAAATTAAACTAAAATTATATATATTTAACGTGAACTCAATACAGTCTATAATGTAATATAAAAAATACAATATAAATGCGAGAATTAAAGTTACAATATAATTAGTGTTTAAACTTAAGGCGAGGGTGGGCTGATAAGTAATCCGCCTCGGCAAGAACACGAAACGCTTTGATATACAACTATATTTATCTTTCAACATAAGCTTTTTTCAGAGCAATTCACTTCATCCACTGATCCTCCAAAAAATAGTATTAGTCAAGCTGCTCAAAATAGCAATTTGCCTCGCATTTTGATTCTTCATTTGACTGAAACCATTTTCTAAATCTGGAAGAAAATCGGCTATTCAATATTTTATGTTACAATACACACTGTCTAATTCAATTTTGATCCCATTGTCTGATTTCCTTCCCACGAAACTTCAAATTAGACTTTCTAAATTAATCGGACTAAAAATAGAGCTAACAAAAATCAATTTGACCGAACTTCACCAAGCTTTTCGTAGTATCGGCTGATAAGTTGCACTATCCAAACAAAAATATGGAGCTTGTAAACAAATTGTTTTTGCTTGCCAAGGCCGATTACTTATCAGCCTACCCTCGCCAGATATATATGGCGGAAACACCAGCAAAACCCAATCAGAGCGGAATTAGTGGCTAGATGCGTTAATTGTTGATAAAGGGTTAGTCTCTGCTTCTAATTAGATTAAATAAAAAAGAATATTTATGGTTAATGTCAGATATTGAATAAACCACTCGATAGAGACAATTTTGGGCAGTGCAGATTATTCGAAAAGGCTCATGCAGGCAGTAGTTATTTTTGCAAAAACTTAAAGCCAATGGAGAGAAATGTCGAATTAAGGGGAATATGTATTCAATTTTGATTTAGGGGACTCACATTCCAGCTTCAAAGTCAATCCCTCCTGCTTCTGCTCGCAGCGCAGGCGAAATGCTCGGTTCTCGTCCAATTGTTGCTGGGACATGTGGTAGATGACTATCATCATGATGAGCACCATGAACATGCTCATCACTATGCAGATGCGTACACGCCCGGACCGGGCGAAGCGTGCCGTGCTCATTGCGTATAAACTAAATATTGTTTTTAATTGTTATTATGCCGAGGAGCGAAAAACTAGTCGAAAGAACTTCAAGTGTTGTGAAATGCGTTTGTTGTTTAGCCGTCGAACAGCGAGTGCAACAGCTAAGAGGCCGCGTCCGCACCGCGTGTCCCAAGTCTACAATGCGCACAACAAGTATGCTGTTGTGTCCGAGCTGCGCTGCCCAAGTGTACGGCGCGACGACGCAGCACGCTAGCCAAGTTGCAAACCCAGCAACTGGCAGATAGTCTGCCAATCGATATATCGATAGCTGCACGCAAGCTTGCATAAAAGCTCCGTTCGCGCGTTCCCACAAGCTAACAACAAAAACTCAAGTTTACAGTTACCGCCGGCTGTTCGTCGAAAGCGCACTGCCCACAAAACATAACTCGCTGAGCTTTCGCTTAAAGCTGACGGCCGCTCGCTGACAACGCGCGGAAAATCGCTGGCAAACAAAATACATACACACATTTCACTTCAACTACATTTTAATATATACATATATGTGAATAATCATAATTTAAAAGTGCAAACAAGTCAATTCAAACAGCTGAAACATAGTTAAATATGTGAGTTTCAATTTCAACAATCAACACACGCGTCACTTTATTTAAACATTTTAATACACAAACACACATGCATATATATGTGTGTCAATCAATTTATAACTACATATATACATATGTATATACTGTAGTACATACGCAGCGTGTGCATCAGATCAGAAATTATATAAAATTTGGCAAGCGAAACAACTCTTTTGATCCAGATACTGTCAGAATTCGGTGTGTAGACTACGACACCCCATGAACCTGTTTCTAATCAATAAAACCTCTCCAAAGAAAACCTCACGCCTCGCAGTAACAGCAATCGATAATGGGATATGACCTGATAATACCAACTCAAATGCACGCTGCTATATGGCGGCTATAATCTAAATCACTTTATAATGTTAGTGTTTTCTTGGCGACATTGTGCCCCAAACAGCTATTTGGCCTTGCTTTTGGCCCAGTCTGCTTCGTTTGGGCCCTCATCATATCTTTCTCGCTTATTATGTAAAGCAACAAAACGATAATAAATGCGAAATGGCAACAGATGCGAATGCCAAAATACTCTTTTAACCATATTTATGAATTGAAACGATTCGAGGCATATATCTTGGTATTTCTTTAGCGGCAAGTGTATTCGAATTAGCTCTAATTTGATAAGATATTAAGTTCCTTATGACTCTTCAATTGCTTTATGAGTGCAAAGTTTAACATGAAACTTGGGTACATTAATACTATTGTTAGGTAGGTGAGGGGAAAACGGCACCTCCCTACGAAGAATTGTATTTCCTATTCCCCAAAAGAGTTTTCTGATTTTTTTTAATATTTTCAGCTCTCAAATGTTTAAATATTTTAATAAAAAATATTAATTGTTTTTATTTAAAAGTACTTTTCTAATAATTTCTAATTTAATAATAATATTTCCTCGGAGAAAAACCCAAAATTCGTAAGGTATTGTAAAGTTGGATACAGGATATTCTGCAGTCGGATGCGTCCGACTAATTAGCTACGTCCTTACCGGTACCTATAAACATGCTATGTGCAAGTTTGTTACACTTAACTAATTGGACATTTGAGTTTCTTTCAGTGTGCTTAGATGAACATAATATGCCCCACGTTAAGCGATAAACATTTGAGTTCTATATACATTCTATGTGCATACATTATACACACACAATGATAGTTAAACTGTTAGCTCAATCAATCAACACTTGGACGCTATTTTGCTAAATTTTCAACACATTTATACAGTTATATTTATATTATAAACACATTTATGAAGCACAATGTGGGTATGTGTTTACGTACATACATAATTGTTCCCATTTGTTATGTACAAACATATGTAAGTGCTAATCTCTGAAGAACCCTATACAGCGATCTAAACGTCATCGCGTATCAATAGAGCTGGCGCATACATTCTTACATTTTGTTCATACATTCGTGTCTGTGCATAAACATTTTTATACCCTGAGCCCATTTGAAAAATGGGAAAACAGGGTTAATAACTTTGTGCGAATGTATGTAACAGCCAGAGGGAGGCGTGGCAGACCCCACAAATTATATATATTCTTGATCAGGATGACGAGCTGAGTCGATATAGCCATGTCCGTCTGTCTGTCCGTCTGTCCGTCCGTCCGTCTGTTTGAACGCGTCGATCTCAGCAACTATAAGAGCTAGAAAAGCCGTTTTGGTCATTTCTGAAAGGTGTATACCATACGCAGAACAAGTTTACTTCAAATCTTGGATGCCACTCCCCTTACGCCCACAACGAGCATAAAAAGAATTCATTCACCAATTTAAGAGACACAAATCGAGTTATATAAATTCTGTTTTCAGTTGTTTGTAGGTCTATATTAGGCGCAGATGGGGCTTTTTTCAAATTTAAGATGCCACGCCCCTTTTACGCCCTAATTCATAAAAACTGAACAACAAGCGTAATATTGAACATAGAACGTTGTTCGTTGTTATTCGGCATATATACTCTCTTTTATTATATTAAACTTTCCTGAGAAGCGCATTAAAATAGATCAATAAACACAGGAGTTATAGGCGAAACAATATTGCGGGCGTTGCACGCTCGCTCACTAGCAGCGCGGCACAATAGGAAACGTAGCAGAGAAAGCATTGCTGCTACGCTGCGTATAACAGTTTTATAAAATTTTATAAAAAATACAGGGCACAGGGTATAAGACAGTCGGGCCCGTCCGACTGATCTGCTCCGCCCATTCTGGTTTACATTTGTTTATTGCAAGTGATACTGTTATCGCCATTTCAATTGAAAAATAAATGCATTACACTACTCTTCAGTTATTTTACATACATATGTATGTATGTATGTATGTATGTATACATAGCTAATATAATAAATCAACTTTTCTAGTAACAAGTTAATTATATATGCAAACAATAACTGCACGCGTTGCCTCTATGTAAATAATACCTTAGTATTGCCCCATATTATTCAGTTCGCATCTCCCACAAAAATGCTACACAATCAGGCAGTAAACCAAGTTAAAACTGAGCCGGTTCGAAATGTATTTTAGTTTTCATCAAACCGGGAAGTAACAAGGATACTACAAGAAAACTACCAATGATATATTAATGACTTTTTATTGACATAATTTTGTAATTCTATCAATGTTGATAATTTTCCGTTCATGATAATATAAGAAATAATGGACATCAGAAAGAGAAGACTGTCTGTAGCATTTGACTGTAAGCTCTTGAGTTTTATTGTATGTACATATATTATTTGCATCTTATTTACAGATCTGTAGCTGCAATATGTACATATATGTATGTATAAGTGTATAATTATATATACTGACACTTGTTTGAATGAACAAATTATAAAAACTATATAAACTGAACACAGCCAACTTTTGAACAGGTTATGACTTAACTGAATTTTAAGAGGTTTCACACATGCATACTTGTTAGAAGTTTTTGAATAAATAAACGTTAAATATTGTTTTTTAGTAACATTTTTATATTTATCAAAATCATTTTAATGAAAAAGTGTGATGTATCTAAATTATCTGATGACAATTCCAGTGCAATGGCAGCGATACAGGAGCCAAACGAAGGGTCAGCCCCTACATATCCCCTGCAGAGTCCGCAACAAAAGCAATTCGCGTAAGTCAGATCTTATGTAATACTTATTCATACACTCATTTATGAAATCTGTATAATCTGAATATATATATAAATATATTAAGTTTGTTTTTTGTTTATATTTAATGTATATAATCTGCAATTGCCAGACAAGTCAACGCCCTTATCCTCGATTCCCCTGAACGACTGATAGAATCGCAGTCATGGTCATGTGAACAGAGTTGCCAGCATAGGCTGAATTTATAATATAAAAAAAAACTAAGAATATAATTCAAAAATAATAATAAAACCTGCTTACTAATAAATATTAAATTAAACACAAATATATTTATCTGTGTACATTTTTACATATTCTAGGTTCTTGACAAATTTCGTGTACTTTTTAAATATTTTTACAAATTAAATAATTTTTAAATACCATTTTTTTAATACAATTTGTAATTTTTTGGATGCCACGCCCCTACCTCGAGCAATGGTTATAAATATAATACATTGACCAATTTAAGACATATAAATCTATCTAAATACATTTTTTCTTCTACGATCTGTGGAGATGATTAATATCTACCAATTCTGCAAATTTCAATTAAATCGGTCCATTATTAAAGAATTATGTTTAATTAAAGATATTTGTTTTTTTTTTAATTCAATTTTGATGTATATGTAAGTAGTAGTGGCTATGCTACATACACTGCGCGTCATCAGGTTAGCACACCCCTATACTTCATAGTTTTCGTTCATTTCCGTTAAAAGTAAAGAGGATAAAATTCTACAAAAAATTGGTTATTTTGCACACATAAATTTCCAATAAAATAAAAGTTAATGTTTCTGTATTTTTTCATATCTTTACATTAATTATTTTTCAACATCAAGTGAAAATTAGGCAGTTTAAATTTGGTCATCAGGTTAGCACACATCGCGATTTTTTTAATTTTTTGTAAAGTTTTGGATAGGAACTTATTTTTTAACTGATATATTAACTAATATACAACTTTTTGTATAACTTTAAAAGAGATTTGATCCTCTCTTGTTGAGAATTATTTAAAAAATGCGATTGGGAAGCGATTCGTATAACTTTCCAATATAATTAACCGAAATGGCTCACCAGGCACTTCTAATACCTTTAATTAATTCCTCTTTGGTAAAATATTGCCATCCTTATTCGTAAACTTTGCAATCCAGCCATCGGCACACGTTTTTTACTATATTAATGTCCGGTGAGTAAGGTGGCCCCTGCAATAAATCGACGTTTTGAGCTCCAATCCCTATCTTAATGACCCGGGCCGTGTGAATCGAAACATAATCGTACTGGAAACGCCTAGGAATATGTCTAAACAATTGTTAAAAATGGGGAAAAGCAGTTTTCAGCACGCTTTTATAAGAGCTTGCGTTCATATTGGTGTTCTAAAATTGCATTTCGCGTATACCATACTAGGAGACAGCCCCCCACACCAATACCCCGCCCACACGACTATTAAGTCAATCCAACTGATGCTCCCCCTTTCAAAGATCCTGGAAATAATAGTTGTATCCGTCGGGTCCCTCCAAATTTTTTTGTTTAACCGAAAAGACAACATAACGCCAATCAGGGTTCTAGGTCATGAGCTTTCGTGCGAAATTTAACCGTATTTCCTTTCGAGCAATGTTAAATGGACTTTTTTTTATAAGCTTTAACCTTTTGCAATGTGGAGCGTTCCTTATAACCCTTCGCACAGTATATAAACTTGCTTTAACATTAACATTTGCCTTAATCCTTGCGCTAGATTCATCAGAGTTGGATGCTGCTCTCAAAATTTTTCGCTCGTCATCGTCGGAAACTAATTTATTACTACCGCATTAACAATTTCAAACATATCCCAACTTATTTCGCAAAAAATTTGATATAACCTTTTGATTCCTGCCGACTTTTTTTGATATTTCACTTTTTGACAGCTTTAACTCTTCATAAGTCTCGATTTTTACTTTTTCTTAAATCGTAAGAGTTTTTCCTTTACCCATAATGAAGATTAAAGATCACTTAATCACTGCAAAAAATTTGGTGATAATACGTGGTCAAATTCCGAAGATATTTGATTTACAAATTGCATGTGCTAACCTGATGACGCAAAAATAAAGCACACTTTTCGCGTGGATATAAAAGAAAATGGCGAAAACCACATAACGGTATATAGTTATAGCATGTTCTCTTTGCCAAGAATAGTGCATACGAAGACAAGAAGAATATAATAGAAAAAAGTAGATATAAGTTAACAAAAACAAAATCAAACGCAATTATGTTAGGCTGATGAAGGTGTGCTAACCTGATGACGCGCTGTGTATATCCCGATATACCATTGGCCTCCTCGTGGTGTTCCCTGGGTATCGATTATATTTATTAATCGTTAGCTGATTCGAACGGCGAAATAATATAAATAAAATATTTTTATTCAACATTGAAAGTTGGTATTCGGAATATAAATTGAATTAGATTTAAAATATATTTTAAATAGAATACTGTACTAGCAAGGCTGATCTTTGGTACAGGGTATAATACAGTCGAGCTTGCAATAATTTACAAATTTTTTCAGACCAAAAATGTTTTGAGTTAGAAAAAAAATTGATAAAATAAAACATAAACTATAAATGACAGTTTATGGAAGGCTAACATTTATGAATCCATTAAGGAACCAAAGAGTTTGTTAGCAATTATACTAATCTACATATAGTGATAGCGTGAAATATTTTATAAAATCGTTTAATTGTTAAACAAAAAAAAGCTAAGCTGGCAACACTGAGCATACATACACACATATTTATCTAAAACACATACACAAGTCATACAGTCATACTGAGAAACTGAGCAATTATCATAAGTTCTTACACTTTCGTTGATTCTTGCATTGCCATTGTCATCTAAAAATAACCCATAAATTCATATATACATACCTACACCTACATACATACATTTATACATTCATACCTGCATACCTCGATAGTCTGCTGGCATCTCCCCAATTATCATATTCACTTTCGTTCTCACTCGAACGTGTGCCGGTGTATCGATAGCCAGTCTATCGATATGCGATACACTGCCAATGCCGATCATTTCAATGTTAAGGGCAGCAGGAATTTGTGTCGACCGCCAAGTAATGTTGGCTAAGGTTAATGCACTGCAAGGAATTTCGCAATTGGTCAAATTTAATTGTTTACTTGTGATCTGCATTTACAGCTTGCTGCCAAAGATCATCAATGGCGGCATTGCGGGCATTATAGGCGTGACGTGCGTCTTCCCCTTGGACCTGGTTAAGACGCGCCTGCAGAACCAGCAAATCGGCCCAAATGGCGAGCGTATGTATACTAGTATGTAAGTAGTCGTAGTTCCCGTGGCACATCATCTCCATATCTTATGCATTCCCTTGCCCTGCGCAGGTTCGATTGCTTCCGGAAGACCTATGCGGCGGAGGGGTATTTCGGCATGTACCGGGGCTCTGGCGTCAACATACTGCTGATCACGCCGGAGAAGGCCATTAAGCTGACGGCCAACGATTACTTCCGGCACAAGCTGACGACCAAGGATGGCAAGCTGCCCATCAGCAGCCAGATGGTGGCGGGCGGCTTGGCCGGCGCCTTCCAGATCATTGTGACCACGCCCATGGAGCTGCTCAAGATTCAGATGCAGGACGCCGGCCGAGTGGCAGCCGCTGCCAAGTTGGCTGGCAAATCCATTGAAAAGACATCAGCCACCCAGTTGGCCAAGCAGCTGATCAAGGAGAAGGGCATCTTTGGCCTGTACAAGGGCATCGGCGCTACGGGCCTGAGGGATGTCACGTTTTCAGTCATCTATTTTCCGCTTTTCGCGACGCTCAACGACTTGGGCCCACGTCGCAACGATGGCTCGGGCGAGGCGGTGTTTTGGTAAGAAAAAAGAAACATTAGTTCTTTTTCTGAGCTATTAATCGATGTTTCTATGTTTAGGTGTTCCTTCCTGGCGGGTTTGGCGGCCGGCTCGACATCGGCATTGGCGGTTAATCCATTCGACGTGATTAAGACCCGACTGCAGGCCATCAAAAAGGCGGATGGTGAAAAGGAGTTCAAGGGAATCGCTGATTGTATCAGGTAAGAGACAACTACAACACAGCTACAATATATATACAAAATAAACTGATCGATCTGCATATAACTTTCAGCAAAACCCTGAAGCACGAAGGTCCCACAGCATTCTTCAAGGGCGGCCTTTGCCGTATGATTGTAATCGCTCCGCTCTTCGGTATTGCCCAAACCGTCTATTTCCTGGGGGTCGCTGAGGGTCTGTTGGGTGTGGAGAAGAAGGCTTAAAGATATTATGTTAAAACTAGCAATACTTCCCGGAACCAGATCAAGTCTATATATGTTTGTAAAAGTGTGTTATCTATTGTTATAATAAAAGTTGTACACAAGAGTTATTATTGTCCCATATACAAGAATATTTGTCAATTGTACAAATATCAACATTGTTACACCCAAACAATTGCAAGAATTTTAATCCAAATGACAATAATGTTCCATAAGAATTATAATCTATTTTGTTGGATGTCACTTAAACCTTCCTTTCCAGAATTATTGTCTTTAGTGACGATTGCATTTTAGTTAAATTCAAAAAGCGAATTAACGATTATGTGCACAATGAAAAAATAGCAAAATAACATGATAAATATGAATGAATATAAATGCTTGTATATACAAAATATTACAAATTAATGGCTATACAAAATGTTCACATTATATTCTAAATAAAATGATTGAGCGCTACAATTGCATTATGTGCTAATACTTATTTATTATTTAACAAAGGAACTCGCATCCATCGAAACATGTGAAGTCGAACCTCAAGATCAATCTGTAATATTCAAGTTTTAAATCAGACTTTGCAGTATATTTGAGAATGGTTTAGAATTTCAGATGCTTACGAGTTTACAGATAAATTTACGAATCTCGCTAATCATTCTCATCGTCATCGTCGAGGAAAGCCAGTTTCTTTGGTTTGGAAAATACAAACGGAGCTTTGCGAGTTATTGTGCCCTGTGAGGCAGCCTCAGGTGCCGTGGCAGCGGCTGATGGCTGTGTGCTCCTGGGTGTATACCTCAATTTGAAGCGCCTCAGATACTCTGGCACTGGCGGTGCATTGCCCCGATTATGATAGGCAACGATGCCACTTATGTGCAACGGCCGGAGCAGGCTGCAAAGCTGTATGAGGTTTATGCGATTGGGACTCGGGGACCATTTCAGCTTGGAAAGGGGAAACGGGTGTTCGAGATTCACGTCAGGCGTTTGTGTGGGATCTTCGAGGACAATCACATCGACTATGACGTTGTAGCCCGGCTGGTGGAATTCATGCATATCCGTTTTCAGATGACGATAGCTATCCAGGAATCCATGTAACAATCGGATATGACCAAACAGGGCGTAGCTTTGGGCCAATCTTCTGATGAGGAACTCGTAGCCAAACATGGGCACTTCGATCCGTACTATATCTTCAATGTCCCGGCCATGTTGGCAGATCTGTTTGCCGATCTCTTCGTAATCTATGTGAGCAAACGGCTCATGCGCAGTCTGCAGATTCAAAAACAGCATTTCCGTGCCGTGCTCTATCCATTGCTGGTAGATGGGATTCCCCATCAAGTAGCAGAGATCCTCCTGCTGCACAGCGGAGTAATAATAGAGCAATCTGCCGCCCTTCATCCGTCGGACCAGCAGCATGAGACTGTTGCCCAGCTCGTTGCCAGCACAGAGCATTACCTCCAAAATCTTGCCGTTACTGAGGCGCAGCGTCAAGGGTTTTCCCTCTTCAACAATGTGAAAATCGCCAAGGGAAATTTGCACTTTGCGTGCCTTGAGATAATGCAGCAATTGTTCTGCCAATGGTTTTGTTGTGTACATCTTGCAGAACTTCTTGGGCAAGTGTTTTAGTTGGTCTTCTATGCCGTAAAGGTGCGTAATAAACACTTTTGTGTGAAATTCGTATAGCTTTGGTATGACATCCAAATTAATTTCTGGATATTCTTTCAAACGCATTTTATATGATTTCCAATAAAACGATATATATGCCTGACGAGTTGCATACAGTTCAAGGAACTTAAATAATCACTGATTTGTGTAACAAATTAAATTTAAATAAGATAACATAACAATTGAAATGATCAATTTAGCTTGTGCTCGATGCAACTGACTTTGTTTACATTTTCTGCGCGAGCAACAACAATTTCTTTGCTTTGCCAACTCTCAAACATGTCGGAGCTCGCTTTCGAACCTAATACGTTTGGAAGTGGCTTCGAACTCCAACCAGCATGTTCAGGAATGAATGTCAAGGGATTTGTTGTTGTTTTCGCATCTCAAGTGTGTGTTGGGACTATTTCGATTTTTTGGGCTTGCATATCGATAACATTGATATCGATGCAGTTTTTGCTTTAAATTCTTCTGTTCGTCAATAATAAAATCAATTATAGACAGCAAAAACTAAGTAAGTTTATTCTTATTAAAACTAATTGTATGCATTCGAATATCAAACAAGAGTTTATTTAAATTCTTTAACTATTAAAATTTTTAAAAATAGTAATATTTTTGAGCGTAACAGATTTAAATTTCTAACAATTTTAATTTTATTTAAACTCATATATATATTTGAAAACAACAAATTATTTAAATTTCTTTTTACATTTTAAACAAATACATATAAGCCCAAAAACCTCGATATTTTGGACATCACTTTCCTCTCGATAATGCAACGATATTCAACTGATATCGCGTTTGATAACGTACTGTTATCGATACTTCAATCGACAAATTATATTGGCCAAAATAGACCAAAATTTAAATTTTAAATCCCTAATTACTGTAAACGAAAGAAGGAACACACAAGCAAAGGCTAACACAGCGTATACGAATATATTTAATGCGTTACAAAATAATACAATCCATTCAAGACACTACATGACATGCAATAATATCTACTTATTACAATCCGTATCGTTTGGTGGTGCAAGAATTTCGATTCGCTTCACATATCCATTTCCGTGATCAATAACGATTTGTAAATGTTTGTTGATAATTTAAAATTAATTGATATATGTAAGTATTGTTAATAATTTTGGAAGGTCCATCGCAAAACTGGATGGATCTTTTCAGCCCTCTTCTCATATCACTTTTTCATTCTTTTAAAACTTCCCATCCATCTCAACTGCACTCTAGATGACGTCAGCAGGCTGGCTAACGGGTGCGGATGTGGATTCTGCGTCTAGATGCCTGTAGCGCTGCCAACGTCCCAGGACAGACCGATACCACTCGAGGAATATGGCCTGGCGGTACATGATAATGCCCATTTGTAGTATGATAAGCCCCATTAGCGTTATAATGTTTATTATCTCCCACTCGGCCAGAATGACAAAGACCCAGATGAAGTAGACGCGAATGCCATCCGCCAGCAGGCGATTGGCGCTCGAGGAGAATTTTGAAATGCCCACGCCCATGCAATTGTAAAAGCTGCAGGAGCAGACAAATGCGACTAGAGCCGGGATTAGCAAATGATTGCCACGAAGCTGAGCTACGAAGTCGTTCAGATCATCGAAGACGCCACGGGAACTGTCGTTGAAGGGCTCAAAGGCCGGTATGAAGTTGAAACAGATTGCCGTGATGAGACTAAGGACAATGCCAAAGATCGCCTGCCAGCCAGCCGCCTGAGCTGGCACCAGATCCGATGCCTTCAGCAGCTTCTCCTCGTAGACATAGTGAAGGGCGTGCAGCACCTCGGCAATGATGATCAGCAGATCCCCGGTGATGATCGCATTGTGATCCGTATACGGCACCGTTGCCTGGTCGTACTGCACCCGCTGCACGTCCAAGGCCAGAATATCCACAATGCCCCAGAACATGGTGCATATGGCCAGCCAGTGTCGGCAGCTCAGGGTGTGATTCAGGTACATCGTACTGAACAAGCCCACAAAGATCAGTGCCACGCCTACAATGGTAATGGAATGTTTTAAATTATATTAATAAGATATTATGGGTGTTTTCAGAATTGTCTGATATATTAATGTTTAATTTTCAAAAATGGACAGTTTCAAATTAGATTATTTAGAAATTATGGGTGTTTTGAGAACTGTCCGATATATCGATGTCTAATTTTCAACTTCGATGTTTCACTGCATGGCGAAGCTCTTACTAAGAGCAAGTTTTTATACCCTGTACTTATTAAATGGGTTTAAACAAAAATAAACTTGATCTGCTTGCAGTATAGGAAAATGTTGCTTCTAGCTTTTATAAGATCTAGATTTTCATACGGACGGACAGACGGACATGGCTATAACTGATCAGCTCATCGTCCTGAGTTAGAATATATACCTTCTGGATGTTACACACATTTTTTTCATTTGCACTAACTAAGTAGACCCTTATGTATGTTTTTGGAGTACAGGGTCTCTATAATGAAATTAGTTTTGTATCAAATATTTTACAATTTTTCGATGTCTTAAAGATTGATTGATGTTTCTTTGAAACATCGAAGTTGAAAACCATCGATTGGTTTGCAGCCCCATCTCAGATGGGAGGGGGGCAGTTGCTACTGCCTCTGCTGATGCTGATAACAAACCTCTTATCATTTGAAAGCTGGTGGCATAAGTCAAATACAAGCCCGCGAACAGCAGAATGGAGGCGAGGGTGCGCAGCAGGGCGGGGAGCAGCATGGAGATGGGTCGGAAGGCGTTTCTGTCGCCCCTCGTCAAGACGTGATCCTGTACCTGGTCAATCCGTGATGGGCAACCCAAGAACACCCGGTAAGTGGTAAAAAGCAGCAGCTCGCCAAGAAACATGAGCAGCGTAAGGAGTGCGGGGTGCTGAAAGCGATGCGGAATTCCGTCGCTGCCCTCCGCGCTCTGAATGTTCATCCATCTGAAATGCAAATGTTCTGTAGACTCTTTTGCGCAGTTTGTCGCTTTGCCACTTACTTGACCAGTAAAACGTTTGCGGTGCCGCTCAGCACAAACAGCAGCGTAAAACAAACGCGACTATCCATTTTGATGCATTAATTGCGCCTTTTAATTGAATTAGAGAAATTATCGACGTTCTTTGTCTGCGCACTGTTCGAGTCAAATTTGTTGGTATCTGCAGCGATTTCAGTTGTTCACTTGCATAATATTATTGTCAGGTTGCTGTTCATAGCAACACGCATTAAACTCAATCAATAAACAAGTGTTTATTGTTTTCTGCTTATTTCACAAGCGCTGAAAATTAATTGTATATTTTTGCTTACCAAGGCTTGCCGTACTCTGAATTGGCTAGCTGGCGCTGCCAGACGGTCGCAAGCAACTATACTCGATAAGGTTTGTGTTCGAATACCGGCTGGTCGAACATGTTTGAGTTGGATGCTCATACTTGTTGCACACAATCAGTGGCAACGCTTTCAACACAAGCGCGCGTAATTTTAACCATTTTTTTTATATGTATAGTGCTACATTTATTTTTGCCAACCAATACTTGCAACGTTTAGTTAACTCTGCCAGTTTACCACAACTATACTCAATGAGGTTTGTGTTTGAAACTCAGCTGTGCGAACAAACTTGAGTTGCAATGCTCATACTCGACCATCAGTGGCAACGCTGCAGTAAGCGCGCGTAATTCGAAAGTATTGTTTTTAGACTTATAGTGTTTCGTTCATTTTATTAAAACCAAACTTAAAAAATATCACAGGATACAGAGAAGAGAATTGAGTTAAATAAAGAGCAGGTCCGTTGCATTCATACCTGTGTTGTGTTCTGTGCATTTTTCCTGCGAAAAGTGATAAAAAATAAATTAATTGACATAGCACAAAGACCTTGGAGCAATTCAACAACAATAAGCAAAGGAAACAACGACAAAAAGCGTGTGACGATCTCACCTGTTGTGATTTTTAAGTGTGATATTTATTGATTTGGGTAGTGTTTGTTGTGTTTGTTGTGTTTAAGGAGTTTAGAGCTCATCTCTCTCGTGAACCAACGGCAGGGTCACCTCCTCAACTGTTCCCAGTCTTATCGTTTCATTTGGCTTGGAAAACTTTGGTATGTATTCTACTGTATCACTGTTGCTAACCACCGAGTTGTGCAGATTTTCCGTTGGTGCCGCGGGATCGGGACTAGTGAGTGTTATTTTGGATCTTGTTGCCACTCTGTGGAATGTGGAAGGCATGCATTCAAAGTACGTATATGGTTAGGGCAGGTGTAGTGTGCGTTTTGGCATGGTTTGTTAGTAAAGCGCTCGCAACATAGAGAATTAGAACTGCCAGAGTTAAATTCAATCAGTTTGTACCTTAAGTACAGCTATTGCAAGTGAATATAGTTGAAGAACCTATTGCATAGTCATAGGATAAAGTTCTATTGACGCTGGCGGGCTCCACCGCGTGCTCCACGCAATTTTTGTGGATTTCTACACATCCAAATATATATTTATGATCTAGCGAATATCAATATCTAAGCGCTCATACCTGTCTCTAGTTTGCATGCTGGCCTCCACGTCCAGACTGCGGGGCTGACGGAAATCACACTCCAGTGAGAACGCCGAATCGCCCGGGGTTATGAGCTCCGGATCGTTCTGTATAACCACAATATTCGTGTAGAGTTCACCGTCCCGCAGTGTCTGGCATTGATCCAACTGGAAGTTCATCTCGAGCGTACGTGTTCCCTGATTCGCACTTGGCTTCATAAAGCACGGCGCCGTTTGTTTGTAGAAACTGCCCCGGGTATACATGACGCCCGTAAAGGGTTTCTCCGTTTCCAGCATGACATTCATCGAATTGGCGCCACATTTCAGATTGACCTTTTGTATGCCCTGGTCGCTGCCCTCGATTTTAAAGGTGTCCGAAAGGTCTTGCTCCCAGATTTCTAAAACAATGAGTTGGACGTGTTTGTAAATGTTATTGAATGTTTTGAATGTACTGAATTTGCCTAAAATACTATACTGTAGATAATCACTTGATATGGAGTTACATTACACCCAAAAATACACTTTTTGAGATTACCAAACGGATTTTTTGTTGTATTTGCAGCCAATATGAGTCCATTTTAAAAATTTGCAAGTGTTTTTTAGGAATGTTTTCCCGTTTGGTATTTATTTTGAAAGAAGGGCTTTCGTTTATAATCATTTCTGAGGCAGGTCTAACCAATTTTTAAAGCTAATCAATTAAATTAATTAATATAATTTCACATTTTATAAATTGATTTGTTAGTCTTTGAGCTAGTTTTGTTTAAGTACTAGTTTAAAACCACTTCTCTAGTTTTTAAGTATATGGGAATAAAATACGTTTACCAAGCGCCAAGCTTTTCAAAATTAAATAACGGAATTCCCAAGTATTGGTCGAAAATGTAAAGTATTGAATATTATTGAACATAGTAGATGTGTTTATC
Source organism: Hypselothyrea guttata (assembly GCA_035045125.1). Lineage (NCBI taxonomy): Eukaryota > Metazoa > Arthropoda > Insecta > Diptera > Drosophilidae > Hypselothyrea > Hypselothyrea guttata. The sequence continues at coordinate 914,947 of JAWNNJ010001579.1, forward strand.
TATTCGGGTGAATCAATTTGTCAATTGAAGAATTTTGTACCCTAGACCTATTACTTTTAAAAACAAATGCAAGATATACTCTATAATATTAATCATGAATACATGAATTAAAATAATGGGTTGATAATTTTAAAATTAGGAAAATTCCATTGTTAAATATTTGTAGTTCAACAATTTTAACTGCATTACGGTAAATACTTATATGCCGAAAGTAAGATTTATGTCTGGAAACCAGCTAAATGTATAGTATAGTAAGTATAGTATTTACCGCTAGTCAGCGAACCACAACAAACCTTCAAGTTCAAGAAACTTGACGCATAACTCTTTTCACTCTTCCTAAGCTTCTAAGCCGGTAACAGGCATTAATTTACCAACCGGTTTCTATCTTCTTTGTTATTTGTTGTATTCTGTCTAGAACCGACTGAAACCAAGTGTTTTTCTGCATTTCTCCGCCTTCTGGATGAGTCAGTGTTTGAAGGGCCTACCTTGATTCTGCTGCTGCTGCTGCTGTTGTTGTTGTTTCTTATTGCCTGTTGCATAAACAGTTAACAGCATCTGGCTGGCGAAGAAAAGCAAAAGTACACTGCGCAGCTTCAACATATTGCACTTAACAATTTCACACGGCGTCGAGTTGAACTAACAGCACAAAAAACACGTCCAAATGCCTCAAAGCGTTAAGCGAAACTGACGCTTCGACTGCGACGGCGCAGCTCATATAAACCCAGATTGGCTCAGAGCTTTGCAGTTAAGAGAGAGGCAGAGCGAAGAGAGCGCAGGCGCAACCGAGAAGTTGGCCAAGCTGCGAGAGAGCGCGACTCCATTGATAAGACATAATTTATTGAGAGCGAGCACACAAGCATACATGCAATAAGCAGATATATGCGTGTCTGTATGTATTTACAGCGCGTGTTGAAGAAAATATATTTAAAAAAAACGTTGCCAGAAAATTGTTGCAAGGCGAAAACGCGAAGCGCAGTTTAAGGAAAACAAAATGCGGCTTCGTCGACGGCGGCATTTCCGCTTTTCATGCGGATTTTTGTTGTTCATTCGGATTGCATTATCTTGCTTCTGCTTCTTCTCCTGCTTCTGCTGCTGCTGCTGTAGCTGTTGTTGTGGTGTTTTTTGTCGGGAGTATTCGTTATTCAAAATGTTATTAAACTTCCCCGTTTTGTTACCCGCTGTGCGCTTCGTCGGTTCTCCATGCTTTGTTAAAAAATTCGCGAAGCTTGTTTTTCATTTTCATTTTTCATTTTCATTTCATTTTGAATTTTCGTTTTATTTGCAGATATTAGCAATTGCGTTAATTAAACCTTAATTAGTGTATTAACTGGCTGGTGACCATGGCAGCAGCGAAAGGTGGAAGTTGCATATTTTTATTTGTTTGGCCAACTCACAAAAACCGCATTGTCCAAGATATTACAATCCATAAGCCTGGCCAATTAGTCAGTTCAACATAACGGGCTTAGGATCATAACCACATTAATCGCGCAATTGAGCGGTCCGTGGAGATGGCTTTATCTTTATATGATAGACATCAAGTTATATCACCAATTCAATATACTCAACTTGCCTTATAGTCGAGTTTTTATTGGTTAATTATTAATTTAATTCAATTAAGTAATTTAGTTTGTAATTAAACACAATTTAATGTAATTTGCTATCCTATTTAGTAATTAGGAAAAGTTTGCAGTTACTCATTGGAATTATTATTATACTGGAATTATAATTAGAATATTGCCAATCTCAATTTATTTAATTTATTTACTACCTCTTACTGGCTCAACTCTCCCTGGCTTAACTCTCACTGGCCAAACTCTGACTGGTCCAACTCTCGTTGGTCCATCTCTCGCTGGTTAACTCAACTGTTTCAGTACAATTTCCTTGCTTATTTAATTTTAGTATAACATTGCTACCTGAATTGTATATAAGACAGAAAGTAATATCACACCGCATTCATTTACTATTGGAAATAGGGTATAAAAAGACTAAAAGTGATATTTAGAATAAGTGGCAAATAATTAGAACTGCATGGAGACACTAACTATATAATACCTATAATTTAAATAGATTTAAAATTGTAATCATATGTAAAATGTAAATACTACTGAATATATTGATCTTACTCGTTTGAGAATCGATATTTTCTACACATATTCCAGACGGAGATAGATTTTCACTTTTAGTACAAGGTCTAAACTGTTTTCTATAATAGCTATACTATTTATACTGTCAATATATTATTAAATATAGAACATGTAATATAATCAAGCCACTGAACTTATAAAAACCGCGACAATCGAGAAGAATCTTGACAGTGTCTCGAAGTATCCGTTCGCTATTGGCTTTAAATGTTGTATCTTGAGTTGTGGATAATTGTTTTTTTGATTTTTTGGATCTATTATCTTTGGCGCAATCAAAAATTCTACGAATATTAAAATTATACGTCCCTATACGACCATAGAAAAATTATGTGATTCTGTAAATGGCAACGTGCGACATGTGTCAAAAACGGTACAGTACCGCACTTTTATAATTAATTTTGTAAAATGTATATTTTATTTTAGATGGTGAACAGCCAGTTGAATGCCATTAGTCGATTGAGATATTTAAAATCACAGTGGATAGCCTCGTTCGGCGATCAAGACGTGCAAGATGAGGCATTTAAAACATCTTTATCTTCACTGTTTTCTTTGTTTTAAGTAAACTATGTAATTATGTATTCGCAACACATAGGGAAGGGTTTTGAGGAAATTAAGCCGATATTACAGGTGCAAAATATGCCATAATATCCCTTAAAGTTACACTCGCCAAAGTACAGAGAAGCTTAAGAATTAAGTTAAGTTAAGTTAATTAAGTTACTTAATTCTTAAGCTTCTCTGTACTTTGGCGAGTATGACTTTAAGCGATATCATGGCATATTTTGCACCTGTAATACCGAATTAATTTATTTTAAACTTTTGCAATATTTTAATAAGATTATTGCAGAGTAGTGTGTAAAAATATATAATTCAGTTTGGGTTTATTATAATGCTGTGTTATCATTTAATTTCTCTTCATTGCGGCCCAATATCGTTCCAGTTCGATGCCTTCCCAGTTAAATGGCTTCGTCAAAATGCTGAAAGATATGGGAATGAAGGCGAAAAACGTAAATAGAGATCATTGAGATTTAGATAGTAAAAATTGGATGGCTGATATTAGAAAAATGCAAACTGAGACACGAAATCGAAACAAGTTCAACAAACATTCAACAAACATATCCGTAAGCGTCGTTGGCTGCCTACTGCACCGATGGCCAAGATTGACAATGAGTTTGCGCATAAATGGTTAAACTAATCGACGGCACTGGAAGTGGGACTGGAACTCGTACTCGTACTCGGACTGGGACTAGTATGAATTGACAATATCGCAGTGTCTCTGTGTGTCCGTCTGTCGGCGCTTGTGGAGTCGGATATGACGCAATAAGTGGTAACATTGTATCCGAGTTGCACAATTTCGAACAGCTTCCGAGTTGCAGTGACCGCCACTCACTTTTCTCTCAGCTGCCGCAGCACTTCCTGCTCCTTGGCATTGAGGTCGTCGTAAAAGGCACTCAGGTTTATGTCGAGCAATTCCCGCGTCTGCATGCCAGTCAGAAATGTATGCACATCGGCCTGTTGCAGCGTGTAGTACATGGCCAGCTTTCCCAGCTCCACGCCCTGCTCCCGACACAGCTGCCCCGCCTGAGCAGCCAGCTGCTTCTGCTCTGCGGTGGCCGGGTGCCAGGGCGGAGGACCGGCATTGGTCAGCAGGCCCATGGCATGGGCAGCGGCACAGATGATGCCCATGTTCTGGTCCTTAAAGAACTGCAGATAGTCCAGCAAAGCGTTGTCCGTGAGCGTATAACGCGCATACATGAGCACCGTCTGGCAGATAGAAGAGATTAGCAGAAGTTACTGAAACTGTAATCAGGTAACTCACATCGAATCTGCCGGCAGCACGGGAGACGCACTCCTTTAATGCGGATATGGGATAGGCGGATAGACCAATATATTTGGCCTTGCCCTCCTTGACCAGCTGCTCCAGTGTTGGCAGTGTCTCGTTCAGCACAATGTCCAGATCCGGTGCAAACTCTATGTCATGTATCTGTATGACATCCACATAGTCCAATCCCAGCAGCTTCAGGCTCTTCTCCACACTCTCGCGCGTCTTCGCGGCGCTGAAGTCGAACATATGCTCATAGTCCAGCTCGTAGCGCCCCACCTTGGTGGCAATGTAGTACGCTTGCCTGGGCACCGTCTGCAGTGCCTGGCCCAGCACCTCCTCCGAGCGCCCCTGACCATACCAGGGTGCGGTATCGATGTAGTTGATGCCAGACCTTAAAGCCGCCTGCAGTGTGGCAATGCCTTCCTCCAACTCGAAGCTGCAAATTAAACAAAGCGTAAAAATATATGCTATTTCTTTCTCTCAATTCAGCTCCCGCAGAGAAAGAGAGCAAGAGAGAGAGAGAGAGAGAAAGGGAGAGAGAGATCGAATCTCTCTGGCCAAACACACCCATAGTTAGCACACAGCGCACCGCCTCCGAACGATATCTTTGAGACTTCCAGGCCAGTTTTGCCAAACTTTCGATATTCCATGCGCCTCACTTGAGCCTCATCGTGGAAGCCCTTGACAAAAGTCGCCGGTAGTATTCCAGACATTTCCAATTTTAGAATTTATTTAACACTCTTGCGAAATTCTGTTGCAGCCGCGCAGAGAGCACAAACCATACTGATAGCAGGTTCGACGATTTCTTTCAATGTTCTCTCGCGTCACTTCAATAAACACAAACAGTATGTTTAAGTAGCTAGGTGTGTGTGAGTGTGTGTATACGTGTATGTGCATGAGTGTGTGTGTCAAGTGTTTGTCAATGCTGAGAGCTCTCAAGTGAGATTGCAAACATATTCGTATTCGCATATGGCTGGCGTTGTTGGTTGCTCAGAGAGATTATTGTATGTGATTTATAGGTCTCCATGCGTTTATTAAGAGTTACTAAATAAAAGCTTCATAATCTATACTGCAAAAAAGGGTGTAATAGATTTATATTTAGTAGACCCTTTTACTTTTTTAAAGAACAGTGTCTACGAATGTGTGTACAAGGCAGAAGAAGAGCTGCTCTGTCAGTCTGTTCTTCTCCATGATCTCGTCGATCTTAGCAAATATAAAAGCTAGAGCAGACAAATTGTATCAAGTCCCATTCGTCCACATATCGAGGAAAATACCCTAACTTAACTTAAGATAGATTGTTTGTCAAATATATTATCTAGTAGCTGTCCTGAAATATGCATTTAAATCCGTTAAGAAGCACAAGAGTTCTTTTAAAAACAATATTATATACTTAATCTCGTTCACTACGAGCTTATCTATCAAATCGTGGTTCAAAGAAAAAGAATAATTTATGCAGCGCTTTATTGCAGAGTACAGGAGTATAGGGTATTTTTGAGTCGGATGCATCCTACTAATCGGTTACGTACTTACTGATAATTCTTAGTGGTTGGCCTATACTTACTTATTTTGAATTTCAAAGTTTTACCAAATTCTTTTCTTTCTTCTAAGACCATTTTCCAATTTAAAACAGTTAAAACTAATTCATAAATTTAAATATTAAAGATCAAAACAAATATTTGTAGATTTTTTTAAACTTTATGATGCAAAATATGGGGTTTCGGGAGTTGAATATAACTTCCTCAATAATTCGATGTTTAGCCCTTAATTCCTCGTTGTTAGGCCAATACATCTTAGTAGAATATCACGATATTTTATGGCTGCTCTGTGAATTGATTACTAATAATTTTTTTAATATAATGTACTATTTACCAGATGCATTTATTGAAGTATAATTTTTTATAGAAATAATATACCTATAATATATAAATATTTATAAATAGAAATATAATGCAGATGCAAGTGATTTCTGAGCTATTTTCAGGTAGGGCCAATCAATGTGCAGCTGAACTTGAGCTGATATTGAAGCTGTTGAAAAACGTAGGTAGTACATGATTCTATTTATGGTTCTTACGACTTACATACACACATACATATGTATATAATGTCTAGACTTTGGGGAGATCTGAAATCCGATCGGCAGTATTCGATCGACAATTATTAATAAGATTCAAATATACATAGTACAGACAGTAATTTTTCACATTTTCTTTATTAAGAGTATGTTTTTATTTATGATCTCTAAACCGTATTAGTTCAATTCGAAGGATTGCGTTTAAATTCCAGGAGAGTTAAATTTTGGCAACGCATAGATTACTTAAAGTCTCTGACAGTCGATAGCGTGGATCCCCAGCTGTAGGATTGCTTGAAAACACTGCAAAAAGAAAAGTAGATAAAACAAAAGTAGTTACAGTTAACGTATCGACTGCAAACCGGTTGGCATAGGCCAAGTTCGAGTGCCCCTGACGCAATGCTAACACCAAATCCGAATTGCACAATTTTCCATGAAACGGGTTTACTCACTTTGCTCGCAGATACTGCAGCACTTCCTGCTCGCCGGAAGTCAAACCGTTGAAGACCACATCAAGATTGAGTTGCAGCATGCGACGATTGGGTATGCCAATTAGGAAGGTGGCGGCATTGTCCAGCTGCATCGTGAAGTACATGGCGAGTTTACCCAGTTCCACGCCGCGTTTCTTGCAGATGTCGGCGGCCTGTCGCCCCACATCCTGAAGCTCCTGGCTGCCGGGATGCCACGCCTGTGGTCCAGCATTCGAGAGCAGTCCCAGTGCATGGGCGGCAGCACAGATAACGCCCACGTTCAGCTCCCTGAAGGCCTTCATGTGTCGCAGCAGCGTGTTGTCCAGCAGCGTGTAGCGGGCATAGGAGAGCACCAGCTGGACTCGACCCTTGGCACGCTCGGCGCACTCTTTCAAAACGTCCACATCGTATCCGGTGATGCCAATAAAGCGTGCCTTGCCCGCCTTCACAAACTCCTCCAGCACGGGCAGCGTCTCGTTTAGCACCATCTCCAGGCTGGGTGCAGCGTCCACATCGTGCACCTGCAGCACGTCCACATAATCCAATCCAAGCAGCTCCAGGCTCTTCTTCACGCTTTCCCTTGTCTTGGCTGCGGAGAAGTCAAACATGCGCTCGGGATCTAGCTCGTAGCGTGCCACCTTTGTGGCAATGTAGTACGCCTCCCTGGGCACATCCTTCAGCGCCTTGCCCAGCACCAGCTCCGACTGCCCTTGGCCATAGAACGGAGCCGTGTCGATGTAGTTGATGCCCGACTTGATTGCCTCGTGAACCGTTTTGATGCCCTCGTCTCCGTCAAACTTCTTGTCGAAGAGCGTGCTCAAGGTGGCGCCACCTAGTGCCAGTGTCGACACTCTGAGCCCGGTGCCGCCCAGCTTACGGTATTCCATGCGCCGCACGGAGTCTTCATTGTGGAAGCCCTTCACATACGTGACTGGAAACGAACTCGACATGGCTGCACTCTCAGCTAAACTGCTCCCGCAACTAGAACATTTCCCTTATTTATACACCGCCTTGTCTATTCCCCACTCAAACACACACATGCACCTGTGAGAGCGCTCAGATCAGCGATAAGCAGATCGAGTGACAAAGCAAGAGAGAGCAGTCGGGAGACGTAAAGAGAGGACCAAGCACAATGCTTGTTAAAGCGGCGTTGATAAGCAGTAATAACCGTAACTGGCGGGAGGAGAGCGGAAGCTCGCTCTCATTGATACTGAAAGCTCTGCTCAAGGTTGCCACAGCGAGCCAAATTGTGTTCTTTTTTCATTTGGTGCAAATGTGGTTCTTTTTTCTTTTAATACAAATTTTTTTCAAAGATAATAATTCTCCACTTTCGTTACAATTTAAATCACATTTTTCATTGACTTACTTTTTATTGTATTTAATATTGAAGTAGCAAGCGGGGCTCTGCTTGGAGCCACTCATTGCTCTTGAATCTTTTGTAATAAACTGTATACGCATATAGTACTAAAATATAAAATCATTTAATATTTTCCTAATTTAAAAAGACTTCAGTATGTAAAAAAACTGGGCATAACCATTCATTCGAATTTAGAGCTATACAAAACTATAAAAGTATTTAAAATATACATAGTTAAATATTTGAAATATCTTCATTTAACAATCATTATAAAGCTTGATAGTTTAAAGGCATTTTGTTTAATTTGTTTACTTTTAGAAAGTCCAAAGGGTCCATGAGGTTTATGCTCATGATCAGTATATAATACGATCAAACAAATAGCAATAAAATAAAACGAAAGTGTGCAAAGATTCTCTTCTTTTATAATCTTAAAATCGCAGAAAAATTGTAAGAATCTCCAAAGTACTATGGGTTACGGCCATTTGTGGGCTTTTGTTAAAACGTTCATGAATCTGAGATGCTATTGTTTGAGATGATTCTAGGCAAGAATTACCATCAATACACAAGTGAAAATCGAACTTTTATAAGTCTATATATATTTTTTTTTATTTATCAGAGAGATTGCCGCACTTCTTTATATCAATCATTGACAAAATATTATGAAATAATATAAATATGTATACATATGTATAGAAGACAAAGATATATTTATAAATATTGCCTCTGAAGCTTAGAAGAAAGCATCGAATTCACCCTGTTGCGGATAGTTGGGACCGAACTGTGGGCGACGCTGCTGTTGCCTCTGGGGTCTGGGCACAATGATATCGTTGATCTCATGCAGAATACCGTTGGTTGCTATCACATCACATTTGGTGACTCCGGCATTCTCGATCTTGGGACGGCGATCGCGGGTAATGCGCAAATGTAGACCCGAAATGGCTTCAATGGAGCGCACGAATGGCCAGTTGGTGGGTATAATGCCAGCACAGCAGACCACATCGTTGACTATGTGGGTCTTCACCTGAGCCTCGAGCTCCGCCTGGCTTTGGGTCGACGCCTTGCTTTCGCTGGACTCGCTTAGCTCATCGAATATGTCGTTCTTTGGTACCAGCAGAGTAAAGCTATCGGAATCGTTGGCCAGCAAATGGGTCAAGTTGGCCTTGCGCACCAGCTCCAAGAATTTGCTGTAGTTGGGATTGGCCTCCAGAGATTTGAGCAGATTCTAGATTAGAAAACAAATATATAATAAGATCTCTATACAGATTTATAAATATGTTAACTTACATTCTTCGGTGGTGCGAGAGGACGGTCCACTTGGTGCAGCACCGAGCCACAGCTCTCGTCATCGAAGTGCACCAGACGGGCGCAGTTGACGGTGGCCCTGTTCATGACATCCGAGAAGAGAGCGTGTGTGGAGTAGAGATTCAGGCGCATGTTTGAGCCCTCCACCGTGGGCAGGAGACTCTCCGACAGATCGCACGTCTTGATCATGGGCTTAACCACATGATAGTTGAGGAATTGCATCAGATCTTTGTTGTTCTTTAATTTCCCCGGTTGCTCTGCCAATAGGCGGGACCACTCCGAGTTTTGCATTGCCTTATCAGTGGGTGCAAAGACGGTCACATTATCCAAATCATCGAACCGATCATCATATTCAGCAGCCTCCAATAGACGCTGGAAGATCGTGAGATTCTTTTGGGTCATCAAAGTGCTCATTGGCAGAGCCGATTCCGTTGGAAGAATGGTATCGATAATGTGCAGGACTCCATTGGTGCCCATAATATCCGCATCCAGTATTTTGGCGGCGTTATTAATATAGATGGCAGATTCACCATCCGTTTGATTCTGGGCACGTGAAGTGCGATTCAGCAAAAGTGGTTCACCCAACAGATTGTAAGCCGTTGTCTTTGCACCTGGCAAGGTGGCCAGTGAGCAGAAGGTCAGATCCAGCATATGGTTCTTTAGTATATCTATGAATGAGTTAGAATTTGAAGTTGATAATGCTTGTTGTTTTGCTCTGTTTACTACTTACTGGAGGCACAGCCACGGCCTTCCTTCAGAGTGCGTCGTAGATGCGGTTCAATCTTGTCAAAGGCCGCATCCGTGGGCACAAAGATGGTCACCGGCTTGTCTCCCTCCAGCAAGGCGCTCATGTTAGTCTTCTCCAGCACGGTGCGCATGATGGACATGTCGGCACGTTCGCGTATCAGATCCATGACGGTTTTGGTCAGTGGCTTAAGCACACCGCCCAGAGTATGCACCAAGGCCTGTTCGGAGAGCTTGTCATGCCTCTCAATGGGCACACAATTGGCGGCATAGCGATAGGGCTCCAGACCCAAGGCAGGCGGCAGCTGATAGCTGTTAATGCGTATCTTCTGGTCGGGCAGCTCCGATTGGAGCAGCTTCTCATTGGGCACATCCTCCAGCTGCACTTCGCCAAGCACAGAGTGCAGTTTGTAGATGGACTTTGAGGCATCCGCCTTGGAGTCATCCACGTTCTGTGAAGGAAATCCAAATTGTTGTTTTAGAATCCTTCCGATCTCTGATTTCAACTACTTACATTCTCCTGTTGATGGGCACCACGATACGCCTGGAAGGCAGCGTCGTTGGGCACAAAGAGGGTCACCTTTTTGCCACTGTTACTGGCCAACATGTCGCCCAGCTGGCCGGCACTCTTGGCACTCTCAATGAACTGCTTGGCTCCCATGTCGGCGGCGGTGGCTTCAATATCTTTGATCTCGATCTTCTCGCAGGGAATGGCGAAATCTGCATTGCGTGGACGTCCGTAGCCGTGACAGCATTGTCTAGTCAGAGTCACCGTCTTCTTTTTGCCATTTTGGTTCACGCTGCGCATCAGACAAACGATGAATAAAACATTACGTATCAATGTTATGCAAAAAACTGTTGCCACTTCTGCATTAATGTTCGCCCCACTTACATCTTGGTGCAGACGTGCTTATTGGGTTTCTCGGAGCAGGAGTTCACGCTGAAGTGGAACTGACCGAAGAGTGGGGAACGCACAACGCTGCCGGTTTCAGCTCCAGCTGCATCACGTTCCTGACCAAAGGCGTCCACGCTTTCATCACCATCGGTTTCCGCAATCGCTCCTTCGCTTTCCGTCTTCTCGGTGCACACGTTGGGTCTATGAATATAGCGAGAGAGCATACAATCATTATCCATAGTTCATATTTTTTTAAAGCCTTCAATTAAAAATATAATCCCAAAATAAATTAGATACTTAGAAAACTATACAGATTTACCAAACTGTTCTATAAAATTCACACTCCTAAGAGTTCAAACAGACTTTTAGATAAGAAATTAAATCAATTGCACAATTATATATTTTGGGTATTAATTACTAGAAATTTAAAATTTTCCAAACTACATTGATATATAAATATCTTATCTCGTTATAAATTTATCGCTTTTTCGATATTAACAGTATAATTTGCATGACTATTAGAAATGCCCGCTAAAATTATATCAATGAACCGCATCTTATCAAAATATTTATGAATGTATTTGTAGCCAGTTTTTAGCATATTGCTATAAATTATCTCAGAGCTTTGCTAGTTATACACTTATTAAACACATTATTTGCCTGCAGCTGCTAATAGACTGGTTCAACTGTGGACTTGTAAATCAAAAGTCAATGTACCCATACCTTTAAATGTATAAATGTATAAATGTGTAGCTGGGGGTATGTATGTATGTATCAATATCACTGCTGCCTAGTTCGCACCCCAAGCGGAGGCATCCACTATGCTTATCTGTCTGTTGATTAATGTTTACTTTAGGAATTGGCATATATACACATATTTTATGGCAGTCAGATGTGTGCATATGATATATACCCTGTATACTATATACCCTATAGCATTAACAGCTTAACAGCTTTGCCTGCCTTCTATTCAATTACACGTATTGGATGTGCCACAAAGCCGCTCATTGTGTGTAGGGGTATAGTTTCGAAATTTCTCAACAGAGATGGGTTCATTTGTACGAATGTATACAAATATGTACTATAAATGGACGTATAACTCTTGCTTATTTGTATATCTGGCTAATTTTTCAATTGCTGCGTCTGACTTTCGTTCTCAGTACAACAAAACAGAGCAAATCAAAACAAAAGCAAATGCAGCGAGAACCCTCTGCACCTAGGCGACTGAGTTGATTTCACAATTTTGCTTTAATGACAATTTAGAAAAGTGCAAACGACGATATATCTGCTTATATAGACTGCAATATATACCCACATTAAGATATATGTATACTATATACCATAATTTAAGCTAGTTTGCAATTCTGCTGAGTGATCAATTAATGGAGAAAACGCTGGCTAAGTTGATTGGCAATGTGCCAGATCAACTACTGGAAACATTGAATCTCATTATAAATAATTTACAATTAATATTATGCACGATTGTCATTGGATGGACCATAATTCAATAGAGAGTTGAAGAGCCGAAGGGGCCCTGGGAGGAAGACATTTACAATTCAAAATTATATTTAATGGCCCGAATGAACTTGACATTGTGGTCGCTTAATTGCCAAATGCCAAGAACAACATCGAAATCAGTCGTGTGCGGTGATTAGGAAAGAACCGAATCAAGTGACCATAGCATGGTAGAATACTCTTGATGCTTCGAAAATACTTCAAGTGATTAGCACGAGTGGCTGGGGGACTTTTTGCTACTTTTTAAAGAGTTTCGTTACACTTGAAGATTCCATTCACAATACAAAGGTATAACTATGTGAGTTTTAATGCAGGTATATGCGATTATACACCCCATCATGTATTTATAGCCTGTTCCGTAGTTAGAAATGACTTCACAATTTGGGGTATAAGAAGATGCTAGAAATAAATACAATATACTTCTACTTCAGGTTTAAATTTTAGGTTTTGAGTAAATTATATATACAATATTGAATACGATTTTGTATAATTATTTGATGTGGGCTTATTCATGTTCTTAATTTTCATGCTCAAAACAGCAATCCATAAAAATTGAAATTGAGTCTGTTCAGTTTGTATAAACCCTATAGCTCTTGGAAAAGAGTAAACAAAAATAAATTCTGCGAAAGTATTTAACATGATATTGTTGATCTAAAGAAGGCCGAAAACTTCCTACTCACGAAAGAAGAAACTTTCCTTTTGCAATTGCCTTTTAAATCAATATTATTTTTTAAATATCAAATATCAAATACTCAGACCTCAATGGAATTGATGACATAAACTTATAACATACTCGGTATTAAAATAATTGGCGTTAATTGATTAAGCTAACTTACCCCTTCCACCAGGGTTCCTGGGGATTACCGAATCCGAAACCGCCGAAGGAATTGAAGAACTCATTTCCGAAGAACGGGAAAGATTGCTGGAAGAATACGGCCGGATTGGGCGAATTGACATCCGTGGTAATCGTATCCACATCTGTTGAAAGGGTTTCGTGAATTTCGCATAGCTAGAAGACTATAGTAAACTTACTGAAGGGCTTCTGGCCCTGAGTGGAGACGGCCGTGGCTACCACATCCTGTCGACCCTGCTGCTGTGGTGGTTGCTGCTGCTCCAGGGGCACGAACTCGGTGTCGCCATCGCTGCCAAAGCTGCTGCTGTAGAGTGGCAACAGTGGTGCGTTTAGTGGGGCATAGGGGCTGGTTTGGGGCTGGGCCGGCGCAAGCGGTGCAGGCGGTGGTGGTGACCAGACGCTTGCCACACGCTGGGACGGCTGAGCACGCAGTGGTTCTAGCGGTGCTAGTGGTGCAAATGGTATGGGCGCAAATAGTGTGCGATGCAGCGGCAATGGACGTGTTAAATGTTGCATAAAGCTGTCGGGTGAGGGGGAAGTGGAGGTGTGGTTTCGGTTAGTGTATGTATAGTGTCCGTGTTATGTTGTCTAGTGTATGCGCTGTGTTGTTTAGTGTTTTACCTATTTTGTTCATGCAAATATTCCACACCAGAGCATAGCCCTAAAGCGGATCCACGCCATAATTCATATGCCTGCCATTGTTTCGCACATAAAAGAAGGTCTCCGCCCAGACTCGACATTCTCTATATATATTTTAAGTATATATACATATATATGTATATATCTGGCCTGATCGTGCTCATTGTTTAGCAATTGTTTTGCGCATTCTAGCCGTGAGCCGCATACTAATTTACCGGGGATTCATTAGCTGTGCAGCCTAATACGATAGTAAAAACAAATCAATTCTATTTATTGCGCTTGTTAAATCTTCCGAAACAAATTTGCCGAAATTCCCAAAACACTTAAAACACAACCTGCAAAATTGCGACTGCACTCTAAAGTTATTTCTCAATTAGTATTTATGTCTGCCGTTTGTTGGATGTTCAATCTGAAATACTTGAACTCGCAGATACATTTGTATCTCAGTCAGCTGACTCATGCTGAGACGTCTAACGCAAGCAAATGTCAACCCGCTTTCTATTGACAAACCGCTGACTTTTCCTATAGATACATATGCATAAGCATATATATATTTTTATATACATTTTCGGCAGCTTTCTGGAGATTCATTAGCATGCCTGCCACGGAAAGTAATTAAAAAATGAAGACCAAACAAAACAAACGAAACAAAATTTAAATTTTGAAATTTATATGCATCCATAAGATATATACAAATGATTATAAATAATACCCTGGAAATGGCAAGCACAGCAATATTTTTTATAGCATCCACGCTCGGTTAGTGCCAACTTACTGCTGACTTCTGGTAATTATTATTTTTTCTTTTTTTCTTATATTTTATGACACCTTTATCTCACATATGACTCATACGTCTAGGGTCTACGGACTTCACGTATGACTTTAAATGAGTTGGGTCTGGAATAACTCTATGGATCTACGTTTTAGTATGTCACGAACTCAGATAATGCCATGAGACGTAAAACAGCTGGTAAAGCCTCACCCATAACTATCAAACGAGCATCATCAGATTTTAGAAGATTTCTTAGAATATTTACATATGAACATACATAAAAGAAGCTATGCATCAGAGATATGTATAACTAACTGAACTGTATTTGAATACGATTTTCAAGAAGGTTTAGTTAAGATGTATTAGTAAAATGATTTTTTTTAATTAAAATCTACCAAATATTGAGCTCTTTATGTTTATAATTATTTAGAAATATTCTCAAAATTACTTGAAGTAAAATAAAAACTTAGTTTCAGTTTGTTTTTTAATTATTTGAAGTTCATCTTAATTTCATGAAATCAAGAAAAACAGAAAAATACTCCAAAGGTCATTTAAATATGAAATTGATTTTGAATGTGCACAGTTCACTTTCAGAAAAAACTAATTTGGTTAAACCCGTATAAAATTTTACTTTTAAATATTCCCCAAGTAAAAGTTTTTAACCATAAATTTTAAGTATTTGTTTACATATGTAATTTCATAGCGTATAATTAAATAGAACTACACCACAAAGCAAAACGAAAAGCATTTGTCAAAGTTAATGTGTGATCAAGTCGAACTCGTTCAGGTGCCTGGTTCTGTATAATTTGATTAAAACGTGAACATGGAGTTGAATAAAAGTAAGTTAGACAGTTTGGAGCTTGGTGAAACTTGCTGTGACCTAGTTTGAGGGCATTTTAAGTGGCGGCTGGCATTAAATTGGAGCGCTACCTGGTCCAAAAATAAAACAAAAATTGCATATAATGAGGTGTCAAAAGTTAATTTGATTCACGTATAGAGCAATTTATGTTGGGCACAGTGAAGACGATCACCAAAAACAACAGCAACTATAGCTAAAATTGGTGTAAAAATAAGTGGCAGCAGTTGAACTAAATGTGTAGTTAGTCTAGGGCACCTACGAGCTCTACAGATTGCGCCTAGGCTGTCTTGTCTGTAGGCAGCCAAGTGTAAAAGGTTCAGACGTGCAATACAAAACAATCCGAAAGATACAACGATCATCTATCAAATCCCGTGACTTCATCTGTATCTCTGTTTCTGTTTCTGTTGCTGTTGCTTTGGATGTTTTTGCTTCTGTTTCTTTTTGCGGATGCCCTAAAGTCGATAACCCACTTTGACTGGGTATTGTTCTCAACGTTATTATTATTGTTTTTGTCGTGTTGCAATGCCAAGCAAAAAACTTGAACTACAGGGTTAAATGCAGTTTACGGCGTTTTTGTGTGCCAAAATCGAACTGTACTTTATTTGATTAACTTGAAATGAAGTTTAATTCTTGTGAATGCCATAAAGTAATCGGTAAGCAGGGTATGTTTATAGTCCGACATCCTTATATACCGATACTTTTACTTAGTTGGCTTTTGAACGAGCTGAGATTGAAGTTTGCGAATTGAGGTCACCACACTTGACTTTCTTTCCGAGTTTTTGGGAATTTTGTGGCTGTTTGTTTTGGTGTTCTTTTGTGCTAAACCCTTATTTGTCATAACGTTTAGCGAGCTGTTTTCTTTTTGCACAGACAACGTTGTAAAGGAGAAATTTCCACCGAGCAGAGCATATGAAGTGCTTTAACAACTCAAATTTATATTAGCTGAGTTTTTTTTACGATCTGCCAATGAGCGTAAAGCTATAAAACTCGCATGTTTGACAGTTCAATATTTAAATTATACGGAATCTGTGTGTGCTTAGAACACTGTATTAGCTTTTGGGATAGAGGGAATGATGAAGTAGGACAAATACTACTTAGTTCACCTGACTGACTCCGCTGTTTGCATAGAAGAGTCTTCAGAGCTGGAAATTGAATAGGAGTCTTCACTGCAAAAGATAACATATCATGATAGCTACAGGAAAACTTACAAGAAAATCAACAAGAAATTGTTAGATACCTTCTTTAGCTACATAGTTATATACTGAGCTGAAAACTTCTTATTTTTGATTCATTATATATTTGGTTGATATGCAATTAAATTAATAAAGCTTAATATAAACAAAATAATTAAATACAAATTTCAAAAAATTGTATTCAATTTTATATGTATTTTTTTCTTTGTAATATCCAAATTTATTTCATTCAATTAAATTTAAATAAAATTTAGTGTATTTTTATTTTCGTTTATTTTTATTTTATTTCAGGTTTATGGTGCTTATAAGCATTATTTTTAACACAGCCAATGTAATAAAAAGTAGGGAAAAATATTAGTTTTAACTTTGTGTTATGGGTTACGTGATATTTGTAAGTAATGACGTGCTATTTTAGTTGATTATATATTTTAAAATGAAATTGCCAAGCGTAATTTGAACTCAAGTTAATATCTACGTTTTTAAACAATTTGCTTCTATTTCAAAAACTACATGAAATATATAAAATATGCATGAACAAAAAACTACAAAACAAAACAGCCAACACATAAAACATACAAGCAATAATATACATACATACATACATACATATGTTGTATATTTATTTATTTTTTATTTTTTATACTTACTCGCTGTAGAATGGAGATGCTTGAGCAGAGCAGACCAAGAGCAGACACGCCCAGAGTCTTAGCATTTTTGCTACAAGCTAATACCACAATATGTCAAATTAAATAAAATTCCAAACCCTTGCAGCTAAAATAAAAATAAGCAAATAAAAAATCAGAAAAAATTAAAAAATAAAACGAAATTCAACAAAAAAATTTCACTGAATTGCAACAGCTGGAGATGTAAATCCAAAAATAGAAAATACTGGTTTTCCACGCCATGCTGCACTCGAATTGAGATATTGTGGAAAACCTCTGTATGTAGGTGAATGTGGACCGTTGATTTCAAATTAGCGTAGAAAATTTTCCACTGTCTTCCGACGTTAATTACTGCAACGTCAATAATGTGATTTCTGTTACTTTTTTCTTTATATAGTAATTATACGCAGGAATTTTGGAATTTTGTCTTGCAAAATTGACACACATAACATTTCCAACCAAGCAAGTCGCATTTGGTTCGGCAGTAAGTACTTTAAAGTACATTCGAGTACGAATGCTATCTATGCATCTTCACACACACACACGCACAGACACACTCACACTCACGAGTATACTCAGTTTATTGCACTGCTGTCGATGTTGACGGTTTGAGCGGCAGTTGAAAACTAACTGGCTTAGAACGCACTCTGCCCGCTATTTATAAGCTGTGATCGCAGGCGGCTGCTGAGAGCGGCGCTCTCTCTCTTTCGCTCCCTGCCGGCGGCTTAAGCTTTGGCTCGCGCTCTCACTCTCGCCAGCTTTCAAGAGAACTTTTTGCTCTGACGCTGCCAGCAGCAACTGACGGCAAATGCTAAATTCGTGTACAAAATTGTGAAAGTGCGACACAGTGATAAGTTTACACTGCACAGCATAAAATTGAAACCAAACCCTCTTAAGGGGCAACCGAATCCAAACAATTATGCCTCACAATAAATAATAATAAAAACAAACAAACTGTGCGTATTTCTCAGAAGCAGCTGCGAGAAACAAGTGCTGTCTGGCTACCTGTAGAGCAAATTACATTTGTCGGCTCGATCCAAATGCGCAGTTCTTCAGAGTTGCCCATTTAGCGGCTTTGTGGTTAGACTTAACGTTATTTAAAAAATTCACAGCGTCGATAGAGAATGTCATAAGCTAGTTACGTACCAAATTACAAGTGAATACCTTTAAAGCTGTGGCAGCAGTAGCTTTTTGAGGTTTGCGGGGAAATGGGGAGAGGTATCCAAAATCTAAAACAAACTCGTGCTGCTTACGAAATAGGGGAACCTAAATCTCGAATATGGTGTCTCTAGCTCTTATAGATGCTGAGATCTAGGTGTTCATACAGACGGACAGACAGACAGACGGACAGACGGACAGACAGACAGACGGACAGACGGACAGACGGACAGACGGACATGGCTATATCGACTCGGCTTGTCGACCTGATCAAGAATATATATACTTTGTGGGGTCTGCCACGCCTCCTTCTGGGTGTTACACACATTTCCTCTTTGCACTAAACTAATAGACCCTTTTTACTTTTTTAAAGTAAAGGGTCTAAATATATGGACGGGGCAGATCAGTGGGACGGAGGCTACAGTCGGACGTAACCGACAGTAGAAGACCCTTTACTTTAACTTTATGCATTTACAAACACGCACACTAACCTACCCGCGTATGCAAGGCACACCACCCCCCCTCTGCCTAGTGTCGCAAATTGTCCGTTCCATATTTTCGCTGTTTCTTATCCGATCGAAACGAAATTCACAGGGTCAATAGAGAATGACATAAGCTAGTTACGTACCAAATTACAAATCAATAGCTTCAAAACTGTGGCTACAGCAGCTTTTTGCCGTTTACGGGGGAAGGGGGGGAGGTATCCAAAATCTAAAACAAACTCGTGCTGCTTACTGAATAGGGGAACCTGAATCCTGAATATGGTGTCTCTAGCTCTTATAGTTGCTGAGATCTAGGTGTTCATACAGACGGACGGACAGACAGACAGACAGACAGACAGACAGACAGACCGGACAGACGGACATGGCAATATCGATTCGTCTTGTTGTCCTGATCAAGAATATATATACTTTATGGGGTCTGCCACGCCTCCTTCTGCCTGTTACATACATTTCCTCTTTGCACTAAGTTAATAGACCCTTTTTACTTTTTTAAAGTAAAGGGTCTAAAAAGCTGATCAATTACTAATAGTGTTGCCTCGTTTGGGTACACTCGTAAGATAGATTTAAAGTAAAAATACGCTTTAAAATAGTTGAAATGAAAATAAATTAATTAAAATTGTAAGTTGTCTTATTTATAATGGTCGCCTTTCAGCTATTAAATTATTATTTAATAAGTTGAAATAAAAATATTTTTTCTTCGAATTATAAGAATTGCAGGAATTTTCGTTGTACTCAATTTAACACACGCACACACATAATGTGTAAATACCGGGATCCGGGACGAGCAAACAAATAGGAGAGCGGCTAAGCGCTGTGCGTATGCATCAAGCGAGCGACTTCTTCGCTTACCAAAGAAGCGAACTGGTAAGGAGGTTTCTGTGGTGCTTTCTCTTTGGCGGGAACTGAATAAGAGACAGTGACAGCGCAGCCAGCAAGCGCTACGAACACTGCTGCTGCAGTGCTGCTAACCACAGTGCAGTGAGTGCAGCCGTGAGATACAGACGTGTGGTGAGTGCTTAAGTGCCTGTTTGATGTTTTGGTTTTTTTAAATTAGTTTTTATTGGCGTTTGCCATTCGGCAGCACTGTTGCTGTACGGTTATTCCGCAAACAAAGACTCTTTGGAACACTCATCTCACTCCTCACTCATTGATAGTCTGCTCAGACATTATATTTAAGAACTATTCCGTGTAAACACATGTACATACAAACCTTTTACATTGCCTTTTGTTTGTGTATATATGTATACCAATATGTTTATTTAAAGAGTCTACAGGTAAAAATGTAGTTCTAGATTTGACTACAACTGTAAGTTGGTTTTATTTAATAGTGTTGCTTGACGTTTAATATTATTGTAATCGTTTATTTTAACCTGACACGATTTGAATTTAATTCAGAAATTTGACTATTAATTTGAAGGTATAATGAAAACGCACCGATTATGACGCTTTAGCTAATATGCGACCATAATTGATAAGAGTCAGTTCTAATTTTGCTAAAACACATATTTTGCGATAATAAAAATTCGCTTTTCTAAAAAAAACCAGAATGGGCGGAGCAGATCAGTCGGACGGGCCCGACTGTCTTATACCCTGTGCCAAAGCTCGCGCTGCGCGCTCGCAAATACTGTTTATAATTTAATAAATATTAAAGATAATTTTATTTATTTATAATGAATATTATGGGCGCGCTTGGTTTCGTTTATATCTTTTGTGTTTATTAACCGTTTTAAATGCGCTTTTCAAGATAGTTAAATATAATAAAAGAGAGTTTATGTTCCAAATAACAACATTGTATGTTCAATATTACGCTTGTTTTTGAACTTTTAAGTTCAACTATTGTGAAGCTTATATCTCCTGTGTTTCTTAACCGATTTCAATGCGCTTTTTAGGATAGTTAAATATAATACAACAGAGCTTATGTTCCAAATAACAACCTTCTATGTTCAATATTACGTTTGTTATTCAACTTTTTGTGTTAAAAATTTGAGTTTTATTGATTTTTGGGCGTCAAGGGGGCGTGACATCAACGATTTGAAATAAATATTACGTTTGTTATTCAACTTTTTGTGTTAAAAATTTGAGTTTTATTGATTTTTGGGCGTCAAGGGGGCGTGACATCAACGATTTGAAATAAACTTGATCTGCGTATTGAATACACCTACCTATAGCAAACAAAACGTCTTATCTAGCTTTTGTACTTTCCGAGATCTACGTACTCATCCGGACGGACAGACAGACAGACAGACAGACAGACGGACATCGCTAAATCGACTCAGCTCGTCACCCTGATCAAGAATATATATACTTTGTGGGATCTGCCACGCCTCCTTCTGCCTGTTACATACATTCTGACAAAGTTATTAACCCTGTTTTTCCCATTTTTAGACCCTTTACTTTAAAAAAGTAAAAAGGGTCTATTAGTTTAGTGCAAAGAGGAAATGTGTGTAACACCCAGAAGGAGGCGTGGCAGACCCCACAAAGTATATATATTCTTGATCAGGACCACAAGTCGAGTCGATATAGCCATGTCCGTCTGTCCGTCTGTCTGTCTGTCTGTCTGTCTGTCTGTCTGTCTGTCTGTCTGTCTGTCTGTCCGTCCGTCTGTATGAACACCTAGATCTCAGCAACTATAAGAGCTAGAGACACCATATTCGGGATTTAGGTTCCCCTAATCAGTAAGCAGCACGAGTTTGTTTTAGATTTTGGATACCTCCTCCCCTTCCCCCGCAAACCACAAAAAGCTACTGCAGCCACAGCTTTAAAGTTATTTGCTTGTAATTTGGTACGTAACTAGCTTATGACATTCTCTATCGACGATGTGAATTTTGTTTTGATCGGATAAGAAACAGCGAAAATATGGAACGGACAATTTGCCGCACTTGGCAGAGGGGGGGTGGTGTGCCTTGCATACGCGGGTAGCTTAGTGTGTGTGCGTCTGATTGTGTTTGTATGTACATATACTCAAAGTAAAGGGTCTCCTACGGTCGGTTACGTCCGACTGTAGCCTCCGTCCCACTGATCTGCCCCGTCCCTATATTTTAAATGGGCACAGGATATAAAAACCAAATATATAATACATAATAATGTATATTATACACCAATTTCAAATTAAAACCTCAAACTTAAGAAGTCTAAAATTAGAATTGAAAAAATGATATTTTAATATTTTTAAATATTTATTACCGTACAATATTTACAATAATTAATTACACATTTGTGCTATATAAGTACTGTATGTATATAGAAGTATATATTTTGTATAGGTTTGTTTTATTTTTTTATTTAGTATATTTACCACTTTAGGAAACGAATCGCCAGGACTCTAAAGTTGATTTGTTTAAGGTACATAGACAGATGTTTTCAATTAGTTATAACTTTGGTTAATTTGTTCATACAAAGAGATATGCAAAGAATTTAATTTCAATTGGTAAAGTCGACTCGAGCTAGGCTCTAAATTTGAATCGATATCAATTTTGTTTCATCGTTTCGTATATATTTAACAGTGTAAGTCTTGTTTACATTGCATCAAAACTGTTAAGCTTACTTAAGTAACAGAATAATCAAGTTCTATATATATTTTTGTGGTGTTTCTGTGCGTGTATGTGTAATTTACGTTTTAAATAATCTCCAGCCCAGTGATTATTTGAAACATTATCTTTGCCTAGAGTTTAAAAGGAACTTCCGACTGTCATTCGTCAAAATCCAAATGAGGAAAGCGCTCGCCCACATCGCATTCAACAGTTTCCGTTTACTCCATTAAAGCTACAATGGACCCAGAATAAAAGAGATGCTGCAGATAATTATCTACTATTTTCAACCTACCTGGACGTTTACCCCGCATGCCGACAAAGCCGTTGGGCGCACGTTTGCCACCAATAAGATAGACCCAAGGCTGTACCGAATTCAGTTCCAACTCATTGTCATCTGAGAGATCATTCTTCTTGCCACGCACTGCCACAAATTTGTTGTTAAAATCCGCGTATTTCTGCTTCTTGCCACGATTATCGTATGCCTTTATAAAGAGTTTGCGCCACAACTGGCCACAGTTAGTTCCATAAAGATTTTGGAAAATGGTAATTAGTCGAGAGGGTTTCGAGATGAGCATATGACAAATAGTTTGCAGTTATTAGTGGAGAATTGCAGAAATCACAGAAAAAGTTGAACATTTTTAAAAATTCTTTTTAAATTAGTAATAACCAACCATGCATCATTGAATTAAAACATTGATTTTATATTTAACATGCGCATCTAGTTAATTTATCAAACGATAAACGATGAATTAACGAATTAACGACGTTAATTAACACAGCCAATGTAACGTTAATTAACCGCTTACCAACACCAATTCCGTTTAATTATAATCGCAATTATTGTATGCCAAAAAATTGCTCTGTTTCTTGCTTAATTTATGATACTTAATCACATACTCATCTCTAGCTACAGCTTCTTGAACCTTACCTCTGAAAGGGCAGCTCGCTTATAATGTTGATGAGAAACGTCCTTTTTACCGCGCATCCCAACAAATGAGTTAACAGGGGCACGTTTCTGCAGCAGCTCCATTGCATCGTCGTCATCTGCAGATACATCGCCTTCACCCAGGAACGGCCGCTTGCCCCGCATACCCATGAAGCCGGTGGGCGCCCGTTTGGCCACATCGTTGTCGTCCTGTGTCAGGTGCTCGAAGAAGTCCTGCAGGATGTTCTCGCGCAAACGTTCCTCTTCCATGTGCTGGAGTACGTCTCTCAAGCGATTTTCGTTCGCTGTGAACTTCTTGCCACGCACACCGACAAAGGACATCGGCGCTTTCTTCAGCCTCCGTCCGTTTTCGTTGTAATAGCTGTCCACATCATCATCGCTGTAATCGAGTGGATCGGGTCCTAGCCAATTCGTGTCAATCGCAGCATCCTGTTCCTTTTTGCCCCTCATGCCAATAAAACTGGAGGTTGGCGCTCGTTTGACCAACGTCCTGGGCTCATCTGCACCTGGAGCTGACGTACTAATTGTAATGACATTTGCGTCATCTGCACCTTCAGTTTCGCTGCTGACCACGGTGGCCACTAAAGAATTTAAATATGCACCGAGAATGAATAAAAAGTAACCCAAAGAACTCAAACAATATTCGAACTCATACCTGTTAGTAACAGCAACAGTAACAGTTGCTTCAGCATGGCTGTTAATTTTTTTAGCGTGCTTTTAGGCGGGCAATTTTAATTGAAGACAAATATAGAGGGCGCTTGAGGGCAAAACTGCAAAATAATGAAATTCAATAGAGGGCGCTTGAGCAAAACTGCAAAACAAAATAAATATTTATCAAATTTTCAATCAATCAATCAATCAATATTTTGAGATTTCGTGCGGATCATTTAATTTATTTCGATTTTGTGCGTTAAAGGTTTCTATGGGAGCTATAGGATTATATATAGTCAGCCGATGTTGCCAATTTTTTTGTAATATAGTTAGATTATTTTTCTAGATTTTTGGTGAAATTTTCATAACCATAACTCTACTGAAGTATTTATGGCGCAGTTTTTTGTAAATTCACAATAAGTCAGCCAATTTTTTTAATTTTATATTTAGATTATTTTTCTGCATTTTTGGCGAAAATTTCATAACAATAATTAATAATCGAAGTATTTTTTTATTTTGTTTTTATTTTTTTATAATTTTTTATGCTTAACATAAATGCAGCATACTTTTAAGCTGGTCTCTAAATCAACAAGTGGTTTTGCCATGTTTTTTGACTCCATTATTTATCTATTGTTTAGCTATTTTATTCAAAATGCAAATTAAATAAAGAGGCATAAATATTGTTGATATAAAAAACATTTCGAATTTGACATAATAATGCAATATAAGTTATGTACCGTCCGCCATTAAACATGCAGTTTTTATGTTTATTTAGCTACAACATATTTTTTAGCATCCACTTGACCTTTGCTTGATTGCATTGCCTGCAGCTGATGTCGGTTAAATCCTTTTGGGTTTATGCGCATACAAATTGCATGAACATGGCTGCTTTTACACAACATCTCAATTGCCATTACAATTGAGACAAAATCTAACGCGTCTACCAACAAGCGAGTTATAGTCCCATAAGAAAATATGTGTTTGCCAAGGCACCGCCCGAATGTAACGGCTTGCCATTGATTATGCTGAGTAGTTGTCATCACCCTTCGCCTCGTTAAGTGAAATTGCCATGCAAATACCCGCACCCCCCACTTGGCCATTGCCTGCGGGCGTTGCCACTCTGCTGCGATAGCACTGCATATCTAGCCGGCTAGGCAAATGGTGCCACAACAAGTGCAGCAACAACGTCAACATACATATACTATGTGAGCTGACTGTACTTGAAGGTTGTCAAACTGGCAGATACCCTTTACAATAGAGATGGAAGCCAATCGATAACACTATCGATTATACCGATAAATGTATTAGCTACTAAGCAGGTTTGAAATATTTTTATTGTCAACATATTCACCAATATTAATTATATTTTCTTTAATCAAATACAATTAAATTTCGAAATTGAATTAAATGACGGATAAGCTTTTGAAATAAAAACTGAATTGGTTGAACTGATTCTTTAATTAAATTACTAAAAAGAACCAAAAGTCATTAAAATATCTGTTAGTTTCTCTGCAAAAGAATTTGTATTTTCATATCAATTTGTATCACAACCGTAACCGAGAGAGCTACATTTTAGAGATGGGCAAAAGTGAAATAATCGATATACCAATAACTGATCAAGCAATTTAAAACACAATCGAATTTAAAATGTTAGAGTACTCTATGCTGATGTCATCATCGATTTATTGCTTTAAAATTACGTTATACTTGCTAATATACCCCATTTGAGCGTTACATTTCTTGGGTATTGGCACACTAACGATGCGCCCACCGGAAACTGGAAACATGTAATTCAATTGATTGCCGCTGGCGGCGGGATGAAGTTACCCGCAATGGAGCGAAGGAAACGCAGACGCCAAGCGCCAATTGAATTGAACGCAAAAAGTGCATTGGAATTGAATTGATGCTGAATTTGCCCCAATTCAACAGGTTGCGGAATATAACGCCATTTGTACGCTCTGACGTAGTTATATCTATGTATGTTGGTCTTGTTGACTTTGCCGCTTAAGTGCCTTATGCTAAATGTTTTTTTAAAAACTAGAAACTAGAGTGCCAACGCAAAATGTCAAAGTATCAGCCCGATGAGGCAGATGAGGCATGGCATTGTAATGCCCTAAAGTTTCTGTCGTAAAATTAGCAGGCAGCAAAGTATGAAGTTTCCTGCTTTTGAGCTGTTGCTGACGCGTCGTCTGCGCTTCTCCTGCCTCGCCATGACATGAAAGTGACAGCAGTCAGCATTCAAACAATGGCTTAGAAATAGGCGCAGAGCGGGCTTTGGTAGTCCTTTAATATGTAGCATCGCAATCAGTGGTGCCAGTTTAGCTAATTTATGGGTAGATTTGATTTGTCATCAACAAAATTCTCCAATTTTGATTTGCAAGCGACATATTGCACGTTATAATTTTCTGTAAATATATTTATTGTGCGATTTGTTGCAGTAATTTAGGATAGCCTTTTAGACCCTGAGTTTTAAAAAAGGCCAAGGTGTTTTACCAATTTATTGCACATGAGAAATGTGATAACTCCTAGCAGGTGGCGTGACAAACCCTATACAGCATATATAGTATATATTCTTGATCGGAACGACGAGCTGTGTGGATATAGCCTAGATCTAACCTAGATTTCGCAAACTATAAGAGCTAGAGACACCATTTTTGGTATGTAAGTTCTAATATATTGTACACTGATCCACTTTATTTTAAATTTCTGATATTTCCCACCCATTTCCAAAAGTACAACAGACACCTATATATAAGCTATAAGAGTCACCGCAGATATAATTTAAAAGTAGGTAATTTAACGTAATGTCATTCGATATTATAAATTACATTTCGATTAGATAGGAAACGGCGAAGAAAAGCAACAGACAATTTGCTCGAATGTCTGTGTGTTATTGAAGCACAAGTACAAAGTCTTATACTGACGGTATCGGCTCCGTCCTTACAGGTTTCAGATTATTTAGTTTCAGATTTAGCTGCTTGTGGACACTATTTCCCCGAATCCAGCTAATTTTGCATTAAAAATTCTGGCATCTCCGTACGTAATACTCATGGACGAATGCATAGGTGTGTGGGTGTGTCGGTGCGCCCTAGAGCCGAGCTGTTAACTGGCGGGAGTGCGATGTGCGTGTATGGACTGTCTAATTGTCCATGTGTGAGTGTAACCCTGTATGTCTGTGTGTGTGTGTGTGTGTGTGTGTGTGTGTGTGTGTGATGGTGTCTGTGTGTGTGGGTGTGTGTGTGAGAGGATGCTGTCGTGTTTGTTTTGTGCATACCCAGCGGACACTTTAAACTGCCAGCGGGCGTAGGCGCATTAAAGTTGTGTGAGATGAGCTGCGAGATTTACATTTTGGCCAAAGACAACACACACACATGCGCTCACACACACAATGTTAGAAGCGTGTGTTTGTATTCGCATATCTGTAAGGGGTAATAAAAGCCCATTAGCCCAGCTGGCAAGCCCAGCACGGAAACAACAGCAAAACAACAATAGACATGGCAAACGCACGAAATTAATAATAAAACAACAGAACATAGAAAATTCACTTTTTGGCCAATTGGTCGCACAGCGTTGCCAGTGCGAGCGAATTTCAGTTATTCGCCCGCGGCTGCATCAGTTGCCCGTCATCAGGCTTTTTGCATACATACATACATACATACATCGTGTTAGCCACATTTGAGCAACAGTTAATGCATACCATATGAGGCATGTCGGGTTTTCTTTTGAATTTCTTTTATTTTTTGTGGCTGCCCGAAGCAGCTGTAGCCCAATTTAAATGTTGATGGCATAACAATCATATTGATAAGCACTGTATGGTATGGTATTGATATTAGCTAGAGAGTTTTCTAATCAAATCAGCATTTCTCAAATAGCTGCTGGGCTACTCAAATATGTGCCATTTCAAGCTCAAGTGAGTTTTCCAATTTTGTTCATAACATTAAATTTACATTACACAAAGAATTTAAATTTAATTTCTTTATTTAAAGCGTGCGAATATTGCCATAAATATTAAATATTTCTTTGCGTTTTTTTTCCAATAAAACAAGTTTGGAGTAAGTTTAAATGTTTGAGGGCAAATGACACTAAAAAAAGCATGTTCATAAAAAAAACATTGACGAATTATTAGCAATATAAGCTATTCGCTTTAAATTTTTTTGAGTTGAAGCTTAATTAACAGTTTATTCGCAAAAGTAATTAAGAACTATAGAAAATACTATAAAATATGAGTGCAAACATGAAAAGAAATGTATAATTATATGTAAATAAATAAAATGTATTTTAGTATTTAACGAGTTGGAAAGGTTATAGAAAAGATTGTACTCTACATTAAAACATAATTGCGCTTTCAACAATAGATCTAGATATATTAATATAAATATAACCATAAAGAGTATCAGTTTCGAATAATAACCGTCTAAGTTCAATATAATAATAATATTAATTTTACCCTAGACCCGGAATTTCTCGGATGATAAGAAAAAGTGGAATTCTAGAATTTCCCAATATAGTAGGCAACAAACTAGACAATAGACTGTACTTAAAATTTGGTTAAAAGTAGCACTCAAAACAGATACGAATTTGTTGATCTATCGTGAACAAATATTTAATTTACAATAGGAAAACAGGCTTCTCAAACATTAGGGGAAAAACAAATTTTCTTCACTTAATTGACAATAAGTAAACATGCTTCTTAAATTTCCCTTCATGTACTTATTTGTGTATATACCGTTTATACATTTTTTAAATGTGTGCCAAGATAATCTACTGCTGATCGAATAACTCGCTCTCACTTGATAACGCAAATTACAATCGTTTGCTGCACTGCAACAAATGTGGTTCATGCTCAGTCAGGAATAATCGAATAGCTCGCATGAATGATTCAAGAATCGTTCTCGTCTTGAGTTGAGCAACTGTTTGCTGCAGTTATCAGTGCTCGTAGCCGACGATCAGCTCAGTCTGAGTTTAGCTTTCGGGCAGAACGCACGGTGCGCACTCTGAAACTGCAGAACGGTAGCTGTGTGGAAATTGAATATCTCGTGTTGTAATATACAAAAAGCAAAACAAAATCCATTGAAAACAATTGTAAATCGTGTCGCAAGTCGGGGCAGCTGTTCTTTGTGCCAAAGTGCCAGGTGAGCAATGGGAAATGTTGTATACGGCTGCTATCACAATGGAATTCCGAGTCGAACCCTATTGACCTGCGGCAGGAAAATAGCGCCGACATTTCTTATCGAATGCTGGCTGATCTAACCAAACAATAACGACAAAAGACACACAAGCACGCTGCCTAGACTGCGGCAACTTTCTCGTTAGGCCAACTCTCCAGGGGGCGCAGAAAACTGGAACTGGGGCTACGGCTTCGACTTTGACTTGGGCTTCGGCCTGGACTCCGCTCTGCGGCATGCAAAATAATTGAATTGGGTCAAATGCTTAAAATGCTTGTCTCATGTTGTGCGTTCGGCTGACGCTGCATAAAATTAAAAAATATAAAAAATGTGCCTGATTTTGTACATTATTGTGTCTTACTACAATACGAATTCAACAAGTAAATAAATTGTTCTCGTGTGTGTGCGAATGCCTCAATTTTTTGGCAGGTCGACAGACAGTATTCAACCAAGTTCAGGGCCGGGAATTCACACATCATTTAATTCGCTTTCAATTAGTATACGCATAGCAGATACCACGCAATGCATTAGCTCAGTTACGCCTGAGCAGATTTCTCATCAACAGAGACAATCAGAGATCATATGGCATGGGATTTACAAACTGTAATCAGAACATCAACTGACTGAATGAGATCAATAGGCTCTAGGTAAATAACTTAGGGGATTGTACAAAAGTAAACGATATTCTCAACACAGAGAGTGTCAACGCAAAAATTGAAACGAACAAAAATTCAAATCACATTCTGACCTTTAAGAAAATCCCATTTCAATGTTAAATAATAATTTAATTTCAAAATAAAATTTTTTTATTGAATTATATAATCTAAAACGTATAATGTTTTGAATGCGATTTAATTGAATGCTGTCAACTAAAATGTTAGACCAATAAATTTATATAGTATTAGATTTGTCTTCTTTACTTCAAAATGTATAAAAGGCGCCATTATTTTTTTTGCTTTAAAGAATTACTCGGATTTTAAAGCCTTCTACCTAACAAGTACAAAAGTGTTTATAATTTCTATATAAAAAGTAACCGTATTAAATGTTAGGGTAATAACCCCAAGAACATTCATAATAATCCATTTTAATTCAATTCAAATTTTAATGTTCAATACTAAATTACAATTAGATTCCAACGAATTTGAATATATAAATAAACTGGATCGTTAAATATATAAATAAATTTTACTTATATTGTAAATTTTACACTCATTATGTGGTCAAGTTATTAATTACATACTAAGTCAAGTTTATAGAGGTACACACGTGCTCGTTGTGTTAATTTTTGATGTTGTTGATGTTAAAAGCGATTGATTGTGTGAATTGCAGTGAATATTGATAAGTAATGCATTGTTTAAATATTTTACGGCAGAGATTACTTGTTGCAGATGCTTTATCGAGAACAGTGTTCAAATATTTAATTCAAAGATACTCAATAAAATAGGAGATATACTCTCGTTGAAAGATATGTTGTAGTTGACACCATCAAAGCCGTACTCCCATCGATACTAAATATCCGTGCCGGAAGACAAAATCCATGATTTTGTTTCTTTTTCGTATTGAAAAAACACAAAATCTATGATTTTGTTTGCTTCTTCTAGCATTGTTGAAGAAATCAAATTTTCCTCTTTAAAGTTTTTTTTTTTTGTTCGGCACGTCGCAATATCCGGTTGAATTGTGAAAAATCTCGTCGGTATAAGCGGTTTGACGCTAAAAGTGGAGACGTTATAAGCGGAGGCCCTTTCATATAAGTTTGTATGGGGACCAACCAAGCCATCGAGTTTTCGTCGCAATAAGCGGAAGGACGCTATAAGCGGCGTCGTTATAACCGGATTCTACTGTATTAAATTTTTTGTTTTGTATTTACAGTCTAAAATAATATTTGTTGCTTATATTTTCTATGCACCTTAGTTTTAATAGTAGCAGATAACAATATATAAAATAAAATAAATTTATTTATATAAATAACATAATTATAAACAAAACGTTTGCAGCTTAGCAAAAAACAAAACATATTTCTACACTGAGATAGATTGTTAGGAGCATTTAAAAAATGATTTTATTATTGCACTCATTCCTAACTATAACTTACATATTTTTGATAAAATCTTTTGTTAACTTTCCAAAATTTCAGTATTTGTTTGGCGTCGTCTTAAACATTGTCAATTGCTTTAATTTCGTTATTATTTGTAGTGTGATTTATATTCTATATATTCAAACTGTTGCTACACAACAAGCTCATAAATAAATATAAATATAATTATGAAATACGAGAACGTATCAAAATTGTGATTGACAAGAGCTATGAACCAAACCGCAAACAAACACAGCATCAATTTATAATTGATTTGCTAAGCGAGGCGGTGAATCAAATTGCCCGATTTTATAAGCAAAATAAACACTGTTTAGTTTGGAACGCTGTTCACTTGTTTGTCTGTCCGTCCGTCCGTCTGTCTGTCTCTCAACGGCATTGTTGTCAACCAATTGAACCATGAACTTGAATTGAGATATCTCATCTCGTGCCAACTGAACCCGGCTGAGAGATTTGTAATTCCAAGACATTGTCCGGTTACATACTATGCCTTATAGGAAGCTGTCCGACTTTTGTTTCCGTATAGTGTAAGACGGATGATGTGTGTACGGATGTTCCTCTGCAATATAAACACGACTGAGTACAACAATTGTACATTTAAGGAAATGTCATGACATTTCCATAATCATATTACACTGATTAAAAACTATATAAATTAAAGTAGAGATTTGTAGTTAATTATATTTATATATCCACTGCACTAGATTAGCGCTCCTGATACGCTTCTTTTTCACTTTTTTACATATTTTTTTATTGAACGAAAATTTGTAAATCGATAATCCCCTTTGGGTGTAAATGAAATAAAGCCCGCGATAGGAACCGTTATATTTTAATTCTTTAATTGTTTGATTTTCCCTGAAAAAGTCTGTTTTACGTCATCTGATTAGTGCTCCTTAAATACAATTTAATTAATTAATTATTAATACTCCCTAAATTGGTGTAGAATATAGGAAGGCGTTTGATCTTGTTTTTGGAGGTACAATCCGTAATAGTAGCATTTAATAGAAGTGAACTGTTTTTTTTTTTAACAAATTGCTGAAATTTTCTTAATTAGAAGGCAATCTGTGGAAAGAATAACCGTGTCATTACAGATGCAAAATACAGGTTTTAAGGCATATACGAGATACAGTTTTTAACGTCAAATAATGGGGATATAAATATTGCATCGTGAATCTTCAAACGTGTATTTGGAAATTGCATTTTCAGCTTGATAGTGCTTTCAGGCTAAGCTTGGATAACAAGACAGCAGAAATCAAAAAAACTCTCCAATTAAATTTAAGATGTTTAATGTGCAAATTTACTGTCAGAATTCTACCTTACAGCTGCTTCCATGACTAAGTACTATATCAGTTAAGAGATTGTAACAATCACAAAACTGTTAAAGATTCATTCCAAGAACAATGAACAACTAACTGTGAATGTATTCTTAGTGTAATTATTTATCCAGAGGTATGACAAATTCATTAAAACTGAGTGAGATCATTTCTCTTTTATCACTCCCCTAAATTGCTCATACATTTTAGTGTTTCAGTTTCGTATCTAATAACTATAACTATAAGTATATTTAAAGTTTTAAATTTGTTTATATAAAAACTTAACTCTTAACTTTAAATTTCATTATTTTAGTCATAAACTGAGCACCATGCAGTTCTGTCCACGTTTTGGGACAATTTTGTTGCTGTGTGCGGTGCTTGGCGTTTCCAATGCCGCACGTACTTTTGTGGTGGATTATGAGAATGATCGTTTCCTGAAGGATGGACAACCGTTTCGCTTCATTTCCGGTTCATTTCATTACTTTCGAGCGCATCCGGAGACCTGGTCTAGGCATTTGAGAACCATGCGTGCCGCTGGTCTGAATGCTGTCACAACGTAAGTGCCTAATGTTTTTTTCAGTGTAACTCTATACATACTATAAAATACTGCTCCGACTTGTAGGTACGTGGAATGGTCACTGCATAATCCACGCGATGGCGTCTATGTGTGGAATGGCATTGCAGATCTGGAGCGCTTCATAAAGCTGGCTGTGGATGAGGATCTCTTGGTCATACTACGTCCGGGTCCCTATATCTGTGCCGAGCGTGACATGGGCGGTTTTCCCTACTGGCTGCTCAAAAAGTATCCGGGCATACAACTCCGAACAGCTGATATAAGTAAGCTAGGCTAGTATACATCTAAGTGATGGTATTTAATGCGTTTCTCACTCTGCAGATTATTTGAGCGAGGTGCGCATCTGGTATGAGCAGTTGATGTCCCGCATGGTGCCGTTGTTGTATGGCAATGGAGGACCTATCATCATGGTGCAGGTGGAGAACGAATATGGATCGTACTTTGCCTGTGATACCAACTATCGCAACTGGCTGAGGGATGAGACCAAGAATCATGTCTCTGACAATGCAGTGCTCTTTACGAATGATGGACCCACTGTGCTGCGCTGTGGCAAGATACAGGGTGTATTGGCTACAATGGACTTTGGTGCCACACGAGATCTGAAGAGCATTTGGGCCAAGCTACGGCGCTTCGAGCCCAAAGGTCCGTTAGTAAATGCGGAATACTATCCCGGCTGGTTGACCCATTGGACCGAACCGATGGCCAATGTCAGCACGAACTCCATAACTGGAACCTTCATGTAAGAGCATATTAAGTATGAAATCTTATATCTGAATTATCAAACTATTGTTTACTTTAGCGAAATGCTGGACAGTGGAGCGAGCGTTAATTTCTATATGTTCTATGGCGGCACGAACTTTGGCTTTACGGCGGGCGCCAATGAGAATGGCCCGGGCAACTATCTGGCCGATATCACCAGCTACGACTACGATGCACCTATGACGGAAGCTGGCGATCCCACGCCCAAGTACATGGCCCTGCGCCGCATCATTGGCCGTTATCTGCCTCTGCCTGATGTGCCTGTACCCAAGCCGGTGCCCAAGAAGGCCTACGGCGTAGTGCGTCTGACCAGCTGCTGCACACTGCTCTCCAAGGAGGGACGGGAGAAGCTGGCGACGGGAGTTGTGAGTGCCGCCAAGCCACAGACGTTCGAGGCACTTGATCAGTATTCTGGATTGGTGCTGTATGAAACCTGGCTGCCCGAATACTTTGAACGGGATCCGAGTATATTGAATGTGGCCGGCCTGGCCGATCGTGGCTATGTGTTTGTGGATGATGAGTTTGTGGGCATACTAGCCAGAGAAATTCCGGTCTTTGAGCTGCCATTGAGCGCCAGCTCGGGCAGGCGTCTGCAGATTCTGGTGGAGAATCAGGGGCGCATTAACTATGGCAGACAGATCAACGACTTCAAGGGCCTCACCAAGGATGTGCGCCTGGACAAGCAGACCTTGACCAACTGGAATATGACCAAGTATCCTCTGCAATCCTATGAGAATATAGAAGAACTTATTGCTCACTCAACGGAAGCAGCACAGGTCGGTTTCCAGGAGCTTAAGAAACCCCAGCTGATACTGAGGTCTGGTCCAGCCATCTACTATGGTTCACTGACGATTGGCAGCGCCGATCAGTTGGCGGACACCTATTTAAATATGGCCGGCTGGGGTAAGGGTATTGTCTTTTTAAATGGTGAGAATCTGGGTCGCTATTGGCCACTGGTTGGACCACAGGTGACGCTGTACGTGCCGGCCCCAGTGCTAAAGGTGGGCAACAACAAAATTATCGTTGTGGAGTACCAACAGGCGCCCACGTCCATGGAGCTGGAATTTCTGAATGCACCCATTTTAGACGGCAGATCTTAATATAGACATAGGCTAGTTAGTAACTAAGCACGTCATACATCATGTAAATTTTCATTTGGATTAAGTTGATGTTCTTTGACGGCATTAAAGCACTGCGTTTGGCGTTATCCTTTTGTAAATCTGCCGCTGAAATACTCATTACAACATGACAACAGCAGCAACTGAAGGGAGGCGCACATGTGACCTTTGTGTGCGTGAGTTGCTCCGCCAAATTAATCCCAAATGATTGAAGTCCATATACAGTAAGTCAAGGCAAGCGCTGATGAACTGAAAATCACTGAAAGTCCAAACGTCAACGTCTTGGCTCGTTGGTTTTAGGGCCCAAGTTTTAATATGCAGGCACATACATGCTTACATACGTTTGAAGGTGTTTGCGTGAGTGCGTGTAGCTGCAGGAGTGTGTGTAGGCGTGCTCTTTTGACTTTTAAGTGATTCCCGATCCACAGATTAAATGCATTATGATGAACCCATGCGATTTTTAAATCAGACAATCCTTATAAAACACTAAAACATTTCATCAAAGAGAAATTCTTTTGACTTATAAATATATTTCCCAGTTTAATTGAGAAATGGCTTTGGAAATAAATTTAGTTAATATCTGTGTCATGGCGAAAATAATAAACACCGTTTTTCATAGCTTATATGTTGCAATTTAAATACACTTTTCCATTAAGATGTTTAAAATAATAAAAAAAAATAAAATAAAAATGTATATTTAATACTAAACAGAAATAAAGGCATATCAGTTGAATATATTTTCGTCCAAACTAAAACAGAAATAAAGGCAGATCAGTTTCCGCTTATATGGGAGCTATAGGATATAGTTGGCCGATGTCGCCAATACAATACAATATATTTAGATTATTTTTTTAGATTTTTGGTGAAAATTTCAAAACTGGAAGAAGTATTTATTTATGGCCGCGGCTCAAGCTCATTTTAAGAATTCAAATATTAATGACAACTAAAAGCAGGCAATACAATTTTTATACAAAACTCGTTATACAATTAAGAGCTATTCAAAGGTATTTTTACCGACTTTATATTATTCTATGTTAATAGAAAGAAACGTCGCTAACGAACAATATTTTTATATTTTATAAAGTTTTTTTTTGTAAACAAAAACCAATGATTGATGCGAAAGTAAAGTATATTTTATCTTTGATTTGGTGGCTCTTAAATTAAAAACCCAACAGAAATAAACTTTGTTTTTCTCATGTCATTATGTTAATTTTAAATTGGTAGACATGAATTTATGGAAACTCACTTTAAATTATGACCATGACATTTGTAGTGCACTCAAGTAAATAATATATGTAAATACAAATTAACACACACACATTATTTTCATAAAATAATTACTGTTGCTATAATGATTGTTGTTCTTGATGTTCAGGTTAATTAGACCTGTCTGAGAATAACCATAAATTGGACATTCGCTTTTTAAAGCATCTTTTAGGCGCAGCTGCAACTCGAGTACTTAGACGTGTGTGTATGTCTGTGTGACTGTGAGTGTAGGTACTTAAGTTCATTTCTCTCTGTGACTGACTGCACATATATTTATATACTAATTGCCACTGTTTGTTTTTCCTGCTGCTGTTCAGGTTGACATAAAACAAGTTGAGGCCCTGGGGCAGTTTTAAAGCGTCGTCTCATGATGCCCGTTTTTAGTTTTGTGTGGGGACTTTGGTGTTTGGCTTGTTTCTTTCTTCTTCTTTTGTTTTCCTCCTGGTCGTGTACCGTGAGTCCCATAATGGACTCCGAGTTGCGTGCACCACAGCAGACACCGGATGCGTGCGGCTTCAGGCCACAAATGCGTGTCAGAATCGCCTCTTTGCATTGACTTGGCTTTTTATTAGTTTTTGCCGCCGGCTTTTGCTTAAATGTCAACGGCAAATAAACCTTACAAACAATGTATATTTCATATATTGTATTGTATCAAGTTTGAAATCGAAATTCACAGAATAAGCAACTAAAGCAATTAGAGAATTACACGGGTAGAAAAATTTTAATGAATTTTAATGAATGCGGCTCTTTTATGTTTGATACCCGATTCTGAAGTTCTTTTTAGTGCTGATTTAAAAAAACGGACATCAAGAAATTATCCAACTGTCCATTTTTCAGATATATCTTAATGCTATTTATGCCAATGGTAGTGAATATAAACTGCCATAAAATCTGAACCATCAAACCAAATAATGGTTTAAGTGAGAAGTAGTAAATGTTCCCACTTATTTTTAATACATTGTAAGGTGAATGCATATATAATTACCACCGATACAAGTAACTGAAAAATTGATGCCAATTTTACAAAAAGCCCGGTTTGCAGAAATCTCGGAAAATGGGATAATTTTTTGTTGCCAATTTTTTAACTTAGCGGTTCGAAATACAATAAAGAAAATGCGTAATTTAAATGTTTTTTTTTTGTCATGCAGTGCTGTTAAGAATCACTCGTAGAAAAAATTTAGTTTGGAAATCAATTTAATTCATTTAGTTTAAATATGAGTTTGCCTAATTGTACACGGTATTTGTTGCAGTGTAAATTCTATAAAGAAGGGTGTGAATTTCCCAAAACTTATTTTATATGAATACTCCCTCTAAGGCTTCCATAAAACGTGATGCATCAAAGGGATAACTATTGTTTATTGCCTTCGACTTGTTCCATGTCCTTTTATGTTAGCTTTCCTGTTGAATATTTTGCTACGATTTTGAATTCAATCTGATTTTAAATAACTAAACTCCGTTAGACAATTAAGCATTGGGCATACTTTTGTTATAAACTATTCAAATTTCAAATTATATTAAGGTGCAACATAAATGGCGCTTGAAATGTGAAAACAAATAAATAAATTTTTTCAATATTAAACTAATAAAAATTAAAAATTATACAAAATACTACATGCAATAGGTTTGATGGTATGTACGCATTTGGAGGTAATAGAACGATCTATATAGAATTTATTTAATATAAAAGTATATGGCTACGTTCTGTTGAACGTTTTTACGATCTAAACTTTATGTTATCGTTCACTTCAGTGAAAGAATTAAAATACTATTATTATAACTTGGGTTAAATGGTAACTTAAACAATTTTTTAATTCGTAAGCTGAGATTTAAGCTTTAACTTAATAATAACGATAACACTTATGTATAAAAATTAAGTTTACTTTGGTTTTCAAATTATATATTATATTATAATATTTAAGCACCATACTTATAATTTATAATAAAATGAATAAAGTTCGAAATTATTTCATCAACTAGTAAAGTTTGTTCCTTGTATTTACTCTTAGAGTTTTTGGTTAAAATTTTAAAGGTAATTAATATTAACGCACTTACTGAATTTAATTTTATTTTAATTGTGTTATTTGTTTTTCCCCACAGCCCTTTGTATGGCTTGTAGTCACAGTTAATAGCGTTATCAACTTTTGTTTTTATCGCTTTCGCTTTTGCCGCGCGGCAAATGGACACGCCGAGAAGTATGCAACAACTAAGCGACAGATCAAAGCGGCAATGGACTTTATAAATGCTCAAAGACTACAAATACATGCACACCGGAACACGAAGCCGACACACACACCACACACACATACAGATGTGGCCAACAGGAAACGACAAACACGACGAGGCTCGTGTGCTGGTTCGGCTCTCGACGATGCTGTTCGCAAGTTCGTGCATATCAACAATTGGTCGAATGGAAATTCAACTGGCTGTGTGTGGGTGTGTGTGGGCGTGTGTGTGAGCTGCGTGGGTGTACGTGCTTGTATGTGTGTGCTTGATATGCTTGCGTGTGGGTGCCACTTTGCTGCAAGCGAAAAACAAACAAAAAATCATAAATGCTGCACTTTTCAGATCGCGGGGCACAATTGAATTTGATGGAAATTCTGTTTGCATATGTGAATAAAACATTAAGCAAGTAAAAATTGAGGCCTGCCCTGCATGCAAAAAACATGCAATAAGCTAGCACTGTTTACATTATTTATATTTATTTCTACATTTTTTGTTTACTTTAATGCATTTTCTGATTAAAAGTATTTACATAAATATGACTAATTAGCAACGATTTAACGCGCATTATAAAATAATGCATAGTTTGTGGTAAATCAATTACAAATTATTTCTACTGTTTGTCGTATTAAGTAAATAATACGTTGACTATTTTAATGATATGAATACACTAAGGAGAACAACAAAAAACTTTTTGTTTTGAACTAAACTAAATATTTAAAATTTCATTTCAAAAAAAAAAAAAAAATTAATACATCGACTTACTATAAAATTTATAAATTATAAACCATTTGAAGGCTTAGCTGAGCAGTTAGCCGATGTAAATAAAAATTAAATTTATAACTAAAACTTTTTAATTTTATAATCTACATACATATTATTGAATAAATAAATTGTTTAAAAACTGTTTTTCAATATTTGCTAGTATTCAATTTGGAGTATAATATAAATTATGTATGTCCAAAATTAAAACTTTTGATCTACAACAATTACATTTCATTGATACGCTCAATATTCATTCAAGTAATATTTCAAGAACATTTTCATATCATCATTTTCGATCAATTAACTTTAATATTAAATGTATAGTTTTTGCAAGTTGATAACGTGGTAATTGCAGTTTTCAGTTTGGCTAAAGGCGCCAAACTAAAATGCATCCAGCAAATCCAAATCTTTTCACTGCAGTTTTTTTTAACATTTTTACGGCGGATGCGGCACTCAAGACAAGGCCAGCTGCTGCCGAGACCTAGACCAAGATATATTTAGGTATACAAGTGTAGTAAGCCACGTGGCACTCGTAAAGGCCAAGTGTATGCAAACAGGCAGCAGCCCACATCCGCTGAACATGCTTTTACCAAAAGCCGTAGGGCCAGGCGGTGATAACTGTGCGTCATGCCCATAATATATGTAAATATATTTATAACTTGCAGCTTGAATTTGGCAAAGGTTAAATGCTAAAAAAAAGAAAATTGGTTCTTTAATAACTTCTGTGTTTATCAACCGATTTCAATGCGCTTTTCAGTATAGATAAATATAATTCTAGAGCGTACAGATACTGATTAACAACCTTCCATGTTTATTATTACGCGCATAGAGTTTTTATTTGATCCGCTTTAGACTTAGGGTATTACGTAATCGGGCATGCCAGAACTTGTTATGGTTATTGCCACTACTAGTAAAGCTCGCTGCTTTTTCGACTGAAATTAAAAGCGTCATCAGCCAAGATGTTAGTCAGTCTCTTTGAGCTGACCAGCAATCTGGCATCCTGCGAGTTTTTGGGACCATAAAACGCGTTTGTGTTGCAGTGTAGCAATTTGCATTTAAATTGCTGTAATTGCCATAACAGATAGTATTTTTATTTCACTGGCAATTAACAAAAATTTCGTTGAATTTCATCCTTTCGGGGCTTTTTTCTTTTTAGTATTTACGCTGGCCAACGACAAACATAATTAGCATTTAATTAAAATAAAATTGCGCAACGCTTTTACCGATAGGACAAGCCATTGATGATTTGATTATTGAAATCAAATAAAGCTGCCGCAAAAGCCTGCACGCCTGTGGCAAATGTAAATACATAAATAAATAAACAGGCCGGCCAGATAGCAAATGGCATGATGAAAACAGACCTAGTAATGGCCCGGTTTTTAGGGCTATGACAAACGTTATTGATAAGGCGCTTCGATATTTTCCTGGTGTCCCATATAACTATTTATGGAAATTTTCGCTTTAATTGTATTATAAACGTTACAAAGAGCAACGCTTTTGATAGTTTCCTGTTTGTCATATAACTGTTTATGAAGATTTTTGCCCTAATTGAATTTTAAACGTCGCATATTGATATAGTATAGCCATTTAAACCTTTAAATTAGCAAGTTTTTTATGTTTCGAAATAAGTACATAAAAGCTACATTTTAAAGATTATAGAAATAAAACTAATATTATCTGTTTTTAGCTTTGTTTCTTTTTTTTCTTTCCAGTAGAATTGTTTCATATTGGAAGCACAATTGGCAAATTGTGCTACATTTTTACATGGGTTTCTCATCTACATATCGCTCGTTTACCAGAAGAGTGTCATAACTCAAAAAACGCGATTTTTGAGTTAATGATGAAGTTATGTTCGTTGAATATTAATCTATCTTGTGTCAAAATTTCATTATCCTATCTTTAATACACACAACGTGAGAAGAGAATATGTCGCTCCACCTTGTATGGAGATACACGGCGCTTGAAAACTTTAAACGCGTTTATCTCGAAACGCACTTTTTTGAGTTATGACACTCTTCTGGTAAACGAGCGATATGTATATCCATATTTTAAGATAATGCGGATAAATTTGACTTTAGCGCCACCTGTTGTTATTGCGAAGAACCAAGAAGATGAGGTTCGAACACGTGTCAAACTTGTTGCGCGCCAGCACAGGACAATATGGGCATAATCCGCTAAAGTATAAGTTGCATCGAGCATGTTGCAACTGTTTTAAAATTAAATTATTGAGGAATAATTGAATTGTATCTGCAAAATGTCGTTGTTAATCCAATTGTTTCTCGTTTTTGTAATCATAACAACTGTAGCTGCCGGGAATTCCATTTAAAATTGCGTTACAATAAAATGAAGTAACACAAAGAGCACAAAACGAATGCAAAATTACGAGCGAGGTGTGCTTGACAAATTCTAGATAATAAACCACTTGATGAAATGCAGTTTCTTATAATTTTTGCTTTAATTGATGCTTTTAATTGAAATGGTTTGTAAATTTTGCTTATAATATGACTATAAATTGATACAAATAGAACAGCTTGTATATACTATTTCAACAGACTGGATATTTGCCACTGCAAACACACAATAGATACTTATTTTCTATAACCAACGATACGGATTCGTTCGCATAAATAACTTGGCTGCCCCTCGACAGAAAAAACTGCAAGTGTGCGCACTTTTTGCCTGTTTGCGAACCCCATATTGTTGAGCAAACAAAGCGATTTTGTTCGATACAATTGATTTATAACGATACGATACGCGGAATATGAGAATTGTTTATGTATTTTATAACGGGCACCGCAGCTGGATTACGACTGCATCCGTACGTATGACTTGCAATTTGGAGGCTTATGGGTTCTACGTATAATGAGTATTGATGGGCTAAGGAATAGTTCTACAAACTAAAAACACGACTATACAATTGGAATGATATATCAACAATCCGAAGGATACGGATACGAACAATTTAAAAACTATAGCTACGGCCTGAGGGCGACACTAAAGCTTAGCATATGCCATAAATATACGCACAAGTCTATAACTATCATATGTATGCAGCTGTATGCAGTTGATTGCATTAATTCCACCATCAGAGCATTACATGTCTATTTATATATCGGGCTAGTCGATGCGTATGACGCCGGCACCAACCCCTCCGCTGTGGGCGCACATTGATGGCATGAAGGTCCACTTCTCCGTCTCCGGGTCGTAGACCTCGACCGTGGACAGATTCGACTCGCCATCGTAGCCGCCAATGGCCCACAGTTTGCCCATATTGGCAGCCAGCGCAACTCGCGATCGCTTGCAGTTCATGGGCGTGACCAGCTTCCAGGTGTCCGTCAGCGGATCGTAGCACTCCACGGAGCGCAGAAATGAGTTGCCACAGTAGCCGCCACACACGTAGATCTTGCCATTGAGCGTGGCCACGCCCAAGCGGCACCTGCGGTTCAGCATGGGCGACATACGCACCCAGACATCCTCGTTCTGATCGTACCGCTCCACAGAGTCAAAAATGGACAAGCCATCGTGACCGCCCAGGGCATAGACATAGCCATTCAGCTGGGTGACGCCCCCAGCGGATCTGTACTTCATCATTTGAGCCACCTGTGGAGGCAAATGCAGTTAGGAGTTGCTCTTTGGAAGAGAGGATCTGCCGCTTACTGTCTTCCATGTGTTGGACTTGGGGTAGTAGACCTCGACGGTGTTGAGCGAGGTGACGCCGTCGTAGCCACCACAAACGTAGATGCAGTCGTCCAGAGCGGCAACTCCCACAGCGCTTCGCTTGCACAGCATGGCACAGCCCTGGG
Organism: Hypselothyrea guttata; assembly: GCA_035045125.1. Taxonomy (NCBI): domain Eukaryota; kingdom Metazoa; phylum Arthropoda; class Insecta; order Diptera; family Drosophilidae; genus Hypselothyrea; species Hypselothyrea guttata. The sequence continues at coordinate 958,102 of JAWNNJ010001579.1, forward strand.
ACCATTTGTTCTTGCGCGGATCGTAGACCTCAACTGTGGACAGGCGCTCCGTGCCATTGAAGCCGCCAAAGGCGTACAGCTTGCCATCCAATACGGCCACGCCCACGCGTGAACTGCAACCAATAAACATACAATTTAGATTAGAGATTCGATTCGTTTGTAGACAGCTGCAAACCAACCGCATCATGGACATTTGCTCGCCCATTTTCCAGCTTTTGGTCAGGGGATCGTAGATTTCCACAGTGCTGACGGATTCGCCCGTGCTAGCGAGTCCACCTACGGCGTAGATTTGGCCCGTAAAGAACTCTCCGCAGCGCTGGCGTGTGCGAAAACTCTGCAGCAGACCACGCCGCTCGGGCATCAGGTGAAAGTCCTTGGCCTCGTCGAGCAGATCCCGGCACTGGTGGGAGGAGCGTATCATTTCCTCCCGTGCCACGCGATCGGCCAGAAACTGCGGCGACAGCAGCGGCAGACGCACTGCAGCCAGCACCTGCGGGAACAGATCGTTGCGCTTCTCCTCGGCGTACTTGACCCAGCGCATGGACGCCTCGAAGACAACCTCCTCGTTGCGCACGTTGAGCTCATCGCGTCGCATCAGCTCCAGCAGCTGCTCACAGTCCAGGGCCAGGAACTCCTCGGACTGCGACACTTTGGCAAAGTTTTGGTCGATGTACTTGTCGGCAGCTTCGATCAGCTGGCGGCAGATCATGGAGTCGGCAAAGGTGCGTATGCCCAGCACGTTGTGCGGATGAAATCGGGAGATTAGGAAACTGGCGCAGGCGTCGCGCACATTGGAGAGCTGCAGGAAGGAGGCGCCCACCATCAGGCTCTGCACGTTCTGGTTGTCGATGCGCACCTGCCCGCTGTACACGTAGTTGATGAGGCTCTCCAGGGCGCTGGGCTCGATCTCCTTCATGGTGATCTCCTTGATGCGGCTCTCGGCCATGTTGTTGGTGAACATGGCATAGAAGTAGGGTATGGTGGCGGCCAGCACCACGCGATGGGCGGAGAAGGTCTGATCCTCCACCTGCATGGACGACATTCGATATATAATTGAACTCTGATAACAACAAGATTTATATGTAGATGGGCAACCGACCTTCAGCGTGACGTCACAGAGCTTGCCCAGTCTTCGTATCTCCTTGAACAGCGGGAAACTCTCGCTGAAGAGCTGCTCGTGCTTGTAGGTGAAGGATTGGTCGTCCAACTGGTTATCGCTCAGGTCCATGTTTGGGTAGAAAACTCCAGCAGCAGCGACAACCTCCTAAAACAACTGCTCTAACAATATGCTACTGAGGGCAAGCCAAACAACACGAAAAATACCAAAATAGATTATCGCCAGGGCTGCAGCCAACTACAACCACAACCACAGCTACTGAGCACAGTGAGCACTTTGACACGGAACTAGTTCGAATCTGTCGTAAGAAAAACAATAATTATTAACAGTTTATTATTATTTTGTTATAATATTATATATTTAATCACTATTATAATTGCAAGGCAGTATTTCAATTTCGAAGCATATTTTTATTCAAGAAACCCGATGAAGGCAACCATTATTATAAACGAATTATTATTTTGTTTACAATTAAAAGTTTATACCGTATAATCTTACATGCCCGTATTTGTTTTTTGTAATTGTTTAATTAAATAATAATTTATGTTTATTTATTTATGCAACTATTATGTACCTGACGCCTCTCGCTCAAATGAACCAGCTCATGCGTAGTGTGCACGGGGCACACAAACTTTAATCAAGACAAACAAAACTTGGCAACTCTAGCTGGCGCGCTCAGCTGACACGAAATGTAAACAAATTGAATTTTTAATACCGCAGATTTATTTCTATTTGTTTTATTTATTTGTGACTTGATACCAGTATCAAAACAATTGCAGCAATAAAACCTAAAACAATCGAGCAATTTCTCCTTATGCTCTATGCTCTACGATGTGCAGATTAAGTCCTTATCCAAGCAATAGTCGTAAATATTAAAAAAAAAAAACAATTTTCAATACACCATTCTTGAATGTTACTTTGTATGTATGTACATATCGATCCCTTCCCGCAAAAAGACGTAACCAACATTTTTTCGATTTTCGGTTTTTGATGCAATTATGTTCATAATCACCCAACTCATCTACACAAAAAATTTCATAATTTTATCTTGCGTATTTACTGAAATATCAGCCTGTCAATTATATCGCAAGCGCCAGATTTGCTGCGAATTTTAGACGCGTTCTCGCGAGAAAACGTTCTCCTGTAAAATTTGCTTTAGTTGGTTACGTTTTTTTCACGGGAAGGGTTTGATATGTATATTAAAGGAGATTAAGTCAATCCAAAACTTTATATATGTATGCATGTCATATAACGGAGAGACGGTGCAGATTAGACGGAAGGAAGGCTACAGTCGGACATAATCGACAGTGGGAGAGTCTGTGCTTTGTGTTTCCATAATCACTGAACCACTGACTCACATATTGGAGCGTATGAGCTGCAATCGCGTCCCAACTCTCAACGCCTCCCATTTTAATTGTTATTCCGATCTGTACTTAACATACACACACACACAATCTTATTTGCTTAGAGAGCCAGCAAAAGCGAACAAATAGGAGAGAATCGCTCACCACAGATGCGGATTAGTGGGTGAGTTTCTTCGGCGCTTTCTTTTTGGCGGGAACTGAACAAGAGGCAGCGAGAGCGCAGTCTGCAAGCCCTATAAATACTGCTGCTGCAGTGCTGACTCAACTCTCGCTGCCTAACTCTTCCTAGCAGAGCTCTCTATGGTCGAGCTCGCACTTGCCAATCTCTCGCTGGACGAACTCTCGCAGGTCCAATTTGCCGAACTCTCGTTGCGCGAACTCTCGCTAGCCGAACTCTCGCAGGCCGAACTCTCGCAAGCCGAACTTCTACTGATTATAGCTACGGTTGAGCCAGCAACTTGTTCAATACTAAGACAGCACAAAGAACTTTTTATAGTATATAGATGTTAACCATGTCTGCTACATATATGAATTTACAGCATTTCTTGCCCACTTCCTTGTTGGTAACAGCTATATTATTAGTATACTATATGTATATGTATTTAACGCACCATTTGTTTATAAAAAATAAAACTCAATATTTATTACATGTTTACAAACTCAACTCGATTTCTGTTAACAATTTAAAGAGCTAGTTGGGGACTGCTTCCGCTTCCGTTTGCGCTGCCATCTTTTGGCCATCGAGCGCTTGCCACCTCTTGGCAACGTATTGGCGCAGGCTGGAGAGCGCGAGCACGGCGTGTGCATCCAGTTTTTGATCGTTGTGCAGCCAGGCGCAGTACTCCGACTGGGTGGAGGCGTAGGTGCCACCGAAGCGGTGCACATATCGGACGCTGGCAAACTGCTCTGGCCAGTGTCTGGAGGCGCAGTCGAGCAGGGCATCCAGCTCCTCTGCTTGCATGGCCGTGAAGCGAGCCGTGAACTCCGTTGTCTTCTGCAGCACGTTGAGCAGGCGGGCGAGGGCGGCGATGGAGACGCGTGGCGACAGCAAGGGCACCAAACGGAGCGCCAGCATCAGGAGGTTCTCCTGTATGTAGGCGTAGTCCGAGAGCGCCTGCAGTTCGGATTTGCAGGCAGCAGCGGCGTACCACAGATTGTTGACGATGCTGATGATGCCCTCAATGATGTCGAACTGATGGAACTCCACGTTCCGCACGACGTAGACCAGCCAGGGAAATATGCCGACCTTGTCGACCATGATTTGAACAGCGCCCGGTATCTTGACGCAGGTGGAGAGCACCGAGAGCAGCAGCAAATTGATCTCCAGCGTGCCCAGATTGGAGGTATAGTAGGAGAGCAGCACCTTGAATGTGTTGGTGGACACCAGCAGGAAGAGATCGGCGCTGCACTTGATGCCATCGCAGAGCAGCTGGATCATGAACGCCCGATACTGATGATGCTCCGGTTCGTGGGAGAAGAAGAACACATTGAACTCGGGTATGGTGAGGAAGTTGAAGCTCTGCTTCAGTTGCAAGTACGTCATGAGCCGCTTGTAGAACAGATGCGTCGGATCCGTGCTCAGATTGAAGCTGTGCCCCACGAACAGCGTGGGGATCAGGGAGACGCGCGGAGTGCCGCCATGTGTGCGACGCTGGGCCAGCCAGCTCTTGCGAAGATCGGTGAGGCCGGACTGTATGTTATCATAGCCCTGCGTCCACAGCGCCTTCTCGTAGAACTTGGAGAGCTCGAAGTGCGTGCGATACCGCTGCTGGCAGCAGGCGGCCGCCAGGCGCATGTCCTTGTCCATGGAGGAGAGGGCGCAGAAGGAGAGCGCCAGCAGACCATTCTGCACGGGCCACTGGGCACGCACCACGGACTCCGGGGCAAAGCAGTGCACCATCAGGGGCACCATGAAGGCCGGATCGTAGCACTGCTCGTAGATCTCGTCCCGCTTGGGGCAGAGGCGACGCTCGTCCTTGGAGAACTCGGAGCAGCCCTGCTCAATGCGCTGCTCCAGCGGATTGTCGCCAAAGTGCTGCGACTTCTGTGCAGGATTGGGGAACTTCAACTCCGGCAGCTGGTGTGCGGCATGCAGACTACGCCAAATGGGAAAGTTCTCGATGGTATAGTGGCAAACCTGGCGCACGATCAGCGCCAGCACCTGGGCCACATTCGTCTCCTGCTGCTGCAGCTTGGCCCGATCGTCGTCCTCCCCAGCACGCAGCGCATAGTGCGCCACGGCGCTGTCGCCCCAGATGAATGGCCGATACTGGTTCACGTCGACCTCGAAGCGCTCGTAGTGCTCCAGCAGGGCCAGGGCATAGCGATCGGCAGGCGTTAGCTTGGCATGATAGGCGCCGAGGATGACGGGGATGTGGGAGGAGTTGAGGGCCGCCGGAGCCTTGCGTGCCAACGTCTCCAGCAGCTGCAGCAGATGCGTCTTTACGGCGCTGGGTTCGCCCAGCAGATGATCGTAGCAGCAGGAATGGGTGCACACCATCTCGTAGAGCAGCGCGGGATCGGCCTGATCGGGCGACCCTTCAGCGTGATCCTCGTAGAGTAGATCGCACAACAGGGCCAACAGCTTGAGCAGCAGTCCATGGCTGTGATCCTGCTCCGGCGTGCGGTGCTGCTCCTCAGCCATGTGCATGGCCTGCTTCAGGCAGCTGCGGCAGAAGTTGAGCCAATGCGGCGCATTCACCAGCCGGCTCCAGTCGAGCCGCAGCTCGGTTTGCTTTTGCTTCTGCCACAAGTCGTAGCAGTTGAATGCAATCTGCTGCAGTTTGTCCAGTTGGACGCACTGCTTCTTCAGATCCAGCGCCAGCATTTGCACGTTCAGGTTCACGTAGTTGACGAAGATCTGCGCCTGCTGCTGCTCATCCTTGCTGTGGGCGTGGGCCTGCCAGTAGATCTCGCGTAGCACGTGCATCTGAAAGAGTTCAACGGCATCGAACTTGAGCTGTTTCTGGCAGTAATCCAGGCACTCGGACTTGGGCATGCACTGCCCGATGAGCTGGGCGCTGGCGTCGCAGTTCTCCCGATAGATAACCGCCGCCTTCTGCGGCTTCTCGATGCTCTTCAGTATGCCCGATTTGTAGGTTTGATAGCAGCGCTGCAGCAGCGACTGCTCCAGCGGATAGCCGCATCGAAAGGCCACGTCCAGCAGTGGATAGATCAGTTCCTTCTGCTCCAGATGCGCCGGCAGCAGCTGCGAGAATCGATCCGCCAGTTTGGCATTGCGCTGGAGCAGCAGACAGGCCAGATTGATGCCAACTTTGCTCAGCTTGCGGTTGCCGCCAGAGAAGAAGCAGTTGAAGAACTCCTCGGTGATTGTGGCCAAATGATGATGCTGATGCCTGAAGAACTGCAGCAGCGCTGCATCCAGTTGTTCCAGCTGCTCTGCTCCGGCTGCCACCTCAGAGAAATACTTGTAGCAACTCTGAATCTGCGGCATGCAGTCGACGCAGTCCACCGGATCCTGCTCCAGCTGCGACAGGCGATTCAGCAGACACAGCAGCAGCTCAAAGTAATGATTCGCCTTGGTGCCGCCAGTCAGAAAGTAATCCTTGGCCTCCAAGTGGCCGGTGAGCAGCTGCAACATTTGCGCACACTCCTCAGTCGTCAAGCCAAAGACATCCACCAGGGCCACCCACTGCAGCAGCTGCTGCGGCTGCTCCTTCCACTCCTTGCGCTTGCCCATCAACGCCACATCCAGCCCGAGCACCAGCTGCTTTCTGAAATAGCTCGTGTAGCTGCCAAACTTGGGCAGGCTGCAAGCGTGCTCCGTGAGGCGCCTCAGGAAGCTCACATAATGCAGATGCGTTTCGCTTATGTCGCTGAACAGGATGGACGGACGCTGATCGCTCAATCGCATTATGTAGATGTAGTGCAGCAGACGCTGCGTGTGCGTCTCCTGTGGCCGCTGATGTTCCTCGTCTAGCAGCTGCACCTGCGGCTTCTTTGCCTCATCCAGCTGGTTGGCAATCTGCAGCAGCCTGACCAGATAGTCCGCTATCAGTTGCGATTGCCTCGCATCCAGCTGTTTGTGCTGCACCAGCTGGCAGAGCAGGAAGAGCAGATTGTGCGCGTAGATCATGTTCCGGCGAGGATTGCGCAGACTCAGATGCAGCTTCAGGGAGTTGCCCTCGCCCAACTGCAGCTCGAAAAACTCCGCCTCCTCCTCCGGCTGGAACAGCTGCTCAAAGGCACGATCCGGCCGCTCCAGCACAGTGCGCTGCAGCTTGGCCAGCAGTGGCCAGTGCTTGGCCACGACAGCGGGCAGCCTGGCGACTGTTCCCTGTCGCCACTGCTGCATGTAGTCGCTGTGCCGCTCCAGCTGCGAGTTGTAGAGCGACTGCACTTTCAGGGGGTTTATGTAGTACTGATAGAGCAGCAGACACACCAGCTCCACGTAGTCGTCGTAGGGTGGCTCTATGGAGACGCCCTGCAGCAGTAGCGGCATCATCTTGCTCAGCAGCACGCATTCCACATAGCCCTGCACCGATTTGCCCTCCTCGATGAGGCGGAACAGCTTGCGTATGTTCTCCACATCCAGAGCTTCCTCCTCCTCGGTTCTGATGGCCGGCAGCTCTATTTGGCTCAGATCCAGGCCAAAAATGGTCACCATTATGCTGGTCAGGCTCTGCACTGTGGCCGTATTGAAGCCCACCAACGCCTCCAGCCAGATGTCAATCTCATAGGTGGCGGAATCGAAGATGCCAGAGTTCTGGAACATACAATTCAGCAGCTCGCCAGCCTCTGTTTTGACCTCAACGTCGTCCAGCAGATAGGCACGAATAAACGATCGAAGGACCTTTTCAAACAGAACCTCCTGGGGATTGAGGGAGCGCGGAAATAGCAGTAAAATCGTTTTAATCGATTTCAACTCCAGTTTTATCTTCTCCACCATGCCAAAATCGCCGGGTTTGCTGGCAGTTAACGGTTCATCGAACTTCGTCTCGTAGAGAGGACGCAGCACATCCAGATAGTCCAGGATTTGACTGGTCTTGTTCACAAAAGCCCGATTCTCCTTGCACATGAGCAAGACCAAGTCCAGAGTCACCGACAGATGCTCCAGCACATTAACATCCGGCTTCAACTGATCGTCTATGCTCAAGTAGAGCGAATAGAGTATGCTCTCCATTGTGGGGAAGCTGACCAGCAGATGATTGAGCAAATCAAACTTGAACCGGCGCAGGGAGTTGCCCGCCCGCTTCGACTGCTCCCGCAGGGCGACGGCGTTCACATAGTCGCTGTACTGCGTCATCATGGCGAGCAGCAGGCGACTTAGCGCCATGCGGACGGCGTAATCTTTGTGTCTAAGCATATTCTTGCTTACAATAAAAATGAGGGATTCGACGGGCAGACAGAGCTCCTTGATCCAATAGGAAAAGTCGGTCAGGGTCATCTTGTCCAGAGCCCCTCCCAGTGCACTGGGTGGAACAGCTGCAATAACTTTGGTCAGCAGATCAATGCCCATGATTAAATCTGGCCCGGACAGACGATTGGGGCTTACAAAGGCTGCGAAATTACGCACAGTGTGACGCCCCAGATCCGGACAGGCTGCCAACGTTTTCAGAATCAGGTCAACTTTACGCTCATCCGCATAGGGACGGTATAGGGCACCCAGCACTTTGCCCTGAAGCTTGTTGTGCTTCTGGCGGTAATTGGACATGGCATCGAAGCAGATTCCGTGCTTGCGCGAGGTCAGCAGCAACAGCAAAAACTGATGTACGGCGGTGGCAACCGCATCACGCGCCTCCGGATCTACAACGCAATCCACGCCCTGTTTACGTGCGCTGTACAACTTCTCGAGGCCGTTTGATCCCTCCCATTCGTAGAGACGTTGAAAGTGCCTGCAGCACGCTAGATCGAACACGTTCACCTTCTTCGTCTTTAATATCTTGGGATTCTCCAGCACGTACTGCCGCAGTGTATTGATTACCACGCAGGCGGTAACGTGGTCATCGTAAACCAATCCCTTGGCAAGCACATTGACAATGTGCGCTCGATCCAGAATATTGCGAATGAGCAGCGTGTTGCCCTCCACCAAAAAGGCGAGAATAAAGTGTATAAACGCCTTGCGCACCGTGTCCTCGTTTTTATAATCGTGCTTGGAATGGGACAACATATCCTCCATGGTGCGCACATTGGACAGAATGTCATAGGAGTTCAGCACCTGTCGACCCAAATCCGCATCTACGCAGACAATCGCAGTCAGCAGCTTGAGAGCGTTCATTCGATGGCTTGGCGTGGACGATTGCAGCAGCAGATCCAGCAGCTGGCCATGGGCCTTGATGAAATAGCGTCCGGCGTGGGCCGCCGACTCCAGATGACCCTTTTGATTGCTGAGAATCTCCATGATGATGCGGTGCAGCGCCTCGCACAGATATCCAATGTGCAGCACATTCGTTCTGTCGATGCGGTTAAAGGCCTCGGCCAGCTCCAGCGGCTTGCCACGTTTCTCGATGTATTTGGCCACGATGCGCGGTCTGATGTGGCACATGTGCAGAAAGTGGCGCAGCTCTAAATAGAACGGATCATCCATATCATCCATTTGAGTCAACTTCATGCAACTTACCAGTTATAAAGCTATTGCCGAGCAATTTGCTGCGAAAATGCATCATCTTGAAATCATTGCTGAACTTTTGCGGTTTCTCCTCCGGCTCGATGCCCGAATCCGGACTGATGTCCGCCTCATCCTGTTGCGCCTCGTCGTCACTTTCTGGATTTGTTGGCTCCTGTTCTTCATCCTCTGCAGCTGGCAAGGCAGCGGCGGCATCTGTTTCCACTTTTTTATTTGTTTTCGTCTTCTTTTTCTTTGGACTGTGCGACTCTTTGGCCACTTTCTTGGGCACCTCTATTTCAGCGTCGTCCTGCTGATCTGCCGCTGCGCTCTCGTGTTTCCTTTTTCGACTGTTCTTTTGTATTGCCATTTTAATGTTTTTTATGCTTTGCTCTTTTTAATAAAGGCAGAAATTAATATAAACTAAACGCATTTACTGCGCGCACGTGTTGCGCTTGCAATACCGCGGATTTATTCGTTACTTCAAGCAAGTATTTTACAGTAGCCAATACGGGAGATTGCAGTGTTGGCAAACGTTACGTTGGCGCGTCACGATTTTAATTTGCCATATAAATTAAAAAATTAGTTTAATACAATTTTATACCGTAAATTATTGCCTTTATTGTCTCTTATTGCCTAACTTTTTAATAACATTACATTTTTTACTTAATCAAGCAAATGTATATACATTATTATTATTATTAAGGACTATTGTACCGCGACCTACAAGATCTATTGTACCAAAGTATGTACATAGGCAAATTTAAAATTTTAAAATTTTGTAGCGTAAATGATTGTCTTTATTGCCTCTTATTGCCTAACTTGTTCATAACATTACATTTTTTACTTAAATAAGTTAACATTTTACAATTCTGAATCAAGCAAATGTATGTACATAGGTTTTTTCCATTAATTATTGGCATTTTTAGTCGTCCTCCAGTGCTATGTTGGTGGCACCTCCGCTAAAAGCCGTAATGCCGGAATTCGTTCCGGACTTGGCGCCTGGGAATTCCGGCAATGTGGTATTCCTTTGCTTGCCCGGCGCTGGTGGCACAGGTGGCAAATCCACCGACTTACTTGTACCTATAAAAGCGCAATTAAATAATTGGGTTTAATATTATTTTAATTTCGCTTTCCGTGTGTATTTGGCTTACTGCAGCAACAGCCCATAATGGTAAATTGATTATCGAGAATCTCTGGAACCCGTACAGTTGAAAGTTTTTAAAGCACTAAATCGAAGAAATCAAACCGGTGACCAATAGGCCATGGTATCTATATGTATTTGAGTGCGTGTGTCGTCGACGTGCAAACGATTCACGGTTTTCTGATAAGAGGCTTTTGCTTTTATTTAAAAATGTAAAGTGGGTTATTTACGGCTACGGGTCTGTGTACGGCATTTATCTACCGAGTCGGTCGCATAGGCCACCTAGAAATGTACTTTTGTCCTACTGTTTAGCGCATATGCCAGTCGCCTCTAGCCAATTCCATGGCTGTGAAATTTACCAATTTAGATAAGTTCTTATCAGAAAGCGAGGGGTGGCCCTGTTGAATTAAATGTCCCGCGATAGCTGCAATTATCGACATATCGAAAATACCTATCGAACTGACGGACATGTGGGAATTAACAGACCGACCGAACTATAAAGCCATAAACTACAATTACAATTATGGTAATAAAATAATTGTTAATTATGCATGCAGATTAGTATTAAAATCTGCAACGTTAAAACAAGTGTATTCAATTGTACGGGTATAAAATATATTTAATATATTAGGTTGTTTGGTAGTGACATACCGGTTTCTTTATTGATTTTTGACGACTATTTTAATATAGTTAGCATTGTCCGATTTAAGTGATATATGTACCGTTGTTTTCGATGATTTTCTGCCATTTTGATGGTAACTTGTATATGCCTCTCCTAAAGAAGTCCTTGTCCCTACTGGCAAAAAACTCGGCGATTCGATTTTCACAATCCTCCCTTGAACTCAATTTTTGTCCATTGAAAAAATTTTGCATGGCCAAAAACAGATGGTAATCGCTTGGGGCAATGTCCGGACTGTAAGGTGGATGCATTAACACTTCCCAACCAAGCTCCCGTAGCTTGTTACGCGACACCAAAGATGTATGGGGTTTTTTGTTTTTATTTTTGTTTTTTTTTCGAGCTTTTTTGTTAAATTTCTCGACTTTAAATGCCTATGGACGGTTTCCGTGCTTAGTTGTTTACAGTAGAGGTCAGAATTGATGGTTTGGCCATAGGGCATCACTTCATAATGGATAATTCCTTTGATATCCCACAATACACTCAGCAACACCTTCCGAGCCGTCAGTCCTGGCTTTGCCACCGTTTGAGACGACTCACCGTGCTTCGACCAGGATCTTTTACGCTTTATGTTGTCATATGTGATCAATTTTTCATCACTAGTGACCAACCGATCCAGAAATGAGTCGAGTTTATTACGGTGCAACAAAGATTTTTTAAATTTCTCGACTTTAAATGCCTATGGACGGTTTCCGTGCTTAGTTGCAGCTCCTCTGCGATGGTTCTAATAGTCACCTGACGATCTCGATCCACTATTTCCATGATTTTATCCGTATCAACGGTCACTGGTCGTCCGGAAGGCTTGGGTGTTTCGGTATCAAAATTGCCACTTCGGAATCGCCTAAACCACTGTTCGGCATTTTTTATCGAAAGTTTGTTATCTCCTTAGACGGTAATAATCTGTCTGCGAGATTCCGCAGCAGTTTTTCCTTGTGCGAAATAAAATTTAAAAATTGCCCGAATTTCTGCGTTTGTGAACTCCATTTCAATCAATTGTAATTTTTTAGCGTGATAGCTCATGTAAACAAACTATATGTCATTTTAAAGGTGTTGCCAATACCTTTCAAATGATATACAGCATTGCCAGATACCATTATATTTGACTTCACAAGCGTGAAATTTGAATGTAATAACCGGTATGTCATTGCCAAACAACCTAATACTATAATACTGTTTTATTTAATGTTAAACATTTAAGAAATCTTAGAATTGCCAATTTTTCACTTGGTTTTAATTTAGTAACTTATTTAACGTGCTTTTTTAGTACAATAATAATAACGCTCTTTTCCACATTTCTCAATCCTTTCTTTTATTTTCATCTCCATATATCTTAATCTTAAACTCTTATTTAGTAACTCTAATGTATTTATTTAAATTGAATTTATTTAAAATACTATGCCGACTGTATTTATTTGACATTAAAGAAATAAATCTATTTAAATAAAAAAAAGAAGTGCTGCACTTCTGTTAACATTTGAAATAAATTTTACCCGCCAATTGAGTATTTTGATGCACATACCAACACTGGACAGTGACAGATGTTCTCGTGGTGCGCATGATCGTTGCTCGCTCGCTCGCTCTGTCTCTCTCTCACTCTCTCTCAAAATGGGAGCGAACCGAAACGTAAACAGCGTCCGCTGCTATTTCACGCTTTTCTGATAAAAATGTTTTAAATCAAAAAGTGTTAATTAAAACCGAAATCAAAGCCAATGTGGCTGTGGTCGCTGACGGTTCGTGTTCGTATTTGTGCGCGCAAACTAGTACAAAAATAAAGTCTTCGCAGCATCTGCTAAAATTAAATACCAAAAACCAAAAAGAGCAAGAGAAAACAAAAAACATTTTCACAATCAGAAGCATTTATTTGTATTTGTCGGCGCTCGTGAGCGTGCTTTGGCGTATTCTCTGTGTTTACGTTCTACCTGACATTCTGTGCATCAGTTGTGAATGTCAGCCGCAAAGCGGATGAGGCGAGGAATCACGGCCAAAAGCAAATAAACAAGAATCATTAAAAAACGGCAATAAAACACAGACTTCGACTCGATACCGCACAAATTAAATAAACTCATTCAATTTGGTTTCTTGCGTGGCAGCCAACGTGAAAGAACTGCAAAAAGAATTCATAAAAAAATAACAAATACCAACAACTTTGCAACACTTGCTGCGGCCTGGAAGGCACACGTCCATCGCCATGGACGACGAGTTCAAGCTCTGCTGGAAGAACTTCCAGGACAACATCGCCAGCGGCTTCCAGAACCTCTACGACCGCGGAGATCTCGTCGACGTCACGCTCGCCTGCGATGGCAAACTGCTGCAGGCCCACAAAATCGTGCTGGCCATCTGCAGCCCCTACTTCCAGGAGATATTCACCACCAATCCCTGCCAGCATCCCATAAGTAAGTGCACCTCCCCTTCCCCTCATACTGGCAGCTCTCCCCCCAAGTTTTCTGCGTGCGATTCCATTTGGCTTGCCGTTTAGCACAGTCTGTTTCACTATTCGTGTATTTGGCTAATTTCGTCTCCGACTTCACTTTGTTTGTCCAAAATGTTCACGCGGCTTTGGCGGTTTCTGTACGCCCGCCGAGCTCTACATATTTTTATGTGAGCTGCACAGTGCGCCCTCGATAAAGTGAATAAATATCTTGCTTCAAATAATTTTGAGATTTTTTTATACAGTTTTATTAATTTATTGTTATTTATTTATTTAAGATGTATGTGTATTTCTAATGCTACAAGTATCCAAACTTATAAACTATTGCATTAGTCACTATTTGCATAAAAAAATTAAATTAAATTAAATTACATAGTTTAGATAGTTTTAGACCCTGCACTTCCAAAAAGTACCAAAGGGTCTCGTAAGTTAGTGCTAGTGGAAAATGTGTGTAACACCCAAAAGAAAACGTAGCAAAGAAACCCACAAAGTATACATTTATATCTATCGCTCATTCACGCTAATATCTCAAGAAAGTGCGTTTTGAGATAAACGCAGTTGAAGTATTTAAGTATTCCCTATTTTCATAGAAAGCGGAACGGCATATTCTCTTCTCACGCTCTGTGTATTGAAGATAGGATAAATTAAATTTGTACACAGCTTAGAATTTTTACCAACAAACATTTCTAAATCATTAACTCAAAAATCACGTTTTTCAACTTATGTCACTCTTCCTAAGGAGTTGGGTCGATATAACCGATTTAACCGTTGGCCTCTCTGCACATCTGCCTGTTGTCCTTATAACACCTAGATTTCGCAAACTATGAAAGCCACCATTTTTGATATGTACGCTCATAAAGTTTGTTTTAGTTTGTGAATTACATTTCGACCGATACAACGAAGATATGCAACAGACCATTTGCTCGACTTGACGGACTGTAGCATAACGCACGGTCAGTCGTTACTGGTTTTATTTATTCAAGTATTTAGTTGTACTTAGTATATTTAAGTTTACCTCGCTCGTCCTCTGAAAGCCCGGTTATTGAAGCTTAGCACAGGCAAAAAAGTAAAAAGAAGCATTTTTATACCCTGTACCCGTTAAAATCGGTAAAAGCAGGGCTTATAGCTTTATTATGTTGAGCATTTTGAGTATGACGATACACGTGTATAAGCTTGTATACTTATGAGCTTTTAATTAAAGGCTTAAACCACGAAAGCCAATTTGAAGCATACTTGTAAGCTAAGCTATTGATGGAACTTGTTCAAGCTAATAATTAGCTTTATATTCTTCAGTTTGAGTAAGACAGTTCAATTACATTAGTTTTAACCTTACACAATAGCTTTCAAGGCACTCGCATGGTGCATGCCTCTTATAACTGGTCCTTTCTGATGGAATTTACTTAAGCAAATCGGGCGCTTATCTAGTTCTACGCATACATTCCTTATGTGTGCGTATAATATTGGAAGAATTGTGTTAATTTGCAGACCTACACGGCCTTCAATTAAATAGCTAGACAATAAACAACAACCAACAGCGCATTCGCCTGTTGCACGTCTAATGATACTGCATTCCTTTGTTGAAATTTGATCAAGCAAAGAAAGGATTCAAAGGCTAAAATTTTAGAAAGACAATGTATATGAATTTGTATAGGTACGAGTTATTAATTAAGTGGGTGGACATCGAACCCCAACTGCATACATATTTATACTGCATGTTGCAAGCAAGCTCAATGTTGAGCATCGCAATACAAAATTTTGTGTAGTTATAAGCCTTTAATTAAATGTCTAGTTGACTGTCTTTCCGTCCAATTGATTGAACCGCTTTAAAAAACAGATTTTTTGTTTAAGTGTATAAAATCATTTATTTTATTCCATGTAGTTTACTGTTACTGTCTTCAGTAACTTTTACCATAGGGTTATGTAATGAATTAATTATATATAATTAAAACTAATAAATTATCATAATTATTTCAATTTCTAAGTATTTACCTAATCTCTTAGAATATCTCTAGAATAATTCTGTTTTCGACTTTACTAGATATTTAAGATACTATTTTAGGCAACTCTTTTGCCTTTAGCTCTGTTTAAATAATTTTATATTTTAAATAAATATATTTTTGCTAATAAAAATTCCTATTGTTAGCACAAATCTGACGCGTATCTCAAAATGATTTTTGAGTACTTCAGAGTTCGACTTTACTAGAGATACTTCAGCTAACCCTCGGTGCTTTAGATTTAAAGTGATTCTATAATTTGGTGCTCCCGAGGCCCATTTTTGGGGAGTCACTGTACAAATAGTTATAGGCATTGAAACTAGCGTCAGAGTGATATTTTATCACTGATACGCCCGCAACGTCCACCTGTCAGTTTATCTAAGCACACCCCGTCAGTTGTCAGATGCCAGGCCCAGTTCTATATGCCTAGGCCACTTGGTTCGTTCGATATAAATCAACTTTTTATAATAAATTTGATGTCACATTGAGCAGTTATCAAGCAGACCCAATGCCCAATGAGTCGGAGCCACAGAGAGATATCTGCAGAGTTTGAGGTCTTTTGCAGCTACTCTAAAGGCAAATAAAACAATTTAGCTTATCATAAATCAAAAATCAAACAGAATTAGCTGCCGCACAGCTGATAATCCTACACACACACACACACGTACTGATATACAGACACAGATACTCATAGAAGAGTGTGCGTCGCCACGTTGTCTCCAGATGCAACCAAGGTACTCCTGGGCAGACACGTTGAGGCCGTTGCAGCCGTTGCAGCCGTTGCGTCGTGTGTGGTTTGGGTTTTGTGTCTGATAAGATGGACTGGAATAATACGCATTTGGAAGCTCCACTTCCACGTCGTCTCCACTTGAGGCCCGTTGGGTGCGTTGCTGACCTCATCAAACGCTCAACACTCATACACACACACACACAGCTCAACCTACATACTGTATGCATGGACTCTGGAATGAAATGGATATGATATCGCCTAGTTCGACTCGGTTCGACCGGCCTGAGTTGCCTGGGCTGGTTAGCTTGTTCTACATGTCTGCTGCACGGTGGCTTTATCAGATCAAGCGGCAATAAACAACAATGTTTTATCTTTCAAGTAGCAGCAGAAATGTGCTACCTAACAGCAACAACAACAGCAGCAGCAACAGAAACAACAACTAGCATTATTATTTTCAAAGATAAAGAATATTAATATACGCTATAAATAATGCTTTGGGGTAAAAATTATTATAAATAAACC
The DNA here is from genome assembly GCA_035045125.1 of Hypselothyrea guttata. NCBI lineage: Eukaryota > Metazoa > Arthropoda > Insecta > Diptera > Drosophilidae > Hypselothyrea > Hypselothyrea guttata. The sequence continues at coordinate 974,642 of JAWNNJ010001579.1, forward strand.
AAGTCATAACACAACAACTCCAGCCATAATAATAAACCATACTAAAGGTGCTAACAACTCAAATCATTTGCTTCTCCTTGTTGTTATTGTTGTTGTTAGTGTTTCTGCTGCTGCTGCGTGTTACACTTGCAACAACAACAACAAGCAATACTACTACTACTACTACTAGTTGTACAACAACAAAAGTCAAATATTTTATCTTTTTATCGCATTGAACAATCATTTATTGCCCAACGGAGCCCGGGTCTAACGGTCTCCACAGGCACTCGAAAACCTTTTTTCGAGATATTGATTAGGGGACGCTCCACAGTTGTTGTTGCTACCAGTGCGATATGGTATTCTGTATGTATTGCATACACTGTGAAAATAAGTTGAACAACACCGCTAAAAAATTGTCAGTTTTAAAATTCTAGCTCTAAGCTTTTGTTCTAATTCTATTTATTTTTTAGTCTCTGTAGTAAAGCAAATAAAAATACAATTTCAAATTAAGCATGAAATATAATTGAGACCAAAGATGATGATAATCTGAAAATGATTAATAAAATTAAAATGAAATCGATTAAAAAGTTCTAGCATTTGCTGTACGGATTGGGGAAATCACACCAAAATCAAAACAGACCAAGATTAGCGATTAGTTGGGTAAATATTAATATTATTCGAAGATGCAATTGTGTTAAACGCAGATAAACATTTAAATGCTTTTAAATATCAAGTATATATTAACAATTATAGCCATATGCACTTTTTAATAAAAATCTCGGTTAACTTTCAATAGATTTATTACTCAGTATCGGTTATTACTCAAATATCGAGATAAATTTAGCATGAATAAATTTTTTTTACACTTGACGGTAATTTCTTTAATTTTTCAAGAATAGATGAAAACACTAAAAATAATTCTCCGAGTTAAAAAATTGTAGTTATAGTTTAGTATAGTTTTATATCAAATTTTTTTCTTGTGTAATATGGGTATTACCGCTTCACCGTTAGTTGTAGCATTCGGTTAAGCAATGTCGTTGCTGTGTTGCGATCGATATATGGGCATTTCCACAGAAAGGTCCACCGGGGCCAAAAAATTAAAATTTCTTAAAAATGATATTTTTAACATTTTTAACATTAAGAAATATTAAAATTTAACAGATTTGAAAATATCTATTATAATCTATTATAGTTTTCAAAAAATTCGAATGCAAAGTCGCGAAAACGCATTTTTTGTCATTTTGACGTTTTTTAGGGCATTTTTTTTTTGAAAACAGCTTCTCAAACAGAAGCATCATGCTCAGTCATTTGTTTTCAAAATCACTCCTGTTATGTAAAAATAAATAATTCCAATTATTTTTGTCAATTTAAAAACATTATAACCATTTGTTCCTTAAATACTTTCCAACAACAACAATAACAAAAACATACATAAAAATGGTCACGTGCCAAATGTCACGTTACAATTTTTTTAAATTGAATTAAAAAAAAAATGCAAGTCATCTTTGAAAAAAATCATAACCATTTTGAAGAGGCATCCATGCACAAGAGTTTAAAATTTGTTGCATTAAAATATTGCCACTGGATTCGCTAATATTGGCGATTGAATTGGTTGACCTCAAATGCCACTACCATTTTCTTCCGGTGACAAATGTCTTGAATTTTTCAATTTTCTTAAAAATGAAAAGTTACCCAAAATCAATCTTTCCACCAATGAAAGAGCTAATTAAATGCTATATGTTAAGCCTTTCAGAAGAAAAAAATATCGCTTCCTTTTAACCGTTTTTTTACTTTGAACGCGTACGAATGTCTTGTGCGCGACTGTGGAAATGCCCATATACAAAATGCTTAAAGAGCACTCTTTGCCCAACAGCAACAATAACTAATGGTAGAAGGGAGGGTGCGGGGTCATAAGCACTTGCAATATCTACGCCATTTTGTTGGGGCGACTACAACGCTAATCCTCGAATATTATCTATTTCGATTTCGATTCCGTTTAAGTTTTATTATTGGCATAAATAGCCATAGCCAATTGAGTGTTTATCAGGTATTTCGTTGATGTGTGTGTTTTAGTGCCTAGTAGTACCTACTCTGCTTTGGGTATCATTTGAAATCGTAAAATAAGATTTTCCAACTTATTGACCAGTTGGCCAGATAACACGCACACAGTCTCAGACCCTCAGAGTATTGAGTATGGCCACTTAATACCCCTGAAATACAATTAACGTATAGCCACTCCGAAAATAAAGAAGAGGCAAAACAAACCAAAACCTTATATAGTAAGGCAGTAGTTCTCCTGCTCTCAAGTGCTGCCAGCGATCGAACTGTGGCTATTGCTGATATTAGCAACAATAAATGAAGATAATATAATATCGACCGGTAAACTTGTCGTAAATATCAAACTCAATGTTATTTTATAGGGAAGTGCAGGTGTTATTTAGGGGGATTAGCAAACCCAAATCATGCTATAGATATCCTATGGATTACTACAAGCTAGTTGGAACTAATTATTTTATGGAATTCATTCCATCCATTATACAGACATAAAATATTGTTTCAAATAGTCGTCTAAAGTTATGCCCATTCTTTATTCTGATATCCTTTTCTTATCTCAATCGTCAGAAACTATACGCTTCTGCTCGACAACTGTCATTAATCGCTGCTTACGTAGTGGTCTGCATTATACCGGGAGCACATTTTATAGGCGTATCATATAATATCAGACTTTGACATTGGGCATGTGAAACTTCATCGGTTTTTATTGGGCTTTTGTGTGTTGACATATAATAATTTATGAGTCAAACGGTAGTAGCAACAAATAGATTTACTTATCGGCCTGCTTAATTCCTTGGCCAACGTCCCAAAATACAATTACTACTATATATACTACGTGGATCAGATATACAGAAGTATTCGAATTAATAAAACTGCACTCCATAAAATCATATGTCATAAACTATTCTCGGCTATGATGAATCTGATCTATAAAGAACATAAAAAACGTTACATAATTATATTCCAATCGTAAGCGGTTTATATAAGCATCAAACTATTCAGTATATACTCATCCAATTCTTCGTTAAAGATTAATATTACAAATTAGATTGATAAAAACCGAACATAAAGGTCAAATATTAATCTTAATTGTGGATATTTTGTATATTTTGTAGATAATTGCAATTATCTAATTATTTTTTTCAAATACTAAGAATAATAATATATTGAAATATCATTAACATCAAGAATTTGAGCAAATTTAAATATCTTTATCAGTATTGTATGTTTCGAAATGCAACACGAAACTTTATTGACAATTATTTTAATATAAAAATGAACATTTTTTTTATATTCAATTTTATCAAAAAATATTAATATTTTTCAAAATACCAATATCCTATTTTGATATTCTTCAGATGTCACCATATTATAATCCGTATTCGCTAAGTCAATATAATAATAACTGGGTTATATCGATAACTTAACATGTCAAGCATAATATAAAAAGCTGGATAAAGTATTAAAGAAAGTTATAATTTCATCGATGATTTTAACTGCATAAAGATTATCTAAAGATCGTCATAATATTCATTAACTGATAAGTGATAAGTGACGAGATAGAAAAAATCTGTCAATTCTATAGGATTTAATCTTAAATAAAGGGTTAAATATTGAATATATTTTTAATACTATCGACGATAATGATCATTATAATAGTTAATATTAAAATTCCGCACTTCTTACTGATTTATCCGACACTTCGTATATGCTTCTCTCTTAATGATAAATATACGTTCAGTTTTTCTCAAACAGGACTCGTGCTAGATCTCATAGAGAAACGGATATTGCTGCTGCTCTCCTCTGAACCCACTTTTATCAGATAGTAGTAAGGTTACCACGACTACTCGAGTAATATGGCGTTTATAGATAACATTTATTTATGAATGTTGGTGTATACCCCGACATTGTCGAAATGCGACAGCCCACTCCAGAGCACACACACGTTTGTGCGGTTGAGCGTTTGAGGGTTTGAGTTTGGCGACAACGAGAGGGAGAGAAAGAAAGAAAAAACAATACCTACTATTGGCGTTCTGATTCGATAAACATTTATCATAATCATAAAATAAAAACGCTTTTTTTGTTGGTTTCAAAACGATCGACTGCAATCTTATTGGTTGTTGCTTCTCAAGTGGGCGTGTGCTTGTGTTCCACTTGGGTGTACCCACAATAGTTGATCGAATTGAAACTTAGACTTAATTCTACTTATAAATATCAATAATGTCCGCGTACTAGATGTATAGCCCATGCTTGATGCTCATTAGCTATCGGTCGGCTGGTGTGAGCTCGAGAGCTAAAGATCTATGTCTGTGTGCGATATCAGTATGGGATCAGCGGGGTTCAGGCATAAAACAGAGACAATTCTGCTTGCCAAGTCGAAGTAAATACAATAAATACAATAATTTTAAGCATACAACCCGACAACAACAGCAAGTGACACACAACAATCGTTGATCCGTCTGCCCCGAATTCTACATAATACTTATACGATTGAAGATGTTACGTCTCTTATCAATAGCATACGCTACGCGTATTTATCACGTTTTCCATGAACTTTTGACAAAGTTTATCGATAGCCTCAGTATATCTCCCTGTTTGTTTATGTGTGTGTCTGTGTGATGATCTCTTTGTGTGCCTGATCATCAGCTCGTCTATCCATGACATGTCGTCGTCTCATCTGTTTCCAAGAATACATTTATTGGGATTTCGATTTTTGACTCAGCATACATACATCAATTTATCGCTGATAATCACAAACAGATAGATTAGGGATTTCTAGTTTTATTATAAGTTTGCATTCGACTAGTCGCCTCGTATCGTATAGAGCATCAGCAGGCAAGCTCATGCATTGGATTTTGTTTCTGTAATCGATCGAGGGTTATGTGCACTTATCGGCATCGTTCTATCCGTATTATAGTCGGATTTTGATCTTTGCAATACTCGTATTAACACGGACATGGCGACGCAGAGATACGATTACCAGATAGCGATTGTCGATGTGGAGAGGAACTGAGATGTCAGCGTCGTACGGTTAGATTAAGCAACAGACAAACGGACGGACATTTGTACAGACATAATGCGTGTGTGTGTGTGTGTGTGCTTATATATAATTATAGAATTTGTTATTGAGAACAAGCGATAATACTGTTTTTTTAACTAGATGCCCTGTGTCTTTATAAGCACATCGAGATGATATAGTGTTTCTGATTAGCTACTATATTTCTGATTCAACTTATAAGTTTAGCATGTTTTCGATGTCGTTTTAATATTTACAAAGTATAACAGTCGACACTTATATTTAACGAAAACAATTGAGAGCAATCAAATCATCAATCAGGAATAAAAGCAGCCCTTTCAACATTGAAAGAATTGGCTTTAAAAATCCTATAATTTATTTTATTAAAACACTAAAATATAAAATATAACTGTGAATGAAAAATAATAAATTATTTATAATTAAGCTAAATTAATGAAGGTAAAAAAAAAGATTTTTCTTAGACATGCAGATTTAACTAGGAAATCGGAATAAAATCTCGCAAATGTGTAAATGTTTACCATTAATTTTTAGATATTCTAAATTTATAGGCTTAAATAGATTGTTATTTTTAACTAAAAATTCTTAGAAATTCTGCAAATATTTAGCAAATATATAGTTCAATAGTTTATATTTAAATTCAAGCTCTAATAAAGTTTACTTATTTTATTTAAGTGCAATCAGTTATAGGACTGCATTGAAATCATTATCTCATTTTAGTTTTGCTAGGCTATGCATTTAGTTTTATCTGCAACTCCTCCTTTTTCGCTTGACCGGTCTCCGGGTTCAATATAATTGGGACCACTGTGCCACAGTGGCAACAGCACCCGGACAATTTCATAGGCCGTGTCGAAAGGCAGCGACTGTTGCTGCTGATGATATGACATGCTACTTATTTTATAATTATTGCTGCTGTGCGGCTGTTGTTGAGTTTATATTTAAGTTTTCAGATTTCTTATCATAGCTGTTTTTATGTATTGATTTAGTATTTGAACGTTTCGATGATAACATCTCCACTATGAATGTGACCTCCTTTCGTGCCCTGATGTTTTTGTCGTTCATACAAACAGACACACACACACACAGACGGACAGAGAGAGCTTCATCTGAACATAAAGTACGCACAAAGATAATAATACGAAATAGTAAATAATAAAATAATTAGGAAACAAAAAGCAAAAACAATGAACTAATTTCTAATTTAAATATAATCCTAATCAATTATTTGTTTTGTTTGTTTCTTTATTCTCATGTAGTTGATACTAAATCAACAATATAATATAAAATGTATAATAACATATATTCCAGTTGCAACTTCACACGCTGCCTCGCAGATTAAAACTATACAATTATCTATTAAAATTATAGATATGAATGTATAAGTTTTTATCAGGATATTCATAAAGTAATTAATTTTTCACATATTTAAACAAAATATTGCTCACATTGAGCTTTAATCTCCGTAGTAATTATAACAAACAGGGTTTGTATCGAACTCTTTAATTGAAACCAAACCTTGAATGGAAAAAGGCAGTTAAATTCTAAATAACCGTTTGAACAAAACTTTTTGGATTCATAGTAAATTAGCATAAGGAGATTATTTACTTCTATAATGCATCACACTTTTAATTTTTGCTAATATAATATAATTTAAAATATAGTTTTATTACATTGCTGTTATGTTTTTGGTTAGTAGTAACTTTTAATAACTCTAATGAAACTTTAAATATTGATTCACAAGTTAATAAAAGGGATTCAGTTTTGTTTTTAAATAAATTAATAAAACTACACGGTCAAACCCGAATCGGCTTTAGTTATTGATTAATTAATTATTTAAACTATTTTGAAACACTACGTTGAATATCTGACTTGATTTTGGCAGCTGTGATTGGAACTAGGCATAAGTCCCTCCCATTTGAATCTCAATCATTAGAAGCCTACTAATAACTTCTCTTACTTCTGTCTCTATTTTAGTCATACTCAAAGATGTGAGCTTCAACATCATGTGCGAGCTGCTGGAGTTCATGTACCAGGGCGTGGTGAACGTGAAGCACACGGAGCTGCAATCGTTTATGAAAATTGGCCAGCTGCTGCAGATAAAAGGACTGGCGACCAATTCGAACGCTTCGCCTGGCTCCAGTGCGTCGGAGAAGTCGGCTAGCCAGGTGGCAAATACGGCAGCCGATGAGCCCAACAACAGCAACAGCGGCAACTCAAACAACAACAGCAGCAGCAATAACAACTCCGGCAGCAACAACAACAATGGCAACAGCAAAACCGATGCCGATCACAACGAGGCCAAGACCAGCGCCCAGAGCAATTCACGCACCTCGACAGATTCGCCCAGCGGCTGTCGGAGCTCTGCCAGCGACGCCAATCACCTGTACACACAGAGCAAGCGCTCAGCACCGGCCGAGTTCAGCAGCGATACGTTGTCCATTTACTCACGGAAACAGCTGAGGAGATCCTTGACGGAGCATCCAGGAGCTGGCTGTGGCGATGGCGCGGACAATGCGGACAGTGCGAGCATGGAGAACGCGCTCAACTCGGAGGAATTCTTTCTGCCACACATATCGATGGTGGAATCCCGTTACGATCTGGGCAGCCTGAAGCGCGAGGGCGAGAATCATCATGGAGCAGGTGCTGGTGGTGGAGGTGGCGGTGGTGGCAGCAGTGCATCATCCACATCGACAAACGTGGGTTCGTTGCGTAATCCGTTTGCGTCTTCCTTCAATCTGGACTACAACTTCTACAAGACGAGCAATAGCGGAGCTAGCGGCTCCAACAACGTCCCCGGCGTCGGTGTCGGCGTAGGTGGCGTTGGTGTTGGTGTTGGCAGCAACAATGGCAACAATCTGGGCGTCAATGTTGGCCCAGCGGCCGAATATCCCAACGATCTGTACATGCCCAGCGACTACTCCAAGAACTTCGCCAACCACATGGACATTCCGTCAAGTAGGTGACGCCTCACTTCCACATCGCATTGCCACGATGCCCATTTCTGTTTCCACCTATCTGTTGCATGCATGGTCGACATTTTTACATTTTGCATTAATAAGCTAATCACAAATATTATTATTTTTATGGTTTTCATTCTGGTTTTTATTTAATCAGCCATCCAGCATGCATTTCATTTTGGCTCATGAAACCCATCACGGATCATTAACACCCCATGTCCACTTTATACTAAACTTAATTGTTATACATTTGGTCCAAAGCAGGGATGGAAACGGATTATATAATTGGAGAAATTTGAATTTGTAATTGAGCTTAATGGGCGAACTAAATCTATTCAAAATTCAGGCTGCCACATAAACTCCCTTTACGCACATCCTTATTTTGCGTACACAATTCACTATTCATATCTTTAAAAGTTTTGCTTAAAATCAATTTAAAATCAAATCAAACTGATGAATAATACTTGATCTTTTAGCTTGATAAATTTATTCACGAACTCTTAAAGAAGTTTATCATATAGACTTTACCTTGAGAGTTTATAATATTTATATTTTACTTAAGTTTATAATATTCATCATATTGTAGCTTAACATTAAATCAAACTGATCGATATAACTCGCTATTTTTTAGCTTGATAAATTAATGTAGGAACTTCTTTTAGTCTGAACTGAATAATTATTTTGCTAAATAAATTGTATAACTTTTGCTTTAAGTATATTACAAATTAAATCGAACTGATAAAATAATGGTCGCTTGTTAAGCTTGAGCTCATTGGACGTGGAACTTTTAGCTCCTTTTATTCGTCATTTTATTTATATTTATATTATTCTTTATACTTTGGCTTCAACTCTATCTCTTCTGTAGAATTTATCTATAGATTTTTCAGACGCTTTTTCCTATAAACTTTACATTACATAGCCTTGGAAGTTTTACTAAATAATTTTATTTTGTTTTGCGGAAACTTGATAAAATTAAATTAAATAACTTATTCGTTGTGATTTGATTAGACTGCAGCTATGATTTAGTTACGTATGTTGCAAGTGGCTTCCATCTCTGTCTCGGCCACAATTCAATTAGAATATTAAGTACTTAGCTTGGCTTAAAGCACAAAAGATACGTCCATGCCGCCTTGACGCGCTTCCTCTCTCTTTTTGGTGATGATCCCCTCTTGTACATAACATCTCGTTATAAGTTCCAAGCATTTCTTGGCTACCCCCGCCTCCCCCCTGCCCCATCGCAAGACTTGCCCACTAATCGTTCCATAATTGTACGTATTGTATATTTGTTGCCACCTCGCTCTGCATCCCGATCCCGGAACAGATGGCAGCAACATGGTGATGCTGTCCACGACCTCGCTGCTGCACGGCAACTGCGTGTTCAATCGCAACAACACCGTGGCCACGCAGCAGGGCATGAAGACCTACTGGCTGTGCAAGTCCTATCGGATCAGCATGTGTCGGGCCCGGTGCATCACGCATCTGGGCAGGATTATATCCGCCACGGGAGTGCACAATCACTTGCCACACATGCGTGGTGGCAGCGGCAGTGGCAGCGGCAGCTCCAGCGCTGCAGCTTGCAGTGGCGCCACAGCTGGCAACAGCAGCAGCAGCAGCTCAGCAACAATCACGCCCAATCCGAATCCCGGCCAGGCGAGCTACAGCATCTCCGACGGCAGTCACATAATATCCACGTCCAGCCTGGAGATCAATCACAGCTCTGCCAGTGGCAACAGCACAGCGGCCAGGCTGGGCGCCAATCTGTTTGGCAGCCAGGCAACGGTGTCGCCAGCACTGCCTGGAGGCCATCATGCGAGCTCTGCCCCGCACCACCATGCCCATCACCACCATCTGACGCAGTCGCTGCCCAATCTGCTGGTGCAGCATCACTCGAGTCACGGCGCCATGGAGCAGCATGGCATGGGCAGCGGACCCCCGCAACCGGCGCCCCCGCCGCCGCCTCCACCGAGCAACAGCGTTATCCAGAACATCATGCACAATCCCAATCTGATGCATCTGCCGATGCATTCCCAGCCGCATTCCCATCCGCATTCGCATCATCACCAGCAGCAGCAGCACTCGCCCCATCATCTGGAGCTGGGCGCCGGATCGGTGCTGCTGCCCCTCTCGCCTGCCCACATGCAGCAAAGTCCGCAGTCCAACAGAAGCAGCCATTCGATGCATGCCACCGAATCCCCGCTGGGCATGAAGAGTCCGCCTCCGCCAGCTCAGCCAAACGCCGGCTCCAGCCACGTGGACACCGAGCAGCGGCACGTGGCAACTGCGGACGGATCGGCGGAGAGCGCAGCTGCGTCCACGGCGCATGTGATCGACTCCATAACGATATCGCCTGGCACCGGACATAATTTCAAGATCGAAAACATCTAAAAGGGTTTCCTGTAGTTGATAAGTTGATAAGCGGACGGACGGAGAAATGTTTAATTTATTTGTATTGATTGCGGCTGGCGCCGTGTAGTTAGCCTTTTTAGATGCAATTCAAGAATATTACCGACGACTATGCGATTCCAATTATATGTGTGTATATATAGTACAGATTGGCACACACTGTGTGCATATTGATGTATGTTAAGTACTGTGAAATGCAAAATGAAACATATGATGTACATATATGATTTGGTGCGATTTTTGATCTGAATGTGCTGCCAGGTAAGTAGCAGTCGGCGTTTACACGTGCATCGACTGTGTGCTCGTGTAAACCCGGCTTTAACTCACGGGCTCTCTGCATGAGACGTAGTCTATTGGGGTTCATTTGTGACTTGTCCCGATCCATCCATCCAAACATAACCAAGACTCATTCATACCCACACACACACACGCACACACACACACACGCTCAATCCTGCCAATCTTGTGTATATTGTAGTCGCACCTGGCGAGCACTGGTTCCAGGGCAAGCTCGAGTTCATGCTGAGCCAGCGGGGGAAGCCCCTGCTGGTGCACGACGGGCACACCTTCGGCATTCAGTACGTGCGCAAGGACAAGAAATACTGGCAGTGCAATCTGTCCCGCAAGTTCAACTGCAAGGCGCGCGTCACCACGACGGACACGGGCGAGATCATTGTGACCAACAACGAGCACTGCCACACGGAGATCCGGCAGCATCTGCGCAAGGATTACCAGCGCAACAAGGTCATGATGAACGCCCTCATCAATCTGAGCACCAACCGCCTGGCCGACCTGCGGCGCCACAATCTGGCCGGCCTGCCCTCGATGGGCATGGTGCCCAACGCCCTCTCCCAGGGCTCGCCCAACATCGATGAGGTTGTCCAGAATCTGCACGAGCTGGCCAAGGCCTCGGCTGAGGCAAGTCAACATCAACAGCAGCAACAGCAACAGCAGCTGCAGCAGCAGCGGGTTAACGATGCGCTCAAATACGAGAATGAGGAGCCGCTCGACTGCGGCATGCGCAGCGCTGCGGCGCTGGAGGACATTGCGCGTAGTTTCATGGCCAGCAAGAGCACGGATAATGACAATATTGGCAACGATTTGAGCAAAGAGAACGACTGGAAGGCAAAGAGCGAGGGCGCCGGGGCTGATGTTCATTGATGGCCGTTATTTGAAAAGCGCAGTGTTGCATTTGCCACAACAGCTGGAGCGAGGGCTGCAGCATGCTCCGATAACCCCCAATCGATATCGGCGGCAATGTGTTGGCGCGCAACGCACACAGATTTAAATACCAAATTAAGTACAAACGGAAAGCATGCAATAATACTCAAATATGAAGACGGCGATACCAAATCAATTCCAAAGAATTTAGTTAATTAAACAACAAACAATCCACGCAAATGTCCGTGCACATTTGACTAGCGAATTTAAGACACAACACGCAATTTTGTATCGTTTTATGTAATGTTAGTTTTACACTGAATTACTTGAATTTTTAATAAATCTTATATGTTCTTGGGTTTGTATGCTTGTGTGGCTTGAATTAAATGTTAATAACACGGCTCAGCTTCTGTATGCGGTTCAGCAGCAGATCGCCCTGCTTGATGGTCGCCTGATACTGCCAGTTCTTGTTGTCCGGACGGTTCGTCTCCACAATGCCGCCCACCCGATCCACCTTGGCGTGCAGACGCCCAGCGGCAATGAAGCGCGCCAGCTCCTGGTCCACGTAGTCCACGGTGACCCCAAACGCCTCGGCCATGTACTGCAGGGTGAGGGAGCGATAGGACTCCAGCAGCTGTGTGTAGCCCAGGATGCGCATCTCGCGCACGTAGTAGCGGTAGTGCGGATGCACCAGGTAGTCGGAGCGCAGCTGCTTCTCCACCTGGGCGAGGTGCAGGTAGAACTGCTCGTACTGGCAGTTGAAGAGCGAGAAGAGGAACTGCTTGACGTCGGGCAGGCCGTGCAGCACCTCCTGGATCTCGGATCCCTTGACCACCTTGTCGCGCAGCTCGTTGCGGGGCAGGGCGATCATCGCCACGTAGACGGTGTAGCGCACAAACGTGGGGTAGTCCATGAGCTCGTAGGAGGTGAAGGTGCTCACCGTGTCCAGGAAGAAGGTGGCCGCCGCCTTGAAGTCGCGCACGGCCACCGAGTAGATGCCTTGATAGACCTTGAGGCGATTGCGGCGATCCCAGTCGCCGCCCTCCTCGATCAGATACTTGGCCTTGTCGATGTTGCGCGTGATCAGATCGTGGTCCAGATAGAACAGCCCCAGGCGGATCAGATGGAACACAATGTCCAGGCGGTGGCCCAGCGACACCGTCTTCTCGTACGTCCTGCGGAAGGCCGTCTCCGCGGCGGCCTTGTCCCCAATGCGGCACAGGTACTCTGACTTCTTCAGGTTCGCCTCCCGCACCTCCATCTCGCCCAGATTCTTCTCCGCGTCCTCGATGGCGGCGTCCAGCTGCTCCACAGCCGCACGGTTTTGCTCCTGCATGCGGGCCAGCAGCTCCCGGTCCACCTGCCAGTTTAGCTCGCTGCAAATATGTTCGTACCACGGTGCCATGTTATCCGCCTTTATGGCGTCCAAGAGTTTCGTCTTCAGCGCCGCATCTTGTTTGTGCTCGGGCAGCGTCAGCAGGAACTTGGTCTGGGCCAGCTCCAGGTTGGGGTTCTTCTCCAGGCCCTGCTCTTCGAGGTTTTCGATGGGCATCTTGATATTCGATTTCGCTTTGCACTGCGATCAACACAAACACAAAAATTCAATTTCCTTACGAATTGTTTTTGTCAAAGCCGCAGAGTCATGTACGTGCTGAAGTTGGCTGCGCTGCGTGCTGTGTATCGATATCAGGGCTGTCGAAAACATGTACAAATATCAATATATCGATATTTTTATAAAAAATAATATACACTATAATATCGAGTTATTTTTTTCAAAATATAAAATTATTTATTTCATTATTGTATGGTATACTATTACTGTATGTAGTAACTTCTACCATAGTGCAATAAAATCATTTCATTACATGTATACAAGTTTATATATTTAGTTATATTATAATAATGTCGATAAGTGCACATCCAAGGTACTAACATAACGAAATTAAACATGTATTAAAATTATTAATCAATCAATATACATTTTTAATTTAATGGAACATTGCAGGTGAGCGTACTACTTTTTGTGTAAAAGTTGGGTGTGGATATATGTCGATCTCTTCCCGCGAAAATATCGTTTTGCTTTTGGCGCTTACGATAATAATAATATAAAATAAATATACGATATATTATTTTGATATTTTTTCAAAACATAATATATTATCGATACAATATTTTTTAAATATTCGTCAGTCTCGATACTTTTCGTGTCGAACAGTGCTGCGAAATGCCACGGCAAGTATCGATATCAGCGAATGACATCGAAAAAGGGGAGGAGAGCAATTGATTTTTTGTGGAAATTGAAAAGTTAAGAGTGAACTCCAATTGTGCGGAAAATTCGTGGTTTAGCAGCCAATTGCCATTCCCAAGCAGTGCGAATTTTCATAACGGTTAAGCAACAGGGCCAAGCAACGCACGCACAATGATCGGTGGCTTGTTCGTGTACAACCACAAGGGCGAGGTTCTAATCTCCCGAGTTTATCGCGATGACATCGGACGCAACGCCGTCGACGCCTTTAGGGTCAACGTCATCCACGCTCGCCAGCAGGTGCGCTCCCCGGTGACCAACATTGCGAGGACGAGCTTCTTCCACATCAAGGTACTTGCCACGTCGACCGTTCACTGTCCACCGGATGTGCTCCCGAATGCCCATGCCCCAATCCCACTAATCGCCCCCTCATTGGCATTATCTTTTGTTGTTGGACACCGTACTAAGAATTACTAAAGGGTCTATTAGGTTCGTGCAAATGGATGTGTTGCAACCAGAAGGAATCGTGGTATATATATTCCGACTCGCGACGATGAGCTGAGTCGATATAGCCATGTATGTCTGTCCGACCGTATGAACCCCTAGATCTTAACAACCCTAAAAGCTAGAGACATAATTTTGTTTTAGATTTTTGATATCTTTCTCCTTCTCCCGCAAATCACAAAAAACTCTAGCTGTCTTATAGATCTCGAAAACTAAAAAACGTTATCTGATAAGAAATAGCGAAGATATGCAAGAGACATTTTGCTTGTCTATGCAGAGGAGGGTATTTGGCTTCTCCTATGCAGTATGTGTAGCTTGTGGTATATTTTGGCATTACCATTGGATAAGAAACAGCAAAGATATGCAGCATACAATATGCTCTACCACAAAGTACAGGGTGTCCTATTGTCCACTATTTCCGACTGTAGCATTCCATCCGACTGATCTACTCCGGCCACACTGATTGTTTTTGTTGTTTCCGTTTCTGTTTGCAGCGTGCCAACATTTGGCTGGCTGCCGTCACCAAACAAAATGTGAATGCTGCCATGGTGTTCGAGTTCTTGCTGAAGATCATCGAGGTGATGCAGTCGTACTTTGGCAAGATCTCGGAGGAGAACATCAAGAACAACTTCGTGCTCATCTACGAGCTGCTGGACGAGATATTGGATTTTGGCTATCCACAGAACACGGACTCGGGCACGCTCAAGACGTTCATCACGCAGCAGGGCATTAAGTCCGCCACCAAGGAGGAGCAAATGCAAATAACCTCGCAGGTCACGGGTCAGATTGGCTGGCGACGTGAGGGCATCAAATACCGACGCAACGAACTGTTCCTCGATGTGCTCGAATATGTGAATCTGCTGATGAGCCCACAGGGTCAGGTGCTGTCCGCCCATGTGGCAGGCAAGGTGGTA
This sequence comes from Hypselothyrea guttata, assembly GCA_035045125.1. Lineage (NCBI taxonomy): Eukaryota > Metazoa > Arthropoda > Insecta > Diptera > Drosophilidae > Hypselothyrea > Hypselothyrea guttata. The sequence goes on from JAWNNJ010001579.1 coordinate 989,894, forward strand.
ATGAAGTCGTATCTATCCGGTGAGTTGTCCCTAATATATTTCCCGTGCTTGCAATAATTGCAATTCTGCGTTTCAGGCATGCCCGAGTGCAAGTTTGGCATCAACGATAAAATCGTTATGGAGTCCAAGGGGCGAGGGATCTCCGGTAATTCGGACGCAGAGACATCGCGTTCCGGCAAGCCCGTCGTGGTCATCGACGATTGCCAGTTCCATCAGTGCGTCAAGCTGAGCAAATTCGAGACGGAGCACTCGATCAGCTTTATACCGCCGGACGGCGAATTCGAGCTGATGCGGTACCGCACAACAAAAGACATTTCATTGCCATTCCGTGTTATTCCGCTGGTGCGGGAAGTGGGACGCACAAAGATGGAGGTCAAGGTGGTGCTGAAGTCCAACTTCAAGCCCTCGCTGCTTGGCCAGAAGATCGAGGTGAAGATTCCCACGCCACTGAACACGGCGGGCGTGCAATTGATTTGCCTCAAAGGCAAGGCCAAGTACAAGGCCTCGGAAAATGCGATTGTGTGGAAAATCAAGCGAATGGCGGGCATGAAGGAAACGCAGCTGTCGGCGGAAATAGAACTGCTCGAAACGGATACCAAAAAGAAGTGGACACGTCCGCCAATCTCCATGAACTTTGAGGTGCCGTTCGCACCATCTGGATTCAAAGTGCGCTATCTGAAGGTGTTCGAACCCAAGCTCAACTACTCCGATCACGACGTCGTCAAATGGGTGCGCTACATCGGACGCAGCGGTCTCTACGAGACCCGTTGTTAAGTTGGTGGAGCGATGGCTACAGCAGCAGCAAAACTCAACTCAACTCCTCCCCAAAAAGCAATCGAGCAAGTGGACGACATTAACTTTAAAGCAAAATCAATGTTGAATTTAAAACACGCGAAAAAGGAAAGAAAAAGAAATCACAAATGGATGTATTAATCAAACCAATACCATGTTATTGAAGTTTTCATCAATGAAATTGAAAAACCAATGTTGTCTCGTATTCCAAGATTAGTTCTTCAGCAAGGGGTTTCACCTAGTTGGCCCCAAGACCTAATGCATATGTCTAAACCTATGCGTAAATATATATATACATACCATTATATACATACATACATATGTACTATTATTTACACTATCGTATAATGTAAAATTATCCTTTGTTTTTAGTACGCTCTGGCGCGCGTCCCAAAATCTCACGCTAATGTTCTTCTTATCTTCTATGCCGTAAACCTAATTATGATTTGTATTATTATTATATTAAATATTATTGTGTATTATAATGCAGCAACTGATCCACAGAGCATATACTCTTTTTAGTAGACCAAAAGTGTCAGTCAACACTAATAATATTGATATTCAAATTGTTAATAATATTCGAATTGTTTAATAAATAACTAGCATGCTATATATACTTGAAGGGAGGTACATTTTTATTAAGCACTTAATCAATTGTTGATATTTAATTATGTTTACGGTAAGTATGGCGATATTATTATATAGTATCCTGTTTCTAACTCAGATTAGAGCTTCTCAATTTATTAATGGTTTTCCCTGACTTCGGAACTCTTATCTCTATGCAGTCCAGGAAGTAGACTAACAAGTATTATTTTTATCGATATTAGATACACACATATCTGACTGTCCATTAATATATATATATGTATTTATTGTTATGTTTGTACCAACCGGTATCTACTTCTAAATATATAGTACACAACACACACTTGGATGTTAATTTAAACTGTGTGTGTATGTGTGTCTCTACATTATCTAAAAAAAAAACAAAAACTTTCCTTTCATCGTGCAAAGTTCGCTGTGATTTGCCCGCATACATACATACATAGTACATACAGACAATAGTTGTTATTTTTGACAGTCACTAAGCTGCAACAGCAGTTTTCTATTTTCGATATTTGATATTAATTAGAATAAGGCAGCTGCCCTATATACTAAGATACAGGCGGTCTACATATTCTATATCCGTTGTACACTACATATTGTACTATTTGCATGAGGCCACGCTCGTTGCGGCTCGTTGTTATCAATATTCTGAATCATTTACCCAATTACGACATTTACCAGCGCGATAAGAACGTAACAGACTGAGATTTTATTGTCCACGTCGACTGGTCAGTGGCAGACAGTGAACGCCCAAAAATGGATGATATTGTGCCCGATGTGGTCGATAGGACGCCGCCCCAGGGCAAGCTGAGGGTCAGCTATCCCGTGGGCGTGGCTGTGCAGGAGGGCAATGAATTGACACCTACGCAGGTGAAGGATGAACCCACTGTGCAGTGGGAGGCACAGGAGGGGGAGGGCAAGCTGTACACGCTGCTCATGGTGGATCCGGATGCTCCCAGCCGTGCCGATCCCAAGTACCGCGAGATCTTGCACTGGGCTGTTGTGAATGTACCCGGAGACAAGCTGAAGCAAGGTCAAACCCTGGCCGAATACGTCGGATCTGGTCCGCCCGAGGGCACGGGTCTGCATCGGTATATATTCTTGCTCTACGCGCAGAGTCACAAGATTGAAGAGTCCATGCATATAGGAAATCGGTAAGGGCAATTTGAAGTTATTTCTGCAGTTTTTATTGATCTGTTTGCCTTTTTAGCACTCGCCAGGGTCGGCTGAACTTCAACGCTCGGCAGTTTGCTGAGAAGCACGGCTTGGGCCAGCCCATTGCAGGGAACTTCTACCAGGCGCAGTATGACGACTATGTGCCCATTCGCAACAAGGAGTTCACCGGCTAAAAGTGGGAAATTTAGTTTTAATAAAGTTGAACCAACGGCGCTATCAGCCGAGACAGTCGCCTTATCTTTATCTGTATCTTCAACAAGGCCGAAAGTGCACGAAAACTGATTAGGGTCTTTGGCTGGATCGGGCATGGGGATCGATAAATAGCGCTAGTCACAGGTAGTTTTTCAGAGTCACTGCGCGAGCGTCAGGCGGAGCATAACGGCAGATATGGACACCAGCGGTATTATTCCCGACATTATCGATGAGAAGCCAAAGGCCCGTGCTACGGTTTCCTATCCATCTGGAGTGACGGTCGAGCTGGGCAATGAGCTGACACCCACACAGGTGAAGGATCAGCCCACCGTTAGCTGGGAGGCCGACGCTGGCGCTCTGTACACTCTGATGATGGTCGATCCCGACGCACCCAGTCGCGATGATCCCAAGTACCGTGAGGTGTTGCACTGGACCGTCATCAATATACCCGGCGATAAGGTCGCCAGTGGTCAGGTGCTGGTCGAATATGTGGGCTCTGGTCCACCCGAGGGCACCGGTCTGCATCGCTACGTGTTTCTGGTCTTTAAGCAGGGCGAGAAGATCACCACCGACAAGTTCATCTCCAAGACGTAAGTTAATGCTTTTCTATTACAAAACAAATTGTGACATTTCTCGCATGTTTCTAGCACCCGCGAGGGTCGCCTCAATGTCAAGACTCGTGACTACATAGCCAAGTACAACTTTGGAGCGCCCGTTGCCGGCAACTTCTACCAGGCTCAGTACGACGCCTATGTGGACACTCTACGCGCCCAGGTGCAATAGATCGATTCCCTGTCCAGATCAATAAACTTTATACGCATTTTCTCAATAAGCCAATAAAAAGTTTCTATTTATTACGCCCTGAAGAAATCCGCAACCAACTTGTTGAACTCCTCGGCATAGCGCAGGTGAATATTATGTTTGCCCTCGGGAAACTCATGGTACTGCGCATGTGGCAAGTGCTTCCTCAGCCAGGGAATGTGCTCCGCGGCAATCATCGGATCCTTCTTGCCGTGTAGTATGAATGTGGGCGCCTTTATCAGCTCCACCTCCTTGCGGCAGAAATCGCCCTGGCGATGCTTGTGGAAGTCGCAGGCGGCGTCCACCCACTCGGCCCAGAGCTGGGCAAAGCGCTCCACTCCATACACCTTCTCCATGGGCTCCCGCATGCGTGGCGACCACTTGGCCACATCCCGGATCGCCTGCAGCGCCTTCACCTCCGCCTCATTCAAGTAGGCGCCTGCGCCCCAGATGGCCAGCCTCTCCACGGATGCGGCATGACGACCTGCCAATAACAGAGCTGTGATGCCGCCATCGCTCCAGCCGAGTATGGAGAACTTGGGCCGATCCAGCGCCTCCATCAGCTGCACAGCTGCATCGGCGTCTTCGCGAAAGACCTCCAAGCCAAACTTGCGTTGGGGTGGTACGGATTGGCCATAGCCCGGCGGATCCCAAGCGATAATCGTGTGGTCCGGCAACAGTTTGGGCAGCTGCTCGATTTGCGGCCTGAAGTCCGTCCAGGCCGAGCCCAGAGCACCCGGCATCAGCAGCAGGCTCTGGGATCCGCTCCCGCACTCCACAATGTGCAGGTCGCCTGTGCCCTTCACCTGCACCTTCCGCTCGGAGTGGGCGAGTCTGGACATTCGGGGCAGGAGGCGACTTGCCACTCGAGCCAGCTGAGTGCCGGATAGCATTACGTAAGGCGCTCGTTTTAGGCAAATCTAATTCAGTCAATTTGCTGCTCTCGAGTGCACCCTCAAGCAGCGCGTTGGGTTTGTTGTTGGCGTAAATATATCCACTCAAACCGAACGGCTACGCGCCTGGCAAAGTGTTTGATAAGGCTGTTTTGATAACAACAACACAGCCCCTACAGGTTGTTCTTGTAATCGCAGCTGATCTGTCTTACAACAAGGTTGCCACTTGAAATTATCAAAATGGCAGCGCCTTATTTTTTAATTAATTATATTAAAAATTAAATGCTACGCATGTATTTTTATTCAAATGATTTATTTTTATCATTTCTTTTAATAATTCAAACAGAAAATACTGTAAGCTGGCATAAAAATACCAAGTATTGCAGCCCTGTTGGTTCTATTAGCGCTTCTGCCTGCAGTTTACAGAGTTGGCAGTTTAGCTTTTTTTTTTAGAATAGATGTAGCATATTTGACAACAGACATACAATACACATATTTTTACAACCATTGTTATTGGGTTTTTCAATGCTTTTCAACAACAATTCAGATCATTATATCATACATCCTGTGATTTATTTCCCAAAATTTACTTTTATTTATATTAAATCTTTTTTTTTGCCATTTTGGCTCGAGCTGCCAAACGTTCAGAGGGACTTAGTTTTTGGAAATTTTTCAATGAAATAACGGCTGTTAACGAGATCGGCAATAGAGCAAAACTAGTTTTTATTGTTCTATTTTGCAGGTTTTTTTTTCTGCTAAATGCAACTAATTTTGTTTATTCAAATAAATCTGGAAGCGAACAATTGTTAACTTCTAGCAAACACGGCTAGTGGTTTGTGTCTGAGTTAAGAGTTCGACATCGAACACGCATGAGGTTGCGTCAGTCGGACTGGCTTAGCGGAGTTTCAAACCCAGCGCAGAGAACTTGCCTGGCTCTCCCGAATCACCCTGTTTCAGCTTTCCTTCTGACATTCCTTTGTGGCTGCTGCACGTTGCAGCATTCATCTTGTGCATCCGAGAAATTCACGTTATTATTCACATTTCTTGGCTTGCTTAAGCGACAAATATTTTGTAATTCAATTCCACAAGGCAAATAAATTCGCCTAATGTTCAGTGCGTGGTGTTGCTAGCAGCGGAACAAGTGTAAAGTGACTAAGAGTAATAAAATCCCATTGGCCTTGCCAAACTCTAAACCCGTGGCAAATTGCACATTTGCAATTACAAGCAGATTAAAGAGAGTGGACATTTTATCATTTTTCAACAAATGGAAATCGAGCTGTCGAAGCTGCGAGGAATGCAAATACTTGCCATAAATGTCAAGGCATCACACGGGTCGCCTTTGTTGTCCCTGCAGGAGCAGAAGCATCTACCCACGCACACACATACATACAAACACACACACACACACACACATATACAGGCAGTCATATGTGCATATGCAGATACATACTTACGTGCACATTACATTTATCCTGTCCCTTCTAATACGCTTCGAGTGGTGCAGGTTATGAACCTGCGTGTTCTGCGCTCATTACGCATGTGTGCGAGTGTGTGCGTGCATACATACACACACACGCGCACAGATATATGTTAGTAGTACGCATACACACACCCACACACACACACACACCAGCGAAGTAAGCGAGCTTTTAATTTTTGGCATTCTGATGCGCTACACATCAGGTTCGGTCGTTTCCATTGCATACTTTTCGGGGTGAATTAGAGAAATGGCGAATTTAGCGAAGTAAACGCAAAAGTTTTTGTTAATATTCATATTAACTGCTGTTACCAGCTTGTAGCAAACGAAAATCCGACTTAATTATTCGAATTTGTACGCTGCGTAGCTGCTAGCAGTGTCGTCTAGCCCGACCCTCAATAAGCTGACGGAGCTTTCGTTATCCATTGGAAACACTGCGAAGAAATTAAGTTTGAAATTGCAGTTCAGTCTTGTCGTGAATGCAGCGCGGATCGATATTAAAACCTGGAGCAGCGGGAAGCGTTCCGAATATAATTCGACTTTTAATTTTTGTACCCCCGTTTGGGCATAAAATCTGATAAATTCCTTTACATTGCTGCTTATCAAAGAAAAATTCCAACGTTCCGCAAAACACAAAATTCAAATTGTTTAGTCCATGGTAAAGTGTGCTGTAATGTGAATAATTGTGTAAGCCAAATCAAGTCGTATAATCATAAGTTCTAAACTAAAATATAAAGTTCATATAACTGAAAGTTATCCCATAATCGTAGTGTCTTAAACAATTCAGTTATCAGTTCGATTGGCCCCCAAATATATTATTCGCCCAGAGGTCGCATTGAAAATTTTCGCCTACATGCTGTGAAAAAATTTTCCGATTTTTAGTATGTACATGTACGTTGAGACGCTCGTGGGCACCGTAGCAGCGTCGGGCGGAGGAGGTGTCCGGCGAGCTTTTGCCACCCACCCTAGGCGCAGCGCCAGTGAGAGTGGCTTGTTTAGCTGCTAACGGCTTTCAAACACGAAACAAATGAAATGGCCAATGAAATGTGCAGGCTTGTGAACAATTTGCCAAGCATTATGCAAATCAAGTGTAAAAAATGCCAAAAACTCAAAAAGCAAGTACAAATCCAGCATATATTACCAACAATATTAAATGAACGTTGCAAATAAGCAGGGACGGTTAACAGCGTAATAACAGTGCAATAACAGTCGCAGCCAACTTAGCGCCAACGAGCTTTTCTCTCCCACACTCACACGCCTGCTCTCTGTCACTCGCAAGCAGAGCGCGCTCTCTTACTCTCCCTTGCGCAGAACGGGACAAACTACAACAGTTCAATGAAAGCTAAACGCGCGGATAATATTCCAAAGTATCTCGGTCTCGTGTAGTAATAGTATACACCAATACAAGGACACCCGCCTGTAACAACAGCAACAATAGAAACAGCAAAAGCTGCCCGTCAAGGACTGGAATACGAATACAAATACGAAGAGGAATTCACATACGCAGCGAGGGCCAGAGCGCCATTTACGTTTTACGCGCGCAACTCGCAATAGTGTTAGTGTTGGTGCGTGTGTGTGTGCGTGTGAATGAGCGCGCCAAGTGCAACATATCAAAATTATCAGCATAGAGCAGATACTCGTACACTTACTATATATATCGAACATCCTTCAAGGACTATGCATTTGCGGCCATGACACCCCATTTAATTGAGAACGCCCACAATATGGGCAGAGGACGGTACGCCTCCGCTCCTGTCTCTGCCTCTGCCGCCGAACTGCTGTCCAATCCGACGCTCCTGATATCCGATGATGATACTATTCGTAGCACCCGGCTACTGCCCGAGCCCGTTCAAGTAGTCACAAGTAGAGCCAACTCCTCCGATTTACGATTTAACAAAGCGCGTCGACGGCGAAGACTCTCCGAGGATGAAGTCTTCCACGACGCGCTGTCCACGCATCCTCGTCCTCATCCTCATGCCCGTCCCCCCATAATAGTCGAGGACCGCCGTTCGTACCGAGTGCTGATTGTTACGGCTCTGCTGGTGAGTCTGGTGGCCAGCTTTATAACGATTAGTGCTGGCTTCCAGTTGGACGGCTCACAGAGCTCCTTCTACACTTTCCGTAAGTGGTACACTGGTCTCAACGGCACACTGGAGCTTGAGTTCAAGACGGAACAACCGAATGGACTGGTGCTTTATACGGATGACGGAGGCACCTATGACTTCTTTGAACTAAAGCTGGTTGAGGGCGCACTGCGTCTGCGATATAATCTTGGGGGCGGTGCCCAGATCATTACTGTGGGGCGTGAGCTGCACGATGGCCATTGGCACAAAGTACAGGTGCTGCGAAATGATGATCAGACTTCCCTCATCGTTGACGGAGTCTCTCAGCAGCGTTCCACCAAGGGCAAGGAGTTTCAGTTTGGCAAATTTGCCAGCAACTCGGATGTCTATGTCGGAGGCATGCCCAACTGGTACAGCAGCAAGTTGGCTCTGCTCGCACTGCCCAGTGTCATATTCGAGCCACGTTTCCGTGGTGCCATACGCAATCTCGTCTATGCGGATCAGCCAGGAGGCACAACCAGGCGGCAGGAAATGAAGCAACCGCGTGACATCAAATGTGGCGACGCCCCCTGCGACAATGGGGAAATGCCAACCCGTGAAAGAGGAAATAGGGTAAGTTTTTTTTGTGATATTATTAGTATTACGTGTATGTGATTGTTCCTAAGGATTGATTTCATAAGACGAAGGTCGAATTTTCCTCTGCGCAGGGTCCCTCGATTGATGGATATTATTACTATATTATATTGATGGATAATATTATATTATACTATGAATCAATATAATAATCAAAATGCTATACAAATATAATTATTCAGCTTTAAGACTAAATTGAGTTACTTCTTATTCAATTCATCTGATTTTTCGTATTGCCCCAACCGTTTTATAGGGCGTACGCGGTAATACAACCGATGCGTGTGAGCGCAACGATCCCTGCCAGCATGGTGGCATATGCATATCCACTGATTCCGGTCCAATTTGCGAGTGTCGTAATCTCGAGTACGATGGCCAGTACTGTGAGAAGGAGAAGGCGCCATCGGAAGCAACGTTCCGCGGTACACAGTTCCTTTCGTACGATCTAGGCCAGACGGGTGCAGAGCCCATAGTCAGTGCCCAGGATGCCATCTCGTTTTATTTTCGTACTCGTCAACCCAATGGTCTGCTCTTCTATACGGGGCATGGCACGGACTATCTAAACTTGGCATTACGGGATGGAGGTGTCTCCCTCACCATGGGGCTTGCCAACGGCAAGCAGGAGATGCATATTAAGCCATCCAAAGTACGATTCGATGATCATCAGTGGCACAAGGTGACGGTACATCGACGCATCCAAGAGATCTCATCCATAACCAGTTTCTGTCGGGTGCGTATCAACTGTCCGGAGAGTTCTTTAAAAACTGTTAGCTAATCTGTGATGCTCTTACAGCTCGTTACCGTGGTGGATGATGTCTATACGGATCACTCCCACATCGCCGGCAAGTTCACCATGTTATCCTCATCTCGAGTCTATGTGGGAGGCGCTGTTAACCCGCGTGCATTGCTTGGCGCTCGTGTTCACAACAACTTTGTGGGTTGCCTGCGAAAGGTGGAGTTCTCAGCTGACACCTTGAATTTGAATCTCATTGATCTGGCCAAGAGTGGCTCCAAGTTGATACAGGTTGCAGGCAGTGTAGAGTATCAGTGTCCCAGCGGAGATCCCCAGGATCCGGTAACCTTCACCACACGTGAATCCCATTTGGTAAGCCAATCTGACAGAATGTGCTGAACTTGGCTCAATTTGCATCTTAATTTGTAGGTGCTGCCACCGTGGGAGACAGGCAAGCAGAGCTCAATTAGCTTTAAGTTCCGCACTAAGGAACCCAATGGCATCATCATCTTAGCTACGGGCTCCAAGCAACCACGCGCCAAGAACGTAAGTTTCGCCACAATTGAAAAGCTTAAATCTTTACTGAAACCCCAATGTTCTTTCTACAGCCCGTGCTGATTGCCATAGAGCTGCTTAATGGGCACATCTACATACATCTGGATCTGGGCTCTGGCGCCTCAAAGATACGCGCCTCGAGACGTCGCGTTGATGAGGGTGATTGGCATGATCTCATTCTGCGGCGCAATGGACGCGATGCCAAGGTCAGTGTGGATGGTGTTTGGAATGATTTCCGTACACCTGGCGACGGCACGATACTCGAGCTGGATGGACATATGTATGTGGGAGGCGTTGGTCCCGCCTACAACAATGTGGCCTGGCCAGCGGCCATCTGGACAGCCACGCTGCGACAAGGATTTGTGGGCTGTTTGCGTGACCTGGTGCTCAGTGGCAAGGCGATCGATATAGCTGCCTTTGCACGCGTTCAGGACTCCGGTAAGTGCTGTTGCACACTCATTAGCTTGTCATGCCACACGCTTTTCACTTATCACATATCGCATATCGCTTATCTCTGACCAATTTTTGCAGCTTCAGTGAAGCCATCGTGCCATGTGCAGGGTAATGTGTGCACTGGCAGTCCCTGTTTAAACGGAGGCACCTGCCTGGAGGGCTGGAATCGACCCATCTGCGACTGCTCGGCTACGCTGTATGGCGGACCAACCTGCGGACGGGAATTGGCCACGCTGGCCTTTAACGGCAGTCAGCATATGACCATTTGGTTGGCCAATGGTCAAGGCACCAAGACGCAAACGGAGGAGCTTATCATACGTTTCAAGACATCTCGACCAGCGGGCCTACTGCTGCTGACCAGCGCCGAATCCAACTCTCCAGATCGTTTGGAAATCGCGCTGGTGGCAGGACGCATACGAGCCAGTGTGCGGCTCAGCGATCGGGAGAAGGTAACCCCATCAAACAGACAGACTGAAGACTGAATAATTGACTCTCCAAATAATACAAATATTTATATATTTATGTGCATCTGTGTGTGTGTTTGATGAATCCTTTGCAGAACCTGCTCGCTGGCCAGTCGGTGCTCAACGACAACAACTGGCACACCATACGATTCTCGCGTAGAGCATCGAATCTGCGGCTACAAGTTGACGGGGCTCCCCCCGTCAGGGGTATGTTATGTATGTATCAACAGCACATCTAATGCCCTACTACGTGTCGTGCCGTGTCGTTTTTTTTTTGTTGAGGAAACTTCCCATTGAAAAAATACTTTTGACTTAGTTTCAACTCAAAGTGACTCCCTGACAAGCCAGTGCAAGTCCCTAACGATCTATTGATCAATTATTTAGTTGCTATAGACAATACTTCCCCGTTTTGCCCTTCCTTTTGTGTAAAGGTGTGTGAAGGTGCTAGAATTATCAAAAAACAAAAAGAAGAAAACACAGATGGTATTTGAAGTGCAGTCAGCAGCGGTTTTTAAGTTGATTTATTTTTGAGAACTTTAACTATTTTGATTTCAGAGCTTCTTCAGTTAACTACACTCAAACTCAAACAAACACAGAACAACAACAGCTACACTTACACTTACATCTATAATAAAGTCGTATAGGCCAATTCAGAACAAAAAGGAAAAAGAAGAAGAGAATTTCGTGATAGAATTAAAAAAAAACGAAAATACTACTAAACGTTTGTTTTTCCGTGTAACATTTCAACTTCGTTGCGCATTTTTCTCATCAAACACATCTTCTTCGAAATCGAACATAAGCGTATTATAGATGAGGTGACAGACCAATCAATATACATACCACTCGTACATATTATTCGTAACATTACTCGTATTCGTACTCGTATATTCACATTCACATTCACATTGAATTCAACACTCAGATTACATTATACGCCTCTCTCACCTAATTCAACTTAGCCTCACCCTTACCACATCATAATTAATTGCTTTGTATTTTATTTATGTAAAATTTTAATTGATGAAAATTAACTTAAATAGTAAAGTTAATAAATTCCAGATCCGTTTGCCAATTTTCATCATATACTTACATATATCATATTCCAGTTTATTTTGAAACTCTTTCTCTGTCTCTCTCTCTCTCTATTTCTATTTCTTGTTAGTTTTATTGAGACTTTTTCAAACATCTCGATGTTGTGTTTTCATTTGCAAAATACTCTACCTCTATTTGCCATACAGATTACCCGTTTCATTTGATTTGACTTCGATCTACTACAATAGATGATTGTTAACTGACATAAATCCCAGCCAATTGTCAAATTCAGTGCCAGTGTGTCAAACAGTTAATTATTCATATACATATAGAGCATACTCTATGATATGTACTTACATCGTACGTATGTACGTATGTGTGTAGGTATTTGTATTTATGTATTTACTATGTGCTAAACCTAAAGTATAGGTGTACAGTTACAGCTGCTAAAATCGCATTGAATGTTAACCAATTTATATAAACAAATAAAATTGATTGTCTTGTAAATTGTAATGTCCTTTGATAATATCATTACTATCGTGTATTTTTAATTGTTTTCGAATAACTTTTGTATAATTTTTCTCCTGTACAAATTCTTTTATTCCAATTTATTTTGCTGATGTTGAGTTACCAATAAAATAATTTAAATTATTTGATTTTAAAAATGTGATTTGTAAAAAGGATTTCTGAGTTAATACCATGCTCTATTTTATATAAATATCTTTTCATAAACTGTAAGCCCTAGCTCAACATCACATCTTGTATATCTTTGGTTGTTTCTTTATATGTTCATGTAAATATCAAAGATTTTTAATTACAGGCATACTAAGTACAAACTTAACTGTCAAAAGTGTTTTTAAAAAACGTTGAAAACCTAAACAACACGCGTGGTATGTTTTCGAAAATAAACAGTTCATTTCAGGAGAGTGTGTAATTAAAGCATATCTAGGGCAACAACAAAAACAGCCACAGTACTCGAAATAAACAAATTGAGAAAAACAAAAGCGAAACAATGTCAAATGCAAATGCGAATGCAATTTTCTTATCACGAATGTGATCTAAATGACCTTTTCTATTCCGAAATGCAAACAGCAACAACTAAGCATACAGAACGCGAAAGCGAAAAGCCACAGAGCACAAGATGAAGAACAAGCAGAAGCAGCAAAGTATAAAAGCCATCGTAAATAATTTCAAGTAAAAATTTGTATGTATATTTTTGTTGGTTCATAGGCGAGAGTAAAAAAATCGACACGCAAGAACTCGGTGAAACATTTTTTTGCCAAATCGCTCGATAAATGTTGCGCGCTCCAAGGATGCCCAAGCGTGACAGAGAATTTATAGAAAAGAAAAAACAAATACAGGGTAAAATAAAAAGGAAAATCGAAAAAAAGGATAAAGCAGAAACCACATGCAAGCCGTGACTTATTGAGACGAAATGGCAAAACAATGTTTGCAAGCACCACAGGGCTGTAATTTTGCACCATTTAATATGTAATTAGCTTTGTGTTAAGTAAACTATGTACTCGTTAACAAACAACAACAACTACTGTTACAACTCTATAACAATTACAACTACAATAGCAACATCAGTATATATCTAGTAAGCAAATGTGTCCAAATTAGTTTCGCATTGTGTGTAATTAAGAGAAAACAAGTGCAACAATTGGCCAATTAAAGCTGGGACTAACATCGATGTTTCAGCTAAGTTATCGATGTTTTCAAGCATCGATGCCTTTTATCAGTGGTATCGCTGTTTTACGAAACAGAGTATATTTGAAAGTTGCCCAACAACGGTTTAATCCCAGCTCTATTGGCCAAGCCGGATCGTGCAGCAGCGAAACTGTGCGATTACGTACGGAACGCTCTGCTACGGATTACGGCCGTACACTCGCACACACGCAAAGACACCCGCACAGGACACAGCTGCAGCCGCACTTTGAAGAATGGTTATGTACGCGCACGCACACCAACAACTGCACACACACTCTCAAACACGCACACACACACACACGTGTAGGCACACAGTGAGCGTTTGCATGTGCGCACCTAAAATGAGTACTCGTAAAGCAGAAAATGAGAAACCCGAAATGAAGCGAAACTAATAACTTTGCATAAATACTCGTAAAATGAAAATCGCATGACTTGCTGTACATGCCAACACACGCTCTCTCTTTCTCTGTTTCTCTCTCGCTCAGGCATTTCTTCTCTCTATATAGCATATAAATTAACTCTTTAACTCTTTCTCCATGTCTCCGCCTGTCTTTCTCTCAAGTACGCCCACAACTGTTTGTCACAATTCAAGTACTTTTAGTATATGTAAATTGCGGTTAATTATACTCATACTATTCATTCGCAAAGCCGGCAGAAATGTTTGCCTGTGCTGCCAACTACTCGGCTCAACAAATTATAGATCAGCCCGTTAGAAAAAATAGAAACAGCTCAACAAATTTAAGAAATACAAAAAAGTATTCAATTTATTAACAGTTATCTTGTTAATACAATATAATAAATGATTAAATTACTACATTTTTACTACATTTTTGAATATCAGTAAAAACTTTTAAATTATTCGTTGAATTTTGTGTTTAAAATGTATTAAATAATAAAAGAGATTTCAGCGAGGCAGATTTGATTGAAAAAAGCAAAGTTGGCAGCACTGGCTTGGCATTTAATATTCACTCATCCACTCATGCTCACTCTCGCGCTCCATCTCTTTGCCCCTCTCTCTCTCTCTCTCTCTCTCTCTCTATGCTCTCTCTCTCTCTCTTGAAAGCTTATTGCAGTCATTTGCATGTCCAGATGTTTATCATTCCCACGCGTCCTTAGTCGCTGCTCATTGAGCTCTAACTGCACCGTTATTAGCTAGATTGTAGTCTACACTCTGAAATAAACTATAACAACCGTTAGGTTACACACACTCATACACGCACATACAAACAGACATAAAACATTATACAAAATTACAAATCGATGTTTAGTTTCAATGTCGTTGAACAGCCGCAAAAATTTCTATCATTTTTATACCAAATTATAACTATATATTTATGGAACACTGTGCTGAAAAAGTACAGAGAATTCAGTTAAGTTTTACTGTTTTTTTTAGGTTAGGTCAGCCAATTATCTGTTTAAAATAAAATAAAGTACTTTTCGGTTATCATTGTTGTAGGCGTCTTAGTGGAACGTATTTACGCTTAAGTTGTATTCTTTTTCATATATTAACGATTCTAAGTTCTATGCTATCAACCAGTGCACCTATCGAATAATAAAATGTCACAAATGCTACAGTAAAAGTAATGAAAACATCTGTATCTCACACACCAAAAAAAGTAATCGAATAATGAAATACAATGGCAATGAACGCATATGTACTCTACTCTGTATGTATGTGTGTAGATATATACTTATATACAGATATGTACCTTTAAATATATGTACTGCGCACCCAACTTAATACCTAACTAATTATCCACACTATAGCGATTTATCTTTACGTTTTGATCAAAGCATTATGCTCAATTATGATTTGCCTTAATCAGTCTCACAGTCCAGACTTATACACGTATGAGTATAGTATGTACTTGCTACTATCTACTACTATTATTAATGCTACATCTATCTATGATAATAACTGCACCATTCTTTAGTATGTACCCAAGATCTGCATTGACAATAAATACTCTAGCCACTGCGAAGTGACACCCCAACTAAGTACAATAAATATCAATGCTTGAAATGATTTTTTGATACCAAACTTAGCTCAATGTCTACTAAAACGCATACTACTATTTATACTACTACTACTACTACTACTACTACTTATTACTACTCAATATCTGAATACATATGCGTATGTGCTTCTTGTAACTAATTAACAACAACAACTACTACATTCGTTTGTCACCAACAACAAAACAGCTATAAATACCATAACCTATATCCTATATCCATGTAACCTATATATACGATATGCCTATATAACTGTTAACGGTACTTTGCCTAGTCTAACTATTAGAGCAAGCCCCCTACCAGGGCTGGCACACTCGTCATGCACGAACCCCTTGAGTTTTATCAATCTCTGCTCTATTCTTTCAACACAGCTGAGACAATACTTGGACGCCATAGCACCATGGAGATACGCTCAATCCATTTGGGTGGGCTCTTCCATGCCGAGGAGGAGATACAAATGACGTCGACCATGCCAAACTTTGTGGGTCAAATGCAGGGATTCATATTCAATGGGCAGCGGTATGTATCGTTGCCCAATATCAATT
Organism: Hypselothyrea guttata; assembly: GCA_035045125.1. NCBI lineage: Eukaryota > Metazoa > Arthropoda > Insecta > Diptera > Drosophilidae > Hypselothyrea > Hypselothyrea guttata. The sequence goes on from JAWNNJ010001579.1 coordinate 1,006,032, forward strand.
AATCGTGCTTCGTATAATCGATATATTAGCGCTATTTCCATAGTTAAAGCTTGACTTGGCTTCTTCACTTATAATTTCTATGTTTCACGACGTTTAGCTACTTGGACATTGTCAAATCCCTAGGTCCAGAGCTGTCGGCTCTGCCTAGTGCCACCTTTAAGCTGACAGCGCGATTCGTCAACTCTCCGGCTGGACAGCCATACCAGGCGGCGACCTTCCGTTCCAAGCACTCGTATGTGGGTCTGGCGATGCTCAAGGCCTACACCAGCATCTCCATAGACTTTCGGTTCAAGACGGTGGAACCCAACGGACTCCTGGTCTTCAATGGGGGTAGACGCAATGATTTTGTGGCCGTGGAGTTGGTCAATGGACATATACATTACACCTTCGATCTGGGCGATGGTCCTATTACGATGAGGGATAAGTCTCGTATACACATGAACGATAATCGCTGGCATCAGGTCAGCATACGGCGGCCAGGTCCCAAAACACACACGCTTACCGTGGACGATTCCTTCGAGATAATCACCTTGACGGGCAACAATATGCATCTGGAGTTGGCGGGCATACTCTATATAGGAGGCGTCTTCAAGGATATGTACTCGAAGTTGCCGGGTTCCATAAGCTCACGCTCTGGCTTTGAGGGCTGTCTGGCTTCGCTGGATCTGGGAGATACCTCGCCCTCTCTGACCAATGATGCAGTAGTGCCCAGCTCCCTGGTGGTAACCGGCTGTGAGGGACCCACCAAGTGTAGCCAGAACGCGTGTGCCAATCGGGGAATATGCGTGCAGCAGTGGAACGCCTACGCCTGCGAATGTGATATGACCTCCTACACGGGACCAACCTGCTACGATGGTGCGCACAATTACAACGAATTCTCCTCTGTAAATTCTTAAGCATATTTTAATTGCAGAATCGATTGCCTACGAGTTTGGCAACAACAAGGGCATGGTGCAGTACAACTTCCCGGAGAACACACAGACGGACACAGAGGAGGATAACATTGCGTTGGGCTTCATTACCACCAAGCCCGATGCGGTGTTGCTCCGCATTGAGAGCGCCACGACCCAAGACTATATGGAATTGGAGATAGTCGAGGGCAACATCTTTATGGTGTACAACATTGGCAGCGTGGATCTGCCGCTGGGCGAGATTGGCACCAAGGTCAATGACAACGCATATCATGTGGTACGCTTTACGCGAAAAGGTGGCAACGCCACGCTTCAGCTGGATGACTACAATGTGCAGGCGCAAACTCCGCAGGGTAAGATCAGCTAGAGACAGAGTTGTGTTTAGTCCGAGATAATCGGAGTTAATTTCTTCTGCTTCAGGCCACCACTCGACCGTATTCAATACCATGTCGAACATACAGGTTGGCGGCAAGTTTAGCCGCAACGGTCGCACCCGGATCGAGCGACCGTTTGCCGGTGTCATTGCCGGTCTTTCGGTGAACAAGCTGCGCATACTGGACTTGGCCGTCGAGCGCGAATCTCATATCACCATACGAGGAGATGTTCAATTGGTAACTGGAGTATTAGATAGAAATGATCTGCAGAGAATGCAGCAGGTTAGGGAATTTATTTGAAATTTTATTTGAAATTCCTCTCAACTTTCAACTTTCCAAGTATTTTTCTCATCGTAACAACCAAAAATTATAATAATAATATAAGCCAAAATAACCAACTTTATTCAAAATTCTTACTTTCAATCTTAAAAAAAAAATTAAATCTAATAGCGCAATTTAACTGTAATAATCAGCTTCATTCGCTATGTGAACCGATTTTCCCTTAAACATTTGATCGCACTTAAATAATACAAAATAATGTACATGTTTTTCATATACCCTGCCTAAATGATAACGCCATCAAATACTGGGAAATTTGGTTCATCATTCTAAAGTCAATTGAAACCAATATAAATAGCTAATAAATGTATTAATTAGTGTAAATGCCACGTTTCATTTATATTTTCATATAGTAAACATTCATTTATTTCTGTCAGTGATGTAATACGCTTTTAACCAGCACCAGCTAAATAATTCCTCTCCAGATAAATTGCCACTAATCCCCAGCTATACTACTAAAATATTATTTGATTTTAATTCCTTTTTGATGCACAGCATGTGCAATCATCAAATTGTGAATATGCCTATTGTCTATATATACATGTATTATTACTATGCACACGCACACATTTATACATAAGTACAAACTAACAAATATCCATACATATATATATATTGTACTCACACTTTTGCAGCTAGTTTTATCAGTTTGTTTGCACCGTACTCGTACTTGTATTCATTATGAAGCCAGTTTTGAGCGCACTAATGCTGCATGACTCTAAACATTAATAAGCACACAAACATATACACACAGACATATTCAATAAAACATACATACATTTGTAAAGTGTACAGACAAGTAACATATGATTAACTTCTAGAAAATTCAATCGAGCATCTATTCCAATGGCACTAAGAGCTCGCTTTAAATGATATTACCATATTTTTATGGGTATAGAATCCAATAGCAGCAATTGAATGACATTAAAAACTCCTAGAACTTTCCCAAAATAGTGTATAGACCTGAAATTCAATCAATTTCAAGCAAACTAATTTGTATTGATAATGTTCCTAGCATGCTGAAAAGTATGCTATAAAATTGTATCTCCTGATCCAAATTGATAAACAATTACTTTAATGTCAATTTAATTGAAATTCTATACAAATTAACAATAATATTTTGTTCATATATGATTTAAACTCAGCATAATATTTGAAATCAAAATGATAAAAACATTATAACAAACAAAATGCCGCAGTTGGAAGATATCTGTTTGGTAGCCATATGGCTTAATCCACAATCAGAAACATGTTCGAAGAACTACGTTGCAATGACGATATATTCCTGAATCGTTTGAACATGTTCGGTTGTACATCGGAATGTTTTCACAAACATGAAATACCAAATAATTTAAGTTTTCACCACAATTCGATGAAAAATCGTATTGAAAAGCCTCAACAAAGCATCAATGTATAAAATTTATATAGCAAGATAAAATTTATAAGTTGTGCCATTTTCCACAATTTCCAAAATTTAAGCTTTTTGTGCAAGATCAGATCGATTAAATGATCAATGAATTTGCTAATGATTCCGACAAAGCTTGATTTGCGTCAAAAATTGGTTAGGAAATGATATTTCATTTCCAAGAAACTCACACTTGGCTTAAAATAGATTAGCTATGTGTATAGAGAAGTCGCTAGAGCCAAACAAAAATGCCTAATCTGCCCATAGCAGGTCGATACATAATAATCAACTGTATCTGTATATACATCCCAAACACACACAGACACACACATACGAAACACAAACACATGCCATACTTTAACGTGCACTTAAGCAATACTAATACAGTTAACATATCACTAACTATAACCGCTTGGCCATCTCGGCGCCAGATCAACTGAAGTAAATTTAGACTCTGAATTCTACTCGACAGACGCCAGCGAGCGGATATCCGGGCGCCATAGATGATCTGATCTTTTCCGGTGCCGGCAGCGGCTGTCGCGGCGACGATGAGGACGAATGCACCCCGCCCTTCGAGTCGGGCAGTGGGGACGATCTAATAACGCCCGTCTATGTGCCGCCCACAAAGCAGACAACAACCACGCAGCAGGGCAACAACTCGAACCTGGATCGTGGCAGCAGCAGCAATGCAAACAACAATGGCACCGAACGTGCCTGCGACGATGAGGATTGTGTGCACGGCTCCGGGGATTACGGGGAGACAACGGAGCAGTATACGTCGACCAGCACGGCGAAGGGTGCAGGTGAGTGTCAAATAGTAGAGGAAGTTACCTAGTTCTTTCTTTCAGTTATGTTAACTGTTTTTTGCCAATGTGGTGTCATTTTGTCATGGACATTTGCATCACGAACACACAAACACACACACACACACACACGACACACACACACACAGAGCTCATCAGACATTAATCTAGTTAGTTTGAGTAACTTGTTTAACGTACTAAGTAGAACTATGTAGAGTGTTACTCTGGGTTCTTTTATGCATATATGTATATATGTATAAATATATATATACGTTTGTCTAGTGAAGCCGCTTTGTAGTTGTCGCTGATCAGATGCGCGGTCGCTTTTTGCGCGCCTTGAAGTATGCAACGCTTGAAAACATATAGCCGCATATATCGAAACTATATATAGACTACATGCTCAACGCAGCTACTGCACAATACATACAGTCCACAGACATTAAACCGAAACTCAACGAACTTATTTCAGCTCAGCTCGGCTCAGCTTAGCTAAGCTCGGTTGTATTTCCCCCCTCCAAACTCGATATCAGAATCAATCTCAATCAATCTCAATCTCGATCAATATCAATCTCAATATCAGCTCAGCTTCACTTTCGTGTCATCTATTGCGCCCTCCATTCAGTTGTTGATGATGCTTCCTGCTAATTTGAACTGACAATGAGTACGCCTTATGTGTCTCTTTCAGAATGTGAACACATCTTCATATTTCTGACTGTGATCGCGCCTTGGATACTCTGTAAATTTACATAAATCTAATACTATATATATGCTATATATATGTATACTAATTATATGTTTGTTATAAATGTCTGTTAGCCATGCACATAGACATTAAGCTACTGAATACTGAATACTGAATATTGAATATTGAATATTGAATACCGAATACTTAGGCTGATACCAAAGTATCTATGAGCAATACCACCAACAACAACTACAACTACAACATCAACAACAACAACAAACAAGCAACAACATGCATAATATGTAATAATAACAACAACAAGTACAACCAGTAATTCAACAACTACAACAACTACACAGCGATCATTTAGCCTGTGCACGTTAACTGATTTCGGGTGGGTCGAAGGACAGAGGCAGAGGCAGAGGCAGAGGCTGCAGTTTGCTTAGTACTTAGTACTCTGTGTATATCTATATGTATCTATATGTGTATATTGTGTAATATCGTAACTATATCGAAAGTATTTTTGCATAGTTTATCTACATACAGAGCAGCATAGCTAAACCTACTTACATATCCACATGTACTCTTATCTATCTATATATGTATCGTATATGTATTCCAATTGTACATATCAGTCCCAGACTCAGCTACAGCACAGCATATCTCTCTATCTATCTCTCTAAATCTCGTTCTTTCTCCAAGTCCGCATTTACACGTTGAAGTTACTGCATGAAATTACAACTCTGGTTTTGATTTCTTATCGATACAAACTTCATGAAGTAACTTAAACGTGTAAACTCGAACTAATTTGTTTAACGCTCTCTTTAACTTTAATTTTTGTGTTCAATAAACTATGAAAGCGGCATAAACTATGTAATTCTCTTGTACTTTTTTGTGGGTGGGCAACACACACACAAACACACACACACATAGGCATCCAGACGCTGCACACACACATGCACACACAAGTAGTTGAAAACCCTGTTGAAGCTACTGTACCTAAAGATTAAAAACCCAAACTGCCGCTAACCACTTACAGAGTCGAATAACGAGCTGGCAACCGCAAGCACCACAGGACGCAGCGATGTCACCACCGAGCAGCAACAACACAGCAGCAGCAGCAGCAGCAGCAGTAGCAGTAGCAGCAGCAGCAGCAGCAGCGTGGGCAGCAGCACTGTCAACTATATGACCACCATGTCCAGTTCCGGCGTCGGCATCAGCAGCGGCAGCAGTAGCAGCAGCACATCGAGCAGTCTACCGAGCAGCACCAGCATGGCCACCACTTCTACGCAGCGCACCACCAGCAGCAGCACCACCACCACCACAACAACCACCTCGAGCACCACAACAACCACCTCGACCACCCCGCAACCGGAGATACGCACCACGGCGACAGATCGGGAAACCACGCATGATATCTATGTGGCGATTGGCGGCGGTCTTGGTGGTGGCGGCAATCGGGATCATGAGCGCATGCAGCTGCCAGATGATCATCAGTTGCCACCGATGCCACCAGGACAGCCACCAAACCCGGATGCCCCATATGGACCCTATGGCGGCAACACCTACAACAGCAACATCAACAACTATCGCCCCAAGGGCAAGGGCGGTCGCATCAACTCCATCGAGGAGGAGCGCACGGCCATGATCATCGGCATTGTGGCTGGCATTCTGATAGCCGTCATACTGGTCATTCTGCTGGTGCTGTGGCTCAAGTCGAACGGCGATCGTGGCTACAAGACGGAGAGCGAAAAGGCAGCAGCCTACGGCTCACATAATCCGAATGCTGCTCTGCTGGGCAACACCAGCACCAATGGCTCCTACCATCAGCAGCGACAGCATCATCAGTCGTCGGGCGGGGGCAGCCTCTCGGGGCAGGGGCATCATGGCCAGCACCAGCAGCAGCAGCAGCATCAGCAGCAGCACCACAATAATCACAACGGACACAACGGCGGCGGCGGCGGCGGCGGCGGTGGCGGTGGTGGCATGATGTCCAGTGGCAGCGGCTCCCTCGGCTACGGCAGCGATGGCCGCCCCCAAATGGCGGGCCTGGTGCAGCCCAAGGCGAAGAAGCGCGACTCCAAGGACGTCAAGGAGTGGTATGTGTAAGAGCAGCCAGAGAGCGAACACGGAAATAGTAGAAACGAAAACAGCGTCAAATTAGCAATAAAACTAACGGTGATGAAGGTAAAGATCGGGCATATATATACAGGCATATACAGATATATATATTTATTTAGCAAACTTGACACACAAGTGTACAAAATGACAATTGACGGAAGGATAATAAGCGCCGCCTGCACTGGATTGGTTTGTAATGGCAATAATGTTAGCATTGGACACACACACACGCCTACACCCTCACCCACACACACTCACACTCCCACACACACATAAACAATATACTTTAGCTGCATATATGCATTAAGTTTTAATGGCAAAACATAAACTAAATTACATAAATTTCGAGCAAAGCAAAGTACGCCTAAGAAATCAAAGCTTCAAACTCAAGACTTGCTAATAGAAACAAAAAAAAACCAAATGAAATGGAAAGAAGTATGCAAATAGCAGTACGTATAATTATATATATACATATGTATTATCATTATGTTATAGTAATTTATGCCACTAGCCAATCAAATAATTGTGTATAATACTTCGCTATATACTACTTATATACACAAAGATCGCGATATGCAGCATCAACGCATGAAACCGCAAGGGGCACCATCTTCTAAATCGGTATGTCAATATTGAATAACTTCAAAAACATACAATTGATTTTTCAAACATGTGGTATTTCCCTTTAACGATTCAGTTCAAATCATTAGACCCTGTACTTTAAAAAAGTAAAAGGGTCTATTAATTTAGTGCAAATGACAGCTGTGTGTAACAGGCAGAAGGAAGCGTGGTAGACCCCACAAAGTATATATATTCTGACTCAGGACGACGAGCTGAGTTGATATAGCCATGTCCGTCTGTCCGTATGAACACCTAGATCTCAGCAACTATAAGAGCTAAAGACACCACCTTTCCGGATTTAGGCAGTCAGCTAATGCAAGCAGATCAAGTTTGTTTCAAACTTTTGATATTTCGCCAAAAATTTACACCTACCTCAAAAATCTCAAAAACTATAAACGCCCACAGCAGCTACAATAATAAAACTAGAGACTTGCAATTTGGCATGTGCGTAGTCTATGGCATTGTCTACCGATGCTTTAAATTAAATTATGGTTTGAAATAGAAATAGCGAAAATATGTAATAGACAATGTTTTTCAAAATGAATTTATGTGCAACTGCAACCATAATATTAGAGCTACAGACTTGTAATTTGGCATGTAAGTAGCCTATTGAATTATCTATCGATGCTGTGAACTACATTACAAAAGGAGAAGAAACAGCGAAGTTATGCAGCAGTAAATTGTTTTTATAAATGTATGTAAGCGCTACTACAGCCACAGTTTAAAAGCTATAGACTTGGGATTTGGCATATACGCAGCCTATAGCATTATCCATCAATGCTGTGAATTACATTACGAACGAAGAAGAAACAGCGAAGATAGATCAGACAAAGAAGCCATCTAGATCTTGCAGACTATTAGAGCTAGAAATTCCATTTTTGGGTATTTAGGTTCTCCTATGCAGCAATCATATCAAGTTTGTTTGGGTCGGTTGCGTCCGACTGTAGCTCCGTCCTTACTGGTTTAAAATCAAAATAATGCAACAGTATCAATCAAGTAGCCTCCATTAATGGACAGTTCAAATATGCCACTGTTTAGTGTTTCTTACTTGTCCAGCGACATTTTTTATTTTTTAAATATATAAAGCTATATAAAGCTATGAAAGTTAAGTTTCCAAAACTTATTCATTGAAGTAAATCTGTTCAAAATTGCCAAAATTATTCAAAGTATAAGCAATTTTCTTTGGGTTTATTTTGCTGTATCTTATATAGGCGGTTACTGAATCGATGGTTCCTTTAAAAATTAGTCCAATTCAATTGTACTGAACAGAATTTAATGAAATTACCTCAGTTTTGAAAATCGGTTGTTTAGTTTTTCAATTATTCATTGCTTTCTTACCGACATTCAAGATGGTACACCCTGTTCAATGCTAGAAAGGAAGTTTTACAAAGTGCATACACAATTTAGCGAAATTCGATGTAAACGTAATTTATATATATAATATATATATATATACTCTATATATATACATACGTCGTTCTTTAAGCAGTTTCTGTTTGTTGCGTTAACAGCGTGTAAAGTTACGAGAAAATATAAATATAAATACTATGAATACAAATGCAAATAAAACATAAACATAAATATAAATATAAATACAAATAAAATATTACAAAATGTGGTGCTGTAATCTAATAAACAACGCAGGCAGCGTGCAGTTAAAATACATATTAACAATAATATTAATACATAATGCATAATTATAAATGAAATATGAACGCAAGCATCTCTGCTAAAGATTCTTAATTATTGAATTGAAACTGGCTTTAATTAGTTAATGGAAATATGGCAAGGCGAGACATGCAGTCTTGTGAACAACGCGTAGATACCCTGTGTTTTGGTTACTGATTTTTTTTATACTATATTACAAATTATGTATGCGTGCAGCAACACAATATCTATGTATACATCCCTATAAGTAGCGATTACTTTATTGTTTCAAAGTAAAGACAAAGGCCCAACATATATACTTTTAATACTATGTATATGTATTTGAGACTATATATTGTCATAGGCACTCAGCTCTATGCAGTATGAACTCGGACATATCAATTAACAAGACACCAACTCTTACTCACATACACACACACACACACCCACACACACACACAGACAGATACTACAAATACTTCGACACTGAAGCGAACCTACCTAGCTTTTTTACAAAAAAATATGTGAGCGAAAATTACTTTACAGCTAAAGAATACAATGGAAAAAATAAAAATAAAATAAAATATGAAATACAAAAAAAAAACAACTAAGACATGCAACAATTTTACAGTATTAGAGCCGCTTTACGCGTATTTTTCGAGGCTTACGTGACGTATACACAATCAGCAGCAGCAACTAACAGTAAGAAGAGTTCACCAACCAATACACAGTGCATAATACTATATTTTACCATTACCATTTCAATTCCCATATTTTAATTTCGTTTTCAATGTTTTACAACTAGAGATGGGAGCGGAAATGATCAGGGAACCATGTCCCGTCCCGAAATAGAAATGTTTATCCGAATCCAGGATTTTATAATCTTTCGCGTTTATCAAATCTAAAAATTTACATTTAATTGCTTAATTTTTAATTGATTGTTAATGTTGTTTTGTTAAAATAAACACTAAGAATGCCAGTTTTTATCCTCCTTCTATAGTATGAAAATGCCTCCTTATAGAATTATAATTCCATCTTCGCTAAAATAAGAGATGACGAAATATTGGTGAATAAACGCACTTTCATTCTACAATCGAAGTATGAATTTAATAAATTATTATATTAAATTACATGAATTACTAATCGAAAAAAAAACGATATAAATAAATATACCCGCCCGTCCAGCACATCTTAAGATTATTTCCCATCCCTCGGAATTTCCGTTCCCATCTCTAATACTAACTAGCATAAATACGCACACACATACATTCACATTTACTATTACACTGACATCTATTAGCCAAATTGTTTCATTACGATGCTGAATTTGCACATTTGATATCAATATCGAGCGTACCAGCTGGTAGCATCTATACATATTGTATATAGACATATATGTATCTCCAACACCTTACATATATCTATGGCATTTCAATGAATTTTTGATATATTTTCGAGTACGAGACGAACATGAAACTAGCGAATCTAGCGAAAAGAACACTTAGGACAATTCATAAAAAACACAATACAAAATGCACATACACTAGACACATACATACATATGTATTTATATAGATATATATACCCACTAACTAATACAATTCATACATACATGTACTCTACTCTTTATATACATACGATACGATACTTATGTACAATCTATACAACATACTTATACACAGACATAGGAGCATACATATATACATACTATATATTCTACTATTTAGCATACTATAATGTACAATTAATTATTATGTAATCCCGTATTATGTCCCTTCGATTTGATAACTTATTGAACATTGATAACAATTCCAATGCTGTTGATAACAAATTACAATTCCCACTTAAAAATACCACTCTCTATAAAAAAAGCAAAAAAAAAAAAAACAACCTTTCTATCTTCACAATGTTAATGCTGCACAAGGAAAAATCTGCATTTAATATAAAAAACCACAAAGTTTATTCAATTCATTTCAATTGACGAATATTTCAACTTTTGCCTTGCGATTATATAACAAGAAAATGCACACAAATGGAAAAATCCAGAATTAAATCAACTAATTGAGAGTTCTACACGCCATGCAAATTATATGAAATCTATAAATAAATAAAATAATATTAGAATGCAAAAATCCAAAAAACCACTTACCAATTGAATTACAACTAAACTACAACTAAATAAAAACTAATGTTATGTATGATAAACATAAACGATAAGAGGCAGGGCGTGGCAAGGCGGATGCAGTGCAATTAGTTTAATGATTAACATTAACTTAGTTAAAGCATGTAATAGTTGAAAGGTCATAGGAACAGATAATGCGAATGAAATCCAAACAATTGTATCAATACAACTTAAACTTACTACGAGTACATACATATATCTATCTAGGCTTAATATCATTGTTATCTAATATATATATATATATATTCATATATATATACACACACGCCCCCTCCCAATACATACACATACACATACACATACCCAGTATATAACGACATACATTATGTATATGAACATGTAAGGGCTGCGCTGCGCCCACATATATATATATATATATATATTATAGAAAAATCGTAACGTGTGTATGTAACGTGTACATGTAGCGGCAGTGATTGTTAAAGAAATTGCTTTGTTTTATGTTAGATTTTATAATTTATGAGAATGAAATATGGTAAAAAAAAAGATGCATACAAATACAGAATGACTGACAAAACACAGAATTATAACATTGCATATAATAAATAAAATAAAAGTATAAACCCGTGTTTCATTTAAATTCAAATATACCGCCAATGAACAAGTATGTATGTATGTGCTTAATATATCCGATGGATGGCGCCAGCAAAATTTCCTTGAGTTGATAATTTCCTTTTTTTTGCAAATATTTGTACCAAAAGCACAGAATAAAGAATTAAAAGAAGCCAAAGGGTAAGAAAAAAAAACAAATTTAAAGAACTAGTAAGGATTATTCGGCCAGAATGCTTCAGCCGTTCAGATCAATAATAAATATACTTTATGAGGTCTGCCACGCCCTCCCCTGGATGCTACATACATGTCTTATTTGCACTTACTTAATAGCCCTTTTCATACAATTTTAAAGATTATATCGAGCCCTTCCCGCGAAAAAGACGTAACCAACATTTTTTCGATTTTCGGTTTTTGATGCAATTATGTTCATAATCACCCAACTCATCTACACAAAAAATTTCATAATTTTATCTTGCGTATTTACTGAGATATCAGCCTGTCAATTATATCACAAGCGCCAGATTTGCTACGAATTTCAGACGCGTTCTCGCGAAAAAAACGTTCTCCTGTAAAATTTGCTTTTGTTGGTTACGTTTTTTTCGCGGGAAGGGCTCGATATGCTCTAAAGAACCACAAAATCTCCACCAAATGAAGAAACACCAATTTTAGCACCATTCTGTTCAATTTGGCAACCATGCATGAAAGTGGTATTTTTTTTCAAGGGTAATTTTTATGCGAATTGGATAATTTTTTAATAAAATAATTCATGCATTTATTTATGCTGTATTTTTAATAAGAAAGGTATAAAATACAAATTCTTTGAATATGTTTATTCTCAATATTTATTTTCGTTTGTTTACGATTCAGAGCACAAGTTCACGGGTATTTTATCAGCAGTTTTGCAATAGTGAAACGTCACAGTTACAACAAAGTTACGGTCACAGTCACAGTCACAGTTGTCGTTTGTAGCAAGATTTAGCGTGTGATTGTAAAATTGAAATTATATTTGAATAAGTTGTAAGTTTAAGCACAAGCCATGGCCGAAGCAGCAAATAATACCGCCAAAACCGAGATGATCAATCTCACCAAACTCAGTCTCGACCAATTGATGCAAATCAAGCAGGAGTTCGAGCAGGTGAGTGTCGCGAGTCGCGTGTGGGTGTTTGCTCAACATCGTGTGCTTTAGTCACCGGTGCTTGGGTCAGGAGGGGGGGAGGGGGGGAGTGAGGGCCGCCAAGAGTGGCACATGGTGCAATTAATCCACTTTTTTAACTGATCTGATGTTGATTCGATTCGTCTAGGAAATCAGCAATATACAAGACTCGCTGCAGACGCTGCACGGCTGCAAGGCGAAATACGCGGGCTCCAAGGACGCCCTGGACTCGTTTCAGCCGGACTGGGAGAACCGCCAGATTCTGGTGCCGCTGACGAGCAGTATGTACGTGCCTGGGCGCATCAAGGATCTGAATAACTTTGTTTTGGACATCGGCACCGGCTACTACATCGAAAAGGATCTGGAGGGGTCCAAGGACTACTTCAAGCGGAGAGTCGAGTTTGTGCAGGAGCAAATCGAGAAGATCGAGAAGGTGCACATACAGAAGACGCGGTTCCTCAACTCTGTGATGGGTGTGCTGGAGATGAAACAGACCGTCGCCCTCAAGATGATGCAGCAGCAACAGCAGCAGCAGCAGCAGCAAACCCAGCAGGAGGCCTAGGCATAAGCATTGGGATTCAAATCGCCAAACTGATGAAGATGGAAAATTAAATTATTAAACTTGTCAAATAACATGTGTGCATTTAACAATTGTAGTTTATTCGATTATCATTATTTCTTCGCTTCTTGCAATTGCAGACTCAGCACGTTCAGTTTTTGCTCGTAGGCTGCCTTCAGGTCCTGCAATTATGGATATCAATATAGAGAACAATAAAGATGCTTTTTCTACCGCACTCGCACCTTGAATATCCTTGATTGTGTGTCGTATTCGGCGCGCAGTTTGTCGTAGACCGCCTTGGAGATGTCCAGCTTCTTCTCGGTCAGCGCGCTCTTCTCCTGCTCCGCCTTGATCCACAGCTGGCTCTTCTCCAGACGCGCCTGGGTGTGGTCGCACTCTGTGGTCTTCAGCTGCAGCATGTCCTTGGTCACCTGCACCACGTCCTTGATGGACTCCACCTGGTTCTTGAGCACCGCAATCTGCTGCTCCTGCTGCTTGTTCACCTTGGTCTTCTCGAACAGCAGCGTCTTGGCCTTCAGCAGCAGCTCATCCTGCTCCTGTCGAGATTTCGGCGCATCTGTGCCGCTCAGCATTACGGATTGCTTCAGCGATTGCTCCAGATTGGCCACGCGCTTCTTTAAACGCTCGTTCTCGATGCGCGCCTCCTGATTTCCATACAGAATATATAGCATCATTATAATCGCAGGTGCTCACGATTCTTGAACTAACCTCAAAATCTTTGCGCAGCGCTCCGATTCTCTTGCGAGACTCCTCTAGCAGCGCCTGCTTCTCGCTCTCCAATGTGAACACCATGTCGAGCAGCTCGTTCTGTGACTGCCCATCCCCCAGCTGCTGCTCCACTGGCTCCAAGGCTGCCGCTGCCCCTGCCACGGGCTCCTCCAGCTGCTCATTGTTGTTGTTCACATCGCCAGCGGGAACGTTTTCCGACATGTTTAACAAATATTTTCTAAATAATAATAATGAAATCTACCGAACGCGCTGCGAGACTCTGCGTTTGCTCTGCTTCTTTGCCGTATTTATAGACAGAATAGATGCAAGCGCTATTTATAGTTGCTCTACCACTAGAGACTCTCGACTCTCTGGCTCTTAGTGGCCTGCGTGCGCTCCCAAAAAGATCTCGTAAACAAATGTTGATTTCAGTTTAGTTTTGCATACGCCGCAGCATATTTCCAAGTTGGTTTTATTGAGTGAATGAGAACGGTTTAATAATGGTGCGCAGCGGGATTAATACAATCGCAGTTAGCAGAAGAAACAATTAGATTGTTATTACAAATACAATGGGGGCGAAGGTGTTTGCAGTTTTCAGCGAGTGATACATAAGTTTAAATGCTTAACCAAAGTAGAGGCCGCCGCTTTAGCCGTCCAGCTCGCCAGCGGCGCAGGCATCGGCATAGCTCTTGCCGCTCTTGTCCTCGGGATTCAACTTAATCATATCATCAATGCGCAGTATTGTGATGGCCGCCTCCGTGGCGAACTTGAGTGATTTGATCTTGGACATGGCTGGCTCCAGCACTCCGGACTTCTTATTGTCGCGCACCACGCCCTCCACCAGGTCCAAGCCTGTCCACTTCAGCTCGCTGTTCTTGGCGTTCGTTTGGCTCGAGTTGTGGTAGGAGCGCAGCTTGGCCACCAAATCGGTGGCATCCTTGGCGGCGTTCACCGACAAGGTTTTGGGAATGACCAGCATCGATTTGGCGAACTCGGCTATGGCCAGCTGCTCGCGGGAGGACAGCGATGTGGCAAAGTTCTCCAGATAGATGGAGAGAGCTGCCTCCACGCAGCCACCGCCGGCAACGACCTTTTTGCTCTCCAGCACACGCTTCACCACGCACAGCGCATCGTGCACGGAACGCTCCATCTCATCACAGTAGAAGTCGTTGGGACCACGCAAAATAATTGATGCGGCAGCGCTACAAAGTTATTAAATGTTATTACAAATCAATCATCATTGAGCCAATGAGTAATTACCGAGCTTTGGTGCCCTTAATGAGAATCAGCTCATCGTCGCAAATGCGCTCCTGTGCCACCTCGGCGGCTT
Source organism: Hypselothyrea guttata (assembly GCA_035045125.1). Classification (NCBI taxonomy): domain Eukaryota; kingdom Metazoa; phylum Arthropoda; class Insecta; order Diptera; family Drosophilidae; genus Hypselothyrea; species Hypselothyrea guttata. The sequence goes on from JAWNNJ010001579.1 coordinate 1,021,461, forward strand.
GGCCCACCATGGAGGCATCGAAGCTCTCCTCGCCGTCCATGTTCGTCAGCGAGGTGAGGAAGGCGGCGCCCGTGGCCTTGGCAATGATCTTCAAGTCGCTCTTCTTGACGCGACGCACAGCCATGGCGCCTGCCTCGATGAAGTATCTCATGCAGAGATCATCAACGCCCCCGCTGCAGAGCACCACATTGACGCCGGTGCCCAAGATCATGTTGATGCGCTCCTTGGTGATGTCCAGCTCACGGGCACGAATTGCCTCCAGCTTGTCGGGATCGTTGATCAGCACCTGCACGCCCATCTTCATCTTGGTCTTCTGCAGCGAGAAGTCCAGGCAGGCAATCTTGGCGTTCACAATCTTCTTGGGCATCTGCTGCGAGGCGATGGTGCAGTTCAGGGCATAGCCAGGTATCAGCACGGATTCGCGTGCCGATTTGCCATGCGCCTTCAGCACGTTGATGGCTTTGATGGAGTAGGCTGGTTGTCCCTTGAGATCGGTGATTTTCACAGCGTAAGCGGCATCAACGACCATGGCCGAGAAGAAGTCGGCATCGGCGCCAATAATCTTGGAGCTCATCGATGTCTTGGCAATGTTGATGAGGGATTCACGGCCAAGCTCATCCACTGGGGCTGTCAGATGCTCCGAGATGTATTTGCACGCCTCCTTGCAGGCAATGCGGTACCCAGAGATGATGGAAGTGGGATGAATCTTCTGTTTGACCAATTCATCAGCGTTCTTGAGCAGCTCCGCAGCCAAGATGACCACAGATGTGGTGCCATCGCCCACCTCCTCATCCTGCAGCTGCGCCAGCTCCACAAGCACCCTAAAGTACAGTAATAGTTGCAGTCATTGATCAAGTTAGCATTGTTCGATGATGACTCACTTGGCAGCCGGATGCTCCACTTCGAGCAGTCGCAGAATCGTCGCTCCATCGTTGGTAACCGTCACATCGCCAATATCATCCACCAGCATTTTATCCAAGCCCACGGGACCCAGAGAGCTCTTCACAATGTTTGATATGGAGAGGGCGGCCATGACTGCAACATGGATATTAATTACTAGGGGGCTCTAATACCACTCTCGCTGGTCCAACTCTCAATAGCCGAACACTCGATGGTCGAACTCCGGCAGGCCCTACTCTCGCAGACCGAACTCTCCTCGGTCGAACTCTCGCTATCTAACTCTCACTGGCCTAACTCTCGATAGCTGATCACTCGCTAGCCGAACACTCGCGAGCTGAACACTCGCTGGTCGAACACTGGCAGGCCCAACTCTCGCAGACTGAATTCTCCTCGGTCAAACTCTGGCAGGCCAAATTCTAACAGACAGAACTCTCCTACGTCGAACTCTCGCTGGCCCAACTCTCGGTGGACGAACTCTCGCCCTTCAGCCGAAAGAAATTAGGCGTAGTCAATAATGACAGCTGTAGGTTCTGTGATGAGTAGGTGGAAACATAACGGACATCTGTTGTGAGATTGCACAAAATATATAACTAAATTTTGGCAACTTTGTCATATCGGAAAGGGATATAGGAGTTCTTAGTCCAATAAAGATACTAGAGTACATTCGCGACATTACACTAGTGGACGTTCTGTAGGTTCAGTAGAGATAGCTCTCTTAAGTCGCTTTACAATATTCCCCTACCCTGATAAACGAATCTCTGCCAGCCATAACCTCACTTTGAATAACCCTCTGTGTTTAGCACCATTTTCCATAACTTTGCCACAACTCTTATTAGCAGATTGATCTCTCAAAACGACTAGTATTCTCTAAATTCGGGGGCCTTCGAGAACATTCTGAATGCCTGCATGAGGGCTGACACTAACAACGTGCTTATTAGCCCCGGTAAATGGAATTTTGGCTGCAGCTGTTGTTGTATGCCTTGATTTCTTACCGTTCTGTGTGCGCACAGACTGCCCGGACTGCCGGGTGCCCGCGATGGATAAGGGACTTGCCAATGTCGACATGCTGCGTCTCTGTTATGCGAGTTTTAATAAAAAATTAAACAAATGAAAATCACTTGGCTTCTGCTCTCTGTGAAAAATTGCCGCACGCTAAACCGCCTGACTCAGAGTTAGCGATGTAACTAGCTCGATGACAGTATATCGATATAAAAAGCTATTCGATCACACGAGGCGGTAAAAGGTTTTTAAACAAGTTGTTAAATTATTAATTATTATTATATTATTAGATATAACTTTAAATAAAATGTTGTATTTAGTTACAATAATCACAAATTGATAAATAATATTATAACAATTTCTTTACAATTGTTAAAAAACAAACCAAAAGCATAAAAACCAACGTAAAATGTGCATGGCTTAATTATTTAAACAAAATGGCATAGTGTCTGTGATTAAACTGGTTTTGGCTTAAAATTGTTAATTTCTTTTATTTAACTTTACGACAAATCAAAAAGGTTGATTTAAATTGGTAAACGAATGCAAAAATGAAACAAATTTGCAAAAAACGAAAAGCACCACTTTTGGCACTACTCTTGTGCTCGTTGTGGCAAGCGTGCTGGCGATTTAACCAACACATCGATAATCACACTGGTGCAGGGATGCACACTAAACGTTTGAAATTCCGATAAGTCGATAACACAACTACAAAACGGCGGCAAAAACAACAAGAATTTTATTTCTTGTAATTCTTGTATTTTATATTAATTTTATATAAATGTGTTTTTATTAAAACTTACAATACTTTTAATTTGAAATAAAAATGAATGCCACACCAACAAAGACACCAAAAGCTGCAAATAATGCCGCCGATTACAAGACTCCAAGCAAACAGCGGGAATCAGCGCGGCGTGCAAAGCCCACGAGCCTCAAATCCATTGAAAATCTAACAAACTCGGAGGAATCAAGTGCCAGCGAGCCAGAGGAAGAACGGCGCACCACACGTCGATCAACGCGCAGACCAAGTCCCACCAAACGGTACCAGGAGTACAAGGGGAAGGCCAGGAAACAACGCAAAGTTGCAGAGATGGAAAACTCTGACAAAGAGGATCAGCTGGGATCGGAGGACGAGGAAGAGTTCGGCATGGGAGCAGCCAAACCTACGGCTATAGATCTGCAGCTGTTGCAAGCGGAGGACAATGTGGCCGGGGCCAGCTTGTTCGGCTTCCACACGCCAAAGAAACGCGATGCCATGGCCATGGCTGCCCTAAATGCCACGCCCTGCACACCAAAGACGCCAAAAACTCCCAAGACGCCGCGGCTGGGAGTGAAGACACCGGAGACGAAGCGCAGGCGGGCAGAGGATCCAAAGACTCCGTCGCATGTGCGCACCAGAGTCAAGAAGCGTAAGTGTGTGCAGCATGAAATATAATACTCCAATAACCTTTTTGCTATCTGCAGAGATTGCTAGAATTGTGGCTGATTCCGATGATGATTTCTCCGGCGATGAGAGCGACTTTCGTCCCAGCGACGAGCACTCTTCGAGCAGCAGCAGCAGCAGCAGCAATGAGGCCTCCTCCGACAACGATGCGGCTGACGATGAGCCCAGAACTCCTGCCAAATCGAGACGTGCTATTGTGGTGCCTGTGCTGCCCAAGACGCCATCGGCGGCAAGGCAGCGGCAGTCGGCGCGCGTGAAGAAATCCAACGAGTATGTGCCGGAGAGCGATGGATACTTTCACTCCCATGCCAGCAGCAAGATACTCACATCAGATCATACGCTGGATCGCCTCAAGAATCCGCGTCTGGCTGCCGATCGCCTGTTCAGCCTGTTGGCCGAAATGAAGGCCAGCCCGGAGCATGAGGCGGCCATAAATGCCATCATGGAAGAGTATCGCTCGTACTTCTCCAAATGGATGTGCATACTACACGAAGGATTCAACATATTACTCTACGGTTTGGGCTCAAAGCGACAGCTGCTGCAGTCCTTCCATCGCGACATTCTGGCCAAGCAGACGGTGCTGGTGGTCAACGGCTTCTTCCCCAGCCTCACGCTCAAGGATGTGCTGGATAGCATTACCAGCGAAATCCTGGATGCAGGCCCAAGTCCCGCCAATGCCCACGAAGCCGTGGACATGATCGAAGAGGAGTTTGCGCTCATACCAGACACCCATCTGTACCTCATCGTCCACAATCTGGATGGCGCCATGCTGCGCAACGTGAAAGCCCAGGCGATTCTGTCGCGCCTGGCGCGCATTCCCAACGTACATCTGCTGGCCTCCATAGACCACATTAACACGCCCCTGTGTAAGTATGTGGTTCCTAGAGACCCTACCGACACACCCATTAAAAATGGGTGACAACAGGATTTAATACTTTGTATAAATGTTTGTAGCAGGCAGAAGGAGGCGTGAAAGACGCTAAAAAGTATATATATTCTTGATCGGAATGACGGGCTGAGTTGATTTACCCATATCTGTTTGTCCGTCTGTTTGAACACGTCGAAATCAATCAACTATAGGAGCTAGAGCAGCAATGATATGTAGGAAGGTTGCCCAAACACTCACTGGACCAACTCTCTCTGGCTCAACTCTTGCTCCCACTGGCCGAACTCTCGCTGGTCGAACTCCTGCTGGCCCAACTTTTGCTGGTCGATCTCTCGCTGACCGAACTTTTTGCTGGCGAACTCTACCTGGCCAAGCTCTTACTAACCAAACATTCACTAGGCGAACTCTCGTTGCCTAACTGTTTGGGGCCGAACCCTCGCTGGCCTAACTCTCGTCAGCCTAACTCTTGCTGGCCCAACTCTTGCTGGCCCAACTCTTGCTGGCCGAACTCTCACGTTGCGAACTCCCGTTGGCCAAACTCTCACAGGCTGAACTATCTCTGGCCCAACTCTTGCTGGCCCAAGCTACGTATGATATTTTATAAATATTTAGACCCTTTACTTTAAAAAAGTAAAAAGGGTCTATTAGTTTAGTGCAAAGAGGAAATGTGTGTAACACCCAGAAGGAGGCGTGGCAGACCCCACAAAGTATATAACGCTCGTTTACCAAAAGAGTGTCATAACTCAAAAAAGTGCGTTTCGAGATAAACGCGTTTAAAGTTTTCAAGCGCCATGTATCTCCATACAAGGTGGAGGGACATATTCTCTTCTCACGCTGTGTGTATTGAAGATAGGATAATGAAATTTTGACACAAGATAGATTAATATCCAACGAAGATTACTGCATCATTAACTCAAAAATCGTGTTTTTTTGAGTTATGACACTCTTCTGGTAAACGAGCGATATATTCTTGATCAGAACGACAAGTCGAGTCGATATAGCCATGTCCGTCTGTCCGTCCGTCTGTATGAACACCTAGATCTCAGCAACTATAAGCGCTAGAGACACCATATTTGGGATTTAGATTCTCCTAATCAGTAAGCAGTACGAGTTTGTTTTAGATTTTGGATACCTCACTCCCTTCCCCCGCAAACCGCAAAAAGCTACTGCCGCCACAGCTTTAAAGTTAATGTCTTGTAATTTGGTACGTAACTGGCTTATGGCATTCTCTATTGACCCTGTAAATTTCGTTTCGATCGGATAAGAAACAGCGAAAATATGGAACGGACAATTTGCCGAACTAGTCATGGGGGGGGGGGGGGGTGGTGTGCCTTGCATACGCGGGTAGCTTAGTGTGTGTGCGTCTGATTGTGTACATATATTCAAAGTAAAGGGTCTCCTACGGTCGGTTACGTCCGACTGTAGCCTCCGTCCCACTGATCTGCCCCGTCCCTATATTTATACCCTGTGCCCATTTGAAAAATGGGAAAACAGGGTTAATAACTTTGTGCGAATGTATGTAACAGCCAGAAGGAGGCGTGGCAGACCCCACAAAGTATATATATTCTTGATCAGGATGACGAGCTGAGTCGATATAGCCATGTCCGTCTGTCTGTCCGTCTGTCCGTCTGTCCGTCCGTCCGTCTGTTTGAACGCGTCGATCTCAGCAACTATAAGAGCTAGAAAAGCCGTTTTGGTCATTTCTGAAAGGTGTATACCATACGCAGAACAAGTTTACTTCAAATCTTGGATGCCACTCCCCTTACGCCCACAACGAGCATAAAAAGAATTCATTCACCAATTTGAGAGACACAAATCGAGTTATATAAATTCTGTTTTCAGTTGTTCGTAGGTCTATATCAGGCGCAGATAGGGCTTTTTTCAAATTTTGGATGCCACGCCCCTTTTACGCCCTAATTCATAAAAACTGAATAACAAGCGTAATATTGAACATAGAACGTTGTTATTCGGTATATATACTCTCTTCTATTATATTAAACTTTCCTGAGAAGCGCATTAAAATCGATCAATAAACACAGGAGTTATAGGCGAAACAATATTGCAGGCGTTGCACGCTCGCTCTCTAGCAGCGCGGCCAATTAAGCGGCACATATAGGAAACGTAGCAGACAAAGCATTGCTGCTACGCTGCGTATGACAGTTTTATAAAATTTTATAAAAAATACAGGGCACAGGGTATAAGACAGTCGGGCCCGTCCGACTGATCTGCTCCGCCCATTCTGGTTTTAAATTGTATTTCAAATTTAGGGTACAGTGTGTTTTACTGATCTGCTCCGCCCAATATATATAATATATAATACAAAATACTTTCTTTTGCAGTGTGGGATCAGAACAAGCTGAGCAACTTTAACTTTTCGTGGTGGGATTGCACCAGCATGCTGCCCTACACGGATGAGACGGCGTTCGAGAACTCGCTGCTGGTGCAGAACTCCGGGGAGCTGGCGCTCTCCTCCATGCGCAGCGTCTTCTCCTCGCTGACCACGAACTCGCGTGGCATCTACATGCTGATCGTGAAGTATCAGCTGAAGCACAAGGGCAATGCCACGTACCAGGGCATGCCCTTCAAGGATCTGTACTGGAGCTGCCGGGAGGCGTTTCTGGTTAGCTCGGATCTGGCACTGCGGGCACAGTTGACGGAGTTCCTGGATCACAAACTGGTCAAATCGAAGCGCAACGTGGATGGCTCGGAGCAGCTGACCATACCCATTGAGGGGGCGTTGTTGCAGCAGTTTTTGGATGAACAGGAGAAGAAATAGCCAGCGGTGTTTAGAACATAGTAATTTATTATCTAATTTGTTAAATACAATTACAATTTGCTTTTTAAAAAGGTTGCTCTTGCTCGTGTCGTGTTTGTTTTTGGTTTTCTCCCGCAGAGTTCACTTTATTTGATTTCTAAATACATACATTAAATCCTGGGTTACCTGCTGCTGCTGTTCATTTTATTGATTTCCGTTTGAATTTATTGTTTTCTACACATTTAGATTGGCATGCATAAAAATGGTATTGTATCTTAGTAGCTTTTAAATTAATTAATTATATATTTTACTTTTGATATTTACCAGCAACCATCATGTTTTTACTGGCAATTCACACAGCAATTTCATTTCATTTAATATAACTTATTTGTGCCTGCTTTTCTTGGTTAATTCGAATACACTCGTTAACAAGTTTTTTGTTTTTCAAATGCACCGTTGGCTGAATTGCTTGTAATGCTGGGTAAATATCATTGAACTGTTACCAAAATCTGCACTTATTTATGCTACTTTATTTACATTTATTTAAGCGAAAGTTCTTTGTTCTATTGGTAATTCCATAGATGCCTTGAAGAGTTCATCGTCTCGTCTAAATTTCCAATTTGCCAAGTTTCTTATCAAAAAATTTGCCATATTTATAACTGTAGTTGATTATTATCACTTTACTTTATTCGTTTCGTCAACCTACCCCTCCCTCCCTCTTAATGCTCATTCCAACTATTTGAGGCATAAACAATGATGTAGTCAATATACCCGCTGCTAAGCCCGTCTAGGGTAGCTTCACAATCATTTATATACGAAAGACGTTGTTTTTTTTTTTGCTTATTATACACAGAGTGCTACAATTTGCAGTTTATTCAATTGATTTCTTGCATAGATCTGTTTGTATGTTTTGCACTTTTTTATGCACAAGAAAGAGATAGAAAGTTTTGCATTAAATACTTAAAAACAAAAAACATTTGGAGTTTATTATTTAACAAACATAAAATAGAAGAGAATTTGTATACAATATTTCAGTTGTTGTTTGATTTTGAATTGTTTGTAGTGTTCGAAAGTGTGCTGTTCGCATACAGTGTTGTGTAACGGCGTTGCTTATCACACGCTCTGCTTGTGTATGTGTGTGTTGTTGTTGGGGGAGGGGTAATAGTTTTTACAGTGGTAGAAAAATAAAACCTTTCTGTCAATGCGCTCGCTGTTAATGTGCGCTGTTAATGCGCTCTGTTGTTGTTACTGTTACTGTTACTGTTGCACTTGATTTGAATTAGCAGAGTTCAGATTTACACAATTATACACTATAAATCAACTTCATTATCATATCCGTATCATTATGCATTATTAGTCATACTCATCGAATATACATCACAATCAAAGTGTACGCTTTGTATAATTACAATAATAATATAATATAATAAAATTATTAATAATAATAGAATTACACAATAATAATAATTATAATAGTTATGGTTTTCTTTCTTTCGTTTCTATTCTTATTACATTTCGCATTCATTATTTTAGATTTTAATATTATTTCGCATATGATATTATATTTTTGTAGATTTTCTTTTCGTTTCGCTTACAAACTTTAATCTTAACTTTGTTGTTGTTTTAATATTATTATTATTATTTTGTGTGGTATTCTTTCTGTGATCTTTCGCTTCTATGCTCTCTGTCTCTCTGTGCCTATCTTTCTCTTCTTTAAGCTGTAACTTAGGAGTTAAACATTAAAAGTAAACATAAATCAACAAAATAAAAATCATACATATATCAATTTATTCAAAATTAAATTACACGATGAAACAATAAACTCTTGCTGTTGTTGTTGTTGTTGTTGCTCTGATTCTAACCAGTTGTTGTTGCTGTTATTGGTATTTGCATTAGTATTAGTAGTAGCTGCTCGTATTAACTTAGTATCGCATTTTAGCAAATGCTTGGCGACTGCCAACAACAAATCTTCATCCTCCTCCTCCTCCTCCTCCTCCTCCTGCATTTGTTGGCTTGAATATTTGAAATTTGTTTTGCAATTATTGTTGTAGGTATTACTGTTGTTGTTGTTGTTGTTGTTATTGTTGTTTGTTGTTGCTGTTGTTGTTGCTGTTGTTGTTGCGGTTGTTGCTGTTGTAGGTATTGTTTGATTATGGTTTCAGCTCATTTTCACGCGTTTCCTTGGTGGTCCAATTGGTGGGATTTGTTGTGTTGCGAGTGCACGAAATGCCTCCGCTATCAAATGTGAATGTGTTGTGATCATATTTTGCCAACCGGAGGTTTCCATCACATCGGTGGCATGACTGCAATGAAAAAGAAAAGAAAAGCACATGAAAATTAATCACAATTCAAGGCATAACATTGTATTTTAGTATGAGAAGATAGGCTAATCCAACTGAACAATAAACTTGGTCTAATTGAGGTTTTCCCCAATTGTCAATTTTTCACCATTTAGCCCCAGATTACATTATAATTTTTTAATTTAATTGTATACTTAATCTTAAGTTGCATTTTCAAATTCTTTGTTATTAAATAAATAAGCAAATAATAAATAGATCTAAAAGTTATTCCTACAAAACTTCTTACATTCTAGTGAATTTATTAAAGTTATATGGAAATAGTTTCAAAATATTAAAATATCCCCAATGAAACTTTAATTATAACTTTAAGTAATGAAGGCTTTCCAATGAATTTTTTAAGGCTTTAAGTATGGAGCCTTAAGCTTTTTTAAAGATCTAATACTCATTACATTGAGCTCTAGTTGAGTTCAATTAAATAATAAATTATAATTATTGTGTCAATCAAAAATCGACTATAAAACTTTTTCTTTAAGGTGCTTTTAATTCTCAAGAAATTGTGAACTTATTGAAAATCTCTAAGCGTTCAAAGCTCAAACGGTTCTTAGCTCTTGCTGAAATGCAAGCACATTAAAGCTTATTATTATTTAAATAGGCTTTCAAGCTTGAACTATGGATGGTGGAATACTTACGTATTTATGAAATCTATCGTTTGTGCTTTCAATTGATCCGCACTGTGGAGATCAGCTAATATTAACGTTTCGGCTGCGGTTTCAACAGAGAGATTGACGCACAGCGCCTCCTCGCACATCACTTTCAGCTTTTCGAGTGCGTACTGTGGGCATAAAAAGGAGTAAAGTTAATATGGATGGATAATATATGGATGGTTTGTGCTCTATACCTTATCAGCAGCCGCTAAGAGATCATCAGCCATTTTTTCTAGATTCGACGCCTTGCCCGTGTATATGAATCGCAGCATCTCTTTGAGTACCTCATGATCCACATCGGTTATGGCGACACGATTCAGCTTACGCTCCTCCATTTCGTGCTCAAACATGGCCGCAAAGACGTCACTACGCGCTGTAGATAAATTTGATTAGTCTCAGCAGATTCTCTATAATATTTAAGGTATTAATTCTTACCTGCCAATATGGCTTTGTGCGCCTGAAATTCACGTCCACCCACTGAGAGCGTCACATCACTGAATTTCTCATTGTCGAAGAGATTGCCGAGATCTTCAGATAGTTTGCATTCGGGCACTTTGAACTGCACAATATTGGATTGTCCGGAGATGTTCACACTGTCCGCCACAACGCTGACCTCACAGAATATTGTCAGCTTGTCCTCGGGCAGAAGGCCGTTGGCCTCGTCCAAGAGAAAATCGCGGCGTATGAACTTCTTAAAGCCCCAATCTTTGCCCTGCACAAAACGGTAAGCTCTACCAAGTAAAAGAGATATAATATGATATAGTTTCATTTTGATTAAATGGATCTATTGCTCAAACTTACCGCTGGGATTCCATGGCTTTGGTTTCCTCGCGTTTCGCATTTAATATGGAAAATTTGAACTTGGCTCTGACTTCGGATTTATTACACGAAACTAGCAGTAAATATAGTGATAAGTAATCCTTGCTTTCCTCATCTAGACCCTTGGGATTAACCCGTAAACACCTGTAAATAATTGAATTCAATTAAATTCGGAATCTATTAAATTTTATTAACAATCTTGGCACTTACCATTTCAGTTTGTCATTAGCACCGGCTGAGAACGTGGACGATTTGAGTACTTCACCCATTTCTTCCCGACAAAAACTAAAATTATTTATGGTCCACATATAACTAAATTTAACCACTTTGACCTGCAAGTAAAAAGCAAAGTTAAGCGCGATTAATAATCAAATTATGATAACACTAATAATAAATATAATAATAGGAGACAGCGTAATAGCATGAATTTCTACTTTGCCCATCTTGATTGATATCTACGCTCTTCCGTAAACAGTTTGCATTTAATTCAGATTTCTGACATAAAAAGAAAATTCTCAGTTTGAAGAGATTCTCAGTTTTTAAAATTTGTCTGAAAGTTATTCGTTTGAAAAGCTTTGCTTAGCATGCTAGGTTTTTTTAAACTCCTTAAAGTGCGACAGCTTTTGCTTAATTTAATCAGAGAGCAAAGAAAGTCAAAGCTTTTAAAATATATTAAACCCAGCTTAAGTGCCTAGTTTAAGTTAAATTCAAGTTTACAGAATTGAAAAGCTTTACTGTAAATTTAACGCTGGAACTGTTCTGAGTTTCAGTTGTCATGCAGTGTCTGCAAACCGCACACCTGGAAGATACCTGGAATGCAATTGGGAAGCGGCGGAAATGCATTTTCCTGTGCCAACAAGAAGACCAGACCACAAAAATGGCTTCAGTTTACAATTGATGGAAATTCGAGTAGCGACAACAAATCCATAGGAGTGCAAATAAAAAATTGTGCATTAAAACTGTTTAAACATTGACCAAGGCACTCAATGTAACTGAATACGACAAGAAGGAGGTAGAAGATTGAAGGTTGAAGAATGGGGAGAGGGAGAGACAGAGAAACAAGAGTACAATTGGGAATAGTAGAAGGAACACGACCATAAGAAGGTTAAAGAAGAGGGAGACGGAGACGGAGAAGCAGGAGTAGAAGTAAGAATAGTATAGGAATGCGAGTAAAGGAAGGTAGAGCGTTAGAGGAGAGGTAGTCGAAAAGGTAGACGAAGAAGGATTAGGAGCAGTAGATAGAATACGATAATAACGTTAAAAAGAGGGAGATGGAGACGGGGAAACATGACAAAACGGAGGTATAAGATCATAGGAGAGGCAAACAAAATCGGATAAGATGGTGTAATAGTGGGAGAAATACGCGATAAAGGAAGTAGAAGGTTTAGGGAGTACGGATTAAGATTAGCAATAGGATTAAGAGCAGGATTAGGAGTTGAATGTAGAATCTTTGTGAATTGCCTTACCTGCGTATAACACCAGTTCTCAGCGACTGGCGTATTAACTTCCTGCAAGGGCGGCGAGGGGACACGGCTGACCGCCATGGTGCTACTGGATGCGTGCAGGTTCGAGGTGACTCTAGCTGTTTGGCTTGCCTGACATTCGTTCACCGGCAATCTGCAATGGAAAAGCAAGTGAAAAGTGTGGTTAGAATGGAAAAACGATGTGAAAATCTATATAGTGCATGGTATATATGGTATAGATTGTTATAATGTTGCATGTGAATAGAGAACCTTGGCTCCTGCAACAGATCCATGATGCTGCGCTCGAACTCGATCTTGACGAAATTGCTAGCGCTGCTCGAGTGTCTGGCCAGGAGATTCAAGAGCTTCAAAAGCAGCGAGTTCTCCAGCTTGCCGTTATTAAAAAAAAACACGGAAATGTGCGCAACAAATGTAAAAGTGTACAAAATTATATTTAACTAAAAGACCAGACGAGACGGGGACGGAGACGAGAGACGGGAACACGAGACACAAGCACACGGAAATCACAAAGCAGAATGCGCCAAAAACTGACGTTCGATGTGCGCCAAGTGCAAAGACAGGCGAGAGAGAGAAAGAGAGAGAGCAAAACGTGAACCGTTATGTCGCGATCAACGCTGAGAGCGCAAAATCGAAAGCTTAAAGCTTTCAATATGGAGTGCAGCGTTGCCAATTTTGCACAGTTTTAGAATTCAGTTCATTTATATATTATTACATTTATTTGAAATGATATGTTTTATTTACTTATTATTTTTTTTATTGATTTCTTTATTATTATTATTTTTTTTTTTTATTACTATACTTAATTTTTTATTAATATATTTTAACTGATGTTATTTACGTTTGATTTGACTTTTATAATTTTTATTATTTATTTTACAATGATTTAGTTAATATTTGAAATTAGTTTATATTTTTTTAATTTAATCAATTAACATTTATTATTTAATTTTTAGAGTTTTAATTTATTTTTAATCTTCAAATAAGATATTTTTTTGTAGTTTTTTTTTTCAGAATTTAAATCTGGTTATTTCTGGCAACATTCTTGGAGCGCGGAAGGCGTTGGAACGTGGACAAAGACGAGGACGAGGACGCGGACGAACGTCTGTCTGACTGAAGCGGTAAATGGGAACTGAGAAATCTGAGGTGAAATCTAAGAGAAAAAAATAAAAATCTGAGCATCGCAGGATGCGTGGATAAACAACAGGCAAGGGCAGATGACAGCGAACAATAAGCCAGAAAATGTAGCCAAGAGCGGAAAATAGGCAAAAACAATGGCCAAGGGAGCAAAGAGCGCTAAAGAGAGGGAGGAGGAGGATCATCATCAACAACAACAACAACAGCAGCTGCAAAAGTAACAGCTACATTTTTACATTTTCCATATACAACAATGCAAACACGGAAAATCTGTACAAGGCTGCAACAACAGCAACAACAACAACAGCGGAGTTGCCAGAGTTTTTGCTTGGACTCTAGCCAAAGAAAAGGACCTTCAATGCCTCTCTCAGTGTGCGTGCGTGTGTGTGTGTGTGTGTGAAAAGGTTGAAGCGTATAAAACTCATCAAGGTGAACGCACAACGGAAGCAGCAGCGAGCACAACAACAGCAACAACAACAAATGACAACAACAACAAATGACAACACTAACAATGCCCAAACCATCAAGAACAACAAAACAAAAGTCAATGCGCAGCAGCGGCAAGCGACGCCAACGTTGACGCGGGCAGCGACGTCAACAGCGACGCCGACGTCGAAGGCAAGCGTCAGGTTTTAGTACCTTCAAGTAGCTTTGGTTTATTCAATTTTTAGTGTTAATGACATTGATTTGGCATTGAGAGCGACACACACACAAACACACACACACACACACACACACGCACAAGCAAAGCTTTCAATTCGCTCTCTCGCGCTCTCTAGCTCTGCAGCCTCGTAGGGCCAGCGTCAAAAATAAAGTTTTGTTTATTGGTGACATTGAGTTTAAGCTCTGCCTCTGTCTCTGTCTCTATCTCTATCTCTATCGCTGTCTCTGTCTCTATCTCTATCGCTGTCTCTGTCTGAGCGTTCAACAAAGCCCCTGGCGCACTTAAGCTCAAATCACACAACAAACACAACTACAAACAATGAGAACAACAACAGCAAAAGAGAAAATGAGAACTAAGTGATTTTTGGGCAGCCTCCGCCCTCTCCCTCTTCCCCTCCCCGACGCATCACACTGTTTGCTGGTCAAATGCTGAGGTTAAACTCATCATGATTAATGACTTTGCTGCCGCCAACGTCGACTGCGACGGCGACAGCGACGGCTACGGCGAGAGCGACGTCAGCGTCGTCATTGCGGCCAACGTGCTCTTGTTCAATGACTCAGCATTAGGCTGGACCTTAAATGTAGCACGAAATGTTTGAAATAAATTGTTTTTTTTTTTATTATTAAAGTTTTTTCTTTTTGAAAACTTAAAAAAATTAATAATTTAATACAACGTATATTTATAAGAAAAATTCATTTTAAATATGCTTTGTTTATAAATATTTTATATAATTTGTTATTTATTTATTATGTTTTTGTATACTTGATTAATTTATTTAAATTATTTATTTTTATATTGTTTTTATACTTGATTAATTTATTTAAATTATTTATTTTTTATAATTGATTTATACTACACAATTTTGTTACCTCTTTTGTACTAATCTTTATTGATTTTTTATACAAAACTGTTATTTTAATTCAAGTAAATAATATCAAAAACATAATGTCAAATATTGTATTTTTTTTATAAAATTGATTTTGCTTGCTTAATTTATTTGTTTTTTTGTTTTATTTTGCATATAATTTGTCGAATTAATTATGGTCTATTAACTACAGTCAAGGTCACAGTACAGCTCTTATTTAGCTTATTTAGCAAATTAAATTTTACGCTCATACATTAAATTTAATTTAATTTAATACGAGTGGCATTCCCCCACCCCCATACGCCTTTCTCTGACTCTTTAACGTTTGTTTGCTGCCCGCTGCCGACGCTGCCGTCGCCGTCGCCGCCAACAGCGACGCTGGCATTGGCAGCTGTGACGAATGCAGTTGGACACGGGCACGCTCTTCACGCTACGCTCTGGGCGATCGTTAGCGTCAGTGACGGCGATATGGCAACGCTGGCAGAGAGTCTGGGCAAAGAGAATTTATGACAAACGGCACGCTTTAAGACACAATAAATTGGCTTAGCTAAGCGAAGAGGGGGAGAAAGGTAGTAAAAGAAAAGGAAGAGAACAACAAAAACCAAGCAGCGATAGCAGCTGTGGGGAGTGTGGGGAAATAAAAGAAAAGCGCGTGAAATGCACAGCGATTATTTTATTGTTATTCTTTTATTATTATTTTTTACTATTATATTATTATTATTTCACTAATTATACATTTAAATTTTATTTATTATCTCACAAATTTTCGTATTAATTATCTTATGAATTTCTATTATTTTATTGTTATTCTTTTATTATTATTTTTTACTATTATATTATTATTATTTCACTAATTATACATTTAAATTTTATTTATTATCTCACAAATTTTCGTATTAATTATCTTATGAATTTCTATTATTTTATTGTTATTCTTTTATTATTATTTTTTACTATTATTTATTATTATTTCACTAATTATAAATTTAAATTTTATTTATTATCTCACAAATTTTCGTATTAATTATCTTATGAATTTCTATTTGTTCATTAACTTATAACTTTTTATAGTATTCATTATTGTTTTAATATTTATTATTGTTATATTACATATTAATTATATATTATTATGTATTAATATTTGATTATTTATGATTAATATTTTTGAAAAAATGTAGTATTAACATCTGGCTTTTCTCCTTTAAAACCAACACTTGAAGCTTTTCACTTCAATTTTCCGCCAAAAGCATTGCATGTTATATAATTGAAGTGGCTTTTTCCACATTTTCCATTTCCACATTTCCGGCAACTTTTCATTAGCATTTAAATGAAATTTGATAGAAAATCCAAAAGAAAATACAAATAAAAGCTGAAACGTTGAATGTGGAGACAACAAAAGGCAGGCCAATAATCAAAATGGTGAAAATTTTCATTTTTTACAACAAATTATCGCATGAGTTTTCACTCGCTTGTTGTTGTTGTTGTTGTTGCTGTTGCTGTTGCCGTTTTCACCAACAAAACAAAACAAAAACAAAAACAAAGCAGATAATACTCCTTTCACTTGCCTAACAACAACAAATGCGACGAGTGAAAAACGCTTTGAAGAAAAGGAAATGCTTTTCATTTTACCCACCACAGCAATAACAACAACAACAACAACAACGAAAGCAACGGCCATTTAATTTAAATAATGTGATCTTTCATGCCAATGAAAATGATTTCAAAAGAGAAACTACCACGCGTGCTCTTAACGTCGCGTCGTCGTCTCTTTACTTCCGCCATAACACAAATGCAGCAACAGCAACAGCAACAACAACAAAACGCAGCCACCCACCATCTCTCGCTGCTCTTGCAATTTCTCTTTGCCCTAAGGCTGCGGCTGCGGCTGCCAGTGCTGCCAACTGTCACCAGTGTTGCCAGAAATAGCTAAATGGCTTAAAATAAATTAACTTAAAATATATAATTAAATAAATAAAACTGTGAAATCCAATTAATTGGCAATTCTGCTTGCAATTGTCAGTGTTGACAGAAATAGCTAAATTTGCAACATAAAATATTCAAAAATGGTTTCAAATAAATTTGATTAACATAAATAATAACAAATAATTTTAGTTTTTGGTGTATAAATAAAATTGGCTCATCAATGTCAGAAAAAGCTAGATTGGCCATATATAAAATATTAAACAAATAGCATTGAATAAATTAGCTTTAAATAAATAAATACAAATATTTTTAAAATATTTATAACAATCCCGCTAAATTGACAACGCTGCTGTGCGCTGTCACCGCTTTCAATCTTCATTTATAGCTACTAAAACAATAAAGTATTCATTTAATTTAATAAAAAAAATAGCTAATTGTATAATAAATACATATTCAATTTTTGAAACCAGTTTTAGCTGGCAACTAGCTGAATTGGCAACACTGGCAGCCCTTTGGCTGTGGCTGCGTCAGCGCATGCATCTTTTTTTTTAGACGCTTTGCAACACTTGGGCTGCATATTAATTTGGAAAACTCCCACGCTCAACTTGCGTTGCGTTTTAGCGTAGTTTTTGCTTTTGTTGTTATTATTATTATTTTTATTTGACTTTCAGCAGAGCTGCGTCGTTGGCGTACATTTGCCTTTTTGACGCAGCAGCAGCGACAGCGACAGCGACTGCGCAGCCGAGGCAACAGGAGAAAGCTCCTCCGACGTCGCGACGTCGGCAGCGACGCTCTGCACTTTTGCTTGCAGTTTTCGTGAAAGTCGCTGTTATATAAAATGACTAAAAATCATTTAAGTAGAGTGAAATTTGTGCGGTTTAACTTTAGTTTTTCACCATACATTTATTCATTTGATTAACATTTATTTAATTTATAAATATAAATATAAATATGCGCTTTTTTTGCGTGTGAAAACTTTCAACATAAATGAAAGTTAACGCTTTTTAGCAAAAATAACAACAAAGGGAAAACATATTGCGATTACGTAAAACATTTGTTTGTTTGTGTATGACACACATGCATGCCGCTGTATGTGTGTGCGCAGGCGTGTAGGCGGCGCTTGGCAGCGACGTCGCGTCGACGCTTTGCACAACAACAGCAAATTTCACCCGAGCGCCAAATAAAAGCCGAAGCGCAAGCGTCTGTAAAACGAGAGCAGACACGAGCAGACACGAAGCGCACGAAACGAAACGAAGCGAACGAAACAAAATGAAACGAAGCTTTATGTAATCGACAACAACAACAACAACAACAACAACAACAACGACATCAAACATGTTTGCGCTCAGCTTGCGGCAAGTCAAACTTGTTTGATGACGTAGCTGAGCACGCATTAAGCTCAGCTTACACACACACACACACACACACACACACACACACACACATGCACACGCGCGCTCTCCCGCTGTTGCGCTCTCTTTGACGTGCAGTTAGCACGCGTGGCTCCGCAAAGCTTTTGTTGTTGTTGTTGTTGTTGTTGTTATTGTATAATACGCTCGTAGTAGATTTAGCGATTAAGTGGAAGGGGGCGCCAAGAGAAATGTCTCATTATTGTGATGATGTTGATGTTGCTCATGATGCTGATCATGCTTCGTTATCGTGTTTTGTGGCATGGAAATTAAATCAATAAAATTAATAAAAATAAGTTGTGCCCAATTCTTTCTCTCTCTCTCTCTCTCTGCTCAAAAAAAGTTTTGGGCCAAACTTGGCATGGCTTTTGTTGTTGTTGTTGTTGTTTGCATTTTGCCGCTTTTACCATTTCTCTGCACTTTCTAAACAAATTGTGCGGCGAAGGCAAGCAGAAGAAGAAGAAGCAGCAGAAATTGGCTTTCATGCGTTTTCACATTTTGTTTTTGTCGTGCTTTCATTTCAGCTGCTGTTGTTGTTGTTGTTGTTGTTGCTGCCGGATTTCTCTCTTCGCCTGTCTCTCTCTCTCTATTTATTGGCTTAGAAATTTAGAGAGATTTAGAGATTTGTTCTAAATACAGAGTGAAAGAGCTTTGACTCGATGCCACAAAGTGAAAAGTAAAACAACCATGGCAACATCTTGAGGCCAATAAATGTTGCGTTCAACTCTTGTAATTGTTAGCAACATGTTGACAAGGCGCTGGCCACTTTGTTGCCGGCCGACGCGTTTAACGCATTTTCAGTTGGCTGAAACAAACGTTTCGTTGCAAACTATTATTGATATGAATTTGTGAAAGTTGCAGCCAGCGCGTTGCAATTTATAATTGCCATTTACAACAAAAACGAAAGAGCAACAATATGAAAAGCCTTTAGGTTGCTGCAACATTTCAGTAGGCGTTGCTCGTTTCGGGGGAAAACTCAGTTTGGAAAGTTGTAAACTGTTAAAAAAAAAAAAAAAACCTACGAAAAATATACAATAATTATATAAGCCTTTGCAGAGCGTGTTGTTGCTTAACACAATTTCAGTTTCGACACCGATCTGAATCCGTAAACCCTTCTTGCCAGCGCTTGAGACGCACTCAAGCAAACTTCCCGTCCCGTTTGCGCACAGGGCGTGCAACAAAATACAAAAGTAAAAAACAAACACAACAAGTACAACAAAAACTAAAGCAAAAAACCGCAGCTCCAATATTTCGCTCGCAGAGTTCATAAACAATAACTATAACTACACATACTACATCCCAATCCATACGGTTTATGCCACATATTTAACAATATTCAAAAGTTTTTTTCCTATAAGCTCTATGATTATTTGGATTTAAATTTTAACTTTTAAAAATATCTATAAACTATTGCCTAAACTATGACATTAATTAATATTTATAAATAATTGGTTACAATTTAGTAAAGTAAAGTAATAAATAGTACAAAAATAATAATTCTCCCCATTTTTATCGACATGGAAATTTAGAAAATTTTTTTATAATTCGTTTAAGCAATAAGTCTGCTAACAATTTCTCCATTTGCCAAATTAGAATTTTCATTTATATTTACATTAGAATATTAAATGTTAAATGATAAACATTAAAAAACTATCCCTTTAGGTTTAAGATTAATTCTCCCATTTCATATCCAAAATAATCTAGATATTTGTTAACTATTGCTACAGTATAATTTGCTTAGCTGCCTCGATACTTAGCTGCATCGTCAAGATAGCTGCCTGGTATTTTCATTTTTCTGCATCATGGTCACTTTTAGTATGAAAATAATCACGTTTGGTGCATCCAACTTAGCAGCCTTTTGCACTTAAGCGCCTCATATCGGCAGAATTTTTCATGGTTTTCTATGAAAATTATGTAAGTTAGCTGCGCCATCTATTGAGAACGAAGCAAATTTTCTTAAATAATATGTACAATTTGAATTTCTGCGCATGTCCGTTTTTTCCTTATTGTTTTGATCGTGACTTTCGCTCTATACACACAATTTCAATTGTACAAATTTAACAAGATGTTAAAATCAAAGTGCGTAACTGGTTTAACAATCAAAGAAAAGCTGCAAATTATAGCAGCTGTTAAAGATAAAGTCGACAAAAAGAAACTTTTTTTTGTTCAAAAATTAAAATTAAGATAGCTGCATTTTTAAGATAGCTGCCTCGAAGTTGCGTGCAAAGTACTCGGGGCAGCTAAGCGAATTATACTGTATAACATTAAATAAAATTTTATCGTAGTATTTGAAATGTTTATAAACTATAGTTTAAATTAGCGTTAAAGCCTATAAAATGTAGGTTCGATTAAAATTATTAAATTCAATTAAATAAATTATTTATTTATTTGCATTCGCTTTAAGTTCTGCCTCGATATTAATTAAATACGATTAAATACATATAATAATTTATACGAATTTAAAAATATTTAATTTATTTATTTAAGAATATTCAACATAGTATTAAATACGAGCCCCGATTAAAATTATTAAATTCTATTAAATAATTTATTAGCATTCGCTTTAAGTTCTGTCTCGATATTAATTAAATACATTGAATATTTTATACGAAATTCAATATATGGGCATTTCCACAGTCGCGCACAAGACATTCGTACGCGTTCAAAGTAAAAAAACGGTTAAAAGGAAGCGATATTTTTTTCTTCTGAAAGGCTTAACATATAGCATTTAATTAGCTCTTTCATTGGTGGAAAGATTGATTTTGGGTAACTTTTCATTTTTAAGAAAATTGAAAAATTCAAGACATTTGTCACCGGAAGAAAATGGTAGTGGCATTTGAGGTCAACCAATTCAATCGCCAATATTAGCGAATCCAGTGGCAATATTTTAATGCAACAAATTTTAAACTCTTGTGCATGGATGCCTCTTCAAAATGGTTATGATTTTTTTCAAAGATGACTTGCATTTTTTTTTTTAATTCAATTTAAAAAAATTGTAACGTGACTTTTGGCACGTGACCATTTTTATGTATGTTTTTGTTATTGTTGTTGTTGGAAAGTATTTAAGGAACAAATGGTTAAAATGTTTTTAAATTGACAAAAATAATTGGAATTATTTATTTTTACATAACAGGAGTGATTTTGAAAACAAATGACTGAGCATGATGCTTCTGTTTGAGAAGCTGTTTTCAAAAAAAAATGCCCTAAAAAACGTCAAAATGACAAAAAATGCGTTTTCGCGACTTTGCATTCGAATTTTTTGAAAACTATAATAGATTATAATAGATATTTTCAAATCTGTTAAATTTTAATATTTCTTAATGTTAAAAATGTTAAAAATATCATTTTTAAGAAATTTTAATTTTTTGGCCCCGGTGGACCTTTCTGTGGAAATGCCCATATCGAGCCCTTCCCGCGAAAATGGAGTAACCAACAAAAGCAAATTTTACAGGAGAACGTTTTTTTCGCGAGAACGCGTCTGAAATTCGCAGCAAATCTGGCGCTTGCGATATAATTGACAGGCTGATATCTCAGTAAATACGCAAGATAAAATTATGAAATTTTTTGTGTGGATGAGTTGGGTGATTATGAACATAATTGCATCAAAAACCGAAAATCCAAAAAAATGTTGGTTACGTCTTTTTCGCGGGAAGGGCTCGATATTTTATTTGTTTGTTTTAGAATATTCAATATAGTATTAAATACGAACCCTGGCTACTGGGGCCTTCAACTCGTTGTTTATTTGTATTTTAAGCACATGTATTTTATTTCTATTTTAAACATTTATTTATTGAGTTCCATTTCGTATTATTCTCAATTTTCATATTTATGCCAGAGTCTGGAGTAAGTGCAAAGTGAATCATCAGCAATCTCGAATTATTGTTATTATTACTCGTATTTAGTATTAATTTCTTTCTGTGCACTTCGTTATCGCGCTTCCAGTCGCGACGACACGACAAGGCCAAAGAAAATATAAATATGAAAATAATTAAAATAAAAATAAGCAACAAGTGCAAAACGAGTTAACTGAAATTAATGAAAGCAAATGGGTCTAATTTCATTATAAGAACAGAAGCAACAGCAACAGCAACAAAAACAACAACTCACAGCGGTCTACCTTTGCACTGGGGCATCAACGCCCACTCTCCGCCCACCGCCCACTTTTATTAATGGAGGCAGAGGCAAATAAAACGCATCAGCATTAAATTTGTTAAGCAACAAAAGCGTATTCACTTAACGATTATTATTTTTAGAGCAGGTGGCAGAGAGAGAGGGGGGGAGAGAGACGCTTCAAGTATTTAGGTCGCAGCAAAGAGAAGGGGAAGAACACTCTTGTTTTATAGTTCATTAGCTGTGCACACAGCCAGCCAGTGTTGGTAAACGCCACGCGGCGTTGTGCTGTGTTGTAAGGTCAGTTAACAGTTAACTGGGTTACGTCGAGGTTGAAAACTAAACTAGCACAAATCGCACATGGCGAATGGAATGAATACCTTATGAATGCCAGTGAAAACTACAAGTCATTCGCATGAATACAACTACAAATAATCAAAATAACCAACATCATCATAATGTTGGTAAACACATTAAAAAACCGAGCTGCGAGCAAAGAAAACTTTGCTGTTGCCACAATAATTCAAGGATGCAAGCTATGTACATACTGCACATGAATGTGTGTTCAAAATTGCTTATCCAATAATATAGCCAAGAGACATTTGTTAATCCGTAATACTAGCAGGTCACTCAATGTCTGCGCAATGAGGTCAGTTTGAGCGAGAATTTACCTAATTATTAATTTAATTTGGGCATGATTCGGTTTAAAAAAGAGTAGATATGAGTATTTAAATGCAGGAAATTTACTTCAAGTTATTTGGGAACCTTTGGTTGAAATTCTAATTAGAGCTGCTTAAACTTCGATAAATCGATATATTAATGATTCCATATTCAAAATCTCGATATATCTCTAATAATATTAAACTTTGGTACAGTTCATACGGGAAAATTTTCAAACAATATTTAACAAAAATTAAGTAAAATAAATAAAATTCTCAATTACTCTGATATCATTCAGTCAAGTTCAATATATAATTTGTATAATTCATTTAATTCACTCATTTGTTAAATAATTTATAATGCACAAACGTACATAATTTTTCTATCCCCATAATATCGATACATCTAAGATCCATATCGATATTGGCTCAAAACACCGATACTATTGATATTAACATCGATATTTTACAAGCGCTAAACTCCAATTTGTTTATTTTACTCGTTATTTAATTAAATTAATAAATAATCGAAATTGTTAGATGGCAAATTTTAATTCGGGATTGAATTTTTCTTGATTGATATTAGTCGAAACTTAAATAAATTAATTAAATTTTATTTTGGTACTACTTTTGTTGTATTGTTTAATTTTATTTTAATTTAATAATGATATATATTATATATATAATAATAATAATAAGTCAATTAGTTTTGATATTACAATTTTAATTTGTTTGCTTTTATTTCCAGTTTTTAGTTACTTGTAAAAGTTGCATTCCATTTTAGTTTTTAGTTCAATTTTTTAAATTCATATTTTAAATTATTATTTGTTGATTTACTTATTATTTATATTTAAATTATTAATTTATTATTTATATTTTGCTAATTAATTTAACACAATGTGATGCAAACTAATTGAAATTTTTGTTTTATTTTATCATTCACTTAATTGACACATTGGAAATCTCCATAAGTTTTCAGTTGTTTTCAATAAATTAAATATTATTATTAATTATTAATTAACTGTTTATTATTATTTAATTTGAATTGAAATTACCTTTTATCACAGAAATTAGCGGCGGCATTACAGAACTCCTTAGAATTTGGGCATTTAACTAATAATACTAGGCAGAGCGGAGATTGTTGCTGCTGCTGCTGCTGCTGATGATGATTGCTGCTGTTGTTGCTGCTGTTGCTGTGGTGATGTTGCTGCTGCTGATGATGGCTGTGGCTGCTGCTGCTGCTGCTGTGATGATGTTGATGTTGGTGTTGCTGTTGTGCAGGATGCGAGCAATTAAAGTGCTGCTGCTGATAATGAGAGGAGCAGGCAGACGAAGATGCAGATGCAGATGTTGAGGCTGAGGTGGAAGAGGAAGAGCTGCTGCTGCTTGTTGTTGCTGAGGTTGAGGCGTTGCTGTTGCTGCTGTTGCTGCTGTTGCTGCTGTGCTGCTGATGCTGCTGCTGATTGAGGTGGCGACGTATCGACTGATTGATGCGGTTCGTGATGGAGTTGGTCAGGGCGGAATGATGGCTATGCAGATGATGATGCGAGGACGATGATGAGCTCGGAGCCGCTGAGCTGCTGCTGGATGACGAAGTTGGCCCAAACAGGCGGCTGGCAATAATGCTGCTGCTGTTGTTGCTGCTGTTGTTGTTGTTGCCGCCGTTATAGTGCCTGTTGCCTGCACAGGCGCTGCTGCAGTTGTTGGAGGAGCTGGCGGAGGAGCTGGAGGAACTTTGTGCGCGCGTTAAAATGTGTTGCAAGTTGCTGTTGGCCGTGTTATTGTTGTTGCTGCTGTTGTTGTTGTGGCTAAAAGCTGCCTGCAATATGCTGCTGGGTGTTGCCAAATGTTGCGCCAGTGTTGCTGTGCCACTTCTAGTTGCTGCCGCTGCTGCTGCTGCAGTTGCTCCACTTTCGTAATTCAGGTGACCCAAATGTTGTTGCAAAACCGAAGGTGCTGCCGCTTGTTGCTGCTGCTGCTGCTGTGGCGTTGGCGGCGGCGTTGTTGCTGCTGCTGCTGCTGCTGGCGTGCTAATAGCAACAGCGTGTGGGTGTTGCGACGCTGACGCTGACGCAGACGCCGACGTCGACGCTGGCGCAGACAGCGACGATCTGCGCAGTAATACTGGAGGCGTTGATATCAGTTGCTGCAGGCGACTGCAATTGTTGCTGCTGCTGCTGCTGGCAGTTGTTGCGGCTGCTGCTGTTGCTGTTGCTGGCGTTTCGGCCAATACGCTGCTCAATGCGCCAATATTGGCCACATTTTGCGCTCCACTTTGGCAGCAACAATTATCACTTGGCTGTTGTAACGACTGTTGCTGCTGCTGCTGCTGCTGTTGTTGTTGTTGTTGTTGTTGTTGCTGCTGCTGCTGCTGTTGCTCCAAATTTACATCAACAACATCAACATCAACGACATCGATTTGCTCATTTTGATAGATTTCATGCAGGTTTCGCTTTTTCTTTATTTTCACATAAGGCTCAAACATTTTACGACACTGAATTAATTCAATTTAATTAATTTGATTTGCAATTTATATTAATATTATTATAATTTTTTCTTATAATTATTATATTTTCTATTGATATTATTATATTTGTATTAATATTATTATAATTATTAATGTTTGATTACTCAGTGTTTGGAAATTTTAGTTTTATATTTTTAAAAATTCTTTAATTTTTATAATTACATTTATTGTCGTTATTTGATTTGCTGTAGCTCGAATTTTTTATTCTTCGCACACGCACACTGACACAAAAGCACAAAAAACGTTTGCACATGCATATAAAATTTCTGAACTTGCTTGATTTTGTATTTGTATTTTTTTTAAAAACTTATCAAAAATTTTGATATTGGCCGTTTGCAGCGAAACTTTTGCTTTTTATGGTTTTTTTGATGTTGTATTTGTTGTTGTTGAAACCCTGCTCCACACGCCGTTTTTATTTTACTTTTTTTTATCAAAGCTCTGGCTGTTGTTGTTGTCGATGTAGCAGCTGCTGACTTTTTGAAATGTATCTTTAGCAGAACCAAACACAACCGCCGCGCTTGAAAGTTTGCGGAGAACTGAAACAAAGTTAAACGCAACTGAGCAAACGAACGGAACGGCCCGAGCGACTGCGCTGCTTGCGCTGGCTGCGCGCTGCCTCTGCTGCGGCTGCGACTGCGGCTGCGGCTGCTGCTGTCCGATTTCAATGGTACGTCGATTTTTGGTGTCGACGCCGACAGCGCTGCTGGCAGCGTTTCAGTTTTCGTTTCGTTTCGTTTTCGTACACACATACGCACACACAGCGACACCTACACACTCTCTTTGGGGCTTTTAGTAATGAGAACGAGAAAGAGAGAGGCGGCGGTGGGGCGCTTTGTGTGAGGTCGTATGGGAAAGGAAAGGAAGCATTGTCGACGGCGACACTGAACATACAGAAACAATAACAACAACAACTACAACAACAACAATGACCAACGAGCG
Organism: Hypselothyrea guttata; assembly: GCA_035045125.1. NCBI lineage: Eukaryota > Metazoa > Arthropoda > Insecta > Diptera > Drosophilidae > Hypselothyrea > Hypselothyrea guttata. The sequence continues at coordinate 1,047,979 of JAWNNJ010001579.1, forward strand.
CAACTGCAAAGAGCGAGAGAGTATTGACTGCGAGAGCGCATAATGCTGCGCGCGTGTGTCTGTGTGTGTGTGTATGTGTGCGTGTTAATACAGAACGGTGGAGGGGGCGAACGAGGCCATGGCATAATGCAAAGTGGTTGAGGGCGTGAGAGAGCGTGGAATGAGGGGGAATGGAACCGTAGGTCCTTCAAGCTGTTGATAAGCGGTAATCATTTAGTCACAGTGGCAGCACCAGCAGCGTTGCCAGCTAGTTTCAGAATTCAGTTTACGTTTATTATAAATATATTTAATAAATATTTTTATATTTAATGTACTACATTGATTTTTTTTTTTTTTTTGTAGTTTATTTGCATATTTGTTTTTAAATTAATTATAAAATAAACTAGAACAAAATAAAAAACCATATACGTATATATAGTACATCCATGCATAACAATAGTTGGATCGAAATAATCCTTAGGGATAAAAAAAATTACAAAAAAAATCAACCTTAGCAAGGACTACCGGTTTCAGATTTTGTCAAAATTATATTATGGTTTGGTTTCCTTTTACTTTGTCGCATTCGACACTATGCAAATTTGTTTTTAAATATTTTTTTGTTTTTAATTTTTTTTAAATTGAAATCTGATTGTTTCTGGCAACGCTGAAGAGCAGCAGCAGCTCTTCAATTGAGCCGCCGATGCTGCCGCTGCTGCTGTTCGATTTGGGCTTATCGGCGCTTCCTACTTTACATCAAAGCGGCAAAGGCTGCGGCTTCGATTGCACATATCGCTTGCCTATGCCCCTCTCTCTCTCTCCACCACTGTCTTTCTGTCTCTGCATGTGCTTGTTTGTATGCATGTGTGTATGTATCAAGAGTCAGGGGCGTTGTCGGGCAACGCATGTCACGACGAAGGCCCACCCAACTAGCAACAACAACAGCAGCCGGCTCTTCACTTCGCTTCACTTCACTTAATTTTGCTCTCTGACTCTTTACACACACGCACACACGCACACACACACACACACACTCTCTCGCTCCACTCTTCATCATGCCCACTCAACACATTCGTTACATTTATGGCCTGCAAATTAGCATTGGCCGCAGGGCCTCGGCTTCTGCTTCGGCTGCTGCTGCTGCTTCGTGTGTGTTCGTGTCCTTCGGCCTGGCAGCGCTGCTACCGTGCGTAACCTCAGACACTCAAGGCAGAGCCATCTGTTGCCCATTAGCCGAAACTACTGCGGCTCCAATGTGTGAAAATTTGACAGTAATGCCTCGTTTGCTTTGAAGTTGCGACGCAGCAGCGGCAGCAGCAACAACAACAACAACAGTGCTGAAGGTGTTGAAAGTTGAGCGAGAGTTGGAGTTGCGTTACTGGATAGACGCGTAGGAGAGACAAGGAAATGCAAGCGAAGCTGTTGCCACAATTGCAATTTTTGTGCTAAAAATTGTGTTTTTTTATGCTTTAAATATTATTATTTTATTGAAATTATTAATAATACAATATTAAATTATCTGAAAAATTGAAAAAAAAAAAAAAAAACAGTAGAATCCGGTTATAGCGACATTCAAGGGACCGACGATTTTACGTCGTTATATCCGGAAGACGCACTATCCGAAAAGAGCAAACAAAAAATTTTTTTTTTATTTTATGGATGCCATGTTCGTAATAGGTTTTAAAATAAAACAAATTAATTTTTTAATCAAAACAAAAAATTTAATACAGTAGTATCCGGTTATAGCCTCTTTCAAGGGACCGACGATTTTACGTCGTTATATCCGGAAGACAAAATCCATGATTTTGTTTGGCTCTTTTAGCATTGTTAAAGAAATCAAATTTTCCTCTTTAAAGTTTTTTTTTTTGTTCGACATGTCGCAATATCCGGTTGAATTGTGAAAAATCTCGTCGGTATAAGCGGTTTGACGTTAAAAGCGGAGACGTTCTAAGCGGAGGGCCTTTCATATAAGTTTGTATGAGGACCAAAAACCAAGCCATCGAGTTTTCGTCGCAATAACCGGACGGACGCTATAAGCGGCGTCGTTATAACCGGATTCTACTGTACTCCAAAAAAATGCAGAAATATTTTAATTAGTAATTTTTTCCGCACGTTTAATTGAAATAAAAAACTTGAAGAAAATTTAACTTAGTTAATGCTGAATTAAATCGTAATTTATTTTATTTTAAACCAAACCTTGAGCGGAATATGGTAGTACGACAAAACCTTTTGGTTTAACAGGCCATAGGAGCTTAATTATTTTTCTTGCATTGCAGTGGCAACCCTGTCGCACAGCATACAGGGTTGCCACTTGCGGAAGAGTCTGCCATTTTGTGCTAGGCTCTCTTCAAGATGTTCTCAACTTACACACAAGCTTACGTTCTACATGCGGCCCACATACGCACACACACACACACAAGCCACATAACCTTATAAGGTTGATCATTCATAGTTAAAGCTCGTTTGCATTGGTATAAGTGGCATTTATGTGTGTGTGTGTGTGTGTGTGTGTTTATGTTTAAGTTTATGTTTGTGATTGAAATCAAAGGCCATTGGACGTTCACTGACCTTTCGCCACTTCCTTCCTCTTCAATTGCGGAAATGTGACGCAACTGGTTCACCTTTTTCATAGTTTAAAACAATTTAGACCTCCCTTGGAATGATCAAGTAACGGCTACGCTAATAACGGTTAATATGCATACTATTTACAAATTCAACAAACTTTCATAGAACTTGAGTTATCGATAGACAGCTTACAGCCCTGACTATCGATAGATGGCAGCGCATGCACACGATTTACTTGACACTAATTTCCATAAATAAAAACAAAAACGACTTGAAATTCAAAATCGTAACGCAGCGCCCCCTGTCGCATGCATATGGCAACCGAACGCTGACAATAACCCAATTTTCACAGTGGCAACGCTGCTGTTGTTGTTGTTGCTATTGTTGTTATTGGACAGCGCATCAGCGCAGCGACCAAGGCAGGCAGCGACGCTGACCGCCAGCTGCGCGTCGACGTCACTTGACTTCAAACTCAATTCCCATACTCTTCAAAAGTTTCTACCTTTGCAGCTTTGAAGCTGAAGCAAGCGCAAGCACATGACAATGAGCTGCAGCTGCTGCGCGCCCGCCCGCCCACTCTCTTCCATTCTTCCACTCTCTCTCTCTCTCTCAGTTGATGTGCTCTCTTTAAACTGGCGTGGGCAGCGCTGCCAGTGTTGCCAGAAACAGCTAGATTTGCAAACTAATTATAGCTAATCAAAATAACTTCAAGTACACATGAAAAACAGAATAAAATGCTTAAGTAAAATAAATAAATAAAATAAAACAATTAAATTATAAAATAAATAATAAAAAAATAAATTATTATTATATATAAAAAGAAATATATTATTTTTTGAAAAATAAATAAATTAATTAAAAACAATTAAATAAAAAAGTAAATTTATAAAAAACAAATTATTTATTTAGAACCTGTACTTCATAAAAGTACCAAAGGGTGTATTAAGTTAGTGCAAATGATACATATCGCTCGTTTACCAGAAGAGTGTCATAACTCAAAAAAGTGCGTTTCGAGCTAAACGCGTTTAAAGTTTTCAAGCGCCGTGTATCTCTATAGAAGGTGGAGCGACATATTCTCTTCTCACGCAGTGTGTATTGAAGATGGAATAATGAAATTTTGACACAAGATAGATTAATATCCAACGAACATTACTGCATCATTAACTCAAAAATCGCGTTTTTTTGAGTTATAACACTCTTTGGGTAAACGAGCGATATGTGTAACAATCAGAGGGAGGCGTGGCAGAACCCACAAAGCATGTATGTATGTATATTCTTGGTCAGGATGACGACTAAGTCGATATAGCCATGACCATCTATGTTCGTCTGTATGAACACCTATGTAGATCTCGCATTTTACTATCCTATATTGTACGCTGATAAGGTTTGTTTTAGATTTCTTATATCGCCCTCCTTCCCCCTATTCCACACAAACCACAAAAAATCGTATACTATCGTATACCGTTCTATCATAGAATAAATGTATGATTAGCACTAATTCTAAAACCCTCTAGATTGGCAACGCTGCCCGGCCCGTCGCTGTTGCTGAGGCTGACGAAAGTGTTAATTGATTTTAGTGGCTTGGGAGAGACGACTTAACTGGCGATCGCAAACCGTCTAATAAAAGTTAATACACACATGCAAAACGAGTGGAACGAGTTACAAAAACACACACACACAGCTAACCACAAAGTCCCAAATAATAGCCAAATAATATCCCACTAAATGCCCAAAAACAAATTCCAAATTTTTAATCCCAATCGGAGAGGTTTTTTTCTCTCTAACTCGTGGGATAAGACTTCCGCACTCGTGCCGTGTGCCCAGAGTGAAACTTTGCGAGTCTGTTTTATTTTGTATTTTGTATTTTTTCCGTTTTATTTTATTATTATTTTCTTTTCGTAATCACCTTTGCAGCAATTGCCGTTTTGGTTGCAGCGCTTTGTAGTTGTTGTTGTTTGTTTGTTTCTCTGCCACAGCTTTTGCTTCGTCTCATTTCGTTTCTTTTTTTTTTTTTTTTTTGTTTTTTTGGCTTGTTTCTTCTCGCTGTTTTCTAATTTACATTTCAAATTTTCACAATACTTTTGCGGCCATTCGTTCATGTAACAAAATGTGAATGATTAGGGAAGCAGCGGGCAGAGAGAGAGGCGGGGAGGGGAGCAGGCAGCGGGCAGCCGGCGTCGCTTTCCGCATTCATAGAAATTTGTGGTTCATATTGGGGCACAATGTAAGCGCAAGGTGTGGCAACGCCTACGACCTGACAAATATTAGCGTTGCCACATAATCAGGTCGAATATAATTTAAATTACGATAGCAGGTTATCGATAGCAATATTTAAATTTAATGAATCTATCAAAACAATATATTCAGAAAATGTTTTTTAATGTACTAGTTTGACATGTCTGAACATGCCAGAAAGCTTTCGAGGCAAAGCTAGCAATATTGTTTCCTAAATAACTTCTGCGTTTATTATCAGATTTTAAAACGCTTTCAGGATATATAAATATATTGGTAGAAAGTAGTATATATTCTGAATAATAACCTTTTATGTTCAATATTATGCTTGTTATTAGGTTTTATTCTTTAGTTCCTGAGATTAACACGTTCATCGAAACAAATAGATATACAGACAGACGAATGGATATGGCTTTATCGACTCAGATCATCAAGAATATATATATATTTTTTATATTCTGCACTCATTGAAAAATGGAAAAACCAGGGTTAATTTTGGTCTACCACGTCCCATTTTGCCCACGCTTGGTTGTCTGTTTAAGCTTAGTACTCTGATAGTTTCAATTTTTCTTTTTCTTGGAGCTATAGTTTGATATTTGTATTATAAGAATTATAAATATTTCGAATAAAGTATCTTTAAATTTTAAATTACCAAACAAAATTTAATTTTTAGCTCCCTAACTGCAATACTTCGAGAGTTCCGTTAGCTTACGCTTACAGATTTATGCATGTAGTATATGAGATTATTTTAATCAACTATCGGCAATGCCCGTGTTTTGCAATAAAGAGCACGGGGCTTAAGCTATTATCTACAGCTACTAATAACTGTCCGTCCGTCGATCTGTCGATCTGTCCGTCTGTCTGCTCTGCGCGTGCGCCCCAATCGAAACTACAGTGCGCGAAATATGTAAGTAGGACAACATGTTTTTAGCTATAACAAATAAACCGTTTTGTAGAAATTTCAAAACCAAATTTTTATATAATCTTTAAGAATGTACTAATTACTTAAAAAGATAAAAAAACAGTTAAAACTTTACTACACTTAAAAAAAAAATTAATGAAAATATCTTCTAGCGAAATAAGTAAGTAGGTCAAATTTGAAAATTTTGGTGTAAATCAAAAAAACAGTGAATTATTTAATTTTTTTGGATGGGATTATTATAAACTAAATATCCTTTAGAGTTCAGGACCTTCAAAAGACATCCTGGCTGTGATTTTTTTTAATATTGATGCATTTTTATGTGTTTTTTAGCCTTTTTTTGAATAATAGCTTTTTTTTAGCTGTTTAAAGGATAATGATTGTGTCCTGTTTTTATAAACAAATTGGAATTCGATACCCCAATGGTTTCCAAGCAGATTTCAATCTGCACTAATCGCTGGCTACTCCAGAGGAGGGCTTTTCTTCTTAAAAAAAACGCATCCTGGCGACTTTCAGTGTGCATTAGTGCATTATCCTGCTGAAAATCCATAAAAAACCAATTGATTATCCTTGCCAAATGTTAATATAATTAGTCCCTACAGTTACAGATCCTTTTCGCCATTAGTTATATGTGTTTAATAGCACATAAAAGTCATTACATTATACCCGAGAGCAGCGCATATCAGTAAGGACCCTCAATAGGAGTTTCTCCATACAAGGACCTTTTTGGGGCACCGAAAACTATTTGGTCCATCTAAATTCAACATATTGATCACACATTTAACAATTTTCTACTCAAAATCCCAAAATTTTTTTTTTTTGAAAATTGTGATAAGGCCGTTTTGTACGTGAGCAGTAGTACCGGTTAAAGGACATTTATTCCATACAAGACATTAACCGACCTTCATAAAATTAGTTTTGTTCGAAAGGTGGATATTCTTATATCTAAATTAAATCGAATTTAAGAAGCGCTGACGATCTGATTAGCAGCAAGAAATTAAATTCCCTTTTTTGTCGCGGTTTTTAACTAACGTTGGGTACCAAAAACAGGACCTACACTTTAAGTTTATGAATCCTTAACAAAATTTTTTTTTAAACTTGTTCCTACCAATATTGCTTGCAGTTTTCCGTATTATGCTGCTTGTTTTAAAAAGCGCAAATATTTTTTTTTTAATTTTTTTGTCAATTAAATGGGTAAAATTCAACATTTCATACAAAAAATAATCCTTGAAAAATCCTTGAACAACAAAAAACATAATTTTTAATTAAAAATAATTTATTTCAATTTATTCTATGCATTTAGATAAAAAAAACATTAAATTTCATAACATAAACTAAGTAAATGCCATATGCAAGTAATTTGACCTACTTACTTATTTCGTTCGGTAGAGCCAATGCTTGTGCATAAAATTGAAATTAACGGACAAACGTAACGGTACTTTTTCAAAATTTTTTGTTTTTTTATCGAGTACAATTCAATTAAATCAAAATATAGAAAGATAATTGTATACATTGTTTTTTAACAGCAAGGAAATCATTTCAAATTGTTGTCCTACTTACTTATTTCGCGCACTGTAGTTCAGTGATAATTCATAAAACAATTTTAACTATTTTTCGTATCGATGTGTTTTCATTTTTTGGTTATTTCACTTAATTTTTTTCGTAACCAGTTTGCAGTGTGAACGGTTGTTACTTTTGTTGTTGCATTTGGGTTGTTTTAGGCCGGGGAAAAGTGTCGAAAAAATGCGTGGCGTGAGTTAAAGCTTGCCCTTGGCTTGGTTTAATGCTGGTTTCAGCGATTATACAATATCCGACCGACCTGAAAGTGTGAATATTTTGTTGAAAGAAAATATTTGGCTCTGTGTTTTCTTGGGTTTCTCTTTTTTTTAATTTACTTCAACCATTTCCTTTCTATTCACTGTTCATTTAAACTATTTCACTATGCGAAAATGTAACGCTTTATGCCATACAATTTGTCCTTGTGTCTGAATAATCCATTCAAGTAACAATAGAACACCCAGGCAGTATTGACTCTCCACACAGGGTGTCAAAATAGGGCCCTTTGCAGGTTTCCTTTATCCTTCTGGGTGGGCAGTTTAATTATGAAAGCAGAAACCACAAGACAATACTTAAGACGGCTCTACGAGGTAGGTGCCTAGGCAAATACCAGAGCCGACTTCCCACAGCGTTTGTTTACGCTCATTAAGCATCGAACAGAGGAGAGGAAAGGAGAGGAGCAGCTGGTACCGACCTCAGATCACCTGTATATGGTCTCTCCGTCTCCTTGTTTGTCTGTGTGTCTGTGTGTCTGCCTGTCTGTGTGTGGCCTATGCCCGGTCCTATTCTATTCTGTTTTATTCAGTTCTGCTGTTCATTGACTTCTTCTCCGTTCTTTCTCTTTTTTCTATTACCATTATGCCTCAATGGCAAATAATTCAATCTTCGCTCTGCTCTTTTGTGATGGATGTTGTCCCTGCTGACTGATGGATTGAGCTCTTTAGAGACGTTTCGTGTGATAGCTGGAGCAGCATGCAAAGAGCATTTCGACTCTCTACAGTGGCAACTCTATGTGAAGTCTGAGAGGCAATTAATTTGTATAATTTATGTTAATATTAAGAGTTAAAAAATTAACTCTATATCTAAGGTGAAATTCGATAATATGGGAAAATTGTCGTTTTAGGGATTTGCATTATTGCATATCTTGTGTTTTCGAACAAATATATAATATAAAACCTCCAGAACGGATATATAATTTCCAAGTAAAATTTCGGATATTTAATTATTATTCCTTTCCGTTCCCAACAAAAGATTCAGATATATGGATAATTGTTCTCAAAGAGGATATGTTGGGAATATACCAAGAAAATTTAACTAAAAAACTTGAAAATATATGTTCTCAAAAAGGATATGCAAGTCTTTGGTATTAACAAGATCTCCGGCGAATTAAAAAAATTCTTACGAATTTGGCTATAAAAGCATTTCTCCTACTACATTCTCAGTAGGTTGCCAAACAGTTTGGTGATTATTCAGAGCCTACAACTAGCTAAACTTTGATCTGATCTGATCTGATCTGAACAATTCCTTATAGACAGGTCCTACTGTCGAGACACATGTGTATGTGTATGTGTCTGTATCTGTATCTGCGGCTAGGCTAATTTGAAGTGCGTGCGTGCGGGACTTTGTGTGTGGCCTGTGCCCAACGTCGTCGTCGTCGTCGTCGTCGCCAGAGAATCAGCTACCTGTGCAACCATGCTGATACAGGCTGATACTCGGCTGAAGAGTCGCGGAGCGGAGTCTGTGTCTGAGAAGGTAGGCAAACACACTTAAATCAAATGCTGCGCCTCGCATGCAGTCAAAGGAAGCTATAATACAATTTTTAGACCCTTAACTTAAAAAAGTTAAAAGGGTCTATTAAGTTAGTACAAAGAGGAGATGTGTGTAACACCCAGAAGAAGGCGTGGCAGATTCTACAGAACGACAAACTAAGTCAATATAGCAATGTCCGTCTGTCCGTCTGTATGAACACTAAGATGACAGCAACTATAAGAGCAAGAGACATCATATTCGGGATTTAGGTTCTCCTATTCCGTAAGATTTTGGATACCTCCTCCCCTTTCCCAGCAAATCGCAAAAAAGCGCACCTACCTAGATCTCCTACCTAATAGATCTCACAAATCTTAAGCAGCCACAATATTAAAGCTTGACTAGACATCACAATCGGATAAGAAACAGCGAAGATATGCATACGCTTGTAGCTCTGTGTGCATGTGCCTCTGATTGTGTTTGTTAGTACGCAAAGTAAAGGGTCTCCTTCTGTCGGTTACGTACGACTGCATCTGATCTACACTGTCCGAATTTTTTTTCGTATTTATATTTTTTTAATAATTTAAATGAGTAAAAAAATCAAATTGAAAACAGAAAAAATATCAAGAAAAATGCCACCAAAGTTGCGGATGTTGTGGTGTGTTCTTTATGTGTGTGGCAAGTGTGTTCTGTGTGTGCGTGTGTGTGTGGCAAGTGTGTGTCAAGCGCAGACGCAGAGCCTAAGCACACACACATGAGAGCCGACCTCGGCCTCGGCAGCGGCAGCAGCAGCAGCAGCACCTAAACCATGAGCGGAGGAGCCACACACGAATTTCTGTACATTTTTTTTTGAAATTTTTTCTCTTCACATTTGGCAGCAGCGTTGGTGGCCATCGCCAACGTCGCCGTCGCCGTCGACGTCGCCTTCGGAGCCAACGTCGGAGTCGCTGCTTTTGTCTCAAACTGAGCCTCATCAGCCAGAGCCACTGTATACCATAATTCTTAAATGTTTTTATTTATGTTCTGGCTTTCTTTTGTTTTTGTCTTTTTTGTATTTTTATTGCCTTTCGCTAAACGCACTTAATTGTTTTTTATTTTTATTTGTTGTTATTACTAGAAGCAATCAAAATATTTTTTTCTTTTTTCTTTGCTTCTGCTCTTTTTTTTCGTTTTCATTTCAATTTCGCATTCTGTCGTGCTTGGGATCGAAATTTGTTGACCTTTGTTGGGGCGTGTGGCTTAGATGTCGCCCATTAAATGCGAACAACAAAAGCCGCTTACCCTGAAGGGTTCTTATCTGGTAATTGGTTGTAGAATTAGCGGCAACAGGTTGTTGTTGTTGTTGTTATTGTTTTAGCCACAGTTGAGTAATTTGAGGTCTACTCTTAAATTTGTACCCACATTTAACGACTTTGTTTTACAATATTTCAAAGAAAACTGAGCTCAAGTTGGGTGTTTCCTATTTAAAGCAGATTCTTGAAATTTGATTAGTTAAATTCATCCTTAAGACTTGGCTAGCACTTTAAATTGAAATCGGATTCAATTTACTTGATTCTAAAGGGTTAAGTAGGTTTAAGTACCTTTTTTAAGTACAGTTGCTTAAAAGTTTCAGATGCATAAGCAGGTAGTATTACATAAGTAACCATTTTAGTAACATCTGGATATTTATTTGTGAAATTTGAAATGTTCCTAATTAAGGATGATTAAATATGTAAATATGATATACAAATAATTGAATGATATGGTACAACATATTTTATAAAGAAAATACCGAATTTGCGCTCTCTAAACTATAAATTTGTTCAGAGGAATACACAAATTAATTAATAAATTATTAACATAATTATAGCAGATTTTTGTTATAAATATATATATTTAAATAGTCTGATAAATAAGATGCCGAAAGGGATAATAGATTGATAAATTATGGAGCATATTTTTGTACAGTTTATAACTTCAGCTATTTACAATTTTTTGCCTTTGAGTTCGATAAGTAAATAGATAAACTAATCATAAATTTCTCATAAATATATGCCCGATAGAAACACCGATTATGAATAAAAACTTTAAGGTTTCTTAAATTTGTTTGCAACCTTTTCACAAACTCATAGTTCCCTCTAGTAAAGTAATAGCTACATTATTTTGTATTATGGAATAAATAAAATAAAATAAAACTTATTGGAGTTAAATAATAGCTTCAAAAAAGAGACGTCAGATTAACAAGATTTGGAGTAGGTACAGTTGAGCTATCTCTATGCCATCTGAGCCATGGGCAGAGCTAATTGGCCAGCCCAAAATGTTTGTGGTAGCTCCATATAGCGGTGGCTAAACTTATAAGCAAACTTTCAAATGAGCTGCTAATCAGTTAGCTTCAGGGCCAAAGAAAACTTGAAAAGAAAAATAAAGACTGAGAAACGGAGTAAACATGCGAATGAAATGTAGATAAAGCGACGGATGCAGGGGACAGTGCGGGAAGGGGGGAAGGGAGGAGAAGACGCGGCTATAAACCATCCCAGCGTCAAGGCCCAGTTAAGAGAGCTGCGTGACAACAACAAGCAGCAATTGGACAGACTATGGAGTTTCGATTCACTTTTGCTTGCTTTTTTTTTTTGGTAAGAGTTGGCCCCGAAATAGGTGTGTGTGTGTGTGTGTGTGTGCGACGCCCTAAATGAAGACAAATTGTAAATAAACGTAAATTTTTCGTCGTCGAAAACTGAAAGAGTGAAAACTGCGCAGACAAACATTGAGCGCAGTCCCAACCAAAACCAACTGTAATAAAAATAAATCCAAAAAGTGCCACAAACTAAAAGGCGAATTACATAAAAAATAAAAGAAAATACGAAATGAAGATGAAATGAATAAGCAAACAGCACAGAAATGCCTACATATTGCTCAGACAGATATGAACATTAAAATACAATTTACAACAAATAATGGACAAGACAAAAAAAAAAAAAACTATACCAAAAGATTTCAAACCAAAATGCGGGCGACGTCGCTGCTGTTACGCACAAGTTGTAAAGTTGTATACACACACACACATACATACACACATACAGACACACTTATAAGCTTTTGTGGTGTGTGTAATTAAGCGAAATTAGGGCGGCCCAAAAGGCGCACGCCAAACAGTTGGCCAAGATGGTAGCAAACCCAGTCGAAACGCTCGAAAATTGTTTTTAAAAGCATCGCTCATATACCCCGTTTTTTTAAGGCCAACGGGGTATGTCAAGTGGGTAAGCAAACTTCCATTTTTTACTTGAATTTGGTAAAACGGTATATATTTATTTTCTTTTTTCTTTAATTTGATTTCATATTTTAATCTTATTTTTTCCCCAGATTTTCTCAACTTTTATTATTTTAATTTCTATTTTATTATTTTTAATTTTAATTTGCAATTCAATTTTTCTTGGCCGACAGGTCGACTTTTTAAATAAATAAATAGTTATGAGCCACAATTGCTCATTTTTAGACCCTGTACTTTAAAAAAGTAAAAGGGTCTATTAATTTAGTGCAACTGACAGATGTATGTAACAGGCAGAAGGAAGCGTGGTAGACCCCACAAAGTATATATATTCTGACTCAGGACGACGAGCTGAGTTGATTAAGCCATGTCCGTCCGTCCGTCTGTCCGTCTGTCCGTCTGTCCGTCTGTCCGTCCGTCCGTATGAACACCTAGATCTCAGCAACTAAAAAAGGTAAAGACACCACCTTTCCGGATTAAGGTAGTCAGCTAATGCAAGCAGATCAAGTTTGTTTCAAACTTTTGATAACTCGCCTCCTTCATCCGCGAATCATCAAAAATCTACACCTACCTCAAAAATCTCGAAAACTATAAACGCCACAGCAGCCACAATAATTGCGCTACAGACTTCAAATTTGGCATGTACGTAGTCTATGGTATTCTCCACCGATGCTAATAATTTATTTATGATTTGAATTGGAAATAGCGAAGATAATGCAAGAGACAATTTTTTTCAAAATGCATGGATGTGCCACTGCAGTCACAATAATAAAGCTAGAGACTTGTAATTTGAAATGTACGTAGCCTATTGAATTATCCATCGATGCTGTAAATTACATTACAAACGGAGAAGAAACAGCGAAGTTATGCAGCAGTAAATTGTTTTATAAATGTATGTTAGGGCCACTACAGCCACAGTTTAAAAGTTATAGACTTGGGATTTGGCATGAACGCAGCCTATGGCATTATTCATCAATGCTGTGAATTATTTTACCAACGGAAAAGAAACAGCGAAGATAGCGCAAACAGAGCAGCCACCTAGATCTTGCAAACTATAAGAGCTAGAAATATCATTTTTTGGTATTTATGTTCTCCTATGCAGCCATCAGATCAAGTTAGTTTGGGTTTTTTGATAACCTATCTCATTCCTCCGCTAACCGTAAAACAAATCTAGAAACAGTTTACAGTTTTAAAGCTTCAATTTTAAAGCTAAAGATTTGGGAAATGGCATGAACGTAGTCTATGACAATCTCCATTCATGCTGTGAATTACGTTACGATCAAATAAGAAACAGCGAAGAAAACAAAAAGTACAGGGTCTCCTACAGTCGGTTGCGTCCGACTGTAGCTCCGTCCTTACTGGTTATATGTCCGATTAGTCGATGGAGCCATTTCATAAATTTATTTAATGCTTTATGTTTTGGTTGAGTTTTTTTTATGAGATTAAATTAAATTAAACTTTTGTCTACAGATATCTGAATTTCAAACTTGAATTATATTTTAACTTTAATTAATTATTAATAAATTATTAATTTATTTATGTCGACCGTATTTATTTGACACATAATAAATAAATACATTTAAATTAAATAGGCACAAGCATTTTATTTAGTAAAAATAAATAAAATTGCATTGAAAAAATTATAATCACAATGTGGGATAATTGTTAAATTGTTGTTGAATTAATTTAGCAATTTATTTTGCTTTTATTTTTACAACAAAGACTTGTCGCATAAAAATAAATGAATTAATTTAATAAAATTGTGTTATCTTTTTTAATTTTTTTTATTATTAACTCAAAATTGTATTTAATGTATGTATGTATTAATTTTATTTATTTTATTCATTAAATACAATTTTGAGTTAATAATAAAAAATTAAAAGATATAACAACATTTTATTTAATGAATAAAATAAATAAAATGAAACTGAGCAAATGTTAAAAGATAAAATAGATTATATTTATTTATAGATTGAACCAATAATTTCTATTATAAGCATTTAGCATTACAGGGTATGTTTAAGTGCAGCTTATTAGCTCGTGCGCTGTTCTTATTTGCTGAAGTTATAGTTTTCGAAAAGGTTTCTTTACGCCGAAGATGTATCAGCTTATAGAGATATACGAAAAAAGAAAGCCACAAAGCGTTGCCAAAATTTGTGGAGTTCAAGCAGCGGCAAAGATAGAGAGAGGGGCAGCGGGGGAACGAGGCAACGGCAACTAAGCCGAGACGAGTTGTTGTTGTTGTTGTGCGCTTATTACGTCGCCTGCGCCGGCAAAAGCTTGTGGCTTGGCGCGCAGTCGTGCCCCCTTTTTTTTGGCCATGTGACGTCGCTGCTGCTGCCGGCGTCGCTGCTAAAAAACGTAGTAAAAAAACGTGTCGCGCTTGTTATGTAATAGCTTCAACGAACGAGGCGGCGACGCTGACGCTGGCGTTGGCTGCGCTGTCGACGCAGCTGTTTCTTTTTTGTTTGTCATTTGTTGTAGTAGACGTTTTCTTTTATTTTTATTTATTACAATTTTGTTTTTGTTTCTATTAATTTTTTTTGGTGTTGCCAAAATATAAAATAGCGAATGCAACTTGCAACTTGCAGCAACTGCAACTGCAACTGTGTGGCGCCCACAGTCCGCTCTAACGTGCTCTCTCTCTCTCTCTCGCTCTCTCTCTTTTGGCTCTCACTCTGTCTTTGTCACACGCTCTGCATCTCTGTCAGTCGCGCTTGTTTATAATTTGCTGCGCTTTTTAAGCGCATGGCATAAAAAAGAGGTGAAACTAATTTTTTGTGAGTGTAGAGTATATATGCACATATATTTGGAAGTTTGACTTGTTATACCCTGCACTTATAGCAACCGGGTATTTATATTTATGTGTTTAATAGGTGTACAATACTTTCATTTATGTTTCATAATGTAATTGTTGTAAGCATTATTATTATATTATCGCTATATATTGCATTAATTTGTTATTTATTTATTTGAATTGAATATACCATCATTATAAGAATTTAATTTAATTATTTATTTAAATGTTAATAATGTTTTAAATAAAATAAAATTATTTATCAATGTGCATTAAAATATTTGCAAACATTTATGTATTAAATGCAGCTCTGCAATATTCATTGTTTTAAATAATAAGTGTTGATAATCCTGAATTATATCAAATTTTCAATATCCGATCCTTTTTCTCCGCTAATGGGGATGTTCAGCTATGCGCCAAACCAGGCAGCGCATCACAGCTGGCAAAGAAGCTGAAGCTACAAAAGAGAGCGGGGCTTGAAGTTTGTCGCCCTGCGCTCTCTCATTCGTCGCTTGGCAAAGCTGCGGCTGCAGCTTATTGTTTCATTTCAATTCTTAATGCACTCACTTCTTTTTCGTCGATTGTCGCGATTATACGTAAAGGGCCAAGCACATCGGCTTGCCGCCAAATATACGTCTATACTTGCAAAAAACTCTCGTGTTTAATTATTTAAACAAGGTGCTGGCAAAAACTCTTGCTCTAGCCGCAACATAATTTGGTGACCCCGACGTGATTATTATTTGAATAATCCGTTTTAATATATCGCGTTCGTTTTTAGTGCAACGATCATACATAACCACATACATTTGGTTATATGTACATAGTGAACCGTTTGATCGGCTTGCACAAACCCACCACCGCGCACGCGCTCAACTAGCTATCGCCGTTTACTTGCATTCTCCGTTCGTTCGCTCGCGATAAGACAGCTACTTCTTGCACAAAATTGCAAGTGCAATCGAAGAACAATGTCAAACGAAGAAGCAAATAATGTACAGTCGCAAAGCAAAGTGAAATTTCTTAAACGCAAAGTCAATGTACTTTGGGAACGTGCAAAGCGCATTGAAAGTGAAATCAGTGATGACAAAATAGCTAATTTGTCAAACGTGGACATAGAAACAAAACTAAAATTATTATCTATAACAAAGGATGATTTTATTTGTTCGCATAATACGCTCGAAGACCTTGACTACAGTGAAATTGGCAGCAAATTACACGATGATTTCTTTGAACTTGTAATTGCCGCTGAAGTTCGTGCTAAATCATACATTCAAAGGCGTCAATCTGAGCAGCCGCCGAGCTCTACATTTCGACATGACGAGTCAATGGAGAGGCCAACAGTAATCATGGCAAATCGTACGCGTGTTCCAGAACTAAAGCTGCCAACATTTTCGGGTGGTTATACGGAGTTTGCTGATTTCATGTCCATGTTTACAACAATCATCGACAGGGATGCTGAATTGTCAAGTATTGAGAAACTCCAACATTTGAGATCCTGCTTGCAAGGCCCTGCCTTGGATGCGATCAGAGCGTTGGAGATCTCATCTGCAAATTATGCCGTTGCTGTAGACTTGCTTAAAAAACGTTTTAGTCACAAACGTCTTGTATTTCAGGCTCACATCAGCGAGATTTTGGGGCTTGAGAGAGTGGAGGTGTCGTCTACGGGCAAGCTGCGTCAATTTTCGGACAAGCTTAATGCACACTTGCGCGCATTGCAAGGAATGGGCGACGAAACTCAAATAGCTGGATGCATGATTGTGTACATGCTGCTGCAAAAGATGGACAATGCAACTCAGGCCAAATGGGAAGAGCATGTATCCATGAGTGAGATACCATCGGTTGCTGAGTTCACAGCATTTCTGGAGTCGCGTTGCCAGCGTTTGGAAACCATGAATCATGCCACAGCCACATACGCGCTTGGCAAGCAGGTTGGAAAAATCAACAAAATTAACAATAGTAGAAGTTCACTTGTAGCAACCAATAACGTTAATCCTGTTTGCATATTTTGTGGAAATCAAGGCCATCACATATACTCATGCACCCTTTTCGGCAATCTTTCACCGTTGCTTCGGATGAAAGAAGCAAAGAAGCTTGATCTGTGCCTTAATTGCTTGAGAAAAGGCCATCAAGTGCGTGCATGCAAGTCCAGTGGCTGTCGCACATGCAACATGAAGCATCATTCACTATTGCACTTCAATTCGGCCAACGCATTGGAAATGCCGAGTGTGGATCAACCTGCAGCACAATCTACTGCAGCTGTTAAGCCGCCTGCATCTAGCTCTCTCATTGCCCATAATCTCAATAGTGATGTAGTTCTATTAGCCACTGCAGTCATCCTTGTACGGAATCATGCCGGATCTCTTGTACCGTGCCGTGCTTTACTGGATTCCGGTTCGCAGATTCATCTGATTACGACGAGCTTCGCGCAACAACTACAATTGAAAAGGACGAAGTCGACCGCTACAGTGTCAGGGCTAGGCGATGCCAAGTTTGCCTCTGAGGGTAGCACAGTTTGCCTTAGTCTGCAGTCGCAAGTTTTGGATTACTCTACAAATATCGTGGCTCTAATTGCTCCAAGAATTACTGATCATCAACCTAGTTTTTCTGTCAACATTGCAGACTGGAACATCCCCAAAAATATACGATTGGCTGATCCGCAATTCTACAAGTCTCAACATATTGACCTGCTGATTGGAGCGCATCTATTCTTTGACCTTTTATCAGTTGGCCAGATTAAGTTGGCGCCAGGATTGCCGATACTTCAGAAAACGCGCTTCGGCTGGATCGTATCTGGAGGAGGTCGTCAATCAAAGGGAATGGCATTGGTCGCAACTGATAACTCATCTAATACTGAGGAAGCGCAACATGAAAGGATCGATCTATTGCTGAAACGATTTTGGGAAATTGAATGTTGTCACTCAGCATCATCGAAGATCAAACAAGAGGATATCGATTGCGAAGAGCATTTTAAGTCCAACTATTCTCGCCTGCCGTCAGGAGAATTTGCAGTTAAAATGCCCCTCAAGCGTAATATGGATGTTTTGGGAGATTCGTATACTCAAGCTTTTAGGCGTTTTCTTAATTTGGAGAAAAGGCTGGATCGTCATCCGCAGCTAAAGGCACAGTACTCCGCATTCATCAAGGAATATCGAGATTTGGATCACATGTCGTTGGTGAGCTCCGAATCAAAGAATCTTTGCCGATTTTATCTACCGCATCATTGTGTCCTAAAGGAGGACAGCACAACTACAAAACTCAGAGTCGTATTCGACGGCTCAGCATCAACATCGACCGGATTCTCGCTAAATGACATTCTTATGACAGGACCAACGATACAACCCAAACTGTTGCATACATTGCTGCGTTTTCGAACCTTTCGAGTGGCATTGACAGGCGACATCTGTAAGATGTATAGATGCGTGCGCATGTCTGAGCCCGACAGCTATCTGCAATGTATCCTGTGGAGAGATTCATCGAATGAAGCCATACAAATCTTCAAGCTCGACACAGTGACATATGGGACAAGGCCTGCAGCATTTCTCGCTATTCGATGCATGCAACAACTAGCCAATCTCGAAGAAAGCTCATTCCCCATTGGATCAGCTATACTTAAGCGCGATTTCTACGTCGATGATTTAATGACTGGTGGAGACTCTGTGGAACAAGTCTCTGAAATAATGAAGCAAACATCGCAACTATTGGAAAGAGGCAAATTTCAAATTCGAAAGTGGTGCTCCAATGTCCCAGAATTGCTGGATGGAGTTCCTAGCCAGGATAAGGAGAAACTCTTGAAATTCGACGATGGAAGAGACTTTACAAAGGCGCTTGGACTATCGTGGGACCCCGCCTCAGACGAATTCATATTCTCTGTCTTGCCTAAGCACTTGTCTTCTAGGCCAACCAAGCGCGCCCTGCTGTCCACAATTGCTCGTTTTTATGACCCGCTTGGTCTTATCGGGCCTATAATAACCAAGGCAAAAATCTTTTTGCAGCTCTTGTGGAAGAAGCAGCTTCACTGGGATGAAAGTCTACCAATTTCTCTAGCTTCTGCATGGCTCACATTTTGCGAAAATTTGACAGAATCTCAACGCTTTGTTTTCCCACGTTTAGCTCTTTTTCCAGATTCTGATGTAGAAATCCACGGTTTCTGTGATGCTAGCATTCACGCCTATGGAGCATGCATATACGCAGTATCGAAGGATAATGGTGAATTACATGCGCATCTGCTATGCTCAAGATCTCGTGTAGCCCCTCTCAAGGCCCTTACAGTACCAAAACTGGAACTTTGCGGAGCGGAGCTACTTTCGCAGCTTATCAACGAGGTAGCAGGCATGCAGACATCTAAACGGAGGTTCTACTGTTGGTCAGATTCGACAACCGTCTTATCTTGGATTCGAAATGAACCTGCTCAATTTAATATTTTCGTGTCAAACCGATTGACAACAATACAGAAGCTGACATCGCAAATGGAATGGCGCTACATTCCAACCAAATTGAATCCAGCAGACATCTTGTCAAGAGGAGCTCTTCCAACAGAGTTGTTGCAGTCTCAATTGTGGTTCCATGGGCCAGCCTTCTTGCTTGAAGACGAAATTACCTGGCCATCAACAGCGCTTCCAAATGCGCCATTACTGGAACTCCGCAGAAGAGTACTGCTGGCAATATGTCCATTTGTAGACGCAACGCAGGGGCATAAATACGCAAACAGTTTTTACAAACTGCAACGCACATTTGGCTACATTCACAAATTTCGGCATCAGGTGAAATCATTTGGACTAACTGTTGCTGATATTGCAGGAGGCACTCTCATTTTCATCCGATCTATTCAACAAACGCATCTATGGTCAGACTACAAGTTTCTGAATGACAAACAACCCTTACGAGCATCAAGTTCTATAGCGTCGCTGGACCCATTTGTGGATCAATTTGGAATATTACGAGTCGGAGGAAGGCTTAGAAACTCATCTCTGGATTTCAACGCTCGCCATCCTATAATATTGCCAAGAAATCATCCGGTTACTATTGCAATGATTGTACATTTCCATGAGCGAAATCTCCACGCTGGACCAAGATCTCTTCTTGCGCTCATTCGACATCAGTATTGGCCGATTGGCGGACGCAAAACTGTGGCAAATGTCGTCAATAAGTGCATCAGATGTTTTAGAGCCAGACCGCGTTTGATGGAGCACATAATGGCTGACTTGCCGAAGGAAAGAGTGGACGACTCATCGTACACTTTCATGATTACTGGAGTCGATTTCTGTGGCCCATTTTACTACAAGGGCGAAGTGCGCAACAAACCACCGATCAAATGTTACATTTGCGTCTTTATCTGTTTCGCAA
Organism: Hypselothyrea guttata; assembly: GCA_035045125.1. NCBI lineage: Eukaryota > Metazoa > Arthropoda > Insecta > Diptera > Drosophilidae > Hypselothyrea > Hypselothyrea guttata. Next base: position 1,068,355 of record JAWNNJ010001579.1, read on the forward strand.
CCAAAGCCGTGCACTTGGAACTGGTTCAGGATTTGTCGACTCCAGCTTTCATTTGTGCTCTTCAAAGATTTATCTGCACTAGAGGTCACCCAAGGGAAATCTGGTCAGATAACGCCACCAATTTTGTAGGCGCTAACAACGAGTTGCAGCAATTGAAGCAGCTTTTCATGAGCGAAAAGCATCATAAGGCCGTGCAGGACTTTCTAGTTGCTGACAAAATCGACTGGCGTTTCATCCCACCTCGATCTCCGCACTTTGGCGGACTTTGGGAGGCCGCGGTGAAAACGGCCAAACATCATTTCTATCGTTCTGCTGCTAATTCATCATTAAGCTTTGATGACTTGCGTACTCTCGTATGTCACATCACCGCAATCATTAATTCTCGCCCATTACTTCCAGTTACAGAGCACCCAGACGACCTCGATGTCCTGACGCCGGCTCATTTCTTGGGCACTGCGCCACCCAAGGCAATTGCAACTCCAGACGTGTCGCACCTCAACTTCAATCGCCTTGATCGCTGGCAGCGAATCTCCTACTTGCAACAGACGTTTTGGTCAAGATGGCGAGAGGAGTACCTGACTCTTCTGCAGGAGAGGTCCAAGTGGAAGTCGCAGCAACCTGGACTTCAAATTGGCGATCTCGTCCTTTTAAAAAACGAGAACTTGCCACCGCTAACATGGCCGTTGGCCAGAATTACACGACTAATATCTGGAGCCGATGGCGTCGCAAGGGTTGCCGAGCTGAAAACGGCGAATGGCTCTACCATGAGAGCTGTTGCAAAGCTATGCCCGCTGCCCAAGATGGATGTTGAAGGCCCCGATCCTCCAACGGGGGGAATATGTTCAGCTATGCGCCAAACCAGGCAGCGCATCACAGCTGGCAAAGAAGCTGAAGCTACAAAAGAGAGCGGGGCTTGAAGTTTGTCGCCCTGCGCTCTCTCATTCGTCGCTTGGCAAAGCTGCGGCTGCAGCTTATTGTTTCATTTCAATTCTTAATGCACTCACTTCTTTTTCGTCGATTGTCGCGATTATACGTAAAGGGCCAAGCACATCGGCTTGCCGCCAAATATACGTCTATACTTGCAAAAAACTCTCGTGTTTAATTATTTAAACAAGGTGCTGGCAAAAACTCTTGCTCTAGCCGCAACAGGGGAAATGTAATAAATGTTAAAACTATAAAATTTTGTGTTATTTTTTTTATTTCATTATGTTTTATATAATTTTTATATTATTTATTTTTATGTTTTATATTTTTTTATATATCCTATTTCTAATATTTAAATATTTTGTATATTTATAAATTGTTTAAATTTTGAATTGTTTATATTTTGTATATTTTATATTTTGATATATAATATTTGTTACAATTTTTTATTATTTTATACTTATGTTTTATATATTTTTGATCTGCTATGTTTGTAAGTTTATTATTTTTATTTTATTTTTTTAAATGGTGTTGAATCAGCTTCCATTTAATCTCTAAATTTAAGTATTTTTAATAGAGTTTTTACTTTAAAATCTGCTTTTCTTTATGCTTTTTGAACTAACAAATTTAGGAAGTGCCTGATAGTCGAGCAGACAACACTCTAGCATAGATAACTATGCTGCTGCTGCTGCTGCTGTTGTTGTTGCAATTGTATGTTGTTGTTGCTGTTGCTGCTGCTGCTGTTGGTGTCTGGTGTGGAAATCCCTGCACAGTGTTTATGTAAGACATATTTGTCATGGCGTTGTTTTTTGGGTGCCCAAAGCTGCAGCTTCGTGGGCGCTGCCACACCAACAAATAGCAGCAGCAGCAGCAACAGCAGCAACAGCAGCAGCAACAACAGCAGCAGCAGCAACATAAATGTCACTCAGCTACAACACATAACAATAACAATAACAGCTTCGATCTCAATACGAATGCAGTGGAGCTGGCTTTAACAATTAACCCGAAGATTGCACAACTCTGAAGCGGGAGCAACAGTTGCTGTGGGGCTGGAGCAGCTCGACAATTGAAATTAGAAAGGCTGCAAATTTCGTAGATCACAGAAATTGAAAAACAAAGGCAAAGGCAAAGGCAAAGGCAATGGCAGCTCGTCTGCTGTTGCTTCAGTTGTTGTTGTTGCTGCTGTTGTTGCTGTTGTTGTTGGCGTGAAAGGTGAAAGGTGTAGATAATCGGCTAGCTGCAACAACAACAGCAACAACAGCAACAAGCAGCCAGAAAAGAGAGTTTTGTTAAACTCAAACTCATGTGGATAGCGGGTGAGATTTTGTGTTGTCTCTGTATGTTGTTGTTGTTGTTGTTGCTGCTGCTGCTGTTGCTGCTGCTGTTGCTGCTGTTGCTGTTGTTGCTGTTGTTGCTGCTGCTGTTGCTGCTGTGCACATACAAAGCAAATCGCGGGTGGTTTCATTTCATTTCGCTTTGGTTTGGTTTGGTTTCTTTTGTTTTAATACAAATCCTCAACTCAACTCGACAAATTTTGCAACTCTCTTTTGGGTGTTACGAATTCAAGTGAAATCGCCTCACACCAACCAACAAAAAATGGTTAAAAAAAAACTCTCAAAAAAGCCAAAAAGTGCATGGATTTTTGTTTGTTTTGTTTGGAGTGTAGTTCCGGCATTTGTTGGCTTTGCCTAGTCAGCTGGATATGACCATGCATACCATATATATAGGTAGATCTATATATATCTATATAGATTTCAAATTGATTGGCAAAACGAAAGGAAATTGAATTCACAAATTGACTCCCCAGCTCCGCATTGGGGTTAAGCTGTGGCAACAATCACAGCGGGTTTTGATGATGATGATGATGATGATGATGCTGGGCGTTAATGCCACATTTGTATAACAATTTGCAGCTTGCGCTATGTTTAGGCATTAATTAATGCTAAATGTAATGCCTCAAATGTTACGCTTTTTACGGGTTGCAAGCCCTTTTCAGTCATAAAATCGCTTTTTTCAGACAAATAAACTATTTCAATTTTTAGACCCTTTACTTTAAAAAAGTAAAAAGGGTCTATAAACTTAGTGCAAAGAGGAAATGTGTGTAACACCCAGAAGGGGTGTATGTAGACATACTCAAAGTAAGGGCTCTTCTACTGTCGGTTACGTCCGACTGTAGCCCCCGTCCCACTGATCTGCCCTGTCCATATATTTTGTATCACAAATATAAACATTTTTATATTCTTTTTTAATGTTTTTATTTTTTATATTATTTTATTTTTAATTTTTTAACTTTTGTATGTATATGTAAATTTTGTTTTTTTTTTTTTATTATTTATATTAAATAAAAAAATATTATTTATATTTATATTTTTATATTAAATTATATTTTTACAATTTTTAGTTCCTATTTGTACCCATCGAAAAATGATTAAAAACAGGGTGAATTTTTCCCATATTTTTAGACTCTGTACTTTAAAAAAGTAAAAGAGTCTATTAGTTTAGTGCAAATGACAGCTGTGTGTAACAGGCAGAAGGAAGCGTGGTAGACCCCACAAAGTATATATATTCTGACTCAGGACGACGAGCTGAGTTGATATAGCCATGTCCGTCCGTCCGTCCGTCCGTCTGTCCGTCTGTCCGTCTGTCCGTATGAACACCTAGATCTCAGCAACTATAAGAGCTAAAGACACCAGCTTTCCGGATTTAGGTAGTCAGCTAATGCAAGCAGATCAAGTTTGTTTCAAACTTTTGATATCTCGCCTCCTTCATCCGCGAATCATCAAAAATCTACACCTACCTCAAAAATCTCGAAAACTATAAACGCCACAGCAGCCACAATAATAGCGCTACAGACTTGTAATTTGGCATGTACGTAGCCTAAGGTATTCTTCACCGATGATATTAATTTATTATGATTTGAATTGAAAATAGCGAAGATATGCAAGAGACAATTTTTTTCAAAATGCATGTATGTACCACTGCAGCCACAATAATAAAGCTACAGACTTGTGATTTGAAATGTACGTAGCCTATTGAATTATCCATCGATGCTGTAAATTACATTACAAACGGAGAAGAAACAGCGAAGTTATGCACCAATGAATTGTTTTAAAAATGTATGTAAGCGCCTTTACAGCCACAGTTTAAAGGCTATCGACTTGGGATTTGGCATGTACGCAGCCTATGGCATTATCCATCAACGCTGTGAATTATATTACCAACGGAAAAGAAACAGCGAAGATAGCGCAGACAGAGAAGCCGCCTAGATCTTGTAAACTATAAGAGCTAGAAATACCATTTTTTGGTATTTATGTTCTCCTATGCAACCATCAGATCAAGTTAGTATGGGTTTTTTGATAACTCCTCTCATTCCTCCGCTAACCGAAAAACCAATTTAGCAACAGTTTGCAGTTTTAAAGCTCAAGTTTTAAAGCTAAAGATTTGGGATGTGGCATGTACGTAGTCTATGACAATCCCCATCGATGATGTGAATTACATTACGATCGAATAAGAAACAGCGAAGAAAACACAAAGTACAGGGTCTCCTACAGTCGGTTGCGTCCGACTGTAGCTCCGTCCTTACTGGTTATTTAATATCTTTAATTTTAATATTGTTCTATTTCAAGTGTTAGTATTTTCAATTTTTTTATTATTATTTGAAAAGAATTTATATTTTTATTCAATTAAAATTAAAAAAATTTTCTTATCTATTGAAAAATGGTTAAAAACATGGTTAATAATTCATATTCTGCTTCTTCTTCAGACTACTTTCTTTATATTTTAAATTCTTTAATTAAACTGCACAAAATTTTTTTATTTAAGCTGCAAAAAATTAGCATAAAGCCTTTTAAAGCTGGCACTTAATTAAATTACGTTTTTCATCAAAAAATCTACACAACATCTCTTTAATCAATTCTGAAAACTCATTTTGTGACTATTTTAAAAAAAATCTACCTAACATTTCCAAACCATCTCCCTTTAAAATAACCACTAATATTTTATATTTGGTTCAAAAGTGTAAAGTTTGGGATCAAAAACCTTGTGTATGGGAGAGTTTTCATGAAATAAATATTTTGTAGTACAAATGATACAATTGTAAAAGTAAACATGATCAACTTGAGGGGCACAAGTCATGCAACATGCCACAGAAACTCCACACTCTCCTCACAAAGCCGAGGCCCTTCGCTTGTTTGGAATTTTTCTTTGCCTTTGCGAAAATCGAAATGGAAACGAAAAACGAAAATTTTATATCACCGATTTGAATACAACTATTCGAGGGGGTTTCGGGATGTTTGTCTGGACAAAAAGTGCTCATTGTTTTGCATAAGTTGAATGAAAGAGAAAACGCAAAAGATAAAAAAAAGCAGATCACCTTTCGTTTTTCACGCTGCTGAGAAAGTCATTAAGTGAATGCGTTGAGCACCCTTGGAACCCCTTACCAACCTAGTACAAATTAGAGTTCAAATTAAGTGATTATTATTATCTGTTATTAGTTCGCTCGTCCGTCCATCCGTCCGTCTGTCCCGTGATCTGCAGCTCATACAGGGGACATCGTTAGCGCCTCATTTAAATGAAAGTTCGACGCGCGCTCAATGCAAATTTTGTAAACTATTTATTCCATATGGGGTATATATGTTTTATACTTTCAAATATTTGAATTTTTCTTTTGTTGAAAAAAGAAAAAGAAAAAAAACCTGACGATTTGTTGGCCCAGAAAATTCACTTTTCACGCTTGTTGCAAAAGTTGAAACCTCAAAACACAAAAAAAAAAAATACACATTTGTGTTTAACTTTCCACCAATCGCAGTCGCAGTCGCAGCTGCCGTCGCAGTCAACGTCGACAGCGGCGCCGGTTATGTCATAGCCACAAACGCTGACGTCGACGGCGACGACACACCGGGATTACTGTGCGATTTCCCTCCAGAGTGAAACTGAGCAGCTTTTTTATTGTTTCTCTTTTTTTTTTTTTTTGGAAAGCCTCTACATGAAGCTGCCGCTGCTGCTGCTGCTGCTGTTGCTGCTTCCTCGCTGCGGCAGCGACGCCAGCAGCTATAGGCCTCAAGCAAAAGGCGACAGCAACAGCAACTGAAACTGAAATGAAATCGAAAGTCTTTGCATCCGCAATTAAAAATTTGACCGCGACTTTAAAAAGCCAGCAAAATGCAGGGAAACTAGAGGTCCCCTTTCACTCACCTCTCTCGTTTCTCTTCTCTGTCTCTCTCTTTTTTTGTGACCTGATTTAAGTTATAGCCATAAGTCGCCGCGACTTCAGGGCGACGATGCCATCACTGACCATGCCCAATGGCCCCAAAAAATAAGTCAGCACAACTTTCGACATGCCTATGACATGTCGACTTTACACGCTTCCCCTGCCACACGCTCCCCTCCTCTTCCTGCCCCTTCATACTTCAGCTGTCGATATTTAGAGCACGCACAAGGCAACAACAACCATAAAAAAAAAGAAATAATTTTGGGCAGTTTGTGTAATGGGAAAATATGCGTAAAGAAGCAAATGAAGACGAGCAGATACTCTGAAAATATTTAGCTATTTTAAACAACATTAAACACTAGAATAATCATCCTTAGAATGCATTTTTAAAACAAATACAACTTATACAGTAGAATCCGGTTATAACGACGCCGCTTATAGCGTCCGTCCGGTTATTGCGACGAAAACTCGATGGTTTGGTTGGTCCCCATACAAACTTATATGAAACGGCCTCCGCTTATAACGACTCCGCTTTTAGCGACAAACCGCTTATACCGACGAGATTTTTCAATTTCAATTCAATTTTTCATTTCAATTCAACCGGATATTGCGACGTGCCGAACAAAAAAAAAAACTTTAAAGAGGAAAATTTGATTTCTTTAACAATGCTAAAAGAAGCAAACAAAATCATGGAATTTGTGTTTTTTCAATACGAAAAAGAAACAAAATCATGGATTTTGTCTTCCGGATATAACGACGTCGGTCCCTTGAAAGTCGCTATAACCGGATTCTACTGTATTAAATTTTTTGTTTTGATTAAAAAATTAATTTGTTTTATTTTAAAACCTATTACGAACATGGCATCCATAATATAAAAAAAATTGTTTTTTTGCTCCTTTCGGATAGTGCGTCTGCCGGATATAACGACGTAAAATCGTCGGTCCCTTGAATGTCGCTATAACCGGATTCTACTGTATTTGTTTTTCATAAAACATCATATTGAATGGAATAATAAATAAAATCTGAAAAAATCGTAAATGCAAAACTTTTCTATAATACCTTTAATTTAATATAATTATTTCTTTAAACTTGTTCTTTACAAATGCTTGGGTACATTCAAAAAGTCACTTAATTTAATATACATATTATCATTTTATAACTAAATAATAATTTTAATAACTAATATTAAAAACTGCAGTAAATCTCATCATTTTCTAGCTAGTTCCTCTATTAAATCAATAACAAATCTTTAGAAAAGTAGCGTAAAATATTGTACTTTTATTGTTCAGTAAACTTCTTTGTATAATCACCAGCAACCAAAAGAACTTAATTAAACTTATTTTCCCTTAATTAAATAAGAGCTATTTAATTGACAAAAATTTACAAATTAAGCCAGTCTAAAATCACAGAAATTTTGTTTTATTCAATTCAAGAAATCTAAAAAAAAATCTCTCAAAAACTCCCCCAATAAAATAAGAATTCTTTCTGCAATTTTGCAGTCAGTCTTCCGATTTTAGTTTAAAACTTTACGCTTACAACAGAATGCAACTCGTTTAACTACATTTCGGCATCGATTTCGTTATAAATAAATAATTGCGAGTGTTTTATATGATTGTAAATAGGTCGACTTGGCTCCGATCGAGAAGTTGATCGAGTTTCGCCACAAAAACGTCTCGACGCGTAATCAATTTCAATAAATTATAATTACTCACATGCACAAGGTTTTTGCTTTACACAGAAATTGTCAGGTTTCGAAAGGGTTTACATACCTGTAAAGAAAAGCGAAAATAATTAGATTAATTAAATTATGTACGATAATTGGTAAAGGTAAAAAGAAACGCGATTACAGGAATTCTCATATTACTATACGATCTTAAACGTAAATCTTAATTCGATACATACAAAATGTCAGATTAGTTTATGGGCAATTTAAAAACCTAGCTAGATTCATGAATAATTGATTTAAGACCATATTATTATTGTTCGTTTTTTTTCTGTTGCTCTTAAAAGTCTTCATGATTAATAGGCAGAAAAAATCTATTAAAATAAGTGCCCAAATTGTAAACAAAATGTACTTAATGCCTTAAAGCGAAGCGTATAAAAACATAAATCCGTCAATATCATTTCCATCATATAATTTTTACATTCTCGTAATGAAATATTGTATTGTATCTGACATTCCACAAAAAAGGCAATAAAAGAAATCAAAGGAACACACAGACACAAGAAACACAAAAAAAAACACGAAGTGAAATTGTAACAAAAGTTTTGAAATCCATTTCGAAATCTACATGAACTCGAAAGAGAAAAAAAACCATGTTACAAGATACAACAAAAAATATAACAATAATCATAATAGTAACACAACAAAAAACCAAGCCAATCGAGTCGAGAGCTAAGCCGAGCTGTGATATTAATCACAACATAAATCAAATGGTTACAGGCTGTCACGTCAAGAAAAGCAGAAAAACCGAGCCGAGATAAAAGCTGACATGGGACAACATTTATAAGAGGGGCAAGCGTAAAAGATGTGGCATCTCTTTCTAGGCCTATTTGGATCTCGCTTTTTGGCACCCTCTTTATTACAGGTAGACTTGAAGTTGCCTTGAAGTTCTCCTCTTGTGATTTTATCACGGGTTTTAAACGATTACCAGAGGAGATGGAAGTAAGAAGAACTCATGGTAGCTCTTGTTTAAATGTTTGTGGGAAATTTCAGTTTTTCCGTTCAACATAAAATATATTTGTTTATAAGTCCAGCCTTTTGTTTCGCATTCTAAATTTTTTAACTTTCAATAGATGTTTTGATAGATAAAACACTCAATTTAGCAGGTCTTGGTAGCAGTTATACCGTTTCCTCCGGGACTTAAAAAAAATTTTGGAAAAATTCCAGCCAACGCTGCCAATTTAGATTTAGATATAGACCTAATATATTTAAAAAGAAATATAGATTTTTTGTATTCCACATTGATTAAATAATTTTTTTTAATTTCTTGCGTATTTGCACTATTATATAAATTTATTTTAGCACATTTTTTTAAATATTTTTTACAAGTGAAATCTGGCTATATCTGGCAACTCTGTTAGAATTTCTAGCATGGAGTTGCGAACGCAAAACACTGAATGACCAATAAAAGTGAAAATACGTATTAAAATAATTAATTCCTTAGCGATTCCTTGTGGTAATTTGCAAATAAATTGACAGAGGAAAACCTAAGGCAGTTTTTTTTTAATTTTATTGATTCCCGACCAATTTTTTAACATTTTCTGTTCTTGTTTATTTATGCTTTTGCTATTTATATAACTTTCAACCTTGTTGATCTTTCTGTTTAGTGTAGCTCCCAAGTAAATACATACTTCGTGGGCTCTAAGAAACGTTTACATTAGCAAGTATTTAAGTTAAATTGAATGTACTTCGATGGCTATTTAAATGCTCGACACTGAGCATTGTTTGAGGGTGGCAGGGGGCAGAGGGCGGCGAAGGGTGAGGGGCGGTGCAACAAGCGTTTATTTCACGAAATTTTTCATGTTGTACTCGTATTTGGTTTGGGGTCAACTCATAATAAAAGCTGCTGCTGGCAATGAGCCAACATTTTCTACAGTTGTTAGTGTCAGCAATGTTGTTGTTGTTGCTGTTGCTGTTGTTGTTATTGTTGTTCGGCTCGTTTCAAACACAAATATCAAAGAGTGAAAAAAATAACAGCTCGAGTTGAAACAAATAAATATAAGCACGCATATTTGTCCATTGCCGCTCCGAAGGCAATGCCCAATGGTGACGCGTCTAGGCCTGATGATGATGATGATGATGCTGTTGTGGTTGTTGTGGTTGTTGCTGTTGTTGTTGCTGTGTCTTAACGTTAGTTTCACGGCCAGCACCACACGCTTAAGCCCCCCCCTCTGGCAAGCCCCTCTCTCTCTCTTGATATAGGCATAGTTTGCAGAGAGCTCAAAGTGAAAAGCTTTGCCGGCTCGCTTTACCTTGTCAAGTGCTATTAATGTTGTTGCTTTAGTTGTTGTTGTTGTTGTTGCTGTTGCTGTAGTTAGCATTGTTGTTGTTGTTGCTTTTATTCACACAAATTTCACGGCAATGCCCGCAACAACAACAACAACAAACACGCAATTTGCACCGTCTTAAAATGGCATTTGAAATTGTTTTTATTTTGTTTTAGCTTGGCAACAGCTCGAACTTTAACTAACTGAAAACCCTTGCCAAGTCAAGCATAGCTCTGCCTATTTGCAATATATCTATAAGCCACATTTGAAGCATCCATAAGATACAGCTGCATTCGGTTAATTTATAGAGCTTGGCCTCTCTTTCTCGCATGGCTGTTGGCTGCTAGGCAGGCGACTTTCACGCGCGACTTTAAACGCCAGCAAAACGCATCGCTGCACAAATTTGCATTTACCAACACTGCCAACAAAAAAGAGAGCGTCACATGCAAATGGGAAAGCAACAGCAACAGCAACAGCAACAACAACAACAATAACAGCTAACAACTGTCATAAATATAATTCGAGCTCAATTGCGCTTGCTCTTTGTTGTTGTTGTTGTTATTGTTGTAGAGGGTAGCGCGGGCTTTGACTTTGGTGATATCTTTTATGATTTCTCCTTTAAATATATATATTTTTATTTATTTTTTTTTTTGTATTTTTCTTTTTAACATTTTTCCCCCTTTTCGCAGCGTTTTTCTGCTGCTTTACGTAACAGCAGCTCGTAAGCCGAAACAATGTATCTCATAGATACTCGCTGCACTCACGTACACACGCCTTGTTAATGTTGCCGCTGTCAAGAAGCTTTTCAATGTTTTGTTTTTATCACACAGCGGCTAATGCATTTTGCCCACTGTCAAACCAAACAATGTGTGCGATTGTATCTGTATCTGTATCTGTATCTATAGGCATGCACACCAATGCAGATACAAATGCTTATAGACTAACTCAAGTAAAAGTACATTTGACACTAACAGCAAGAATAAAGATAAGCTGTAATCGTTGTTTTTGCTGGTTTTTATTAGTTTTTGTTTTGAATACAATTTGCAAATAGTGAAATCGTTTGACAGCGGGAAACTACAAGTTAAAGATACAGAAATACAGAAATATACATTTTTGAGCTAAGTTTTTAAGAACTAATAAAAATTTTCACACAAATTGTGCTTAAATTAAAATTTAAAATTTAATTTAATTAGTTAATTAATTTAAATAATTGAATTATTAATTTAAATTTATATAAATGCACGCAGAAAAATAAAATATATAATTTTTTGTACATATGGAAGCTCTTAAATAAATCTTATTTTGTTTAAGGATTTAAGTACAAATCGAGATGGAATCGTAAATGAATTTAGATTTAATCAAAATCAAAAACATAATCGAGTTGAAATTAAGTGCAAAAATATAATTAAATTAAGCACGAAACGTAACTTATATTAATAGAAATTGAGTTAGGAACGCCCTTAAAAGAAGAATTTCAAAGCTTTTGAGACTGACAATTTTTGATTTGACTACGAAAACTCTCAATTTTTTCTCTAAATTTTGTCTTCGGTTATTTTCCGAAGAATTCTAATATAAAAAGTGATTTATTTCAATTCGATCCGTAAGTGCATCCAAATCGCAATTTTATGCGTTTTGATATTTATATATTTTTTAACAAAAATTTTAAGTGTCAACTAGAATCAATCAACCAGAAAATATTAAACTATAAAGCAAATTAAAATTAAATTTATGAAATTAAGTGTATGAAAGATAATAAAGGAATAATAGATAATTTTTTGTTGTTTTGTTTGAACAATCTCTAATAAATTTAAACTTATTTATAATTTAAATGTTAAACAGACGATAATTATCCCAAATTAAAGTGATTTCAATTGAGAGTTGGCAAGCAGCTCAAAATATAAGTTTAAAGTGTAAAACGGGGTTATTTATTTATTTATTTTTTATTCAAGTGTCGACTGAGACCAGTCGGCCAAAAACAATTCAATTACAAATTAAAATTAAGAATAATAAAATTAAAATTAAAATAAATAACATTTTATTTAAAAATATAAGAAAATAAGAAGGAAAATCTGGGGAAAAATCCATAGAATGTTTATACTTTCATCTTAATTGAATATAAAAGTAATAAAAGAGAGACCCAAACCAGGACCAAAATACAACAATTCCCATTCAACAGCAGTATGTGGCATCTCGATAAATGCTCACAACATATTCCTCTATTATGCCTGATATCTGATATATCTGTTATCTGCCCAAGGCGTGTTAGATATTAGACTTTCGACTAATAACAACTACTGTAAGTGAATTTGTGAGTCGTAAACTTGAAAATGACAATAAAAAACGATGTTGTAGCTAAGTACTTTAGCTGCTGGCTGTTTGCAGGTTTGTATAGTTTTTGGGCAACTATTCATGGCTTTATTTTTCAGATTTTCAGTTGGGGCTTTTATGCTGTACGGTTTTAAGGGGTTTCGTCGAGTATTTGGCGATGTTTTTTATGGCGGCACGTAGCGCAAAATGTGTGCATATTAATGCTTGAAATTATGGTTACTTTATTGCGTTATTAATAACATTTTGATTGCATCACGTACGCACACGCATCGCCGGTGTCATCGACGGTCTTCAGCGGTGTCTGCAGACACTAGAGAGTACCGACCATCATGTGGTGGTGCTGATGGTGCTGGAGGTGTTGGTGGTGCAAGGGAAGCACCGCTCACGTTTCGCATATGCGACCACGTAAATGGGAAATGCCATGGAAATGGGTGCAAAAACTCAACGTTTATAGCGTGTATATGGATGGGTGTCTGTATAGGTAACTCCTCCTTGGATTTTGGGTTACGGTTGCTGTGGCTGTTGCTGTTTCTCTTTTCAGTCTCCGAAATGAAGGGCATCCCAAGTAGAAATCGTGCCGTGGCAAGCGACAGCCTTGGTTCAGTTTCTGTTTCAGCTGCTGCTGCTTTTGGGTGTCTCTTATCAATTTTGGACTGCGTCGAGTGCCGTTTTCAGTTAATTTTCCGTCTTTTATTTCTTCTTGCTGGCTGTTATTGAATTTTTACAACTGCCATAAGTGGGTCAAACATGCCGCTAAAGCGGAAGATGCAGATACAGCTACAGATACAGCTACAAATAAAAAATCTTCAGTCTGCAATTTTGAGCTTCATTATGCGCCCTAATTGGAACTCAACCTCTCTTCCAAAAAGACATCATTAAAAGCAAAGGCAAACATCCATTGCTCCCAACCCATCTATAATAACCCAACGAGTCTAAGAACAAGGTGTAAGGTGTGGCTGTTGCTTACGACAAGATTAGATATCAGTAAGGACAGCGTATAACCTTGAAGTTTATTTTCATCTACGAGATACAAACAGTATCGCTCAGTGCCCACGATGAGGTCTCCATGTAGCTCGTTTCTATTCTCTGTCATAATTTGTGCGCTATGTTCTTGAAATCTATACGAGGTGTGACAAACACATACACATGCAATCCTTGGCTCCAAATATTTCTCACATTTTCTCCATGTTTGCTTCGCTGTTTCATTGTCTTTCTGAGGAGTTTACTTTGAAGTTTTTGCCGTGTTTGCAAATACCCTATGGGAGGGGCTTTCAACCGAAAGGAATTGTATAATTATGAAAGCTCAAGAATCATGTAGAATTATATTATTTTGTTTGGCAGAAATTGTGAAAAAATATGGATTAACTATAATACAGTTTTTTTCTAAATATGATATTATATAATACAAATTGATAAAAATATCAATATGGTAAATCTAAAATATAAACCATAAAAACATAAAAATGTAAATATACTATTCATTAAAATATACTATTAATATAAGTATATTAAAAATACTAAGATTCAAATATAGAAAATAAATAAATAATAATAATAAAAAAATATATTTAAATTTATATAGTATATATCAAATTAAACAAACATTTAAATATACTAAAATTTAAATTTATAAAAATTTAAATATATAAAAATGTTATATAAAAATAATTTAAATTGAATGTAGCAAGAGCGCATCAATTTTCAAGAACACGTTATCTCAATATTTTAGAGACAAAAATTAAAAATTAAAACTAAAAATGTAAACTAACAAAATTAAATATAAACTGAATTAGAATATAATTTAAAAAATTGTTTTTCAAGCTTTAGAATCTAAGTTTAATATAAATATTAATGTATGTCACTAATGCTCTAAATTATAAGTCTTTTGTACTTGTGGCATTAGGAAGTTATCTTAAATAAATAAAAATAAATATATAATTATTTAAATGTATAATAATTTAAATATATAATAAATTAAAAATAAATAAATAAATTTCAAAATATACAAATTAAGCTTTATACGAAAATTTAAATATATAAAAATGTATGTATAAATGTATGAGAATTTAAATATTTGCAAATTTATATGAATATTAAAATTCTACTTTATAATATTTTTGGCTCTACGGTTTTGGCATATTTCGTCAGGTTTATAGAGTATCTGTCAGTTAAAAGCCCATGGAAAAACTGTCAAAAATTCTTAGCGTTCGCTGCTTGTTCCTTTTTTGTTTTTTGTTGGCTGGCTTTATTTTATTTTATTGTTTTAACGAACTCAGGTTGTTTTTGACCATGAACCCATCATAAGTTTCAAATGCCGCATGTTTTGGGCTTCTCGGGGTATACGGGCGGGGTTTGGTATTTGGATTTTTTCGCTTGTTTCTTGTTGTTGTTGTTGCTATTGGGTTTTTGGTTTCGGGCAATGTTTGTAATAGAATGTGTCTGGCATGGCCAGAGGTGGCAAACGAGGGTATGGAATGGAGAGAGGGGGGCATGGTCTGGGCCCATAGTTTCATTTGTAGCGCGCGTCTTCTTCGCACTCTTTTCTCAACCCTCACGTTTTTGGCTTTGTTTATTTAAATGGGCGGACTATTTGAACTCATTTGACTCTTTTCAATACAAGCAAACATACATACATACATATAAATATAGTTAGTTTTTTCTGTTTGGCCTTATTGAAATTTGTCATAATTTCGTGCTAAACCCACGGCATAATTAACGAGCTGCGTGTTGACTCTGACTCTGTGTGTGTGTTTAGTAATTATGAACGTTAGAAGTTAAGGTCTTTTATATATACTATATATATGTATATATATATATACACACACACACTGTAAACATGCACATTATCTGTCTGTTTGTCCGTCCTGCTGTCCGCATGACCATCCGGGGCATTAAACGTGCTATGAGCTCTTCAAGTTTAGGGCGTTTTTATTTCATTATGGTTTTTATTTAGAGGCTTTTTGGCTTCTTTTTTCGGCTCGCGGCTATGGCAGTTCTTTTACTGCTAACCTTGAATGCTATCGAGAAATTAAAGAGCCGCATTTTGGCAATTTATATCGAGCCGAAAGCTGAAACAAGCAAATCTCATTGGCACTCATTTTAAGTGCTCAAATTTACATAATTTACCAGTTAATGAGAGAAGGGAAAGATCTTAAACTCCATTCTACAAAAATTTAAATAAAATAACGCATGCTTTGTGTTTGTTTGAAATTCAAACAAATTATTTACGCAATTCGTATTCAACAAATAATTTTTTAAAATTTTAGATATTTTTTTATATTTTGTAGAAATAAGGAGATTTCAATATTATTCAATGTGTCGTAATATTTCTCAATATTTTCTAATATGTTATTATAATGGAAAACATTCTATAATAAAAAAATTGTCTCATTTTATTTCTTTTGTTAATTATTATTAAATTATTTATTCCCCAGTCGCTCTGGCTTTAAAAAAATTGTATTTTGCAATAATTCTGTTGTACAATAAAATAAATAAATAAATAATAATTATTTATTATTTTTAATTGCTCTTCATTTTCTGCCAAGATAAATTGTAATTATGTATTTTGTATGTAATAAATAACTATATTCAAGTATTTGTCTCTAAAGTTGAATAAAATATTTTACTATAAATATAATTAAAGAAATATATGGGAAATAAAAATGTAATAAGAAATTTGCATGTTACTAGGTATTTTTGTATTATTCATTGCAAAATCAGAGTTGGTTTTATGACAAGTACTTAGCTATTTACAGCTAAAACTAGTATGTATATGATTAATGATTTATTTTATTTTTCCGCTACAATTTTAAAGAGTACATAATTAAGCTCAAGTGCTTGATTCTGCTTGAGGCGTTTCTTACGACATTGCTAGGGCTTCCAGAGACGCTGGAGTTCATAAATATGCAAGCTGATCAGACTGAAGTTTGCCCGCGGGCTAAAGAGCACAATTTTTAATAAGGTCAAATCATGTAAGCGCTTATTAAACACAATAATAAATAACATATTGTACATGCATTTTGACAGGCTCGACGTGAAGATGCTACGCATAAGATAGCATTGTTTGGTAAGGTGAAGCAGAACTTAGGGGAAAGGAAGTGCTGCAAGGTAAAGGGATATCTCCAAGATGACAGACAATGATGTTGACGACAAACAATAACAACTGCAGCCTCTGAGCAGTGGAGGGTGCAGAAAATATGTATGTATAGAAGAAGCGGAGCAAACATCGGGGCACATCAAGTCAAATAAAGTCAATTGAAGTTGCGCTCACACAATGCCAGATATAAAGTGAAGGCAACAACTTAAAAAAAGACGATATACAAAGTAAATAAAAGCGCAGACTGAGACGACAGAAAAGCAGATCAACATAAAATGAAAATAAATCAAAATGTAAAAGCCAGAAGAGAAAAAAGCATTTTGCATAAAAAGCCAAGCGAGCAATGAACAAAACTAAAGCGAGTAAAAAAACCGAAAAAAAATGAATGAAAGACACAAACAAAAAACTCGGTCGCTGAGGATGCCAAATGAAACTTTTCACCATTTTGCATAACAATTTGTATCTTTCAGTGGAGCGCGTTAAAGCAATACAACAACAACCACACCAGGGGCCAACTTTTACTCGGATTGTTGCTCAACTTTAAATTTGTGAGCCAGAGACAAACAGACAGACAGACAGACACAGAGGCCATAAAAAAAGGGATTGCGATTGCTCTTGCTCTTGGTGTTGGACTAGGGCTTTTTTTAGACCCTGTACTTTGAAAATGTTCAAAAGTGTCTATTAAGTTAGTGCAAATGAGAAATCCAAAAGAAGGCGTGGAAGATCCCAAAAAGTATATATATTCTTGATCAGGATGATCAACCAATCAACTGATCCGTCTGTCTGTTTGCATTCGCAAACTAACAGCTAAAGCAACTGTTTTTATTAGTATTTGGGTTATCCTATGCAGTAAGCAGATCACGAATTTTGATCGAATTTTGATACCTCCCCTCCCTTTCACCAGTAACAATAAAAAACGGTGCCATGTACATAGTTTATTGCATTCTCCATCGATGCTGCTAACAGCAATTATAATCGGATAGGACAACAAAGATATGCTACAGACAATTTGACTGACTTCAAACGGTAACGAATTCGAGTGGGGACATAACTTAAATTACTTTGCAGTGATTATTAAAACACAAAGTACAGGGTTTGCTACGATTGGTTACGTTCGACTGTAGCCTGCCGTCCGACTGATTTTCTCCGTCCTTACTGGATTTTTATTTATTTTTTTTGTTTCGGTTTGGCACTGAGAATTCAAATTGTGCAAGGAGCTGCGGTTGGGGCAAGCAGCAAGCAGCAGGCAGTTACAGATGCAAAACATATTCAGCTGGTGTGTGGAAAAGGCGGAGGCAATGAAATTAACTCAAACTGTCGACAGGCTCTCAGAGAGGCGCAGTCAGAGACAGAGAACATCGACATACAGCCGCGATCGGCCGGGCAGACATTAAACTACGCTGCCACGCCCCCGCTGCCCCTCAACACTTCATCCGCTGTGGCGTAAATTCAAGTTTCAATTTAAATGCAACTGACATTAAATTTACTGCTTTGCCACAAAGCCAGAGACTACTGTACGAGTGTTAAACATTTCGAAGCAGCAGCTAAGAGGAAAAAAGAGTTCAACGGAGGTGGGATAGGATGTGCGGTTAGGTGAATGAGGGAAAGCAGTAAGGAGAGATAAGCAGAGGATAGAATGTAAGGTTATGTGAAGGAGGGAATGAAGTGAGGAGAGAGACGAAGGGAAGAGAAAAGAAAAAGTTAGAGCGAAGTGGGCAGAGAAAAGTAAATTGAAAGAAGCAGTGAAAAGGAGAGGGAAGTGAAGAGAAACTAGATAAAGGTAAAGAAGGACATCGAAAAGACTAGTAAAGAAGAGTAAAAAAAGGAAAGCGACTAGATGAAGAGAAAGAATGGAACAAGGAAAAGCCTAGTATAGCAGAAAAAGTAAAAAAGAGCAGAAGTGAAGAGGAGTAACATAAAAAAGAATGGGAGAAAAGAGAACGACTAGTTGAAAAGAAAGAAGCAAATGATAGCGCTGGGAAGTTAGGGAATATGAGAGATTATTTCTGTGATATGAGAAAAGAGACTAAGTACGTAGGATAGAAATGAAGAAAGACAACTTCATATAGAGAGAGCAAGAACGAAAGTGCAGAAGGCACAAAAGGGAAAAGCAGCAGAGGAAATGAAAATGCAGAGTTGGTATCTTTTTTTGTGACACAAAACCTTCTGCAGACTAGAGTTAAAGCACCATGGCTGAGAAGGAATAACATCCTAAGGGAAGTCACATGGAGCTGAGGCAAAGTCAGACTCTATGCAGACATTGTTGTCGCCGACTGGCAGACTAAACTTCACAAACTGACAAAGTCATAAAGTGCAGGCAGGGCAAAGGCGAGGCACAGACGGCACAGTGGCAACACGCTAGACAATTTAAGTTTATTAGTATAGAAATTTTTTAAATTAATGCAATTTCAGCTGTCCAAAGACAACAACAAGAACTTAATACATTCATTCATTTGCCTGGCATTTGCCACACTGTGCAAGCCACACATTTAATGGTTTATGTCATTTAACTAGCTGTAACCATTGTGCAATAAACTAACAGCAGCAGCAACAAAAACCAAGCATAACATTTGCATTTGATAAATGCAAATTTTGTTGTCAACATAAAAGTGAGTCAGAAGCGAAAAAATTACAACTATCAAAGTGCAATTTGTGTTAAGTCAAAATATTGCTCTAGGCTGTTAACAGTCAGTTAACAGCAAGTTAAAAGCTGTTAAAGTAATTGATTTGTGCTAATAAATATTTCTAGATTCAGATTGGACACTCGGAATCAATCAACAATAAATTAAGTTTTTACATACGCTTATCAAATAAATGGTACAAATCAATTAATTAAAAAATAAAATTTTGACAATAACACATTAAATAAAAAAATAAAAATGTAACAATAACACATTAAAAAAAAAAAACAAAATTTAAATAAAACCATACATATGAAACAAAAAAAAATTAATAAAAATATTGCAATAATTAATAAATATTTAATAAATTAAAATAGCTTTATTTAGGTTGATATTTTTTTTACCCTGTACCCATTGAAAAATGGGAAATACAGGGTTATTTAAAACTAATATACGCAGACATTTTTTAATTAAATTGCATTATAATAAAATACCTTTCGGATTCATATAATATTTACTCAAATTAAAGAGAAACATTTTTATAAAAACATTTTACTTTAAATTTAGCTAAAACAACTTTTGGTTTAATGAAATTGAAATAAAAACGAAATTGAAATTGTAAATAACTTAGTAAATATTTAAAAAGCTATCTATAAAAAATGAAAAATATTATTTTGTCAAATTTGAACAGTTAAGAAATCGGCTAAAATTGTTAAAATAGAGCATAGATTTAGCCGTATTTAGGCAACATAAAAGTGCCATTTGACAGCATGAAAAATCTGTAAAGTCAAGCTCCACTATCTGGCTATTATCGTAAACTCTTGTGGGTGTTGCACTGCGAATGCAACAACAAACAATGCTTGAACAAATGAAAACCAACAGCAACAATGAAAATGAAAGAAAAGCAATAAGCCAAGTTAATGTTGTTGTTGCTGTTGTTGTTGTTGTTGTTGTATTTGGAGACTGGCGAATGCCATGAAGCAGCTGCGCTTAGGCAATTGAGATAAAGTTGCCTTGGATGCGAGAGACAACGAGACATTGCGACAAGCGACAACTGTCATTTGTTATTGTGTTTAGGCATTTCACATGTGTGTGAGTGTGTGTGCGTGTGTGTGTGTTTGGTCAACTCTTTTTGAGCTGCACCCATGCGCAAAGGGGGCACCCACATGGGAAACTGAGTTGAAGCTTTATGATATCCATCATTTAGCGCCAACAGGAAGAGAAAGTAATGCATGCCATGCCACATGCAGTTGAATGAGATGTGAAAGATGTAGAGACAGAGACAGACACAGAGAGAGAGAGAGAGAGAGAGAGAGAGAGGGAGAGAGAGAGGGAGAGAGAGAGAGAGTGATAGAAAGAGGGAGTAAGAGAGGCAGCTGAAAGCAGTGCTGCCACTTTGGCCATTTTGTGTCTAGATTTAGCCACTTTAAGAGCTGGTTAGCATGTTTGATATTAGCCATTTTCCCCTTTTCAGCCATAACTATTATTTCTGTTTTTTAATGAAGTGCATAAATTTTGATAATTTAATAATGGTTAACAAAAATATGTAGGTAGAAAAATATAATATAATTATGAATAAATACATACATAAATTACATATGCAGATCAAGTTTATTTTATATGTTGGATGCCACGCCCCTTCCGCCAACTATGGCCACAAATAGCATGCAACTAAAGTAAATCCACATAAATTCTGTCTTGAGTGGAGATCATTAATAAGCGCATTATTTTGTACATTTTATCAAAATCGAACCGTAACTAAGAAAGATGTGATGCATCAAAGTTTTGCTTATTGTTATTATTTTTGTGTGTATGCAAAACAGCATGTGTTCATGTGTAAATAAATAAATTAACATAAAAAAACACTGATTATTTGACATTTTTTTAGCCATTTGCAGTTGATTTTTTTAAACCATTTGTCGCCATTAATTTTTTTAAATTTCAATTACTTTTGAAATCAAAATGCTGGCAGCACTGGCTAAAAGCTGGGGGCAAAATGACTACAGCAGCAACTACAGCAGCTAATATCAAGTGGACTCGCTCTCACTTCATAAATTTCCAAGCAGCAAGGTGTCAAGTTAATGCCAAGCTGAGGACACGGCAGCAGCAGCAGCAGCAGCAGCAACAGCAGCAGCAGCAGCAGCAATCGCTGGCCGCCAAGTGAATGACAGTTGCCACCTTGAATATGGCTGCTGTTACTCCATATCGACGTCGACTGCTGCTGCTGCTGCTGCTGTTGCAGCTGTCGTCGTTTGGCCAGTGCCAAAAAATGCTTTCACAGTCAGTCATCAGACCTGAAGTTAAGAGACAGCAGCAGCAGCAGCAGCAGCAGCAGCAGCAGCAGCAATTGGCAGCTGAGCTCTCAGTATGTGTGTGTGTGTTTGTGTGTATCTGTGTGTGTAGTTGAGGCATTTGGGTCTTCGCTTTGAAAGCAAATTTCATTTCTTCATTTGATTTCGTTTCTTCGCTCGCAGAGCGTACTTTCATTACTTTCATTCGAGTGAAAGATACACACGCCGCCGACTGCTGTGCGAGCTGCGCAGCAGGCGCCAAGCCAAACCAACCCAAAGCCCCAACCCCAAATCCCCCCCCCCCAACCGCAAATCAATTGCATTTTAAGGACTCCTATAGTTGCTGTAAATATATTTTAAACAATTAAATACACCTGGCAGGCAGCTGCGAGCAGGAAGCAAAACGTTACTGTTATTCGCTTTTACTCATACTTGAAACAAGCTCAAATTGGCCTTTCTGCTTTTCATTTGCGGCTGGGCTGTTGAGCAAGAGTTACGACTTCATATGCACGCAGTTCATGCAAAACAGAAAGTTATCAATTAATTAATTTGCATAAACAAATTCGAAATGTTTGCTAAATAAGTTTGTAGATTTAACAGTCAACAGCTTTTTGTATCCAGATAAAAGTCGTTGAGATATTATTTAAAATATATTAGGTGTACATATTTAAATTTATTGAATAATTTTGTAGTAATACATATATTAAATATTTTATTTATAATACATTAAATTTAAAAAAAACCGTGAAAGCTAAAAAACTAAAATTAATTATTAAAAAAAAAAAATTAATCCAAGATCATTGAATTGTATTGTGCAGCTTTCCCCTAAAGTACTTTCATATAATTTAATCAATTTAATTGAATTTGAACTATAGATATAAAAGAAAATATTGAATTCTTATTAGGTGTACATAATTAATTTAATTGAATTTAAATATATTGAATAATTTTTTAGTAATATATTGAATAATTGAATTACAACACATTAAATTAAAAAACATCGTAAAAGCTACAAAACTAAAATTAATTATTAAAAAAATTAATCCAAGATCATTGAATTGTATTTTGCAGCTTTCCCCTAAAGTACTTTCATATAATTTAATCAATTTAATTGAATTTGAACTATAGATATGACAAGAAAATATTGAATTCTTAAAAAAAATATATATGTAAATGGAATTTTAAACAACTAAATCTATATGTATATTTTTATACATATTGACTATTCGATGGTTAATAATACTATTATAAGACTCTTTTGTTTATATAAATTTTAATGACAAATTGTAGTTAAAACTTTACTCTACGCTTTAAAAATTAGCATAACTATCAAAACTATCGTAATTATTTTATTTATTGAAAACTCACTTTCTTTTAGCTTTTTTTTTTTATGTATCGCAATTCGTATCTTTTATAATGAAATTTACTTAGCTGTATGATCTGGCCTGTCCTATATCTAAGGTCTTTATTATGTCAAATATATATATATTTTCGGAATAGAGTAGAGAGCACACATAAATACTCGTTGTACTTTCTAACGACTATCAAATTTCACAAAGTGAGTGTCAAACGATCTCGGCAAACGATGTAAATGAAGCGATAGGCTCTTTACAAGAATTTGGTGAAAGCTGCGATTAGCTGGCATAATTTTCACGCTTTTCCGGCGAAGAGGCGCCCCAAAACTCAAAACGAATCAACTAACTAACAAACAACCCAAACACACTCACACACACTCATAAACACCCATACACACACAGTTGACAGCACACACCCAACACAACAAGAACTGATTTACTATGCAAATTAAAAGCCAAGCAACCTGGGAGGGAAGCATGAAAAGCATAAAAGAAGAAAGGGAAAAAAAATTAAAACAATGTATAACAAACAACAGCAGCAGGAGAAGAAGAAAAAATGAAATAAAATAAAACCTAAAACACGAGTCGCAGCGTAGGAAAAACCTCTGTGAAATGATTAACTGTAATTAGTAAGAAGTTTCGCATCGTGTCACGAAGAGGGGCGGGGCGCCATAGATGGAAAACTGACGAGTCCGCGATCAAAATGTTCAGATAGTCGCAGCTAAGAGCAGCAGACGAGAGCAAATGCGATATAATAGAAGCGATTAACAACAATAAAAAGTGAAATAAAAAACACAAAATACAGCACAGAAGGCAAAATAAAAGCAGATGACGACAACGCCGATGACGATGGCGATGACGACGACGATGTTGAAGTGGATAGCATCAGATTATACTTATTAAAAAAAGAGAAAAAAAACGATACAAAAAAATTAGCTGTTGCGAAGTTTGTATACGCTAACAGAGCGATATTGTACAAGTTATAGAAAATTGTATAAATTTAATTTAACTGTAATTCCACGGTTAGAAAAAACTTAAGAGGAAATCAAGGAAATTCCTAAGCATGCCAAATCAAACTCGCACAAATCTATAATAAACTCTTAACCTGACAAAATTGTATTAAATTAAGGGAAGCTAAAAAAATGTTCGCATTAGCGTTACAAATCTAAGCTCTCTTGGAAAAATAAGGAAGATTTAAAACAAGTTGTAAGGAAATCAAATAAAAAATGTATAAAATATCCTGCAACCAATAATTTTAAAATATGTAATTATAAAATTTACGAAACACAGGAACAATGCTTCTTCTTACTTTTTTTCTGTACCATGCTGTAACATCTAAAGCAATATTGTTTCGTTAATATCTTTATTTCTTGATAAGTGCGTGAAGGGGGCGTGGTATCCGTGTATGTTATACCCTACATACAAATAAAAAATGTCTGCTCTAGCTCTAATAGTTTCCGAGTTCGATGAGTTCAGCTAGACAGCCGGACATAAATATTAACCCTGTATTTCCCATTATTCAATGGGTACAGAGTATAAATATATCTCGACGTTCT
This sequence comes from Hypselothyrea guttata, assembly GCA_035045125.1. Lineage (NCBI taxonomy): Eukaryota > Metazoa > Arthropoda > Insecta > Diptera > Drosophilidae > Hypselothyrea > Hypselothyrea guttata. The sequence continues at coordinate 1,092,725 of JAWNNJ010001579.1, forward strand.
GATCAAGAATATACAATATGCCACGAAATTATGAACCCTCTTTTTACCCATTTGATTATGAGCAAAAACCAAATACAAGCGGTGTGACTTTATTAAACACTGCAATAACTTTACAATTAATATGCAAACTAAGAGTCTGCAAAATGATAAATTATTTGCATCTTTCAATTAAGCAAAAGATAGAAATCTCTCAATTTAGATATCTGCTGCTCAATTTGCTGCCCACAAGTCAATGGCATATGGCATAAAGTAGTCAGCATAGCCTTGGCAAGTGTACAAAAAGTCAATGAGGGAGACGAACCTCCTATAGAGACAGCGGCAGAGGACAGAGCGCAGGAAAGAGTGAGAGTTGGCATAGGTGGAGGATGGGGGCAGAGAGGGGAGGGGCAAGTTGCTTTGGCATTAAATAGCTACCAGATACAAAAACCGCAGCAGCAGAGCAGCCATAGCAGAGCCACATGTAGTTATTGCTCTTGAGATACTTTTGGACACGAAGCGGAAACACAACGCGACCACAAACAGCAACAGCAACAGCAACACAGACACACAAAGACAGACGGACAGACGGACGGACAGAGAGACAGACAGATAGACAGCGAGACGAGATGGACAGACAGAATGAAGCAGATACAAGTAGAGTCTATATAACAAAGAATCGAGGGACGAAACCAAAAAGACCAACGGACAGCGGCCTTTGAGCGAGTTAACTCTTTGGCTACATAATAAATATTTAATGTGTGTGTGTATCCGAGAGATGCGGCAGCATTTGCTGTATCTTAAAGATACAAATTACAAGAGGTAGACATTGAGATTGAGGCCTAAGCGAACACGCTGGCGTTGTGTTGTTGTGTTGTGCTGTGTTGTGTTGTCGAGTGTAGGGCAGGCAATAAATAAACACACAGAAGCGGAGGCAGCATGAAAATGATTAAAAGCGCTTAAAGAGCATGTCTGCTCGACTCTAAGTGGAAGTGGCAGTTGTGGTCGAAGTCGCTGCCTCAGTCGCCGTCGCCGTCGCAGTCGGTATCGTTGGAGTCGTCATCGTCGTTGCCGTTGTCGTTGAAGGTAGACGGCCTCATGGTCAACGGGGCGGTGCCAAAGCCAACTTGTATCAGCTCTGGCCATCCCTCTGCCCCTCCTCTCTCTCCCTCTCTCTTCTCACCGAAACATTTTGGAATTGAAACAGACAAGGCTACCCTTGAGACATCCAGCAGGCACAGGCAGAGGCACAGGCACAGCGCATGCAACAACTCTGTGGCAACTTATGCAAAACCATACAAAAAGATACACTCCAAGCAGATCGCCCTTCCTCTTACCCTCACCCCCCCTCCATGCCCCTCTTCCACAGCGAAAAGAAGAAAAGCTGCCGACGCTGCCACGGCCTGTCATCATTTTTGTCACGCACGCTTACGTTCACGTTTTGCCATTTTGAAGGCTCCTGTTTCGGCTTGTTTTACCTTTATGCATTATACACTTTCCAGCTGCTTCCCCTGCCTTGCCCCTGCCCCCGCAGCACAGCAACAAAATGGAATGGAACAAGCTCAATAACAACGCTTGGCGCAGGCTTACAGTGGACACAAATCAAAGCAGCTTTCGGTAAATCCTTGAGCATAATTGCAGCTAGGACACAGTGCTGCCAGTTTGGCTTATTATTGGCTAGATTTAGCATATTTAAAACTGCAAAAGCTTACAAGCTTATAGCTATGAATCTGATGTCGAATTTGCTTGCATCGAAAAAACAATAAAAGTATATACAGTACTTTTCCCCAAAGTATCTGGAACTTTTAGTATACTAAACTATTCTGTAGTATTCTGTATACATTAAGCATTAATAGGTTGTTTTAAAAGCGGTATTTTCTAAAGCCGAATGGTTCCGACAAATCGGCCACGTGACAGCTTTTTATATACCTTTTATATTCCGTTCTATACTAAAAATTAGTCTGAATAAATCTTAAAACAAACACAATTGCAACTTTTCTAAACCTGAAAATAAGTTTATGAATTCAAAAACTATTTTATTTAAATTCAAATATTTTTCCCATTCTGCTTATAGAAATTAATCTTGTAAATATACATCAAATTAGACGATTTTTTTTATACGTTTATATAAAGGTGTATATAAACGATGTAGTTTAACAACTGAATAATTAACTATGTTTCAAAGAATTTTTTTATTTAATGCTTTCCTTTAACGTAAAGTATTTTTAGTGGCTGCGTTTTAATTTTATTCAACAACCCTTTTTTAAAACCTCTATTTTAAATATATCAAACAAAAGATAATAATTATTGTTTATTTTATCTCTTAGTAAATTATTATTTATTTAAAATATTTAGATTTTAAATTTCTCATTAACGTTCCATTTTTATTTTTGTAAGAATTTTAGAATCTGCGTATACTTAAGTAGAGCAAAGTTTTAAAGCTAAAGATTTGCTCGAATCTGTAGGTTGGCGATCCACTGTAAAAGGTTTCAACTCCTGAGCTCTTTTGAGAGCTCGATGCATAAATCTCAAGTTATTACTAAGGCTGGACGTTGTATTTATGTTTTGAGAAGGGGCTCTTTGCTGGGATTTAACACGCATTGTTTATGTTTTCGGAGTTGCCATTGAGTTCAATTATAACCCAGTTTTTGGAGAGACTAAAATATGGCAAGTATGGCATACATATAAGGTAGATATGTATACTTTTCTCTTTAGCTACACAGCGATATTTGCTGTGGCTGTTGTTGCTTTGGGCTTTGGGCTTTTGGGTTTTGGTTTTTGGGTTTTGGCTTTACTTGTATATTTCAATGAGCGCTGTGCCCGCAGCTCATTGTCAGATAATTATCAACCAGTGCGAGCTGATTTTTTTTATTATTATTTATATAGTGTAGTATAGTGTGTGTGCACTTTAAAGCCCTGACCTGAAAGGCCGCATTATTTGCTTTGCTTATGGGCACACTATATAAGTATGGACATATATATGTAACTGTATCTGTAACTGTATGTGTTTGTGTATGTGTATCTGTATCTACAGACTTGTATTTGGTGTGCTGGTTATTGTTATAGTTAGTTTATGGGCATGGGCAAACATGCAAAGCGTTTTAGCTATGAAAATCGATATTGGACAATGGCAATTACTGATAATGGGTCTGTAGGTTTCCCCAACCCGCACCTCCCCCCTACACTAACTGTCTATCTATCGCTTATAATTATCATTAATGCGCACACAGAACACACAAAACACACAGAACGCACAGAACACACACATCACATCTATTGCCACACCTCGTGCCGTAGAACTTGACTCCTGACTCCCTCCTTTGACCCTGTGTCCTGTGTTCCCAGTGTCCCTGAAATACAGCTATACATTTTTATATATATGTAGATACTTTTATATCTGCAGCTATAGCTATAGCTGGGTTTTGTGTATCTACAGCAATAACAACAGCTAAATTGTAGTTGATGACCCTCAGACAGCAGACACTTTCAAGGATACGCTCCGCTCTGCCACCGTCGACGCGTCGACGTCAACTTCATGCTGTGCGCGTCGCAGTCGGCAGCAAAGGTTAAAGGTACCACAAACAACTACAACAACAATTACAACAACTACACCAACAACAACAACTATAGTAAGAATCACAAGGTTAGGAACGTAGCGCGGTCAGTTGGCAGAACAAGGCAAAGGCAAAGGCAAAGTGAAGTGAAAAACGTATCGAAGCGCGTAAATTACACGCCGCAAGACACAAGAATATAAAATAAAACCAGTAGGGACGGAGCAGATCAGTCGGGTGAAAGACTACAGTCAGGCGTAATCGACAATTTGAGAGCTTGTCCTTTGTGTATATGTACAAACACACATCCTCACATAAAAACCCTCACCATAACAAACCTCTCCCCCATTTTTTTTAACAATTCCAAAAATTTTTGTCGGCTGCATATCTTCACTATTTCTTACCCAATCGTAATGTAGTTCACAGCATCGATAGAGAATGCCATAGACTACATACATGGAAAATTCTATGTTTGTAGCTTGAATATTGCGGGAAGGCGGGAGATAACACAATTCTAAAATAAAATTGATCTGCATATAGCATAGAAGAACCTACATTCCGAAAATGGTGTCTCTAGCTTTAATTTGAAAGATCTTGGACATACCGAGATGGCTATATCGATTCAGATCGTGGTCATGATCAAGAATAGAAGAACCTACATTCCGAAAATGGCGTCTCTAGCTCTAGTTTGAAAGATTTTGGACATACCGAGATGGCTACATCGATTCACATCGTCGTCCTGATCAAGAATGTATAAACTTTGTGGGATCTACCACTCCTTCTTCTAGCTGCTCTACACATTTCTTATTTCCACAAACCTAATAGAAACTCTGGTACTTTTTCAAGGTACAGGGTCGAATAAAATAACAAAAAGGAATAAAAAACGAACGGAAAAGCATCGCTCTGGGGGCCAACACATACAGACAAACACACACACAATCCCCTAGACCCCGATTCTGATCCCAATCCCTATTTCACTTCCAGTTCTAGTTCCAGTTTCAGTCTCAGAATGGCACCGAGTTAGCAACAACCTAATGAAAATGCTTAATAATAGCAATAATAGTCAATGAAATGAAACGAAATGCCATAGAATAGCACAAGCAGAGTTCGGTTAGTGAGGGGTTGTGAGGAGGGGAGGTAGCGGGGTTAGCGTGTGGCAGGGGTATATGGCCCTGGCCCTAGGCAAATTACTGTATTAAGTGATTGAAGTGAGGCATGGCAAAAGACCGTGAGCAGGAAGGTGCAGAGCGGGGCTACGATAATAATAACTATGAGCAACGAATGTCGAGCTTGAGTTCCATTGTGAATGAAAATTCGTATAGATTGTGAACGACAACAACAACAACAACAGCTAGAGCAAGAGCAAGAGCAAGTGATGTGTCTTGAGCCTGAGTAATCAATGCATAACATCATTGGGGCGGTCCAACAGAGTAGAAATTATTCGTATTACTCATATGGGGGATATGCTCATAGCTAGGGCACTTCAAATATAGTATAGTTTATAAGTTAAACAAGTTTGTTTAGCTGAAGATTACGCACTTAATATGATTACAGATTCTTTGGACTTTAATTTATGGTTATAACAATAAATAGTTTAATACTTTTACTTTGGAAATTAATTGATTAATTAATATAAACCAAATAAAGTTGAACTTAAAACTGATATGTATTTAAATATGAACGGGCAGAACGAAATGCTACAGTCGGACGTAACCGACCAAAATCTAAAACAAAGTCATGCTGCGTACGAAATAGGAGAACCTAAATTCCAAATATGGATTCTCTAGCTCTTATAGTTGCTGAGATCTAGGTGTTCATACAGACGGACAGACAGACAGACGGACGGACGGACATGGCTATATCGACTCGTCTTGTCGCCCTGATCAAGAATATATATACTTTATGGGGTCTGTCACGCCTCATTCTGGGTGTTACACACATTTCCTCCTTGCACTAAGTTAATAGACCCTTTTTACTTTTTTAAAGTAAAGGGTCTAAAAAATACAAATTAAAGCAATAAATAAAAAAATTGATTTGATTTCCGCAGACGACGGAAGAATTTTAATTATATAATTTGTAATTTGAGTATTTCAAGTAGTTTTCTGTTTGCTCATTTGATAATTCCTAGAATATAATTCTTGTTCGCCAGACTTTGGGATTTTGGATAGTGAAATGTGTACATTAGAGCACAAGAGCATATGGCCATAAAATTGGGTTTCTAATTAGCACATAAAGTACTCAAAGGGCCTTCGGCAGCAAATCAAAATCAAATCCAATCAAATCGAAGCCAAAAATAGCCAATTGTTTATAGAGTTTGTGCGGTAATTTTCAGCACCCCCAGCTTCACTTCGCACACACACACATACACACATATAGAGACAGAGAACATATAGAGATTTTGTGCAATAATATTTGTGTAGTGCGAGTTGAGAGAGCTGTTTTCATGCCTGTCGACTGCCATTGGCAGAATTGGGTCAAGTTTCAGTTTTATTGCCCTCGACAAGCATGGAGGGCGACGAAGGGGCGGGACAGCCTCGCGTTTGGTTCCTTTTGGGGGTTCCAGGCGCTCCCAAGCTGTGTGCGTATAATATCTTTGATTAAATCATGAAATATGCAAAAAATAAAAAAATAAAAACATTTTATATATATGCCTGACCTTTTTATGTGTGTGTGTGTGTGTGTGGAGAGGGGGGAGGTTAAGGGGGCTGCTCTGGAGACACGACACGGCTAAAGCAAAAGCCGAGTTTTTGACTTGTCAATGGTGTGTGCGTTGCCCAAAAGGCGGAAACTGGGTCAGAGTTGGCTCTGCCTGCCCAAAATAACCAGCAGCAATGACAGCCTAAAGCCCCTCTGCTTGTTGTTGGGCAGTTTTTAGACCCTGTACTTTGAAAAAGTCCAAAAGGGTCAATTAAGTTAAAGCAAGTCTATTTAGTCATGCCCGCTTGTGTGTTGTCTGTAGGTCTCCCAAACTATAAGAGTTAGCCAAACTATTTTTGGTATTTAGGATCTTCTATTTAATAAGCGGATCAAGATTTTTTTTTAGATTTTTGATAAATTCCCCTTCCCACGAAATCGAAAAAAACTATCAACCTCATAGAGCTCGAAAACTATAAGAGCCACTTTAAATCAACGGTCATTTAATTTAGGATATACGTTGCTTATGATATTGCTTATCAAATTGCCTTACGATCGGATAAAAAACAGCGAAGATATGCTCGACTGTGCTTGTATTATTGACACACAAAGTACAGGGTCTCCAGCAGTCGGTTACGTCCGACTGATTTTCTGCGTGCTTTCTGGTTATTTTTATTTTAATTTTATTTTATTTTGCTTTTGTGGTTTGCTCGCAGCTTCAAAAACTGTCACACATGGCGTATGCGTAATGTGCGCAATTTCTATGAAAAACTCAGTTGCGGCTGCTGTTGCTGCCCAAAAGGTCAAGCTGCTGCCAGCAGCGTTAGCGTCAGCGTCAGCGTCGACGTCGACGTCAATCATTCAGCGCTGGCAGTGACGGCAGCATTGAGAGCGCGACTCCGCTGCCGCTGCCGCCCTCTCTGCCCACCCGTCCGACCCCCCCTGCTCTGCTGCTCCCATGCTGTAGCGACAGCGAGTGCGGGGCAATTAGCGCGCAATTGACCTACATTGGGGCAGCATTAATGGTGTCAATAGTAAACGAGACTGACGACGCAGCAGCAGCAGCAGCAGCAGCAGCAGCAGCGGCAGAGGCAGCAGCAGCTGGCAAACACAAATTGTTGAATGTTTATGCACGCATATTGCTAAGATCTAAAGAGGCCTGGGAGCCGGGGAGGGCGAAGGGAGCTGCCTACAGAAATTCCAACTGCGACAATCAATGTAGAATTTGTCATAAGAGAAGAGATTATTTTGCATTTGGATGCGCGGCTGCCTATGACGTCAGCGTGCGATCAGGCAAAGGTTGCTTGAAATTTGTATTTATTTGTTATCAGCGGTACAGTGGGCACACTCAGCTCTATTTGCCAAGCTGTTTGAATTTAATAATAATATAATTTGTTTCAATCGAAATTATGTTTATTAATTTTATAATTGTATATTATATATATTTTTTAATTTCATCTTAGTTTAAACTAGATGATTTTATGGGCAGGGCGTTGATAAGAAATCAGACAGCCAGGCTAAAGGTTTTTATTTTAGTATTTGTACTTTTTGTATTTGGATTTGTATATTTTATATAATATTTTATATTTTATTAAATTATTTTATTCTATTTTATTCATGATGAAATGTTAAACACCGATTGATCGGATATGGTAACCACAGAACAAGCTTACACTCAATCAAGAAATCATCGAAGACATCGATTTAGCCTTAAAACTGATTTATTTGTACTTGTATTTCGTATTTGTATTTTCTGTCCTTTTTTAAGCTGTTTGCCCCTTTTTATTCTCCCTCATCTGGCCTTTTTTGTGGTCGATAGCTGAATATTTGACTCATATAATGCACTGCTTTGTCAGTATTGTAGATACTATTATATTATTTCAACTGGAGCAATTATACAAATAGGCCGATAATGACAGTTATGATCTTTATCGGATAATAAATTGAACAAAGCGTTTCTAAACACATGTCTATGCTCTGTTAATCACTTGCTAATTATTTCGATACATACATATATTCAATGGAAATGTTCAACTGAATGATATCATGAGAGATACGGAATAAACTATGTATAGAATTTAAAAGAAACTTTTGCATTATAATGAAAATATTTATAGATACATATTATCACAGTCTTGATAAAATAAAATTGTTTTGAAAAAGCAGTTTAACTGCTTGAAAAATCAGTAAAAATCCTATGTTGATAAATAAGCAGTTAACTGCTTGACATGAACTGATTTCAGCTAATACATGTAGTACCATGTTGGGTATACTCGAAAAAAGCTCTTAAAATTTAAAATAACCAAAATAATTACAGCAATCAGCTGTATTTTGTTTTATACGGTATTTAAACACTGTTTATTATTATTTTGGAATAGGGAAGCTATTAAAATACTCTTACGCATAATATTGAAACGATTGGAACTTTAGTTATAGTTCAGTCATGAGTGTAATATGCAAATTTCAGCTATGGATCAGCGTTCTCTTACTTTCAATAGCGGTGAACTCTGTAAGCAGCATCCCTATAGTAAGCTACAACTTCTCATAATATCGAGCCCTTCCCGCGAAAATGGAGTAACCAACAAAAGCAAATTTTACAGGAGAACGTTTTTTTCGCGAGAACGCGTCTGAAATTCGCAGCAAATCTGGCTCTTGCGATATAATTGACAGGCTGATATCTCAGTAAATACGCAAGATAAAATTATGAAATTTTTTGTGTGGATGAGTTGGGTGATTATGAACATAATTGCATCAAAAACCGAAAATCCAAAAAAATGTTGGTTACGTCTTTTTCGCGGGAAGGGCTCGATATTATACTTTATCTCAGGCTTATAGGTTCAAGATGACGAATGCTGTGTGTGATTCCTACAACAAATCACGAGTAGTATTCAACGAATGTCGCCTACGAGCAGTTAGTCGCAATAAAACTACCTTAACTATTATAGGCACCCTTTTCGAACCCATCGACGATATATTTATTAGAGCACGAATTCTGAAAAAGGCCAATAGGTATAAGCCATGGATTATTGACTACACTATAGACATTTGCCGAACTCTGCGGAAAAACTATCATCCCTTTGGTAAAATGTTTCGCAACATCATCAAAAACACAACAAGCTTTCTTCACCCTTGTCCCTATGTGGTAAGCCATCATTTCTCAGTTTGCTTAACTAAATTAAATATACATTTTCTTGTATAGGGAGTGCAAGGCATACGGAATTTCTATAATGTTGAAAATATACCAATAGCGCTACCAACCGGGGAATATTATTTGAATATGCAGTGGATGACTCTGAAAAAACCCGCAGTTGTCACAGATATTTACTTTACATTCGAAGAGGACTGAAGAGGACTAATAAAATTCAAAATAAATTAAAAATTGAGAAAATAGGATCATTGATCCACCATGCTACTGATCACCGGGTGAATACAATTAATGTATTTGATATTTGTAAATACGTATCGATAAATATCGGGGTAAGCAAATATCGATATTTGAAAAGCACAACGGTAAAGTATCTTCGATTGAACAATAAATTTAAGCTTTTAAATCAGAGTCCTAAGATGTTGATTTCTAAGTAACTGAATACATATATATAGTATTATATATCTAACCAATCTACTTTCAAACATGCCGAAATTGATTCCATTTTTTAACTTCATTCCTACCCCAGATTATTTATTCATTTATTATTCTGCTTTACTTTTAATTTAATTAATTAATTGAAATATTTAAAACCTTTTTTGATGACTAATTTAGTCGATATTTAATTAAGTAAAATAACAAAATGTGCTCTATATGAATGATTTTTGGGGATTTTTATAAGCAATTTAATTTTCATTTACATGGATTTTCTATCTACATCTACAACTTATTTAGCTGTCGACTGCTAGCGACTGTAGGCTTTTCGACCGTTTCAGTGTAAGAATGCAAACATCAGCTAAAGAGGTAGCACCAAATTTTCATGAAAAGCCTTGAGCATAGGCTTGTGTCTCTCTCTTTCTCGCTCTCTCTCTCTCTCTCTAACTAGCTGTCTCTCTCTTAGCCTGGCTATCACCAACGCCCGCTGCCACCCACTGCAAATGACCAATATGCGTTGTGGCCAAACAAAGAGGCGCATTGTGCGTACAATTTGGACGGCAGACAATTGCTGAGCAATCGACACGCCACTGACCCCCTTACGCCCCCTACCGCCCTCGCACCCTCGCACCCCCTGCCCTAGCCATACCCCTACGCAGAGAGCAAGACTGAGCAGCAGCAGCAGAGCAGCAGCAGCAGCAGCAGCATGTAAGTTGTACACGATAAATGAGAAATGAGGTTACCTACTTTTGAAGAAGGTCAATACAACCCAAAACAAACGAGCGAGGCGACGTAACGCAACGCAGCGCGCGAGCAGCGCAGCCGACGTAACGCTGACGTCGGGTCGTCGTGCAAGCTTCAAGCTCACAAACACTCACACACACACACACACACACAGAGACACGCGCGCACGCACACACATAACCACATATGCCTAGGTGGCGGCTGTTTAAGTTTAAATGAGTGTCATGAGCAGTGTTGCCAGAATTTTGGTTTCAAAAGTGGTCAAAATTATCTACAAGTGGCTAAAAAAAGGCTAAGCAGTAAGAACTTTTATTATTAAAATGTATATTACTTTAGATATATAGAAATTTTGTTCTAAATAAACTCAAAAATGGTTTAAATTGTCAAGAAAATTGTTAACATGGTCTGACATCTTTTCTAGGTAATGTTCATATGGGCATTTCCACAGAAAGGTCCACCACGGCCAAAAAATTAAAAGTTCTTGAAAATGAATTTTTTTAACGTGGTTGCATTGAGAAATATTCAAATTTAACAAATTTGAAAAAATTTTGAATTTATCGATTACAGTTTTCAAAATATTCGAATGCAAAGTCGCGCAAACGCATCTGTTGTCATTATGATGTTTTTAGGGTATGTTTTGTTTTGATAACAACTTCAAGAACAGAAACATTATGCTTTGTCTTTTGCTTTCTAAAATCACTTCGAACATCAAAGAGTCGAAAGAGAACGCAAAAGGAAATATGCGATTACCAATTACGGTAAAATATTGATTTGCATTATCGCTTGCTGCAATGTCCGTATGAAATTGAAAAACAACATTTCGTATCAGAACGTCCAAATTACTTGCTCGAATTGCATCAAATTTTTTTTACAAACAGAGTTTGTGTGTGCAATCCAAATTAAAAAAAAATTTTGGAAAAAAAATGTTTTTTGTATTTTTGGTGATTATTTAAAGTTCGGTCCACATGCAATCGTAGGTGATGTGATTTAAAAAAAAAATTTGTTACAAAAAAAAAATTTTTGTTTTTTAATTATTTAAATGTACAGTCATCGGCCTAAGTATTTAGACAAAATATTTTTTTTTCAATTTCGTTTATTTCTGAATTTAAGTAAGAAAAATATTAGGTTTTTCAATTTTTGTGGTTAGATACATTGTATTTGCATATAAAAATATATTTGGAAATAAGAAAAAACCACAAAAATTGAAAAACCTAATATTTTTCTTACTTAAATTCAGAAATAAACGAAATTGAAAAAAAAAATATTTTGTCTAAATACTTAGGCCGATGACTGTAGATAAGCGAAAAAAGTTGCCAAAAAAGAAGACAAACTTGCAAACGGTGGGGAGAAGAGTTAAAGGAAGATCCAATAACATATTTATTAAGTTTTCAGTTGTATACAAATGAATAAATTTACTATTTTTGTTGATTTAAAACTATTTTTACAATTTGTTCTTTATTATTTTCCATTGCCAGCAATGGCAATAACATACAATAACATACAAATAGTGATAAAAAAAAAATGTCCGTATGAAATGTCACGCTTGAAATTTTTTTAAATTGAATTTAAAAAAAATGCAAGTCATCTTTGAAAAAAAAACATAATCATTTTGAAGAGGCATCATTGCACAAGAGTTTAAAATTTGTTGCATTAAAATATTGCCACTGGATTCGCTGAAATTGGCGATTGAATTGGTTGACCTCAAATGCCACTACCATTTTAGTCACGCATGAAATGACTTGAATTTTTCAATTTTCTTAAAAATGAAAAGTTACCCAAAATCAATCTTTCCACCAATGAAAGAGTTAATTAAATGCTATATGTTAAGCATTTCAAAAAAAAAAAAAACCGCTTCCTTTTTACAGTTATTTTACTTTAAACGCGTACGAATGGCTGGAACGACACTGTGGAAATGCCCATATGCATATATCTTTTAAATAATATATTTAAAACCCATAACAAATTTGGCGAAAACTAGCAAATTTGGAAATAGACGCAACTTTTCATGCTAACATCTATTCTTAAATTTACTTTGAATAATAAAAACTTGAAAAAACTTTTTTTTTTCAATTTGTACAAACAAAAAAAAAAGAAATGAAAAAAAAAACCCAAAATAAAATACAATTGCTTTGAATCAAGAAATAATTCAAGAAAAAACTTCTACTTTATAATCTATAGTTTGTATCTAATTTTCAACTAAGTGGCTAATCAGCTCAAATCTAGCCACAAAAAAGGCCAAACTGGCTGCACTGGTCATGAGTACCGCGCGCCGCTCAACAAAGCTCAGTGACCATGTGAGCAGCGAGCAGCGGGCAGCGGGCAGCGACGCCGCGTCAACGTCAACGCCAGCGTACCACAAACATATTACAACAAACGTTTTCAATGAAAACAAAAGTAGTACACGCTGCCGACGTCGCTGCTGGCGCCGCATGCAAGCTGTAACTCGCCCGCCACCTGGTGACGAATTTTCGCCGTCAAGATTTTTTTGTGGCCACATGGAGGGCAACTGCGCTGCCGCTGTCGCTGCCGCTGCTAACGCTGACGCTGACGCTTGGCTACTTCTGCTCGGGCTCTGCTTGGCGTATTGGCGTTGGCGTTGGCGTTGACGTTGCCGAGGGCGCGGCGCGTTTGCTTGTAACGAGGCTATAAGCTAGGCAGCAGCACGCCAACGCCTCTGCTGCGCGTCTCTCTCAGCCGCCTGCACTTTTGTCAACGCTGCCGCTGCCGCTGCCGCCGCCTCTGCTGCTGTCGCTGCCGCAGCTGCTGCTGCTGCGTTTGTCGCGCTGTATGCTTTTAGCCTCCACCTCCTTTTTTGCTATGCATTGTTTCATATTATTATTTTTATTATTATTATAATTATTTTTTGATATTGTTGCTAATAATGTTGCTAGTTGCATTTAGTTTATATTTTTATTGCAATTCGTTAAATGTAAGTATTATTTAGTTAATTAACTTTTTAATATTTAAAAAATTATTAGAAATAAATTTAAAAATAAATATACATCAATTAATAAAGTAATAAATAAATAACAAGTAATAAATAAAAACAAACAAATCAATAAAAATGAATAGAAATAAGTCAATAATATAAATATATATTATTCATATCAATCAATAAAATTGAATAGAAATAAGTTAATGAAAATAAATATTTAATTATATTAAATATTTAATTTAATTTGATTAAACACATTATAACATTAATTTATATTCAATTTATTTCAATTAAATTTTTTTAAATGCAAGGAATATTTTATAGCTTATATATTTAACAAATTATTATTATAATATTATTTTAATAAAAGCAATCATATTATTTTAAAAGAATTTTATTTAACTTAATAAGTTTTAGCCTGAAATCGATATATTTTACTATTACAACAATAGTTTCATACTGTGGTTGATAGTTAACAAATAAAGTCGATATTTGGGACCAATCAAAGGAAGATACTTAATAATTATCGATAATTTGAAAGATTAATAGTGGTACACAATAATCGATAAATAACACTGATTGATTATAATGAACCTAAACAATAGTTCATAATTTTCAAGAGATTAATACTGCCTATGCTTGAATATCGATGGAATAATGTACATCGAAAGTAAAGCTAAAATATTATATAGACTATATAGAATAAATTTATTCAAAAGAATCGATTAAGTTCATTGAAAACAGCTTACCTAAGATCATACTTTTAACTACAGTCAAACAGAATCGAAAGCTACGCTAGGCACTATCGGATGTTCTCTAAGGAAATCAAGTATCTTGATTAACACGTAATACTAACTGTAAATTCGTGTGTGATTAACGTCGCTAGCTGCTAAAGGTCATACACAAAACACATATCTCGAAACTATCAATTAAAACCAGTATGAAGTAATAGTGTAGTGATAGACCCGAGTACAATCAATCAATGTAAACCGTTACGTTAGATGCCCTCTAAGTTTACAATGTGTCAATTTAGTGTCAATATCTGAGACAGCTGAACAGAACCTTGAGGGGTCCGATATAGCTATATAGATAAGTATATAGCGTGTGTGCATTATGTAGTTCTCAGTGAATTGAAATTGAAATTTGGAATATTTGTATGCCCTCAAAAATGAAATGTGACAATTCAGTGCCAAATAGGTCGTTTTTTTTTCGATTTAAATCTTTGACCCTGCATAGGGGAATATCTGATTAAAAAACTTGTTCAAATTTTTAAGTAAAAATAAATTAAATGCCAAAGAAACTATATCATGGACTTTTTAGCTGTTTTTTTATGATTTTAAATTATTAGTGTTTATTAAAAAAAATATAATTTTGTTTATCCACTCATATTGTTAAATATTGTCTTACTTATTATCGGAAAGCTAAGCAAACATATGTACACAATGTAATAATATTCTTATAGTTGTGTGTCTGTGTTCTGGGTGCTTCATTGAAACTTATCAAAAGGCAAATTACGCAAAAATCCATAGAGCAAAACGACCTTATCGTGTAAATGAATTTCATGTGCTTCAGTACTTAACAAACGGCTCTTTTGTTCAGTTGTTGTTGTAACCTACAATTACACAGCACCGAGAGACAAACACGTGCTAATAGGTATGTGTGTATGTATGTATGTCCGTATATTTCTAATCGCAAACACCTTTGAAAACAATAACAACAATTACAAAAGCTTCGCGCACTTCCTCGTGCTCACACGCATCGATCGCACTACATACATATGCAATAAATACATATTTACATAGCAACTACAACTAGCAACAAGTGCAATAAGCAATAGCAAATAAACCGTTACACACAGCGCAAAAAATAAACTAAAACGCAACGTAAACAATGCCAAGAAATACTTTTACTAGCAAGTTGACACAAAAATATACACCAAATGTAAAAGAAATATTGTTTCTGTAATATCTTCCGTGTTTATTAACCGATATAACCTATCTTTTCTGGATAGGATAATATGATTGTGAAGAATATATATTCTAAATATTAATAAGATATGTTTAATATTACGCTTCTTGATCGGTTTTTTAACAAATTTATTTCACGTAATATTGAATATAAAAGGTTTTCATTTCGCATACAAATTCTATTGCAAATGTGAAAAAAATTGACAAATCTAACTAAAAATGCATCAAGAGTTAAAAAACACAAAAACACATCTGGCAACCGTGTTCACGCCTTGCATTGTCGTTGTCATCGCATTGTCGTCAATCAAATCTGGCATCATCCTTCCGTACACACCTCCACCACATTCACCTTTCTGCCTCTCACTTCCTAAATCCACCTTCATACTGCGTCACTAGCACTGCGCTTAACAGTGTTGCAATGTCAACAACATTTTATGGTATTTTGCTCAGTATTTGATATAATATTATCAGTTAAATAATTTATTCCATCGAAATTTACTTGTAAGTAGCGACCAATTACATTACCAATTTGTAAATCTAATCTTGCTTAACACTATGCATAAACATAATGATGCGTTTTGCCCTGGATTTTCTAATATAGACTATTAATAATTTTTGTTTTATAAATTATTACAGTCTAATATTCACCAAGTTGAAGTATAATGTAAATTTTAAACAAATTTTAAATGAATATTGTAATATATGATCAGATAATCGCAAAATAAATATATAATTATTATTTATGAGTAGAATTAAAGAATAGTTTTCATTTTGAATACACAGTTTTAAGATCCTTTACTTTAGAAAATTATAAATGGTCTATTAAGTTAGGCATGGCAGACCCCACAAAGTATCGAGCTGAGTGGATATACTTATGTTCGTCTGTCCGTCTTTCTGTCTGTTGGTTTGTATGAACACCTAGATCTCAGCAGTTATAAGAGCTATAAAACCCATATTCGATATTCAAGTTCCCCTAAAGCTACTGTAGCCACAATTTTAAAGCCGTTCGACTGATCTGATTTTAATAATTTAATAATATCTATTTTAGCCATTTTTTAAAATGCTGGCAACACTTGGCACGAGCCTAGCCTCTCTCTGGCGCCTTCGCTGCGAGAGCTTACGCTTCCGAGAGCGCATTTTGCTCATCTCTGCTTCTGTGTGCGTGTATCTACTTTCTCTCTATAAATAGTTGAAATCAAGTTCCAATGCAAAGACAAATTCGTACGCGCGTGAAAGTGACGCCAGAGACCGCTACGAGTTGAGTGGAGAGGAGCTAAAGCGAATCAACCACAAACCTCCTCGGGTCATCTCTCTCATATGAGAGTCAGTGTTGAAAGAAATAGCAATATTTTGTATTACAAAATATCTGAAAAACTATCTTAAAATAATCTTAATAATGCATAAAAGCCAGAAAGACCGGAGCAGATAAGTCAGACATACCACCCTCCCCTACAATTACCAGTCAAGCAAATTGTCTGCGGCATATCTTCACTGTTTTTTTATCCCATTGTCACACAAAACACCTAAATACTGATCAAGAATAAATATACTACGTAAGGGTTTGGCACGCCTCCTTTTGGGTGTCACATATGTACATTTCCCAATTGAAAAGTACAGATTCTAAAAATATTTAAAATAAATGTATATTTTAAAATATATTTTAAACGCTACAATTCGGAAAGTAGCTAAATTCGCAACGCTGGTGAGAGTCGTGGGACAGGTCCGATAGTTTTTAAATACAATACACCCGCAACCTATAAGTTGCACCTACATACATATGTAAGATCTTCCGCATGCGCTCTCTGTTGCTCTGGCAATCAGCTGATCGCTAGAAGCTCTCGTCATTACAATTTCAATTACAATTACAATGAGTTTTCATGGCAAGGAAATTTCATTGCATTGCATTTCATTTGATGTCATTTCGCTTCGCTTTTCTGGCTGATAACGATCAGCGGGGTCAGTCATATTCAGATATTTAGATATTTATCTGCCGTACGCGCTTGTTGCACTTGAGCATAACGGTAATTACGTCTAGGCACGGCATTGCCCTTGAAATACACACACACACACGTGTGTGTGTGTAAGTTTTTGTAGTAAAGGCAAACATGCAATTTCTCCCTCCCCTTCTCCGCCCACAATATTTCACGTATTTATTATTGTTTTTATTTTGCACATGTTGTTAATGGCGACATTGACTTTGCAATTTACTCTACGTTAATTAATGGCTGAGAGAGTTGCAGGGGTGGGGCGGAAAGACCCCAGCGGCTGTCGTAAATGAGCTGGAGAAAATTCACATTATATCACAATAAATATGAAATCAAAGAGCGTAGTTGAATTTAAAATAAATATATCTCCATATAAACATATATAAACATTAAATAAACTAAGTGAAATTACGAAAGGAAGAAAAATAAAGACGACTTTACCTAAATTATTTTTCTTTACAATCGAATATAATTAATTTAAAAGTCGTTATTGAATAGAAAAATTCAAATACATAGTTGAAATAATCATTTCATTTTTCTTGTCTCCAATTGTTCTAGATTGTCTTGTATTATTCTTTAACTCTTAATTTAATTTGTTTAGCTTAATTTTAATTTGAAATTTAATATTGTTTACTTGACTGAACTTGGTCCAGATTTAAATAAAAAAATCTCGACTGCCCGACTGTCTTATACCCTGTACCAAAGATCAGCCTTGCTAGTACAATATTCTATTTAAAATATATTTTGAATCTAATGTATGTCCATTATTCGCGGTAGGTGCATGCCATCCAAAAATTGAAATAAACTTGTTCTGCGTATTGTATACACCTTTAAAAAATTACCAAAACGGCTGCTCTAGCTATTATAGTTGCTGAGATATACCCGTTCAAATTGGTCAATGTATTGTATTTATGGTCATTGTTCGCGGTAGGGGCGTGGTATCCAAAATTTGGAATAAACTTGTTCTGCGTATGGTATACACCTTTCAAAAATTACCTAAACGGCTGCTCTAGCTCTTATAGTTGCTGAGATCGACGCGTTCATACAGACGGACAGACGGACAGACAGACAAGGCTAAATCAACTCGTCTTGTCCTCCTGATCAAGAATATATATACTTTGTGGGGTCTACCACGCCTCCTTCTGCCTATTACATACATTCTGACAAAGTTAATAACCCTGTATTTCCCATTTTTCAATGGGTACAGGGTATAAAAAATACATTAAATAAAGTAGATCATAAAGTTATAAAAAATTATGCTATAATATAATTAGCCGACCTAACCAATTTGAAACAGATCGATAAGCCTATTAAATCAGGCAATCAACAAATATCGATAATCTTTTAATCAACCAGATATTCTTGGATTACAAAACGGTTAAGGAAGCAAAAGTAGTAGACCTAATAAAAAGTATTTAAGCAAAAAGTAAGAAATATTTTGGGAAATCCATGGGGTTTTTTTTAACCAATAAAATTGTAGACGAATTCTTCAAGAGCCTCTAAATTTCTATGAAAGTTTTTTTATCAAACAGAAAGAGCTCACTACCCATCAACAGAATTAATTTCCATTAATACCGAAAATGACTAGAAATTATAAATGCCATCAAGACAATAAAAGCGCCCATTCTGCTTGGTAAGGAAATACCGCAGAACTTAATACCATTTAGTCCCAATAAGAAGTTAGAATTAAGTTTGGTAACAAATTGTATACGGTTTGTTAAGGTTGTTTCTATTTCTATTCTGTTATCTCTTACCTGGCTAAGGCCATTCTAACATGAGAGAGCCCTCCAAGAGGCAACGCAATTGCATCCACTTTGACGGATTTTTTGTGAACCGCTTCCAGCAAAAATTAAATGCAAATCGATGGTTTTGTTCTCCTTGTTTTACAGATTGATCAAAAAGCACTTTTTTCACAGAATATTCCAAATTAAATCAATGTTGACAGTAATTTTTTTTGTATTGATGTATATTTCGCTGTACGTATAGTTTTGATTTTGTTTTGTTGCTAGACAAACGTCATTTTACAAGCTATATAATATGAAAATAGTTTGGTTAAAACGCCGCAAAGTATGCAAAGTGTTGTATAATTTATTTTTTGTTGGCTATAACTACAAAAACAGCAGCATAGATGGAGAGACAGAGAGGCAGAGAGCGCACATCGGCAAATTTATCACATTTCAATTTGGGCGGTACGTGCGTCATTTTATAATGGCCAAAAGTTGATTCTCCCGGCTACGTGATATTTGTGCGTGAAATTATCAAAGAGAAACAAAGCAAAAATACATATATCTATATGTATGTGTATGTGTGTAAAAGAAGGGTGAAGAAACCTGCAAACAATGTTCAATGCCATCGACAACAGAAGAGCAAAAACACGAAGAAAAAGAATGATGATACGAAACGGAAAAAACGTAAAAAAGTGGAAAACGCGCTGAGCTTATCAGCAAATGTTTGTGATAAGCAACAAAAATTGTACAAGCGGCAGCAATAACAGTAAAAACTGCTATCTCCACCAGTGTTGCCAATTTAGCCGATTTCGGAATACTATTGGAGGCGTGGCAGACCCCACAAGGCATGTAATATATGTATTCTGATCAGGGCAAAACTTTAGCAACAATCAACTAGCACAAGCATGTGTATTCTCTACCACTATATTTATCTATCCTGGTATAAAATCTGTTAATAAAGCCAGAAGTTATTAAAGAAACAATATTGCAAGCTTTCATTAAACAGACAAAAAAGTAAGAAGAACCATTGCTGCTGCGCTTTGTTTAATTTCAAAATATTTTTAAATATTGCATTATTTTTTTATTTATTTATTAATGATTATTTAAAGCTATTTTTTATATTTTATATATCAAGGCTAGATGCCTTATCTGGCAACACTGGTCTCCACTTGCTGCTGCCTCAGCTTCTCCTTCTCCACCACCTTCTCTCTGTGGCCTGTTCATTTGCACATGGCCCGGCAAAAGGATTGATAAAATGGGGGGAAAAAGAAACCTCGAGCAAAATAATCAATAAATGTGCACCGGGCACTGCGAGGTCAACATTGACGCCCTAACCAGATGTGCCAAATATACAGATGAGCAAGGCAATCTCTCTGCCCCCCTCTTTCTCTCTCTCTCTGTCTCTCTCTATCTGTCTCTCTTGGTTGAGCATCTTTGGCTGCCTCTTCTCTTGAGGGCCCCCACACAGTGCAAATCGCGACACGGAATGTGATTGTATACTAATCTAAAACAACAACAGCGCCGCAACGCGCAGCATTGAGCAGCGTCAAGAAGAAGCAGAGAGCAACAGAGGAAGAAAAAAAAAACATAAAAAAATAAAATAAAAATAAAAATAAAAAACTACTCGTACCAACTACTAAATTCCATTTCATAGTCATGAGAGCACACAAGGTTCTTCCTATATCAGTCGATTTGCCTTTAGCTGTGTGTGTGTAATATACGAAAAGAAAAAAAAATAAGCTAACAAAAGCCAACAAACCTGCGCAAGCTAAAAGAGCTTTAGATTTGCATTTACTTTTGACTTTGCACAGCAAAAGCTCGCTCTCGCTCTCTTCTGTGCTCTCTCGCGCTCAAAGCTGCGCCACCGGCGAGGGTCGTTTGCTCTAGCTGTAAATTGGCGGTGGGTGTTCAAGTTTTTTCTCTCTTTTTTTTGCTTTTTGTTCTGCCGTTTTGAGCATGACCTCAGCGCGCGCTCAGAGAGCAAGAGCGAGAGCTTCAGAGAGGGAGAGAGAGAGAGAGTGTGTGGCAAAGTGTGCTCAGTTAATGCGCTCATTTATAAACAATAAACAAAAATAGAGGCGCACATGTTTTTAATTGACTTTTGGCTTGGCAAAAAGCTGCTGCTGGGCAAGGCAAACGCAAATCAAAACATATATATAGACAAGTATGTATGTATGTATATTCATATATACAAATATATATAACGAGAGAGGGAGAGAGATACAGAGAGCCAGCTAGAGCATTTATTTCAATGCTGAATGCAATCTTCTCGCTCTGTTGTTGTTGTTGTTAGCCACAAAATTTAGCAAAATGAAAAAAGTTGATATGACAATCCGGCAACGCCATGCTTCTATAGAGAATACATTTAAACAAACTGGAGAGCGTTGCCAGAATGTTTAAAAGTTTATAATATTTATGCATATTTTTGTATTTTAAACATTTTTTTGTATTTCCAATTTTGTATATATTTTATATTAAAAATCTAGCTAATCTGGCAACACTGCTAGACGCAGAGAGACAGAGAAAGAGAGATGGTAAGTGAGTGGGAGAGAGCCTAAAATGCCGCAAAAGCAATGCAAAAATTTGTCCGAATTTTCTTTTTAGTTAGTCTGAACTTCTACTCCTTTGGCCTTGGTTAAATTCGGTGCTGTTAAAACCAAAGAATTTTTGCCAAAAGCTCTGGCTTTTGACTAACGTTAGTTAAACTTCTAATATGTAGTTTAGCATTGTTTAAATAAGGTCACAGATACACAAGACGCGCCGGTTACACACAATGTTGCCTGCCAGCCTGACCTTTTGCACTTTGGTTTTTGGGCCAGAAATCTTGGTTAAATTTCTGGTGTTTTTTTGATTAGTTTAAAATGATTTTGATTTGATTATAAATCGCTTAAATATTTGGTTTTCAACGTGTTCTGCGTATGACGAGAGACACTGAAAAGCACACAAACTTCACGCAACGCGCAGCAGCTGACGACTGAGGGAGCTTTTTTCTTGGCTTTACGCTTTTTGCTCTAGCTGTATCTGTGTGTATACGTGTATATCTGTGGGTGTATGTGTGTGTTACCTATACCTCAGCGTGTCTTTGCTTTTGCGTTTGCATTTGCTTTTGATTTTGTGTTTGCATCGTTAGAGCTTTTGCCTCCACTCGCAGCTGTGACGCTGTTCGATGGGAAGCTGCCATTACCGATTACTTTTTAGCACCTTGTATACAGACTAGCAGCAAGGATAATTGTTTGGTTAGGAATGTAGATGGACCTCGGGGTTATAGCAAAGATTAACGGATAAGAGATACAACAATTAAATACAGCTTACAAAGCACATTTAAAACGAGTTTTTCACTTGATTCTTTTACTAATTATGCATAAGGTGTTAATTCTGCGAGTTTAAAACTGTATTATTGATTTAGCATAAGCTGTGTAGAATCAAGTATTATTTTTGAAAATGTTTCGCATTTTTATTAATTAATTTAGAAGCTTTAGAATCTAAGTTTAATTTAAATATTATGTGACTAATGCTTTAAGTTACAAGTCTTTTGTACTTGTGACATTAGGAAGTTATCTTAAATAAATAAATAAAATAAATAATTGTATTTAGAAGTACTGGAGGTACATGCTTTAACATACTCAAAATAAAATCCCCAGGATTATTTATATTGTGGATTTTGAAAACAATAACTGTTTACGAAAAGTTCTAATGACATTCCATAAGGCATACACTTAATAGGTTTATTCTTCAAAGATCCGAAGTAATGGTTTATAAGAGGCCGAAAGAGGCAGGACAGATCCATTAAAATATATATATTCTTGATAAGTTCGCCTAACTGAATCGATATAGCCATATCCGATTGTTTGCCCGTCAGGAAAACGTGAAAATTTCGGAAACGATAAAAGATAGAGCCACCATTATCAGAATGTTGTGAGTGGGTGTAGTATAGTGTACACCAAATCTACATCAACTTTATTCAAAATGCTAGATATCAAGCTCTCTTTACGCCCAAATCTATAACAAACGTTATATTTAACATACAATGTTCTTATACCATTATATTCACCTATCCTAAATAGAAGTTATTAAAGGAGCAATATAGAATTTAATCATGGTACAGTCAAAAAAGGATTGCTGATCCGCTTTTTATAAAGATTTTAAATTTATAGGGTGTAGGGTGCAGGGTATTCTACAGTCGGAATTATATCGTTACATGGCCAGAGACAATTTCTAATAAGCCGAACTTATTAGAAATAAATTATAATTTAAACCTCAACCGGTAGTGCAAACTGATCGATAACAGAACTGATACGCGTTTTGATTTGAATATTAACACTTACATACTACATATATTTCAGATCACAAAACTTGAAAATCGTTGGTTATCAGAAAAACCTAACTATACAGAACACTGATAAACTTTATCAAATTCTTATCATAGTTTACATAAGATAGGAGTTTCGCATAGTTTAAAAAAAGAAAGTTTCATAACAAACTTACCTAAAATAATGGTCGACAGCAATTACTGTCCTGAAATTGAAAATTTACAGATCGTGCGATTTGGTTGATATGGAAGCTAGTAGCAATAAGAACAATAAAATAACCACCAGTTGTTGGAAGTTCTGTAAATAAAATAAAAAAATGTATTTATTTATAAATCGATTTGCATACTCAAATGGAAAAACCACGCTATCAACTTAACTGGATTTCTATTGGGAATATATACATACATGTATATACATATACTATATCGGTATATGTATTAAATGTTTAAATATACTTATATATAGAATGTACTTACACTGTGCACTTTTGTACTTGTGCACTTACACATTTCATTTTTGCATAAAAAATTAACGTATAAAAACATCGCAAATCGGTCTTTGACTTTGTATCGCATTTATTGTTGTTGTTTTCCCTTTGTGTGCGAGTCGTTGCCATTTTAAATGTTAAAAAAAATAAAATCAACAAACCTGAGACGAACAACAGTTAAAAATGTATAAAAATACCAGGGCTTCCAACCGAAAAAACATATTATTTTGTCGATTTTTACCCATGAAAAATAAATGGGAAGCATTTTAAACAGATTAATTTGGGTCCTAAAACAAAGATAAATATGGACGGGGCAGATCAGTGGGACGGCGGCTACAGTCGGACGTAACCGACAGTAGAAGACCCTTTACTTTAACTTTATGCATTTACAAACACAGTCAAAGGCACGCACACTTACCTACCCGCGTATGCAAGGCACACCACCCTCCCTCTGCCTAGTGCGGCGAATTGTCCGTTCCATATTTTCGCTGTTTCCGATCGAAACGAAATTCACAGGGTCAATAGAGAATATCATAAGCTAGTTACGTACCAAATTACAAGTCAATAACTTTAAAGCTGTGGTTGCAATAGCTTTTTGCGGTTTGCTGGGGAAGGGGGGGAGGTATCCAAAATCTAAAACAAACTCGTGCTGCTCGCGAAATAGGAGAATCTAAATCCCGAATATGGTGTCTCTAGCTCTTATAGTTGCTGAGATCTAGGTGTTCATACGGACGGACAGACAGACGGACAGACGGACATGGCTATATCGACTCGTCTTGTCGTCCTGATCAAGAATATATATACTTTGTGGGGTCTGCCACGCCTCCTTCTGGGTGTTACACACATTTCCTCTTTGCACTAAACTAATAGACCCTTTTTACTTTTTTAAAGTAAAGGGTCTAAAAAGGACTCAAGTTCTCTACACACGAGAAATGTAATAAAATTTTAAACTTAAGGAAAATTTTATTTAAAACACATAAATTAATTTAATTCAAATTTTGCATAAAAATAAATTAAATAAATAAATGTATAGGACGTTTGTAATTTAAAGCCTATGGTTAGGAAAAGTAGGTTAGGAAAAATCGTAAAAGGGTCGAATAAGTTAGTAAATTATATTAATTAATATAAAGAAGAAGGCAAGGTAGACCTCAAAAAGTATATCGCTCATTTAATTTAAGAGTGTCATAACTAGAGATAAACGCGTTTAAAATATATGAGCGATATGTTCTTAATCAGGACGATGAGGTAAGTTGATATAGCCATATCCGTCTGTCCTTCTGTACGTTGTTGTTCGTATGAACAACTAGTTCTCGCAAACTATAAGAGGTATGCTTATCCGTAGGTTCTCCAATGCTGAACGCTGATCGAGTTTGTTTTAAAGTTTCTATACCTCCAGTCCTCCCGTCCACCCCAAAAAACAACCACTAAACCACGAACCGGTACGGTTTAAGCTAGAACTGCAAAACAGAAATTGAAGACCCGTCCGATGAATGGCTTTAGATTTGAAATGTTTGATTCAGCATCTCCAACGTTTGTTTTTTGTTCCTGTTCGAGTTCTAATGGACAATATCTTATAAATTAAATTAAAAATACCACCGAAACTTTGAAAATCCCGTTTCCGAACTGTTTCGGTGCGGTTTCAACTACGGAATACCCAATATAGTGCATAAGATATTGACACATTTTAGTTCGCTTTAACGAAGGTTTGCTTGAAGTTTAAACCCCTACTACACTAGAGATGGGTTCGATCTTTGATTTTGTGGAATCGATCTTTTCGATCGATTAACGTCTAAAAATCGATTCGATCGAATAATCGAATTAAATTCAATTTGCTTAAGAAAACAAACAAAAACCACTAAGGAACGAGCACATCCGTCGGGTAGAAGATTACATGCGGATGTAGCAGACCCTGAATTTCACAAAAAAAACCGCCAAATTACATTACATAATTTAAGAATCGATAAAATTGAATCGTAGTGGAATCGAAGCCCAGCTCTTATCCTACACCTCTTGCCTATGCCTTCTAGCCTTTATGCAAAAACTTCATCGTGTAAATGCAAATCAATTGCTTAAGTTTATTATCGGCGTAAGTTAAGCAATATTTGGTTTTCGAAATTTTCTTATTGTTATCAATGCACTGTTATCTATCTGTCAATGGAATGTTTTTAAATTGTGACAATCTAATAGACAAACTATTTAATGATAAGCAAACAAATACAAGAAAACCGTCGTAAAAGAGAGGGGTGGGGGCGAAGAATGTTGACGCGATTGTTGTTGTTATTGTCCGGCCGCAATGAAATGCATTAAATTAATTAGAGGCAGAATATTGGGGTCTTCTCTGCATCTTCAATATTTTCATCACGCACACACACACGTGCATACACAATACACTCAAGTGCACACACACACACATAAGCTGTGTGCTTGCACACATACGCACACATGCACACTCACCTTTGTGGATAGTTATTTTTACTGTTTGCGTACTTTTGTCAATTTGCTTTACATAAGTCGCTGCAGCTGAATAATATGGCGAATATATATATAGATGTATATATATGGGGGATTTAGTGCACTTTTCGATATTGACAAAGCAATATGGCGATATTGCTTCTTTCACTTTTTTTCAGGCCAACTTGTGTGAACTGCGCCACACACGCACGCACACACTCACACTTCACACACACACAACGACGACAACGACGACTGCGACGACGACGGCGACGACGACGGAGACGGCGAGGGCAACGTTGAAGCGAGGGCGAATTGCATCGGCTATTGCACTGCACTTTGTAACAATCGGATGGCGAATTGTTGTATTATTTGTTAAAATACGTTTGATTAATATGCTTATACGACAAATAAGCCAGCGAACGCGCTGCGCTTTTCATTCCATGCTGCGGCACTCACAAACACATCGACACACAGACACACATGCACACACACGCACACAAACACATATACAGGCGTGTGTGAACGTCTGATTGAGAGTGGGCGCTGCGCCGATCTGGCAACGCCACCGATAGCAGCAACACTGTTGCCAGCTGTCACAACGAAACGACCTATCGTCAGTGCTAAATTCTACATATGCCATAATGTCAAAAATTCAGTGCATTCAAATCTAATTAAACATAACGAATAAATAAAATATAAATAAAGGCAGCTCTAACATACACACAAATAAGTACGTGTATTACAAGTGAACAGTGTTGCCATCAAAGGCTGGATATGCAATATAAAACGTATACAAAAATAGCTGCAAGTAAACATAAAAAATTAAGTACTAAAATAAACAAAAAAATTTAGAAATATAAATATACTAAATAAATAATTGCCAAACATAAATAAAATGTGCAAACCGCCCAAGCTGGCAACGCTGCAAGTGAACAATAACATGTGGCGGACTGCCGATAGCTCGATAGTTTATTTAGTGAGCTGACGAAAAAATCAGCACATCCTAGTAAAATCAATTAAATTATAGAGCTGAGCTGGCTATTTAGTTAATACAAGGCCGCATACTGATTAACCAACTAGTTAGCTATACTATATTCGATAATTAAATTAACAGCAGCACGAGTTGCGTTCGAGTGTGCGTGTATTCGTAAGTGCTTTATATTTATGTAAATAGATTTTGCAGCCGCGTGTGTATGTGTGTGCGTGTATGTGTAACTTACGCACACCAGTGCAAAGTCAACTAACTATAATTAATTAATTAATACTATTTACACAACATTTGCATTAATTTGATTTGTTTATTTATTGTATGTCAACTAAGTGCAGTCGACAAAGTAATTAAAATAAATAAACACTAAATGCGTAAATAAAAGTTACAAATAATTTACAATGTAAATGCTTTTTAAAATTGAAAAAAAAATAATACAAAAATTAAGAAAATAAAATGAAATGTAATAGGCATAGCATTTGCTGCCTTTGTATATAATTGTTGCTGTAAATGTTGAAATACCCTGTTGTAAAAGTTCAACAGCAAACCATAAAAAAAATTTAAAACATTTTATAATTTTATGTTTATTAAAATTTGCAGCATAAATCGCCGCCATGGAGGGCAATAAAGACGAAGCGCAGCGCTGCATCGATTTGGCCGTGCGGGCGCTGGCCGAGAGCAAACCGGAGACTGCAGAGAAGTTCCTGCTAAAAGCGGAGCGCCTGTATCCGACGGACAATGCCAAGCGTAAGTAGAGCAGAGTTCCAGCATCTTAGCCATATCTTTGCTAACATGCTGCTTCTTGCATCCGTCAGGACTGTTGGCCCAGGTGCGCAGCACGAGCGGCAAGGGCAGGGAGCGGCCAGCGGCAGCGGCCGATGAGCAGGATACGGGACCACGGAAGCGGGTTAACTCGGACTCGCGTAATCAAGCGCCGGAGTACACCAACGATCAGCTGGAGGCGGTGCGCAAGGTGAAGAAATGCAAGGATTACTATGAGGTGCTGGGCGTTAGCAAGACGTCAACGGATTCGGAGATCAAGAAGGCCTACAAGAAGCTGGCGCTGCTGCTGCATCCGGATAAGAACAAGGCGCCGGGTGCTGTGGAGGCATTCAAGGCATTGGGCAATGCCGCCGGCGTGCTAACCGATGTGGAGAAGCGCAAGAACTACGATCTGTATGGCATCAATGAATCGCATAGCTCACACAACGGTGGCGGGCATCATGGACATGGACAGCACTACGACTATGGCTACTCGCGTGGCTTCCAGGCCGACATCAGCGCCGAGGAGCTCTTCAATATGTTCTTCAACGGCGGCTTTCCCCAGCAGAATGTCTACATGCGGCAGCAGCGACGTCGGCATCAGGCGCGCGAGGACAGAGACGTAACTATTAACTATTTATAGCTATATCTGGGTAGATTTTAAATCCATTTCTGTTTTGCAGACCAACAATTCATCAGCGCTAATCAATTTGCTGCCAATTCTGCTGCTCATAGGTCTGTCGATGATGTCGTCCTTCTTCATATCGGATCCCATGTACAGCCTATCGCCCTCACAGTGAGTTCCGGAAGCTAACGTGTAAATAATAAACCCAAATTGTTAAAAATTTTAATCAATTTGCCTACAGCAAATACTCTGTGAAACGCGAGACAAATGGTCTGAAAATCCCCTATTACGTCAAGGACAATTTCTATTCAGAGTATCAAGGATCTGTTGCACGGCTGGAGGAGTCAGTGGAGGAAGATTTTATGAATCATCTGAAGCACTCTTGCAGTCGGGAGCGAAATTACCGTACGTACAGACATCCGAAATCTTGAATCAATTTTAATATCTCCATTTCATTTGCAGGCGACTCTATGCTGGCCAAGGCGCGCACATTTGGGGATCGGGATCTATATAGAAAAGCGCAGAATATTAACACGCCCTCGTGCGAGAACCTACAAAAGTATCAAATGACATGATTTCAGTATCCGCATCAACGTATTACTAAATGAAATTTATACGTGATTTAACATACTATTTGATGGAACTTTTTATTGTTTTTTTGGTACCTAGTTTTGTTATAAAATTCAATTTTTATTCTGTATGATTTTGTTATAGCTAAATAACCCTTTCCCCTACATATTTATGCATAGCTTTAATTGATGACCTTAAATAACAAATGAATACGGCGACGAATCGTGCAAAGATATCAAGTTAAGTCGGTTAAGAGTTAACCCTGGATTAGTCATAAATTAATTTGGATTACCAAAGGGAATGTGCTCTCAATAAACATGAAATAATTGAATCGAAAGCTTGTTTTATTTAGAAACTGTAAATAATAATTGAATTTGAATAAATTTAAGCTAAACAAGCCTCCGGGAAGAATGGGAAAAAGACAAACATCTTATTTTTATTGGTTAATTTGTAAACAGAATTATCTTTTAGATCCAACATTTATTATTATTATTTTTTTTAATTATTTCTGATTCTAAATGTAATTTTAATAATGAAAAGTTAAGTTTTTATGAATAAAAATTGTTCTAAACAAGTAAGGGCTGGTCAGATCAGTCGGTCGGAGGGCTACAACTGGACGTAACCGGTAGTGAAATACCCTGTACTTTGTGCTTCAATAATCATAAAAATAAAAAAAACAAAAAATAATCATTGCAAAGTAATTCTATGTTTCCCTACCTACCCCTCTGCCCAGTCGATCAAATGGTCGGTTACATATCTTCGCTGTTTCTTGTTAGTTGCCTATGTTACAAAAACCCGATTGTACATTTTAGCAATATTTCTTTGACTATCAAAAATATCTAAAATACAGCTATAATACTATATAATCAGGTGAGCAGTATTGCATCTAAAACTATGGTTTGTAATAATGCCACATAGAATACATTCGTAAAAATGCATCGGAATTGAAATACCTACCAAATCATTCTCAAATACAAACTTAAACGTATTATACCCTGTTATTTAAAATTGTTAAAGGGTACAGTGCACAAAGTTTAATATCGAAATAATGTTATCATTATAACCACATGCATAATGAAACTGAACTCTTAACCAAGAGTTTAACTACATTGTAACCTTTTGCACATTTAAGTTTGAATTTTATATTAAATAATTAACTTGTTTAAAACGAATACTTTATATAAAGCTCTGCATCAAGAAATATCTTCATATAGTGTGAGATTTTCAACAGCAACTTGTCTGCTCATCATGTTGTCTCTTCAATTGTGGATAGGCTGTTTCCTGCTGATATGGATATATTTCCTTTGGAGTCGGCGTAGGTTTTATAAGTTGATGCTACAAATACCTAGTGCGGTTGGATATCCAATAATTGGCAAATTGCTAACGGTCTGGAAATTTGGAGGTTGTTTATCCAATTTTGTTGTTTAATTAATAAATTAATCTTCGTGTTTTGCCACTTGATTTTAGGCGTCACACAGCATTTTGTTTCACACATGTTTAAGAAATATGGAGATACATTTTTAATATGGATTGGTCCACTTCCCTTCGTAATGGTGAGCAACCCACAAATAGCTCAGGATCTATTCGAGTCTCGTCACTTTGTGAACAGAATTCCGATTTTAAACGACCCTTTTAAACAATTATTGGGGAATGGACTATTAGTGTTAAATGGTATTACGAATTTAATAGTATTTGTTTACTATAAATACTAATTAAAATTTTATTTAGATCCTGTGTGGAGTGTACACCGTAAGGCGCTAAACCCGGCTTTTGGTCATAATGTTGTAACTAGTTTTTTACCTGTATTCAATGCTGAGACCAACATTTTACTCCAGGAACTGAATGGATTAGTGGATAAAGGTGATCAGAAGTTATTGTTGCTATTAAAACGATTCAACCTTGGAATCGCAACACGTAAGTGAAATTAAGTAGAATTTTTCATTATTGTATGATTGCAAAGAATGTTTTATTTTATATTAGAAACTACCTTAAACAAGGATGTTAGAAACGAACCAAAAATCAAGGATAATTCCATAATACGCAAGATTACCTAGTAAGCCGTAGACTTTTTAAAATCTAAATTTTCATTTACATAAATAATTGCTTTTTAGTCTAAATGAAACTATATCACACATTGTCTCTACACCATGGCTTAACAATAAAGTGATGCGTGTTTTAACCGGCCTGGAAAAATCCATTCAAAATGAAGAATTCAAAACACGAGAGTTCCTGAGAAAGGTTGATATAAATAAATTCATATTTGGGAGTTATTTGTTAAATCTCAATATTATTGCAGATCATAAAAGAAGATGTAGAGGATGACACTGCTATCATATCTGAGAAAAAACATTTATTTCTGAACTTGGCTAAAAAGCAATACGAAAATGGTGTGTTTAGTTATCTGGATGTTGAGAACGAAGTGGGCACAATCTTAATTGCCGCATTTGAGACAATCGCAGCCACAATTCTCCACACTCTGCTATATCTAGCTATGTATCCTGAATATCAAGAAAAGCTTTTTGAGGAAATCAAATTCGTCTTCCCAAATAGTGAAGATTTGGAAATATCTTATGAGGACTTCCAAAAATTGAACTACCTAGATTTGGTAGTAAACGAGACTTTACGATTGTTGCCATCAGTACCAATCGAACCGCATCGAATCAATCAAGATATCAAGTTAAACAATGAAGTCATCTTACCTAAGGGTTTGGACGTTATGGTAAACCTATTCGATCTCCATCGAAACAAGAATGTTTGGGGACCCAATGCAGATGTATTTAATCCTGACAACTTCCTTGCTGAGAACTTACAGGAGAAACATTCTTACGCTTTTATACCCTTTGGTAGGGGTAAACGGAACTGCATAGGTAAACCTAAAGTTAATAGAATTTATTTAAATTTTCATTGTGCAAAATATATTTTTATTTTCAGGAAGAAAATATGCATTGATCTCACTTAAAGTTGCTCTTATTAAAATATTGAGAAACTATAAGTTTTCTACTAGCTACCGGCCAGATGACATATCCATCGTTCTTGGCATAACCGTAAAGTTGAAAGATGAGCCACGTTTCAAGTTGGAACGACGAATTGAAAATTAGGATATTTTCCATAAATTTTCCTAGGTTGTTATGAGCGTCCGGAAAGAGTAGAAAGATGACACATATACATATCTTATCTTTTAATGGCGAATTCGGGAATATAACAAACTGTTAGATAAAATATTTATTTTTGTTTGCATTCTTCAATTTTATTTAAATAATTCAAATTTAAACTAAACCAGTTTTTAAATGGTTTTTAAAAAAATTTAAAATAAATTCCGTTTCAATTTTTATTATAAAACTGCAAAATAAATAAATATTAAATGCGATCTTTCAAACTAATTGGTGTATAATTAATGTTAATGTTAATCGGGATCATGATTCAATACTTTTTATATTATACATCCTAATATTTTTTATATTTTAAATGTTTTGTTGGAATTAAAAATTTTTTTTTTTTTTGTGTATTTAATGCCTTCTAATTTTCAATTTCTTTAATATAATTTAAAATATTTTTTTAAAATTGTTTTTCGGTTTTATTCGACCTTTTCCCCCCACCAACAAAACAAACGACATCGGTTTAAAAATTTGATTGTTTGTAGTTTTTACTAGTTATAAAATGTACAAATAAAGCAGTGTTACGCTAAATAAACGAAACAAGTCGTTGTCCAAGTTTTCCTTCGATCCGGACAGCGCAGGACAGACAGCCAAGGCTTCTTATCAGTTGCTAATGATAGCTTCCAGGGCAGCGACGACGTCGCCGCTCTGCTCCCGCAGCACCTTCTCAGCCTGAGCCTTGCTGACCAGCAGTTCGTTCATCTGCAGAGATCATGGAATTAGTTTTGCGCTTAATCGGTAATACTAAAATCAGTGTTTAACATTTGTCCTTTTTTAAACTAGTATTTCTGGTAAAATTCTAAAAAATCACTTATCCAGATAAATTGCCTCTTTTATCCTATACCCATTGAAAAATAGGATAAACAGTGTTATTGACTTTGTGCAGAATGTATGTAACAGGCAAAAGGAGGCGTTGCAGACCCCGTAAACTAAATATGTTCTTGATCAGGGATGACGAGCTGAGTCTATATAGCCCTGTCTGACTGTCCGTCCGTTTGAACGCGTCGATCTCAGCAACTATAAGAGGTAGAGCAGTCAATTTTGGTAATTTTTGAAAGGCGTATACTAGTACGCAGATCAAGTTTATTTTAAATGTTTGATGCCACGCCCCTGCCGCGAACAATGAACATAAATAGAATACATTGACCAATTAAAGAAATGCAAATCTATCTACGTGCATTTTGTGTTTTACGAACTGTAGTAATGATTATTGTCTACCAATTCAGTAAATTTCAATAAAATCGGTCCATAAATAAAATAGTTATGATTAATTAAAGATTTTCATATTGACATTATTTTGTATGTATATATAGCAGCATGCTATACACTTTCAACCGTAGGGCAGTATTTGAAATTGTACACTGTACGGGCGAGCGCGAGCTGTGGTGCAGGGTATAAGATAGTCGTGCTTGCAACACTGACAATAATGCTGAATACTCACAATCAGTTCAATGTCCTCCTTCTTCACCTGCACCTTCTGCAGTTCCTTCTCTTTGGCCACCCGCAGCTCGTTCTCTTTGCTGCGCTGATTGCCAAATTGTTCAACGGCCTGTAAAGTGTTTAATTTGGTTTTAGATTCGCAATGAATTTAGTTGTATTTCTGTTATTTACACTGGATATATTGGCAGCTGAGATTTCCTTCTCTTCCGCATAGTCTGTGACGCGCTCCAAGTCGGCGGCTCCGCCATCGTGACGCGTTTGCTTCTTCTGCTTTTTGTCCTGCTCCTGGGAATCATCTTCCGCTTCGGTGCCGTTCACCTCCACCTCAGGTTCTCCTTCTGCCATGCTGCGTGCCGATTTTATGTCAATTAACTAAAATATTGAATTTCGCTTAGTTTAGCCTCGTGCGTATGTTTTTTTTCTACTGTAGTTGTCGGCTATCGACCAACCGCCACTGCGCAATCAGTTATCGAGCGACCGCCACATTTGCTAACACTTGATAACCAACAATTTTATGAACAATTGTGTAAGCCAAAGTATAATTATATATATTTTAGTACACAAAAATTTACTTAGGCGTTTACATTGCAGCTGCCGTCAACAAATTTTAAAAATAAAATAAAATAGAAACAGGCGTTACGAATATTGTTGGTTTGCAGCTGTTGTTGGCGCCATCTAGCAGCACTGAGCAGTACTAACGATATTCGAGCAGACGGTGTTATTCGCAACGCTCGTAGTTCACAAAAGGCACAACGATGGCGCCACGCCAGAAAAAGGTAGATTTGCAATTTTTAATACATATTTTATAATAAAAAGCAAATATCAACGCATATTGTAGATCATTAAGAGCATTATTGAAATAAAACATGCATTTGAAATGTCAAAAAAATAACGATTTCCCCTTAAATACTTGAATATTTTGAACATTTCAGATATTTATACCAAATGTAAAATATATTAAAAATAATTTAAACAAAATTTGATAGATTCCTTATACATATATGTAAATAGGCAAAATAGCTTTCATTAGACATATAAAATGAAATAATAATACGAAAAAAATTAAAATATATATTTTAATAATATACTATTTAAAAAGTGTTATGGTATGTATTAAATAAATGTACGGTACGCGTAAATAGAATTTTAAGACCTGCTAGATTGCCAACACTAAAAACAAAAGGAATACTATTTAGGATAAATTAAAAAATAAATAAATTATAAACAATTATTATAAATAATTTCCGTACGATTGGAATTAAATAAGAATTACAAAATTTTGAAGCAAATTTATTACTGCATTTTTGCAATTGTGGCTTAAACTTGGCAAGGCTAAAATAGGAGACCGCAAAACTAATTAAAATTGTCTGCAGGACAGGTTAGACGGAAAAACATATGTAGTACTTGATATATGTATCGTTTTTTTCTACCAACTCTCTAGCCTAGTTAACACTGACAAGAGTCTTCTCTGCGAATTTTGTTGTGGTCAAATTTTTAATTATAAGTTGGACAGCAGACATAATGAGATTCATCCGAACCCCCCTCCCTCGACCAATGACCGAGCCCGCCATCTTTAAGCAGTTTACCCTAGACAAACCCTCCCTCTCCGCTCACAACCCCGATTTGTCCATCGTTAATGCCGGCACTGCGGGCGGTATTGCCATGTCCTGTGTGTCCTGCATCCTGTTGACATAATCGTTTGCCATCATGATTAATTTAATTGTCACTTTGATGCAAGAGCCGCAACGTCTATGGGTTGAAATGTCGATGCTGCTTCAGTTACTGAGAAATCAAGATTAATTAACATCTTTGACCACGGGCGGTCAACATCATTTTTACAGTGTTGCGCCATTTTTGTAGCCGCCGCCATTTACGAATGTAACATTCAGAAGGAGGCGTGGCTGATCCCACAAATTGTATATATTCTTGATCAGGACGTCGAGTACTTCTGTATGTACGCGGAGATTTCGGAAACTATAAAAGTTAAAATCGTCCTTTTTGGTATGTGCCTAGGTAAAAATATTGCAGTCTAGCAGCGCCATTAAAGCTTTCCATTAAAGCTTGCACATATACAAATGCAAGAAGAAGACGCATTGCTGCTTGGCTTTGTATGCAGTTGTATAAAATTATATTTAAAATAGTAAAAATTATGTTTTCTTGAATATGTTTTTATTATTTTAACTCTGTCTAGTCTTATCACTCGCTCATTGGCCAGTTTAAGATATTGCATATCAAATTCAACCCAATATTTAGAAGGAGGCGTGGCAGATCCTACAAACTATATATCACGGTAAAGAGCTGAGTCGATATAGCCATGCCTGTCTGTCTGTCTGTCTGTGCTTCTGTATAAACGCGTAGATTTTGGAAACTAGAAAAGCTAGAGCTGCCAATTTTGACATCTAGGTAGATAAATAACGTACGCAGATCAAGTTTATTTCAAATGTTGGATGCCACGCCCCTGTCACCTACAATGAATGAAATAAAATACATTCGCCAATTTAAAAGAAAAATCTATTTACATAAATTCTGTGTTCAGTAGTTGGATGGCACGCTCCCTTTACGCTCTGATCTATAAAAACCCGAATAACAAGCGTAATATTAAACATAGAAGGTTGTTATTCGGAAGATTTACTCTCTTCCATTATATTGACCTATCGTGAAAATCTCATAAAAATCGGTTAATAAACACAGGAGATATATGTACATATACAGGAGATATGCATATACATATACAGATACACTGTTTACACTTTGATGCAATAATTAGCCATGCTTTTTTTATTAAATGCTTTTTGAGTTTTTCCATATTTATGTGCATTTTTAATGTTGTTTAGAATTCTCATTATGCTTAGCTTACATCTATTTAAAAATATATATTTATTCTCTATATTAATTTAATTGTAATAGTTTATTTTTTTGCTGATTTGATTTTAATTTTTATATATTTTTATTTTTCTTAGATATTTTATGATAAGTATCCGGCAACACTGATTTGCATAGCTAAAACATTTGAACTGTCAACACTGAGCAAATGATGGTGGCGTGAGTTCGATGTGGCCAACATATGCATGCAATTTTAACGTAATTTAATTTAATTTAATTTAATTTTATTTGTGCTTGCTGGATTTAAAAACTTCAAATAATTCCTGTAAGGTTTGGTATTATAACACGTAGCACGCACACATAGCCAAAAAACTGGTTTCCTCGTTCATAAAAAACAATGCAGAATGAAGCAACAGGGCGCACATTTAAAATTCTGTTGGCCCAAAAGCCTCGGCTGCTGCCGCGTTGCCAATTGCCAATTGGAAATTAAATTATGCCGCTAATTAGCACAGACACACACATGCTCACCCCCGCTCCTCCTCATATAATTTATGGCTGGCAATTTTGGTGCTCATTGTGGCCTCACAAATTGCGCATTCGTTCACGCTGCATATTTTCAGGCTCAAATTTCAGCTTCTTTTAGTTTTTTTTTTGTGTACCCTGTACCCATGAAATGGCTAAAAACAGGGCAAATAACTTTGTGCAACTGAATGTAACAGGCAGAAGGAGGCGTGGCAAACGACACAATATATGTTTTTGATCAGAACTGAGGTGATATAGTCATGTCCGTTCGACTCGTCGTCTAAGCTAGAGCCAGGCTCATAAAATTCATTTCATATGTTGAATGCCTTAATCAATTTAAACCGCACAACAAACGTAATATTGCACATCGAATGCTGTGATTTGGAATATATACTCTCTACCACTATATGTAACTATTTTGCAAAGCACTTTGAAATCGGTTAATAAACACAGAAGTTATTAACGAAACAATATTGCAGGATTTGTTTCGCTCGATGCTCTGGGCAACTAAATAATCATATACATAGACAAAAATGTAACAAAGAGCATTGCGCTTCCTTCGATGTTTTATGAAATTTTTTAAATTATATGTAAAAAATATAGATTGCAGGGTATTCTACAGTCGGGCGCGTTCCTTACTGGTTTCTGCTACGTTTTTGTTGTTTTTATTTTGCATGTGCCATTGAGCGCTCGCATTCACACAGTAAATTTTCGACAGCACTCTGGCAACTCTGCCGGAGGGAGGGAGAGGGGTCACATTGAGGCTGGGCTGTCCGTATGCGAGTTTTGGCCGCGTGCTGTAATTGAGCTGCATTGTTTGTTCGCTTGTGGTTGCTGTTGTTGTTGCAAGAGGGTCGACATAATGTTGGTTTGTGCTCTGGTTGGTTTACATGATTTTTTTGTGGGTCTCTTGTGCTCTGGTTTAAAGAGTAGCATTAGCACAAAACATCAATTTTAATAAAAACTCGTTAATTTTTTGTCTTAATTAATATTATTTTTAAAATCGATGCTATGTTAAAGTAACCTAATACAGTTGGGTTCGATCTTCAGTTTTCAAGAATCGATCTTTTTCATCAATTTCCGTAAAAAAAAATCAATTTAATCGATTAATCGAAATGAAACTGTTAGTTCCAATTTGCAGGTAATCTTAGAGATCTTCGGGTGGAAGATCTTGAACTTTTTGCTGTCGATTGTACTTCCGATTGTACGAATCTTGTTCATTCCATAAAATTGCATGATAGAAAAAAATCGATTAAGAAAATAAGAATCGATTTAATCGCCGAAAAAAGATCAATTAAATCGAATCGAAATCGAATCGAAAACTCCATGCTGACAACTGAATGAAATTGAATTTGAAATATATTAAAGTTGTTTATTCTTGATCAATATCTGGATTTTAAGTTGTTTTGAGGTAGTTTTTTCTTAGGTTTGACATGTTAATAACAGTGTAGTAATTTAATGTTTTACTTAAGTTAATCAAATATATAACCCACTAACTTAAATTTGAATTTGAAAATTTTGGTATATTTATTGAATCTAGAAGTATATTTAACATATTAGCACTTATAATATAAATAGTTTATTGGTAATCTTTCGTTGATCGAAAAACATTTTTTGTTCATTCTGAATAAAAATATGCTGTATCTAGTACTACCTAAAATATAACTTATGCAAAAATAATTTTATTGTAGATTATTTTGGAGTTTATCTGTAATAGCAAATTCTGCATAAGTAAACAAATTGCTTAGCGAAATTCAGCTGCAGATACAATTGTGAAAGATAGCTTTATTTCATGGTCAAAAACGAGGCAATACCACACTAATTTTCTCACTCTGCCCTGGTCACATTTGGCCTGTTGGTTGCAGGATGCAACGTGTGTGGAATCGATTTATGCTGGCAGGCATCGTGTCCTTGTTGCATGCACACTCGGTTGTCCTTTGGCATTGGCTGTCAATAAATAAATTTGCATAGTAAATAAATTAAGAAAATGCAATTTTGGAAGAACTGTTGCATTGAGAGACAGCGAGGGAGAGATAGAGAGAGAAAGAGAGAGGAAGTGAGAAAGCCAGAGGTTGAGCGTGAATTAAATTTCAATACATGGCGAAATGCCGGAGCAAGGACACTTTAACCCTCGTGCTGGGCAACGATGGCATGCATAATTTGCTACCAACTCAATTACGGCTAATAACACTTGAGCAGCGGCTCGAAAGTAACGTATACCAGGGAGATTCAACACTGAGGCAAGAGTTCCTGCTGTGAAACTTTGGTTTATTCGCAAATTGTCCTAAAAATAATTGAGCCATTGAGCCAAGCGCTCGATTGGTCAGCAGCAAGCGAAAATAAAGAATGAAATAAACAAGACCAGCCTGAATGGAGCAGATCAGTCGGACGCGCTCGACTGTAAAATACCCTGTACCCTACAATTAAAATTACATTTTAAAGATGTTTGCAATGCTTCTTTTTCCTTTATTTGTTCCACGTTTTAATGGTCTCGTTGTCATAGAGAGAACGAGGCAAAATCTGCAAAATTGTTTCATAAATATCTTCTGTGTTTATTAAACAATTTTAATGCGCTTGACAGCATAGTTAAACATAACGAAAGAAAGCATATATTCTGAAAAACGACATTCTGTATTCAATATTACGCTTGTTATTCGGTTTTTATCGATTCGGACGTAAAGGAAGCGTGGCATCTAATATTTTAAATAAGTTTCATCTGCGTACCGTATACTTCTATCTACCTTTTGAGAATGTCCGCTCTAGATCTTATAGTTTCCAAAATCGCAGCATTCATTATCTGTATGACAGAGAGATAGACAGATATGGCTAGTTTGACTCAGATTGTACTCCTGATCCTGTTACGTATGTAACATTCGCCCAAAGTTATTAACCCTGTTTTTACCAATTTTGAATGGCTACAGGGTATAAAAAAGAAATCGGAAAACTTGCGTTGTGTAACAGTGGCTGGAAAACTTGCTCCTTGTGCGCTTGGCCAAAGGATGTCGTCGAGGATATTGTGTGGCGACCTATTGACGACCTTTATCGCAGTGTACATAAACCATAATCGCAATTGGCAAGTGGCCGCCACTCGAGAAATCTTCGCTGGCATTGTCATGCTTGGCAGGAGCAGGAGTTGGAGCAAGAGAAGGAGAAGGAGTTAGAGCTGGAGCTGGAGCTGAGAGCATTACACTTGCCAACACTCGGCCAACTGGACAGCGTGTGTGTAGAGCAGTGTAACGCATGGAACGGAAGCTCAGCTCATTCATTTAAAACTTGTCTGCAACTTGCCAAGTTTATACACCAAATAAAAAAGCAAGAAAGGAAAACCCCTTGGACAAGGTGCAAACGTACTGAGGGCAACGTAAAGTTCTGGCTTCCTGTCAACCCACACTCCGACTGCTCTGGCATTTTGCAAGTTTTGCGTTTAACAATTTCGCTTCCTTCCGCTGGACTAAACGGCGCCAGGTTGTCGTGGAAATTTGTTTTAATCGTCATCTTTGCCAGCTACGTAACAGTCCCAATTCCCAGCCCTCTCCCAAGGTTCGTTGACGTTCCCCGAGCTCCTACACTGTTAAAACTAAGCCAAGCTAAAAGCTTTTTGATTTGGTTTTGCTTTACGATGTTTGATAAGAAAATTACGACGAAATGGCCACGAAATCTGAATTTTAGATTG
Source organism: Hypselothyrea guttata (assembly GCA_035045125.1). Lineage (NCBI taxonomy): Eukaryota > Metazoa > Arthropoda > Insecta > Diptera > Drosophilidae > Hypselothyrea > Hypselothyrea guttata. The sequence goes on from JAWNNJ010001579.1 coordinate 1,133,633, forward strand.
CTAAAGTTGGAACAAGACTTTTTGCAAATAAACCAAAAATATAAAAATTAATGATTTTATAAGAATTATTTTAAGAATTTCCAAGCTTAAAATATTTAATAAAATATTAAAACTAGATTAAAATCTAAAATTTCGGTGTTGAAATTTTGGTAAACGATGTTTACGAATTGAATTTCGAATTAAATATTTATTTAATTATGTTATGTAATTGCAGTTTTGATTATTTTTTTTTCAAGTTAAATTAATATTTATTTTATTTAATATTCATAGTGATTTTAAGATTAAAATTATATATTTTTTTATTTTATGTTTGTTTTAATTAAAAATAAATAAAATCAAAATAAGATTTTTCAATCCAAAATAGTATCCCATATTTATATATATTTCTTTTGTTCGTTTTTTTGGTTCTTCTAGATTATAGTTTTTTAAAATCATAATCGAGAGTTTTGATTTTTGTCAGTGTATAAATGTTTGTCGTTAGCTTGGCTCGTTGGCCTCCAACTCCTTCGCTTATCGATGGCCCGTTCAATATTTTATTAGAGTCCTTAACAGCCAACGGCAGCAGCGAGTCGCATGTGGGGCGCCACATCCTTGTATACCTTTTCCATCCGCTCTTCCTGCGCCCCCTCTTTGTGGAGCTAAGTTATCTGCCTGCCCTTTTGGACTTTGATTTCTTACTTGGGCGCGCAATAAATTTTTATACGTATTCTTGCTGTAGGTCCTGTGCCTAGCGAGCTTACCTAAATGAAATCGCCTTGTGTCTCTCCCTTAAGTGGCCAACTCATTTCAATTTGGTCCCGGCACTTGTCCTTATTCCCAAATGAAGTTCTCTCAGCGATTACGTAGGAGCATTGAGTTATTGCCCCCAGATTCTTACAGACAATTGAGCGCCTAGCAAACGCATTCAATCTTTCCAAATTTGTATAACAGACAGCGCATTAATGCTGCCTATTATAGTATTAGCGTATACCCGTATACCCTGCAGATATTTATGGCCTTTCCTGGGTTGGTATGGTGTGAAACGTGCTCGTATTTCATGGGAATCTTTAAATATTAAATTAATGTTTGTCGCTACCGATTACCTTATACACTTATTCCGGCATACCCTCCTCTGTGCAGACTAGCAAATTGTCTATCACATATCTTAGATGCTCCAAATCTGATGTGGTGTCTCTAGTGTCACGTATAGTATTCGAAATCCAGGTGTTCATATGGACGGACAAGCTAACGGACGGACAGGGCAATATTCATTCAGATCGTCCTCCTTATTTTCTACACAAAAGATCAAAATTCTGATCGAAGTGTACAAATAGACCTACACATACATGTAAGTACTTCCAGAAAAATCGTATTCGAAGCAAGGTTGTCGTACTACATTACAATGTAGGCATAAGTAATCGACATTTTCTTTCATACACAATGCAGATTGCGGGCATCTTATCTTCAAAGCGAGCATGTCTTGAAAAAAAGAGCTAGAAGTAATCAATAGATAAACCTGGTTTACCTCACCCGACTATCATGCACTGCTGCAACTTCAACTAAATGCACAACGTTTAGGTAACAACGAAACCCAGAAAAATATGCATGCAACTGGGTAAGGGAAAACTTTTGCATTGTGAGGCACTTGCATGTGGCAAGTTTGTCTGCCCCTCCGCCCTGTCGGTCCGCCTGTCTATCAGTGGCACATAAACATTTTCGTATGCTCTTATCAATGAGCTGTTGCATGCCCTGCATTCCCGTAGAGCGTACAATAATATACCCGTCGAACAACAATAAAACTGTCTGCTCGTTTCTTACGTACTAAACCCTCTCCTTGGCTGTCCCATTCCACAGACATTTAAGTTTAAACGTTATTATTGTCGCCTGGAAGTCTCCACAATTTGTCGTAATGTGTAATATTTCTTCTTTATAACCAAAAGAAGAGAAAACGCCACGCATCCGCCAAGCAATTGTAGCTCTAAGTGCTATAAGGTGTAACCATTCCCAAGTGATATACGAGTATGTAGGGGGACTGGGATCCGTCAGGGGGTTGCTTATGATAATAAAATATGTAAAGAAGTCTTCTATTTTCCCTAAATAGTGTACCAAAGGGGTTGTAATTCGTAATATGCTCATGCGGATATCCTATAATATATCACATTATTTAAAAGTTCTATGCATAGCCTGATTAAATTTATATCTATAACGCGTCTAATCAATTTGATATGTGCCGAAACGCATATCAGATGGCTACAGTCGGATGTAGTATACAACTCTTTTTGGGGAAATCAATGATAAATCAATGGATGGGTTACAGTCAGTTACAGTAACTATAAGGAAACTATATATAGAAAATATGAAAATACTATGCCTATAAAAAATTAAGAAAATAACAAACTTTTATTAGGGATTAGGAAGAAAATAAGCTGCCAGATTTTGTAGACCCTGTACTTTAAAAAAGTAAAAGGGTCTATTAATTTGGTGCAAATGACAGCTGTGTGTAACAGGCAGAAGGAAGCATGGTAGACCCCACAAAGTATATATATTCTGACTCAGGGCGACGAGCTGAGTCCGTCTGTCCGTCTGTCTGTCTGTCCGTCTGTCCGTATGAACACCTAGATCTCAGCAACTATAAGAGCTAAAGACACAACCTTTCCGGATTTAGGTAGTCAGCTAATGCAAGCAGATCAAGTTTGTTTCAAACTTTTGATATCTCGCCTCCTTCACCGCGAATCATCAAAAATCGACACCTACCTGAAAAATCTCGAAAACTATAATCGCCCATAGCAGCTACAATAATAAAGCTACAGACTTGCAATTTGGCATGTGCGTAGTCTATTACATTCTCCACCGATGCTTTAAATTAAATTATGGTTTAAAATAGAAATAGCGAAGATATGCAATAGACATTGTTTTTGGAAATGTATTTATGTACAACTGCAGCCACAATATTATAGCTACAAACTTGTTATTTGGCATGTACGTAGTCTATATAATTATCCATCGATGCTGTGAACTACATTACAAACGGAGAAGAAACAGCGAAGTTATGCAGCAGTAAATTGTTTTATAAATGTATGTAAGCGCCACTACAGCCACAGTTTAAAGGCTATGTACTTGGGATTTGGCATGTACTTAGCCAAATTACTTAGAATTACATAACGAACGAAGAAGAAACAGCGAAGATAGATCAGACAAAGAAGCCACCTAGATCTTGCAGACTATAAGAGCTAGAAATACCATTTTTGGGAATTTAGGTTCTCCTATGCAGCAATCATATCAAGTTTGTTTGGGTATTTTGATAACTCCTCTCATTCCTCCGCTAACCGAAAAACCAATTTAGCTACAGTTTACAGTTTTAAAGCTTCAGTTTTGAAGCTAAATATTTGGGATGTGCCATGTACGTAGTCTATGACAATCCCCATCAATGCTGTGAATTACATTACGATCGGATAAGAAACAGCGAAGAAAACACAAAGTACAGGGTCTCCTACAGTCGGTTGCGTCCGACTGTAGCTCCGTCCTTACTGGTTAAAAGCTGTATTCTTGAACAAGATAATCAGTTGTAAATATACTATATCTATATTACGGTTGCTTTGAATAGATCCATATTATTTAAATTCATCCTCTGAATCTATAGACTGAATCTGGCAATTTTTCTACTACCTTTACAATACACCCACTGATTGGCAATAAAGGATAAAGAACTATTAGGCAGCGCCTAGAAGTCTTTAGCATTATACAAATTGAAGTTTTCGCTCAAATAAAACTAATTAAAAGTGCGGCTTAGCTGCAGGCATACCTGTCCAACGAAGCGGCGACAGGTGCAGTGGCAAGCAGTTGAAAGAGCAAAGAAAAGGAAAAGAAAAGAAACGAAAAAAGGCCATCCAACGACCATACATCATTTTAACAATCAATCAATTTAAGCATACTTAATCCACACACGAATCATGTTACATACGCCATGGCATGGGGAAACAGCGAGTGCAGCAGGGGGATTGATGCAGAGTTCAGGGCTACTGGCTTGACTTGGACACAAAAAACTGAAAATCTTATGATATTAATCAGTCTATTAGACACGATTTGTTCCACTGTCGACATGGCGCACGATTATTCAATCAGAGCTCTGGATGCACAGTTGGTTGCCTGGACTCAACTTCAGACTTCGACCTAGAGTTAGAGAGAGTTTGACCCCATTACAGGCAAAAGCTCAACCCTTGGTCAGACATGTGTGTGTATTAGTATCTATGTACATATGTATGTGTGGACTAATTGTGGCATATGGAGTTAATACACAAACACACATTTTGTGTATAAACAATTGCCATACAAGAGCATCCACATTTGACTAAGAAATGTTTATTAAAGATTAAAAATTTTGTTTCTTAATCATATTTTAGTTTTTACCATACAAAGAGTCGAAAAACTTTAAAGAAAATTCCCTATCCAGTTCATTTGTGTTAAGCTATACAATTTGATGATACCAAGATCGCAAAAATTAATAAAAAAGTTAATAAGGGACATAAATAAATTATATTTTTTTTTACAATTACAACAACTATTAATGTTTATGTATATTTGATAAATTATATATATAATTTATAATTAATTTATTTATATATTTATTTATATATATTTATATTTACAAATTGTGAACTATTAAGACTTAAATCAACAACTCCTATGTAACTTAAAGCTCAATTAATTTTTAATTTATTTCTAAATTAGAGAATCATAAACATTAACAGCAGCACTAATATACAAGCAAGAATTACATCATATATGTACATATATCCCTTTGCTTGTAAACAATGGATTTGTTAATATGCTTTTACCAATTTATAAGTTATCCACATGTCCAAATCATCATTACTAAAACATCAAAGCGACACTTTCGGACGCAGTTTATAGTTTTCCACAACAAATATTCATACAACAAAAAATGGAAAAAATATAAAAAGATGGCACTCTATTGTGGGGCATTTATAGTTCTTACTCCAAGAAAAATTCTTGTGGATATCGTAAAGTTCATTTTATGAAGTCGGTCAAAATGGCCAGCGATAGAAAACGCATAAAATACTGATGGCTGACTACTTGGTGTTGGTTTTAGTTTATCTATATAGACATACATGTACACATACATACTACATTATATGTATGTGCTAAGCTCCATGGTGACTGCAGAAGTTTAAAGGATTTGAAGCTGAAAGACAAGCACAATTGAGCAGCATTTGCATACCATATATTGCTGTTGACTTGGAGTCTTCAAGCGAAGGCTCCCAATATCCAACTGCTGACTGACGCCAAGGATAACGCACATTGTATGACTTATAGCTAAAGCTATAGCTACACAGGCAGAAAAGAATGAACAATTCTGAACAATTCAATTTAAATCATGCATTTCAAACGTATCTTACTTAAAAGGAAAGCTGTTAAATTAGGAAGACAGAAACAAATTAAAAAAATTATATAATTGATTTAAAATATAAATATATCACTCGTTATTTCTTAATTATTTAAAATTATTTTATGGTTATACAAGCTTTAATTCAAGCTTTCTCTGACACGACTCGAGCTCACGACGAAAACTAGATGGCGCCACATAAATATTAAATCGTAAATCATAAAGATTCACTTAAAAACGAAAACAAGTTTTTAGTTTTTAATTTTATTTTTAAATATAAATTTTTGTCTCTAGAATTTTGTAATTTAATTGCAAGCTCTTAGATTGTGTTCATTCGAATTCAATTTAATAATATAATTTTTTTCTCGGTGTATGCTGCTTGTCAACCCCTTTGCCAATGCCAACATCAGCCATCAGTTTGTGTAGTTTTTCAATTTCATCATGCCAGCAATGCCCCAACAAGCCCTTACACTACATCCAGGATACCCGGCACCCCCCTTGGCATCCAGGACATCTATGTTGTCAGCTGTTGGCGGCATCGTGCTGCGCTCTTGCAAAGATTTATTTTTATCGCCTACAATTTCAATTCAATCCAATTCATTTCTTTACATTTTTTTCTGCACCGCGGCTGAGCATGAAGTTTGCAAAAAAGAATAAAAATTCGATGAGCAACTGACTGATTTTCTTTATTTTTTTTTTTTTGGCCACAAGTGCGGTATGGCACGAAGATATGCCATTTGGTTGGGCAGAAAAAAACCATTTGACATATCCGGCTAGTGCCAGTAACATTTTCATATTTTCATCAAGCTCTTGGCTTTATATGCTATACGCTTTGCCAAGAAAGATTTCAGTTTTGCTACCAATTTGCCAAACGCCAGGTGCTACGTTTAAATTTTCCAACACAAAAAAAAAGCAGCAAAATGAAAGAAATGTTATATCTAAATAAAAACAATTTCTTTGACGACGAGGATGGGATTCGAACCCACGCGTGCAGAGCACATTGGATTAGCAGTCCAACGCCTTAACCTCTCGGCCACCTCGTCACTTTCTTCGCGCCCGTCGAACTTCCCAACTTGAACCGAACGTTATCTACAGTTACTTGGTGTACTCGGCATTCTCTCATTACGCCACTGAGTTGAAATGTGAGCAGATAAGCAAGAAGAACAGTTTCAGACAGCCGAAGAGCATGAAAAGAGCGAATTATAAACATGATTCTCCCATCAGCATGTTAAATTCAAGCAAAGTTTATAAAATTAATAGCTCGTAGTACTAAGTTAATTAATAATTTATTTAAATATTATAATATTTATTTATCATTTAAATAAACTTAATTAACAATTTCAGTAAATGAATATAGTACCAAATAATTTAAACATGATTCTTCGATCAGCATTTTAAACTGAAACTTATAACTCGTAGTACTTGGTTAATTAAAAATTTATTTTAAATATTATATAATATTTAAATAAGTGAATTAACAATTTTAGTAAATTAATATAGTACTAATTATTTAAGTAAAATTTAATTCAGTAAACTAATTGAGAACCAGACTTTAAGGTTAAGCTCGTTTCAATAAATTTGTTTTTAAAATATTGTTTATGAATTTAAGACAAGCAAGAAAATAAATAAAATTTGATAGTACAAGGAATTTGAAAGCTTTCTGCACTGCACAATGGTCTAAAACGCTGTTTTTTTTACATTACATTTTTAATCCATTTTACATTACAACAAAATACTATAGCTAGTGGTATTCTCGCCTATATGCGCAATTAAATTAGGTGGGTTTAAGAATTTTATCATAAATCTATTTGAAAATACATATATTATTATTTTTGATATTATGTATTTTATTTTTGGTTCTTATTTTAATGCATTTTTATGTTTTGTTTTTACGTTTAATTAAATTGTAATATTTTATGGTACGTTATATTGCAATTATTATTTTAGCTATACCTGACAACACTGGTTCTCATTCACAAATGATATTTACACATATAATTTAAAATAAATCTTACATATTGTTTGTGATTTTCAGTTAAATATTATTAATACTTTCAATAATCTTAGTACTTTTTAATTTTAAAACAAAATACCTCAAAAATTTAATTCGTCGCGGATTTTAGCTATTTTTTATGCTTCTTGCTAATCATGGTTTGCTTAAAAAATTGTATGAATGAAAATATAAAGAATGTTCTAGTTTTAATCGACCAAAATTATTTATGTATATGCAACCTTTTAAAATACTTCATCTATTTTTGAGGTACGTCTCTACTGGCTAAAACTATGCTTTATGCAAAATTCATACTATATTTTATACGGATCCTAAGATTCTAAAATAATGTATTCTTGCAACTACACCTAAAATTTTTTATAAATTTAAACATATATTTTGTAAGATATTAAAACATTATACTGAACACCCAAATTGCTTAAATTATATTATAAATGACAGTGAAGTTTACATATATGATATAACACTTTTCAAAACGTTGTCAGAGCTTTTACTTTAATTACATATTTCTGGAGCTTATTATGTAACAACTAATTATAAAACATTAGTTATAACAGTAACAATTATATAATAAATAAATTATATAAAATAAAAAATAAATTTTGTATAAAATATTGGTGTTTAACGATTATTACTTTGGCACTTTTTCAACCGTAAAAACCTCAAAGATTTGGTGTAACCGCAACAATTTAAATTAATTTTTATGAGCGTTGAAGTTAGTGCCCATATTAAGTCATAAAATAAGTCAGAGTGCAGAGAACAAGTTCCCTATTTGAGATGGGCAGACACTGCGACTACTGCAGATGTACCAAAGAGCATCCTGGAAATTGAGTTTGACGCTTTTTATGAAGGGCGCGTGTAGTTTTTATGATCGGTCGAAGTGAGAGAGAGGGCGATATTGGAGTTCTGCTAGCGATAGCTCTGGCTCCACACTATCGAGTTAACTGAGCATAAAATCAACAAGGCGTCGGCGTCGGCTTAAATGGTTTTACGAGCCAAGAAACGGGAGGCGGCGGTGGGCCGGTGGGCGGGGCACTGGGTACTAAATGTCGCACATAAAAGTCAAACGCATAAAAAACAAGAACCAACAAAGTGCCGAAAAGCGTTTTGATGAATGTGTGTGTGTATGCTGAACGGTTGAAAGGATTATGAAATGTATCTGTAGCTCGTAAATGTATCTACACGCTAGGCATCTACATACATATATCCGTAGATGTAGCTGTGAATTACTGAGACAGATACGGTTAAGCGTTGAGCGCTAATTGAGCATAAATCAGCGCCCGTTGCTAAAGAAATTTTGTAAAATTTATTGCCCCCAGTCACTTTGTGCACTACGCAAAATTCTTCAGCATAAAGTTAGTTCCTTTTTTTTTGCACTTTTTGCTGCTAATACAAATTGCATCGACACCGTGAAGCGGAAGTTGAGCTAACGGGAGGAAAAAAAAAAGAAGAAGATACTTACTATTTGAAAAACTATCTGCAATCGCAAAGCAGCGACAAAGTGGTCAACATGCCACAAACTTTGTTAGCAGTTTGCTGCCAAAATGATGGCAGGGGGTTAGTTGGGGGGGGTTATAGATAAAAGTTGTTCGCGCTTAGCGAAGAATTCTTCTAAAACATTTTTAAACAATTTAGCACAAGAATTAAAAATCGCAAACGCCGCGCAACACGAGAAAGTTACGTCAAAAAAAAAAGAAAGAAAATCCAAAAGAACTAAGCAAAAAAAAGTTTTGTACGCAAAGTTTTTAGGGCTATAAATTATCATGCAGTGCGGAGCGAAATTTGGGAGGATTTTGGGGGGTAAAAACTGTGATACCTTTGGCACGTTTGGCACTTTTTTAAGCGGATTTTCATCTCTTTGCGTGGCTTTTCTTTTGCTTTTGCCAACACCGTAGACTTTCGGCGCCAACGGGTTTGACTTGTACAAATTGCTGTGTCGACATCGACACACACACACAAACACACACCCACACACACACACATACAGTTATAAACGCACCCGCACGCATAGTTCTGGCTGGAATTTAGGCAAAAAGGACTTGACGTTTTTCCTTTTGCCTTTACTCCTGGCTCTTGCTGTTGTTGTACCTTTTGGCCTGGCCTTTTTTTTCTGGCACTAATGGATTATCTAAGCCTTTTAGTGGCTATTGGTTGCCTTGGCAAACGGCATAGGGTCAAAGCGGTTTAGATTATACGCTCAAAAGCTAATCTCTATCTACATGTATTTTGAAATTTCCTTTGATTTTTTCCGCTTGGCTAATCATATTTAAGTCATTAAATTCACGATTTGCGTAATTTTTTTTTAAATTTTATACTGTATAATAGTTACTTGTAATCAGTCAAAAATGCGTCAGTCGAACGCTACCAACAGCATTAAATTTTTTTATATTTTATATTCGCTAAATAACAAATTGGAAAATTAAAATTTTTCACAAATTTCTATACTTTTTATTTGCAATTAGGCACCAAATACGTTTGAATTGTTATTTAATTGTTAGGACTAGGTCGGAAAGGCGACAGTCGGACACTACTGACAGCAGAAATGTCTACACCTAGTCAATAAACGCTTGCCTGTAATATTTGGCCGGATTAAAATTATATTTTCATACTTTATATGTGATAAAAAGTATTTTTTAAATTTATCATATAATTTAAAAAACGAAAAGAATTAACTAGGGCGATGATATTGAAGAAGAGCTGGTACATGTATTTATTTATTTGAAGTTGACCAACATATTTAGCATTTTTTATTTAATATCCAAAATTATTTGTATTCCTGGAATTAACTAAAACCAGAATGGGCGGAGCAGATCAGTCGGACGGGCCCGACTGTAGAATACCCTGTACCCTATATTTTATATAATTATACAAAACTGTCATACAAAACGTAGCAGCAATTCTTCTTCTTATTTTGTTATGTGTGCCAGCTTTAACGGCCGCGCTGCTAGAGGGCGAGCGAGTTGCCGCCTGCAATATTGTTTCGCTAATAACTCCTGTGTTTATTAACCGATTTCAATGCGCTTTTCAGGGTAGTTAAATATAATGAAAGAGAGTATATATTCTAAATAACAACATTCTATGTTCAATATTACGCTTGCTATTCGGTTTTTATCGATTAAGGCGTAAATGGGGCGTGGCATCCAAAATGTTTACAAAGCCTCATCTGCGTATGGCATAGACCTACAAACTACCGAAAACAGAATTATTGTAAATAGCTCAGTGTCTCTTAAATTGGCGAATGTATTTTATTTCATACATTGTAGGCTACAGGGGCGTGGCATCCAAGATTTGAAATAAACTTGATCTGCGTATGGTACACACCTTTCAAAAGAGACCAAAACGGCTTCTCTAGCTTCTATAGTTTAGAAAATCTCAGCGTTCATACAGACAGACAGACAGACAGACAGACAGACGGACAGACAGACAGACAGACAGACAGGGCTAAATCGACTCAGCTCGTCTCCCTGATCAAGAATATATATAGTTTGTGGGGTCTGCCACGCCTCCTTCTGCCTGTTACATACATTCGCACAAAGTTATTAACCCTGTTTTTCCCATTTTTCAAATGGGCACAGGGTATAAAAATACATAATATGAGGTTTGAAACCTAATAATTAGTTAAATAAATGATAAAATGCATTGGTAAAGTCCTTTAAGCTTATGCATATGTATAGAACAGGCAGAAGTGCCTCCATAAGGTATATAAATATTCTTGATCAGGGCGATGAGCTTTACGCCTCTTACGCCCTAATTGATAAAAACCGATTAACAAGCGCTATATTGAACAAACAAAATTGCTATATAGAATGGATACTCTTTATTTGAAAAGCACATTGAAATCGGTTTATAAACTTAGGAGTTACAGATAAAAAAGGAAGAAGCATTGCAACTGCGTTTCGTATGATATTTTATAAATATTTTATAATTATATTTAAAATACAGAGTGCAGGATATTCTGCAGGCGGACGCTTTCGACTGATAGGATACGTCCTGACTGGCTAAAACTATGCTTAATAATATTAAGTTAATATACAATACATAATACATTTAAACCTATTATTCTCAGTAAATTTAAACATATATATATGTATTTTGTAATATATTAAAACAGTATATTGAACTCAAATTCGTCTCGAGCTTGTCACTTTATGTCTGCTGCGCTTCAAGTCGGAGATAATGACTTTTTACCTCAAGGAGACATTGCCAAGCTGCGCCAGACTGAAGAGATCGCATTCCTTTCAAAATCCGAGAAAAAGAGAGAGTGCTTTATCAGTTAGGCGCCAGACACAAACCAGCACAAATGTCATCGTAGCACATTTAGTGATATGGGGTATATTATGGAGCACAAGAATTCGCTATACTATATATAGATTGTCTGATGTTGTAGTCAGCCCCCGTCGTATCTATAATTAAAACAAAGAAGCTGCCAACGCCAAATGCGTGTTTCCGCATATATTTACATGAGTGTTACGCGTATTACAAGTGGAATTACAGTTACAATTACAATTACGATTACAATTACAATTACGGCTACAGTGGTAGCTATAAATGTACGCACACTGTCGTCTAGCATGACACAGCAACAGTCTGTACAATTGAAAAGCGCGCAAATTTCAAGTCGTATGTATTGCTAGACAAGCTTATACAGAATAACGAGTATGGGTATACTTATGACAGCGACTGTAATCAGCAAGGCCGAGAAATGTATGAGGCGAAAGCTGATTTTGCCCCCTTAAAGTGCCCCTAATGTCGGATTGTCTGTACGCGTTCTCTTATTTCTCTCTCTCTCCCTCTCACTATCTCTCTTAAAAGTATGCATTGCAATCACATACACTCGAGGCGAGCAAATATTATAGCAGATAATGCAAATGTCGGGCGATACGAAAAAATTTTCCAATCACTGCAACTGCAACTCATTGCGACAGGTTCAATGTAACCATGAAAACTGCATCAGCCACGTGTAATATATGGGGGCGTGGCTAATGACATTCCCGACAGGAATTCACAACGCACACTCGGAAAAATCTAGTATTACTTGGTTTAATTTAATCTTTACTTGAATCAGCTGTAAGAACGAATATAATATATTGCATAATTTATTTCTGGGTGACGTTGATTACTAGACTCCCTCTCATGTTTCATATCGATTGGCGAATGAGCATGAATTTGTACATACACTGAGAGAAAAATCAAGGGCTTACATTCGTACTAAAATCAAGAATTTTTGGTGGCATAAAATCAATGAGAAAACAAATTTTTGTCGATATTCGGTTTTTTTTTTAATTTATAATAATAATAAGATTCGAACTTTTTTTTATTAACTTTTAATTGTATTTAAATTAACTTAATTTTAACTCGATTTCGATGTTTTTCTTAATTAATCTGAATTCTATTTCGAATTGTACTTGCATTCCAGAATAAAACAATAATCATACAAGAGCCTTATTTCTAAGAACCAATCGGTTTTTATTTCTCTGAGTGTACACACACTGATGCATAATACACTTATCAATAGATGCTCGCATTGCATTAACCTAATTGATAGTTACGGAATTGGGGTAGCAATTCTAAGCATTCATAGCAGAGTCGAGCAAATAATCTAACTCTGTATACAAAGAACGAATGAAGTGAGGCATCTATCGTAAGAGTAGAGTTTTAAAGAACCTTCAAATGTTATTAATATTTCAAGCAATCTGAATCAGAGAAGCTCTCAGGGAAAGTGCCGATATTAATCCATTTTGTTTGGAATAATTATTCATTATATTAAGAGTATGGCACTCGCAGGAATTCTAAATTATCTTATGATGACCCTTTGAATATTACTTTTTGAATTGTTTATAAAATTATATTGATTATTTGGTGAATTTAAATCTAGCTGGAACCCAACTTTTCGGTTCAATTAAAGCAATTCTATATTAATTTTGCTTTTGTGTTGGAAATCATCAACATAAGACATATAACTATTGTGTAAAAAGCCCTTTATTCGCACGTAAATACTTAGAACGATTTTAAATTAAAAGATTATTAACACTTTTATAACATGTACCCATGGGTATAAACGGGGTTAATTGCTTTGCGCGTATATTTTTGCCAGACCCCATAAAGTATATATCCATCAGGACGGGCTGAGTTGACCTAGCCAAGTCTGTCCCTCCGTCTGTATAAACGCTGAGATATACGGAGTATGCAAATTAAGTTAATTTAAAATGTTCTATGCCACGCTTCTTTTATGCCCTAATTGGTATATACTTATACTTTCCACTATCATTTTTATCGATCCTGAAACGCGCATTGAATTTGGTTCATAAATACAGAAGATCAAACAATGTTGCAGATTTTTTTCTCGTTTGCCCACTGACAGCGCAGCCCTAAAAGAATGATACAGACAAATAATTAAAAAAAGTGCTGTTGAGTTTATTATAGTATTTCATTAATATATTTTTTTAAATTATATTTAAAATGCAGGGTATTTTACAGTCGGTCACGTCCGACCAATCAGTTCTGTCCCTACTGGTTTCAGCATATTATTGTGCGCAAAAAGGAACTAAATCAAAATGGAAAGAATTTCAATTAAGTTTAACAACCAGGAAAACTCATAAACAACTTACAAAGCGTCCAACAGGAGAGGCTATTTTTTCCAATTTTCTATACATTTCCGTAATATTATATTGGTATAGAATAAAAACTTAGCAATAAAGGGAATTCCAAGAATCGAGTACAAAGGCTATTGTCATGTTTAAGGACAATTGAGATTGTAGAACTAAGTGTTTAATTAACAGGTTTTATAATGACTTATGTAGGTCAGATGCCAGATGCGTATTTGACAGGGAAACAACTTCGACTACGGGCACATACATGAGTATAGACCCTACTATGCTTATCATGTACGTAAACCCATACATATACATACAAATGTATGTCTGTGGGTATATGTATTATAATCATAATGGGCGTTGCTCAATTTACTAATGGGTGTACGACACCCCTGGGGAGGGCGGCATGCTGGGTTGCCACTTGTTGATATGACAGCGCCTTGAAGCTGATGATGTGCTAATTTGAATGATTATTACGTGTTGATATGCTCAGTGCAGTCTGTCGTGCCTTTTTCCTAGGCACGCAGTACACTCAGAAAATTTATGTTAAATTTTTCTAAAATTAAGCTTGAGTTCTCATAGAATAAATTATGTCGAAAATAATGTGCATATGATGAATATTTTTTATTTTTTTAAAACATTTTTTATTTATTATTTTTTTTTATGTTAAGTGCAATCAACAATTAAATTAAATATGCAACACAAAAAATAAGTTATTTATTTATTTAATTAATAAAGATATGTATTTCTAATGCTAAAAGCATATAGCCTTATAAATCTTTGAATTAGTCATGATAGATATTCTTAAATTATAGTTAAAAGCGTAATAGAATCTTGAAAGAAAATAGGTTAACAAAGATTGATCAGCGAGCAAACCGTATAATTCGTATTTTATTTTGAAATGTTAATGAAAAATAATCTATTCTTACTTAAAGAAAGCTACATCAGGAAAAAATTAACCAATTAAAGATAAAAAAATATTCGCTTAAAGCCTAAGAAGGCTTCTAGAATATGCTTAGCAATTACTAATTAAGGTTCAAAAATGCGGTTAAAGCTCTTAAGGAAAGCTTATAAAATGTGCTTGTCAATTAAGAATTAACAAAGCGCTTAAAGCTTATAAAAAAGCTTCTAAAATATGCTTAACATACATAAAAAGCTTTTGGATTGCAGAATATTGTTTTTCGTTCTTATTCTTCACATTTCTTGATACAAGTACAAAAGCTCTTGCTTTTTCTTTCAGTGTACGCGCTGCTGTGCCCTGTCCTAGCCGGTTCACGGTGCGTATAAAGACAGGTCCTGCCTGACGTGGTAATTCAAGCTGCAAGCATTAACAGCCTCTTACCTGTCTCCAAATATATATACCTATATATATTTATACAAATGTGAGTGTGTGTGTGTAGGCCCAAGGACCCCTAGCAAAGCCGTCGGCAGCAGCGTTGCCAGCTTTTTTGCCGACGGACTTCGTAGCAATTGCGAGCGCTCCCTAGCCAAGGAGTCGAGGGTCGCTGCCGCAGCCGCTGCCGCTGCCGGAGTTTCGGGTGCTGCTGCCCAACCAGGAGGCCCGACGGGCACCAACCAGGCGACAATTAAACGCCGTCAACCTATTGCAGCAAAGGACGCGCTGCGCAGACTCCCCCAGGCAGCGGCAGCCACACCCAACGCCCATGGGCGCCATGGGAGGCGATGCGATTAACCAACAGTTAAACGGCCGACCGCAGCCCCAATGCGACCCACACCCGAATGCGACCCACGGACGAAACTGTGTCAAGACACAGATGGAATGCGCCCACCCCCTCTCCGAACTACCGTTTACCTGTCATAGGCGAGCGCGCCATCTCACTCGACGATGGAGGTGTGAGCGAGTGGGCAAGAGCGAATGCATTTTGGGGGTTGAGCGAGACGAACAGGCGAAGCTGCGAGCGGGCACGAGAGAGCAAAGTGTGCGTGTCAAAGAGAGAGTTGTGGAGTGTGTGGAGTGCAAGTTGAAATCATACAAGTGGTCTTTGTGGAACCTAATGCTGTGTTAATCAGCTTTATAGCTCGTAGTAGATTAATTTAAATACATAATGCTACACACTCTATATATAATATGTATGCATAGATAATGTAAATTTGTACATACATAATGTGGAATATACTCGTATATATGTATATGTGCTCAAGTTTATTTATTTGCTTAGCTTCCACTCAAATATCATTTCATGCTCTCTTAAGGTCTCTCTTGCTGCCTGCCGCCGCTCTGCGCAGTTTCTAGTCTTTTATTTATATTTTACAATTTCTTACTACTGCTATTTTCTAGCATTTGGCTCTGCAGCATTTCAGAACGACGCAATTGCCGCGTCGACGTCAAAAACCACGTTTTTGCGCTACTTTGGATTAAACGCACGGTTGCCATTTCAAAAGCATACATTCTCCCAAAGTTATTAACCCTGTTTTGAATGGGTACAGGGTATACCAAAATATATTTAACAAAAGAGAACTAACAACCGTGTCAAAAAAAAATACGCGGGTTTCATTAAAAAATAATACAAATAAGAAGAACTTTTCCTTGTTTATGATTTAAAATTTTCATGTATGTAAATCAACAAATTGTCCCAAAAGTTTTTCTTAAGATATGTTTAGCTTACTTTAAATGTGAAACCTTAGCCATTAAATATATGTGTATGTACATATGTAGACGATCTTATACATATATTTATTTAGTTCCTTAATCGATCGAGCTATTTTAAAAATGTTCTATTCAAAACGGTTTCTACACAAGCCATAAGATTCTTAGCGATACCGGATTATAGGAAGACATGGAGATAATTGGATAATTAATTGGCGATAGTAAATTTATTATGAAATATTTAAAACTCATATATGGAATACAATATGGAATTAAATCCTTTAGATAGGTCAATATGTTCATAGTGGTCGTATCAGTTGAGATGTGAAACAAAATTGATCTGCGTATGGTGTACATACACCGAAATTGGCTTCTCTAGCTTTGATGGTTGCCGAGATCTCAGCTTTTTGACAGAAGGACAGGCAGACGGTCAGACGGACATCAGACATCACCCGGAACAAAATTGTATACTACATATACTTTGTGGGGTCTGTCACGCCTGTTACACATATTTCCCATTTGCACTAACTTAATATATCATTTTGTTCGTCCTTAAAGTATAGGGACTAAAAACACATTCCGCACCATTGTGCTCACTGTGGCAACCCGGCTTAAACCAAATATCTGTGTATCTATGTGTGCGTGTGTTTGTATGTATGCGCTTGTGAGAAGCTTTGCGTGTCATTTCATACCACATTAGGTAAGGTTAGGTTTTCAATTCGGTTTTCTAACTTCACGCCACTTTGATGTTGGCACTTTACGCACACACACACACATAGAGGGCAGAACAAACACAGATACACTCTCGCACACATAGATACACACATGCTTGCACAGATAAATGTTTGTATATCTGTGCATATTTTCGCTCTAAACTTCACTTTTATTGCTGCGATCGCCGGCAGCTAAAGCTCTCTTTTGATCTATGTCTCTCTCTCTCTCTCTCTTTCTCAGAGAGAGAGAGAGAGAGACACCTCTCACTTGCTGTCGCTCTCTTTCGCTTTTCTGCTCCAGTTTGTTTACATAAACCGCTCGCGTTTTTGTGTTTTATTTCCGCTTTCGTTTGCTTTTCTTATTGTTTTTGTTATTGTTATTGTTTTTGTTTCTGTTTTCTTTTGCGCTGCCGCCTAACCTGTTTGCTGCAGTCGCTGCGCTGTCAGCGCCAACGGCAACGTCATTGCCCCTCCTCGGCCTTCCCATCCCTCGCCCCTTCATTGCTGACTAGCTCAAATATTTTCGCGTAGCATGTGGTTTTCTTCAATTCACATGGCACACACACACACACACACACAGATATTCATATGTGTGAGTTTTTTTACCATACGCTTTTGCCTATTTTATTGCGCTCTACGTTTTGTCTATTTTTGCCAGTCTCTTCTCTGCGCTGAACTTGAAAGACCACGTGGTTTTTTCTGCTGGCTACGCGCCAGTCGAATACGCGCCTCTCTCTCTCTCTCTCTTTTTCTGTGTGTGTGTGTGATTGTGGATGCTATGATTAAGTTTGTGGATGTCATTTTGGGAAGAGCGAGCGCTCTTCATTTCTTATCCGAATATCTTGTATCTGTCGTCTTCTAGCGGCATCAGGAAGTTCTTCATCAAATTTACATACACACACATACATATATATAGAAATATATGTAAATGTATTAGTGTTCGTATGTGTATGTGTGAGTTATGTATGATATGCGGCAGCAGGCCTCTCACTGTGGGCCAAATAACCCCTTTTTGTAGTATTTTAGCTTAGAACGCAGATCGTTCAAGTGTTCGGCCAGCGAGAGTTCGGCCAGTGAGCGTTCGTTCATCGAGTGATGGCCTATAGAGAGTTAGGCTAGAGAGAGATGGGCCAGCAAGATATGGGAAGCGAGAGTTGGGCCAGCGAGTGTTCGGCCAGCTTGAGTTTTACCAGCGCGAGTTCGGCTAACGAGAGTTCGCTCAGCCAGAGTTGGGCCGACGACAGATACGCCAGCAAGAGTTAGGCAACGAGAGTTCGGCCAACGAGAGTTCGGCCAACGAGAGTTCGACCAGCGCGAGTTTGGCTAACGAGAGTTAGTTTAGCCAGCCAGAGTTGGGCCAGCGAAAGATAAGCCAGCAAGAATTAGGCAGCGAGAGTTCAGCCTGTGATAGTTCGGCCATCGAGTGTTCGAACAACGAGAGTTCGGACTGCGAGAGTTGGACCAGTGAGATTTCGACCAACAAAGTTTTTATACCCTTTTCCCCATTTTATAGGTACATGGTATAGAAATGGAAAGAAGATAGAATCATTACGGCTAAAGGAACATATTGGAACAACCCAGTTTATTGAATTAATAATATCACTTAATGGGTACTCAGTTTACCGAAAATATACACAAGCAATATTTAGAATTTGCCACATCGATCGATTGTTGTTGATTGTATGGACTGCATTGAGCAGCCGTCATTCATTCCAAAAAAATTTGGGTGACTTCAAAATAGTACAATAAATTTAAAATCTGCTGCAATATTTAAGATTATGACAAAAAACTAACTATATTTAATGCAGTGATATATACATATGTATACATTCAATCGGCAGAGGCATATAGAAAACCCAATATTTAATGGAATAAATTGGGCAAAAATTCCTATCTATTAATATTTTCTAAATTTGTATCAAGTTTTAATGAAAAAAATTTGGACAGGGCAGATCAGTCGGACGGGACAGATCAGTCGGACGGGCCCGACTGTAGAATACCCTGTGCCTTTAATTTTATATACAATTTTATAAAACCGTCACACTAAGCGTATCAGCAGTACTTCTTCTTCCCTTATTACGTGCGCCAGCTGCTCTGCGGTGCTGCTGCTGCGCTGCGCTGGCAATTGCGTAGCTTATATCTACTTTGTTTATTAACCGATTTTAATGCGCTTTTCAGAATAGTTAAATTTAATAAAAAAGAGCGTTTATACCAAATAACAACATTCTATGATTAATATTACGTTTGTTTTTGAACTTTGTGTTTCCTGTGTTTCTTGACCGATTTCAATGCGCTTTTCAGGATAGTAAAATATAATACAACAGAGCTTATGTTCCGAATAACAACCTTATATGTTCAATATTACGCTTGTTATTCAACTTTTTGTGTTAAAAATTCGAGGTTATATCGGATTTATTGATTTTTGGGCGTCAAGGGGGCGTGGCATCAACGATTTGAAATAAACTTGATCTGCGTATTGAATACACCTACCTATAGCAACCAAAACGGCTGCTCTAGCTTTTATAGTTGCTGAGATCTACGCACTCATCCAGACGGACGGACAGACAGACGGACATCGCTAAATCGACTTAGCTCGTGTCCCTGATCAAGAATATATATACTTTGTGGGGTCTGCCACGCCTCCTTCTGCCTGTTACATACATTCGCACAAAGTTATTAACCCTGTTTTTCTCATTTTTTAAATGGGCACAGGGTATAAAAATGAGGTATTCACTTAAAAACAGTAGTTTTACTGACATTTTGAAAATGAAGTTGAATGACAAAAATAGTGATAATTTTCCCATTGTGCCCCGGTGCTATTTGCATATTAAGCCTCGTCATCAGCAGCAGCGCTGTCACCGCTCTCAGCGGCAGTACCAGTTTCATAGATTTAAAATACATTCATATGTATTTATGTACGTATAGCTGTATCTATGTATGTATGTACATCTCTGCATACGTATGTAAGTCGCACTTTCATTGACGCCTTTAGCTTGTTCTATAATGGGGTTCAGCGTTTTTTCTTCTCTCTGCCAATTGCATCAATTCTGAAGTCATGGGCTTTGCCTGTTTGTATTAATTACGTCGCTTAATTAATCATACTTAATCTCATTAGCTAATAAATAAGAAATTGCATTACGCCATGTCTTACATAAAACTAGTTTCATAAGCTAATCGACACTTTTAGTAATGTAATGAGGGGTTTATAAGATGATAGCTCTAATAAATTGCATATTTTGCAAATATCTGGTACTTACAATTTAATTCTAGATTTATAAATTTTAATTCCTATAATCAAAATGTATATTAAGAACATTTTGCTACACTTTGCTACAAAATTAATATTTTTTTTTGTATTTTCTATATTAATAAATGTGAGAAGATTGTTTTTCGTAATTACTTAAGAATCTGTAGTCCGATTGTATTGATTGCAACAAAATAATTTGAAGGCTCATTTGCCCAAAAGGATGACAGGTTTTGGGGGTAGTTGAATCGGAATTCGATATTCGTATTTCTTCATCACGTCATCATCTGTTTCTTACAGCAAAAAATGCTCAAATCCCCAAACCGTACTAGTATATTGGCCGTTAAATTTAAATCTTTCAAGTTGTATGGCTTAAAACCTATACCTTTTAAAAAAATCACTTTTTAGAGCCCCCACTTGTATTTTTTATAATCCTACGTTAGATGGACATTTCGGATTCGGGTAACCAGATTCCAGATTATAGCCCTGGAAATATATGGTTGATAACTGTCGTTATATAGCTGGGTAAATGCCAACTTGAGAAATAGCTCAGGTTTATATATATTAGAGCACCAAAACAAACTACGTTATATAGTGGGTTCTCTCGAAATTTTAGCATATTTTACCAATAAATAGATGAAAAGATACTATTGTTCTGAGCAACGGTAATAGGTAGCATAATCTGCTCATTTGGAATTTAAAACGCACATGCCCAAAAATTGGCAGAAGCATCAAATAATCGGTATAATACATAGATACAGATACAAGTATACTCCAGCCCGTTTATACTCAATTTTGGAATACACAGAGAGACAGAGATACGTTTGTACAGTGGTAGCAAACATTCTACACACACTGTTAGACAAACATTTGGCGCGCCAACTCTACAATAAAATACAAAAAATAAGCATTAGTCTCCAATTCTCGTTCCGCCATTGCCTCTTAATTCGCTAACCGCGCTGCGCTTCCCCTGGCTCTGTATCCCGCACGCCAAGAGTTCAGCCCCAGTCGAGAGCTATTAAACAGAAATTATAATTTTTTGAAGGCCAGTCAATGGCTGATATCATTACTCCCCATCTAATTCCAATTGCGCCGACGTCGCGTCGCGTTAAGCTAATTTTTTCATTTCATTTTCTACTACGTCGCCAATTGTTGAACCAAAATGCTCAGAGCTTGTGGCGCATGCGCCGTTCATCACAGCGCTAAGCGGTACTTGTCGGATATCGGACGTCATAACTAGTCGCGACACACCACGCCATGCCGTAATGCCGTCAGCTTTGCTCACTCTTTTTTGCCGTAGCCTCACATATGGACGTACTATGTTTTGAGGTTGCTTGAAATCTGAGTTTATGCCGAATAGCGAATTTGGGCGGTCGAAACTCTTGTATTTAACACGCGCCATCGTGAAATGCAATATGGTCACACTCATTTATGAAAACAACCGTATGTGAATATTTCCAACTCAACTGCCCTTTTAGAATCATTAGAGTACACGTTTTTAACTTGCTTTTTGAGTTCACATAATTCACCTAACTAATTTAATTAACGTTACACAGCTATTTTGAGTAGGTGCTAATGGAAAACTCTGTATTTGGGTGGGACTTTAAGCTGGAAATATGCTTAGCCTATTTAGTGTAAACTCCAATTTAATTTAACTAAATTAACGATATTAATATAACTGTATCCCGAATTTTTTAAGTGTTTGGTTATTGTACTTATTTCAAACGGACGAAATCAAAATAGGTGATAATTGACCTATCAATTTTCGAAGTTATCATAACTTAATGTAAAAATAAACAAAAACAAAGTTATTTATCCAATTTCTTATAATAATAAAATGCAAAGTTTTTAGAATATAGAAATATTTTTTAACATTCTTGGTGTCTCATAAATTCTTAATTATCATCAATTGAAACACATAGGTTGTTGCATAGCCCTGAACACATTTTTGCGCCGTATTTAGAATCCATGTCGATTTGTCGATGCAGTGTCGTACTACTGCTCGTTAAATCGCAAAGCCTTGCTTTAACACAAATGTCTAGACTTCATTAGCAGCGTAATATTATGGAATTTATGTGGCAGGCACATTAAAAACTCAAATGCTTGAGCGCATGAGCCAATCGGGCAATCGTCTAATCGGCCAGGCGGGCAACCAGTCTAAGCGAAAACTGGTACCGACCCAAGGCTTGTTTCGACAACAGTTATGTGGGTACGGTTACGGGTTTTCCGGGGATAAGACAAGTGCAATTCAAAACCCATATTCATATATTTTTTGTTGCAGCATTATCGCACTGCAATTTAAGTGGAAGAACTATATTTCTAGATTTCCCACAACAAACACGAGCCGAACAGCAGATAACACCCGAGTTTGTCTTATCAGCAGCAGTGGCCGTGGTCTAAACTGCCTTTGACCCCAGGTTGGCTGCACGAATTGAAATCAACTCATAGACTCAGAAACTTATCAAGTGAAAATTATTTTCATGTACGGATTGATACAGTATCTAATAGATACTTTTAAATGTACTGGATTCCAGGTGAACGAGTAGTGCAAATTGAAAATAAATTGTTGTTTGGAACCCCTTTTGATAATGGTTAAAGTTCGTTTGGTTTGACCTTCTGTTTAGATCCCTGCGCGGGTTTGTCTCACTTGTTTGACTCTTGATATAATGACAACGTCTGCAGGATTATTTTTTCAATAACTTTTGTGTTTATTAACCAATTTCAACGAGCTTTTCAAGACAAATAAAGATAATTGTTGAGAGTATATATTCTAAAAAATAATCTTCTATCGTAATTATTACGATTCTAATCGATTTTTATCGATTTGGGCGCTTGGGGCATCTAAAATTTTAGATAATAATATCTGCGATGCTACATATCTACTAGATTTCGAAAATGGCTGATATAGCTCTTATAGTTTCCGAGCCTTACGAGTTTATACAGACGAACAGACAGACAGATATGGGTAAATCTACTCAGTTGGTGATCGTATTAAAATTTTGTGCTGTAATCAAGCTAATCGCTAGACTTACAGATACCCCGTATTATTTGTGTGTCCTGTAAACAGTTGCAATGCAATTTGTATCAAAAATTATGAGATTATCTATTACTTTTAATGAAATTAAATTCTTTAATTATTATAAGTAAATCAAAATGTAAATACAGCTTAAATCAAAGCTTATTAAAAAGCAATAGTATATTTGGCGTTATCATAGCCACTTTTCAATAAGTACAGGGTATCAAAACACACAAATTCAAAACAAAAAATGTAAGCGCCAAAAAACGAGGCGTGCATGTGTTGTGGAACCCATTTGTGGATGCCAGCACACAGATTCCCACACACACACACTTCAGCAAAAGCGCCAACAGCATTTTCGCGCTCTCGCACTCTCGCGCTCTCGCACTCTCGCGCTCTTACGCTATCGAAAGCAAAGCCAAAGGCAAAGCTCTCTCGTCACTCGCGTACTCACACCAGCAGAGGCGAACGGGGCCGGCCCCGAAGAGCTGGCTGCTCTTCGTGTAGCTTCGTCGCCGTCGTTATTGTTGTTGCTGCTGTTGTTGTGCTCGTGTCGTGTTGTTGTTCGTTGTAGTTGTCGTTGTCGTTTTGCGGCTGGTTCGTTTTGTGGCGTTTCGTATACCAATCAGTTGTCAGTTCGCATCCAACTAGAAAGCAGTTAACGAGCAGAGTCCGTTGCGTTTGCGGTTAAAAGCCACGAGGTCGTTGAGCGTTTAGCTTTAGCGCGCTACTTAACCCCAACGTCACCAAAAACCAAAAAACCAAACACCAGCAAAAAGAGAAAAGCTCAAATACACGATCACGTGTTTTTTCTCGCTGTGTAATAAGTGCGTTTAACAAGAAAAGTGTTTTATTTAAACCAAAACATTTGTGGAAGTCGAGTGCGCAAATCCAAAACAAAATACACGAAATACACAAACAAATCCACACACACACACACACACACGCATACATCACACGCTTCACACACACACAGTCAAAGCTTAATAACTATTATAGAACGTGTGAAGAATGCGTAGTAAGAAATTGAAAGGAAAACAACAAATTCTACGCAAATGATCTTTTCCCACTGGGGAATTTTTTGCGTTCTTCGACTGCCGGTAGTCTTCACACACACACACACACACCACACACATTCGCTCTCACACACTTACACATACACTGCAAAATCAAAATAGCTGTACAAATTCAAATTGGAGTAGAGTCTAGCGCATAAATAAACAATAAACGTGCTCTTCTTCATACATATTTTTTCCATTTGAACTTTAAACATATACATATATACAATTGGAATATAGTATATACTTATGTGTGTGTAGCGTATGTAGATCGCATTGTGTGTGTGTGTGTGTTGCGTCGACTGCGCCGCACGCTTTCATTGAATTCTTATACGAATTCCAATTAATTTCTGTATGCGTCCAATTGGCATGAATTGGTGACGTGACGCGATCGTGCGCGCTCTCTGCCTCTCTGTCTCTCTGCCTCTCTCCGACGCTCTCTGTGGCGCGCTCATTTGCTTGCGCTCTTTTTGCGTTTATTTTGTTTTTGTAAGCTGCGCGCGCCAGTGTTGCCAGAAAAGGCTAGATTCACAATTTAAAATATACGAAATAAATATAATTAAAATAATCAAATATTATAAAATTAAAAATTAAATGGAAAATTGTTTAAATAAAAAAATTTAAATAAACTTAGAATAAAATAGTATTTTATTAATCAAAAATATACAAACATATAAACATTTAACATCGTTTATTGTTTATACATATTATAATTAGATAAAATATAAATAACATAATGAAATAGTATTTTATTTAAATAATTATAAATGTTTTTAAAAAGTCGATCGATTATATACATTTTTTAATTTATTGATTTTAATAACACATAAAAATAAATATGTAAATATGCTTAATTAAAAGTAGTCATTTTAATAAATTTTATTTCCTAAAATTCATAAAAAGAATTCTAAAACCGGCCAAATTGGCAACGCTGGCGCGCGCTCTTTAAAATATTGCTTGTTGTTGTTGTATTCTTCGTGTGAGTGTGTGTGTGTGTGTATTTGCTCTTTTTATTTTGATTATTGCTAAGTTAAATACAGTTAAATAGTCGTATATTTATGTATTAAATACTTATATATGTACGTGTATATATTCAGCTCTCAGCCGCCCACTAAAAATTCATATAAAGTGTGTGTATACATAACGTACCTACTGTGTGTAGAATTAATGTATTTACATACAGACAACAGTGTTTTGTGAGCGTGTGTGCGTGTGAGCAGAAAATCAAGCGAAATAGCCCAAAAAACAAAGCTAAATAATTCAAATCATAATCAAAATATAATTAATTAATGCAAGAAACCTGCACAAGTTTTGCTCAAAACCACAAATAAATAAAATAAATTTAACACATAGAAGACAAATCAGCAAAAGTGGAAAACAAATAATAAAAAACTAATTTGCAGAGAGTGTAACATTTTAAGAGCCTAATAAAAAAGTTCATAAGGTGCAACAGCAGCAGCAACAACAAAAACAAAAAACAACAACATCAACAAGCAACTTTATATTCTACTTATACAGGTAAACATAAATATAATATAATATAATAATAGTATATAAGTTCTATACCTCAATTTTCAATCTATAAATCTTTATTCCAAACGCTAAAAGTTCCTACAAATATTTATTAGCAAATAGTTTCGCGTTATTTTAATATCTAGAAAATCTGAATTTTGGTAGGTTTGCTAAATAAACCTGTTTAATTTTACAACTTGTATACAGAAATTAAGGATTTAACAAACTTGGAAAAAAGTTTTATTTATTCTTTTATTTCTCACAACATAACTCAACTTAACACGAATAAAAAAATATTATTTAGAATACTTTGAATAAACTGCGGAATTTAATTACTTTGAAATATTAATGCTAAAGTATCGATGGCAAATAATAATAATAATTTCGTAATTTTAATTACACTATAAAAAATTACTATATAGTTTTGAAGAGTGGTTATTTTATTCTAAAGTGCTATTAATAGTGTATGAATGACAATTTCCTGTTAATTTCACCTGCTTCGACAATTTGCAAAAAGAATCAGGCTACAGTTTTTGAGTTGAATTAAAATTCAAAGTTTAAATAACCACGCACAAGTAAGCCAAATATTTTGGATCAATTAAAAATGCATTGAATAAAAACAGTGTTGTAAAAGGGTGTATAACTAAAAGAGAAAATCGAGCAGCTGAACAGTCGAACAATCGACTGTGGCACGACACGCGCGGTTGTCGCTGCTGATAAGTGGCGTGTGCCTATTTTTAGACGTATTATCAGTAGTGCTCTAATTAAGATCTCTGAACTGAACTCGCTCAAACAAAACAAACGAAAAAGCTAAAAAAAAAAATACACAAATGCTAACTAATCAAAATCAAAGCTTCATGCAATACCATGACAAGCAACCACAAATATCAAAGAGACCTAAATAGAATCTCATTTATATTTTAAATGAAAACCCAGTATAAATATAAAATATTTATGGCCTTGTGTAGCTGAAATTTATATATTTGCTGCAATTCTTTTACTTTTATCTGCTAAATTATTGTAAATAAATAAATTCTCTTCATATAATTTACCAAATAAAAATATACAATAAAATAATTGGATAATCGTGCGAAAATACTCTTTTTTTTTTTTACAAATAAAGCTAGTACATTTTCTTTTATTTAAAAGACGTATTGAAAAACAAATTGAATTTAATTCTATGGAAAAGGGAAAAGGATTTGTTTTATTAAGTTCTTTAAAAAATATATGGACGGGGCAGATCAGTGGGACGGAGGCTACAGTCGGACGTAACCGACAGTAGGAGACCCTGTACTTTGTTTAAAATGTACACCCACTCACGTATCACTCACTCACTTGAACATACACAGACTCACACATAGAGGCAAGCTACGTTTGCGCGTGCATGCGACATACCCCCCCTCTGCACAGTGACGCTTATTGTCTGTTCCATATTTTCGCTGTTTCTTATCCGATCGTAACGAAATTCACAGAATCAATAAAAAGTGTCATAAGCTAGTTATATGCCAAATTACAAGTCAATAGCTTCAAAGCTGTGGCTGCAGTAGCTTTTTGCGGTTTGCGGGGGAAGGGGGGAGTATCCAAAATCTAAAACAAACTTGTACTGCTTACTGATTAGGGGAACCTAAATCCCGAATTTGGTGTCTCTAGCTCCTATAGTTGCTGAGATCTAGGTGTTCATACAGACGGACAGACAGACAGACAGACAGACAGACAGACAGACAGACAGACAGACAGACAGAGACAGACAGACAGACAGACAGACAGACAGAGACAGACAGACGGACAGACGGACATGGCTATATCGACTCGTCTTGTCGTCCTGATCAAGAATATATATACTTTATGGGGTCTGCCACGCCTCCTTTTGGGTGTTACACACATTTCCTCTTTGCACTAAGTTAATAGACCCTTTTGTACTTTTTCAAAGTACAGGGTCTAATTAGCGTATAAAACTAGAATTACTTTATTATAAATCATAATCACTTTGTCAAAAAATGTCTGCATTTGCTCTATCAATTAAATTCATTATTATTCTCAATAGTTTTTCCAGTAATATCTAGAAAAAATTGTTTTAATCAGCTCATTTAATTTGTGTCTACTTTAGTTTTAGTTATTTATTAAAATAACTACTCGTCACAAATATTAACTAATTTCATAGAACCTATAAAGTGTTACAAGCTTAATTATAATTTGGCGATACTTTTCGCATTGATATTTTGAGGTAATTAAATTAAGTAGTTTATTTAATCAACTTTTTTTATTCGTGTTAATTAATAATCTATTATCTATGCATTTGATTTAAAAATATAGATTTATGTACTTATTTAAGTTGTGTTTTTCTTATAACTTTATTTGGAACTAATGTTTAGTACAAATGAATTCTTTAAACTGTCGATAGTTTTCTATTGATTTGTTTACATTTAGTGGCTTTCCAAAATGGCATTGAAATGTGATTAAACATCAGTCTAAATAGTAAAATCTTTGATTTTTGTGGTATTAAAATAGGTCGAAGCGGTAGTCAGCTGTCGGATTATGTACAAAGCGATAAGTAAACTTTATTTTTGTATTTATGTAAATGGCTTATCTAGGTAATTATCATGTGTACGTGTTTGCTGGGTTCTTCTACAATATATAGATTATGTGCAGGCGATAAGCATGGGCAAAAAGAGTTTGCCAAACGAAAGGAAATAGATAGCGTTAGAAGTGAGTTTCAATTTTGTGAGCAAATGCAAATTATACAAGTAGTTTAATTAAAATCAAAAATGATATAATGCCTAATCATTCATTTACTTTGTCGTTGATTGATCGATCATTTCAATCGTGATTTTCTACGATTTCTATAGACTCTGATTTGTAAATCATCGATCGCAACGATCTTTACCGACTTATTTCATACCTATTATATACTGCATATACTATATAGTTCGATTCTCTCCTTTTGCAATTTGAATGCATTTGCGCGTGTTTCTCTCTCTGACCTTAACCGACACGTGTAGTCATAAAGCTAATGCCGATGTGCGAAAGAGCATTTATATATATATATTTGAATAGGCTTCCGTGATAATTGAGTTAATAAATTATTAACAAGTAAATGCATTAATTCATTATTAGTCGACTAACAAGTTACTCTAACAGAAACCATATTGACTATCAGAAATTTTGATTGAATATTGAGCTTGAAAAAACAAGCTTAAAGTTAGCGAACTGTAGCTCAATAAAGCTGAAATAAGCATGTGCTTACGATGCATGCACTTGAGCTTTTTAATGATCTTTAGCTTAGTGAGATCAATCGATATAATCTATAAAAATGCAAACAAAGAGTTACATGAGTAAGCTCGTGTAAAGCTTAGAGCTTTGGCTTGAAGCAAAGCACTATGGCTTTGGGTATGATAAACCTTAATTAATAAGGATTAGACACTTAATGTAGAGTATGAAGAGCTTATAACAAGATTGCGACAACGGATTTAATCTACAATAACTATAAGGCATTGCTGCCTCTTTCAGCTCTTTTTTTGTTGTATGCCTGGTTAGGGAACGAGTGGAAAGAGCAAGGAAGAGCACGTTGCATAGAGTTAAGAGATAGAGTATTGTATATATTATTATTGGTAAGGGAAGACGAGCAAGAGTCGAGGGCGTTTGAGCGCGTGCAGGTTCGAGTTGATTTACTTAAGACCAGAAACTAATGAAAAGTAATGACAAAATCATGCAAAAAGCCAAGTTACTTACACAACTATTTATGCCAGTGTATAAGTGCGAATCTGTGTGTGATTGTCATAAAATGCAAAGCAAAAAGTAAACCCTTTAAAAAGAAATATACAAAAGGCAAGAAAGTTGAGATTGGAAAAATTGTTGTGCAAGGTTTGTGCGATAAGCTCAGACGTAATGCTACGATATAAAAGTACACTACAAAAATTAATATTTTATGAAGTTAATTGATGGCAATTTGTGTTAAATATATAACTCAATGTGCTGCACTTTCAATTATATTGGTTTTAATATCAAGTGCCTACGAAATGATTATAGACAGGGTTAATAACTTTGGGAAAATGTATGTAACAGGCAAAATTGGGCGTGCCAGAGTCTATAAAGTAATATTTTCTTGATCAGTGGCTTTAGTCATATCTGTCCGTATGTGCGTCTGCATGAGCAACCATTTTTGTAAATGTGGGTAGATATATACCATACAAGGATTAAGTTTATATTAAATGATGGATGCTACGTTCATTTTGATCGCCAATCTCTAAAAACCAAATACCAAGCGTCATATTGAACATAATATTTAATCTCCATCATTATATTAAACTATCCTTAAAAGCGCATTAAAACCGGTCAACAAACGCCGAAGTTATTAAGGAAACAATATTGGTACCGACCAAAATTTAAGAAGCTTTGCGGCTGCGCTTCGTGGAATATTTTATAAATATTTGTATTAAACTCAACACTTTGTCAAGTGTAGCTGGTTGTATTTATCGAGCGAACACTGTCGCTGTCTGTAGCCACATGGCAACTAATAGCAGCAGTTGTTGTATTTGTTATCTCATTGCGTGTATGATAAGACTTGGCCCAACGTTTGAGGCTGATAAAGTGTCCGCCATTTGAGTGCATCAAGTGCGAAAAATTGATACCACAACTCCAGATCAAAACTCACGGCAAGCTTAATGTCAAGTCATGGCAAGAGACACGATAATAACAATGTTGAAGTTGCTCATTAAAAATGCATTATATGATACACCCAAGTATGTGGTCTGTATGCAAGCGGGAAGGGAAAGTTGTTATATATGTACGATGGGCAGTCATAAATTTCACTCTCGGCCAGATTGAACGGTAAACGTTAATCGAGAACAGGGAACAGGTCCCGAAAGGTCGTTCATTCGAACACGAACTAATGACACAGCACGCTCTTCATCAATGCCTCAGACACATCTATATATATACATACTATATACACTCGGAGAAAAGCAGATAAAATCTTTCTTGATTTTCATAAATTAAATCAATCCAAAAAAGGTCTTGAAAAATTCTACAGTTTTCTACTGGATATTTCTTGATTTAAGTAAAATCTTACAGTCGAAAATAAGAAAAATATTTCTTGTTTCAAGTACTATATGTTGTATGTTTATGTTGTAATCGTCAATAAACCGAATTTAAACAAGGGAATAAAAATTAAATACATATTTATATTCAATGTTAAAATTATTTACAACCCCAATTAGAATAGGTTAAAAATGCATAAAGTAAAAAATAAAGTACACAACAACAAAAAAAACTTGTTTTATTGAAAAAATAACGGGAAAGAATCAAGAAAAATTTGTAAATTATTTATTATATATTTTTTTTTCAATATAATCATGATTGAATTAGGAAAGGATAGAATTCGTTTAAGAAAAATGAGGATTTAATTAAAAATAAAATTTCAATCAAGACTGAAAAGTATTAAATCAACCCTGAATATGTCTAACTATCCGAAACTTAAAATCAAGAAATCCTAGATTATATAAGATTAATTAAGTAAGTTCTTACTCAGATCATATAATTTCTGGATAACAAGACGTTTGATCCGATTTTGGATTGAATCAAGTAAGTATGGTTTCATTTTTTCTCTGAGTGTAGCTGAATATGTATGTATATGTATAAAATTCCAGTGAGTACGCTTGGGGTTGTCATCGGCATCATTCAGAGATCTTGCATGTGACTCTCAAGTGGCTCAAAGAGCTGCAACTCTCGGCTCTTGGCTCTGGGCTCTCTGGCTGTCAGTCTGTTTGTTGGGCCTAAGTAGACCACACCAAGGTAGACCGACAAATCGACCCGTCGAGCGGTTGATCCGTTGACCAGTGGCTGCTGTTGCTGTTGACCAGCTGTCAGCTTTTTTTCTCACCTGTCTCTTGCTCACACACTCTCTTTCTCTCTATCTCCCTGTCTCTCTGTCTCCCTGTCTCCCTGTCTCCGGAGGGCCGCGTCTTGACTGCGAAGCGTCTTTAAAGCAAAGCCAGCGCTCTCTGACATACTTACTTTTGCTTTAATAATCCTGTTTGACAAGTTATGCCAGGCAAATATATTCACGCATGTGTGTGTGAGTGTGTGTATTGGGTGTGTGTGTGTGTGCGTGTGTGTAGTATGTGGGCCCGATCTTTTACTTCCACGTAACTGAATCTGGCCATGTGCGCAGGGGTTGACTTAAAACGAGCGCCATAACTTAGAGTTGCCAAGTTGCAAAAAACTGCTTTTGTTGCTTAAATAATTAGTGTAAAATGCTAAATATTGGAGTTATTTATTACTTATTTATTTAATATAATTACAAGTAAAATTCGGTAATTATATATTTCATGTACTATATATACAGTTAACTTCAAAATTACAATGTTCATTACGAGTAAAGCTTTCGTGTCTTGCGTGTGATATATATTTCATGTATAAGAAAGTTTTCCATATTTATTTTGAAGTATCCTCTGATAGATAAATCAAATTTTATATTTGAACTTAAGATTTTTATCTTCATAATTTATTTCAACATTTTTTGGTTTATTCTTAAATTTAGTTTACGACTGGTATTAAGCATTAATAGTACAATATGTTCTATTATATTGGTATTTTTTGTAAATTATTAGAAACCTTAATATTTTTAATATCGTAAGACTCCACTTGGTTCAAAAGATAGTTGCAATCAATTTTTATTTTACATTTTTATAATAAATATTATAAAATAATTATTATAATTCCATTTAATTTAATTGATATGAATCAAAGTAAACTTTCTATTACTATTATTACAATTCCTGTTATAATTCAAACCAAAACAGATAGACATATTCCCATCTTTCTCAGAGAATATAAACACTGAAACAAGTTAAAGAATCTCGTTAGGCAACAACTGTTAGAGCGTATTACATAACATAAATTTTGGTGATTTTCGGTTCTTTATTCGCTATTATTCTACTCTGTTCTCTTTCATGCTTTCCTTGATTATCTGTTTTGATATATATGTATATGTATAGGTACATATAATTTTTTGTTTTATTAGACACATATACATACATATTTCTTTTTTGTTTATTGCTTTCATTTTCTTGTTTATTTGCTTATGCTTTGTTGCTTGCCTTTTCATTATTGTTATTAAATTCTTTTTGTTTTTTGCTTTTGTTTAACTTTTGCACTCTCTGCAAATGTGTTTTTTAACTGCTCTCTTAAACCTGACACTTTTTGCTAATGAGTTTGCTGTCAAACAGAACTTTTCATTTCTATTTGTCACACACAAAATGCAAATTGTTTCCACTCAGTTATTCTTTTAATTTTCTTTTAATAATTTATTTTTATTTTTGGCAAATTCGTGCATTTATTTAAGCATATTGTGTAATGTACAGATTTAGAACCTCCGATTTCATATGCTAATTTCTCTGCCCACACAATTCGCATATCAAAAACAAGAACGAACAAAAAAGTGCTGTTATGTTGTTGTGGAAAACAAAGACTGATTCACATTTTTCACATAGTAATAATTTTCAAATACCTGATTATATATAGTTTTTATGCCTGTTTTTACTTTCGTCTGGGGTAGGTCTCTTGCTTTTTTGTTGACTAGGTTTTGTCGGCTTTTTACGCTCAGCTGAATAAATGAGCCCCTAATATACAGTATCTGGGCAAATGTATCATTTGCAGCAGAGTGTAGCAGACGTAAGAGCTCAAATTAGTTTAGTTGTAGAACAAGTTTATTTTGCTAAATGCTGCTATATCATCACAACTGATTAAACTCAAAAATAGATGAATTTCATAAATGCGTCATTCTTTAATGAGATTCTTTATAGAAAATTGAAATTGATTTCAAAACTTTAACTTAACAATGCCAGTATTTGACGCTTTATCATCCATGCACTATGGCTCATTTAGCCAATTCAGTTTGCAAAAATCAGACAGAATCTTGAACTATAGTTCCGATATAAGTCTAGAAGTAATTTAATTTTTACACACATTTTTGGGCTATTTATAAGAGAATGTCACTCCATTTAAGAAACATTTTTTGTTATTTCCATCAAAAAAATTAAACTTTAATATACCTATGACAAAATATTAAAAAAACAATTTTTTTTTAAGTTCAATTGCGAATTAATTTTTGCCACTTGTTTTCGTAGTTTGATCCATAGTTCCCACAATCTTGCTGATCAAGCCGCGCCAATACCTAACCTAATTTTATTCAGAATGAATCGAATTGTGATTCTAAGATTTGGTTCTGTTATTGTTTTGATGTTTACGTTTGTTTTTGTCGTTATTTTGAAATGAATACATATTTACATTAGGTATATGTATGGGCAGTATTATGTATAGTGATGACGTTCATAAATATCACTGTTTGTTGGATGTACATATATTCTTATTTTATTTTTTGCAAAATTATTTAGCATTTTGTTGTGAATTTGGCGGCAACAAGTAGCCGTCGAAATGTCTTTTAATTGTGCGACGCAATTTTTTCGCATTGCTTTTTAATATAGTACACTATACACAGAAACATATATAGTAAGTTGGGTATACATATATATTTATATACGCTGAGGATTATTTTTATATGCAAAGCAATTGTTATATGCTAAGGATGCAGCTAAAATTAGTTGTCAGCCATCAACGAGTGAAACAATTAAATTTTGAACAAATGAGACACTTTTATAATTTTTATTTCTAATGATTAATACACAGGTAATAAAAAGGGCTTGTTATATTAATATTTAAAGTTAATTAAATTCTTCAAAAATCTTTTTTTAGAAGTATTGAAGAATTAAATTTTTTGTATTGTTTATTTATAATATGCAGAACATTTTGAAGTTTATTTAATTAAATATTGAACTTTTCATTGCTATAGATTTATTTATAATTATTTTTTTTTTACTTTTTATAAATCATTTTATATTATCAAATATTTGAAGTTGTATGCAAGATTTATACAGATTTATTTAAAAGAATTTTTTGACATTTAGTATGAGATTTTAATTATAGACTTGAATTTGAAATTTATTTGATATTAATAAAATACCTGAATTTATATTTTATTTAGTGTTTCAATCTACATTTTTTAATTGTTTCATATTAATTAAAAAGCTGCATTCTATCATTTATTTTACATTTCTATCTAGTATGTCATTGCGCTCTCGACTGGCGTCTGCGGGCGTATTTTTATTATTTTTAGTTCGTTGTTAGTTTCTGCTCTGCAGTGTGTAAGGTCAGTTTGAGGTGCAGTTTAAGTATTTTTGTGGTTGATTTCGCGCTATTTGCAATTTATTTGCATTTTTACGGCCGCAAGCCGCTCGTGCTACAAATATTTTGCCATATGCAGTGATAATGAGCAACACGAGCTTATCTACAAGAATTTCAAATTAACCAAAAAATATATATTTTTATTTGTATTCAAATGGCATAGATTTGAATACGCTTTATATAGTATATCTAGGCCCAAACAAACATTTATTAGTTCCAGTTTGGGCGGGTTCACAGTTTGGCTATTATGAAACTTGAAATTCTTGGAATAGCTAAAGTGTGTGTGAATTGCCAGCACAGGTAGATTCCAAAAATACACATACTTGTGCAAATTGTTGTGTGAGTGAGTGTGTGTGAGTGTATTTGAGTGTTGTGTAGATTTGCCATACTTCCGTGTTCTGTTCTAGAGCTGTCTCAAGGTATTTCTCCGTCGCCATCTCTGCCGCCTACATACACACATACCCATAGAAGCAGAGGAACCTAAGGCATAAAAGCAATGCTGCAAAAATAAAACACAAAATGAAAACAAAACTTAATAAAAAATTTTAAGCAAAAATAAAGCGAAAGAAGAAAGAAAAGAAAACAAAATAAAAGAAATACTTTGCCGCGATCAACGGCTCGTTTTTTTTGCGTCTCTTCGTTCAAATTTCATTCTATATATTCACTCTATATCTGTTTGCATGTGTGAGTGTGCTCTGAGAGCTAGATTGCCAGGGTGTGCATGTGTGAGTATCTGTAAGTGTGTGTGTGTGTATGGGGTATTTTGTTAATTCACACACACGCTCAATTTGTTTGTAGAGCTCGTAAAACCCCGACACAAAGAGCAATCCACTTATCGCTTTCAACGCTTTTCGCACTCTCTTTAGAACGTATCTGTCTCTGTTATCAGCAGGGCAGAAACATTTAAGAGAAACGCTCAAAATGAACTGAATTCTAGCGCCTATGTTTGAATGGATTTAATTTTATGAATAAGTGTATCTTAGCTCTTTAAAATACAAAGCAAAAACTTCAACTGATAAGATATGGCTTTCTGATAACCTGCACATATGTACAAACCACAATATACATATATGTTATATTATGTAAAAATATTAACCAAGCTTTTTGTTGGTAAAATGTTAATGAAAAATCGCTTGAAATTCATGCCAAAGTTCGTCAAATTGCAGTCAATTTTCATTGTGGTTTTATCAGTTCTTCGGTGCAGACAGCGCGGTCAGTTTCTATTACCATTTGATAATAAATTTGGGTATATTCACAAACATATATTTTCTATGGAATATTTTTGTGTTGTTAATTGAAAATGTTTATTAATAATAAATATTACACATATTATTGTGTTTTTCAGTTTGTGTTTAATGGTCGTTTGCTTTTTATTACAGTTTAAAATTGTTTTGAAATACTGAGTATATTCATTTTAAAACTAGTCTAGAATGCGACTTGTTTAGGCTCATTTTGTTTCTGGATAAAGTTTTTAGATCCTGTTAGTGTAAATAGTAATGTGTGTAACAGTCAGAAGGAGGCGTGGTAGACCCCACAAAATACATATATATATATTCTTGATCTGGCCGACGAGCTGAGTCGATGTAAGCTTGTTCGTCTATACGTCCGAGTAAACACCTAGATTTTTCAAACCATCGAAGCTAGGGATACAATTTTTGGTATTTGGCCTCTTCCATGCAACAAGCATAAATCGCAAAAAAAACAACAGCACTCATAATTTAAACGTCGAAGATATGCAACAGACAATTTGTACGACTGCACACAGGGGATATTGGTTAGCTTGCCTCAGTGTGTGAGGCAGTTGTGCATATTGAATGACTGTAGCTTCCGGCCGACTGATCTGATCCGTTCTTACTGATTTATTTTTTGGGTAACTCTAGCAAATATTCAACTAATAACTTTACAGGCTGCAGAAAATTGTTTGAGATATTCCAGTAAATTGCTGATTAATACTTCTTATATTTAGATTTTTATTTTGAGTAGAATAGTTCCAAATCAAGTAATACTCTTATCAGTAGCTAACTACTGGCCCTGGGGCCTGCCATGCGTTTTCTTTGATCTCATTTACTAGTTTAGCTACTGCTAAAATTAGTCTATTGCAATGTCCCAAATACACGCATACGAGTATAAATAAACATGCCATGCACACATACAAATTTGATGAATTTTAATTGAGCTCAGACAGTGCGAGAGAGAAGATTGTGCGAGCGGCATATAACAAGATCATAACCCATAACATTATCGTCAGTCCAATGTCGTTCTCGTCGCATTTACTGATAAAAGCAAATTCCAGCGTAAATAAGTGTGCACACACGCATATAAACACACTCAACTATCAGTGTATGCACACCCCCTTTTGAATGTTGATGGTCTTCTGCTTTAAAAAGGAGAAAGGAGTCCCTCCTTAAAAAAAAATAAACAGCCTTAAGCAGCAAAATTAGGTTTATTGAAAAGAGATTCTAATAAATTGCAACACTTGTTTTATAAATATTTATAAAGCTATTGCATCAGATTTTTATATCAACAAATCAATAGCTTTATAAAAAATATCATTTAGCATTTCGACCATAATTACGATAATAAAACAAATCAGATAAACATCTCTAATACGCAGTTAGATTGAACAAAACTGTTTTAAAATGTATATGCATATACAAAACTCTCCAACTCGAAATGAACTCGTAAATTTGTGTAGCACTTAAAAATCGTATTTCGTAAACAGTTTCCGTGCATTTAAACAGGTTAGAGATTAAGAGAAATTAAGTTTCAACTTTAGAGGTATACTTAAAACTTGATGGGTTTGCATGCTTATTGCATTCATTGAGAATCCAATTTCAGATAAAACTGAATAGTCAAATGATATGTCAAAATGATTTAATGATACATGCATTAAAGCCAAGATCAATTGAAATTTTCCACTGCTTGGAAGGTCACTTCTGAAAATTTCCATTTAGCGATTAACAATTTAAATTCATATGTGAAACTCTGCTCTTTCTGTTTCTGTTTGCTCTTAGCTTTGAGTTTTGGAGCGAGCTGACGAAGGCTAAAAAGCTGCAACTCCAGAACTACGAACTGTTCGCCATCATGGACGGCTTTGCACAGGACTGGCCAAATCTGCCCAGGTCAGACAATGGCCTCCACATGGATCAACTGGTGGGCGAGCTGCATGCAGATATTGGCTTTGAGCCACAGACACGTGCCCGCTCCAACACTTGGCCCTGTCCACGTCCCGAAAACTTTGTGGAACCCGGCGACGAACTGGACAGCACAAAGGCCAGCAATCAGCAATTGGCAACCGGTGGTAAGTGGAGAGATATACAAATAATACTTTATTAAACAATTCTCTCATTTGATTTAAAATACTTGCAACAGACTTACAGCAGGCCATACAGAATGCAAATGCAGCCAAAAAGAATTCATCCCGTCGCAATGCCTGGGGCAATCTATCCTATGCAGATCTCATAACGCACGCCATCGGCTCCGCTACGGATAAGCGTTTAACGCTCAGCCAAATCTATGAGTGGATGGTTCAGAATGTGCCATACTTTAAGGACAAGGGTGACTCGAATAGCAGCGCCGGCTGGAAGGTAAGCTTCACCATCCAAACTCAATTTAATACTAAATTAGTTCATTGGGTTAAATGCTATAAAGCCGTTTCCGCGAAAAATATCGTAACCAACATTTTTTCGAATTTCGGTTTTTAATGCAATTATGTACATAATTAATTAACTCATCTACACAAAGAATTTCATAATCTAATTCAATGTATTTACTGAAATATCAGCCTGACAAATATATCGTAAGCGCCACATTTGCTGCTAATTTTGACCGCGTTCTCGCGAAAAAAACGTTCTTCTGTAAAATTATCTTCACCCACTTAGGATTTCTACGCGGGAAGGGCTCAATATGTTTAAGTAAAAAGTAGTATAATAGATTTCCTAATTCCAAACCAGTCAATCTAATCTAGATAGATTTATTGAATAATTTTAATTATGTTTTAGATGAATAAGGTTGTGACACTTACACTCACTCAGACATCTTTTAATGGTTATTTGGAATATCTACTGTCGAAATTGGTTCATTCCATCAGTCATATCAGTTTAATATTCTCAAGTTCTGAGCGATTTGGTTTGTGCTTTTGTCTTTATGTCCCTGAATAATTGAAAATATTGAAACTATTAAAAGCACTGTAACGTAGACTAAAAGGAACAAGTTCTTTAGTTCATTAAGCATATATTTAGGGGCGCAACAAAATATTTTGTGATATTTAGTAAATATATATTTAAGTAAAAATTTGAAAGCCTGTAATCGGTTATAGTAGGTCTGTTCCTTGTTCCTTTGAAACTGGAGCTAGAACTAGTTTCAAAGCAATTTTTTTTACTTCAGTAAGAAGCATAATAAAAGGTATGTACTTATTATCAAGCCAATAAAATTATACCTTCGTTCATATGGAACCGGTGTTTGAGCTAGTTCCAAAACAATTTGCTGGCAAATAAGCAGCATAATAAAAAGTACTTGCAATTAATGTGGCAGTTAAAATGCATGAATCTGGTCAAGTTCATGGTCAAAGAGAGTGCAAGTGTGAGTGTGAATGTGAGTGTGTGTATGAATGCTAGAGAAAGAGGCAACAGTCGTTTGTGTTATACTTTTCACCATTCTTTTTTATGTTTTTGCATTGTTTGGTTTGGCTTACTTTTAGCTCTTTTTATACCCTGTGCCCATTTGAAAAATGGGAAAAACAGGGTTAATAACTTTGTGCGAATGTATGTAACAGGCAGAAGGAGGCGTGGCAGACCCCACAAACTATATATATTCTTGATCAGGGAGACGAGCTGAGTCGATTTAGCCCTGTCTGTCTGTCTGTCTGTCTGTCTGTCTGTCTGTCTGTCTGTCTGTCTGTCTGTCTGTCCGTCTGTCTGTCTGTCTGTCTGTATGAACGCTGAGATTTTCTAAACTATAAAAGCTAGAGAAGCCGTTTTGGTCTCTTTTGAAAGGTGTGTACCATACGCAGGTCAAGTTTATTTCAAATCTTGGATGCCACGCCCCTGTCGCCTACAATGAATGAAATAAAAAATACATTCGCCAATTTAAGAGATACGGAGCTACTTACATAAATTCTGTTTTCAGTAGTTGGTAGGTCTATAAAATACGCAGATGAAGCTTTGTTCAAATTTTGGATGCCACGCCCCCTTTACGCCTTAATCGATAAAAACCGAATAACAAGCGTAATATTTAATATAGAATGTTGTTATTTGGTATATATACTCTCTTCTATTATATTTAACTATCCTGAAAAGCGCATTAAAATCGGTTAATAAACATACGAGATATAAGCTACTCAATACTGCATGTATTGCTTCGCACGGGCCCTGCAGTCCAGCAAGTGTGTGTGTATGCATAAACAGAAACACACATACATGTAGAATAGACGAATACCATATATGTATGTGTGCATGTACGCATGTAAACAACACCAATTGCAAGGTGCCAAAATAAGATTGCACAAAAGAACAAAAGTCTGTGACGCGTGACGTCAGAGACCAAGCGACAAGTGTTCGAGCGCCACCTTCATCGCCATACCATGTGCCAAATTGAGTTTTGGCGGTAGCGTTTGCCACTTCGTCAGATCGTTTTAATCAAGATAGATTAAATTATATTCAAAGAATTTTATTATATACTGAACAGGCGAGCGCGCAGCGCGAGCTGTGGTACAGGGTATAAGACAGTCGGGCTTGCCCGACTGTCAGGTCGAGCGCGCCAGAGCGCGCGAGATTTTTTCGCATATTATTTTGCTGCTCTTTTTCTGCTTTTGTTTTCGATGTTGTTGGCTTTTTTCGTTGTATAGTATGTATTTATTCGTATTCGTGTGTCGCGTGTCTCGGTCAGTGGCCGTCGTCTTGCCATCGTCATCATTATTATTATCATTGTCATCATCGTCATCGTCATCGTCATCATCAACCACTGCTGTTTGCATTGTGTCGTTTGCCACTTGTTGTGCATGTTACTTAATAAACACATGAATTATTACACACGCTCGCTCAGACGCTTTTCCCGCTTTTTCCGCTTTTCCCGCCAGCCCATGACAGCCAAGTGACCCCCGTTTTTCATCTATTTACATGGTTCAACTGAAAGTTGCAATTAATGCGCTTTTATCATATGCCCTTGAGCCATGGCGAAACGTACTTTTTTACGTTTTTGTTTACATACAGCCATACGTAAATAGAAGGGCAATAACACGCACACACTGATATCATGACGAGCTGCACATGTTGAGGCACATGTATTTTATTTAGATATTGTAAAGAACTTTATTCAATTTTTATATAATTTACATTTAGTATATACGAGTACACGCTCGTATTTATTATAAAAAAGTTAAAACATAAATTTATTGCCCATCAAAATTTAAATATCACTGTCTATCTTTGCATTTGGCTATAATTTGCATATGGGCATTTCCGTAGTGTCGAATACGACATTCGTACGTATTCAAAAATAAAAACAATAAAAACCAATATTTAATTTTGACAAATGGAGTGTAAAACCAAACAAATAGTCGCTAAATTAAATATACAGAGATCTCCATAACTCCACAAGAAAGGTCTACACAAAAGATCAAAATTCTGGTCGAAATGTACAAAAATACCTATACACAAGAAAAGAAAAATATTTTGACAAAAGGTTAAAGCAGTAGCTCTTGACTTGCACTATAACTGGTGCGAAGGTTTCTTGCAATATCTAAATTTCCCAAAAATAAAAAAAAACTGAAGCGTTGACAAGCTACAAAACAGAAGCGATATGTTGAATCACTGATTTTAGCGAATCCCAAAGGAGTTCTTATGTAATGCAACCAATTTTAAAATTCAAGCATTGCTGTATCTTATTTTATTTGATTCAAAGCTATTAAGTAGTTTATTTTTTAATAATCATTTTTTCCACGGGTGAAGCAGCACTAAAATTTACCGTAATTGGCAATTACATCGTTGCTTTTATATTTCTCTTGTATACATTTAATATAAATCTATATTTAAAAAAAAATGCAAATGTCTATGCATAATGTCACTTATTCAGATCATTAATTAAAACAATATGGGAATATTTGAGAATGTGTTATGAATGAAGGTAACATTTGTATATACTATGTATACTAAGTTAGAAATTTACAAATTTAAACAAAATTTTAAAGATTCCCTATACAAATATGTTAAAACATTTTCGCTTCGATTTCGTATATTTTACTTGCGGTTGACCTTTGTGTGAAATGACCATATATTATATATTTTAATCTTCTTATTAAGT
Organism: Hypselothyrea guttata; assembly: GCA_035045125.1. Taxonomy (NCBI): domain Eukaryota; kingdom Metazoa; phylum Arthropoda; class Insecta; order Diptera; family Drosophilidae; genus Hypselothyrea; species Hypselothyrea guttata. The sequence continues at coordinate 1,176,310 of JAWNNJ010001579.1, forward strand.
AATAATTTAATATTTAATAAAGTCAATTTGCAACAAAAATCCGCTTTTGCACTCCTAATCCTACCCATTCAATGCTAGTAGAATTTTGGTGTTAATTGATAATATTCCACATATATTTGTACATATTTAGGCACAACCAGTATTCTCCCTTTTCTTGTATAGTATTATTTTTTGGTTGATAATATAAACAAACATATAGCACTTATATGCATATACTATGTGTATGTCTGGTAGCTGCTACAATAATTTTTGCAAGTTATCAAATTGGCGCAAGTTCATTGAACTTGCATGTGGGTATATACATATGTATAGGTTTTGTATGTAGTACTATATAGACATTTTTATTACATCTACCAAAAGGCAACAAAACATAAATTTAATACGCAAAAAAATATGCAGAAATTGTGTACAGAATTCGTTGACAGCTACAAATTTCAATAGTTTTATGATTTCTAAAAAAAACTAAATAAATGTGCATTAATTTCATTCAAATCTTTTTTAAAGCTTTTTATAAATATGACTTAAGTGTTAAAATTAAACCTGTATATAATTCTACAAATTATATTTTACTTTATATTTATATATGTTGAATATAATTCAACTGAAAGATTTTAACACCCACATAAATATATTAAATATTTTTACATGCGATAATGCAAGCTATTATATTAATTTGTAAAATATTTTGATAAGCTTTAACCACAAATATAATAAGTTTTAATGAATTCTAAATATACAATACATTTATTAACTAGAAAATAATAAAAAGATTATATAAGTCTAATTTTAAATAAATTCGTTGAAATTCCATATGAAGGCCCAAGGCTTTGGCTATTCCATGTAAAAATGATATTAGACCCATATATTCACAAATTTTGCAATATCAAGTGCGCAGAATTTTTAATGCCGTTCAACCGGTATTTATATATTTATAAGTATGTAATTGTTGTTGGATTTTTGTTGAATATTTTCGTATACCCCTTATCATATTCATCAGAATTGCGTTCGTATTGGCCTTTTGTATTCGCATGAAATGTCGTGCGTCATGCACGTGATATTGGTATACCTCACACCATGACAGGTAAAAACGTTCCATGCCCAGATACTACAATATATGGTACGTTTTGACTGATATGCTCTGTAGCTGTACTTGCTTCCCATGCCTCCCATGTTGTAGTAGTTGTAGTTTAGCACCTCGCTGTCTGCTGCAGAGCAAGGAATTTGCTGTTCTGGCGTTATGCGACACTCGCGTTCTGGATGGAACTAAATATCGTATGAGTGTGTTTCACTTGTTATTGTTTATAATTGTGTTTTCCTTTCCTTTTTTTTATTTTGTGTTTGTTATTTTCGCGGAAGTAGTCAAAATGACGAGCTGTCGTTTTGTCTGTGCGCTTTTGCGTTTTGCTCCCTTTCGGTGAATGCGATAAAGAAATTGCTACGTAGACAACAATAAATGCAGCGATGACGCTGTAAGCGTGTGAGTATGATTCGTTTGTTTCGAATGATTCGCATGATTCGCGTGATTCGTGTTCTGCTGAAAATTGAGACAGTCTGCTGATTGGGCAAAAGGAAAGTACGCAGTTAGTAAGCTGTCTGGAGTGGATTCTCAGCACGAGTATCTCATAGATACTACTTACCAGATACAGGCATGCTTAGCAGCACCGACTATTTTTAGTATTTTGCAACTTTCCGGTTTTATGCACGGTTGAAAGGGACAGTTGCAACAAACTGAGGAATTCCTTTCATGCATTTGGTTCTCATGTGCAGCTCATCATATCAACTGCTGCGTTTTTATGCCAGCTAATATATGCAACACGTTGCAAGTTTCTATACTTAGGCCACGGACAGACAGACAAACCGACAAACCGACAGATAGACATTTGCTTCCTTTCTTGTTTGCCACTCTCCATCTCTCCGATTCTCTCTGTGTATCTCTGCAACACCTTGGGCTGTCCGCACACGCTTCCTCTTCAATATAAAAACTGAAATGACATTTGTGGAATTTTAAATTTGGCTTCTTCGTGGCTTGTGGCAACATTCACATTCACATCCACATTCACATCGACAATTGGCCATTGAACCTGTGCCAAGTTTTTTCCTTTTCACAGTTTAGTTCTTGGTATTTTCTTATATTAAAAAAAAGTTGCATACTCGCTGATATACACATTTAGTAGTTGCTTTTATTTTATACATTTTATTTTATTTTATTTCTGTTTGTTTTCGTTTTTTTTTTTTTTTTTTGGTTTTGGCAGCAATGCCGAACGTGTTAAAATTTATTTTTGGCCGCAAACATTTTTAGCGGTTTTTATAACTCGATGCAGTAATTAAATGAAAATTTGCTAAGACCAGCTGATTTATGGCCTGAAACAAAAACGCAAATTTATTTATGGCAGATCTCAATATAAAAATACAAATATTTCTTAGAATTTGCGGTTATTTGTGGTTATTTTTCTAAATGATGTTGCCAGAGTTTAATTGTAATTGATGTTGCCAGAGTATTATTAAAGTTGTATACAGAAGTTGAATGTATGGTGGGAGCTGTAGCAGCTCATAAAATAAAACTTAGAATAATAAAATAGGTTAATACTAAAAGCAAAATTATTGCAATTTTATAAGATAATAATACAAAGCAGTTAATGGAGTCACTTTAATACTATTATGTAATCTTTTATCACCACATTTTATGGCTGAAACTTCAGTTTAGTTTTTGTAATTCTAGAAAGTGACTACAGTAACAATGCCTTGACATTTTCATGGTGCATTACTCAATGCACCTGGTTGATACTACATTTTACTATACCGAGCGGTTTCAATTAATTAAAATTACTAATTGACTAGAGACTCAGGTGCTAAGCGTTCAGCCTTGATTTATAATCCGCTATAAATATGGAAAAATTACTTATAGGCAGAATTTGCAAGTATTTTGCATGCAAATGCAATTTGCCTGCCTCTCTGTTCCAATCTCGCTGCCTCTCTCTCTCTCTATGGTTAAGTAATTCCATTCATTAATTGCGTTTAACCAACGTTTACGTAATCAATTTGACACTTGGCGCGGCCACTTGCCAGGCAGCTACCTCCCACCTCTCACCTCCCGTCTTCCACCTGCCCCATGACTTTTACAAGGGAACAGCACTGACAAGACATGCGCCGACTCAAATTGCGTCTCAGAAAACTGCAAAAAAAATTGAAATAAAATTTTTAAAAAGTATAAAAATGCAACTGCTCTCTTGAGAGTTTATCGGATACAATAACAATTGACTGTCGTACGCCTGGCTAATAGCAATACCAATAACAATACACAACAAACAGACAGTTAAACGCGCGTTAAGTATACGCCACGTTAGCCCGCCGTCAATCGACCAATGCACTATTACGGCGCATTTTGTTTTCTGTTAAATGCAGTTCCATGAAAATGAAAACAATATTAAATAGCAATCAAATAAGAGAGAACGAACTACAAGAAAGAGAGGAAAAAGAGAGAGAAAGAGAAAAGAAGAAAGAGAGACAGCGGGTAAGACAGCAAAATATTTTTGTTTTTGCTTGTAAAAGTAACGCGTGTGAATGCCACAATATTATTATTAAATATATTATTACGGTACGTAATATGAAGTAAGGATGATCAGTCGGGCGAAAGGATACAGTCGGAATTAACCGACATTAGCCGACTCTGTACGTTGTATTTCAATAATAATTACTGCAAAAGTAATTTATGTTTATTTGTAGCTCAAATTAGCTACTGTTGTTACTTTAAACCTCCTCTGGACAGTCAAACAAATTGTTCGTTACATATCTTTGGTATTTTCTATCCTGTTGTAATGCAATTTACAGTATATACGGAGAACGTACTTAAATACCAAATTACAAGTTTGTAGCTTTACAATTGTGGCTGCTGTTATCGAAGATTGGGAAAGGTTTCAAAATTCGAATTCAGTGTACGGCATAGGAGAGCTTTTATACTGAAAATGGCGTCTCTAGCGTTCATACACCATTTTCTAATTTTTTAAAGTACAGGGTGTAAAAATTTAAATAAAGCGCTACGTCTGAGAGAGGGAGAGAGAGGCACAGACAAATACATAATGACTGATAGACGGAGAGCTATCGTACACTTGCATCTATAATATTTATAAATAAATATTAACCTTGTACGTGCCCCGCTGGCCGCCCTCGCTGCTCGCGTCTCTCTTGCCTCTTGCTCTTCGACTGTGACCATGCCACATATTTTTGTTGGTTTTGCTCGCCTGCAACTTGGCGGAATGTGTGTTGTTATGGTTTGTCGCTATTTTGTTGATAGTACACGATTGTTCCCGCCGATTTGTTGTTGTTGTTGTTGTTGTTAATGTTAATGTTGTTGTTGCGGCTGCTGTCTCGTCTAGTCTAACTGTACCGGCGTATTGCGTTGTAGTTGCTTGCCCTGGCACACGCCCACTTTTCGCTGCCAGCAGCGACGTCGACGTCGACGTCAGCGCTGGCGACGCGGAAGCAGCCGTGCCTCCGTTTGGCAAATTTGTTTTTGCTTTTTTTTATAGTAGTAGTAGTATTTGCTCTATTATTGTCGCTGGTTTTAATTGCAGTAATTTTATTAACATTTTAATTACTAATAGAAGGCAAAAGTGTCGCAAAATAGGGTGTTTGCATTGGGCAGATTTGCTAAGCTCTATGCCTTGCTAAATGTGGGCAGAATACAGGAAACATATGTACCATAATTCCATAATTAGCACATAAACCCACTCGTTATGCTTTAATTGATTTAATTATTTGAAAAGCAGCCAAGTCTTATCTTATCAAATTTGGTGTAATCGACTCCAATTCTTATCGAATCTAATCTATGTTTAGAAAATCGCAAGTGGTGCCATTCAAATGTGTCAAATCACTCTTAAATGCAAGGAATTTTGTGCGATTCTTTAAAACTGCTTAAACTAAATTACAAAACAAAATAAATTTCCAAACTTCTAAACTATTAAATAGTTAGTTTGACAATTATGAAACTACGTAAACGAATTTCAAAGTGGTTATCCAATAAAATAAATATAATGCACGCTCTACGATTAGCGCCATTTTGGTTTCTTGTTAATGGAAAGTTTTAAGTAGGAATCACACATGGATTAAAACAAAATATTATACAGAACCTAATATGGACATTTTATACCCTGTACTCGTTAAATGTAAAATTTATTTTAAATGTTATATGCCACGCCACGATTTAACAACAAATTGGAAGGATCGTGCCTCCCACGGTATCACAATGGGCCTTTTATGAGGCCTAAGTGAGGTGGAATTTGTTTTCACCTGCGGTTCTACCTAACCTAACCTATATGCCACGCCTTGTCCAATCGATTAAAACCGAATAACAAGCGTAATATTAAACATAGAGGAGTGTAATCTAGAATATATACTTTTTATACCCTGTACCCATTAAAAAATGGGAAATACAGGGTTATTAACTTTGTCAGAATGTATGTAACTGGCAGAAGGAGGCGTGGTAGACCCCACAAAGTATATATATTCTTGATCAGAAGGACATTAAAATTGGTTATTAAAATTGGTCAATACACACAGAATTCAATAAAGAAATAATTTTGCAGTGCGATCACTAAAGAAGCATTGCTGCTACGCTTGGTAAGATATTGCATACATATTATTAAATTATATATATTTTTTAAGCATATTTTTTTATTTCTTTATTAAATATTTTAATTATTTCAATACCTTGAAACGGTTTTTGGTTTAATGCATAAAAGTGTCACTTTTGTGCCGTAAATGTTTTTAGTGTGTCAAATTCCACAGTAAAATCGGCAACTTCCCCAAGTAATAAAGCTATGACTTAACTGCTTCTGTTTTACGAGTTGACAAAATGTGTTCTACATGCTGATAGACTATTGCATGGGTACACGTAATGTACTCAATACTAGTCGTTATTCGTCTATTTTATAATCGTTTTCTCGGCTTCTATTGCGTCGCACTGACTTTTGTATTGCCCGAGGTTAGTTGCATTTTATGGCACTGCTTTTTTCACTATTTTTTTTGTTGTTCTCTCTACACAAAACGTTGGAATTTTTGCGGCTTGTTGCGCCAATTAACGCCGCCGTCTGCCTTTGGGCCATAAAATTGTAATATTTTCGCTTGGCTAAAAATGTAAAATAAAACTACTTTTTCTGAAATATGCAGTGCGATGTATGCCACACATAATATGTCTGGCATTCTCAAGTGTCTGGCAGTGAGAACAATATAATCAGAACAAATCTTTCAATGTTCACAATCAAAATTTTGGAATATTGAGTTCGACTAGAAGATGCCCCAGCTTTATTTAAAGTTCACAATATAAATTTGCAGAAATTTAAAAATAATATTATGAATTTTTAATGCGACTTTTTTTAGTTAATTTTTTATTTCTTTAAATTTTGAAACAGTATTGTTATTTAATAAATAAATGAAATAAATAAATAAATACATTTAGGCTTACGGAAATGTACCATTGTTTTAAGGGTATAGAATTCTGGAGATTAATGTGTTTCTATTAGTTGACATGCACTGCAAATACCCTTTAACGTATCTACAACGAGTACTGGGTATAATTATGCACAAAATTTAGCTGAAGTGCGCAGTTTGTTGCAGTCAAATGTGAAAAGACATTGAGTGGGTGTTAAAAGGCGATTTTTGAGAACACTAAGCGATTAATGCCGAATTCCTACACGTCCGTAAAACCTCAAATATGTTCAATTTATTCAATGGGAGATTAATGCTTTTTTGACCATACGAAAGTTTGACATTTAATGAACTTTTTTCTTCCATATTTTAAATAATGTATTAATAATAACAGCGTAATTTCAAACTGGTTTCTAATAGCCCAGAAATAGCACAAGACAAAAAATCGTAAATAAACCCCCAAAAAAATTATTAAAAATGTATTGAGAAATTATGTGATGTGGTCATAAAAAGAGAGCGGTTGTCGTTGTCACAGTGGGTGCAACTGCCACCAGTCATAAATAATAATCATAAGAACAATAATAAGAAAGACCATAAAAAAATACATACAACGATGCCGAACCGATCAAAGCAATTGGAAATTTTCAGAGGAATGAGACAAACTACTTTTGAAATTTGCAACAGTTGCTATATAGGATCCACAGTAGAGTGTACTAAAATATGTCTGAAATATAAAGGAGTCTGATAGAATAGGAGTCTGAGTGTTTGCCATGCACTGACCAAAGTGAAGCTAATAAAATTATAAGCACTTTTTTCTCTTTGCTTAGCTTTACGCTAAACGTGTTGCAAATTTTGCCAGCGGCACGAATTGCTTATGTCATGTTTTTGGGGGCGTCTTTGTGGGCGTGATGTTGACAACCTGGTCTGGCTTTGGCCCAGTCTGCTCTGACCCTCTGCTGTTGGGTTGAAACCCAATCCGTAAGGCCAGTAGGAAGCGCATTTATCATTTCAATGGCCCCATTCAGATATGCGAAGGGCAGGCGAACTAATGGAGCTGCTGCTCGTAAATTTCCGTTAAGAGAGAATGGGTGTATGAGTCTGGGTTAAAGCTGCAAATGTTTATTCAATAATGTGCAACAAAAAGTAAAGTATTTAAGCCTCTGTGGCTCACAACTTGCTGCCACATTAATCAATCACTGAGCTAAGCATTGACCAGCGGCTAAGGCTTAAAGGACCAGCATATTGTGCACACATATGATTCACATATAGACATGTTCAGTGAGTACTTAATGAATGTCAGCAACTTCATAATCACACCTCCAAATATTAAAAGAAAACCAGTAAGGATGCAGCCGATCAGTCGAACGCGCACGACTGTAGAATACCCAGCACTTTACATTTTATAATTAATTTTTCATTATTTATAAAACAACATACTAAGCATAGCAGCAATGCTTCTTCTTACCTTTTAGCAGTACCATGATTTAATAATGCAAGGTCTACAATATTGTTTCTTTAATAACTTCTGCGTTTATAAACCGATTTCATTGCGCTTTTCAGGATAGATAAATATATTAACAGAGAGTTTATATTTTGAATAACAATCTATTATGATCGATATTACGCTTGCTATTTAGTTTACATCGATTAAGGCGTAAAGGGGGTGTGCCATTCAAGACTTGTAATAAACTTTAGCTGCGTATGGTAAACACTTACCTACATTCCGAACTCTACTCTACTTCTTATAGTTTTCGGGATCTAACATGGTAATCCTTACTGACGGACTTGGCTACATCGACTCAGCTCGTTTTGATGAATATTATGTATATATACATTATGGGATCTGACCATTACATATATTTACACAAAGTTATTAAACCTGTTTTTACCTATTTCATGGGTACAGGCTACAAAAAACCACACAAACCACAAACTAAGCTGAGTTCTTGTTACCAATTTCATTGCATGCTGCTTTCTTTACGCTTTTTGGAGCAATGTCCTCTGTGCAAATTGTACATAATTTAGCTTGATTTGGGCCCTTGTTGTTGTAACTGTAGCTGAAACTTCTTTTTCTTAGCTGATTGTATTTGTGCTAAGAGAACTCAAACCCAAATCGCTTGGCCATTCAGTTTGTCCGTCGAGACAAACGCGACACTTATGAACTGTTTATGGAGTGCACTTGCAGACAGACCCACACAGACAGTTGTCTATGGATTTTTATAGCTAATATTTTTATATACTTATATGCTTATGCTTTTTCTCTGTGGGGTTTTCATACTGCTTAAAGTAATGCAGGTAAAATTGAGCTCAGTTTCAGTGCAGAATTTCAGCAACGTTTCCGTTTCAATTTGTATTTCAGATACTCGGTTTCAGTTAGTCTTTTCCGTTTCCGGCAGGCGCCAGCTACAGAGCGATTAATCGCAAACTTTCTATGCGTCTTTCTTGTCGCCAAACTCCAATTCATAAAAGTTTGCCAAAAATGCCGAAAGACAGATAGTATGCAAGAAAAAAAGAAAACTTTAGCAATTTCATATGATATGCCCATATCATCACATCATCATTGGCTCGATAATGCTGCTAGTTTTATGTTTCCAGCATATCTCTACAATATTTGCCTAACTTTTAGCCAAGGGGATGACTTTGATAGTGGTACGAGGGGATACTCATATCAGCGGGCCATCATGAGCCCATTTTGTCTCCAAGTTTGACTGAAACTCGCTGTTGATATCATTCAAACTTTGGTTTTTTTTGGACTGGCCTAAAATCGTTTTTTGATTGTAAATAAAATATTGATTTTATTTTTGGCTACAGTTGAACTTTAAGACAAATGAGTTGCCATATTTGCTCGCCAGTCAGTAGTCAATTAGATGTTACTCACAGACCCATCGAATATTCACTTGGTCTAGGTCATTATTTATCTAATCAGTGACAGTACTTTAAGCCCTCAAATATAAATCAATTGTTAGATAAGCTGCCCGTTGCTAGGCGCCCAAAATACTGCCCAAAATAAAAAAGGGAATACTAGAGTTTGGCATGTAGACTATACTATTTTATCAGTTAAGCCAAGCATCTTAAAAATACGTTATCATGCTAACGATTTAGATCTTTAAATCCGTTTTGTGAGATTAAACACAGCTATGTAGATACTAATTTTCCATTAACGTACATACTATAGAGTATCAAATGCAAAACAAATGGGAAAATATAACAAAAAATACATAATGAATCTTACCATTTGCCAGATTACTGCTGATTGGCATCACTGATAGGCCCACAAATGAGGTATTACTGTACGAGGTACGACGACAATACAGAAATATATCTTTCGGCTGGCCAAATTAATGGCGGCTGTCAGAAAGAGCGCGATAATGGAAATTAGAAATGCAAATTAAATGGCTAACCACTCATGATGTCCGACTAAAACTGATTTCTCACTAAAGGGAGCTACCTCAGCTCTTAGTTTCAAAAGTTGCACGAGCCAAAAAGGAATTAAAAAAACCCCAAACAAATTGTTTAAACAATTAATTAGAGCGAAGTAAACATAAACATGCCCAGGGCCATAAATTGATTTCTGGCCGGCACAAATGCCATATGTATGTACTGTATGTATGTGGAATACTTTCAGTCAGATATATAGCTGTAGCTGGCAGATTTGTTTAGTCTTCGGAGTGCTAAGTGTTTACAAATTGGTCAGCAAAAGCTTTGTTAAAACAATTCAATTCAAACTGAAATCATTCAGGAGAAGGAAAAAATGGGAAAAATATTTTAGCAAATTGCGAGCTCCGAACCGTACGGTCAGGTTGTATTTCTCCTAATATTTCGGTTTGTTTTATTTTTATTGTGGGCGCTATGGGGGTGGTCACATTAAATTTTCAACTAGACTGAACTTGGTCTTTTGCTCTTTTGATTCGGGTTTTCTAGCGTGCCACAATTAGTGGTCGAGCGAAAGGGGCAGGCGGCGCGGATTGCGGCTCCAGGTGCACTTGAAACTGTGCATAGAGTGTCGTTTTGAAAAATTTATATCTCAATTTCACATCTAAATGCGAATAATCTCTTTTTTTTTCTCCTCTATACATGTACATATATATTGTTCGGCCCTGTTATTTGAAGTTCAGTTGTGGGTTCATTTGATTTGTGTGTGAGAATAAACGCAGCTGTTTAGCATTCTAGCGCGATTTCTTTATTATTATTTGTACTTTTTCTTTTTGTATTTTCTACTTTTTGTACCTTTGATATAGATCTGTTTCATGTTTGTGTGTGTGTATGTGGTATATCCGGCTATAGACTGGCTGGCTAACTGGCATTTAAAAGTCCAGCGCAAATTTTTATTTGATTTCGCTCCAATTTTTATTTGGCTAATAGCAAACATTTTGCTACTGCGTATAAAATTTATTATGCTTGTTTTTTTCTTTTTTGTGTTCACGAATAAGCGCATACATTAAATGGTATACAAATATTTGATAAGAGCGTTGTCAACGTTTCAAGTTTTTGGGATGAGTTTGGCAAAAACATTGGATATAGCCGAAAAAAAAAAAAACGGTAGATTAAAATTATGTAATACAAATTATACACAAATTTTTATATTTAGTGAGCTTTCCGGTTAAGAAAACATTTCTTCAGCTTATTCTAAATTCTTGTATATAATTATTTACTTATTAATATCAAAGTTATTTACACAGTATTTAGTGCTAGAAAGAGCTGTCTATCTTTTAATTTTGAATAGGTTTGGGTTGCATTTGATTGAAGAAATTTGCTGCTAGAGCGCTGCAAAGTCTGGAATATTGTTTACTTAATAACTTCTGTATTTATTAACTGATTTAAATGTGCTTTAAGGGATAGATAGGGTAGTGCATATATACTCCGAATATGTTTAATGTAACACATTCTGAGTCGTGCGTTTGCAGTTCGTTCTGTAGATATTTTCTATATATTTCTAAACTGTAGACTAGATTTGATATAAATTTGTCTTAATAGATATTTTCATGATATTTTAAAACTGTAGACTAGATTTGAAATAAATTTGTCTTAAAGATATAGATATTTTCTTGATATTTCTAAACTGTAGACTAGATTTGAAATAAATTTGTCTTAAAGATCTAGATATTTTCTATATATTTCTAAACTGTAGAATGGATTTGAAATAATATATATTTTCTTGATATTTCTAAACTGTAGACTAGATTTGAAATAAATTTGTCTTAAAGATCTAGAGGAATGTCTGTAATTATCATTGTCGTATTATTTAGTTTTTTATTTTTATGAAAATAGGTTGTTTTTAGTAACTATATCTGACCTGATATATTTTGTACAATGTACTATATTCGGCTATAAAATATAAAATATTTGCAGTATTTGTGGAATTTTTGCCTGATATCTCCTAAGTAGGGAATTCTTTGAGTGCCGCATGCGCTTCATAAGCTGCTCAAATGGCCCAATGAAATATGCATATTTGATGCGACATGACGCGATGCGAGAAAGCGTCATCGGAGAGGGGGAAGAGGCAGTAAGAAGGGGAGGCTTTTCGATGCTATGGCAAATGCTAGGCAAGCAGAATACGTTATGAATATGGCACTGAAACTGAAACGCACTCCGGCAGAATTAATATGTTTTAGTACTTGGCTTCGGTCTCTCCCCCTGCTGGCCATTGCTCTTCTGCTCGGAACAATTACTCATATGAATTACAGTGAAATGAATCAGTGCGACCGACTTTGCAGCCCTCTTTGACTAATAAATAAAAATTGTGCCCTAATAAATGTAATTGGCATGCGAATGCTATACGACAACTAGTGTTTCTGCATAACTGGGTCAACACTACGATCTCAGACCCAGTGCCAGAGCCTGGCAACCAATTGTGGCAGCATTGGCATGGGGCAGGAGCAGAGGAGCAGGGGCTTTCATTGTAATTCACGCTTAGTGCACATTAATTGTGTGTACACAAAGGGCAGGATATACAGGCGCATATCCTTGGCGACAAATGGTCTTTAGTATTAAATTTCCATTTCTTCTGTTGCTTGATTTTTGCTCATTTCATTTGCTGTTGCAGGCTAAATTCAATGAAGCCATTTCGCATAGTTTCCAGCTATGGCAATTTTACTTATACACGTATATAAATATGTATATATATATATATATATTTTTTTTTTTATCAACGATTGCTATTCATATTTGCTTGGGGTGTGTGTGTGACCCACATACACACACCAACACACAGACACACATGCCACAATGCCTCTGCCTCCTCTGCTCTCACATAATGCAGCTCCTTGGCAACTTCTTCTGCTTCCCCCATTACTGGGTACATCCTTGAAGTATCCTGAAGTATATACACACTAGACTTATTTGGCATGTGGTCGCTCTACACATACCGATATGTATACACATATATATATATACATATATGTATACATACAGACTCATATGTATCTTTCCATTTAATAGCGCCAATTAGTTAGATGAATTGAATTTTTTCTTGCTCTGCCAGTGGCATCTTTTTGCCAGATTTAAGTTTATGAATATTCAATGAAGTGTATGCCATAAATTATGAATGCCATTTGTTAGCATGTTCAGATTTTATGGCCTTACGAGGCCTTACAGTTTGCATAAGTACAATTACAAGGATGGTATGAAACTTTATGTTTGCTCAAAGGTTACATCAAGGTTTCATAACATCAAATTACAAATTTAATATGAATATGCGAAAGGGAATACAAATTTAACAAAATGCATAAAGTAAATAACTGCATAAGTAAATGTAAACGATCCATTTTATTACTATCAAATAAATAAAGGAAATAAAAAATTAATAAAATAAAATAGTATTTAGTGTAAATATTTTGCCAATGATTGGGGATTATTGTTATTTGCTAAACGAAAACTGAAGAGTTTTGTTCGAATTAACTGTATCTTTTATAGTATATCATGATTAAATTGATTGTTCGTTATGGAGAATTATTTTTAAACTTATATAAATAATGTCAAAATGGTGCAATTAAATCAATAGTGCTTAATGATTTTTCTCTAATCAGCTTTTATTTCAATCAAATAGAAGTATTGTCGGTGGTAATCCTAACTTTTAAGCTTTCTGTGACATATGAAAATGTTTAAATCTTCTTAAGAATAAATATGCTTATATCTACGCCAATTTTTTAAAGCTTTATTGCATTTTTGAAAAATAATTAAAATTCACCGATTAAGCCTATAGATAATTCTAAATAAAATTCTAAATTTATTCACTGCTAATCAAACTAAAATCTAATTAATGTATGCATTCACGGTCAATATAAATATAAAATATAAACCGGCAAGATGGTAGAGATAAACATCGAGAAATAGATAAATTTTACTAGGCACATTAGCATAATAAAAACGCTGCTTTCTTAAATTAGTACAGAGTCAAATCCAGAGCCAAAGCTATACATTATCTAAAATGTCAGACAGTAGCTTTTCGGAGTAATGCCATAAAGGGCACATTTAAACATTTAAATAATAATGATAACTTTATGCAAGACGTCGCAGCTTAGAAGGGGTAAAGTGAGCTAACCTCGCAGGAAGTGTGGGGGCTAAAACCGAAATGTCATTACAACGTAGACGCCAGGAGACTCGCCAACAGGACTCGACTGACGCCAAGTAAAAGTTTTCGACTCTCACAAACGCACACACCCATACACAGAGAAAAAAAAAAGTATTAGAAAACGGTGCTCTCTGTGTGCTCCTGTCTGCCCCTAACTCTATCTGCTGGCTTGGCTTAATTCCCTGTCTGCCGCCTGCTGCCTGCTGCCTGCTGCCTGCTGTCTGTGCACAGGTTTCAGTCGTCAGGCGGACTGTCATACACATGCACACCCACACACACACACCCACACGCATGTGTGTGAGAATGTGTGTGTTAGCCCGGTGATAAATGGCGCCAATGTGACGCCTGAAGTCGCGACGCATCGGGTTTTTAGGATCGCGGTCGGGGTCGGGGTCGCAGATTTTTTTTTTTTTTTTTTTGGTAACTGGGTTTGAGATTGTGAATCGCGAGCACTCGTATCTGTGGCTGCTTTGCTTCTACAGTTAGTTTAGTTTGTAATGCTCCATTTAGCATTGGCTACAACATTTTTTCTATTTTCCGATAATTTTTATTTTGATTTCGGAATTTTTTGTCTGTTGTAACTGATGACAAATCCGCACTAAACGTGTTTGATTGTTTTTGGTTTGCTTGTTGGATTTTACCTCAGCGTGCCAGCTACAATTCAATGAATTTGTAATCCATGTCTGTCTGTCTGTATCATTGTCGATTTGCTGTCATTACGTTGCGCATGACGATATTTATGACTATTGTTATAAAATATGAAATGACAGCTTAAGCGACAGGCAACCACGATGACAACGAGCAAACGCTCAAGATGTTGCCCATGTTGGCGACAACCAACTGAAGACAACTTCCAATTAGAGGCGCTCGCTGTTAGTGTGTCTATACTATATATATATATATGTTCTAAAAACCATAAAAATATCGCCAGACAATTGAATGGCAAACCGGCTAAAGGAAACACAGCAAGTCCTTTCCCTGCTGCTTCTGTGCTTCACAGGAAGTCTAACGCAATTGCTTACAAATTGTTACATCAGCGTTGAACATTGAACTCCTTAACCTCTCCGCGAACCCAAAAGATTTGCAAATTCCGCAAAAATGCGTAGTGAGAGAGCTGCAGTCGAGGGTGGCCCACTGAATGAGGGGTTGGCACTCAACTTTGTGCTCTAGATTGACATAAGGGTGCAAGTATTTCGCATAATTGCAAAGACTGCAGTCGAGTGTGAAAAATCTTTGAAATCTTCGATACCACTAAGTAGGCTATTCTATACATCCAATAAATCTAATATGTTCATAAAATAACCAGGAGTGGCATAGGGAATAAGTGTCACAACCTTATTCAAAAATCACAGGCATGAGTTAAAAAAAATGAAAAAAATAATACGTCAAATGTATGTTTGTCCTATTAAAACCATTCACACTTTATTCCCCCTTGCAGAACTCTATACGGCACAATTTATCCCTGCACAACCGATTTATGCGTGTGCAGAATGAAGGTACCGGCAAATCATCCTGGTGGATGCTAAATCCCGAGGCCAAGCCCGGTAAGTCGCTGCGTCGTCGTGCCGCCTCAATGGAAACCTCGCGCTATGAAAAGCGACGTGGCCGGGCCAAAAAACGTGTCGAGGCCCTGCGCCAAGCCGGAGTTGTGGGCCTTAACGATGCCACGCCCTCGCCCAGCAGCAGCGTCAGCGAAGGATTGGACCACTTTCCAGAGAGTCCGCTGCACAGGTAACTATTAACTGCAAGTAGGAATACAATATTAGAGAAACACTTAGGTAAGAGTAGCATCTTACATTTAAACTGGCTTTACGTAGTGCTAATTTCAGATATACGGATAGAATTGAAGTTTAACTTTGAAGCTGTGTAGTATGTAGAAAAACGTTTTGTTCAACTGTGCAGCTGCCAGATACTTTTGAACGAATTGTTAAAATTAAAGAAGCAAATTAAAGCAATAAATGCATAATTGGTTAGGTTTAAAATTAATCAGTAATCGTATAATCATATACATATAATATTTTAGAAAAAGCAGAAGAGCATAACTATTATACAAAGTTGTAAAATAGTTTTCAAATGTTGGCATAGATCTGGCATTATGAATAATGAAATATAGAGCAAATATAGAGCATTGTCTAAAATCAACTAGTTAATTTAAGAGGCTCAAATTTTTTGAAGTATTATCCTGACTGAGTGATTTAGTTCGGCCAATTAAAAATGGGCAACCAAAAGTTGGGCCAGCGAGAGTTGGGCCAGTGTGATTTGATCGAGCAAAAGTTGGGCCATTGAGGGTTGAGCTATCTCAAAATGGGCCAGTAAGAGTAGGGCCAGCAGGAATTGGGCCAGCTATAGTTTGGCCAGCGGAACGAAATTTTCAACTTTAGTTCACATGTCTGGCAGGTGTTCGTAGAGCTTTAAAACTTTGCAACCTTTTCAAAAATTATGATACATTAAGCATGATTTAACTATTAATCTAATCATACTGCAAGTAGTTTACTCTTATTTCACACAATTAGCGCTTTAAGTTATTTAATACTTTGTTCAACTCTAATCAAATGGAATATACTACCTTTTGCATAAAGTATTTAGCTTAGATAAATTTCTTATAAGTTCTATTTGTTTAAAAACCATATTTAATTATTTATATTTTAATTTTTGTGCTCTGTTTTCTTTCTTTCTTTCGCCCTTTTCACGATCTTTTCGTTTTTATGTTGACGTTCAATTGTGAAATATTTTGTGGTTCAGCGGAGGCTTTCAATTGTCGCCAGACTTTCGTCAGCGCGCCTCATCAAATGCCAGTTCCTGCGGACGTTTAAGTCCCATACGCGCTTTGGATCTCGAGCCCGACTGGGGCTTTCCGGTTGACTATCAGAACACGACCATGACGCAGTCGCAGGCGCAGGCGCTGGATCAATTGGCCGGTTCCATGGCGGAAGAGCTGAAGCTGCACGATATGTTGCAGCAGCAAGGGTCAGTTGTTCTTATGGTTTCGTTTCGTTGTTGTTTTCAGTGTATCATTTTCCATTTTGCCATTTCATTTGATTGTGCAACAACACCGCCAACATTGCCTCACACTATCCCCAACTATCTATGCATGATCTGTGTGCTTAACTGTACGCTTGTGCTCTGAGAACCGTGCAATAAAGTCAACATCTGTTCTGTTTCTTTGCAACCCAACGATCGTACGGCTGGAGCAGGTTCAGTGCAGCATCCGGGTTGCCCACGCAGCCACCACCACCGTACCAGCCACCACAGCAACCACAGCAACAGCTACCACAAGGCTATACGCTCAATGGGCCCGTTTCCGGATCCGGCTATTCCCAGCTGCAACCGCAGCCCCAACCACAGTGTCTGTTGCACCGCTCCCTCAACTGCGGTTGCCTGCACACTCCGCGAGACGTAAGTGCGGGGATTACGCCAAATATCATCATCATTCACTAAAATCGCCCACCCACTCTCTCTCTTCTAGGGTCTCTCGCCCAATTCAGTTACTACCACCATGTCGCCTGCGTATCCCAACAGCGAACCCTCGTCCGACTCCCTCAACACCTACAGCAATGTGCTGCTGGATGCTGCCACCGATAACACAGCGCTGCTCGTGCAACAGCAACAGCAACAACAGCAGCAGCAGCAACAGCAGCGACAACAGCAACAGTTGGCCTCTGGTCTGGAGGGTAAGTTTTAAGTTTGTACTTCATTTGGGAATGTTGATTTTTATGTGATTTTCATCGAAAATATTAGTTTAATAAATACAGAATTTCAACTTCAAAATATTCAATAAATGTCAATTAACTCTAAAACAAATGGCTAAAAACATTTCAATAATTAAATTAATATCAAATAATAATTTAACATCTTTATATAGATTTTAGTGAGAATTCGTCTCCCTCTATTTCTCATCTTTGAGCGCACTCATTTTAATAGTATAGTACTTTAGTACTATCTGACCAAAGCCAAAATTTTCTATTAAAATCTTCCATTGCTAGACGTCGAGCCCGAATATTTACTAGAATACAATTGTAAAAAATTAATAAAATATATAAATAAGTAAAATATAGCTTTTATTTTATAACGGAAGTTTTGTTTCGAAATATGACAAGCCTTATTAAGTAACTAACAACGATAAAAGAGTGAGTAGATCAATATCGAAACAACTGCCAACCACATAACTTTCGATTAACGGTATGCCAAATGTTTTATATCGATTTATTGCTAAGCATTGGTATCAAAAGTAAATGCGGAAAATGGCAAATTACAAATATTTTCAATGATAAAAAAATGTATAGTACTTCCATAATTGATCAACATTCCTAGTTTTACTGTTACAATTTTACCTACCATATCCATAATGCCCTGCTCTCTATCTGTGCCTATCTCTCTCTTCCCCACTCTCTGCCTGACTCTCTTTCCCCTCTGTTGCTGCTTGAGCAGATAATAACTGCGCCTCTACTTTGATAGGGCAATGCCTGGAGGCGCTCAACAATGAATCGCAGCAAATTGACGAATTTAATTTGGAAAACTTTCATGGCGGCCTCGAGTGCAACGTGGAGGAGGTAGGTCGAAAGCTAGGTCTCATATTTTGATGAATTTGCATTTTATTTATATGCACTTATTGCAGTTGCTGCAGCAGGAGATGCGCTACGATGGACTGCTGGACATCAATATACCGTTAGCCGCAGTTAATACGAATGCTACCAATGTGATCTTAACCAACAATAGTACAAACAGCAGCAGCAACAACACTGCCAGCAGCAGCGTTAGCAGCAACAACAGCAGTGCCGGAGTGCAGCTGAATCAACTGCAATTGCAACTGCAGCAGCAGCAACTGCAACAGCAGCAACAGCAACAGCAACAACAACAACAGCAACAACAGCAGCAGCAACAGTTGCTGTTAAGCAACAACAACAACAGCTTGGAGCTGGCCACACAAACGGCCACGGCAAGGGTACAGTACTCACAGCCGAGTGTAGTCACCTCGCCGCCATCTTGGGTGCACTAGA
Source organism: Hypselothyrea guttata (assembly GCA_035045125.1). Classification (NCBI taxonomy): domain Eukaryota; kingdom Metazoa; phylum Arthropoda; class Insecta; order Diptera; family Drosophilidae; genus Hypselothyrea; species Hypselothyrea guttata. Next base: position 1,195,300 of record JAWNNJ010001579.1, read on the forward strand.
TGAGAGCTGAAGAGCGGTGACGATGACGATGACGATACCGATAACGACATCGATGGCAATAGTTAATTGTGGAATTGTCGTTGTGTTCGTAGTGGTTTGCCAAATGGAACGCTTCTACCTTTTTTCTGTTTAAGACGTGGCTGGGCCTAAATCTAAGGACAATATATTGCTGTACAATTCATTTAAGCAACAGCCGAACGATGATAAAGATGATGACGGTGATGATGATGACGATGTAGATGTGCATAAGGACGATAATGACAATGATGTTGATGTTGATGCTGATGTTGGACTTGATGAAACTACGGATAAGCATACGGATAAGGATAACAATGAGATGAGCAAATGAGTAGTAGTAGCTGCTGGCCCCGCCACACACACACACATGCACACAGCCCCACACACACACACACAGTTTACAAAGTGAGTACGAATTGCGTTCAATTCAATTTGCATCAAGCTTAAAAGCCATTCAATGTGACAGTTATGCATAAATTATGTTAATAATGTAAAAATCACGGGTACACATTATGAATATGTAAGAAGCCAAACTCGAGGGTGCCACAATCCCAAGAAATGGCGGCAAAAAGCTGAGACAGCTTAAATGTAGGCAGAGTTGCTTTATTTTCTGTTTTTTACTGTTTCACAAAAAAGTATCCGTCAGGGATGCAAACCATAAATATTTATAAAATATTGTAAGAAGCGCAGCAGCAATAATTTTGATCAATCTTATATATATTTTATATTTTTTATTTTCTATTTTTTGTTTTTTTGTTTTTTTGTTGCGGCTTATAACATAGGTTTATGTAATGATTTCATTACATATACTATATATATTGAATTCTATAAAGTCCTAGTCCTAGTCCTATAATAGGGTATATTACTAATAAGAGTCTATTTCTCATTTATTTTATTATAATCACAACTGTAGCTGATTTTTTGTTCTGCGTCGTTTGGACAAAATTTAATTTTCTCGATAGTCAAGTTTTCAAAAGTTTCTTTTAATCAGAAATTCAGTGAAAATAAGTTTAAACTTTTATTCGAAAACCTTTACAGCCCTGGTAGCTTTGAACATACTAATGTTTCTATAAACATTTGTATGTTTGTATATACATACATTTAAATCGCCTTAGTTGAGTTCATTTCGCTTCATGAATCTTGCATGGACATTGCCATGGCCATTTCTGTTTCTGCTGTTCCCACTTCCTCTTCCTTAGCAATCTTTCGCTTCTTGAGGCCAATTACACGCGTTCAATTATCATAATACAATGTCAAGTGCTCCATAAAAAAGCCGAAAAAAAGCCAAAGAAACAAAACAACATTTTTAAAGTCCTTTCTTTCAATTTGCCTACTTTAAAGCGAACGCGGGCTTGGCAAATTATGGCAAATTAAGTCAATTTAACGTGGCCATAAATTATGTAAGCGCTTGCCAGCTCCGATGACTCTGGGCAATGGCATTCAAGTGTCCTTATGTCTACCAGCTACCCACGTCCCCCTTTGTCCCCCCGCTGTCCTACTCTAGCTCTCACACACGCCAATTTCGTTGGCCCTGCGCCCCGAGGCCAATTCAAGCAAGTCCTTTAGCGACCGCGGCGCAAATTCGTCAAGGCAACCTGTACCATCCGCCTTGCCATCGCTTTACCCCCCAACCCCCTCCTACCTAACGCTGCCCCTGCATGCAGGTGGCAGCAAAGCAAATGCTGAAAAATTAATTACGTCCTTAGGGTGACTTACGGCTCGGCAAGCTCAACTCAACTCAACTCAATTTGTTGTTGCTGCTGTTTGGTCAGGCTAAACCCATGGCTATTTACCTGCTCGATGCGCTCAAATCAGGTGTGTTAAGTGTAGCTAATATTGAAAAATTATATTGCATTTTTCGCATATTTTATTAGCGCTTTTTAGTCAGTTCATCCGTTAAACCCTTTTTTGTTTGGTCAAGTTTAAGTTTAAGGTTTTCCACAGCAGCTTATTAATTGATTCAGCTTCGTTTTGCACAAAGTATTTTTACAGAAAAATTGGAAATTTTTAAACGGCTTGCAAACCTTAAAATTCAAAATAAATGTTTAAATTATGCAGAGTATTTATTTAGTTATTTATTTAATGTCAACAATGAACAGTCGACATAGAATTTAAAATACAAATTTAGGTAATTAATTATATATTAAAGTTATTTTTAAAATTAAAATAAAACAAGTTTAAAAGATAAATGGATGATCTGGGGATAAAAAATCAAAAGTTAAAAAACTTAAATTCATTATTATTTTTGGGTTTTTTTATTTTACTTCATTTATTTGTCTTGAATTTGAAAACTTCAAAGAAATTTTTAATTTATGTAGTGTTTTTTTTTTGTTTTGTTGCAATTTATTTTAATTTTTTTTTCATAATTAAGTTTTTTAATATTATAAATATTTATTATTATTTTGTTTAATTTTTAATTTGTATTACGGAATGGGCAATTTAAATCTGTTTAATGCTGAAACATTACATACATTATTTTAAAAACTTCTTCTTTTAATATTTGTAAGGGTGTGGCACAGTCGGTGGTCTACGGTCAACTTTAATACCTTTGCTCACTTAGATTACAAGTATTTCTGGCTATTTTCAATGTCAGTTGAGCTGTCAGTGTGCATTTTTGCTTTGTGTCCAACTTTTGTAGAATCGTTGGGGAGCCGGGACAGTGTAATGGAGGTAATGCTTAAATGGGCGACAAAAAACCCAAAGAAATGCCATGAAAAAGTTTTTGCCAAAAGAGCCCCAGCTAATGCAGTACGCACAAATTGAATTCCACATTAAGTTTGTAAGCCAACAATTAGAAAACAGCAAAGCGACCAGAAAAAATAATCCGCAACTTGCCAAGCGAAAAAAGTCGGAGAATGAGCTGAGAGTGGAGTGAAGTGTGGAGCGTTTGTTAGAGCCACAGGACAAAGTTGTAACTTTGTCAAGTTCTGGCGCCAATCGTGTGACGTGCTAATAAAATAAAATCAAATCGTCTTTGTCAAGGCAAAGGAAGCAGAACAACGGGAGCGCAGGGCAGGCTATGAAATTTATGCCAAGTGCAAACTTTTATGTTTGGCAGCGCGCTTCATTTGAGTGAATAATTTGAATTGCAGCCAGGGAGTAGCAGCAGCAGTAGCAGTAGCAGCAGTTGAGCGGATTTACATTTCCCCCCGGATTTTCATTTTTAGATCCTGTACTTTTAAATAGTGCAAAAGGGTTTATTAAGTTAGTGCACATGAAAAATGTGTGTAACATACAGCAGGTTTTGTGATGGATCTAACAAAATATATATTCTGCATCAAGTTGCATCGATATAGCCATGTCCGTATGTTCGTTCGTCTGTCCGTCCGTACAAACACATAGATCTCGTAAACTATAGGAGCTAGAAATAGCATTTTAGGTATGTAGGTTCTTCTAAGCTGTACGGCAATCAAATTTGTTTTAGATTTTTTACGTCTTCCTTCCTTCCTTGCCTATTTTATTCTCTGTCGATGCTGTGAATTACATTACGATCGGATAAGAAACAGCAAATATATGCAACATACCATTTGTTGATTTCATAAGGGGAAGTAGTTTGTTTTTATGTTTGCCTCTGTGATACAGTTGTGCAGTGCTTATAGAAACCCAAAGTACAGGGTCTGCTACTGTCGGTTGCGTCCGACTTAGCCTGCCGCTGGACTGATCTGCCCCGTCCTTTTCTTATTTTATAATTTTGCCAAGTGACAGAAATCTTTTTTTTTTTCGTATACCGCTTTATGAATTGCTGAAAAAAAAAGGAAATTTCTTATTATGCAAATGATGTGGCGGCAGGCCTTTAAAGTTGCTGCTGCATAATTTAATAGAATAAAATATATAAAAATTGTCAAGCTGGTCGTTTTCTTTTCCAGGCCGCGCGACACATGTCAAGTTGCCACACACCTGCGGCTGCCACAAGCTCAAGTTGCTGAAGCTGTTGCTTGTAAGCTTGCCACAATTTTCCCAGTGTTTCCACGTGCCGCGTGCATCATCACCATTATGGTCTTCTTACACAGATTGACTCACTTGACACATAATAAAGTCAGCGAAATTATGGCTGCAGCAGCTGCTGTGCTGCCTCCACTTCCACTTTGCCCCACGCTCCCGCCCTTGGTTGCCCCGGTGAAAGCGCGCATGAAACACAAAAGCATTTTCTGGCAATTTATTAGTTGAAAAGCAGCAGCAGCAGCAAAAAAAAAGGAAAAGCCAAAAATGCGCGATTTCTGTTGCCTTTTTTTTTTGTTTAGGTTGACATGGCAGACATTATGCTGCGTCCGGGTCTTGACTCTGAGCCTATGCCTAGGCAACCAACAGCCCTCCCCGCCCCATCCAAAAAAAAGTATATCGCATTTTTTTCTAGGTGTTGAAACTTGCACACAACTCAATGAATTATGCAGAGGCAGCGGCAAGTTTCTTGCCAGCGGCGACAAGTTTTTTGCCTAACTTTTCTAATTCGTTTCTATCTTTTCATTTCTTTTTTTTGGGCTTGTGGCACATTTGATTAAATTTTAATAATGCCAGCGCATCATTAATAAATGTCTTGGGAATCATAGAGTATTTTTTTTTTTTCAACAAAGAAATTGAGTTAAGCTAAAGTTGGACTCTGGAGAGCTGTTGCTGCCGTGAGCTAATTGCGCAAACTGTACTGAAAACTTGTTCAACTTACAACACCGACTGATTGACTGACTGACAATCAATTTGTGAAGCGCACAGTGCATTCAGACATACAAATTGTCAGCAATTTAATAGCATTTAAGCTGCTGACAGGAGATGCAGAAGGCAGATGGGGAAGTTCCTGCCACAAACCGCATTTACACTCACTTAACTCGAGCAGGCGTCGTACAACGGCGTCCCTGAGCGGCGTCCTTAAGCCAAGTGTCGGGAAAACAATTGCCAAGTGGCAGAGGTGAGAAGAGAGCATGAAATATCTCAAGGAGAAAGCAGCCAAGACAGCCGAGCCAAAGGGCTTGTACACAAGCTGCTTATAAGACTCCCTTGAAGGATTTTGTGTTTGCCTGGGACACACACACTCACGGTAAACAAAGCGCTGCGATTTAAACACTTGTTGCACGGACAAAGCATAATCACATGGACATATCTATATATATGTATCTATATATATGTACTTATACTGCATCTGTGTGTGTGCTAAGTAATAAAGCAAACAAGCCACGCGTTTTGTAATAAAACTGCAAGACAGCCCCTGGCTTTCAAGGCAGCGCTGCTCATGTGTAAGAGTACAAATATGCTCTTCCCCCTCCCCCCCACTGCTATAGAGTGGGCGTGGCAACTAATCACAGTTCGTACGGGCTGTCAGTTAACCAGTCAGAGTGCCCCAGGAGCTGTAATAAAGTTCCTTTTGCGAGCGCTCATAAGTAGGCAATGGTTTTTTTCTTGTTGCCTCGTGTCAAAAGTGGCGCACATAAAATTCAATTGCAGCTCATAAAAATGGCACTTGATCAGCCTACATATACATACATAAATAAATTTATGTATTTATGTGTATATCTGCACAGTTGCAAATCTATATAATTTTAAGCTGTAACTAATAAAACGGCCGACGATAAGCGTCTCTCTTTCTCTCTCTCTTAACAAGCTTTGATTTTTATGCCCCGCTGCTCGGCTTGGCGAATTTATTGTTATTAGTCAGCCCGCAGTCTAAATTCACAATTTAAATGTTTAACGCGCTCCTTTTTATGATACAATTTGCGCCTGTTTCATTTTTGTAGTTTTTGCCTTAGCACATTTGCATAAAAATTGCCACGCTCCGAAGGCTTATGGCACCCAATCTCTCACATTTGCTTATCGCTTATAAATATTTTGACGCCAGAGCGAGTGTCAGCTAAAGCCACTCGAGAGAGGGAGCAAAGGGGGCGGGGCTTAAAGGCACAGACTGGCAAGTGTCAAGTGCCCAAATGAATAAATTAGCCGCTATCGAGAAGCTGGACAGTTGAACAGCCCATTGCTGATTGTCCTTTTATGAAGTGTTGATGGGTTTTTGGCACAGTCGCCCTACTGAAGTGACAATGGGCTGTATAAACTTGCTACCAAAAGCGTGTATAAATGGCAATTGTAGGAAATAGGCGAACGAATAAAATGACACCAACACAGAGCACTGTCAAAGTATTCAATTTAAGAGGGAGACAAAGGGGCATTCATATATTCACATCGTTTTTAGACCCTTTACTTTAAAAAAGTAAAAAGGGTCTATTAACTTAGTGCAAAGAGGAAATGTGTGTAACACCCAGAAGGAGGCGTGGCAGACCCCACAAAGTATATATATTCTTGATCAGGACGACAAGACGAGTTGATATAGCCATGTCCGTCTGTCTGTCCGTCTGTATGAACACCTAGATCTCAGCAACTATAAGAGCTAGAGACACCATATTCGGGATTCAGGTTCCCCTATTCAGTAAGCAGCACGAGTTTGTTTTCGATTTTGGATGCCTCCCCCCTTTCCCCGCAAAGCGCAAAAAGCTACTGCAGCCACAGCTTTAAAGTTATTGACTTGTAATTTGGTACGTGACTAGCTTATGACATTCTCTATTGACCCTGTGAATTTCGTTCCGATCGGATAAGAAACAGCGAAAATATGGAACGGACAATTTGCCGCAATGGGTAGAGGGGGGGGTGGTGTGCCATGCATATGCGCGTTGTTTTGTGCATGTGCCGCTGATTGTGTTTGTGAGTACATATAGACAAAGTAAAGGGTCTCCCACTGTCGGTTACGTCCGACTGTAGCCTCCGTCCCACTGATCTGCCCCGTCCATATATTTTTTTAATATTTTAAATAACATTTTAGAGCAAATCCTGTAAACTGCACACCTAAAATAAATATTTCGTTTTCTTTAAAAATAAGTGGGTCCTTGAAAATAATTTTGTTTGTTTATGTTTTAACAGAAAACTATTTAGATACAATTTAATTTAAATTTGTGCTTAAATTAAATATCTTAAATCTGTGCTTAACTAATATGATGAAAAGAATGATGTGCATTAACTAATCACAACCTTTTTATGTTTTTATCTTTACAGGAATTATCTGGTCGCTTCTAATTTAAAGGACACACACACACACAAGCACATGCATATACATATAAACGTAAAGAATTACACATACACATACAAATACGTATAGCCTATAGAGAGAGAAAGATGTAAACTTAATTGAAAATATAGAACCATACTACAAATAAACAAACAAAAACAAATAACCAATGTTTAGTGCTTAAAATTAGTTGAATTCTCTGTGCATTGCTAAAAGAACATGAAATAACAAAAAAAAAAAACGTAACAAATTTGCAAGAATTAAAACGAAAAGGTAAAACTCTGAAATTTCTTTGAAAGGATACAGATACAGAAAAACAAATAACTAGCTTGTAAGACATACTTTGTACATATTAAATTTAATACCCCTAGCATAAAGTGTACCACAAATAAACAACTAATTAACGTAGCGTAAAACGTAAAAAACGTAAATTAAATGTTCCCATCTGCAACAAAAATATATATAGAAATAAAAATAGAAAACAAAAAACCGTTGAAAAGAGAGCTGAGCATTAAGGACGCAAAAAATTAGCACAATTATGTAATAATTTATGCTTAATATAATTGGTAATGAAAACTAAATATTGCACATTGAAGCATGCTTAAAAACCTTATTCAAAATGTAAATTCATATGTTTAGAAACTGTAATGAAATACGTAATGTTATGTATAATATTTTCTCGGTCTTTTACATCATGGTCCTCTGTTCTCTGCTCGTGTGTAAATAGCTGAAAAGCTGGCGATAGATTTTTCTTTTTGTGAAAAATTGTAGGTGCAGATGAAAACTTTACTAAGATATAACTGCGCTATATACGCTAATTTATTTTTAGTTTCCTGCAGGTTCGATCAATAGAAATCATAACACAAAAAATAAATTGAATGTAATTCATAATAAGTAATAAAAAAATATTATTCTTAATGTATATGTAAATGTTGCTAGGCAAAATAAACGTAAATGAAAACATAATAAAATTAAATAAAATATATACAAAAAAAACATAATATAATAAAAATAATATAACGATAATAATCTACTATCTACCTATACCTATTGCGCATACTATTTGTGTACTATTATGGGCTAAATGTTAATTATTAATTAGATTGTATAATTCAAAATGTAGTTCATACTATTTAAAAACAATTACAACAAACAAAGAAACAACAAGAAGCATAGATAACGACGATAATAAAAACCGACAAATACAAAAATGCTGATAAAATTTAATTTTGGCAACTTTTAAATTGCCTGTGTGGTTTTATTGGGTTGGATTCATTTCAGTGTGTATCATGCTGACGAGCTACTATATACCCATATTATAGCTATGATTGAATAATACATAAACTGTGTCGTTTGGCGAATTTTGATGGAGTTCACATTAGTGCGAAATACTTCTATAATAATATAAAGAAATAAGAAAAATTTGTAAATCAAATCGAAAATAGCAACTATCCCTCATTTTGTTTCATTGATTAGGTGGCGCCATCTATGGGCTCTTAGATAGCAAAAAGCTTTGCTTAACAGAAAGCTTTACTTACAGCCTGTTAGTTTTTAAAACGACAAATAGGTGGCGCTTCTTACGAAGAGGGGTAGTACTTGCTAAATTTAAACTTGTGCACCCTGTATTACTTCAAAAACGCACAAAGGCGTTTATTAAGTTGATGCAAGTGGAATCAGACAGGCATCAGACAATTTGCTAGAGTAATCAATAGGGAAGGGGCTATGCGGCATGTACAAACAAACTACTGTTTAGATAATCAACTACTATTGACGAACGATCGAACTTTAATGTACTTTAATATTTAGACCCTGTATTTTAAAAAAATAAAAGGGTCTATTAATTTAGTGCAAATGACAGCTGTGTGTAACAGGCAGAAGGAAGCGTGGTAGACCCCACAAACTATATATATTCTGACTCAGGACGACGAGCTGAGTTGATATAGCCATGTCCGTCTGTCCGTCTGTCCGTCCGTATGAAAATCTAGATCTCAGCAACTATAAGAGTTAGAGATACCATTTTCGGTATGTAGATTCTCCTATGCTGCAAGCAGATCAAGTTTGTTTTAGATTTTTGATATCTCTCCCCATTCACCCGCTAACCGCGAAAAACAAAAAACAGCCAACGAGATCTTGGAAACTAGAAGTGCTAGCAATACAATTTTTTGGTATTTAGGTTCTCCAATGCAGCAATTACATCAAATATGTTTAAGTTTTTTGATAACTCTTCGCATTGGACCGCTAATTGAAAAATAATTTTCCAACAGTTTTCGGTTTTAAAGCTATGATTTTAATGGTAAAGATACGAGATTTGACATGAACGTAGTCTATGGCCTTCTCCATCAATGCTATGAATTGCATTACAATCGGACAAGAAACAGCGAAGATATTCAGAGATAATATATTTAAAAATATAATCACCTAGATCTTCCAAAGTATAAAACCTAAAAATACCATTTTTTGCTTTTTAGGTTCCCCTATGCGGCAATCAGATCAAGTTTGTTTTAGTTTTTTGATAACTCTTCACATTGGTCCGCTAATTGATAAAAACAATTTTGCAACAGTTTTAGGTTTTAAAGCTATGATTTTAATGGTAACTATACGGTATATGGCATGCACGTAGTCTATGGCCTTCTCCATCAATGCTGTGAATTGCATTACGATCGGATAAAAAACAGCGAAGAAAACACAAAATACAGGGTCTACTACAGTCGGTTACGTCCGACTGTAGCACCGTCCTTACTGGTTTTATTTACCAATTCTAATAATATTCAATACAATTATAACGATTGATTTAAAAATTATAAATATAATTAATCAAACAAATTTTAGATTTAAATAAGTGTGAATTAAAAATCGACTTTCGTTAAGAAACTTTTAAGTAAATTATATTTATAAAATTTTTTTTTTCAAGCGCTGCATCTAACCAGTGTTCCAGAAATAGCCAGATTTAAATTTCAAAACATCTTAAAGCAAACACAATAAATAAAGCAAATATGAAAAATTATATACATATATGTATATTAAATTAACATAGAATATTAAAAAAAATATATATTTTAAAATAGATTTCTGATAGGCTTAAATAGAATACCGAAATTAGTTAAATTAGCAAGGCTGGTCTTAACAGCCCTAAAATATAATGCGTATTTTGGATAACGGCTTATACAGTTTATAAAACAAGCAACGAAATAAACTCTTAGCCCAAATGAATACACAAAATGTTTATACTATTAAGTAATGCTAAATTGCAAATGCTAAAATATTTTCTTGTTTGGTGCGGCATAATATAACGTAATAATAATAATAACACTCATAATATAATACGAGTATAATATTCCGTGCCTGATATTTGCAACTGGATTTATGTAAAACTTCTTTCAATTTACAACAAGCTTAAATCAGCTAAAAACGTCGTATAATATTATTTTGTTGTGTTTTGTTTAGAGCAAGGGAAGCATTCGTGGTGAGGCCATAAGAAGCCCAACACACATTTATGGGCATAATCCGTCTGATATAATAACAGATGAGTTCCAATCAACAGGTGCCCTCAGTGGTGTTGTTGTTGTTGTTGTTGTGCTTGTTATTGTTGTGGTTCAATAACCCGGCCAAGAAGTCGAGGCAACGCTTGCTCCAGGCAGTTGAGCTATAGCCTGCTGCCATGACCCTGCGGAGCCTGCCCTAGCTGGCTGTCTGTCCGCCTGTCTTGGGGTAGCAAAGCGTTGAGGAATAAAAGTAGAATAACTCAATGCGAGCAGGGCAGGAGGGGTGTGATGAGGTGGGGAGAGATGAGAAAGAGCAGTCGGCGCTGTTGCGTAATCAATGTCCTTTGCAGGCAGCGCACGTTTCATGTTCTTTTCTTGCATTTTTTTGTTGTTTTGTTTTGTTTTTGCCCGTGGCCGTCAAGTCGCTTCCCGAACTTCTCATATCTCGCGCAGCTCGGCGTCCCCTTTGCCACTCTCTTCTCTTCTCTCTCCCCCTCGAACACCATGCGTTTAGCTGTGCGTGCAGCAATTTGAGCCGGATCTGTGTGGACTTATGTGCTAGTCCGAGCTGGAGTCCGAGTCGAAGAGCATGTTAAAGTCCTCTGCTAAGACGACAGCGAATGAAAGTCAAAGCAATCGTGATGCTTTAACACTTTCCTCAGGCACCCAACTGGAGTTGGGCTTAATTTGCGTTTTTATTATGGCCTCATCATAAATGCAAAACCCAAATAATTCTTCAGCTCCCTTTCTCTCTCTCTCCCCCTCGCCCTTTGCCATTTTTTGCATGCAAATTCTTGACCTCAGCCAAGCAAGAGAACGAGCAAATTCCAGGCAGCCGCATTTTGAGTAAATTTAATTGAAACCCTTTTGCCGCCATCGCTGTTGTCCCTCCACCTCATGCATATTTATGAGTTTGGGGCAGCGGCAATAGAACAACGCATGCTAGCATCTTAACTAGAGCACTAACTTCTTGCGAGTGGTGTGAATTAAAACTTTGGACAAGCGGGCACACTCACACACAAACACACACAAACATGCAAACTGTCTTATTGTGCAACAGTTGCCCGTTTGGTGAGCTTCGTATGTTGCTCATACGCCGCGTTGTCGCCTCTTCTTTGCGCTTGACTGCGCCTACAAAATGCCAGACTAGCAAACTCAATTTCCATTCAGCGCCATTCTTTGCGATTATGCTAATGCGAAGCACAACAAAAAGCACAAGAAAACGAAAGGGCACAAAATGAAGGAGACGAGAAAAAAATGGCGTTGTGCCGGAGCTGCGGCATCTCCTGTTGCTGCTGCTGCCTTCGCCATCGCCTCCACGTAGCAATTGTCAACGCTCGTCCCAAGGTGAGCTGAGTGTGAGCCTTTCGCCTTTTGCCTTTCGCCTTTCGGCTAGCCTGCTAACGGTGCTGCTTTTTATACCCTAGTAAAGGGTATTATGATTTGATTACGAAATGCACAAGAAGTGGAAACTTTCATTCAAGCAGCGCAAAAGGAAAAGTCACACAAAGTTATTACCCCCTTTTAAATTATTTTATACGAACAGGATATAAAAAACAAATTATTATATAATAATGTGGTTAAAGCTCTTTTTTTAAAGAGAGACAAACGAAGTTAGATCTAAAATACTTAGCTAAAAATCAGCTATTATTTATTTATTATTTCATTGTTTTGTACACATTTGCCAAAAGCACATAAGGTGCCTTATCATCATTTATTTTAGAAACAAACTTTCTGTTACCGCAGATTCTTGTAAATCCGTGAATTAAAACTATTTTTTATTACCCTGGTCGACAAATTTTAAAGTTTAAAGTTTAATACTCAGTTTTGGAAAAACTCAGTTTTGGAAAAAAAATGATAACAGCTGTAATCAGATTGTAATATACATATGTCGAAGAACAGCACAATATGTTTTCGGTATGTTGCTTTGCCCTGGAATCCATTTTATCAAAAGCAACTTTCTAATTTTTTGTAATTTTTCTTATTATATGATTAATTAGATATGACATAGTAACTACATTGCCAAATTTAGCATGAAGATTGTGTAAATATTTAAAATTTTACATAAAAGTCATTAAAAATAAATGGGCTGAAATGTGAACTTAAATTATTTGCTCAAAGGAAGTTCAAAGTGTTTTCTTTAATAACTATTTGACAGCTGCTGATTAAATTTAGCTGCATTAACATGCGCAGTTTCATTCCAAAACAATAATATATATTCCAATCTTACATAAACTATATTTATATAAAACTGTTTGACCTGACTGACAGACGATAATTTCTACTTTTACAAAATTTTTTGGCTATGTAAATATAACAGCTTTAAATGCGAATATTTCTTAGAGTAAACAAGCTTCGATGTGCCGCATTTACAGCTGATTTCTGGTTCCTTCACGAATTGCCAATAAAAGACGCTGGGGCCCCAGTCGATGCTGCTGCTGCCGCTGGTGTTGCTGTTGCTTGTCTTATCGCGCTGACTTCTTGCTTCCGGTCGCACGTCGGACAGGACATTGCGATGACGAAGACGAAGACGATGGAAACGATGGAGACGATGACGGGGACGACGAGAATTCCGACAACGACATCTCTGGCCGCTTGTCTGTCGTGGTATAACAGGCAGGAAGCAACTGCCTGGTCGCTCTGCAACAAATTGTTGCGCTGCGTAAACATTGTGCTCTCTCTCAGCGGGAATACGCTCTCTCTGGTTCTCTGGCTCTCTGGCAGAAATTGCGCATACGCCATATGCGTACGTGTACCACTGTGCAAAGTGTGCTACGTGTGTATGACAGAGTGCCTGTTGAAATTCCAGCTGCTCGGCACGCACAGTTCGTCGACAGTATTCGCCCTGGTTGCACGTTGCACGCGCACTAAACATACCACACAACAACAACAACAACAACAACAATAGCAACGACAGCAATAACAACAACTACAACAATAACAATAAGAGAAGTTATACAGAAGGAACAAAAAAAGTACAGCAGAGCGGTGCGATTATCTCACGTTTCAGCTGCAAGAAAGTTCATGCAACACTTTGAAAACAAAGCGTCGTCTTTTCTTAATTTATGATAAATAGAAATAAGTGAATAAGTGTGTGTGAGTTTGAGTGTGTGTGTGTGTCTGTGTTTCAGAGCAACAGTTATTGGCTGAGTAATTTGACGGTTTTCCGGTAAATTGTTGCTGTTGTCGTCGTCGCTCTGTGTGAGCTGCATAATTAGAGCGCGCCACAGAAATCCTTGCGGAAGGATTTACGCACGGCCAAGCGGCATAAAATGATAAGTAAGTGAAAAATTTGGGACACAGCCTGCTCAAAACGGAGTTAAACCTTCCTCCCTCCACACCTGCTGCCCCCTCCACCCACCGGTGAGAGCAGCTGCCATTGGCATTGTCGATGTGCTTATTATGCTAATAAATGTTGGGTATGCTGCTCATTTACACTCCACGTGCCCCACAAAGCCCTGTTTGCATTTATATGTGTATGTGTGTGCTTAATGTTGTTGTGGTTGCTGTAGCTGTTGCTGCAGCATAGCCCCGTTAAATGCCACTTAATGTGCTTTATATTTACTTTTCAGAGTCGGATTTCCTGTTTTTTTTTTTTACTTTCTCTCCTTTGCTTACTCTGTCAACTGCACAAAGCATCAACATCAACAGCCCCGGCAACCAACCACATGCTTGCCAACAAACAGACAGACATAGAGACAGTCCGACAGACAGACAGAGAGACAGAAAACCGCTCACTTTGTGTACTTGCCACTCAGCAGCAAAGTGCGAAATAGAAAAATTATTTTACCACTGTTACAACAACAGAAAGTTTATAAAAAACAGTAAAGTTTATTTTAACAACCCCAACAAAATCAACTCTGCCAACAACTAGAACTCGCGTGAAATAATATTCATTTATGTGTGGCACGGAAAAAACCAAACTGGCATAAAAGCGTAAAAAATTGCAACTCCACTGTCCATAAAATGCCAGGGCGTACAATATTAACCCTTGAGCATATTGTTGCACTTCAAGTGGAAGCGATCAAAGTGCCCCATAAAAGAGCAGAGAAGCACAAGCAAAACATAACGTAAATATTTAAATGAAATACTAAAGTGCAGTTTTTCAATTTCATCTTTATATTATATTTTTTATAAACGTAAAAACTCTGTAATTGTAAACCTTAAAACTCTTGAGGCAAAGTAAAAATGGTCTATTAAGTTAGTGCAAAGAGGAAATGTGTATAACACCCAGAAAAGGGTCAGCCACAATTCACAATCTATATATATTCTCGATCAGGATAACAAGCTTAGTCCATATAGCCATGTCCATCTTGTAGTTTGGCATGTTTGTAGCTTATGGAATTCTCTATCGACACTGTAAATTGCATTACGACCAGAAACAGCAGAGATATGCCACAGACAATGTGCGGCACTAGCTTTAGGTGTGTGCCTCTGATTGTTTTTGTAAGTACATACACACAAACTTTGGTGTAAAAGGTGGAAGTTGTTTCCAGGCTTATTGAGAATACGCAATGAAAAGTAAAGAGAAGCTTTTGATTATTAAATTATTAAAAAATGTGGACAGGGCAGATCAGTCGGACGTGCCCGACTGCACAATACCCTGCACCTTATCTTCAAAATATAATTTTTTGAAATTGTCACACAAAGCGTAGCAGCAATGCTTATTCTTCTTACTTTTTTTATGTGTGCCAGATTTAACGGCAGCTTTATACCGCTCACATCAAACTCTTGTCATTGCCATATCCACAATCTAATCGCATTGAAATTATAATAAATAAATATGTATTATAATAAGCACACTTGCCACTTAAGAGCCCTTGACACGTCCTAACCACTTGACTTCCCTGCACTATGATAAGCTGCTTTGCAACAACCGTATTTATGGTGCTTGCAGGCGGCACAGAGGCTGTCTCTTATCAGTTCTCTAGAAAGAGAAAAAGAAAGAGCCAACAAAACCCATCCACCAGTCTGCAGCTGCGGTAAGATCGACCGCTCTCTATGCATAAACTACTAGGCAGCGCTTAGCCGCTCTTCTTGCTGGCCCTCCAAGCATACCTTCTGCATTACAAGTAATGCAGCGGGTAGCCGGCTCGCCTACAAAACAAACAACATTCTGTATTGGGTGTGATAAAGCGTAGGGAGAGCTCCCCACAGAAGCTGATTGGTGGATGGTGGTGTGTTTTTTTTTTTGGCGGGAACTGATCAAGAGATCATATCGAGCACTATTAATACTGCTGCTGCAGTGTTTATCACAGTGTAGTGTGTGCAGTCAAGTGGTTGAGACATGTTAAGGGCGCTTAAATATATATATTTATTATAATATATAGTGACAGAAGTTAATGCAGATTACTGGTCGGGACAATTTTGTTGACAATGAAACTAATCCCTAATAAGTAAATACGAAATCGTAGTTGTATAACATCTGCAATGCCGAAGTGATTGATTTTGCAAAAATATTAACCAAAGGAAGCATATCACATCTTATTTGAAGTTCAATTAATTTGAGAATTGAAAAATATAACAGCCTTAAGCTAAAATCAAACCATTTAAGCTCAAACCTGTGCAAATAAATTGAGAAGCACAAGGTTTACATAGAGAACATCACTTAAATCGAACATATCAACAGCATTTACAAATTCTGCTGTGAAATTGAAACATGGCAATGTTTTGGGGCAAACAAATTTGTACACACAAGACTTTGTATCGTTTTTGTGTGTTTTTTTTTGTTTTCTTTTTTGCTAAAGCAGCTTATCCCCAGAGACTACCTATCTATTTGTGTATCTGCACACAGATTGCGTTCTTATCGCTCCCATCCAACCTGCTGCTAATGTATGTAAGTGTTTTTGATGCATACATCAAGGCAAAGACGTGTTTTACAATTATAACTTATTTCCTTTGGAGCATCGGAAGATTTACGAGGCTTAACTGCACGGGCTTCAAGTAAATCAACAGTAACTGCGACTGCTAAAGTCTTACGTATTCCTCCGACCTCCTGCAAATTTTATATTCTCTTTCGCTTTGCACTGTGTGTACGTTGGATTAGCGTGCATTGATTTCCATAAGCGACGTTTTCATAAAGCAAAGCCTCGTAAAAAGTTCGCAAGTTCCGGATGTCGCCTGACGAAAGACCCAAAAAAGTATTGATGCTAAGTTAATGAAACAGTGCTGTCTCGGCCGGTGGCAGTCGGCGTGAAGATGAGCGCGTGACAAATTTTATTTGCAATATCTATACAGGAAAGAGTTGTAACTGATAATATAATATATGTAATAAAAATAATGAATAATGAACAATAATATATTAATAAAATAAAACAAATAAAAGATTGTGAAAATATTTAAACAGTTTTCCTAATCGATATTAACCGAATAATAAACTTAAATTTTGACATAGAAAGTTGTTTTCTAAAGTAGCATATAGCCTCTGCCAAAATATATATTTAAACTGAAAAGTCCCTTGTAAATGGGGCTTTGCTCGCCTTGTGTCACCTTAAAATATGGGGTTTGCAAAAGTTTATACTGGGGCGCGTCCGGCTGATCTGCTCTGTCCTTACTGGTTTTTCATAATTTTGAGTCTAGTTAGAACGAAATTCTAAAAACCCTTTTTGTAAAACTTCGCATGTACCTTTAAATTTCGATAAGATCCAACTAACATTAATTTTTGGTTTAATCTATAACATTTAGAGTTTAAAATATAGATTTATAGGTTTGTTTAATTAAATAGTTCTATATTAAAAGAAATTTTTACTAAATATTTATCGTTTTTTCACGAGTGAATAGAGTAATCGTGTCACGCTGTCATCCCTTACCCGGACTCACACACACACACACACATACACAATTGGGCCTTGCATAAGGTTGGCTGTGTGTATGACAATGTGTTCATTTTATGAGCCCTGCTCCCGTTATTTTGCGCTTTTCGTTTTACCGTTTTTTTTTTGCCTTTTGCGATGCTCTTGCCTATAGGGTACAAGTGGCGTTTGACAGAGATTAAGTACATCAAAACAGATGAGATTTTTGAGCCTAATTGGAAAGGTGAATTTGTTGCTTGAAAAAGGCGAGCTCGAGAGCTAAATTAATATTTGTCAATAGCTTGTTTATTAAATGTACGAAACTCAATTTGTAGTACAATGTTTGAGTTCCAGTTATATACACAGGGTATGTGCATAGTCGAAATGACACGCAGTTGACTCGTTTGGCTTTTATTTGACTGCCGTTTTCGTGTTTGACTTTTTCGCTGTGTACACTTTGGTTTGCATGAAATTTGTAGAGATTTACGCATATACTTATTGCACTGACTGTAAGGCCCAAGAGAAAGAGGGAGCAAAAGAGAGAAAAAGAGAGTGGGAGAGGACGAGGGAGAGAGTCAGTCGAAAAACTCAATTGCGGCTTTTTATGCGTAATTCGCCTCTTTTGTCGCTCGTCCCCTCCGTCCAATACTTTTCCG
Source organism: Hypselothyrea guttata (assembly GCA_035045125.1). Taxonomy (NCBI): domain Eukaryota; kingdom Metazoa; phylum Arthropoda; class Insecta; order Diptera; family Drosophilidae; genus Hypselothyrea; species Hypselothyrea guttata. The sequence continues at coordinate 1,213,286 of JAWNNJ010001579.1, forward strand.
CATTCTCCTACCAGTTCTTATAGCAATTCTCATGCTTATGTTTATCCCTGTCGTTGTCGTTCCATTGCCTCACAATTGCTGTTGTTGCTGCTGTTGTTGTCTTGATATTATTTTTTAATTTATCTTTTATATTCGGGCTTATGCCATATCCCATCCCGCTGCCCCCGCTTTTAGCTGTTCGCCTCGCCTCGCCTCTTTTTGGTTTTTCAACTTGGTCCTGGCTTCAATTTATGAGGCCAGTATCTTTTGATTCTACTTAGACTCGTAGTCCTGCTCGTCGCACTCGCATAATACGGCAATTGCGCCACAAAAATTCTCTTGATTTTTTATTAAAATTAATTTAAATGTTCCGCTGGCCGAAATATACTGTCCGTGTTTGTGTCTCATGGGAGGCAGCGAGGCAGTGCCAACAACAACGACGGCTTATGTTAATGAGTACTTACAAGCGGTAATGGAAAAGCGAAAATGCAGGACCAAGGACCAAGGACCAAGGACATTTCGTACATTTTGGAGCGTGTCTGGTAAATGTTACGTACGATTTCCGTACCAATTGCCGTGTGGGCGAGGCAGCTGGGCAAGAGTTAAAAGGGCGTGTATATGCATGCGCCGGAAGTCGAAAGCGTTGCTTGTCTGTTTAATTAACAATTTAAACCTGAATTTTATCAATAATTTATTTAGTTCGGGGCACAGATAACCCAGACAGAACGTAAACAAGCGCCCAGTTAGGATTTTCAGTAATGAAATCAAACGGTGTTGAAAGCTCTCTACTCGTCTCAAGTGTACCAAAGATAACTAACTGGAGTGTTTCTCTTATCCTGTTCTTTGCAATAGGACAAGGGGGTATATTAAGTTAGCGCAAAAGAGATAAGTGTGTAAGACTTAAAATGAGGCTTAGTTGGCCTAACAAAGTACATATCGCCCATTTACAAGTCAAAACACTCGATTTTTGAGTTAATGATGCAGCAATGTTCGTTGGTTAATTATCTAAGTTGTGTAAAAATTACATTATCCCATCTTCAATACAAAGAGCGTGAGAAGAGAATATGTCGTTCCGCTTTCATTAAGGATAAAGGACACTTGAGAACTTTAAATGCGTTTATCTCGAAACGCACTTTTTTAGGTATAACACTATTCTAGTAAATGAGCGATATGTTCTGGATCAGCACGAGGAGCTTAGTAGATATAGTCATGTCCATATGCCTGTATATCCGACCGTCCGTATGAACTCCTAGATCTCGTAAACGACAAGAGTTAGAAATACAGACTTTGGTATTTAGTTTCTCCTAAGCAAAAGGCAGATCAATTTTGTTTAAATTTTTTGAAACATCCCTTCATTTCCCATAAAAGAGCACAGCAGCCACAATTTCAAAGCTACAGACTTGTGACTTTGTATGTGCGTAGCCTTTTGATTGTTTATCAACGCTGTGAATAACATCACGCTAAGAAACAGCTAAGATATACAACAGACAATTTACTCGTCTGTTTAGATGTATTCGATTTGAGCATTTTACTAGTTCTGTGACTATGAAAACACGAGGTATAGGCTCTCCTACTGTCGGCTACGTCCGACTGTAGCCTCCTGTCCTTACTTGTCGTTGCTATGCTAACTCTTTTGTTGCTGTGCTGTGCTGGCAAATGGAATTGGCAGTCTGGTTTACAACTACTGCCACACTCGCTGCGTAATATGACAGCGACAAGGATATTCTTTTTATCAGCATGCATATCATCAATGGCAGTCTACTTTCTGTTCTGTAGCTTCGCTCCTTTGTCCTTTCGCGCCATGGCAATATTTAAGCAGACACAATGCCACACCTCCTTCCATATATACATATATATTGGACCCGTGTTGTTGCTGGCTTTTTGCGTGTTGCTTCCTCGCCTGGGGTTGCCTTTGTATCGTTGCTGGGTGTCGCTTCTTGATGCCACTTTGTCATGTGTTCGACAACGAAAATTGAAAATAAAAAATGCTTTCGCACCATATTCGCACACTTTTTATTATCACTTGTATAAAATTGCAAAGTTTACGTGGCGACTGCTATTCTCACATACAAATAGTAGGGTTACCGAGACTCGCTCAAGACTCAAGAAAGTTCCACAGTGCGTATGATTAATATGTGTAGACCTCACAAAACTGCAATTTGTGCGCATATTTAGTATAATAAATTTGTGCTCTAAATTGCATATGCATAAAACTACAGAGTTTAATAAAAACCTTTTAAACTATCGCATTCAGGCCATGGAATGTGTGAATGTGTGTGCTGCCATTGTACAGGGTTTATCTTATCCGCCCACAATTTTCAATCAATAAATAATGCCACAGCTCCATATTTTATTCTCTATAGATAAAAGGCAAGCCGGCAAAGCCACCTCAAATATATTTTTTAACACAGTATTTCTACAATTTAAAAAAAAAACGCAGATAAATTGTGTGTTTGTCTTTGTGTGTGTGTGCGTGTGTATGCTTGTGTGTGTGAGCATGCGTATCCATGTTGACATTTCAAACGGAAGTGAAACTTCAAGTGCATTTACACGAAACACTATCGCACACAAGAGCAATACACTCCAAAGAGCAACTGATGGCAGATGATAGTTTCGTTTTTAGACCCTTTACTTTAAAAAAGTAAAAAGGGTCTATTAGTTTAGTGCAAAGAGGAAATGTGTGTAACACCCAGAAGGAGGCGTGGCAGACCCCACAAAGTATATATATTCTTGATCAGGACGACAAGCCGAGTCGATATAGCCATGTCCGTCTGTCCGTCTGTCTGTCTGTCCGTCTGTCTGTCTGTCTGTCTGTCTGTCTGTCTGTCTGTCTGTCTGTATGAACACCTAGATCTCAGCAACTATAAGAGCTAGAGACACCATATTCGGGATTCAGGTTCCCCTATTCAGTAAGCAGCTCGAGTTTATTTTAGATTTTGGATACCTCCCTCCCTTCCCCCGCAAACCGCAAAAAGCTGCTGTAGCCGCAGTTTTAAAGCTATTGATTTGTAATTTGGTATTTAACTAGTTTATGACATTATCTATCGACGCTGTGAATTTTGTTTTGATTGGATAAGAAACAGCGAACATATGCCACAGACAATATGCCGCACTAGGCAGAGGGGGGGTGGTGTGCCTTGCATACGCTGGTAGCTTAGTGTGTGTGCGTCTGATTGTGTTTGTATGTACATATACTCAAAGTAAAGGGTCTCCTACGGTCGGTTACGTCCGACTGTAGCCTTCGTCCCACTAATCTGCCCCGTCCCTATATTTTTTTGTTTCTATTATTATTTTAAATAAATATATTTCTCTGTAATTTGGTTCTCCCTATTGTAGTCAGTTTGTATACCCTTTACCCATTGAAAAATGGGAAAAACAGGGTTATTAACATTGTCAAAATGTATATAACAAGCAGAAGGCAGCTTGGCACACCCGATAAACTATATATATTCTTGATCAGGGAGACGAGCTAAGTCGATTTAGCCCTGTATGTTAGTAGCCCTGTAGTTAGGTTTATACTATTTCCATATCAAATTTATGTAAAACGTTGAATGCCACTTCCCCTTTACGTACTAATCGATACCGAAATTGAATAACAAGCGTGATATAGTTGTTGGTTGTTATTCAAAATGTATATCTACATATTTATTTCTATATTTATCTATACTGAAAAGCACATTGAAATCGGTTAATAAACAGTTAATAAAGAAATAATATTGCTGATTCTCGCGGCCAATAAAGCATGGTACAGACAAAAGAGTAAGAAGTATGCAACGCTGCTGCGTTTTGTTTAATTTTCAATTATATTTAAAATATGTGCTGCAGGGTATTTTATAGTCTACTATCTACTCGGTCTTTACTGGTTGCTTTTGCTCTAGCTGTATGCAAAGTCTATTATTGTTATAATAGATTTGGTGTTTTCCTTATGTTTGCCAACCTCAATGGAAATTGCATATTACACATGCATCAGCTAATCTCCTGCCAAATGACGCTTTTGTGACCCCTGCACTCTCTACTGGACAGTACAGTCTCCTATCCTGCCCTTCTCCTTGATACTTTTAAGCATTTTCTCCACTATTGTTTCTCGCTTTGTGTTCTTGAAGCATAGGAAATGCAGAGTATACTGTAAAGACAAAAAACGCTGAACGCAAATTTCCTTAGCATAGTTTTCAGGGTCTCATCGCTTTCGCTTGTTGTCCCTTTAGACGCAATTTTTCTGTTTTTTTTTTTTTTACATTTTCGCATTGCAATTTCTCTCTACAGTTTATGCACTCTTCTCTAGTCTTCTGCTCCATTTGCCAGCTGTGATTTATGCTCGGCAAACGAAAACTACTACTCTAATTGGGATTCTCTATCTACCAGCTTTGCCCACCCATTACTTGTTATTCCTCTATTTGGTTCTGTGTCTGTGTGCCTGGGTGTATGGTTGCAGTTGTAGGTGTGTCTACTGTCTGTGACTATGTTAAGAGCTAATTTAACGCTCTGCTAACGAAATCAAATTTTAAATTGTGTTCAAGCACTTGAAATACAGTCAGGACAATACAAAAAGAATAAATTTGTAAAGTGAGTGCAGCAACAATTTTAAATGTTATTGGCAGTTTGAAATTTTAATAAACTACAATTTATTTTAATTAAATATATACATAATATCCATTTTATTTCTTACACATTTCAGGTAAATACTAAAATATTAGTAAAATACCCTACTTGTAACACAGCTCTTCTGCCTTATCAAGATTATAAATACTTTACACACTTTTATTTACTCATTTGATATGTACAGGGTATAACAATATATACAAATAGATTTTAATTAAAACTAAAATTCTGGTTTTAAAATTTAAAATTTTTGTCTTTCATTCATTTTATGTTTTGGTGTCCACCATAATGTGTTAAGACTGTCTACATTTCAATGAAAGAGAAAACCAAAAATCGAAAACCAAAAAACCGAAAACCGAAAACTGAAAACTGGAATAATGCAATAACAACTTTGCTGGCGGGCAGATTGCAGAATCGTTAGTATACATACGATATATAGTACACACCCACACACTCTCATGCATATGCTCTGTAGCTTTGTAGCTGCAAGCAGAAGCAATTAAAATTGCAATCCACAGTCTGTCGGAGAGATATAACCACCGATAGACCTCAATTTGGATTCTCCAAAAAAACTCTTAGTTCCTGCTCGCTTGTTAATACTATGCCATAGCATATATCCAATATTTAAGCTAGCTCCCTCGATTTCGCTCCCAGCTATGACCGATGCCAGTGCAGCGTTGCACAGTGGTTGATTTTGTATGGCGTAGAAGACCAAAATTACTTCTAGTGGTGAAATCTCCCATTGCTAGACGTCGAGCCCGAACTCTCACCTTTGGCGATATCCTTATAAAATGTATAACGAATATTTTGAAAAATATTCGAAATATGTAACACAAAAATTTACCACTATATTCTTTAGCTCCCAAAGAAGTATTATCTTTCTCATGCTAAGAAGAAAGGGATAGAGGAGAAAAGAAATTAAAGTTATTCTTATTCTTCTTTCAAGAAATATTATCGACAATTTTTGCAGCGACTTTTTGAAGACTGTTTTTTTTTTTTTTTTAATTTTACCTTATGAAAGCGTCCACTGTGCGGTGTCCATGTCAAAGTGCTCTCAATGGCGCACATGTAATTATTAGAAGTGCCAGATTGTGGGTCTGTGCGTGTGTGCGTGTGGCCAACTGTTGACCGGCACTATCAGTGCTGCTGCCAGACTCGTTCCCACACCGCCCCGCACTCCGCTCCCCGGCGTAAATCGCAAGTTTAAAAAAAATGGAAACAACAACTGAACAGCTGAAGAGCTGAAGAGCCAAAGAGCTGAAGTGCCAAGTGCAGCGCTCAGTAAAAAGTCACGTAGCAACTGTTGAAAACACATCGTAAAAGTTGACTCGCTGAAAAGGCACATAAAGTACATAACATAACATAACATAACACAACACAACACATACATATACACATACATACACTTATGCGTGTGTTGGGGCCAAAAAAAGGGTTGCCGCCATTTGCGTAAAGCTCATAAAAAACTCTGTGCGTATGACGTGCAAATTTTCAAAGCAGCTCAGCACAAAACCCTGCTAGACCAAACGCCAGAGGGGAAGAGGAAAAGCGGGGCATAACGCTTAATGTGCGATGCAAAGGGTCCAGCGAAACTGCTGTGCTGTGGTAATGAAGTTAATGCACACACCGAGAGAGACACACACAGCTCACAGAGGGGAGAACGAGAGAAAGAGATGGAGAGAGAGATGGAGTGAGGCAAAGAGAGCGCATAGCGACAGACAGGCTGCCATGGATGGCCGTCCAATTGCACGGCGAAGGGCGATAAAAGTTTGTTGATTGCCGCCTCGTTACGTGTAGCGAGTGCTGAATCCATTTTACAGAATAATTAACTTTACAACATACACACACATACAGATGCACACTTACAAATATACACACGCATACACACAAACACACCTCCGAATGCTTGTGAATAATTCACAGTTGTGCAATGGCCGTTTGTTCTTAAATCAGGCATGAAATGGGCTTGTAGTCCGGCAAAATAGGTGTACTTAAAGGGCGTAAGCAGCAGATCTTGTTGGGCATACGAGAGAGAGAGAAAAAGAGAGAGAGGGAGAAAAAAAAGAAAGAGAAAGAGAGAGAGAGAGAGAGAGGGTGAGAGAGAGACAGAGACACCAGTGGGTGACAGTGATAAGGAAATACTCTAACTTTGCTTCACAAATTTAGGTTTAGTTTGCCATACTATTAACTATGTTACACATATAGAAGGTATTTATTTGTTATTGATGCAATTGTTAATGCTACAAGCACAACTACAAGTACAAGGACCTATTAAATTACAGTATTTGCCAAGTAAAGTTAAAAAAAAATATTAATTCAAATAATAATTAGCAATTAAATATTTGAAAATTTAGATTGGTAACTATTTCCATTTGGTTTAATTATATTAATAGCAATTGTTTCTATGTATGCGCTCGTAATACATTTGACATTATTTTATTTAGATAGTTTATTTCTTAAGGATTAAAATGTTTGTCCGTTTTGAATTGGTTAAATTTATCTTGCCATATAAATAGCCATGGTTACCAGTACGAACGAGAACCATCCAAGAATTAAGTTTTGGTGTTGCATTCACTTAATGTTAAAAGCATTTAGTAAATAATAAATTCAACTTATATGCATATATATGTTCCATTTTAAATAATAGAAATTATATTTCATACTATTTAACTATACTTCTAAATCATACTAGTTAACCACAACTACTTTATTGCGTAACATAACTGAACTTATTATACATTCACCACAATTTAGTATATACTAGTATAATAGGTGTACCCTACTAAATAAAGAGTATGCAATTAGTTTCTTCAGTAAGTAGTAACTGCATAGCTGTCGAGTGCAGGCCAATGGCAAAAGCAGGACAAATTCCTGCATTCAACGCATTCAGCAAATTCAATTAACCTGTTTGCAGGACAAAATGGCTGCAGGGGAGACCATTTTGGTCGCTGTGTGTTGGTGTGTGTGAGCAGCTAAGTAAGCTGTGAATTTGCCTAGGCAAGCAGTTAATCTGCAGCAACAACTGTGGTAACCACAGCAGCAGCAGCAGCAGCAGTGGCAATAACAACAACAACAACAAGTGGCAGCTGCAAACAAAAAGCTTAATATACTCTACATGCCATGGAATTTTAATAAACGTAAATTACTCACAGTTGAAAGCATCTGTCTCTCTCTCTCTCTCTTCCTCTCTCCCTTTCTCTTTGTCTTTTTCACTCTGTTTTGCTCTTTCACTCTGTGTTAATACTATAAAAGTGAATTTTTATTTTAAAATACACTTAATATAATAGCAGTTTTAACAAAATGAGCTGTCATCCGCATGAGGCCAGCGCTTTGCACAGCATTTCATAATTTTCGTTTCGGCCAGAGCCAAATGTTGTTTGGGGCTCACAGGTGTTTAGTATAAATATTTTGTTTAATTTCATTAAATTTTAATTAAAGCCACAGCATTTAGTGCGTACTTCATGTTTACCAATTGCTCTGCCTTGCCTGCCCTTTTCCCTCAGTCTCCACGGCTCTGTTTGGCTTGCTTGTACACGTGGCTTAAATCAACAAACAGCATATAATACGAATATATGTACACTCACACACACTGACACACAATACACACACTCACGCACAACACACACGCTGCAGTTGCCATAGGCGAAAGGATACGCAGCTTCGCTTATTTAAGCCAAGGGCAGCATCTCCATTTGCTACCTGGCCTTAAACGTGTGCAAGCGTTTATCAATACAAACACAGCGCTACTTCCAACACTCACACACACACACACGTTCACTTACATGTGTATCACACACACACACACACACACACGAGCAGCTTTCATTCAATCAAGCTGGCTCTGGTCGCGGCTCGTGTGCTCGTATTTTCAACTGCTCGTGACAATAAAAAAACGCTTCTGGCTAAATGTGCACAAGCTCGAAAAAAATATCCTCAGAAAAAAAATAAGTAAAATGGGCTACAGTCGGACACAACCAACAGTGAAGTAACTTCAACGTAAAGGTTAGGTTAGGTTAATCAGAACTGATTTATTAAACTCTATTTTCTTTTATAACATTGCTATTTATGCTTCGATTGCGCAGTAAATTTTAGCTGCTGTGCAGCGTCAGAATATATCTTCGATATTTCATTTAGCCTGATATGAGGTATAAATAAACTTAACCTTATCATATGGTGTCACTAGCTCATACAGAAAGAATCATCTGCCAAATAGGTAAACTTAGTATACTATACTTTTGTACTTTTTAAAGTACAGAGCTCAAAATGATAAGGAAAACCATGTTCTTGAAGCGCTGTAATACTGCGGTTTTTATACCAATAAATGGGCAAAAATAGGGTTATTAAGTTAGTGCAAGGATAAAATAAAATAAATAAAGATATGAAATAGTATATAGATCAAGTTTATTAAAAATACAATACATAAATTTATATTATATTATATTATATTAAAATGTATGTATTATATTTTTCCTGAAAAGTTCATTGAAATTGGTTAAAAAACACATAAAATTTGAGAGAAACAAAATTTGCATATCTCGTTTTTTGGCAGCGTGGCCATTAAGAAATGGGACAAACAAAAAGTAAGAAGAAGCCTTGCTCCTGCATTTTTATATTGTATTTACAGTTTAGGGTTCAAGATGCGTCCGACTGGTCCACTCTGTCCGTACTGGTTTTTTGTATGGCGTCTTTACTACATTTTCCCGTTAGCCTGCATCACTCAAGCCACATGTTGCTCTCACTGGGGCCTGCATTCTGCCTCTCTCCTTCTCTCGCTCTGTCACTCTCTTGCTGTCTCAGTCTCCATTCTTCTTGCGCCATGTGGCAATCGATTTTCGGCAAACGACAGCGGCATTAACTCCAAAGCGTCTGGGACACATGCCGCGCGATTGCCCTGTAGCCATTTCAATGCTTCCGTTTGGTTGCGTCGTTCACTCAACTTGCAACTAATGGAGGGAGGAGCAAAAAGACCCAAATGACAGCGGATTATTGGCTGCGTATTTCGGTCAAGTTTATCAAATGCATTCCTCTGCACAAATTCTGCACATTTTCGAAGCGTGGAATTTATGTAGTTAACGAACAGCCACTCAAAGAGCAATCTGGAAATTCTGTACAAATAAATTTAAAATTTTAAATGAGGTTTCGAATATTATGGTATTTTTATAATATTACACAGACCTGTTCAATCTCATCTTCATTCTATTAAAAAAAATTAAAAATATCGTATCAATAATAGTTTATGTTTTGAAAAATGTTAAAATTATTTGCAATATTTTTAATATATTTTCAATTCCCACAAAAAATTCCCATCTATCGATTACTTTTAACATTGAAAATAAATATAAAACGTATATAAGCCGATAAATATCAATTTAATTATATTCTTTAAAATTTAAAATGGTTTTAACTCTTTATTAAATGCTGAATATAATAAATTTATGGTGCTCTAAAACTGCTTCAAATTTTCTTTCTTCGTATGCGACCTAATAATACTGAATTTTCGCAATAGTTGTTATTCTCCAACTGCATTTGCAGCGCACATAAATTTAATTTTCTTATCAACAATTCGCCGTGCGAATGGCGCCTGCCTCTGCGTATAAGAATAAGTATTTATTTAACGACAATTTTGAAGTGCTTGTAAATTTAAACAGGTATGCGTGCTGTCAGGAAGAGGAAGCAAAAACTAAGCCACGGCAGTTCCGGCAGCACCTTGTGCAATAAATCAAATAGGTCTTAAACCACACTCCACTAAACCAGAGTCTCCCTTACACCCAACTATTACACCTAAACGGGAATCCAGATCCATGGCATGTTATAGTTTACGATCTGGGCATGTGTGAGCTGCCATAAAACACAAATAGCGACCACAAATATTTTCTAAGCGAGTTGTAGTATGTCTGCTCCATACCGCTCTATTAAATTATTTCGCTCTTGTTCTGGTTCTTTCGCTCTGTTGTGAATGTTGGCGATGGCAGCGCGTAAAACTTGTTGAATTATTCGCCTTGGAGCGGCGCTAAAAATTTTGGGCGCTGCTGGCAAAAAATATACTGAAAACGGAATTTTTATTATTATTGCAAATTAAAAAACTTTACATTGGCTTAACTATGATGACGATGACGATGACGATGGCAATGGCGATAAGCGACAACTATGTAAAAGCCAAGTTTGTGGATGCTGAGCATGCGATTGGCATGAGAGAGGGATTGGGAAACGGAAAATGGGAAATGAGAAATGGGGAATGGGGTCATGGAATGTGGCAGGCGCTCGAATATTATAACAAAAGTATTTTCAACAGTTTTTCCCGCAAGCGCTGTAAATACCAAAGCCAAAAGTATAGACTCAGTTTACCTGCCACCTGCCTACCACTTGCCACTTGCCACTTGCCACCTGCCACTATTAAATTCCATTTTCGACTGTCCCCGATTATGAGCATTTCTATTAACATGTTGAGCTCTACGAATATTTAATGCATAACAAAAATCATATTTGACATCGAGCCTATAGCATGTCCTCAACTTGGCAGAGCTTAGCATTTAAATGTGACAACTTTTTTCTGCTGGCTCATTAAAAAACAAAGCAATGAAAAGAACTGGCTGACATACTCTGGGCGTCAGCTTTGTATGGCCAAAAGCGTATGGCACATGCCACATGAAATGCCATAAATGTGACTGTGAAAGAGAACGGAAAGCAAAAACGCCAAATGGCAAAATGAAATAGGAAATGGCGGAAGACACGTCGTGCGACAAAAGGAAACTCACATTTTCCACTTGCTCAGCATTTAACCAGTAATAGCAGCAACAGCAACTAAACAACAATGTGGAGGAAAAGCAAGAAAAGCCATGGCAAAGCACTTTTCATTTTGGCTTCCTTTCATTTGACCTTATTGATGGAGTGTGTGTATCGAGGAATTGATTAAAAACCTCGTTGCAACTAGAGCCGAGCATTAAGTGGAAACGTTGCACACAATACACGAGTGTCACACACAAACACACTCACACAAACACACTCACACAAACACAGTGGTACAGCTAGTGTACCGCTTTGATCTATGGGTTAACAACAGGAGTACAGCATACAATACAGGCAAAAAACCATTAGGCTCACAAGTTGATGCTTTAATCCTGCACCAAAGGCTGCTTGATCTGCGCCAAAGGATTCATTGAATTAGACATGTTTTGCTGTTACCCTGTACGCGAATGCTAAGGGGTATACTGTTTTTTATTTAAAAGATTGTGAAATTTAAGTTTTTCTAGTCGTCTTTATATTTCTTATAATCAGTTTCACATTTGGAAATTTTTTTTATTTCATTCTTTAAGCTGAAATTTTCGTTTTAATATAATTGTTTAACTAATTTACCTTTCTCAACTAACTGAATTCATTTCATCCAACCTTTTGGACAACAACACTCGACTGGCGCATGCCGGATGCTTTATTTGTTGCTTCATTTGTCCTTTTTAGCTTTTGTGCGGTGCCGACTTGGTGTCTCCTACCAAACGGGTGTCATATTATGGTAATTCGAATCCCAAATGATTAGAGGCAACATGTGGAAGACTGAGTTTCTTCTTCCCTCTGTCTGTTCCTTTTGCTCGGCTTGTATTGGTATTAGTATTAGAGCATTCGACCTTGTTACGCTCTAGATGTGCGTAGGGTGGCCAGTTTTTAGCTGTGAGTATGTCAGAGGTGGATAAGTATGTATATCTGAGTATATATGCAGTGGGTACTACAAATACTGGAAAGGCATTGACTGAGCAAATGAGCAAATCCGCTTGTTGCATCGCAAGAGGCAAATGAAAATGACAGCAAGCCACAATATTTGTGCCATACACACACACACACACACATACAGTTACATGTTCGCCATTGCTTTCTAGGATGCTCAGCGAGCCATGGCCAAGCTGACAGGAAAGCATTTGCCTTAGTAAAAGGCATTCCATGACATTTAAATTAAATTATATTTACCCGCTCACCTTGACAAGACTGACAAGCTTTGAGGTTTCACCAGCTCGCTCTGCCGTAGCTGCTGTTGCTTTTTCTGCTTCTACCTTCATTTTCTTTGTCTGAAATCTCATTTATTATTTATCGGGTCTTGTCGCCTGTGGCTATGCAACATAATTTAATAGCTGGAAAAACTAGTTTAGTTGCTGCACTCGCTGGCAATGAGCTGAACTGATTTGATTCTCGCACACGCCAGGTTCTGATTGAGATATAAATATACACAGAGAAAATAAGTTAATTTAAAATTCTAATGCGTTGCACACTTATTCAATTATTCAAGAAATCAGAATCTTTCTAACAGAATAATAATGCAATCTTTCTGAATAGGTGTATAAAAGTTTCAAATGAATAAAAATAAATAAATGATTAACAAAAACATTTAAAACAAAAACACTATTTTTTTTTATAATAATAATAAACCAGTTTATTACCAACTTCAAGTTGACAAGTTATAACTTAAAATATACAAATTTTAATTGGTAAAAACACTAATTAGTTAATTTGTTAATTAGTTTAATTTGAAAGTTCTCTTAAACGTAAATTCCTAATTTTTGCAGTAATTCTAAACTCATTCGTTTTCGTTTCTATTGACATATCACTTTCAAAATGAATAGTTGAAGAACGGAATTCTTGATTCATTTCCCCCTATGTACTATTTGCCGTACCTGTTGAGCAACGGCAAATAAATAAAGACCTGACTCTCTGAACAAATATTATTATTATTGATTTCCATTTCCACTCGGTTGGCTGAGCTGTTATTGCTGCAGTGTATTTGACTTTGCACTTCCCAGCATCCGCAAGTGTTTCCTTATGCACTTTAGACTGTCCGGCTCAGATAAGATGTGCACTGAGCTAGCTACAATGGGAAAGAGAGAGCCGCTCAAGTGGAATTTTATTTGTATTGCACTCAAGCCTTTGCGATTGTCTGCCTCTAAGCAAAAATCTCTGATTAAATTATATTCACTTGTGGCAACATTTCAGCTTGATTGATCGTTAAGTTTTTATAGATCAAACTTATATTTCACTTGAAATTTACGAACTTTCCTTAAGTGTCTGCCCCAATGCATATTAAGCTATATAACGCATACATTAAACATAAATTGTAGTATGTACTGGAATACACATATATGTATCTCTATATATAGCAAGCACTGTGCGTGGTCAGTTTGCGGTATTCGCAGTTTACAGCAAATCAATGATCCGCCCAGTGGGACGTGGAAATTTTATTAGCGCAAAATGATTTCATGTGCCAAATATTTGGTAAAATTGCCTCTGACCACCGCAGCAGACTGTCCCAAATGGTTCAGTTCAGATTGGTTAATGGCCACGCGGCCTGCCTTTTACGATGGCTGCCTGCCCTCCCGGCTTGCCATTAACGGGGCGTATGCGCAATGTAAGTTGTCATGCCGGCCACGCGTCGTGTTGGCTTTAAGTGCACTTTGTCTTCAATCTGACGCCATTGCGTGCAGTTAATGTGCCCATCGATACGATAACAATAACGATTACGATAACCGTTACCAGTAAGATTACGTAAATGATTAAGTCGATCATGACGATGACGATGATGATGATGAAGATGATTATAATGTGGATTTTCACTTTCTATCTGTTGGTTTCCTTGCAGGCATTTGGTACAACAGTGACCGAGACCACCGCGATTGGGTACGCGTTGCCGGACGATAGTACCCATTGTACCCTGTCAAAGGGTTAAGGCCATCATCACTGCGGAAATCGTCCTTCTCCAGCAGCAGCAGCATCAATAACGCTTGTCCCCCGCCGCCGCCGACGCCGACGCCGCATCAACATCAATTGACCGGCAGCAGTCAGCTTCAAAAATACACAAATCATCATTTGCAACATCATCAGCACCACCAACACCAGCACCACCCTCACCATCAGCAGCATCATCCAAAGCATCATCATCACAGGCACAGCAGCATCGATACTGGCAGCAGCAATTTGGCAACGAAGCCTGTCATCAATTTGCTAGAGAACCAACTGCAGCAGGCCAAATACAACTACTTTGAGTTCCCACCCACCACGCGCAGCACTGGACAACTGTTGGCGAACCGCTGCCACGGCACCACCACCAGCACCACCAACAGCATCCACACCATCCACAGCATCAACTGCAACTCCAGCTCCACACCCTCGCTGAATTCGAACTGCAACAAGAACAGCACACAGCCGATTGCTGTAAATTGTAGCTATAGCTCTGCGGTTGCCAAAGCAGCTGCCTCTACAGCCTGTGCATTACTTGCCACGTGCCACGTGGCCAGCAACAGCCCCACCCACCCCCACACCCAAGCCCCAACTCACACCACATTAGCCACAGTCACAACTTCCAACCAGGAAAAGCAACAGGAGCTAACCGCAAACACAGACAGAGACAGAGACAGGGACAGAGACAGAGACAAGGCCAGAGACAGCATGGGTCGACGGGAAATAAAACGTTCCAATACCAGCGGCTCCACCTCCAGATCCTACGACAGCGGCAGTGGTAAGTCAGACCCGAAAGAGAACACAATACACTCGGCAAAAAGGAAATAGTCGAAATAGCTATGATCGTAGTCAAATTTGTATTATGCGAACACGACTTTTATTGCATTGCGATATATTTAAATTGAATAATAGCAAGTTAAATCTTGTTATTGAAAATTTGTGAAAGTAGAGGAAATTGTTGACCGATGATGATTTTAGAATTTTAAAATTAAATATCTCTAACCCAGTTTTAGAATTGTGGTTTCGGTGTTTTTTTGTGATTATCGGGAAACGGAATCTAAAACAAACTTGATCTGCTTACTGCACAAGAAAACTTAAGAAGCAAAAATGATGTTTCCAGTCCTCTTAGCTTGTGAGTTCTAGGGGTTTATACGGACAGACGGACATGGCAATATCGACTTAGCTCGTCGTCTTGATCAAGAATATACATACATATATATACATATATGCTTTGTGGGGTGTACCATGTGTCCTTCTGTAACACCCGTTTGGTTTTTTGTTTTTTAAGAACCCGGGTCTAAAAATGAGTAAAAATTTTAAGGTTTACAAAATGTGCTTTAAGAATAATTAAATATAACTAATAACTAAAAGCCTAATTGAACTGCGAAATATTGAAATCAACAATGCTTGTTTTCTGAGTGTATTAAATACCCATAAATAGGCAACACTTTCGTATTTTGCTCACCTTTAAAAGCAGCACCTTGCACAAAGATCCGACGCCTCAAACACCCAAATCAATTAAGCCCCAGCACAATGATAGCTTCTGTTAGAGGCGTGGCATTATTATAACCACACAACCTAATCGCCTTATGCCGTACTTAAGTGTGGGTCGATAAATACTTTGTGACGCTGCTGACATTAGGCCTGGCAAATTAACTCAGCCGAGATTTGTTGTCAGCTTGTCGCCAAATGTCTTGAAACTTCTGCGGTGAGAGATGAGAGATATTCTCATGAACGAGGATTAGAAAAAAATGTGAGAAACCATTGCAGGAAGTGAGGAAATGATAGCACTAATATGCTATACATTAGACAAAACTCCAGAGAATAGAATATTAAATGAAGATGGAGTGTATAAGGTTAAATAAGCTTGGGCCGTTGGGTTTTAGCAATGGCTTATGCTGAAGCAGGTATATGGATATTCAAACTTCAATTATATTTGTATTTAAAATATTTTCTTTGCATTTTATAACCTGAGGGGCAAAATTTATATTTTTATTTGTACTGCCTGCATTTAATCGGGCAAATATTTCTTACTTACCTTAAATATTTACCTTTAAATATCAGCAAGTTTTTATTGATTTATTTTAGTTTTATTAAAGCCAGTTCCTGGTTTCATGCACATCACTGAAATTAGATAAAAGCTGATGTAGCTGCTGATACCAATAACTTTGCACATCAAAGAGTTGACAATGTTATTTCCCCTCTTAAGTTTATTAGAGACAAGTGAAACACAGCATGTTTTTAGTTAAGTTACCGGTACAGTTAACTTTATTAAACTGGCTCAAAAGATTGCACAATAAATTAAAACAAAATCTATTATGCTACAATAAGTTGATAAACATAGATTTAGACTGGCCGTGTGTGTCGACTAGATGGCTCTTGACGCTTCAGTATTAAGAATAGATAGAGTATATAAGCAGTGGCTATTATCAAAAATATTGAAAGCTCAATTGTCTTAGTTAGGGCAAGGCTCATGAGTAAGACGTAATTATACATGAATGGAGCAACAGACACAGAGACTTAAAAGCATTTTTGAACATAGCATTAACCAGCGCGGCTGTCAATCATTAGGAGCACGCTGAAAGTATCTCCGACAGGCTGTGCTCACAGCTCTGACGATGGAAGCAATCATACAACGAGCCCAGATTAGCAAATTCGCAGCAGAGTTGGGATGCCCGATGGCAGGCGCTGCCCGACTGATAGCCAGCCTCCTCAGGATACACCAAGGTATCTGTAAAGAGATACTTATATTTAGATTGACTGTAGCAAGAATTATGTATGTGTGCCCACCTTGGCGATAGACGGGCCGAGTTGTAGGTTTGGCACTGGACCAAGAGGGTGATGGGGCTGATTCAGCAGGTGGTCCAAAGACTCCGCTCTGATCATCATCGTCTACAATTAAAGCATGTTAACTTTTATGGCATGGGTGTGCATACATGCATGTTAGTATGAATGGAAGTGTGTGTATTTTACAATTAATAAAATAATGCATTTAGTTTGCACTCCAGTGCACATGTCTACATCAGGCAGTACAGCAATTAATACCATTCGACAATACAATTTGACAATTAACAATACATTAAACTTATTGGATTTGCGAATTGCAGCTGCAACTGTCAATGAGCAGAATAATAATAATTAAACACGACATAATTGCAGCTGTCTAATTAAAGATAAGTGCTTTTGCTTGTATGGCAAATACTCGAAATGTTTGGGCAATTAAATTTTATCATATGTAAACTTGGAATTGAAGTGGGAAATGAATAGTACCAGTTACTTTTGCCAGTGTAGCCTTTTGGTTAATTAGTTAAGTTAAAAAATATAAACGAATTTAAACAAATTCAAATTCAAACCACACACTACTTTAAACAGTCAGTCGGGTGTGCCCGACTGTATGGGCGAAAGCGTTTTGTTATTTTTAAATACAAAGAATATATATACTATTCATGCTTTAATTGAACTTAATTTAAAAAGAAAAACAAGGAACAATTGATGGAAATGTTTATCAAATGCAAATTATTCCATTAAATTTTGCAATTACACAAATTGTATCAAAAAATTCAAGTATTGAAAATATATTATTATGAATTAATCAAATTTTTTGAGCTGCAAAGATTTGTGCGTTTTGTGGAAATTAAATAACTTAATAAAATTGTTTTAATGATAGCGCAACAAGTTGAAGTGCAAGTTTAGTTAGGCATGATAATAAAAACAGACGTGTGTTCCCTTAACCTTGAAATTAAATAAACAAGATAATAGATTACATAAGCTAGTTTATTGGTTTATTAGTTAGTTTATTAGCATTTATACCTATGATTGCCATGCATAACATACTACAATGATCATCGATAGACAATGCTGTGGAGCTCTAATAAAAACACATACTTTATTTAGTTTGCGTTAAGTCCTATGCTTAGAATAAATTAAATTCATTTCCTGTATGGTTCGCACACAATTAACAAATACAGATACAAGTACAGATACAAATACTTTCAAGCCACACACGCACACACAGCCATAGAAAGCCATCTGGAGATACTAAACGAGCGGTGTATCTATTACTAAAATCGCACTGATGGCAGCCCGTTGGAAAACGATTTCGTAACGGAGGCAATGGCGTTATCGCGTATCCGCTCGGCACAGGGATTAACGCCCCAGAAGGCGCCATGACAGTTGTATGATTCGAAGCAACTGTAGCGTATCCGATTGCTGCCCTCGGAGCAGCAGTTCACAATTGCCCAGACACAGGTGGACACTTGGGTTGGGCTTTTGGGTGCTTCGGTGGCCCATGGTCGCTCCGCCCGAGGCGTCGGGCGTGTTCTTCTCGTTGTTGTGGTACGCCAGGGTGCTTGTGTGGCTGGTGGCCGGGCTGAAGTATGAGATAGAAGAGAGCAAGAAGTGATGATGAATGCAATTGGCAGAGGAGACGGGTTAGAAAGCATAGACTCTGTTAGGCACAGCATGAGCGAAGTATGGATAATGTAATACGATTCTAATGATACGGCATTTGGCGTTTAGCGCTATGAAACTTACTTGGAATACGCCCTGAGCCCTGACTCCAGATAGGTGGGCTTTCCGGTGCTACAAACAACAATAACGTGTTAATTACTTAGAAACTGCAGTTGCTAATCAGACTTACCTTCCTGGGGCCTCTGCCAGTTATTTACGCTGTTGCTGCTGCTGCCACTGCCAGCACCACCGCCTGCACTGCCACCACCAAAACCTGCTCCGCCTCCGCCTCCACCACCACTACCGCCACCGCTGACTTTATCACCTGGTTGTTCATCCTTGAAGCCAGTGAAGTCCGAATCATTGGGGTTTGTGTTGAGGAACAGACTATCGGGATCGAAACCATCGCGATTACCAATGCCTATGGGTTGTGTAATAGGTCCACGGGTTGTCCAAGTTGATTGAGGTCCTCTATAGATGGGTTTCTTGCCAGCCACTGGGTAACTAAAAACAGCATGAATTATGCATTTAAATAAGTTATCTAAGAAGAGTCAAGCTTACTGCTGATACACAAGTTGAACCCCTTGCTGCACAGGTAGATAATACCGTTCAGGCACTGCGTGAAGTTTATAATTCGGTGACTGCACGTAGTAATTATTCCAATTGGCCTCACGACGCGGCCGACTCTGATACTTCTTGGGGTACTTCTGTAGTGTCTCAGACTTTGACGGCTCTAGCAGTGGGGACACCTCAAATTTATCAGCAGCAGAGTCATCGTCAGTGAGTATAATCGGAGTCTCGGGCAGCACATCGAACAGAATCTTCTCCTGATGTTTGACAGCGGTGTGA
This sequence comes from Hypselothyrea guttata, assembly GCA_035045125.1. Classification (NCBI taxonomy): domain Eukaryota; kingdom Metazoa; phylum Arthropoda; class Insecta; order Diptera; family Drosophilidae; genus Hypselothyrea; species Hypselothyrea guttata. The sequence continues at coordinate 1,232,876 of JAWNNJ010001579.1, forward strand.
TGACCGTGATGATGACGATGCCTGTACTTTTTGTGATGGCTCACTTTGGTCTCGTTTTTGCTGGGATCTAAATGACGAATGGTTATTTAATGAGTTCAGTCAACATTAAAGAGTTAATGAATAACAGCCAAACCCACCATAATCCTCGCTGACAAAGTCTTCCTTATACATGACCACGGGATGATCCTCTTGCATAACACCATCGACGACTTTCACGTGATGTATCTGAAAAACACGAATTAAATTTTGTAATAGATGCATTACTGTTGGGATAACTTTGCAACTACCTCCACGTTGTCGGAGCCCGGTGGCAGTGATGCAATGTCGCCCTCATTATCCGTCACCGGCTGACCTGTGGTAAGGGTCAGGCATAGGCTGAGGCTCAATAGCAGGACCGGAAGTGCTAGAGTCCTAATAGTTCGTCTCGTTTGGTTCATATCCTTTTGTGTTTGCACTTGGGATCTGCAATTGGCATGAAACAAAGATTCATCATTAGTTAGGCGTTACCCAAACTCAACTTTTATATTGTTCAACTCAATCTCAATTACTGAGAACCCGACACTCTTTCCCTGTGCTGTGCAAAGTTTCTGCAGCTGTAAATTTTGTTGTGGTTTTATTTTGGCTTTTGGCCAGACTTGGAGGTTTGCATTGGGGTTGTGCCTGGAGGTTTATTTTAAATTAGACGTCAACTTTTAGTGCAATTTTTCTTTGGTTTGCTCTTGGCGCATGTTTGGCTCTGTGGTAAAGTTTTGAATTACTTTTCTTCCGACATCTGTTCTGTTGCGTTTTAGCTTCACCCCGTTTCGTTTCGTTTGGTTTGGTTTGGCTTCACTTGGTTATAGCCAGTTTACCAGTCCCAGCCAAATGTGGCTAGGATAGTTGAGACTTTTGAATTGGTTTAAGACTCAAAGTTGGTTAAGCACTCACATATAAAAAATTACATTTAAATTGTAAGCAAAATAAACTCACTCACTCTTAGTTCTATTGATGAAAATTTATTTAACTGTAAGTAGTTCGTTCCGCGTCACTGTCTGGATCGAAACTGATCGACATAAGGCGGCACTCAGTGGATTTTATACAATTCAACAGCTGGCATTGGCGGGAATATATAAAGATAAACAAATACTCATTTTCTTTTTTTAAGAGCATGAGTGTGTGTACTCACAACAATGTTGGATACAAATTGAAAGAATGTAAATAAATGATCCCAAATAGCTACTCCAATGCGGGTACTCCTATTACATAAACTTATATGGTACACATTGACGTCATGTTGGATCATTGGATGTACTTTTTCTAATTATGATGCTAAGAATAGCTAATTTAAACTAAGAACACAGTTCTATTAATATTGATGGATGATAGCCTATTCATGATTTCCGAGAACTTCTTATCAGATATGACTAATAATGCTGAGTCACATCTTACAGTTGTTATCATCAGTTGCGCAAATACGAGAATTAGAGCAAATAATACACCGAAATGCGTCAAAAAGTATCTTAGTATGTTTTTGACAAACATGTCATTGTTTTCACACGTTGTATGTAAGTATTTCCTGAAAATCCGCCAACAAATACAGCTTCAATTTACAAAATTTAAAAACACTAATAATTGTAGTTAATAAGCTAAATATAGCATATTTTACGGCCGACCGCAACCTGTTCACGTCGAATTTTAAACTCATTATTGTCAAGCTCTTTGGCAAAAATTCGCTTACAAAGGGGTAAAGATATCTACGCCATGTCTAGGACAACAGGATGCACGAAGACGACGACCAATTAGTGTTAATAAAGCATTCAATTTCAAGCCGTAATTCAATTGCGGTAATCTGAGCAAAAGGATGAACAACGACGCTTCATTAATTGAGCACAAAACAGAGCAAAAAAGAAGATTGAGGAAGAACGTGAACTCAGTTGAGCAGCAAAGCAGCGTCGGCAATCAATTACATAACAGAGTTAAAATTTCAATTCAATTCGAGTAGCATATTTGTTGTCTAGGCGAATTACGATAATTTCAATTTGATTTCCTTGTCATTAAAAGCGCAATATGTTGACGAATTCAGCGAATATTGCTGAGAATAAATACAACCTTATCAAATTTGACTAATGCTTAAACGTTTAATCTAAAATTGTACAATTTCAATAACCCAACATACAACGAGATATACAAGAATACTAAGACTTACAATATATTACGATTAGGGCAATCATAGTGTATAAAGTTGATGAAAGATGTACACATGGCTGTTGCATTTTAACTAAGAAGCTTCAAAATGTTTACAAATTATTGAGCAAATAGTATAAGCTCCAGTATTTATAGGCTTTCATCAAATCATTCGATACATTTACAGCACATAAGGACACGCAGATGAATACCCATTTTGAACTCAGAGTTCTCCATCTGCACACTTTGCAATTATTATCAGAACAGTAGGTTATCACAGCCATAAACATTTTATGTCTACAGGGTAAGGGGACTGTAATTTCCAAATACTTTGCAAGTATGTAATTAAAAGCTATAAAATATTTTCTGCCATAAAATATGCAATTTCGAAAATCAATGTGGCAGCCAAATTTATTAGCTAAACAAATTTGCAATTTTCAATTTGTGGAAAAGTCTGCTATGCTGCGGGTGTGCAAAAAATTCACCCTTTAATTTGGCCAGGTCAAATACTGGTTCTAGAGAGCAAAGTTTCGTTTAAATTTTGTTTATTTAGTCAAATACATACATATTAAAAAAAAATTAAAAGTGGAAAAGCACTAAAAGGCGCTTGAAACTTTAAACGCATGTGAACCTAATGCAAATTTTTCAAAAATTAAAATATGTTTTAAATTGATATTTGCATAAATTAGAATTATAATAAAGCGTAGATTTCCATGTCAAAATAAAATGGAAATGTTTGGCATATAATTCAATTTGGTTTTAGGACTGTCCATCAATTTTAGTTGACATTAATATTTAATTTGTTTATTGACCACAAACGCAATAAAATTTCTACTTGAATTGAATTGAATAGCAAATGGTTTCATTTGCATACTCCATTTTTTCGCAGAAATATTTAAAATCCTTTTTATAGCTTCGTTGATATTTTTTAAATATATGTAAATACTAATTGATTTTCTGATTAAAAATTAATTAAATTGAGGTTAGCATAAAGCTCTTTAATGGCTTGATGCAACTACACTTTAGAGCCAGCCACGTTGGTAATACGAACGTTTTTCAACCAGCAGGTAAATGTATTAATAGAAAAAGCTGCAAACACAATTGTGGCCAATACTCGTACATGCATTTGCCACTTAAGTAATTATATTTTATAGCGGGTAAAGGATAGCAGTTTGCCAACAAAGCACCTATCGGACAAAGACCCCTCCGATGGTCCAACTGGCTTCAGGTGAATTGAATTTAATAAGCGCCCAGCACAAAGTTTCCACAAAATGGCAGACAGCAGAAGGACCAGAGCAAAGCAGACACATGCTCATAGCTTTCGTCCTTGTTCCACGTTTGCGCTGTGCCATGCAGCTGACCGACGATTAGAAAGTTTTCGCCAAACGACCCCCAAGCGAGTCACTGCTCGTTAATGCAAGCATTTTGAACTGTTTGAATTTCTCTGACATAGAAGAGTACAAAACCAGTAAGGACGGGTCAGATCAGTAGGTTAGGAAGGCCACAGTAGAGCGTAGCCGACAGTACTTTGGGTTTCCATAATCAGTGCACCACTACCTCAACCTTAAAAGGCAATCTATCAACTCCCTGCTTTTAAAAGTCGAGCAAATTGTCTGTTGCACATCTTCGCTGTTTCTACGTACATTCTAAAAATTAGGTTTGTTGCTTTGAAATTGTGGCTGTTTTAATTTTTGCGGTTAAAGGAAGGAAGGAAGATAAAATTCCAATACTAATTTCGTCAGCATAGAAGAGCCATAATGGCATAAATGATGTCCCTAGTTTTTATAGTTTGCGAGTTTGTTGATACAGACGGAAATACAGACAGACTGACATGGTTACATCGACTCAGCTCGTCGTCCTAATGAAAAAAATACATGTCACGTTCCCTTCAAACATTTTTCATTTACTCAAACTTTATAGACCCTTTTGAACTTTTTTAGAGTACAGGCTCTAATTAGACTAGAGCAGAGGCTGGGAGCAGTTGAGGCATTCAAGTGTGTCCTGGCGATAATCGCAAATGTATTATAAAAAGGCAGACTGAATGACACTCAGTTGACTTTTAGATCGACTTGGCACCTGGCGGTTGTTCAGTTGACACGGTATAGACATTCCATTCGATTCGGTATTGCGTCTGGCGGAAATGTCGATCATGGCAAATGAAGCATGAAATGCTAATTGAAAAATGGAAAAAAATGGAAAAAGCTCATCAGTGCCAAGCAAAATTCATTTCGAAAAGTGATTAAAAACAAACACAATATGCAGCGAGGTATGAGCAATGTGTTGGTTTTTCTAGAATTTTGTGTTGACTTGGACACTTGGTAATACTATGTGTGTGCCTTGTCTTTGATCTGAGAAGTGCGCAATAAACCTTGATGGGCACTCTTAATGAAATGAAAAGCAAAGCAACAAAATCTTATCTCTGTACAGATACATAAGCTGATTGTTGTGCCCAGTTTAGCGCTAAGCTCATTTGCCTACAAAACGAGCGTGACGAGAATGTGAAAGCTGTTTCCATATTAAGTGGCTTATGATGCCAGCACATAGAGAACAACCGAGCAACAAAGGCAACAAACCAAATACCAGTATTATCCTGCTGTTTGTTCTATTCCATTCATGCGTCAAAGTGTCATCCTGTCGTCTGCTCACGTACCAGCAGCAGCAGCAGCAGCAGCAACAACAACAATTGTAATGCCATGCAGCAGAGGATGCAAAAATTGTTGCTGTTTTCCTTTTGACCAAGCTCAGTCCTGTTGGCCTCAGGCTGTGTGCCAAGCTTGCGTAATTAGAAGCATTTTTTCTGCATCCAGCAGATAGCCAATCAATGTCCCAGTGCAGTGTAATTAGGTTGCCACCTTTGTTTTTCTTCCATTTCTCACTAATGAGATTTGGCGGTTCAATGGTGCGTATACGCAATGTGCAGATGGCTGACATTCATTCGCTGCTGCCAGCTGCTGTCTGTTTTGCAGTTTCTACTTTTTGCTGCTTATCAGCTCATTATGCAGATAAATTTGCATTTCATCCAAGAGCTTCAATGTGAAATATGCACACATAAGTTGAGAATACATTTCACGAGTTTATTGCAATTTTAATTAAATTACAAAATTATTTTTCAACTATGCTCTTTGGGTATATTCATTCTTCAATTTCATGCTGTTTAAATTATGCACATTTTTTTTGTGCTCTTTCCATTGTTTTTTCTCTTGCTCTGTGATGTTTCTTGCCTGTGCGATTTCGATCTGACTGAAACTGGAAGCTGGGACCGCAGGCCAAATACTGCCAACTTTTCTTATTATTGTAAAAATGAATTTTATGTGGCACGCACACAGACACACACACCCAGGCACAAACATACAAATAAACAAGAATTTTACTTTGCGCTCGTAAAGTGGGTCAAAATAATGCCGAAAACAAATGCACATTTTTATGACGGCATTGTGTATCTATGGGGAGCATTGGCCCCCCTGAACTATATTATTTATATTAAACAATACGAATCGCAATAATCATAATAATAAGAAGTATAAGACAAAACCTGCGTTAAGTTTGATTTTTCCAAGATATAGGAGATAAATAATAGCAGAAGACCTGAAAGGTCAGCTGGTTTCCTTGAAGCGGAATAAATATTTAGATTATATGGAACTCAGACTTATGTATATAGGATAGCTGAAATTTTTTTGTTTAAACTTGAACATTATTTGGATTATTTTGCTTGATGGGGTTTTTAGCATAAGAAGTTTCCACGAATAAGAAAAACAATCGAGTTTTCTGTGAATTTAACAGATAAGCTGATTCTGTTTAATGCAACTCAAGTTATAACAGAAAATGACAGCCATTTTAATCGCATTATCTAACATTTTTACTATTTCTGTTGCGAAAATATCTTAAACGTAATCAAATTCTATTTTGTTTTGGCACTCAACATCAAAACAAATAATTATATTTTCTCTCTTTATCACTTTCCCAGAAAAAAATTGTTTTCATCCTGTTTAATAATTCCTGTAAACAAAGGGAGATTCTTAATAAACCGCATTATTTTCCTTTCAATACAAAATCAATTTATAAAGCGTAATTTTTGCCAGAATTTCTGCGTTGTGCGCTTATTGACTTACATATTCATTGTCATTCATTGTGGCATTTGAACAATTATTCCACAACATCAACCTCTGGGGAATCATTATGCATCCATGCGTCACGTTTTACAAATGTCAAACACTTGGTAATCTCTGCACAAAACTGCACATGAAATGGCAGCAAAAAATGGTAGCAACTTGCAACAGGCAGCGGCAGCAGTAAGAACGCCTGCCACAAGTGGCTGTCAAAGTTACACGCTTGCAACAAGGACAGCTATGTGACACGGCTGCTTGCCACAACGCCCAGTGCAAGGGCTTGAAAATTCTCTGTGTTGGCATTCTAATTGCAAAAGTTGTTCGAGTGCAGAACAGGGAGAGAAAGTGGAAGAAAGTGAAAAAAAAATGTGAAAGAGTTACCCAAAATTATGTGCACTCAGTGGGCAGCAGCTGCTTCAAAGCCGCATATGAAATACATGAAATACTCCCGAAAGAGGGGCAAGTGGGGCAAGAGTTGAGCTTGTGGCAATTTGTCGAGTACTTGAGCTCTTACTCGTATTCGTTGCGGCCAGTTTGAAGTGCTTCCAACGAAATATTTTATTAGTTTGCATAGCTTACACATTACACTGGGCACTGGGGCAAGTCCAAGTTCAAGTCGTAAGTCAAAGTCAAACGTCTGTTAGGGTATATAGCACTACGAAGGCACACTCAGAAAAACAGTTAAGCAACTTGCATTTAAGCCATTAAAATTTGTTCAAATCAAATTTAAATTACAACTAATTTCGAATTTCATAAAAGAAAGTTTAACATTTTTTAACAACACAACTTTTTTAACAACACAATTATATTTTGAATCAGAAAAAAATTAATTATAATAATATTATAAGTGCGATTTGTATAAGAAGACAAGTTTTGGCTTAAAGCTCACAATATTATCATTTGAATCGGGAAGAATATTACTTATTTATTGGTAATTACTAGATTCTATAAATTAGCTTTTGCTTATATATTCTTGACAGTCATTTTTTTATTTGTTTATAAGGTGTATAGATAATTGATTTGATATGGAAAATTTTTTGTTATGGTAACAAATCTAGTATGTTCCTATCTAAATCTAGTACGGCTGTATTTTCTGAGTGTATGTATAGTAAATGGCAAATGGGCCTAATAGTCATGTCGACGGTCTCTTAAGAGGCCAGCAAATAGCTCTTTTATTTACTACTTAACTTGGGTTCGTTTTTTTCAGCTTAGCGGTCATCATTTTCATGCTTTGGCACGAGCATTTTGCATTTGTGCCGCAGGACGAGACAAGCGAATGCCAAAGATGGTTCCTGCGGTTGCCGACGCACCACCGTACAGTGGGCACCAGCAATCTGCAGCCGTACAACCGCCAAACGAGAGACGCACAATTGACAGCTAAATTGTCTGTCAATTTGTCTCTCTGGCTCACACTCCACACACACACACACGCACACACACATAACCTTTTCTCTCTCTCTCTGTCTCTCCTCTCTCTCTCTGTCAGCACTATGGGAATAAATAGCAGATTTTGTGGCATTAATTAATATCTATAGAACGAAGCAAAATTTTGTAATTAAATTTCTTGACTTGGGCCGTTTTATTTATTTATAGAACAATTCATTTTATAGAACAGACAATTTTTATTTAATTTTTTTAGATGGTTGCCAACATCACATAATCTTAAGGGCAGAACCACAAATTTATACTATAAACCCGCACAAACATTTAGTAAGCCTAGTTTACACACATTTCATTTGAAAAATATTGGAAATATTTTATTAATTAATATTTTTCACGCGTTTTAAATTTGCATACGAATATCAAATTTTTTAGCAGCTTGTGTTTAGCAATAACAGCTGCTGGGTTTAACATTTGCTAACTTAACAGTGACGCGCAATGCTAAGTTTTGTTACATGTTACCTGACAGTTTAATTATATTCTGATTTATTCCTGGCAAAAGCAAGTCATTTTATTGACTTTTTAACATGGATTAATGCCAAAAATTGTGGTATTTTTTCCATAGTGCTCTCTCTATCCTTGCCTCAATGAGCTGAATGTGTGTGTTTGTATCCTGCTCGTTGGGTTTGCACAAGCTGACAGCTGGTTGTCGTTGTTGGTGTTGTTAGTGTTGTTGCTTTGGCCTTTGTTGTTGCTGCTTGCGGTTGTCACTCTGCCCTCCGTCAATATTAGCGCAACATGAGCGAAAAATTGTTGTTGGAATTGTAATTATTGTCTGTCTATCGGTGTGGTTGTTGGCCCCACTGTTGTTCTTGTTTTCATTGGCCCAGCATGCATCTGTCAAACGGCAGATCCAATTGGGCAAATGTCGACTTTTATTTTGGTACACTTCCAAAAAAGTATATCAGCCTGGTAGTGCAAGATATTACGCAGCATATAACAAATAGCATTAGCAGTACGATAAATGTATATACTATGTAGGTATAAACAACAAATCAAGTCCATTTCGTAGAAGCCACGATTTGGTTTGTCGATTCATTTGCCATTTGCTACATTTGAATAGATTTATTTTAGTGAAAAATAAACAACAATAAAATAGTTTTTAAAATGTATTTACAGACCCTACAGAGTATTTATGTTCCTGTTCAGTACGATAAACTGACCTGATGCAGCAATATTCGTCTGTGAATCCGAAAACTATAAAAGCTGGAGATACCATATGTGATATGTATTGTACTATGTTCTCCTATTCTGCAAACAGATCAAAATGGTCTTAGACTGCTTCTGCTTCTGTCGGTTACGTCCGACTGTGGCCTTAGGTCCTACTGATTAATTTTATTTGTATTCTATTTAATTTTATTTTCAATGCTTTTTTCCAAAGTTATCCAGCTTGTTAGTTAATTCGTTAAATTTTTGGAAATTACGAAAATAGACGCTAATAAATAAAGGTCCTAAGTACTGAATATAATAAACGACGAGAATATTATCATATCAGTATATATAGTAATATTAGAATTAGTAATATTAGAATATGAGTATAGCAATAGCAAATAATCTTAAAAACCTTTTATAAAATGCCAATATTCAAAGCCAAAACATCGCTTTGCCAGAGCATATTAACTTCGACTTGCGCAACTAATATATATTTATTTTTTGTGATTTTGTTTGCCTTTGTCTGAAGGATATATGCCTGTGCGTGTGTTGGTTTGTCTGTGTCTGGCAGTACGCTAGGGAGTCCAATTTAGGCTCAACTACATTGCAAAGGCTTAGGTTAAACCGAGCTCACAAGCTCACGATCTCTCACCCGGGACACGGGAGCGGAGGCAGGCGGAAGTCGCCCTCCCTCTGGCAGGCACTTGTGCTTCTCGCTTCATTTTGTTTGTCTCTATGCCGACTGTTATTGTGTGTGCGATTCCATGTGTGTGTGTGTGTGGCTGTGGCTGTGTTTGTGTGTATAGCACTCATCTATTCGAGCTGTATGTATGAGCATGTCGTTGTGTTGATGTTTGCTCAAATGCGGCGGCAGTTGGCTGAATAATGCAGAGTAGTGGCATCAAATGATGGCAGCAAAAGTGACTTAAAGTTTTAATGAAAATGCCAAGCAGCACACACACAAGTACACAGGCACACAAATACACAAGTACACAATACAGTCCCACACCCAGACACACTTGCACATCCCTCAAGTGCCACTGAGCACACACATTTACATCAAATATTAAGTGGCGCCTCAGCATTGCCCCACAGTGCACATTAAATTTCCACCAAAAGCAAGCAAGGTGGGCACAAAGCAGCTACTTAGATTGAATTTCATGCGTTGTCTGCATTGGAAATTTCTCGCTTTGAAAAAACACTGCACATAATAATCTAATTTAGTGCTTTAATTTAATTTAACAACAAAAAACATGTTGCTCATACGCCCCATTGCCTGCGGCACAAAGCACGAACTGCCTGTAAAACTTTCGCTGTAATTAAGATACAAGAACTTGCCCGAAGTCTTGACTTAAAAAGGAAACAAGGAGGCCGGATATACAATGCACAACAATTAATATAGACTCGAGTCTTATAAGTAGACGTAGAAAGATTCTCTTTCCATTCACAGCCATTTTCATTAAAATTAAGAGTGTAATTAGATTAATATTTATACTGATTATTCTGAATATAGTAGGTTACTTTAAATGCTTTGATTTGCTTCAATTGTTCAACAATTAATGATTTAAGCCAAATAACTTCTAATTTTGTTCAAACTATTTTTTGTGGATTTTTTATGTGTGTTGCATTCATATTTAAATTGTGAATTGTAAATTGTCCATAATATCTTTTTCTTCAATTTCAATACAATATCTTGGTTAAATTGAATGTGTGTGTAAATTTATAATGTTGTCTTTTAACTGATTTAAGCCTATATTAAATAAATTAATAATTGAAGCTGATAATATTTGTAGAACATTTTTAAATATTCACATAATTTCTAATGAAATAATATGTGCAATCGTTAAATCATTATTTTTCTGTTCCCCAATAAAATAATTTATATAGAATTTCTCTGATTAATTCATAGATTTCTACATACTAGTAGTTCAAAATTTGTTTATTTAATGTTAAAAACCCAAGTTTCCGAACGTGTAGGTTGTTTTCACATAATCGTTCGTTTTTCATTGCGTGAGTAAGAAAGTCAAGTCAAGCCTAGTTAAGTCAGTTGACTATATTTGGTGGTATAAAATCTATAGGTTAAAACTTGTCTACATTAACACGCCTTTGTTATTAGCATAAATATTGACACAGCTTTAGGAAAATTCTGTTTGTTAATCCCACGCTCCATTAAAACAGTTTTGTGCACGACTTTAAATTGTATGACTAATCCGTGTTAAATTCTCACCTACGGGGTAAATGCGAAATTGTGCAAATTTATAAAGCGGCGCAGCTGCTTTGATATAAACCGTTCAGCCATAAATCAGTTTGAGACAAACAATCATCACCAGCATCATCATCCAGAGCAATTACATCATAATTGCCAATGCCATCGTTATGATGATATGAGCACAGTCAGTGACAGCATCATGAGCATGATTGCAGTTTGCATTTTTTGTAAAAGCTGTCGATTGACTTCAATACATCGTGTACCGAATTCAATAAATCAAATCAAACACGTGCTGAAATGATTGGGGGCTGGGGTCCCGGGGGCGTGGCCTGCTGATAACTGTCTACTGACTACTGTCAATGTCACCAAATGCGGTCAATTAGTGAAACAAAGGGCTCCGGTCTGAACTAATTAAAACGCGCTGAGCAAACACTCCCCAACGTCTGCCACATTTAACAAAATGTGGAACTAAACGAGCATAGAGAGGGGGAAGCGGGAAAGACAGGGGTGGGGTGGTGGAGTGGGGTTGCCCAAACTAATAGCAGTCGGGAAATAAGCACGTGCGACTAGGATTTGTGAGGCGTCGTCACATTCGTACGCTCATTTAGTTGGCTGATTGATGGGAATTAGCAGAAGCCGGCAGCAGTTGGGGGCGAACGAGAAAAATAGGAAGAATAGGAAGCTAAAGGGTTTGCTGAGCACGCACACGCCCTTAGCATAAAAATTTCATGCTTGGGGCTGCTGTTACAGCTGTTCGCTGGCATTACGCATACGCGCTGTTGTGCCTGATTAATATGATAAACGAAGCAGGTAAAATGTGTTGACTTCTGTCAAATGGCATTTGCATGAATGTGGCATTTACCCTAACAAATATGCACACATTCCGAAGCTATTGTTCGGATGTTTATTGACTAGTTCCGCTACTTTCTTCCTTTGTATTTGTTGCTGGGCTGCTCTGTCATAAGCTTGGTCTAGTATAGTAGCATTACCTCATGCCATATGATCTCATGTTGTGAATAATGTTGGCAGCCAAAAAGCAATTTCCGTGCCACTGTGCGCTGGCCGTGACCGTAGTTAAGATCTCAAAATGAAGCATTCACAACCGACCTAAGTATCTGTTACACTCGCGTGAGCACAGGCAGAAGTTCTGGCAATTAACAGTGTGAAAATAAAAATAGTTATAATAATCATATAATTTTATTGTATTGTATTTTGAATCCAGCACCCAGGCCTAATTGCCGTGCATTAATTGTGGTGTTCGCACATGTGCACCAATTAGTTTCGCATTTCGCTCCTTGAACCACTCGAATATCGATTAGAAATTCAGCGCGTTAGCGAAGCACGAAAACAAGCGCTCTCTAAGTTAATTGACATTTTAATTAATGAATTTTATGCACTTGCACTCACTGCGAGTGCAATCAACCGTTTAACTGGGAAGTAAGTGAAGTTGCTCATCGATTAAAATGGACCTACACTTGGTGCTGTCGAGACTGGTTATTATCGGAATAGAGTAAACACTCTTTATCCATTTATAATACTCTATAAGCTCGCTAATATGCGCAAGACTCGTTAATCAGATCATAATACTTGTCAATTGCGCTATTATTATAAGCATATTATGCGGCTTTTAATAGTTTTGCTTAATGGTATGCTAATCATCGTAAACATTATGAGCATTATTGCTTAACATGCATAAGTGACGTCATCAAATTTTCCCACCATGATCTAAGAGCTTAGGATTTGTACACTGATGAAAAAAGATCTTAATTTCAGACTGTTTGCCATTCAAGTAGAAACAAGAAATTTTTTAGACCCTTTACTTTAAAAAAGTAAAAAGGGTCTATTAGTTTAGTGCAAAAAGGAAATGTGTGTAACACCCAGAAGGAGGCGTGGCAGACCCCACAAAGTATATATATTCTTGATCAGGACGACAAGTCGAGTCGATATAGCCATGTCCGTCTGTCCGTCCGTCCGTCTGTCTGTCCGTCTGTCCGTCTGTCCGTCTGTATGAACACCTAGATCTCAGCAACTATAAGAGCTAGAGACACCATATTCGGGATTCAGGTTCCCCTATTCAGTAAGCAGCACGAGTTTGTTTTAGATTTGGGATACCTCCCCCCTTCCCCCGCAAACCGCAAAAAGCTGCTGTAGCCACAGTTTTGAAGCTATTGATTTGTAATTTGGTATTTAACTAGTTTATGACATTATCTATCGACGCTGTGAATTTTGTTTCGATCGGATAAGAAACAGCGAACATATGCCACAGACAATTTGCCGCACTAGGCAGAGGGGGGGTGGTGTGCCTTGCATACGCGGGTAGCTTAGTGTGTGTGCGTCTGATTGTGTTTGTATGTACATATACTCAAAGTAAAGGGTCTCCTACGGTCGGTTACGTCCGACTGTAGCCTCCGTCCCACTGATCTGCCCCGTCCCTATATTTTAATTGCAGAACAAATCTAAATATAAAATTTCAGTGTTTAAATCTAACGATTTCATAACAAATATTTTAATATAAAACACACATCAAAAGCTTTAGGCCTTAGCTGATATAGACATTATTTAATTCAAACTAACTTGTAAATAATAATTATAATTAATTTCACTATGTTCTAGATAAAAATGTATATCAAAATATTGAAAAAAAAGAGCAATAAAAAAATAAAAAAAAAATTGCAATTGTAAAAAATTTATTATATTTTGGATATATATATTTAATCATAAATAGAATTTCAAATTTATTTTAATTATTTTGTGCTTTATATATTTTATATTATATTCGATTTTCTTTTTCTTTTTTTTTTTTATTTTTTGTGATTTTGCCAGATTAAATTTGTATTTATTCATTTCACCAAAATCTTAATTGAAAATGTATTTTTGTATTTATTAGTGTACATGCATATTCCAATGAACTGTGTGTCAATCTGGTATGCAACTATAGTTGCAAATTGCCTCTGCCTGACTGTGGTTAAATGCAGCCACAGTGGCACGTGTCTGTGGTTTAGGCAAACACTCGCCCCGGTGGCACAGACATGTATTATATATGGCATAATAATTCATTATTATGTGTAATACAGAAATGCAGGCAAGTCGTCAATGAAATGAAATCAATCAATACGTACATAAAACTGACTGAAAACCCATTTTGAGGTTTCATGTTTTAATCGGAGGGCAAGCATGTCTCACAGCAGGATGATTCAAGTTGTATAAACCCAAACCCAAGCCCAAATCCGAAACCGAAGCCGAAGCCAGAGTCAAAGTCACGGCACAGCAAGACGGAACCATGCGTCATATATTTAATGCCAGAGGGAGCGCAAGCACCCGCCAAAATTAAAAGTGAAAACGTATCAACAATGAAGACCGCAGAATGCGGAGAACCGGGAGAAAATGTAAACAAAATCATCGCAGAGCAAATAATTTTTCACATACTGCGGCCAACATTTTGTTAATAGCTGGCTTGAACTTGAAATTACGGCCAAAGGGCATTACACAAACGAAAACAAATACAAATACAAACACAGATACAGATACAGATACGCACACAAATATATACTCAAATGCCCAAAAGATATCTAGATTGCGTTTACAGGAGATTCGCAGCTATTCGAATTTCACACACACGTGCTTTAATTTTTCGCAACAGCCAAACAAATACACAAAAAGTTGCCGCCCGTTTCCATTTTTGTTGCCATTCATTTGTTTACTGTTCTTCTCTGTTTTATTTTTACTTTTCGTTGTATCTTTGAGATACTTTGGAACTCACAGTACGAATGAATTGTAGGGCTACTGCTGGCACCCGACTACAAAATGATACTGAAGCGCAGACTTCGCCAAGAGAAGAATTGGAGACACGTTTCGTTTAAGTTTTTCTTTGTGTATGAGTGTCTGCAACTGTATGCGTGTGTGTGAGAGAGTGTGCGTGTGTGTGTGAGAGAGTGTGTGTATTTGTGTAATTATGTATGTATTTGCTCACTACATATTTAGGTTGCGGCTGACAAGAAACTTTTTGTACAATGCTCACTTCTTCTGCTCTTCTTAAATACCCTGTAATTTAAAATATAGGGAGTGCTGAAATTACTGTAAGGCATGATGGAATTGTTAACGATAAATATCGTTTTGATTGGGTTTTCTGAATTACAATTGTTTAGCTGATATTGTAATAATAATAATATTATTGGGTAAAAATATTAATATCATGATGCAAATACTCAATTCCTATTTTCATAAAATATTGTATTGGCTATTGATTTTGATGTCAAAGATACATCACAATAGAAACTCTAGCATATGTATAGAAATTTGAATATATATTCACTTTAAATTAAAGCTAAACAATATTACAAATTTATGTTCATTAAATTTAACTGTTTACATCAAATATATTTTTTAAATTTTTATATTAAAGGTATACTATTACAAAAGCAAATCTAAGAGATGTAACAAAAATTTAAATAAATATTGACTTTTAATTAAAATTTAAAAAAGTTTATAAAAAAATGTCGAAATTAATTAAATTAATATGTTAACATTTTGACTTGCTTCCAAATTTATTTCTAGGGTAACTGTCAGTGCAGCATCCTTAGCAACGCCACACATTTTTTGTCGTTTATTTGCTTATGTATGTAGTGTGTGTGAGTATCGGTGTGTGTGTGTGTGTGTGTGTGTTTTGCCAAATTAGCAACAACCGGTTTACACTGTTTGCCAGCGTCATAGAGGTAGGCAGACGCTGGGCAAGGGCACAGCGGAGTGTGGGAGTGGGGGAGGGGGGCTGGGTGGGCTGTGTAGGGCAGTGGGCAGGCAGTAGGAGAGTGGGAGCGAACAACGAAGCGAACGAAAGGTAAACAAAAGCCGCTCTGCTCATTAGTTGTCGTTGTCGTTGTCGTTGAGAGAATGGAGCACGTAGATACACAGTAACAAATGCCGCAGTCGAACATTAACAGTTCCTCAGCAGCGCAGCGCAGCTCAGCCAGCTCATATCAGCTATCAAGCTGAGATGGGTAGATGGGTGGGGCCATGGGGATGGAGTTGAGTCGCAGTGCTCAAGGTGCAGACGGCTAGAGAGCACTACAAGGCCGTGAGAGCAGTTAGGCATTGCGGGAGTGGTGAGGAGAGGGAGGGGCAAAGCAAGCTGTTGCTGTTTATGTTTAGTGCTGCCGGAATTTTGGTTTAAAAAAAACTGAAATTGGAAAAAATCTAGTGGCTAAAAATAGTTAAAAGAAATAGCTAAACGTGATAAAAAAAAAATAAATAAATTTAATGCTTTAAGCATTTCGACTCAAAAACTTTTTCCTATGCCACTATATCATCACAGAAAGATACCTACTATATTATTTTTAACGGCGAATTTAAAAATACTTTATTCCTATAATACATTTGTTTCTAAGGATTACATTAATAAACAGTTTGTTAGTTCCTAGGTTTAATTTAAAAGAACAATAATTGAACATACTTTTTTTTTTTAATTTTGTTAAGTCGAAAGCTTCAACCAAAAAAGTATTTCTTAACTTTTAAAAAGTAAGAGTAAAAGTTTTCTTTAATATTTTCGATATGGATCAATAAACAACATTTACTTTTTATTATTTATTAAAAGTTATCATAGTGATCAAAGTGATTAAACACAATTTAGTTCCATAAAATTTGCACAAGTGAACGCAGCTCTTTGAAGTATTTCGTATGATTGCACGGATAAGTTAATTTCGAGTTCCGATTGCTTTGTCTACTATTAACAAACTGCTTTGAAAACAAAATGGCTAAATACAATATAAAATTCTCTACATTTGTGTCAAATAGCATTTTGCAAACAACAAAAAAGTGGCTAACCAGTTCTCAAAAGTGGCTAAATCTAGCCACAAAATGGCCAAGCTGGCAGCCCTGCTGCTGTTGCCTATCAGCGTCAAATTGATAGCAAAACAAAAACAATTCACGTATGCAACAGCAAGTGGTGCCAACGATGATGAAGCGGCAGAAGCAGCAGAAGCAGCATAACAAATGGCTTATTTACTTGCCTCAACTGTCGCACACAGAGTGTGGCAAGTACATGCTCAGATTTCTCTCAGATTTTCGCTCAGATTATGCATATTTGCACGTGCGATCGATTTATGCATTGTAGTATTATATTGAAGGCCCCGTGCCATGCCAGCCAAGTAGAATAGTACAATATTTTCATTATGTCTGCTCCCTTGACTGAAACAGACTAACAGACTGGTCCAGATTCGCACATTGGATTCGGATTCGCTGAGAAACGAGTTATACGAGCGACACCAGTTTCTCCGGGTTTTATCGATAATGAAATTTTCAAGTGTATAATATGCTTTTGTTTAAGTTTATCTTATTTATATTTATTTATTTTTATTGTTTTTATTTACGCCTTTTATAGCCTGGGCAAGGCCTTTTGCCCATTATTTCGAACAGTTTCTGAGGGAGCTTGCCTTAAAAATTACGATAAGAACTGTTTAAATATTTATAACACTTTAATCAAATCAAGTCTGGGAACCACTTAATAAATTGCTGAAATTCTGACGTCAAAACTTCTACAGACAAAATGTTGCGACTCATTTTGTTTCCTCAAAAGAAGTGAGCAATTCATACAATATAAAACAAACAAAATTAATGTATTTTCTTCGGAAACGGAAAGTGAAAGTATAATATTGGTACTTAATCGTAACTAAAATATTTCATTTTATTATTATGTATCGTATGATAATGAATTTAAATTTTATAACTATGTGATTTCGAAGTGATTTTGCTTTTCGGCAATAACACTGAATAATTTTTATTGTTTCTTAGAATTTTATATTGTTAAATATAATTAAATACAGAACACATTTTATTTGCGTCATAATTGATAATTTTTTTTGTTCATTTGTTTCTCAGCTATAAGTCTGCAAGAGATAAGTATATATTTGTGTGTCATTTTGGCACGCAGCACAAAAGATTTAAAAACAATCAACAGTCTTTGTTTAATATTAAAAAGATTAAAATGTATATATTCTTTTCGATTTAAAAAAAATCTTTTTATATATGACAACAAGTCATGCCATTATATTCTAGCGAAACCAACAAAAATACATAATTCAAAATAAAAATGAAACTGTGTTTAATTTAGCGCGTCAGCAGAATTCTTGCATATAAATATTAATGCCGAAGACATAAAGTCAATAACCAGCAGAAGGTCGCAAATCAATAGAATTGCAATTGAAAAACTAATCGACGATTTTTCAAAAATATTTACAAATAATTCCAACTATTGAATGCTAAAAAAGCTCAATGCTTGCATTTTGACGTGTAGAATCCATATGATAATCAAGTTTATGAAGCTTACCTTGTTTGGTAACTGTTAAAAGAGTATGAGAATGATTCTCTCACAGCCGTTCGCTCTTTGGTTCTGGTTCTCTTTCTCGCCTCTTAATTAAAATTTTACTTTTTTTAACAATTAAACTCAATAAACGCGAGCGATCGTTGACTTCGAATGTTTCGCGTATTTTATGTATTCTCAAATGACATCGTATATATGCGAAACATACAGAACTATATACAAAACTCGCACTTGTATATGTATGTTCGTTTATTCTTGTTTATTTTATGCTGTCTGTGCGCTTTATTTGCATATTTTATTATACCCTGTTTTTATACAATTTTCGCGATTCGTACGAGCTGCGATGTTGTTCCTCGGGTATCTTAACACAAACTAAACAGATTTCGCTTGTGTCTGATTTTTAATTATATCCGAGTCTATGCGAAGAACAACAAAAGAGAGATACACGTACTTATAACGAGCCGAAGAGAGAACTTGTTTGTTTCTCTGCTTGGCTATGTGTTCCCTTTACGGGCAATTAAATTTGTGGGAGTATTTCGATAAGTCTAAACCAAGTCCAAGTTTAACAACTGACGTCACAGCCATCACGATCGTCCAAAGGTGAATTTTGTATCTAAAGTCTTTCGCATATTTGTATACCATTAGTCGACATTGCAATGTAATCTTGACAATGGAAGTTCTTTGTCCCTAGACAATATGACTCAGAGAGATTCCCCTGGGAGAGTAACCCAGCCGGATTTGCCTGTACGATTATCTTTTTTGCTCTTCTTTCTTTAGCATTTTATTATGAGTGGAATTTCCGCTATTAATTATACTGATTATGTGCTTCCAAAATTTAAAAAAATTATTCGAGTTTACGCCAAACACTACTGAATATCTAATCTACAAATATTTAGTTTTATATTTTTTCGTTTAGATTGAAGATATGTTATAACTTGTAGTACCATGTACTTCATACACTCCCCTTTCTTAATAGCATCCCAACACCAAGGTCGTGAATGTGTACAGTCACGTTTTGCATGAACTTGAATAGATTGGCATTTACGATGCAATAATGAATGCTAATGAGGGCTTAAAAATTTTAATATTTTGCAAATACTTAGAAGCATTGCTATTCATAAATGTAGAAGTACCTAATGAGTTTCCATCAGTTTGTCAGGCAAATTTGAGCAGCAATAATACATAGGCATGACGCCTTGGCAGAAAATCCATTTAAAATTTCAGTCATGACAATTAAGACAGGAAAATTTTCATTTTGCCAAAAGACATACATATGCGTATGGAAAATAATGTGTTCACGTTGTGCAACTTCCACTTGAGAATCACTTGACATGCTCTTATTGAAATTGAATAATTTTAACTGAAAAGCAAAGCAAGAGAAAATAATTTCAAAATGTATAACTGACAAGAGCTATTTTCTTTTTCAATTTGCATCAAAAATAAATCTTTGAAATATTCCGATGCATAAAGAAACCTCGATTCTTGAAAGTCATCGATTGCAACCTTGCAACCGCAACTTGAAATTAATTCTGTTTCTGAATGTTGCACATCTATCTTTAAGTAATATTATTTTTATTGCTGGCAGACAGATTTTCATTTCAACTGGTTACCTGTTTATTTAAATGAATACATTTTTAAATTAGTATAGTGCTAAAATTTTTTTCCAAAAATTGAATGCAAAGTGCGAACATGTATGTGTTTATCGTACGATCGTGGGATCATTATTAACATAAATGCAGCATACTTTTTAGCTGGTCTTTAAATCAACAAGTGGCTTCCCTGTTTTTTACCCCACAGGTGGTTGAAAGTTTTTGAACCACACATGTGGTTGAAATTTTTTTTGCTAAATTTGTTGATATATTCGTGAATTCGCATAAAATGCAGCCAATTTTATTTATTTCATATTCAGATTATTTTTCTGCATTTTTGGCGAAAATTTCATAATAATACTAATAATAGAAGTATTTTTTTATTTTGTTTTAATTTTTTAACAACAACAACCAAAACAGTTATTATTATTATTATTATTATTATTTTTGGTAGTAATTAACGATAATTAATTCTAATTAGAAGTATATTTTTAATTTTTTTAATTTTTTTATTATTTTTAAACACCAGTCCAAAAGTATGCAGTGGAAATAAAATATATATTCAGCCTAAACGTATGCAGTAGAAAGCAACCTCGTTATGGCAGCCTCAAGCATAAATATTTGTGACTACGAAAATGTTTGTGTCTTTGCTGATATTGGTTTGTTACCAAGATAATTACTCAGAATTTTTGTAAAAAAAAATTTATATAAATAATATTTGCAGGAACTATAAACAAAATACATATTTTAAAAAATTTTTGGACACTTCAATTTTGAATTTATAAATTACAGGTATAAGTTTATCAGTGAACAAAAAACACTCAATGAATATTACTTAATTTTAACGCTGCTTCGGCGCTGCGCGTTGAGGGCTGTCCTCTTACGCATGAGGTCGTGGGTTCGAAGCCCACACAAAGAACATATATTTTTATGAATTGAAATATATAATGTGAATCATCAAGGCATAATAGTTCGACTTTCAAATAGTCGATCCATTTCCGATTGGTTCGCAGATTAATTAATGGGGTTAATGCACGTGTCTACTGACATTTCCATAATCTGAATGACAGTGTTTCGTGTAATTTCCGCACAAATAAATCATTAACGATAGATTAATTTATTTTATTTTGAATTCAGCAACTACAAACTTCGTGGGCAAATTCACGCAGAGCGTGCGTCGCATTGTGCAGGATGTCAAGGACGAGGGGGCTCCCTCCGGCATGACGCGGGACGAGGTAATCGAGACCAATGAGCGCCTACGTTCGTTGCGCCTGCGCCTCGAGGAGTCCTACGACACGGTGAAGAAGGCGCTGATTAATCTGATGAACAAGTACGGCGATTCGAAGAGTCATCGTAATATATTTCAGCGCTATCCCATGCTCAAGCTCATGATAAAGGTTTCTACGCCATGAATTGCCTTCTAAATGCTTAATTCTAATGTTATATTACAAATATTAATAGGAGGTCATACGCCTGGAGACACAGTACTGGACTCTGGTGGACATTCCGCGTCAGGAGAAGCAGGAAACCGTGCCCTCGTATGTAATGCGGGCGTGCTCCATAATGGAGAAGACTCAAAAGTCCGGCGAGGGCGTGAAAACTTCCGCCCGACTGGCGGATGAGGCTGCTGAGAGGCGGGAGCGCATGGAGCGTTTGGAACGTGAGTTAAATGTAGGGCAATAGGAGTGAGAGGTGGCCTAATTAAGGGTATTCCCAACAGACATGACAACGGCGCAAATCGAGCTCGAGAACACACAGCTGATTAATGATTTATATCGCCTGCTGAAGAAATATCTGGGCTTGCGGCACTTGATACGCGTGCTAAAGGTGAGCGGCAAAACCGATAAGATAACAGATGGAAGAAGAAGAAGAAGAAGAGGCACAGGCAACAGGCAACAATGAACTGACCTGCTGGGCAAAGTTTGTCTCTTGTCATGTGCCTGCATATGTGTTTTGCACCTTCCTGTTTTCTATTTTTGTTCGTGTCTATTTCCGTTCGCAGGAAGAGTACGGCAGCTCAAAGATGTATCCGATATTTCCACGCTACACAATGCTCAAGGACATGATAAAGGGCATAATGCATGACCCCGACTACATGGAGGTGTGTCACGAAACTCTGGCCAACTCCAACTGAGCCGAGGCCTCCGGAAATGGCAGGCGTCGCATGAGTGTCATTTGAGAGGCCAATATATAAGCAGAGGAAGCAGGAGGCTAACAGAGCACAGCACATCACATCGGAGCTCATCTTCCGACTATCCTTTCACTCCTTTCACACTCTCTTCCACACTCTCACACTCTCTCTGTATCTCTACTCTCTTCTGAGCAGGATGTGAGTGGAGTGCGCTGATTTCACATGCGATTTCTCTAGCGTTTACTCCTAGATTGCAAATGCATAGAAAATTTCAAATGTTTTCGTACAACGTTCCGGATGAGCGATATCAACTGTTGCGCATAGTTAGATAGAAATCTTTAGGTAAATCGTAGGCCAACTGAGGGAGGGGCGAATGCTAAGCTAAACTAAACAAAACTAAACCAAACTATATAACTGAGTAACTAAAAGTACTACACAAGACCCCACCACAAGAGTAAACTACTGACAACTACTACTATAACTGATACCACGAAAAACTACTAAAAGATACAGATACAATTTGCTACTTAGTCGTAAGTAAGAAACAAACAAAATCTCAACAAATGAAACGCATTTATTTTGAATGACTTTTTGAGATGCATATAAAACTGAAACACAAACAAAACCACAAAAACAAACAGTTATTAAATGTAAACAAACCGTAAACTTGATGTAATTTTTGAAACAAAGGCATACAGATACATCTGCAAAACCATAATATTCAATATAATCCGCATGTTCTAATTTCCGCTCATCTCGAAATCAAATTTTACGCCATTCAACAGCAATTATACATACATACTTTCTTAATAATATACATATTACTTATACATATACTAGTTAGACAATATCAGGGAAATGTTCCCATAATTGATTGAAAATGAAAATCATAAAAAAACAAAATCTTCTTTACACTTTTTGACGGAAACACCAAAATTTATGTGGAAATAGTTGTTTATAAAGTCGAAGGATAAAACTCAGGATCATTTGTAATGGTTCCTTGATATTTCCCAACTCTTATATCGAAAACAATTTTACAAAACACGAAATTCAAATGCTTTAAATGTGTAATTTTATATTTAGTAAAACGAAAACTAAATACGAGAAAAACTAAAACAAAGCTTTAAATCCTATGCAATTTGCTATAATTATAAATCATTGAATTATCCTCGAAATCCCAATACAAACTTGTACACAAATCGCCGCTTATAAATAAATTTGTTATAGCTTTAGTACAACCTACTACTATTGAATAAGTGGACAATGCAAACACTTTTATACGAGAGACCAATGACATAACTCTACGAGCTTACAACACTTGAAAGGGACACCCAAAACCAACAACTAAAATGCTGATTCCATTTATTTTAATTATTCATTCAGTACATTCCGAACAGTCAGAAAACTCAATGCGATTCATTTATTCCAACTACAATTCAGCAAATATAATAATACCAATTAGAGTAAATTAAATTCGTTATGCTCCATTGAAATCAAATATCAAATATCATTCATACGAGAATAAACAAATACTATTGCATGAATACTACAAATTTTGACACCCACCCACCGAAACATACACCTTCTATGTGCTGAGAAATGGATACATAAATACTCATACACTGACCAACAAAGCAAATCATTCAATACTTGAACACTACACAAAAAGAACGAAATTAATTTAGCATTGCAGCTGGATGCCACTCAAATTCAAATAGTAGCAAAGATTGATGAAATTCAACTGAATAAAAAAGTTATAAATACAGAAGTCTTTTCAAAGAATTTTCCGATTAATTTTTACAAACATGAATGAGCTATAAGCAATCCCAATTGTACAAAATTAAATATTTAATAAATTAATTGCTATTAAATAAACTAGAAAGTTTCCCAATACTGAATATCAAATTTGTTGGCTAATTTTAATACACAAGAAAATATGTTTTAAATTGAAATCTAATTTAGATTTGATTCCTTAGATACATTTTCTGCTCCTTATATTACATAACCCGGTTGTTATTTTAAACAAAACTTTTTATTTATTAATATTTGGTTAATAGTAAAAATGTTGTTTAATAATTTACCTTTTTATAGTTAATTATTTATTTATTTTATTTACAAAAAAATAAAGAAAATTATAATTTGTTTGCAGTCTAACAATTTGGTTTTAAAATTGTATATTCTAGAAAAAATTCTTTTAACTTATTTAATTCAAGATCGATAAAAGCAATGATTGATGAAAATACATTGTAATTTAGTGTATCCAATTATCGAAGTTATTTTTTTTTTGCTATAAATAAATTTAAAAATTTATATTCAGGCCCAAGAATTTTTAAGTGGATTAGGTTAGACTTTATTTAATATGTATTATTTTTGATTACAAAAATATAATAATACAAAATTATATTGTTATAGGTCACTTAGTAAAACCCAATGGAAATATTTACTTTAGGTTACAAATGTTTGCCTGATGAGCATAAATTTTGTTATTATCTACTTATAATGCTAATGGTGCCCTGCACTCCACAATCACACAATCTGCAATCAAATCGTTAAATATTTAAAATAATATTTATGACAGCGCTCAAATATCTGTTGTAAAATTGGACTAAACCACACAAAACTATCGATGCAATTTAAATTGTGTGCATAATTATGATTTCTCACACTTGTGTGTGTGTGCATGAAAATCTGTGTCTGTGTGTGTATTTAACAGTGCTTAATCAAATGCAATTGTTGGTTTGACACTTCATGGCAGACAGACACATATACACAAACACACACGCACACATCTAACAGTGCCCCAAGCCATAGAATTTCTCTTCAAAATGATTTCAACCGCATTTTGTTTGCAAGTCCCCCATGGCGAATGTGATGATGCAGCGCGTTAAAAAATACAAAAAAAATTAAAAAACACTGCAATGATTTGCTAAAAAGTAACAGAAACTAAAAACATAATATAGTATATATTATTAGCAGATAAAATATATATATTATTTAGCTCTGTTTAGCCTTAAGTGTTCTATTTTGTTGTTGTGCAAAATGCGTGTAGTTAAATAAATGTTTGGCAATTGAATAAAAAAGAATTTAAGCCGCAGATGATTAATTATAATAGAAATTAAATTAATAAACAATTGAATAAACGTAACTCAATCATATATAGAGAAATCGAATAACCGAAATTAATCAAAATGTACGAACAAATTATAGCAATATGTGTGCGCCTCACTAACGCTATGTATGTATAAATGCATACATACTAGTTAGTATGTATACTAAACTAACTACCAAGTGGATAACTGTACTTGTATTATACCATCTAAGCATATGACATACACACATCAACAGAAGCTTACACCCAAATACAAATACAAACAAAAATACATATACTTATGCATATACATATACATATACAGTATATAGTATACTATATACGTTATACAACAAAACAAGGGGTATACATATAGACATACTTACATAGACCTACTATTTGCGAGAACTTGATACAATTTTACCTTTTCAATATCTAAGTGTCTACCAGCAATGGAAACAAATATACAAACAGAGCGATGCGGAGATAAAGATAAAGATAAAGCTAAAGATAATGAATGATTACCATATAGTATGACAAACAAATCTATTGTGCATGTAATTACATATAATATGTATGTATGTATGTATGTATGTATGTATGTGTATGTGTCAATACTGCAATATTATGAACAAACTTAATAAATATATTGGTATTCAAAGTAAACGAAATTGGATTTTTTGATTAACAGCAGCTATTCATATAATTATTTGAATTAATGATGCGCTGACAGTGTGACCAGCTTTAAACGACGGAGATATGCCCAAAACAGATGCAGCGCCATCTATGTGTGAAGCGTGCAAGCGAGCAACACTGTGTGGCTTGTGGTTTGTGTCCGAGCTAAAAGCTAAATTATGTGTTTCGAACCTACTTGAAACTGCAGCGTAACTAAAATATGCAGTTTCTATAAATCATTTATTATAATATTATTTGATTTTATTCAATATTTGATTTTAATTAATTTAATTTAATGTTTTATTCATTCCCTTAGCTATTGCAAGCTGCATGCTGCTCTCAATCGAATTCTTATTCACTTCTTCGCACTTCTTGGCTGCTTGACGGCCTCCACATCGCCCACGGAAGGATCCTCGGGGAAAGAGTCCACCGATAGGGAAGATCCCTTGGACTTGGAGCTGCCTGTAGAGTGCGTATCGCTGCCCGAGTTCTTGGGGTACTTAACCGCCTTGGTATTTCCCGAACACTGTATGATAAAGCGCAGCTCATCCAATAACTCCGCCTTGAAGCTGACCTGGACAGTTGATGGATTATATTAGTGAATTATTTTTAATACACTCAGAGAAAAGCAGCTTAAATTTGCAAGATCAATCTGATATTTCAGGATTAATTTAAGAACAAACAACATTGATTCGCGAAAAAATGATAATGGATTAAAATATAAAAATACCAATACCAAGTTTGTGTATTATTTTTATGAGAAATAAGTATAAGTCAAAAAAAAAACCCCCCACTGAAAAATAAATTCACACAAAAATATTAAACCAGTTTTTACCCATTTGCAATAGGTACAGGGTATTAAAAGACCCAAAAAATCAAACGAAATCTTGAATGTTCTTAAGATATCCAAAACGTATTACAAATCAAGAAATTCGGGATTACATGAATAAAGCAGCTTCTTACTCAGATCAAGTGAATAAAAATTGACAGGCTTCAATCAAGTAAGAATGTTTTGTTTGTTTTTTTCTCAGTGTACATGCATTGATGGCCAAGCGTGTGAATAACTATGCAGCAGAAGAGTGGTACTATGGAAATATTAGTAAACTTTTAGTTAGAAATTATTGTGGACATGAAGTGAAGTTAGCGCACAGCCCCGGCAGTCCCCACATCGTGTCTGTTTGGTGGGGAGAAGTCGTTGTTCGGTTCGAGATAGTATTTTCAGTGAGAAATCTCGTCCCTAATGCATGCCCGATTTTAGTCACGCCACAGACACGTTAATATCCATATTAGAAACACGCATGGCTTACGCATTTACCCAGTGATATGTGTGTATATTTTTAGATAAATGCCAAGGTCCTCTTGCCACGTTTACCTTGTGCTCTCGCGCGGTCCAGTAGATGCTGAACAGGGCGTAAATCAGGCCGTAAACACTGGCAAAGCAGCTGCCCACGAATAGCACCAGATAGACGCCTCCCAGATTCGCAAAGCCCAGCGACGAGGCATCCGAATCCTTCTCCTCCTGTGCTCAATGTGCGGGGAAAATGTGGAAAATGCCATGAGGTGTTGTTCCAAAATAATTTCAACATTTTGTGCTGTGTCTGTGTGTGTATGTCTGGGATACAGGCCAAACTACTTAAGGCAATATGGAATTCACAAAGCAGAAAACCGAAAACCGCAAGCGGAAAACGGAAAACGGAAAGCGCAAAACATAATATTGGTTTGTACCTGGTTCTCATGGCTGCGCTCCTTGACGCCCAGCAGCATCTCCAGCAGGGATACGAATAGGCCAAAGACGGATCCCACGCCCAGCACCAAGTAAACGCCGCCCAGATTGCTTATCTCAAGAGCCACGGCGCCCGCATCATCGCCTGCATCCTGCACTTACACCCACACACACACCCATACACACACACACACACATACAGACAGACACCAACACAATCACCGTCACATGCCAGACTCTTGAAAGCATCTCGAGCACTTACCGAACAGGCGCCCCCTCCGCGCTTCTCCTTCCACCATTTGGTCTTCATTTTGGTCAGCAGTCCCTGCTCCTGCATCTCCAGTATGGCCTGGCTGAGCACGTCGCGATACGGCCAGTCTGAAAACGAGACAAACTCGACAATAAAACCGAGAATCAATTTGCCAATTTGTCAATTTGCCAATTCGCCACGTACTCTTGCGCATGGCAATGCCGTAGCCCTTCTCGTCGAGCAGGGCGCCCACCTGGGTCAAGGTGCAGCGTCGTTCCGTGATGTACTCGATGGTCGTGGACTCCATGAGGAAGGCGTAGTTGCTGTTCTCCACGCGATCGACGCCTTCCTGATTCGAATTGGTCATAAACTCCGGATTGTCCTTCATGAACTCGTACATCTTCTGGTACGTCGGATATTTGGCGTCCTGAAATCCAAAGACAAATTAAATTAGATGACGATCTATTATCATTTTTAAGCTAGAATACTATTTGTAGGGCCACACTAGAACTTTTACCATAAAAAAAGTAGGTTAGCTTTTTCTCGAGTTCTTAAATTTGGTACGTAACAAATATTCAAATTTAAATAAGAGAATAATTGAACATTTGTTTAATTTCGTTCAGCATCAAATATAAATAATAAGAGAACAAAAGTATGAAATAGCATGAAATATTCAACAAATTCAATCATGTTGAGACTTAAAACCAGAACGTAACATGCTTGTCGATGGTGCAATTTTAATTGCGAAACAAACTTATAATAATAATTTTGACCGGGGCCAAAAAACATTACACCAAATTCGCAAAAAACGCACTTGACTTAAGAAATTTAATCTAAAATTCAGGAATTTTAAATTATGTTGGATTTAAAGTTCGATTGCAATAGATTTTACTTGAATTAATTACATACAATTCTAACTAACATAAAAACATCAACGTGTAATTCCCGAACAAGTATTGAGTATTTACTTTAAAGAAGGTAAAGGTGCTGCCACCAATCTTGGCACCATAATTAACGCCACCCTTGTTTTCAGATAGATCATCCGCATCCTCAATGGGCGTCACCAGAGATTCCACTGTGAGAAATGCCGCCAGATTGGCCGTGTACGACGACACCAAGATGAGTGTGAAGAACCACCAGGATGATGCGACAGCTCGCGTGGAAAACGCTCTGCAGGCGAAATGGAGATCATTAATCAAAAACAAAAGAGAGAAAGTTAAAATTTAATCATGATACGCACTTGGGTGCCAGCTCGGAGCCTTGTTGGAGAAGAGCGCCAATGGAGAACCACAGACAATTGGCAAAGCTGAATTGATTTTCGAGTTCGGTGGGCTCCTCAATGCAGGGATATGGATTGTCCCATTCGGCGGGTGAGAGACGACCCAGTATGAACATGCTGATGGACACGCCCAAATAGGCGCCGCCCAGCCAGAGCCAGACCTCGCCGGAGAATGGCGACATAAAGGAGAATAGTTTGGGCGGCTCCTTCATCGGTTTGCGAAACAAAATGGCGATGCCTGGATAAAATTGAAAATTGTCAGCGGAAAATTAAAATGAAAGTTGAGTAGTAAGCGGTGAGAGTTAAGGGAAAATGTCAAGTCACGCGTGGAAATGACACAGCTGTGCACTCGGAAATTGATGTTGATGTTGATGTTAACGTTGTCTCATTGCTTACCCAGATTCATGAAGGGTATGGTAAAGTCCACGCCGCTCTCACGCTCCGATGTCATGGTCAAATCCGTTATGCCCATGTCAGCACGCTAATTAATAATGTGGAGTAAATTTGCACAAACATACACAAATATACTTATATAATTATACATTTAAATGCAAATTGAAATGCATATGCAAATATTGCATATTGCGCATACGCCATGTGTGTATATTAAGTATATCATATTCAACAGATACATTATTCAATTTTAGGCAATGTGGGCGGTTGATAAAACAATGCGTTTAAATGTATACAAAATGTGATTCAATTATTTAAAACTATGAAAATCATATTCGGATTATAGCGAATTTAATAATTCAGATTTACAGTTTGAAATAAACTCGTGCAAACAGTTCAGCTCGTTGTGTTTGCTGAGCCAATAATAACATGTCCTTGTAGGCAGATTATGCAGCATATGAACAACTGTTTAACAGTTTACACTAGCTTACAAAAATCAGCTTGAAAATAAACAGCAGTATGCATGCATAATTTATGATAAATGCGGCTTTAAGCGTCTCTTAATATTGGCTAAGTGTGGGTCGAAATTCGGTTGACTATGGCCAACTCGCCTGATACTTTTCATTATATTTTAAATGCTGTGAATTTAAGTTAAAATTAAATATATTATTATAAATTTATAGACTTAATCTTAATGATGCTAATCAATTAAAAGCTCACAAATGCTTTTTTAACTCTCTGCTTGATTTTGCTTATTAAATATTAACAAATTGGTTTTCTTTATTCCGACTAATTATGACTTTACAAATGTCAGCTCAAGACACCAATTCTATTGTCTACATTATCTATCTCAACAAATACCTTGGCTTTTCGTTTTAATTCAAGGAATTTAATTAATTTAATTAATTAAGGAAACGTAACTGGTCTACACGACGATATTATTATTATTCTAATAAATTAAGTTGTCTGAATAAAGCTAACTAATAATTTCACAATTGTGTTCTCGAAGGTTTCCTTAATTAAATATTATCCAATTTTGTTTTCCCTTTTTGCTAAGCTGATGTTTTTTTCTCTAGATTTGAATTCATAACATTTCTAGGAAAATATTCAAGCCATAATAATTAGTATAACAAATGAAATTATATAAACCGAATGAGCACCTATTATATAATTTGAGAAATGTGTACTTAAAGCTCTCTGAATCGATTGCTGCAATAATTTTTGTAAATTCTATTATCGGCTTAATCTCATGTCTTTTACTTGTATTTGTATTCGTAACAACTTTGCTGCTAATTGAGCGTTTTGACAAATTACACAAAATTCCCAGTAGAATAATGACTGTTTTACCGCTCATTTTCAATTCGTCGATAGATTTATGAATCGCTCGTAAGCAATAGCAATTACGCAGGGAATTTAATTTGCAGGCAAGGACACGGCGAAAAGGAATTGATGCATAGAAGGGAGGCAAAGTGGGAGTGGCTGTGACACAATTATGTTAATGATGATGTTGTTTGTTTATGCAACAGAGGAATAAGTTATGAGCTCATTGATATAAATGGCCGCCGGGCGAATTCGATTGGATTTATGGCTGCGAGTATTCCCTGTGGAGCCTGTGGAGCCTGTGAAGCCTGGGACAGGGCACTTACTAACATTGTCTATGATTTCGCGCAGCATGCCGTTCCATTCACCCGTTTTGGGATCGATGCCGCCGTACTTGTTGTCCGGCTGCAAATAGAAGGTATAGCTGAAGCCCAGCTTTTTCGACAACTCATCAATCAGCTCAATGCCAAAGCCCTCGAATTGCGCATTCCCCTCCTGCTTCTCGGGCGTCTCCTTCAGCATGCCATATGGTTCGCTCTGCAAAACAAAGCGAGCCGATATAGGTATAGTGCACAGTTATCGTTATTTAGTAGCAACAGCTGTTTGACTGTGTGCCGTATACCCACAATGGCCGTGACTACCACAAAGCTCTTGTTCATCAAGGAGCGCATATCCGGCTCCACAGTGTGGGGCGGCGGCGGACGATTCAATTCGAATCCATCCTTGGTGCTCCACTGGCCAATTTGCTGCATGCCCGCCACGCTCAGCTCGATGACCTCCAGCTGAAAATCCGTGCGGAGTCCCTCGTAGTCAAACCGAATGGCGCCCGTGAGGCCGTCGAGCGTCAACTGTGTGCATGGACACAAGCATATTCATGTTTAATGTATCGTCTCTCCCAGCCCCTGCCGGACTCTATCAGCCCTAGAGATGGGCATGGGCTGCAATTTTACGGCACGACCCAACACGACACGAAAATGAAAAATCTCCAGCACGCACTTAAGTAAATTTTAGACTTTAGGTATTTCTTAGTGGAAGTAATTCAAACGCCAAACGTGTTTCTTGCGTGTATTACGGATCGTCCTGAAACAATTTAAATTTTGAACACGAACACGCGAGCGCCCATCGTGTCACACTGTGGTCCATGCCCATCTCTAATCAGCACACTCATCACTCACCGATTTCATGTAGTTGACGAGCGTATAGCCCTTGTCCCAGGCGCTGTCGTCGCCACAGCTGAGGGGCACGGGCCGGAAGTTAACATGTTTGTAGGTCTCGGCCAGCAGCTGGATGCCATCGTATATCAGGGCCATGCTGTTGCTCGTCGGACACGAGACTGCAATTGTGAGAGAGGTTGAAGCTAAGTGGACGTTTGATGGCCATTTGCATATATCATTTTTGCAGCCAGAATTCAATTATGCAAATCCGTGTGCATGTGAATAGATTGCGGATTTGCATACATTGGCCGGCACGTGAAATTGAAATTGGCAACAACAAATCCACGCTTACCATTCTGAAAGGGCTCCTCACTCTCGAACAATTTCTTGGCTATCTCCAGCACGTCTTTGTTCTCCGGCGATACCAGGCGAAAGCCAGTTATATTCGCATCAGCATGCTGATACGGCTCCAGATCCATGGTATGCCAGTCCAGATTGCCAATAATATATCGATAATCGCTTGTCAATATGCCCACCTGCTGCGCCTGCTTAAACAACTCGGGCAGCGTCTCCATCGACCCGACCACAACAAATGAATTGTCCTCCGCCCCCCGTATGCGTCTCAGCACATTCCGGTAGTTGCCATTCAGATCCAGGTCATACCGACGCACCGTTATGGCTGGCCCACTCGGGCCGTACATTTGCAGCAGTTCATTGACTGTCATCAGATACTCCCCGGACTCGTAGATAATCGTGAAACTTTCCCAGCCCAGCGAC
The DNA here is from genome assembly GCA_035045125.1 of Hypselothyrea guttata. Taxonomy (NCBI): domain Eukaryota; kingdom Metazoa; phylum Arthropoda; class Insecta; order Diptera; family Drosophilidae; genus Hypselothyrea; species Hypselothyrea guttata. The sequence continues at coordinate 1,265,637 of JAWNNJ010001579.1, forward strand.
GTAATTAAGTCTTTCAGCGCCACGCCCAGCTGCGCCGGATGCGGATGCAGATTGATGGTTGGTAATTGGGCATTGAAGTCCCAGCGTATGTCCAGGAACGGCAATTCCTTCGCATCGCAAATGCTAAGCGCATGACGAGCGGCCAGATTGGAACTGGGACCGAAGACGGCAACCAAATTTTGCTAGAGAAACAGCGAAATTAATTTAAGCAGCTCAAGTTTAGATAGAAATAAAAATAATTATACAATATGAACATCTAACTAAATAACCATAATATATTTAAAAAATTTGGAAAAAAAAATGGTTTTGACGACCAGAATTCGATTGATTCATACCCGAAATATATCATATCCGTTTCTATTCTATTCTATACACAGCGGAATTTATGAATGAATGTCTTTATTGATTATCTATGCCTTCACTTATATTCCCTGATGGAATTTGAAAACTTATACATTCAGCTATCTATTTCCAATTTAAATATTTGTATCCCTATCAATGTATCTATCTACATATCTGTTTATTATTTCAGAACTTACTCGCAACATCTTGCACAACTTTTTGGCAGTTTCAAAGGGATTATTCGCATCGATTGCCACAGACACGCCATGAAGTTTAAGTTCCTCGTTTTCCTCATTTGCCCTGTCAATGGCCAACTGAAAGATCTTCTCCAGATCCGGATTTGTGTTTTCATAAATAAGACCTGAAAAAAAGTTGCATTAAATATTCAATTCCTTAACTATTTAAGAGTATTTCCATTGAATTTTTGCTATTTGATGCCGTTATCCAATTTGGCGCATGGCAGGCAAAAACAAACATTTCGGCAGCTGCCAAACGAAAAAACTAAAAAATAATATTCATTGCTTTTGCGCGCTCCTTTGTTTTGCTATGCAAATTCTGTTTACATTTGCATAAACCAAGAAAAAACACGTAAACGCGACCAATTCGCCGTAGTCCGGAAAATGCCGCTGTTGATGATGATTTCCCTGCTGCTTCTTTTTTGGTTTTTTGTTGCTGTTTTCGCCTTTGTTTGAGCGTGCGATGCGATGGGGCATAAAAATACATGCCACAGTTGTACTAATACACACACACACACGTATGCAATTTGTGCAATTTCCATTACGTAATTCATTTTTGAATGCAGCAAATACATATTTCGTTGAATTTTTTCGCATTCTGAGCATTAAACTCACCCACATTGGTTCTTTCAGCCTGACAGCTGGGCATCAGTTTGGTCCAAATGCACACAGAAATCAACGAAATCGCCCAGAGACGCCCATAAACTGGGGCTCTGCCGTTAAATCGAGCCAACATTGATTGGATTAGCTGTAAATGGAAAAATTAAATTGAATTTCCTTGCAATACTGCATACATTTTAAAGTACTCACAATGAAATTGGGTAATTATTGCAGTCGAATGACGCAGTTTTTGCGCGTTTACAAATTGTTATGGCCGAGCTAATTTTATAGACTTGCAAATGCCTATCGAGTGCCTGCCAGAACGCATAGACAATCTGAATATATACCATATCGAAGGCAAGGTACACAAAATGTGGCAGCCATGCAATTCGCCGCATAGACATGCTTGTGGCAAGTGCAAATAAATTGTAAATATCGCAGTGCGAGAGGCATTCTAGCCAACTTCCGATGCTCTTAAGAGAAATAAAATAAACACACACTGCGCGGTAAAAAGTATCTCGAACACATCACACAATGTAGTCGATATTATTCGCTCTTAAGTACTTTTTATTACACTTTTCTTGAATCACATTCAACGTTCAGTTGTTTGGTCCTCAAGTGTAAAACTTCTGCAAACTTGCACAATGTGTCTGTGGCAGGCTGAAAGAAAACTTTTCAGCCGCCGCAGGCGAATAATAGGCCCAAAATAAGTTTAAATCAAATTAATTAGCCTAGCTTTGGCTTAGTTAAAGTCCACTTAAACCAATTTATGCCAGCTTGAGGCAAATCCAGCAGCAATCATAGCCAGCATTCAGCCGACAGATTTGCCTTAGATTCTGCAAAATTCCTAAATAAGATTTGCCTCAGATTCCTCAAAATGCATAAATAAATTCAAGGCCAGCTGTATTTAATCTTATACATTGGACAGATGGCAATGTGCATGCAAAATATGTCAAAAATAATAACATGCGAGCTGACAAATGATATGCAAAACCAGTAAGGACGGAGCCGATCAGTCGGATGGGCCAGGTTCTATAAGATATTAAATTTAAAACAAATTTATTGTAGATTGATATCGGATGAGCATAACTTTGATGCATCATATATCTCTTATTTATAAACCGATTTTGATTAAATTTAGATACTAATCATCTTTACGAACTACTGTAGTTAGAATTTATGTGCATATATTTGTATCTGTTCAATTGTTTAATCCATTGTATTTATTTTCTTGCTATATGGTATATTTTGTATATAGTTTGCAATTTTTTTTTTCAAAATAATTTCCTTTCTTAGCCTGTTACATACACGCACAAAGTTGTGAACCCTGTTTTTACCCACTTCATGGGTACAGGGTATACAAAGTAGAAGCAAGATATCCAAAAACTATTCATGGAGTAAGTCAAAAAGAGAATTTCGCTGCAAGGACTGACAGCAAATGTTGTTGCAGTTGCAAATGCTTGCTGTTTGCTTCACATTATGGGCCAGAATAGGGGCGAGGGGCTGTGCGGCTAGTGAATAATGGCAACAACTGTGTAAGCTTTGAATAATCCACTTAAATTGCATGGAGCCAGAGAAAGCGAGTCTCTTATTTTTTATAACGAATGTGTATATGTTTTTTAGCATTCTGATTAGACCAGTGAGCGGGAAGAGCGGAGAGCGGGTTGAGAGTGAAGAGCACTCTTTTGGGCACGTCCTTCGCATACAATGCCACAGTGCAACGGCAACATGCAACATTGCTGCCAAACTGTTGCTGTCAGCAGTAAATAAAATCAGCTTCTGTGATACCGCACAAGCAGACGTAATTTCTCTCTTACGGCGTTTATGCGTGGCGCAATTCATGCATTAAATTCATAAGCTCGATAATGAAAGTTGACTACGAATTGTAAATTGCAATTTTCGTAGTTGAATTTTGGGAATAATTTTCAATAATATAACATGGAAATTATTTAATTTTCTGACTGTATATTTTCCTTGGTGTTTGTTAATAAAATTCAACTGGCAAGTTCTATTTACCATCTGGAAACTCTGTTCTTTCCTTTTCCCGTAGTATTGTCAATACGTATTCAGTAATTCATGTATTGCCACGCATAAATTGAGAATTTGTGCCTCTCACCGTCCCTCTCTATTTCCCTCGCTATATTTCTTTCTCGCTTCTTTAGCTTTTTGCTCCTGCTCTCGTTTCATATGAATTTGGAAAGCTGTGCCCCTGCCACACTTGCCTTGCTGCATTCTTGTGCATCTTTTATTTGCATGCCAGCATGCAGCACGCAGCAACAGCAACATCAGCAGCACCGCCATTAAATCTATTGCCATACCAGTGGCATGTCCCCATCCCCCCCCCCCCCCCCCTTCCAACCATCATCCTGGCCCCTCGGGCGTCTGCATGGTGTTAAATTGCCCAGCAGCCGAGCTCACATTTGCATTCCTCGCGTGCTGACTGTCAGTCTAAAAGTATCTAGAGGATACGCAAAATGGCAGCAAGATGCGCTAGCATAGCATACACAAAATAAATATAAATTCAAGAAAATATTTAAATGATGCAACAAGCTACAAGAGCAACCGACTGTAGCCTACCTAGCCTTTAAAATAAGAGTCACTTTTCTCGCGTTGGGCTTGACAGAGTCTAGAAAAATTGAATATGGGAGCCCATTCGGAGAACTAATAAAAGTATTAGGTTATAAAAAGGCACAATAATCTGCACAAGATACGCCAAAATATTAGGGAACTATACTTATCGCTTGATGGCATACTGACAGACTTCGAATAAGACGCTGTTACCATAGATGACATTAGAGATTATTTAAATAATTATTATTTTATTTATAAATTATTATTTCATTATGTCATTTGTATATTAATTAAAATTAAACATTAAATCGCTATAAAATAATGTTCAACAGTTGCCGAACAAAGCAGAATAACATCAAAGATTTTGATATTATTTTTTCATTAAACAATTTCCCACCAAAATTTAACCCCATATTCGAGGACTAATAGAAATCATTGAACATCATATATCAATTGATGGCATTTGACTGTTATGACAGCTGATGATCAAGATTATTTAATTTATTCAAGCATTCAATTATAATAATAATAAATTCACAAAACTTCACACAAACTGCCTGGAAAATAATATTGTACAGCTGCCAAATGACATATACAACTCAAACCGAATAAATTTATGGGTTTTGGTCAACTAAACTCTGTTTTCAATTAACAATTTCAACTTAATGTTCAGCTGAGGCATTAGCAAATGTGTACTCATGCAAGAGTGTGGCTGTGCTAATTCGAGCTGCCTCAGCAAATATACGGTCACACAGCTGACAAGGAGAGCTCGATAGGAATGCTTGAGTTGGCTGTTGTCGAAGTTGTGGCAATTATCCGTAGCCTCAAAGCTTATCTAACACAAGAGTAGCAAAAGCAAAACCAAAATACACAACAACAGCAACAGCAACAGCAATTGGAATTGGTATTGGAATGAAGATGGCAGAAGTAGGAGTATCTCAGCCACATTGTAAATCAATAGCCAATGTTTAATGTGTGTGCAGAGTCCTGCTAATCGCGGTGTTCCCCCTCTTGATGTGCTCTTTAGCCCGGCTGCTCTTCAAACTCTGCAATCACCAGCAACATCAATTCGTCGTAATTCCCCCTACATTAGCTGTGTCAATATTTAAGGACTGACAATTTCTGTTGTCTGTGTTTGTCCCTCTGCGAGTGTGTCTGTGTCTGTCTATTTGCCACAATGAACATTTATTTCGCTGGCATTTGTCTGGGTGATTTGTTTGACTTGACATTTCAGTTGTTGACAAGCATAGTTTCGGTGTTTTGGTATTTGGCTGTTTGACTATTTGGCATTGAGCGAAATCGCTGCACAAAATCAAATTTGCAATTTCCACAAGAAATGTTTGATTGACAATTGCCAAAAACCTTGAGAAACAAATTTGAATTTACGCTATTTTCCAAACATTCTCGATTTCTTGTCAATCATCATTATTTGTATATGCTGGGTGTAATTTCATTAAATGATTTTGTGCAACGTTGCGTATGCGTACCGATTTTTACATAGAATAACAGTTGATATTTATCTACAGTCAGTGACACAAAAAAAGCCGCATTCTCAATATGCATACATTTCTAAGAAACCCCAGGCCTCCAAACTTAGAAATGTGTGCATATTAAGAGTGCGGCTTTTTTTGTGTCGCTGACTGTATTCTATTTTAAGCTGTAGTTCATTCACTACTTTTTGTTCAAATCGGAAAATTCCCCAACCTTCTCTTTCTCTAAATTGCAACTAGTTAAACGAGTTTTATGATTTACGTCGCTATTACCACCTTAGTTAAATATATTGTTTATACCTCATACCCATTGAATAATGGATAGTAACAGGGTTAATAACTTTGGGAGAATATATGTATGTATAATGTAATAAATAGTATTATTTCGGATATACATATATGGTTGACATTAGTTCCGGTGATGGTACATCTGATAAGTGTTTTTAAATTATTTAATGTACGGACAAGCGTGCGACGCGAGCTGCGAATCGATACAGGGTATACACAAAGTGGGGCTTGTCCGACGTATTATCTTCATATATAAGCCTGAACCCTATTTATAGTCTTTAGTGCATTTTCACAGCTTGAACTTAAATAATGTTCAGAACACTCATTGTAAGTAACATACCATATATCATTGTAAATTTATTACAAAGAGTTGCACTCCAACTCTATGACAATACCTACTAAAATTGAGGTATTTCAAGGGATTACGTATGTATCTTTTACTACAACTTGGGCAATGTATTACAGATAATCTTCTGTGCTCTATTGGTTTTATCCTGCCTGTATGCACATCCGTTGAGCAACACAGATGTGCAGGATTCTCAAGGGATTAACGTAATACCCATACCAACCACACCAAGTGCAACGAATGAACAAAACAAATTCACATTAGCAGATGAAAAGCATGTGAGAATTACAGAAACAACTTCTGCGATTCAGCAACTAGCTAAAATTGATACCATATCAACGACTGCTGCATACCCTGCGGAGTCATCAGCTGCACCTAAAGAAAAGCAAAAGTTTTCCACAAATGATGGCTTTCAATTAGGCACTAAACTGCTCAAACTAATATCAATAATATTTGGTTAATTATGTAAACCAACCCATTGTAATATATGAAGTACGGATAAAACCTTGGAGGGAATTTCACAGAGTACAAGTGTTTATGATACCAATGTTAAATTTCAAAATTGAAATCTTAAGTTCTGTAAAACTGTTTTATTGAAATTACTCTTAGATATTGTTGTAATACACAATTATTGTCAATTATAAGCTACAAAAACCATTCGCAACAATGTAAAACTATAACTTAATCTGCCGACTGTGTAATACCCTAAAAGTATGTAAAACTACTAGTAGTTTGAAATATTGTTTTGTTTATCCCATCTGGAGGAGGCGAAAGAAGAAATTAATGGATTCCTTATCGATAAAAGGGTTTGATACTCTCAGTCGTGACTGTAGTTTATCCTATCCTATTATTGTTTTAGTTGAAATTTAAATATATGAAAATCCGCTCATTATATTACAACATGTTATACGAGTTTTATTTATATACACTGAGAGAATTATTTACAGAAAGTATGCCAATGTTTTTAATAATTAAATCTCAATATTCTTTTATAGTAGTTTGAACTAAAATAAGCGTCATAGCATGCAAAAATGTTATTAAATATTACATAAATTTCAACTTTTAACGGATATATGCATATAAGAGTTAAATTGAAATGCTACCCTATGAATGAATATAGTTAGATTATTAATATTTCAAAATAAATTTGAAAAAACTATGGACCACATGATAAAGACGGTTATACCAATAACTGTTACATTCAGTCTCTTTTCTGTTTACTTTCAAAGAAGAATAGTTTTTAAAGGGGTAATTTTCCATTTTACATATTGATACTTGTGAGTCTTAGTGTACACTACGACCAGAGTTGAGCTGCATATTTGAATAGATATTAATTTCTATAAAACAACGATCAGTCAACAGACACTCAGTCAGTCTATGAGAATGCAGTCAATTGTAAGCATGGCTATTGAATGTTAATTCTATCAGAGTACAACTTTACAATAATTATATTTTGCAGATAATCTTCAGTGCCCTCTTGGCCTTTTTCTGCCTGTATGCACAACCTTTGCAAACAAAAGATTTGCAGGATAACCAAGGGATTAAGGAAATACCTGCACAAAGCATAGCAAATGCCACGATCGAACAAAACAACTTTGAATTTGAAAAGGAAGTGCCAGTTACAAGTGTTAAGGAAGAGCCACTTAATCAACTTGATGATGAATTTGAAGCACATTCTAAGTCTTGTGCATACTCTAAAAATTTTTCTTCTACCACAGAGGAGCTGCCAATGTCAATTGGATCGCGATTAAGTATTAATCTGCTTAAAACATTATTAAAGACCACAACTGGTTAATTGAGTAAGCCTAAGAATTATAAATGTAATGAGATCTAGCATAAGCAATATAAATAAAATGAAATCTAGCACCTATTAAAGTCAGTCTCCTACTGTCTGTTAATATTTTATAAGCTGTTTAATGTTGGAGACGAAACGGAAGTATCTAAGCCCCGGTTTATTCTATTTCAACTGGTTATACCGGTTTTGTTTTTTAAATACACTTACAGAATCATATAAAGCAAGTATTCTAATATTTTTTATGAATCAACCTTTATATTTATTAGGTTTGAATCGTCATAGCAAGCACAGAATATTATTTAATTCTACACACTTCTGAGAAATGGGCATTTTCACAGAGTAATTAACCACATGCAAAACATGAAAAATCGATTCGAAATTGTTGTTTTAACATATTTGTATGAGAAATCGATCAATTTGTTTACATTATACATTTATAATCTATAAAACATATGAAACATTTAAAATATTCACATATTTAGATGGTTTTTATTCATTTTGCATTGAAATTTTTTTTTTTTAAATATGAGTTAATATTAAGAGGATATAAGAAAAATGTAAACATAACAATTCGATCGAAAATTTCAGTCAAGTTTACCGCAATTTCACCGATTAAAAACAGAATTAAATAAAAAACCACAATAGGATCCATTATTAAAATTTAAAATATAAACTAATTTAACTAATTTAAAATTTGTTCAAATAAAATAGTCCTTTTGGTTTCGCTAAAATCAGTCCTTGAACAGCTCGCCGCGAAATCGACTTCAATATTTGTAATGTGTGACCACGGAAGTTTTCTTGTAATAATCTAGAAATCGAAAAATTGTAAAAAATCAACCTTACCACCAATTATAGTGCTCAAGAGCTATCAGTTCCACCTTTTGTCCAAATTAAATATTGTTCTGGCATATGGGTTTTTTAGACCCTGTATTTTAAAAAAATAAAAGGGTCTATTAATTTAGTGCAAATGACAGCTGTGTGTAACAGGCAGAAGGAAGCGTGGTAGACCCCACAAACTATATATATTCTGACTCAGGACGACGAGCTGAGTTGATATAGCCATGTCCGTCTGTCCGTCTGTCCGTCCGTATGAAAATCTAGATCTCAGCAACTATAAGAGTTAGAGATACCATTTTCGGTATGTAGATTCTCCTATGCTGCAAGCAGATCAAGTTTGTTTTAGATTTTTGATATCTCTCCCCATTCACCCGCTAACCGCGAAAAACAAAAAACAGCCAACGAGATCTTGGAAACTAGAAGTGCTAGCAATACAATTTTTTGGTATTTAGGTTCTCCAATGCAGCAATTACATCAAATATGTTTAAGTTTTTTGATAACTCTTGGACCGCTAATTGAAAAATAATTTTCCAACAGTTTTCGGTTTTAAAGCTATGATTTTAATGGTAAAGATACGAGATTTGACATGAACGTAGTCTATGGCCTTCTCCATCAATGCTATGAATTGCATTACAATCGGACAAGAAACAGCGAAGATATTCAGAGACAATATATTTAAAAATATAATCACCTAGATCTTCCAAAGTATAAAACCTAAAAATACCATTTTTTGCTTTTTAGGTTCCCCTATGCGGCAATCAGATCAAGTTTGTTTTAGTTTTTTTATAACTCTTCACATTGGTCCGCTAATTGATAAAAACAATTTTGCAACAGTTTTAGGTTTTACAGCTATGATTTTAATGGTAACTATACGGGATATGGCATGCACGTAGTCTATGGCCTTCTCCATCAATGCTGTGAATTGCATTACGATCGGATAAAAAACAGCGTAGAAAACACAAAATACAGGGTCTACTACAGTCGGTTACGTCCGACTGTAGCACCGTCCTTACTGATTTTACTTTGAATGCGTACGAATGTAGCATGCGACACTTTGGAAAGGCCCATTTAAATGTTTATATATGAGAGTTAAATTTAGACACGATAGCCTGAAAATGAATTCAATTCAACGGGTAATTTCCTATAATGCATATACATGTATAATTAGATATCAATTTGTATAAAACTGCGATCAGTCAACAGACACTTAGTCAGTCTATGAGAATGCGGTCAATTGTAAGTGTGGCATTATAAAATGGCAATTTAAGTTCTTCTACTACAGTTTCAAAATATCTATCGTAGATAATCGTCAGTGCACTTTTGGCTTTATCCTGCTTGTATGCACAGCCTTTGCAAACATCTGATGTGCAGGATAATCGCGGGATTAAAATAATCTCCGTGCCAAACATAGCAAATGCAACGACTGAACAAAACAGCCTCAAAGTAGAAGACGAAGAGCATGGGCGAAACTCAAGTGCTAAGTGGAAGCTACTAACTATATTTGATGATAAATATCAACAGAGTTCTAAAAATACTACAAACCCTAGAAACCTATCTTCTACCACAGAGGACCTGCCAAAGTCAATTGGATCGCGATTAAGTCCCAATCTGCTTAAAATATTAGCAACTAAAACAATTTATAAAGATGATGATTAAAACTATTACCATAAGTACCTAATGTCATGATTTTTAAGTTCTTAAAACTTATCTCTTACAATTATTTTTGTTTGTCAATGTCGCAACTAGTTTGTCGGATTAGTGTAATCGATTGTAATTATTTTCTATAAGCTAGAATAATCTCGAAGATTGCTAATAAAATCGTGAGTTGCACAAAATTCTCTCTTTAGAGCTCTTTCGATAAGATATTCTTTGACTATGTGTTCTTGATAATTGCAATTATCATGCCTGTTTGGTGAATTTAAAATGAAAGTACCTGTATTTGATAGCTTGTGAAAGTGATTATACTTAACCTGCTTTGTGCTCATCCATGCCATAAAATTTGTAGCCAAAGCAGCTGAGGCAACCAAATGCTGAAAGGTAAACAAACAAATCAGAAGAAGCACGTGAGCTTCTGTTTCCTTTTTCTTCTTTTGCCACTTTTTGTGACACTTTTGGCGCGTTGTCACAACAAAGTGCTACATGGCAACGCAGAGGCACAAACACACATACACATACATTGAGATACATACATACATACTGACAGACAAAATCAATTTCCAGGCTGCCAAAAAGCATCCGAGCAGAGGACGATTGCGCAACGATGCCGCCAGCTTGAGAAGAGAAAGAGCAAGAGAGAAAGAGAGAGGGAGAGAGAGAGTATGGGGAGAGTAAGTGTCCTACGTACAGAACACATTCCCAGCACAAGAGCGTGGCACCAGTGTTGCCAAGTCCGATTTTTTCCGCCGGATCTAGCTGTTTTTGAATAGCATTTGCTAGCAACTACAAGAAGCGAAAAAGACGAGCTAGAGAAGTCGTTTTGGTCCATTTTGGCAGGTCTGTACCATACGCAGATCAAGTTTATTTAAAATGTTGGGTGCCACGCCCCCTTACCGACCAAATTAAATAAAACCCATATACCTAACGTAAAATTAAACATATAAAATTGAATAACAAGCGTAATATGAAACATTGACGGTTGTTGTTCAGAATATATACTTTCGACCATTGAAGCATAACACACACAAAAAAGTAAGAATAAGCATTGCTGTTGCACTTGGTATGAAATATTTAATAAATTATGTTTTAATTCTTTTTTGGGACATTCCCACCAAAAACAGCAAAATTGGCAACACTGTCAAGAACACAAGCCCAGCACAAGAGCATGGCACACACTTAAATGCTCTCTGGTTCTCTCTCTCTCTCCCTCTCTCTCTTTCTCTCTGCCCTTCTCTCTCTGTCCATCAGTCTGTTGCACGCTATGTCTCCCTCGCTCCCGCTCGATAGGTCACTTGCAGAGGAACGTGCCGCGTAATGGCGCGTAAATTGTTGCTGCCATTTTAATGTGTGCCCCAAAAACCGCAAATACAACGATACGCGGCAGCAAGAGGAGACAGGAGGGGAAAGGGAATAGCTGTTTGCTGGCAGAGGAGTGAACCAAACAGGCGTCTGATAAGCGACAACATTTGCCAACGGGTAAACGGCAACTGCACGTGGCAGTGCGTAAACCACAGCACAGGACGCAGGACAAACGGCGAACGGAGAACGGAGAACGGTGAAAGGCAACAGCATGAACAACAACAGCAGCAGCAGGAAACGGAAATGAACCGAGGCAGCCAGGACGCAAACAACTCAGACAACAAAAGGGGTTGGAGTGGGTTGAACGCACTAAGCAGCCGCCGCAGTCAGCGCCACATCCGCATGCCCCACCGAAAGTTTTCGCTTCAATTAGACCCGCGTGCGTGTGTGTGCATGTGTGTGGGTGTGTGTATGTTTGTGCAGCTGTATGTGTGCTTAGCGATTGGCATGTGTATGTGTTGTGTGTGTCTATGAAAGTGTTGCCTGTGTGCTAGGCCCAACGCAAAAAACGCAGCAAACATTAAAGCCAGCTAAACTTGATAGCACTAGAATACACTAGAATATCAATCTTACAATCTGTTGTAGTATTAGTTTGGGTTTTCCCAATTTGAATGTAACCTAATTGTTTACATATATTTTTGATGTACAAAACAAATATGTAACAAAAAGAAATTGTTACAATTCATTAGCCTATTCATCCTAGGTTTTGCCAAAGCCTTTGGGCGTATGTAGACACATCAGGTTATTAAATCCTCATACTGCGATATGGGGTTTGGTTTCCTTTTTTGTTAAGGTACAATTTCCTGCTGCACGGGTTTTACACTTAAATTAAATTTAATCTAAATAATATACATACATATACAAAATATATATTTTGTTAAAAATTTAAACATCCCTATGATATAAGCTGTTTTAAATAGTAACAGTAAGCTATAAGGAATTGAACATTGTGAGGAAAGACACGGCGAACTTTTTTTTAAATTCCTTTAATTTGTATTTATTATTCAAAGATTAAAAGAAAACAGGGTATAATAATGTGTTAAACATTAAATCATATATTTATTTACAAATTGTATATATACAAATTGCCAATTTTCTGTAGTTTAAATTTATTATTTGTTGCTTATCCTTAAGATTTTTTTTAAATCTCATTTATTTTTTATTGTTTTAAGCATTGATATTTATGTATAAAGTGTAAATTTCTCAAAAACAAAAATGCTTACAAAAACACAAATTCTTTTAAATTATTCTAAAAAAAATATTCTGCTTATACCAAAATATTTAACTCTATTCTTAGTGCACGCTTACTATTCCTCACCGTGATTTTGCCACACTGTGCGCACTGCAGTTGGGCAATTGTGCTGTGTCTGTCAACAGGCACATGAATTGTTAACACGTTGGCAGCCACAGGTAAATGCAAACGTTCACACGTCCAACGTCCAGCCCATTCGGAGGCTAAAGTCAAAGCTGTCCACATGGCGCCCATGTTGGCAGGCAGCCAAACTAGCCAAGTGCGCGGTCGGGGACGTAGGACGGGGGATAGAGGGCGGAGGGCTTTATTGTGGAGGGCAACCAGTTGCGTTTAGCCGTGCGAGGCACGTTGCAGGTGGCAGGGGCCCCAAAGGGCTCGAGGCCATGGCTAAATGGGTAAATGTCAGTGCCAAGGTGTCAAATTGTCAGAGGCATACAAAAAATTAGGGCAAAGGACCCCGAAAACAAAATCAAACATCAACAAACCTCTGTTGGCATTGATAACAGGTACCACAGTGCGTATGAGCAATGCATATGTATGTGTGAAAAGTAACTGTGAAAGCAACTGTCATCATCAATCATATCGGTGGAATAAAATAACCCTTTCGAGTCGATACGAAATGCCACTGAATTATTGATAAACATTGCAAAATTTAACCACTTGTTAAACAAAATATTATTAAATAACAAAAACAGCAAATGCAGCGTGTGCGCAGCTCCCTCTCTCTCGATGTCTCTCTCTCTCTCTCTCTCTCTCTCTGTCTGGTTTGGCAGCCTGCGCTCTCCGGACGTAAAGTTTCTACAACGCATACACACATCTTTTCACATTTTCACGGAAAACACCAGCGAGTGGCAGGGCCAACAGTTCAACACGAGAGCTCAGCGAGTGCGGACGGGCAAAGCGGAAGCAAAGGCCAATATTCTGACATCGAAAGCGAAACTGAAACTGAAACTCAAGTGGAAGCTGAAAGTTATTATAACAACAAAGTGAGTGAGTGTGTGTGTGTGCAAAGATTCTCCCATATGTGCTAACTGCAAATCGAGAGCATCAATTAGTCGAGGAACATGCCTGAAATAGTCGAGCTGAACGTTGGCGGAGTCCACTATACGACGACGCTGAGCACATTGCTGCAGGATAAGGCGACGCTGCTGCACGAACTCTTCGCTGCTGCTGAGGCCCGTGACACGCTGGCCAAGGACAGCAAGGGCCGTTATTTTCTGGACCGCGATGGCGTCCTCTTCCGCTACATACTGGACTATCTGCGCGACAAGGCATTGCACTTGCCCGAGGGCTTCCGCGAACGCCAGCGATTGCAGCGCGAGGCGGAGCACTTCAAGCTGTCGGCCATGGCGGAGTCGCTGCGTGGGGAGCGGGACGCCCGGCCACCTGGCTGCATTACGATTGGCTATCGGGGCAGCTTTCAGTTTGGCAAGGACGGCCTGGCCGATGTGAAGTTCCGCAAGTTGTCGCGAATTCTGGTCTGTGGTCGGGTGGCCCAATGCCGCGAGGTCTTTGGCGATACGCTCAACGAGTCCCGGGATCCGGATCATGGCGGACCCGATCGCTATACGTCACGCTTCTTCCTCAAGCACTGCTCCATCGAACAGGCCTTCGACAATCTGCACGATCACGGCTATCGCATGGCCGGCAGCTGTGGCTCCGGCACGGCGGGATCTGCGGCCGAGCCCAAGCCCGGCGTGGACACGGAGGAGAACCGCTGGAACCACTACAATGAGTTTGTCTTTGTGCGGGAGTAAGGGGAAATCCTGGCCACGTTCGCTACTTCTTGTGTTTTGTGATACATGCAAATATCATAAGTACTATCTGCTTCCCAACTCGATGGGCATTTCTAGTCTGGTGTCCTGGAGGGATGTGAAATTTGTTTACTAAGCGAGGAGAGACATATCGTCAGAGCAGCAAGAGGCAAATCTAGAAAAAGAAACATGACAAATGTAAAGTATTCCAAATGAAGTTAACTGAAAGCATCTATCTAACTATCTCAGAATTATGTTTCCTCTCAAAGATGTTGATGATTTAAGCCCACCTTTATATAGTATTCCAATGGGAACATTTATCTATGAACTAAACTAGCTTCAGTTTGTTTTGTAATTAATCACGACGAAATCCCCAGACAAATTGTATTCTTCTAAACTACAACGCAATAACTTGCCCACAGCTATATAGATTTCCATTTGAAATGAAAGCAGCTAATAAATAGCAGAGTAAACAGCAACAGCAACAGCAACAGAAATATAAATAGATGCAGCAAAAGAGCGCAATTTAAATGCAGTTTATAAACAAAGATGTCAGTAGCACCGTTATGGCAGAGCTATAGTCTGTAAGCATTTATCAGCTATCAAATAATACTCTACTTGAAACCACAAGAGAACTACTTAAATACGGGTCACATTCTTTAACTTGAACTACTTCCAAAGAAGGATTGTTTTTATTTGCTTTGTAGTAGACAGTAATTCAGATTAATATTGAACTTGAAAGTATTACTAGCGGAAACGATAACATTTATACTCTATCAAATAGTAAAATACGCATACGCAAATAACTTCGCTCGCGAATAGCAATTGGATTTCAATACCTTCTCATAGTACAACAGCAGATAAATCTACAAGAAAATAATAATATTACAGAAATCGAAATATGTATAATGCTTGTGGCAACATCTGGCACTTAAAGCAAAACCCATGAATGTTTCCCATAAAAGCAGCCAATAAAAAATCAGCAAACATACAATATTTAGTTAACACAAACACACTCTCAATCGATATGGGCAACATATTTCCTGCTCGATATTCGTTTTCCTTTTGAGACTGGCAAAACTGTCAACCAAATGTATCGCAAACGATGCTGTCAATGGGCATATCTATCTGGCTAACTGAAAAGTGTGGGTGATAAATTTCGCAACTGAAAGACGGAGAGCCGCAATAGTTAAAGCATAAAAAAAGAATGGCAATAAAGCGCTACAAACTAAATTTCACTTTTATTTATTTATTTATTCGCATTAATTTAACAGCTAAATTTTTATACATATTTACAAACGCATAAAAGAAATCAATTGTTTTGTATTTTACCTTGAAATCTTTGCCAAATATTGACCTAAAGTACTTCCATTAAAATTACACAAAACAAAATACGGGAAAACCATAAAAAATTTGCTGAACTCTGTAAACACTTAAGTAATATAAATAATCTATATGTAGAAAACCATTAATGTATTATTTTGAACTTGAAACTAAACCCATTCGATTCCAACAAGTACAATCATACAAACGCGTCATGTTTTCATCTATGTTTTAAATTTAATTCCATTAGCACGAAAACATAAATATTTACATAAATATTGTATAAATAACTGCGAAATTATATACAAATGGAAATAATGAAAATTCTTTGTGCGTAATTCATATATGATGTATGTTGAATGTATGATGTATATTTAAAGCAACCATTTTTGGATATATACGATATAATTCTGAAATATGAAATGAATAAAACTGTTAGGCCCCGCTATAAACGATGTTGATGAGGAAATCTAGCGCGTTTTCATACATACATATATACATGCATACATACATAAATATACATACATACTTAAATATACAAAAACAATTGTCGATATTGATAAAGTATCTATAAATGTTTAGAATTAAATTCAAATGTGAATTGAACACGAAATTGCAAATGCATAATGAAACAAATGATATATGGGACAAATGCGAAAACGAAATTAACTTTTACCCAAAATAATAATGTAAAACCAAGGATTGTATCTATTAAATAAACGCAATATAGAAGACCAACACACACAGTCTATCAAAAGTGCGAAAGATCTATGTAAAATATAATAAATAAATAAAAATAAAAACCAAAAATATACTACAAATAAACTATAATATAACTTAAATAATACTATATAGCGGGATGAAAGTTTGTATTGTAAAATGTGATAAAAGTTTTGCCCCAAACTTGGCCAACAGCAAGGGTTTTATTGCCAAAGTTCTTTAGCAATTCCTGTGCAAAAGTATCTACAACTCATTAAACAGTCGGAAGGGCTACAGTCGCGAGCAATCGGCAGAAGGAGATGCTGTTAATTTCAAAAATTCCTACCCCAATAAGTTTATTATAAATGGTCCAATTCTGCTGCTAAGCAGATATTATATGCCTCATAAGTTTGGTTTATGCAAAACCGGGATGTCAGGAGATTTTCGATTAGGAACTTTTTATGATTTACGGAGAACCGATGTCAAAAATCAATAAAATGCTGCTCAAAATATATGAATATCCAATGTCCCCAGCACTTTTGGATTCGTTTTAGCTCGTTGTGTCGTTCAAGAATATGCTTTTTCGCTAAGCTTACTGCCTGCTTTCGTCAAATGCACATAGTTGATATACCCTTCGGTTGTTTGCTAGTGTAGGGTGTGAGAGGCGAAGGCCAGAGAGGAACAGGCAGTACTCATTAATTTGAGTGAACGTTAAATAGACATCCTGGCTGGTCGTATTATTAGCAACTAATTAGATATTTATGGCATCTCATTTATTCATTGAATTGTGCCTGATTGGCACAGCAATAAAATTTATGAACTGTGATGCGCGTGTGTCATAAAAGCCAAGGCGAGACTCGGAGACAGAAAGGAGTGTAAGTATGCGGTGTAATATATTAGACAATTGCAACAACTAAATGCCAGACAAATGCCCAACAACAATAACCGGAATGGTAAGAAAATAATTGTAAACAAGTGTAAAGACAGCGAGATGAATGGCGACCTTTGTTTAAATTCAAGGCAGGCGGCTAGCATTTACTTGGCATAGTCAACGAGTGGAAGAGGAATGGGATGGTGGATGGGGGATGGGAAAGGGGAAGGGGAGGGGGTCGGGGGCAACGAGTAAAGGCAGAAGAGCATAAAACAAAGGGCTCACTTGAAGTCCTTTCGGCACGCGCTCAGCGACGGCAACAACAGCACAATGAGTACAAAAATGTTGAAATTAAACGAGAAAAGGCAAATGCTTTTCCTTTCTTTTCTGCTCTGTGTGTATGTGTTGAAGGATGCTCCAAAGCAGGACCCCGCGTAGGAGCACCAAGTGCAGCCTTTACACTTGGACAATCAAATCAAGAAATTGGTTCCGTAAGATCTTTGTCACAACATTCGTAAATTTGAGGAGACAAATAGTAAAAGCTTCAATATATTATTGAAATAAGTACAATTCAGAATTAATCTAAGCTTCAGATGATGATGCAAACTTTGTGTTTTAAGCGCAAACTATTATCATTTTAGACCTGTGGTTATATTTATACTAAATTAAGAATGTTTCACTCTTGCTTTCTTATTCTTATTAGTTCTTTAGTGGCCTATGGCGTTGTCTATCGATGCTGTAAATTGCATAATGATCGGATAAGAAACTGCGCAGATATGCAGCAGACAATTCCGTTCACTGGGTAGAAAGGTGGGGAGAAATTCATGCTAACATTAGTTAAGCAATTGTAAAAAAAAAACATTCCTAAATTATGCAAAAACGAAATAGTTAAAATTCTAGCATGCTTTTTCCCAAATTTAGTGCGAGTTTTTCTAAGTGTAACAAAAGGCAACAGAGCTCAAAGAAAGGCAAACGGCAAGGCGAAAGTGGGCGTGGCAGCCTTCATCACCTGCATACTAAGCAACAACCTGAGGCGCCTCACGTACATGCTACGGTCTGCCTTACTTTTATTTTTGCTCCCCCCTGTTTATTGACTATAAGAAGCACACACATACAATATGCAAAATGCGTGTGTGTGTGTGCGTGTGTGTGTGTGTGTGTGTGGAGGGGAATCAAAGTAAAGTAAGCAGAGAGCAAAGTAAAGCTAAAGCAAAAGAAATCCATGAGATACGCATATAAATTACGGACAGCTGGCGCCTTAGCCAGGTCAGAATAGAGACTGCGATAGGGCAGTACGTCAGCATGTAAAATGAAATGATGGCTTTTTGTCTTTTACGCTAAATTACCTTGATTTGATTTGGGGGGAACGAAACAGTTTCGCTTGATGAGTTTCGCCGGAGTCTGGCTGTGACAGTCCATGCCTCAGTACTCGTATCTGTATCTGTATTTGTAACTGTATCTGCTGTATCTGCTCTTTGCCTGCGTAAATATTCACGGGGATTTTCAGCACTGACTTAGCCCTGTCAGCATTATGAACAGCAGCAGCAGCAGCAGCAGCAACAGCTACAAAAGACGCTTTAGTAAGTCACACTGTCACCTTCAATTAGTTTTGTGACTGCCTTCCTGCTTGCCACCGCCGCAGGCTCTTCATCAGCTGCCTTATTAATTCATAAATATTGCCTAGGTCGGTGGCATGCTGAGACAGCTTGAGCCGCAGCCAAGATGCTTTAAATTTATGTCATTTCATTTGAGGGCATAACGGGCAAACCCTTTTTACCTTTTTCCACATTTCCAGCATATGAACATTCTTATATGTATGTACGTAATACTTTTGTCAGGGCCAGGCCCACAAATACCGCATTAATTTATAGCAAGTTCTGGCGCTCTCAATGTCAACTTGGTTACTTAATTATGCCCTCATATAGACGGCCTAAAAGATGCTGGCTTTCGGCTTGGCGCAAATGTAGGCTATATAAGTACAAAATACATATATGTATATATGTATCGTATCAAATATAATTATGTGACGTGTCTAATATGCGGAGCTTTGGGTGCTCATGTCTCAGCGCATTTAATTGACATTAAAAAGTTTTTAATTAAAAGAGTCAAGAGCTCGCTTTATGCATTTTGTAAATGGGTTAACTGTCTGGCACGTAAAGATTAAAATATAACAAGTATATTTTAAGGAATTAGCAGCATAAAATATAAGCCAAAACGAGGCAGGTGAATTTGCTATTTAATGCAACCGAAAAACATTCAGAATGAAATAAAGCAGCAGAGCATTTCTACATTCTAAAATTATTCTAAATGATTATAAATTATAAATATTTAAAGTTTGACGCAGCCATCTTTATTTGTAAATTGATTCTTACTGAAATGAAACTAGTATTAACCGATTTCCACTAGCGGAAAATGTGAGTTCATTTCAAGCCATTTTGGATGACGATCATTTGGCGTTTCAATGAGGAGCAGGTTGAAAATCCTCCCCAGCTACCAAATCGGTAGCAGCGGGTTTTATCTTTATTATTTATCTTACTTTCAAATTCGAACTAAATTTAACTGTTTTATTTAAATTTTTATTGATAATATTAATAAATATTTATAATAATAAAATATACAAGAGGTCTCTTAATCTTTTCATTGTCATTTCATATAGAGAACTAATTAAAACTGTTCCATTTTAGAATTTATTTCATTTCTAAAATGCATTCCATTTTCAATGGGTGTTATAATAATATACAATCCAAATACAAAAGGTTTCAAAATATTTTTATTAAAAATTTAATATTGTACATACATGTTTAATTAAAGAATTAGTTATGAATAAATCCCATCTAATTTATGATTTATAATTATAGTAAATTATTGATTTTTTCATTATTATACCTAATCCCAATACCAATTCATTTTTAAAATAATGAAATACAATTAAATTATGTTTCAAAATCTTTTGAATAAAGAGTCAGCTTGAAAAGCAACCTAACGCTCAGAGCGCATTAACTCAATCTACCACAGGAAAAGGAAAGCCACAAAATATGTTAAACTAATCAAAGCCAAATGAAACTGCCACAAAGAAACCCATTGAGAAACCTTTTCAACTCTTTTTAGCGGTTTCCGTGAAATCTGAATATTTAAAGGCAGTGTAACCAAATTGTTAGAAGCCTCTTGACAGAACCTCGGTAGATTAATTAACGGCCAAAAGATGAAACCCCTGAAAAGCACATGGAGAGGTTAAGTTCCCGTGTGGCATATTAAAGGTTAAGCTGTTTTTACTGATTTATTCGCCTGCTTGAATTTACTTTTGTTTCCGCCCTTTTAATAGCGTCACAAACATTAGCTTTAATTTCAGCTACACCCGTTGTCCTGCCGCTGGCAAATGTCGGCCAATACATACAGACATACGTACATACATATGCACATAATCATTGTGCGTGTTTCGCACGCACTGACACATACACACACATACATATCCTATATGTTTGTACATACTTATATATTTGTTTTTACGAGGCAGGCGCCCCCATCATTTACCATATAACACTCGTACAACTCGTACGGTCCGAAACCCTATTTACAACTCTTATTTGCCGTTAGTTTTAAAGACCTAAACGTGCCCCATATAGCAGCCTTTGGTCTCTCTCTGTGTGCGTAAGTGTATGTTGCTCATAAAATAACAGTTAAGAAAAATAATAGGGCGCTAGAACTATTTATGCTCCTGACACAATTCGGGGTTCCCTCACTGCACTTAAAGATTACAGAAGAGAACTACTTTTCCTTGCTCTTTAAATTACATAAAAATAGAATAGTATCGAAATTATAGACTAAACAATTGAAAAAAAATTTAAATAATAAAATATTTTATAGAATTTTAAAAAATATATTCCAACTTTTACTGCCTCCTGTGAGGGTTGAACTCACGGCCTTTGGTTTACGAGACCAACGCTCTACCACTGAGCTAAAGAGGCGCACTGAAGAGCGCCGCCAAATGGCCCATACAGAATGCGTGACGCAGCAGTCGATGGCGATAGAGCACGCGATTGATGCATACACACAAGATCAACTCTCGACGTTTGGATGTAGAGATGCGGCATGCGCAGTGCGTGCAGTTCAGTTTTCATTTAATAATTCACACAAATAATAAACAATAACATAATTTGTTACTACACAGACATAATAAACATTTAACAGTAGTTGTAGAATAAAAAAAAAAATTAAAAAAAAACTCTTCCGGTTAACTGCCTCCTGTGAGGGTTGAACTCACGGCCTTTGGTTTACGAGACCAACGCTCTACCACTGAGCTAAAGAGGCGTTTCGTTGAGCGCTGCCCAATTCCGTATACAACACAACGCACTGAGCAGCGTGCACAGCAAGAGAATGAGAGAGCAAGAGAGCGAGAGCGCGAGAGTGAGTAAATATGAAATGCGAAATGTGGAGAGTTGGGCGTGCGCATTGCTGGAGATATTTTCACTGAACGCGCGCAAACAAACACGTATGTATGTATGTATGTTTGTATGTATGCATTTGGTTAAGCATTTTGTATGTGCAAATGTGTAATAACAAATGTACATATTTGTACATACATATTGCGCCCGTATTTAAATAAGGAAATACGCAAACAATATTTATTAATTGTATGAATTAAACAGGTTTTTGCACTTGCCCGTCGACAGTACGCATGGCGCGTAGTGGAGACTAATTAATACTACTGATAAGATAAACAATTCTATGCCCGAATTTCCCATTAGATAATTGGCCAGCACGTTTCATTTGAAATAACACACATTAGAATACTTTTGTTGTTTTCAGCCAATTTTGCATATAGCAGAAAACCCCTCTTGTGGGTCAGTTCAGAATGGAAATGCTGTTTATGTTCAGAAGCAAAGGAAAGCTGGAGCTCTTCAGTTGGCATAGCAACAGCCCATTGTGAAACTGAGAACATGCAAGCTTTGCGTTTTTCTAATTCCCTTGCACTCACATAGAACTCCTACCAGAGATGGGCACTGGAAACGAAAGGAATTTTTAAAGCCCTTCTGTATTTAAGAAAAAGAATTGTGTTTTACAGCACGTAATAGATATTTGAGTTAAAACGAGTTAAAATAAAACAAAATTGATCAATATCAATCATAGGAGAACCTACAGTCCGAAAATGGTGCTTCTATCTCTTATAATTTGCGAGATCTATGTTCAAACAAACAGACGCAGATGGTAGTTTCGACTCAGCTCGTCATCTAAAAACAAATAAAATTCCATACAAACAATAACCAATAATAAAATCTATATACAATATTAACAAGAATACATTTCAAATAGTTTTATCATTGAATTTATATACAATTACAAATCCACATAAAAGAAAATTGACACACATGCACAAATATCGACAAAGTTTCATCGCATAAACTTGCATTAATTCCTTAGTACGTAAAATCCAAATATCTCTCTATTTAAGCTACACATTAAAAAATACTCGAAATGACAATATCAGAGTTGCCAGACTGCGCAACAGTAGGTATTGTAAGCTGATATCTATATATCCATCCAATCTATATATATGATCAGACATGGAAAATTTCTATTGTTATTATTATAATCTTTAATAATAAACAGAAAATATTAACTTCCAGTTGTTTGTCAAATTAAAATAATTTACTCTCAGTGAAGTTGTTTGCATAATATTTTAGGAATGGCACCTGAATCTCTAATTTAGCTCATTCTGAAGGCCTCTGTCGCTCTGGCTTCATATGGTTATAGCATAATTAGTTCTGTTGTACAATCTTAATAATTAAAAAAAATAAATTAATTTAGTTTAAATGAATGAATTCATGAATTGCAGTTATGCTTAATTGCTTAGGCAATTCATGAATTCAATGCTTGCGCATAAACGAAGGCATTCGGAAAGAGGCTCGTGTGACACGGAACACCGCAGGGCACGGTTCGTGTCCATCTCTAACTCCTGCATATAGTGATAGAGAGACGGGAAAAGAGGAAGATAGAGAGGATAAGAGAGAGAGAGAGAGGGAGAGAATATGCTCTACATATTCCGCTGTCTCTGGCATAGTGTTCGCTTTTGTTTGGCCTTGGCTTTGTTTCTAGTTCAGCACCATGACAAATTCAGTTGTCAGACAGCACAATTGTTTGAGGGACATGAATGATGGCATCGGCCCCGGGCATTGGAATCGGACATCGCCTGTGCAAATGGGGGCTTCAGCAAAATGGCTAACAGAAGCGAACTACAGTAACAGCAACAGCGACAGAAGCAGAAACAGAAGTAGAAACAGAAGCAGATGTGTCAGTCAGAGGAGGAGATACGTATCTGAGTGACAATTCTATTAGCTACAAATTGAACAAGGCGCTGCGCGGCGACACACGCAAACGAGCCATTAACACCAGCCATAACTAGTCCCATAAGCCAGCTAGTATGGAGTGGATGCATGTGCATATGTATGTGTGTGAAGTATATGGCAATGTATTACATACATCGTTTACATGTCGCATACATATGTCAGGCTGGCGGGATTTACACCCCAAGCGAGCCAAATTAATTGCCACTAATCAAGTGATTTGAATTTTTCATGCCAAGCACTCATAAAAAGGACTTCGGGGTGTTCGTTTTAAGACGCACGATATAAAACATTTTATGACAGCACTAATTACACGCTAGTTACGCACCAACTACACATCAAATGCCATAAAACCAAACCCACACACACACACACACTTATACACACACACACGCTTGCATGTCCATTGATTTTCTCATCTTATCACTGGCTCAGCTGATAAATGAGGCCTAAGCTAAAGGAATTTATATGGCAACATTCGCAACTTGTTCGACCAGCGCCAAAACTCAGCAAAAGGTCGAGCAAGCAAAACAAGTCAAACTGTCGCAGTCGGCAGTGCTCAACTCTAAAATACCCTGTATGCAAAAATATTAAACAAAAACTTTCAGAAATTTTTGTTTATTGTACAGTATTTTCAAAATTTATAAAATGTATCTTAATTAAAAAGCATAATTTACAATATATCAAAATCGCTAAAAAAAAAATGTCTTAGAATTAAATTAAATTGCTTTAACAAATTAATACCTGTTATAATGTAATAAAGAAATTTTAGCTTAATATTCAATTTAAATAGTTTATTACAATAATTCAGAAAATGTCGAAAATTCGATATTTTAGTATCTGGCTTTAACAAATTATTGATTTTTAAAAATTAATAAAGAAATGTTATTTTAGCATTTTAATGGCTTATTAAAATTTAATTCAAAATGATTAGTTGCTATAAATTATTATTTTTTCTGTATATTGCTTTCAATAAAAAATTGTTTATAAAGAATTCATGGAATATATACAATTTTAATTTGGATATTTCAGAAAGAATTTAGTTCAGTAATTTCTAAAGCCCATCATACCCTCTATATTATCGCTTTACACTCTTTTGCGGGGCATCAAAAACAAAAAAGAAAATACGCTCGATATCATTAGGTCGAGAAGTTAATTTATTGCATACTCTGCAAACTGTTTCAGTGCTCGTATTTTCTCAATTTTCTCGTCTTTCAATCCACAGTTGATTAGATTCACTTGATGTACAATTCTTGGCATTCGATACAAGGTTGGGAATACGGTAAAATACTAAAATATTGCTTAAACTTTAAAGCAAAAGTTTATTTGGCTGTATTTATTATTTCGATATTTTGCCCGCACTGCAGTTAATAAATCTATCGTTTATCTTTAATGGTAATTACTTTAGTTCTGGTTTGTTTCTGCCATTTAATAGTCTTATTTCCGGTCAGGCGAAGCGAGTCCAAACAGATTTCATCAGCTAATAAAATCTGGGGAATTTAGCATTTGCATGCAATATTTATAAATGCTTGCTCATAAATTGAATTGCACAAATAATCAAAAGTCGATTAAATAAATTCAACACCCAGCAGCAAGCTCATTGAAGAGACAAACAGCTTTACAGTAAGTATTCCAGATGAAGTGACAAGGGGTAATTTCAAGAATTGTAGAAGCGTAAATAATGACTCGAAGTCGGAATAGCAATTTGATAATGAGCGGGGCCATTCTCAGATTAACAAAATTAACATAATAAATGCTCAAAATTCTAGAATTAATAGACCAAATCGGATTAGCTTATAAAAGGATGATGAGGCTACTGCAGACGTTTACAGCCAGTTCACGCTTCATTTGCTATTCATGCGATTCTAATAAATTATTGAAACAGATATAGATATATGTATAACTCTTCCTTTGTGGATTTGGATAGCTAGAGGAACATGTTACAAGTGCACAGAGCCTAAAAAATATAATAAAATACTCATAGCAGTGAAAGAGTAGTAAATAAAAATAAACATTTTGTTACCTATATTCAGAGCTCTTTTTATTTCCGGTTGCAAGTATATTTTATTTCTTAATTTACCATATCAATTTTTAACAAGAATATAAAAATTCACATATATTTTTTACTGGGGCTCAAATATTATTCGGATTTCAAGTAAATCTGCAAAATAATCTGTAATTTCTATAATACAAAAGATAAAAATATTTTATTTTAAATCCAACGACTTCCATTATTAAACTTTTGTGTATGGATAAACAAACTTAAAACTTAATTTAAAAGTGATTATTTAAAGATGAAAATAGATAGGAAAATGGCAGCAACTGAATGTGCATATACAAAAGCAATTTTTGAATAGGATCTAAAAAGCTTTTCAATATGTTAGTATTGTTGTCTATTTGAAAGAAACGAAACACTGCGTGACAAAGCCAAACAAAATAAAGCTAAACAAAAGGACCAAAAACTAGTTCCAAAAAACCCAACTCTGAGTGGCTTTGATGCCTTTTGTTTTCGAGCACTAAGCGGCTTTGCTTTGTGGCAAAAAACTAGCGATAAAGAGGGAGCGAGAGATATGCATTGCCACAGTAAATGTAAACAGTACTTGCCATAAGTATGACTATGAATGCATGTGAATATACGCAATGAATGCGCATAATAAAACGATTATACTCATAGTCAGACTTATGCAACAGTTAGAACATGCAGAACAGCAAATGATGAGCAAAGCTGGACACAAGTCGTTCAGACAATCAGTCAATCAGTCTGTCCATCAGTCAATCAGTCAGTCAGTCAATGTGTCAGTCTGTCATTCACAGTCGAGTATTCATATGAGCTATATTTGAATAATGAAATTAGCTGCTCTTTGAGCACTGGCTTTGTTTTCACATTTTACTGCATGCCTTTCGCCTTTTTTGTTGTCCGTCCGTCCGTCCCTTTGACTGTTTGCCTGACCAACAAGTGAGCATTGAAAAGGCACAAAGCACACAACAAACTGGCAACACAAAGAGAATCACACACACACACACACACTGAGAGAGAGAGACACACCCACATGTGGCAGGAACACGCAAGGATGGCAAATAAAATGACGCCTTCATTGTCTACTTTGTGTGCGCTCTCTTTCTCCGTGTATGTTGCCGTCTCCTTCTGTGGGTGTGTGTGCCCGATCTATGTGCTTAATATATATCCGCATATATATGCCTATACAAGTCTGTTAATTAAACAACTCAATCCAATTGATGCTCAGCCAAAGCTGCACGTGATTCTGGCAAGTAGAAGAACATAGTATATTGAAATATTGATATATTGAATGCCTGAAGTTTAATCAAATGCCAAATGAAATATTGGCAGCAGCCAGCATTTATGCTAATATGCCTAATGATGATGTTGATAATGCCATATATTGATAAACTCTATATACACTCGGAAAAATAAAGATTGCTTCTTGCTACAAAATAATGCTCTTAAAAGAATATTTGTTTCGCTCTAAAATTTAAGTCAACATCGAAATAGAATCATGTATGAATTTAGATAAATAGGGCAAAAAAATGATAAATATCGTTGAAATATAGATATTATCGATAAGGAGTTGTCATCAAAAATACCGACACGGTTGTATTTAGGGACAACGTCGAATATTTCTTTGGTTTTGCTTACAAATTTAAATAGTTGGGAATTGAATTGGAAATATCCTACATCCTACAATTTAAAAGGTATTTTGTTTAAAATCGAAAGTATATATTTATATTTAATAAGAATCAAATTGTTATATAATGAGAATTTAATTTTGTAATCAAGATTTTTTTAATGAACTTATTGATTCTAGATATATGTAGGTACGAAAACTCTCAATATTTCTCTTAGTGTATCCACATAGATATATTTAAATCTATATATGTATAGTCCCTGTTGGAGTGCTATGCGTGGCGCAGCACAGCGAAGGACATAGTCATAAATATTGTCGCGATATATACATATACATTTATATGTGTGTGTACGTGTGGGGATTAACACACTTACACACACACACACACACACGCATACTCGGCAGACCATTGTTAGCTTCTGAAGGACAACATGATAACTTGCGAGGACCTGTGCACTCTCCGTTAGCTTGATAACAAATGGCAGCTCTAATAAATTCGATTAGCTGCAAGCGACACGCTCTCCACACTCACACACACACACACACACACACACCCAGAGCAATTATTGATTGTCCTTCATTTGCACATAAGTTCATTATAAATTGATCAATGCACGAAAGCGAAAAACATTTACGAAACACATGCAGAAATAAGTGAAAAGAGCAGTAGCAGAAAAACACTTTAAAATGGAAATTTCATTAAGAGTCGATTTCCCCGAGGGCTTAGATTGCTGTCTGCTTCCTTCTTTTATTTTTAACTTGAATTAAAATACAAATAATGCATAAACAGAAATACCCTTCAATAAATATATTTAAAAAGCAAAGCAAAAAGCAATTTATTTAAAGAATTATAAATTGTATGAAAAAGAAACATTTTGATTTAAAAATTATTCTAGATTAAATTTATAAAGTGTGCAAATTTCATCAACTTGAGTGTATTTAAGTTTTACTCATATTATTTTATTTTGAAAGCTTCATTTATCCAAATATAAACTTACATTATTTTATTTGTAAAAAATTTTGGATTTTATTTTCGATAATGGCATTGCCTTTTTTCCATAATTTATTTGTTTGTTTTAAATTGAATTTACTTTAATTTTGTGTTAACCAACTAAATTAAATTTCATTAAATTTTGTTTGAAATTGTTCTTTTTTAATTGGATTTCATTTGCTCTATTTCTTTTAATCACTGAATTTATTTGAATTTCATTTGTTTGCTTTGTTCTCTTTTATTTGATTTGGTAATACATTATAGCTATATTTAAATAATTTTAATTTTTTAGGGTTTCTTTCATTTCATTTTAATTTCTTAGTCTGCTCTTCTCGTTCATTCATTCTTTTGATAAACTTCTATTCAACTCAGTAATATTATCTTTTACAAAACGAAGCAAGCTTAATGACAATTTGATAAGCCCCACTGCCAGTGTGCACAAAAAATATATAAGAGCAAATAAAAAAGCCACAGGCGACATAAGAAGGCAAAAGCACAACAACAACAAGAAAAAATGGCGTCGTCGGCGACGGAAGCGGAAATCGGTTGCGTTTAAATTCGTCGCTTAGTGGAAGCGAAGGAAGAGCAGCAAAAATGCGTTTAAACTAAGCAAATTATTGCTAAGGTGCGGCATGTTGATGGAAAAAATTGAGTATGAGAGGGAGTGGCGAGGGAAGTAAAAGATTTCGGCAAGACTAACTGTCAATTGTCATGTAGCTACATGCTAAATCAAAGAAAATGAGAACAGTCGGAGAGGCAGAGACAAAGGCACAAAATTGCCGAAGCATAATGTAGCTAAATCAAAGCGGAAGCTAAACAGACGCACAAATACATACACATTCACATACACAGGCACAAAGTTTCACAATTTATAAAGTAAAACACATAAATTTCAAATTTTGGTCCAATGGAAATGTTTTTGTAGCTGCTTTAACGGTATTTTGGTGGCAGGCAAATGAAAATAAATCATGGGGTCACACACACACTCACAAAGAGCGAAACACAGATACTCACGCGAATGTTCAGTGAAGCGCGATACAACGCTGCGTATGAGAAATGAGAAAGTTAATTTCCCTTGACGCTTACTTTGCCAATAAGAGTATTAAAAAAAAAACCAAGAAAAATAATACACACACAAAGAAAAGGAAGAATTTCTTGTTGCTTTTAAATGTTGCACTTATTACCAATCATAGCTGTTATAATCAAACTAATGAAACACTTCTCAGAGCTGTCAAATAGATAAATGCAGCTTCTTTGCTTTTTAAGTGAATTGAATTTGAAATATACCATGTGTTCTAGTCATGTCTGCCATATCTAACTAGTATACTCTTTTTTACTGGGTTTAAAAAGCCATTGCGTCTAGCAGAAAGTTAAGCTCACAAAAATCTTTGCTAAAGTCAGATGTGAAGCGCGTAACTTTTAAATCCATTATGCCATGATGATATATATGTATTTCTGCGACATTTTTGCAAGTGAATTGCAAGTGGCGTTTTTATAGAATTTTATAGCTCGGAAATGCTACAGACTTTAGCTGAAGTGCGCTCTATTTAATTTGCCAAATTGAATATGCAGTTTGTCAGCTGCAGTATCATTCGTTTGGCCTTAAAAGATTTTAAGAATAGTTCTTTTCAATCACGCTAAGCAGTACACGAGTTCAGCTTGAAGTAGTATCTCTTGTGCTACCTCTGCTCTCAATGCTTGTAGATAACAATAAAAAGAAAAGCTGATACAAGAATATTGCAGCTGACAGCAGCAATTGCAGTTGTCTGAGCACATTGCAGCAGTCAATTGGCATTTATTCAGACATTTTAGCCATTCCACACGAACTGCCTGCCACTTCCCTTTCACAATTTTCCACAATTTTCACAATTTGCCCACTTTTTTACCAATAAGTAAAAAATGTAATCGAAGCATATTTTGTAGCAGCGGCTTGGCTCTGAGCCAAAAGTTGAGCTGTACTCATACATATAGTATGTTTTTGACCCGTTGGCTTAACCATTCACCCAATAATGTAATTAAAATGCCATTTGCCGGACTGACAAAATGAAACTGAATTATCGTTGGCGCAAATGGGAATTTAATGTTGCCAAACATAGCATCGAAATCGAATTATATCTTTCAAATGGCAGATCCCATTAGATTGAGCGCATGGCTGGCATGAAGTAATTTAATTAAAATATATTTGGTTTGTTTGCACATGTGTTATATTTAATTAAAAATTATTCATTTACGCTCTTTAAATGTGCGTTAAACCAAATAATTGCATTAGTTATATGCACTTTAAATGAAGCATACATCTGCGAGTGTTTTAAGTTAGGTTGATATAAGAAGGAAAGGGAATTTAAAATTGATATAGCTTTAGGAATTTAAATAAAAAGCTGCAAAACTAACAGATAAATACGATAGATTTATTGATTCCTGAACTACGATTTTTTACTGTTTATTTATTATTTATTGAATCTATCCTATCCTTAAATTGGATTTTACAAGAAGTATTAAAATCCTATAAACTGTGGAAACTATGGAAATAACCACAACACCGCATTATTTTGCGCAATTGATAATTGTCGTTCGTCTTTTTTACGTTGCAGCTGCGCTTGAATTTTATCTTCACTCGTTTTGTTATTTTGTTATTACTTACACAGTGGTTGGCCATAATTCAAAAAAAAAAAAAAGATTTTTTTCATTTAGATTATTTTTCTGGATTTTTGGTGAAAATTACATAACGGTATCTCCACTGGAAGTATCTTTATTTATTTTTTAATTTTTATTATTTTTGATGCTTAACATAAAATGCAGCATACTTTTAAGCTGGTCTCTAAATCAACAAGTGGTTTGCCCTGTTTTTTTACTCCACAGGTGGTTGCAAGTTTTTGAATCACACATGTGGTTGAAATTGTTTTTGCTAAATTTGTTGATATTTTCGTGAATTGACCATATAGTAAGCCAATTTTATTTATTTTATATTCAGATTATTTTTCTGGATTTTTGGCGAAAATTTCATAATAATACTAATAATAGAAGTATTTTTTTTATTTTATTTTATTATTTTCACGTCCTTGAAAGTATGCAACAAGATAGTTTTTTTTTTATTTTATATTCAGAATTTTTTTCTGGATTTTTGGAAATAATTAACAATAATTAATTCTAATTAGAAGTATTTTTTTTAATTTTTTTAATTTTTTTTATTATTTTTAAACACCAACCCAAAAGTATGCAGTGGAAATAAAATATATATTCAGCCTAAACGTATGCAGTAGAAAGCAACCTCGTTATGGCATCCTCAAGCATAAATATTTGTGACTACGAAAATGTTTGTGTCTTTGCTGATATTGGTTTGTTACCAAGATAATTACTCAGAACTTTTGTAAAAAAAAAATTTATATAATATTTGCAGGAACTATATAACAAAATACATATTTTAAAAAATTAATAATTAATAATAATAATTAATTAATTAATTAATTAATAATTAATTAGAAGTATTATTTTTATTTATTTTTAATTTTTAGGTCACTAAAACACCAGCCAAAACTAACCTCAACAAAATTAGGGTCGTACAAGCCAAAATTTTAAGAAAGATTGCTAATGCGCCTTGGTATATGCGCACCAGAGACATTGAGAGAGATCTCAAGGTCCCCAAAGTTGGTGATGTTATCCAAAAGCACTCCGAAAGGTACCTCCAAAGAATGGATATTCATCCCAACCCGTTGGCGAGGCGGTTAAAAAACAGTCCAAAAAAGAGAAGACTGAAGAGATGCCATCCACAGGACCTTCCTATGGACAAGGTCCATAGTATAATCTAAATCATTCAATAAATATATATATCATATACATTTTTAGATTAATTGTTTTTAGATTTTATAAGGTATAACTTACACATTTTTACAAAAAAAAAAAAAAAAAACACCAGCCCAAGAGTATGCAGCATCTTTGTAATAATTTGAATAGTCGTACTTGCTGAAATAGGCTTTGTTTTGGGTTCGTGTATTCGCTTTGTCGAGAATGCTGACCAACACAGGATCGTTGTTACGGAACTCCGATCAGCTGTGAAATTTAGCGATCTGGGGGATCGTCACCAAATAGCTGGCAACTCCAGTTCCAGCTGCTTTAGCTGCACTTGCGTGCAAAAATAAGTGCCGGAACAACAATATTAAGGAACGCAGTTAAAGTAGACTCAAACGGTTTGAATGAACTTCAGTTGATGCTCCAATCCTCCCAGAGGTCCGTGGACGGAAAACAAACAGACAGAGGGTTACCAAAAAGACGTAGTAAGGGCGAAACGCCGAAATAACAACTTTTCATCGCAGATACATATGTATGTATGGCATGTTGTCAATGTCGGGTATATCCGATGCTAAGTGAAAACAGTTGGGTGTTTTAATTTTTATAGATACATATATTGTATTTGTATATAAAAATCAAAATTTTTAAAACATTTTTTCTGTTTATTTTTCAAGGATTGGATTCGCTTTATAAGAGTCTTTCAATATTAAAAAATTTGGACAGGGCAGATCAGTCGGACGGGCCCGACTGTAGAATACCCTGTGCCCTATATTTTAAACATAATTTTTTAAAACTATCACACGGAGCGTAGCAGAAACTCTTCTTCTTCCATTTTGTGTATGCCATGCTTTATAGGCCGCGCTGGTAAAGGGCGAGCGGCGTAACGCCTGTAATATTGTTTCGTTCATATCTCTTGTGTTTATTGGGCTTTTAATGCGCTTTTCAGGATAGGTAACTATTATACACAAGAGTATATATTCCGAGTTTCAACGTTCTATGTTCAATATTACGCTTGTTATTAGGTTTTTATCGATTAAGGCGTAAAGGGGGCGTGGCATCAACAATTTGAAAAAAGCCTCATCTGCGTATGATATAGACCTACCAACTACTGAAGAGAGAATTAATGTAAATATTTCAGTGCCTTTTAAATTGGCGAATGTATTTTATTTCATTCATTGTAGGCGGCAGGGGCGTGGCATTCAAGATTTGAAATAAACTTGATCTGCGTATGGTTCACACCTTTCAAAAGAGACCAAAACGGCTGCTCTAGCTTCTATAGTTTAGAAAATCTCAGCGTTCATACAGACAGACAGACAGACAGACGGACAGACAGACAGACAGACAGGGCTAAATCGACTCAGCTTGTCTCCCTGATCAAGAATATATATAGTTTGTGGGGTCTGCCACGCCTCCTTCTGCCTGTTACATACATTCGCACAAAGTTATTAACCCTGTTTTTCCCATTTTTCAAATGGGCACAGGGTATAAAAACATTAAAATTTTGGAAGCAAAAATGGCATAGCCTGGGTAGCTGCATCTGCACTACAGTGGCAATCTTCGTGCCTGACAAGTTTTTAACGCATTAAAATATATATTTTAGTTTCCTAAACGATTGAGCAGATCCCTGTGCTGAAATTTTGATCGAAACAGGATTCGATTTTCATCAGGATAAGGCTCCAGGGCGATTCTGACAAGCCAAATTAACTGATTTCTTGCGTTTTTGAGTATAATTGTCGTTCGAAAACAAAGTTTTTGTAACTCAAAATTCCAAAATTTTAATGTTTAAACAAAAAAAAAGAATCGATTAAATCGAATCGAAGCCCAACTGTAGTTTTCAGCTATAACATTTTTCTGTTGGCTTCAGCAGCATCATTTAAGTATTGGCTATGCCTACGCTCTTAATTAAGGCTTTGATATTTTATTATTAGTTTAGCTTTTGAAATTTTGTATAAGCCGTTAGTTACGCTATGTATTTTCATACATGGCCAGCAAGAGTCTGGTTCTCTTTGCTTGCAGCAAACAAACTTGGCTTAAACTAACCCAACGAACGTTTTAACGTCTTTATTTGATTATCCAAACTTTACAACTTGTTGTTACAAACACCCAAGGTAAACAAATTGTGAGTTATCAATTAGCCTGCTTTGAACAGGACAAGTCAACTTGAATAAAAGCTCTTCTTTGTAATACACTTTTATTCAATTTCGAACGCTATTTAAACATGAGTATAGACTACCGATATGACCTTATTCGCCTTGCCTTTTTGCTAGGAAGGTCCACTCTCGTCTGACTACAATTACGGAAGCCTTCATTTATTTGGGTATTTACAAACTTGAATATTTGATTAGAGATTTGTTTGCCACGTTGATTGGTTTGCTGCTTGAATGAGTTCACAAGTGCATATTTTCTACGAGTTTTGTGGCCCAGATAATAGCCAAAAGGAGTCGACAGTTGAGAGTGTTTAAACTTATAAACTTGACTGCCAAAAAGTAATAAACGAATTTAAGAAAACTTTTTACTGGCATGCATGCCAATACTCAACTCAATTCGGTAAAACTCTCCAAGTAATAATAACACGAGAATGGGCGGAGCAGATCAGTCAGACGCGCCCGACTGTAGAATACCCTGTACTCTCTATTTGAAAAATTTGTTTTAAAACATAAAAACATAAACACACAAAAGTAACAGCGCAAATCAGCATACCTACGTGTTTTGATGTTGGCGTAAGCGTCTCTCCATCTCTTTCATGCATGACATTGCTGCTATATAAACAAAATTTGATTCATCGTATCTTTGGTAATTCTGGACCAATGCAATTTACAGAACTTGTAGATATTAATTATTTCTACCGACTACTGAAGACAGAATTTATGTTAATAGATTGCATCTCTTAATTTGGCAAATGTATTTGAATTCATTCATTGTGGAAGAGGCGTGGCATCCAAGAAGTGAAATAAACTTGATCTGCTTACGTTTTTTTTTTACCAAACATAACCAAAATGGCCGCCCTTTACTTTAGTATGTGTACATACAAACACAATCAGAGGCACACACACTAAGCTACCTAAAGCTTATCGGACTGTGAGGGTGTGAGTCTGACCCTGCACTGCACTGGTACATACAATCGAGCAACAAATTACAACAGCGTTCAGTTTATTATTTTAAAATATTGTGGAAATGTTATTGGAGCGTTAAACATGTCTCTGCAGCTGCTGCTTTTTTGCTTGACTCTTGTTGTCTTCATTTGCTGGTAAGTGTGATTGCATCGGCCTTCTATTATGAATTTTTTCAGCTGCTAATTCTGACTCTGCCCTCTTATCGTGCAATTAGGGTTTTGCCTTCGGGCATTGGCTGGTACCTGAATAATCGTTTTCGGGTCAAGGTGCATATCGGGCGCATTTCTCTGCGCTACTTAACACTCAAAAATGTCCACATCATCAAAAGTGGCATGACAGTGGTAAATTTGAATTTTATTGAATTACAATTCAAACTATTAAATTTTTTTTTTTTTTTAAGAAAATTGGGGAGGTGTCATTACGCATCAGTTTCTTCAAAACGAAGGCCACAAAACTGTTATCAAGTTATATACGCGATATAGACATAATTCATGAGAAAGAGAGCCATCGGCTCGAAAACGACGATAAGTTGCATAAGCAGAAATCCGGCGTGCACGGAGTTCCGGACTTTCGAGAAACCAAAGTGCCTGTTGGCATCATCAGATTTGCTCAGTTTATGGCCGTCCATGTGAACAACATAACCGTAAAACTGTTCAACATTGACTTCGAACCGGTTTGGTTCATATGTGCCACAGCCAAAGAGCTGCATCTGGACGGCAGCATTTCGGAGGATGGCAGGATTGCGATTGTCAATGCAGAGCTGAAGAAGGCCGCAGCCAAAATCGTGAGTCTTCGCGGTCAATGCTTGGGAAAATTAAAATTCGATGTATCCCTGGAAACCCACTTGTTTGCTCAGGGACCGCTCTTAATGGATGTAAGTTACAGTTGCTACTTAAAACGAATGTTAGCTATAAAAATACCATTCATTTGCAGAAACTTAAACTGTCTATTAAATATTGCAAGTCTGTCATCCACGAAGACCTCTATAAATTCTCCAGCCAAGCCAAGCAACGCCAGGTTTTGGCGCCAAACAGTCAAAACTACAACGAAAACTACTACAAACTAATGCCCATAATACCAATGCACTTTTTCTTCCAAATTAATGAGGTAACATTTTCGGCTGTTAACAAAAATTCGGAGGAGG
Source organism: Hypselothyrea guttata (assembly GCA_035045125.1). Lineage (NCBI taxonomy): Eukaryota > Metazoa > Arthropoda > Insecta > Diptera > Drosophilidae > Hypselothyrea > Hypselothyrea guttata. The sequence continues at coordinate 1,302,075 of JAWNNJ010001579.1, forward strand.
ATTTTAATGCCAGTTTGGAAGTCTGTAGAGTAAGTATTAAAAGCAGATCTCACTAGATTTCTTTTTTGCGACGCTGCTCTTTTTGCGCACTTACCTAAGAAGGATTATGCTCTTTTGCGAGCACTCGGTGAAAAAGCGTAACGAAAAAATGGTTTGCTAGTCAAACCATAAGCGACTTTTCCATATTTTGTAAAGTTTTCTCTAAACCGGACCGCGTACGAAAATCCTGTTGAGCGTTTTGTGCGAGCTCTGATTGAAATCATAAGAAATATCAATGACAAATCATATACTATATATTTCAGTTATGGGGCTCATTCAACTCAAAGATTGTAGATGAGAAAACGCTGCTTCATCCGATGCAGGCCAAGTTGGCGTGTCATTGTTTGGACATCGATATGAAGGACAAAAAACTGCTCTTTGTGAAAAATACTGCTGTTTATTTAAATGTAAGTATCGAAGCTCTAAACACCACAACTTATTGTTCATTGTTTTGTTTTTATCGTTTGCAGCTCGAAAATGTGTTAAATTTGATTGTCACGCTCGACACAATTAACATTATCTACAATCATGCAAAAATCTATAACTTTATTAAAAATTGTCACAACCTGCAGCAGTCGGCAGCGCCTGCTGAGCAGCATCGTGGTGGAGGTATTTTGGAGTGGATTATGCAAAGGACTGTGGTCGAAGGCAAAGTGAGCTTGGAGAACGCTTCGCTGCGAATGGAGCTGTATGCTAAGCATATTGTCATGAGCGTGAAACACACTAATTTCCTGCTGAAGCAGATAGAAAACAAACGCAGCTCACGCTATCGCAATAAGTTCCTCAATTTGCTGCTCAATCAGCGACAATGTAGCGTGGAATTGATGGTGAAAACACTGTGGTTCAATCTGGGCAAGTCTACAGTCGATACCGACAACCTAAAAAGGAAACATTCCCCCGGCTCTCCCTTCTTTCTGGACGACTGTCAAGTCAAGCTGTGCGCCCATGCGAACACCACAGATCTGGACATCTCCATGCGCACGCTTCGCACCGAGTACAGCATGGAACTGGTAAAGTTTATTGTGATGTTGAGGCAGTGTATCAATCATTACGATGGCATTAGCAAAAAGCGTGCCAGACAAGAGGTTCCTGCAGCTTCTGACGATTATCCCGGCGCAGCTTTACGTGTGTCCGTAAGGGTTAGAGATATCACTGCGTATTTTCGTAATCATAACGATGCATTTATGCTGTTGAGCTTCACGGAAATAAACCTTACGCCACAGCAACATTTCGTCAAGCTGGAGATGGAGGAGTTCCAAGTGGCCATCTTGGCTTCAAGGACGACCCCCTTGCTCTGTCTTATCGATTTCTCCGATGTCTTTGCCAGCTGCTGGATGGTACGCCTCGAGCATCACCAGTTGCCAGATGGTTCGCTGGGTAAGCTCTCTGTACACATACCAGGCACTATGGAGGCAAAGTGGAACTCCACTTTGGAGATGTATTTGCAGACACTGCTGCCAGATATGGAGGTTATTAAAAAAGAGCTGGCATTGTTCACAAGCGTGCAGGAAGAACTACATCCACCTAAACCAAAGCGTAAGCTCATTTTTGAGTTGTCCGCAGAGCGCTGCAGAATTTGTATTGAGCAGAATTCCGTACAGCTCAAAGTGGAGAAACTGTTCTTTAGCAAAAACAAGCAATACATTATCAACGGGGAGAATATCATTGTATATGTCGGCGATTCAAATATCTTGACGATTGACAAAATCGATGAGCAGATAAGTTCCTTAGCTGATTTTTGTAATTGCTGTCTTAAACATTTTGCAATAAAAACTTGGTTTATTTGGCCAGCGGTCTATGCAAATCCCTATGCTGCAATTTTGTATATTTTTAGTGAGATTATGATCAAATGTTTTTTTATTCATTTAGATTATCAGTAAGATTATGATCAAATATTTCTTTTAGATTTTATTTGATTCACTTCATAAAAAAAAAATTTGGACGGGGCAGATCAGTCGGACGTTCCCCACTGCAAAATACCCTGTACCCTATATTCAAAATATAATTTTATGAAACTGTCACACGAAGCGTAGCAGCAATATTTAATGGGATTAAATAAATACATACGTATACATGTAATAAAATTATAATATGTCACTATGGTAGAAATTACTACATACATAGTAATAGTAAACCATACAAAAATAAAATCAAAAATTTTATATTTTTACAAAAAAATAAGCAATACTTATTCTTCTTACTTATTATGTGTGCCAGATTTAGCGAAAGCTTAATACCGCTCAAATCAAACTCTTGCCAATGTCACACTCTAGTTCCACAAACTAATGGCTTTGAATTTATAATAAACAAATGTTTATTATAATAATCACACTCGCCACTCCTTGACACGACCTACCCACTTGACCACAAACACAACACTGTGATATTTATTATAAATTCAAAGCCATTAGTTTGTGGATCTAGAGTGTGACATTGGCAAGAGTTTGATTTGAGCGGTATTAAGCTGCCGCTAAATCTGGCACACATAAAAAAGTAAGAAGAATAAGTATTGCTTATTTTTTTTGTAAAAATATAAAATTGTTGATTTTATTTTTTGTATGGTTTACTATTACTATGTATGTAGTAATTTCTACCATAGTGACATATTATAATTTCATTACATGTATA